>OU744295.1:22069325-23430534 GCA_916610205.1 Griposia aprilina | reverse complement strand
AACCGGTTCAATTTAGGTTGCTGTTCCGGTTTGGATTCTAGTAACGAACTACTAAATACCGGTTCTTTACCGATATTGTCGGAACCTTTTCAATCCCTGGTTGATAATATATAATTTTGTAAACATAGTAATACCAAATGGGCATGTACTTGTATGGTTGTAACATCTATATTAGCTCCCATCATCGCGTGTCCGTATTTCCGAAGCTGGACAAGGTTCCAGAAGCGCATGCTTTCCTTTTTTAAACTGTAGCGAGTAGGTAATACGGGCTGGTGCCGCAAGTCGACGTCAATGCGCGTATTTTGCGTAATTTCAGATTGTCTGATTTGATACTGATTTCCTAGGAGAATCCAAGTTGAGATATGTCTAACATTAATGTGAAAGTGAATTCGTTTTAGTTTCATCGTGTGACTCTGATCGATCCAGATGATTGTCTGTCAGCACCTAAAGCCTGTGTCGTAGTGATAAAACAAGGTAGGTAAGATCACTACCTACCTACCAAAAACTGAAATTACAATTTGTTTTTGTTTTAAAACGACCAGCCTTACCGCAGTCCCATATGATGTGTAACATCTGACATCTAACCTTAGTAATAAGCAACATTAACATTATATCCTGAAAAAAGATATTCAGGTATTATTTGAAATGATTATTCTTAACAAACAATAATTATTTTTAATGAAAATTATATTTTATTTAATTATCACGAGGAGTAATGCAGTTTTTTATTGAAGACAGTTGTATTTGTTCAATTTGGGGGAGAGCAGAGACAATAGACTTATGATAACCAGGAAAAAAACCTCAAAATTTTAAAAAAAACAAATTCTAAAATATTTATCCGAATAATAATTATTCATTTAATTTTTACTCAATTGCATTTTTTATCAATAATCCACAGTTTTTTCAAACAAGTAAATATATTTATTAATATAGTTTACACATATCAATTAGTTTATTTAACAGCAAACTTTATACACAACACTATCTGATGCGTTTTCCTTCTCTATTTCCATTTCCCTTTCTCGTCACACATACGCACACACTATTGTCTGACAGTAACAACCTCTCTGAAAATAGCTTGGTATCATCTGACGCCAACTATGCGGCCGCGCGCGCTCATTGGTTATAACAAATAGCGCGCGCTTCCCCGGCTTCCTGTTACCCACTTCCGTACTTTTTCACGAAATTAATACAGTCTACAAGTTAGGCCTACAACGTCCTCACATTCACAAAATGTAGAAGAATCTATATAAAAGATAAATAAAATAATTAAAATAAAAGCCCATTTAAACCAAATGACATGACAACTGTAACAAATCTGAATTAAAATTATGTCTACAAAAGCTATTACGAGTAGTGTAGAGTTGTATAATAAGTTGCCAAAGTCAGTTAAAGAACTTAGCGATGGAAAGTTTTTAACCCACATCAAACGTATCCTTATCAAAAAAGCATAATTATTATAAGATTAAAGACTACGTTGAAGACAAGGAAGTTTGGCGATAATTCCTTCTGCACATGTGGCATCCCTGGTATCTCATTACCGGCATCACTATGTAAATGTCTATTAGTTACTCCCAAATTACGAAGATACATTAAAAAAAAAGAAGAAAAAAAAATACTTTCTTCTTTGACATATTCTTCTCATTATTTGACATCATATATCTCCAATTCTTATTTATTATTTATTTATTTATTTATTAAAACTTTATGCACAAGTAAAAAAAAAAAATACTGTACAAAGGCGGACTTAATGCCTGAGGCATTTTCTACCAGTCAACCTTAGGGTGATGCAGAGACTAAACATGGCAGGTGCAACATAAGGGATAGATAACTTGAAAAATAATAAATACTAACACATAGATACATACATACATATAACGAAAATAAACTTAGTCAAGAGAAATAACGATAGGAAGAGGAGAAAACGAATCCAGCAAATCAGCGCTGGAATGATTCTGCCAACTTCTTACGAATATGTTCACGTGCCTTCCACTTAAAAGATAACCGACTGGTTGCCGTCCTGATGCTCAGAGGGAGCGAATTCCAAAGAAAGACCGCCTGGACAAAGAAAGAAGAGTGAATGAAACCAGAGCGGTGAGAAGGACATCGTAGAAGACGATTGTTGGTGGAACGAAGATTTTTACTATGCGCGGCGCATAAGTATTGAACATTTGTAGTGAGGTAAGAAGGAGAAGTAGGTTTGTCGAGAATAGAAAACAACATACACAGAGCCCTCAACTCTCTGCGCTGACGAATGGGTAACCATTTTAAAAGCAACCGGTGCGCGGACACATGATCGTACTTACGAAGATTGAAAACGAATCGAATGCAGTTATTTAGAAGGCGGTCAAGTTTATTGAGGAGATCAGCATTCAGGTCATAGTAGCACACATCACCATAGTCAATTATGGGAAAGATTAGGCACTGTACAAGCATTGCCTTTATGTATGATGGGAGAAGGCTTTTCAACCGATAGAGCGACCGCAACGTTCCGGTGACTTTTTTACTAACAGTCGTGACCTGCTTTCGCCAGTCAAGACAAGTGTCGACATGTAGACCAAGATCCTTAACATCGGAGCTAAACGGGATGACTGCGTTGTCGAACATTACAGGTGGCACTGTTAAGCCATTCAGCTTCCTCATACTGTGGAGGCTCCCTACAATGATAGCTTGACACTTGGTAGGGTTAACCGCCACCCCAAATCGATCAGACCAGTTTTTTATCACGTCTAAATCCCGATTTAGCCCCTCAACCGCGTCGGATATATTATCAACACTTGCCTGGCAGTAAAGCTGCAAATCGTCAGCATAAAGATGATACGCAGTCCGAAGCTCGATGGTAATGAAATTAATAAAAACGGAGAACAAAATAGGAGATAAGATACCGCCTTGAGGGACGCCAGCTGCAAGATCACACAAACTCGACGAAGAGTCTCCAGCATGAACAGACTGCTGACGTCCCTGAAGATAAGAGGCAAACCATTCCAATACCTCCCGAGAGACCATAAGATAGGAAAGGATGGATAAAAGGATTTCGTGACTGACGGTATTAAAAGCATTGGAGAAGTCAATTAACACTAAGACTGTAACTTTAGTGTCTTCCATTCCCCGCCTTATATCGTCAGTCACTTTAAGGAGCGCTGAAACGGTACTGTGCCCGGGCCTGAAACCGGATTGAAATGGACTGATGAGGGAGTTGCGGTGAATAAAGTGGGAGAATTGTTTATGAACACTAGCCTCGAGCACTTTAGATAGAAAGGGAAGGATGGAAATTGGGCGAAAGTGACTAGGAAGAGAAGGATTGGGTATCTTAGGTAAGGGCCGAACAAGGGCTTTACGCCATAGGGAAGGGAAAACACCGATGTAAAGGGAGAAGTTTATGATGTGGGAGATTCCAGGAAGGAGTTGATCAAGAGCCGCTACGATCATATGGCGGCTGATATCATCACAGCCCACGGCTTTTGATTTAATGGAAAGGATAATCTTTTTGATCTCCCCTGGGATACTATTTATAAGAAATAACTTGCTTGTTTTAGTTAATCTAAATTTGGGTATCACTGTTTAATTTTTACTGTGTCTTTATATTATGGATAACACTTCTTATTTTTAAAAGTCCTAAGATTTTCGAACATACAAAATACTTTCTAAGATATAAAGAGAAGGCAGAGTTAGTATATTAATTTCTTTGAATTAATTTCTAAGAGAGGACGTCGTGAGGACCCATGTTATAGATCGCGCGGATTGTCCTCTTTTTTAAACTGAAAATTGAACCTACGTCAGCTGCTGATCCCCACAGCAGAACGCCATAAGGCATAATACTGTGGAAATAAGCAAAATATACTAACCTAGCAGTGACTATATCATTCAACTGCCTTATTTTTCTTACTGCATATGCAGCCGAACTTAATCTACTTGAAAGAGCTCTAATGTGGCCGCCCCATTGCAATTTTGAATCTAAAGTAATTCCTAGAAATACAGTTTCAATAATAACATCTAGTTTCTTGCCATCAAGTTTTAAATTGAGAACCACTTGGGGTACATTTGGTAATGAGAACTTAAGACATTTAGTTTTGTACGCATTAAGTAAAAGATTATTAGGTTGTCTGTAAAAGATCGCTTTTAGCGATAAGACTGCCCATTGTGTCACCCTATGTAACTACATCTATATCTGTAATTTTTTATGGTGTACATAATAAAGAGTATTCTCTCCTATTATATTCTAGCTGCGAACCATTTCGAAAGAACCGCCAGACTAGCTTTGACATGTAAGACATCCGTATCTTTACTATCTATTTTAAAAATAAGAGAAATGTCATCAGCGAATAAAATTATATCCGATAAGTTAGCCATCATGTAACGAAGGTCATTAATATAAACGAGAAATAGGAAAAGGCTAAGAATTGAACCTTGAGGTACGCCCATCTTAACTAAGGACCCTGAGGAAGACGCCCCGTTAACGTTTACTTTTTGCTGCCTGTTTGATAGATAAGAAAGAACAAGATCAGCAGCTTGTCCACGAATTCCGAAGTGGTGTAATTTACAGATTAGTGTATTGTGGTCAACGCAGTCAAACGCTTTTGAGAGGTCACAGAAAATGCATCCTGGGAGTTCTCCCAGGATTCCAAAGTGTGACTGATGACTTTTACTCCCGCGTCAGTCGTCGACCTACTTTTCGTGAAAGCAAAGTGGCGACTATTTGTAAAATCCCATTTGAGTAAAAATGTGACAACATCTAGTCTAGCATGATTTTTTCATAGATTTTACTCAATGCTGGTAGAACTACCATAGGTTTATAATTAGAGGGATCACCCTTACTATCTGATTTGAAAATTGGTACTACTTTATTATGTTTCATTAAAACAGGAAACGTACCGCTGTCTAAATATTGATTAAATATGCCTGATAGGACAGGAGCAATTGTGTCAATAATATCTCCAAGAAAATTAACGGAAATCCCCGATAAGTCTTCAGTGTTTTTTTATACGAGTATATTAAGACTTTTTAATGCTTTTTCTAATTGTGACAATAGAAATGAACTTTAATTCAAAACTTGGAATGTCCTTACTGAGGTTTTGTTTTAGAAGTGATTCAGCTAATATAGATGATGTGGGGAGAGATTTGGTAATTTCTATTGGGATGTTGGTAAAGAAATGTTCTAGTGCCTCAAGCAACTTTTAACATATCTGAAATGGTTTCATTATCAATTTTTGGAGAAAATTAATTCTGATCTCGCTGTTTTGTGTTTCCAGTTTCTTTGTTAATTACCTGCCACACAGACTTTATTTTATTATTAGAAATACTAATTTTGTCATTTATTAATTTAGACTTAACAATAATAATCATCAAATCAAATCAAATCAAATGTTTATTTGCAAGAAATACATTTTTGGTGAAGGTAAGATCTTATAACCTAAGTGTAATTGTCTTCTGCCTGCAAGCAAGCTTGCAAATTTTAATAAAGTTTACATTCAATATATCACAATGTCTATACCTATTCAATTTTTAAAATTTATATTGTTCATTTAATAATCATTTCATTACACTAATTTTAAATTTATATGTCCCATATAATCCTTAATACCATAAAAACAAAACTTTAGAAGCCATTCTGTCAATTTTGTCTTAAACACATTTCCCTGTAGTAATTTTAAGTCATTTGGTAAGTTATTATAAACTAAAACACACATATTATACACATTTTTCGTATACATATCTTTATGACAGGGTGGTTGATATAGTAGGTTGTGAAATTTAGCCCTTTTTTGTCTAGTTAGGACTTCACTACGATTTTAAAGTAATGCACGTGTTTTTTTGTAAAGATGCAGATATCTTTAATGTACACACGGCTACATAACAAGCTATACATTTCCAGTTCTAGCTGACCTCGCATTGGCCTTTCGTACAATGTGAAGTCAGCATAAACAGGAAATGTATATAGCTTGATATGTAGTCGTGCGTACATACAAGGGATTGGAAGAATTTTACATTTTTGAAATAAAGGTTTACAACTGTCTAGGAACCAATCCTTGTTGATGACCCGGATGCAAACTTTTTGAATTTTAAATATTCTGTCGATGTCGATCGAGTTTCCCCACATTATTAATCCATAGCTCAGTACGGATGACACATAGCCATGGTAAGCCGAAAGGGTAGCTTCTACAGAACCATTTTGTCTTATTTTTTTTATCGCAAACACGTTTTAGAAATAATCATAACCTTTGTACCAATTTTTCTGTTCCTTTCTTCTTGTCTTATATTTATATACGTGTGTACATAAATGGTTTAATAAATAAATAAATGCAGAGTTAAATATACCTACTTAGAAATTACTAAATTATTCGAACAACATATTATTCAAACAAAACAACAAATTCGAGTACGTACCTACTTAATAGACTTGTTGCAGGAGTGTTTAATGTAGCCGCAATCGAACCTTTCCGCAAGCGCTGCCAATATGATGTTGGAGCTTCCCCGCACTCGCCGGAGAGTGAGGTGCCTCTCTTCCGCATTGTTGTTTATAAACAATCTACGCGCTCTTCCGAAAACATTGTCGAAGCACTGCAGTAACGGGGGAGACCCAACAACATCCTGAACGCATTTAGCTTGAGCGCAGACTCTTTTAAATATCTTAGAATAATTTCTTACATACTCATGAAGGATTTGATCACAAGACAATGATTTCTTGTGATACAAATTATACAAAATATCTCTGCTTTTTCTAATGCCAGCATCGGCTATACAATGTCATACAATCTCTTACCAAAAGTGCGACATATATCATCACCATTCTCTTGCCCTTACCCGAATATATTAATGGTCGTCGGAGCATGTCTTCCTCTTCCATACTTCTCTAATAATATTACAAAAAACGCATATTTTACAGAATTTACTCTTATCATTTTACAGTTTCTTGAAACATTATTCAGTTTTTGCTTATATCTCTAGCTTATAGAATATATAAGTTTATTTTCCACCTACGTACACAATCTGTTCGCTATAAAATATGAACGTCTCACAGAAATCTCATCAAACTGAAGTGTTCATCTCATGTTGTTTAGTCAGGAAAGCGATTTCAGAAACGACATGTTGTTACTCATGTCGAGTGTGGTTTAAAACGATACAAATATTATCTTTGGTGGGATTAAAAATCAGATCAAATTAAAAATCAAATCAAAAGTGATTTACTCAAACTAGCCTGAGAATCACTTTTCAATGTCAAAATTACATAAAAAAGTCCCCCAAAACGCTCGCCCTTCACCACTTCCTAGTGCTTTAGCTGGGTAGAATATGTGGCACAACAAACTCCCCAGCAGCACAGCTAGTAATCAACATTACAAAACATAAAACATTAAATTAAATTATTTGCCATAATATTTCAGCTAGCACACGCCAATATACCAACAAAAACATTGATCTCAAGCAGAAAATTAACCAGGAATGGGCGACGACAGAATGGCCGATTGACAGTCCGTAGCTCAATCCGCAAACTGATTTTAAAGCACAGATAATTAATTTTATAATTCCGATACACACGCAGGCTTTCGGAAAAAAAATGCTAAACATATCCACCTATCCAAAAAACATGACACGCAAGGGTTGGGTCCACGCATAAAATTCTTAAAAAACAATGAATTAATAATTAATGAATTGAACATCTTCTTATTTAATATTTTTGCTTTTTATTTGTTTTATTTAATTAAGTTTGATAATTAATTTGATTGTTTTATTATTTTTTACCAATTAGTCATCTAAGAAATTATAATAAGAACATTTGTACGCCGTCGACGGCAAGACATCACTCATCAGACTCATTTTATTAATATTGACATCTGTACTTTGTTTTACCTATGTTCTACAAATAAAAAAAATTGAATTTGAATTTGAGAAATAAAAAACTAAGAGGCGGGAACGCGCGGTCCGCTGTCATTTTGAGGTGGTGAGTTTCGTGCGTTCAGACATTCTAGGGCTTTCTGAAATGATGACTTTGATGTTTCGGACATTGACATGGATATTTGTTTGGTTGCCAAATTCTTTTGTACATGTAGAATTCTGTTAGGGAAGGTGTCCAGCTGTTCCCAAGCACTTTGCGAGGTCTCCCGGATGACAAGATGAACGCAACTTGGTAGGTTTTGTGCCATAAGAGGTCTAGTACCGCAGGGAACTCGCTTCAAAACAGGCACAGAAGTTTTGAATTTTGAAAGGGTTTTCCAAAACGGGTCAAAAGTAAATGTAACTGGTGTAGATGTTCTAGTATGTAACTGGTATAGTATCTAGGTGTAGATGTTGAGACAGGATCTGAGGTGAGTGCATTTAAAATTAATTAATTCCCTCAGTTATACGTAACAAAGTGCAACTGTGCAGTTAATGAAACATGCACGAGTGGCGTTTTAACACGGTGTTAACATAAGTTGTGTTGGCTCGCAGCCAAACAGCGCTTGCGCGATCTAATGCTGCAAGTTTCGGTTTCCTGTGAATATATTATTCTGGATAGTTTAGGTTAATAAATAGTTTGAGTTCATTTGCGTACAAAATTGAAATAGAGCCCAAAGAGAGAATTTCCATAGCGTCATTTCAAAGAATTAGATACGCGGTGGCGAGTCTAGCCAAATTCCAAGAAAAAGGAACTGACGACGCAGCAGCCGTGTTTTATATTACACGAACCATTTGGAGACCCTTTTGACCTCTAAATAACTCAAAGTCTATTTATCATAAATACATGAAATTTGGTTTATTTATTAAAATCCCTTAGATTAACTAGAACCTCAAGTTTCATAAATACAGCTCAAACAGTTATTGAGATATTACTGTCTAAAAATCGACATTTTTATCACTGACTGACTGGCATTTTGATCAAAAACCTAACCCACTTCCAGATGACCTAGAAAGTTAAAATTTGGCGTCCAGCTGGGTAATTGTATGTATACAAAGGAAAAAATCAGAAAAAAGTGAATTTTCATAATTTTTAATATTTTCCAAGCATTCGATTTTCGAAAAAACGCATTAGAATAGGTTCCATGATGAAAGATTGCTTTCCTCGTTTTATATTCCCGATTATTTATAATTCATAAAATGTTGACAACCAATTATAACACAAACTGCATCTGGCAGCGCCTGCTCAGCGATCTGACATCAATACGAACAATAAGAAAAAATTGAGTTACGAAAGAAATACATTTTTACGCAGCCTGTGATTTACAAGAGCCCAGATTCGATTCCTGTTGTCTATACTATAAACGTTTAATTAGACACTTTGAAAATGTACATAATCACGATAAAAATGTAGGTATACGCAAGGATGGATTCATCAGCATATTTAATATGAACGCAAGCTTGTCCGAATGCAGATTGTTGGAAAACACACATACTCGTACATAGGTCTTCCGGCACATACATAGGTAGGTACTCCTTACTTACGCTAATTGCTTAACTTATTGTACCTACCTACATTCATGAAGAGGTGATGGTGGTGAGTATATAGACGTATGAGGAACAGGGTGTAAAGTTCACTCATACTCTATAGAAAAGGGAGGATCCTTCGACCAGACGGGTGTTGTGTCTGGTGGGCAACTGCCCGACGGTTGATGTCGGGACGTTGTATATATGCTAGTCGCGCGGTAAACTCTGCTTGCGCGATGCAGGATTTGCGTGACGTCAGTATGACGTGTAGGTCGCATGTGGCGATGTTGATACCCCGCTACAAGTAGGTAAGCAGGCGCCGCCAGGAGAAATACCTATACTTACGTATTTCGCATCATTTTGCAGTTACGTATAATTAATAATATTAAGCTGTGTTACCAGTAGTGTGTAATAATAACTCCCAAACTCCCCAACCGCCTTTATTACCTGTGCGAATCCGATAACACAATAAGGTTTAAACTAACAATTACGTTGGTATATGTTTAAATTGAATTGTTTCGTTTGATTTTAGAAACGAAACGACAAAACGATAGTAACGTAAGTCACTATCCAGTTGCCACTTTATTGCAACAAAACACGAATTATGGAAACATTTTCAGTCACCATTGTGTTAAAATATGTATATGCATTTAAATTGTCGTTTCGTTTATAAAATCAAACGAAACAATTCACCAAACGGTACCACCATGCCATTAGATTCAAACGGTACCTACAATAAGTTAAGCAAATAGGGTAAGTAAGGAGTACCTACCTTTGTATGTGTCACTCCCGGAACGCCAGACCTTACTTTTTTAGACCATGTTCCTGACGAATATCCGTGCCTCGCACGGTGCAAGGTGCGCGGTGCGCGCCAAAGGAGTGCAGCCCGCGCGGATCCCGGGGTAGCGAGGGTAGCCAAGTCAAATCTTCAGCTTCAAATTATCCCAAGGCCCACTTGCGCGTTCATGGGTTATCCTAATCAACTCGGAGTTAACTGCTAAGTCAGGTTTTATCGAAAAATTCATCTTGTGCCACCAAGAGTTAGAGGTAAACCTAGAGTTACTTTAAATAATAAACCGCCGCCGATGTGGGAGAGTTAAGTTGCTAATCTCTGGGTTAGTGTTAGTAAATGTCAAAATACACTGACGTTATGAGGTACACTGATAAATTATTTTTTATTTTATATTGTTCGACGTTGCCACCCATTTAGATCTCAATTCTTTTGTCGGCGAAGTCGACCACCACGCGTGTCTTAATATTGAACTTGGCTTCCATTTTCTCACTTATGGTTTTGATGGGATAAACTACACAAATCGTGATTCGCAAAACAATTATTACGTTTTTAAAATAGTCAAGATCACTTTGCTGGATAATATGGTCTGCGACTAGATGCACCTTGCGAGCCAGCTCCCAACGCTGCCAATAATATGGTCTGCGACTAGATGCACCTTGCGAGCCAGCTCCCAACGCTGCCAATAATATGGTCTGCGACTAGATGCACCTTGCGAGCCAGCTCCCAACGCTGCCAATAATATGGTCTGCGACTAGATGCACCTTGCGAGCCAGCTCCCAACGCTGCCAATAATATGGTCTGCGACTAGATGCACCTTGCGAGCCAGCTCCCAACGCTGCCAATAATATGGTCTGCGACTAGATGCACCTTGCGAGCCAGCTCCCAACGCTGCCAATAATATGGTCTGCGACTAGATGCACCTTGCGAGCCAGCTCCCAACGCTGCCAATAATATGGTCTGCGACTAGATGCACCTTGCGAGCCAGCTCCCAACGCTGCCAATAATATGGTCTGCGACTAGATGCACCTTGCGAGCCAGCTCCCAACGCTGCCAATCCAATGACGATGTCGACTGCCTCCAACACCTTGCCTTGCCCTGCAATAACAATGCAGGTTAGGACACGCCATCATTCATCAAGCTCCTGTTACAATCAGGGTACCCACTTTCCAATAAAAACAGAATTACAGCTGAACAATACCTACATTAAAAAGAAAGAAGATTCCGACGAATTGAGAACCTCCTCCTTTTTAACCGACTTTACAAAGGAAGAGATTCTCAATTCGTCTGTACGTTTCTTTTTTTGTATGTTTGTTACACGATATTTCCGGCAATTGTGGATCGATTTCGAAAATTCTTTTTTTAATGGAAATAGTATAGGACCACTCCTGAGGTACTCAGGGGTGGTCCTGTATAAAGTGTAACTTTGTTAACTTTGCTTCGGTATTTTTTCAGTGAGCTTCAATAACACGTATTTTTTCCACTTAGTGTATATTGATGATCTTATAATAACTTCCTGTCACTGTTGTTTACATGGAAAGTAGTGGTATACGAATTTGTGTGGGGTAGGCACCACAACTTAAAGGGAAAAATAAAAACATTTTTAAAAAAAAGAACAACCGATTTCCAGAAATAACACAACAAAGTGAAAAATAACTTTAATTTCGGAAGTCGATGGCAAAAAACGACAATAGAAAACCAAAGACACCGACTTCCGAAATTAAAGTTATTTTTCACTTAGTAAAGTATTTTTGTAAAAAAAAAAGAAGGTAATCCCACCAAAAACATTTCATGTAAAATGTTGCCAAGACGACCACATAAGGTTTGCCCTGTGAAAAAGATATCAGATCTCATGTAGAGCCAAGCTTCTGAATCTACACGGCCTAACTCTACCGACCCTAACTTCACAAATTTTACATATCAGTAAAAATGTATGGCTTCGCCGTTTCGCTACCGTCGTGGAGGTGATGCGAATATTTAGTTTCTGAAGTAAGTAACGGAACAGCCAAGCCATACATTTTTGGTACATCGGAAACCAACTTTATGAGGGTTCAAAAAACGACGAAACACTTCGAGAAAAGGTAGGTAGTGCCCTTGCGCTTCGCTTGGCTCGTCTTGGCGGGGGCACTACCGTGCTCCCAGATAAACAAGTCTCCATTCTTCGTTATAGTCTTAACTTTTCAAAGTTACACAGCTTGTTTACAAATGAATATGAATGTTTATAAAAACTCGTCATTTGCAGATGAGTAATATAGACAAGCGGGTGTAGCCGTAATGTAACTGAGTGCTGTCCAGCGGCCGCGGGTAATGCACTTACAATGCGATACATCGAATCGATCCGATGTTTTGAAAAGCTATCGATATACTCGATGTATCGATGTTTTTTTTATAAAACATCGAATCGATGATAACCAGTTAATTTCACAAAAACTAAATTTTGAACACAAAAAATTTACCTAAAATCTTTCTTTTTATTTGTTTGTTTTAAAATAGATAACTTTATTTTTCAATAGTAGACTGACAATGTAATGTCGTCGCGGCCAACGTGTACTAGGCCTGTTTGCATTTGTGACATCTATCAAATCTTGCAAATCTGTCACTTACAGATTATGAAAGCAGCGATCTATTATTTTATGAAATATTAAAATCTAAACTTTAATAAAATAATGGATTTAGCTCTTTTCATAACTGTCATATACAAAAATTTTCACTCTGAAAAGATGACGTGTTTTGAGATTTATCACTTTTCACATAACTATGCTTTGTAATATAATGTTAGAAAAAGTACTCGATTTTTACAACACATCGATGTTTTCATCCGATACATCGAATGACATCGATGTACAGTTCCATTTAACCGAATCGAAAAAAACATCGATGTTTTTTCAAAGTGTACACCCCTACTCGCAATGCCTCGCAGTACGGCAGAAGGTAGTTATGCATCTCGCCCTTGTGTTAGCAATAATTCATGTTTGGTTGTGGTAAAAGGGCCCACTTGTACTTAAGTGCCGTCGCCGCGATATTTCGTTCTCATGGCACTCCACGAGTTTTAAATGGTCTGCCAAATAAGTGTTGACAGACATAGGTTAAGATTTATTAGCGATTAGTAAACTAGTTTAAGAAATATGTTTTAGGAAGTTAGTCTGTAATAAACCACCATCTGAGTAAGACTCCTCGTTTTACTTCCAAATTCCTCCGGCAACGCTCCCGAAAGTTAACTGGCGCAGCCGGTAGGATATCCGCGAAATATAGCTGTGTTCGAAGTACACACAAATCGGTCTCGCGCGCAGCTCCGGGTATCCTCGAACCAAATAAATTGTTACACTTCGCGTGCTGATTGGAGATTTGGAGGTTCCTGTCCATGACACGAGCAAGCTCTACGGGTAGACACTGGATCGAGCAGACTGTAAGTAAACCTTTTTACTGTCCCGTCTTGTCCTTGTTATTTCCTGTGGTTGTTCCTGTTGGACTTTACTGTAACTTTTAGACTCGAATCGCTGAAGGTTATTTGACTCCTACACTAAAATCGGTAGGCTTAGCACATAAGATTAGTTATTATATATTCATCGTCTGCACTAAAATTGGTAGACTTAGTACGTAAGACTAGTTATTATAAATTTAATTTCTGCACTAAAACAGACAGATTTAGACGTAACTATATTATATTGTATAAGTGTTATCTATATTTAATTGGACAGTGTTGCCTAGTAGTTATCTTGATTAGATTATTTCATTGATTCAAAAAATGGAACAAGCTGGACAACGGATTCAAATGATTCCTAAAGATATTTTGGACATAATTCCTAGATTTGATGGGAGCCAAAATATTCTAAACTTGTTTATTAAAAGATGTGAGTACGTGTTCCGTCATTTCAATGGTCCAGATAACGCTGAACAGCAAGTTTATACATTCAATGCCATAACAAGTCGATTAAGCCATAGAGCAGAAGCTTTGCTTAGTGAAAGGGAGGATATTACGACCTGGGAACAATTGAGACCTGTACTTATACAACATTTTGGAGACCCACGGTCAGAGGAATGTGTGGCGATTGAACTTGAAAATCTAAAGATTAAAGGGAATGAATCCTATCTAGATTTTTGCCATAGAATACAAATTACACGCAGCACTCTCTTTTCCAAAGTAAACTTACTCCATTGTAACGAAATGAAAGCAGCTAAAATGATAATTTACAATAATTTAGCACTAAACGTCTTTTTATATAACTTACCAGAAGACTTGATCCGCATAGTTAGACTAAAAGAATGTAAAAGTTTAGAAAAAGCCCTAGAAATTGTCATGGAAGAAGTTAACTTCCAATATCAATATAACTCAAAAAACAAGCAATTAAAATCAACGCAAGGTAATTCAAATATGAGTTCAAACTCAATAGGTTTTAGATTCCAGTCTCCGTTAAAACAACAAATAATGCCAAATAATTCAAGTGTCCCTGTCAGCCGAAACTTTAGGTTCGAAATGCCTGCACAAAATTCACATTATAATTATAGGTCTGGCGGTAATAGCTACGGGTTTGGTAATTCTAACCAAAATAATTTCTCCAGACCCAATGCTTCACAGCCTCAGGGAAATTTCAAATTCGGTACTATACAGAACCAGCAAGGCTATAGACCAAACTTTAATAACCCACAAACTAATTTTAAATTTGGCATACCTCAACCAGGATTTAGACCTAATTTTAATAACGTACAGAATCGTCCCAATTCGAGTCATCAAGAATTTAAATTTGGCATTCCTCCGTCTAACCAATATAACCGTGATTTAGCAAATACTGACGTTTCCATGCGCACTGCACGTCCTGTTTTGCGACAAAACCTATTAACACACAATTGTGATAGTGATGTGTTTTATTCAAATAACGAGCCTCAAATATCTATAACTGACCCAGCTTTCCCGACTGATTATGTCAACGGCGAACAACAATTACAATATTTAAATGAACAGACCGCTTTTGAAAATTTGTACTCGGTCAACGAAGAACTCATTACTGATCCGTCTTCCGTCATTAACCATCCTGAAGATAGCCAAAATAGCAACGTGGACGCTCTCTCACGCGTAAAATTAAATGTACTTACTAATGAAAATGTCACTACATCTATGCAGGGTAATGTAGGTAATACTGAAAGAGCCGATAGCCCAGTAATACAATATGACTTTTCTGAAACGTTGACTGCTCCATCACCTTCAGTTATTACCCCACCTTATCCCGTTAGATCTGCCTCTTCTAGTACTCTCACTGCAGATTCATTACCTGAAACAATACATTCTGCGGAAGATATTGATACTGAAGGCATCCCAATTTTAGAAGAAGCTATAGACACGAAGCCCCACCAAGTCCTTGTCTTTACCTGGAATAGAAACCAAATATCTGTTAAAGATTTATCACGTGATAAACAAAAGATATTAGAGATACACTTACCGGTAGATAATCCCGACTTAATTAAAACATTCCTTTTAGAACACATAAAACCTAAAATAAAATATTTCTTTTACTTTGAAGACATAAGACACCGAATTCAGTTTACAAACACTGTTATAAAATTATTTAAAAAGAATATGGTAAAAATGTATGAATGCACCAAAAGAATTATTTACGTACAGGATGAAAGTGAGCAACATTCAATCATACTCATTTACCATCAAGGTAAAACTAGCCATCGTGGCATCAAGGAAACACTTATGAAAATAAAACGGCATTATTTTTGGCAAAATATGGACGTAACAGTTGCAACCGTGCTTAATTCTTGTGAAACCTGCAAGAAGTTGAAATATGATCGTAAGCCATTAAAACCGGAATTACAGCTGACTCAGACACAGGAAAAGCCCTTTGCTGAATTATTTATGGACCTTTTTTCAATAGAAGGAAAATATTTTCTTACTATAGTAGACGCTTTTAGTAAGTTAGGACAGGCTTTCCCACTGTCAAACCGCTCCACTCCTGAAGTAGTCCGAGCACTTATCAAATACTTCTCTTTTTACGGTATTCCAAACAAATTAAATGCTGACCCTGGCTCAGAATTTAATAATACTCTGCTGAAAGAAACTCTACAATATTATAAAATAGATCTCCACATAGGGACACCGCATAACCCTAGTTCTATGGGTTTAATAGAGCGCTTCCACTCAACTATTTTAGAGATATACCGTATCGCTAAATATGAACAGCGGATTACCGACGCGGCCGACGTAATGACGTACGCTATTATGTCTTATAACCATTCTATTCACTCAGCAACAAGCCTTACGCCTTTCGAAGTGGTATTTGGACATACTGACTCTAACAGTACTTTTGCAGTAGACTTTAATAGACAATACACTCAACAATTAGTTATAGATCATATGAAGCGTACGAAATATCTCTACCAATACCTAACAGATAAAATAATAGATACTAAGAAAAAGGTAAAAGAAAAACGCAGCGGTGAAACAAGTTTTGACATAAAAAAAGATGATACCATATTTATAAAGGGAGTCAATAATAGGCGAAGTAAAGATAAACCACGTTTCCAAAAGGCACAGGTTTCGGGGGATATTTATAGAAATGTTTGTCCCGTTATAATAAAAAATCGCGACACAAAGGTGCCAATTAGAGACATTAAACGGCCTTCAAGGGCCATCCCTCGCGACCCAGGGCCTGCTCATCAGGATCCGCGTCCTTCCACTTCAAAACAGTAAAGGATTACACTAGTGTGATGATCTTAAGGATAGATCCAGCTAAAGTAAGCTAGATTAAGCGGATTATTATTATTAAGGATTTAGATTTAAGTTTCATACACCAGAATTTAGAATTAAATGTTAGATATAAAAGCATACATGTCAAAGGAAGTCAAATAACGTTCGTTTTCTACCCACCTTTAATTAGGAATTGCACATATTACAGGACAACTCCTTACCTATAACCTTAACCTTTTAACCAAACCACAACTCCCAAATATCCTTACCTCTCAGTAAAAGGTTCTTGATTGTCTTGCTCTCCCTTGGTCTTGCAACGAGTTCTACAGGGCGACATTGTTATATTACGAGAACGAGCTCCAGCTACTGATAGAAGATACATGTAGTACATCATCGATGAGATTCTCCACAAACAGTTACTCTTGCCACCTTATACCAGCAGAAGCGAACATTTTTAATATAGAGTCCGTAAAACAATGACTACATTCTGTAATTAAGCTGGAACCAAAAACTGCAATATGAAGAGAAGTGTTAGAACCATACTGAAAATTCTCCACTACTACGAGTACTGTTCCACCAAATATTCCTGGCGTAGCAGCCGTCGAGCCACCACTACAACAGCAACCCTTGACCTGGACAATAACGACGTGATCAATCCCGTTCATATCAGTGAAAGTGTAGTGAAAAACACAGTGAAAATCTAGTGCATGTATTGACGCCTTGGTTATAATCCAACTGTGTTGTATTCGTAGGTTTATGTATTATGTAAACTTTAAGCTTAAAACTATTATTATAACTTCAAATTAATGTAATCTCTATCAAAATAATCGAAGTAACGATAATCACTCCAGCGATAATCATTCCTCCGATAATTTCGAGCTTAGGGTGGTAGGAGTTATGCATCTCGCCCTTGTGTTAGCAATAATTCATGTTTGGTTGTGGTAAAAGGGCCCACTTGTACTTAAGTGCCGTCGCCGCGATATTTCGTTCTCATGGCACTCCACGAGTTTTAAATGGTCTGCCAAATAAGTGTTGACAGACATAGGTTAAGATTTATTAGCGATTAGTAAACTAGTTTAAGAAATATGTTTTAGGAAGTTAGTCTGTAATAAACCACCATCTGAGTAAGACTCCTCGTTTTACTTCCAAATTCCTCCGGCAACGCTCCCGAAAGTTAACTAGGTACACTGAAGGACTGGGAACCTCGCGCACCTAGCGGCCACGACGACTAGTCACACGGCCGGCCGCAGTCTTGGCCGCAAAAGCTCCGACCAAGTGTGATCGCATGAGCAGTTGCGGCCAAGATTTCTTCGTGGTTGGAGCTCAAACATGTAATTTTAAAACCTTCAATTGGTTTACATTTAGATTATTTTGACTTACCTAATTGCGGATTAAGTAACATTGGATAAAATCAAACTCATGCGTCGAAAAGAGATTTCTAGATTTATGTTTACACTATCCAACACAAAAAGATATTTTCAATTCCAACCAGTAGTTCCTGAGATTAGCGCGCTCAACCAAACAAACAACTCTTCAGCTTTATAATATAGTTTACATACCATACTAAGTAATATTAATGCGAAAGTTAACTGTTTTGTTGACGATTGCCGCGCTCTTAACAAAGTTAAGAGTGATATCACCGGAGCGGCACGGTGGCCCACAGCGCGCGACGCGCTGCAAGATGAGATGCTTGCGCTGTTGTATCCCGAGTCGGACGTAAACATCAATAATATAGGGTTAAAATTCAGCATGGGAACATAAACAAGTGCAGCGGTGCGACCATTGTTATATTAAGACTAATGTGAGTGGACTTTTTCGGAGATCTTTGTAAGAGGCAGTCGTTTCATGTGTTAAATATATCCTTTGTTTTTATTATTTTGTTTGAAGTAATTATATTGTTATATTAAAGCGGTTTCAGTTAATAGTTAAGTATAAGTGATCTAAGTACATAATTAATTTATACTTTCTGTCTGTCTATATAGACTACTTTTCATCCTGGATATTTGTATTAAAAAATAATGAAGCACTAAATACACTTATATGAAGTCGCAGGCAACAGCTGCTAGCAGTAAATAAAATACAAACGCTAACAACAACGAGCACATACCGCCACGCGTTACATTAGACGAGTGTAAACATCATAATATCTGTTGTAACCACGAACAGTTTACTTTTGTGTTTGATTTCTAAAATATACAACTTCCTCTAATTATTTGTGTTTACACATATTTTAAAAAAAACAATCTTAGTATATAAGGCAGTCGTCAGTCGCCACTGCAGCACTGTCACAGCTTGCTACTGTGCTTGTCACGTCACTCAGTTGTGGTCATCATCATCGAACTAATAGAAAGTAACCGCAGTGTGTTCATTAATTGGCGTGTACAGGCAAACATCGGACGAAACGCAACAAGGATTGAAGCTGAGAGCGCTGTTTTTTCTCTCACAGAACATTATGTGGTAAGTATATTTATAAATAAAAAAATAACAATTATAGAATTACCATGATGTTCGTCCGTCCATTTGTTGCACGCAATTTTCTCCGAAACTATTCGATGTAGGTGTTTGATGATGAACTTCAACGCTAGTCGGTCCAGGTATACTACAAACCAAACGAAAGAAGCACATATGAAAGGTTTATTTATGGCTCCATTTTTGTTTAGGCAACAAATACATACCGCCAAACAAAAACTAAAGCAAGATCTACCGGAGGAAAGGAGGATTTGTTTCCACATACCAGCTTGAAGCGTTAATTATGTCGACTTACCTTGTGTTCTTCCTATTTTTAGGAACTAGATATAACCCTGTGTAGTGTAATAAAACATACATTGTTTGTCGGCGCCGCCAGGGCGTGGGCCACCGTAGCCTAAACAACGCCTGCAGTACATTTTTAGACATAATTTTTATTCACATGTAATAAATATACTTTGTAAAATACACCAATATTAGATTTAGAGTAAACATTTCATCATACATCTCTGGACTCATCTTGGTTAAGTTTTGTCAATTAGTTAAAATGGTGAAACGATAACTTGTTCCTTTCCCATTAGCACTTCATAAACTAGCTATAAATCTAACATCTATAATGCCTCTTTTGTTATTTTTGTAAACTTTCGTTTTGAGACATACTTTTAGGTGAACGTGCAAAGGCGGGAATTCATTTTTTTGCTACTGAATGTGGTCACGGGGTGAGGTGTGGGAAGTAGGGACCTAGGGTCCAAAGGCGAAGGGCTTGGATTTTGGACTAATTTGGACATTTTATTTTTGGCAAGAGAACCATACGGTGCGGTGGCTAGACGAACTATTAGCTCAATCTATCAATCAATCAATCTTTATTTGTGAACACAGGTATTACAATAAAGGTCATAAGTATACATTTTAGTCGTGCTCTATGCCCTACCAATGAACTTGGTGTACATATGTGGTGGTGTGGTGTGTGTTGGTGTGTATATATTAGTTTTTTAATAATCAGTCTGAATTTATAGAATTGAAAGTCACATTCGAATAAATAATTTCAATTAAATGTATTAATAATAAATAAATAATTTTTTACATGCATGTCAATGGAAAATTATATTAAAAGACTAGTAATGTCATATTTCATCATATTGTAAATAATGTCAATTAAATGTATTAGTAATAAATAATTAATCAATTATAATTTAGTTTTTACATGCATGTCAAAGGTAAACTACATTGGAGCTGGTAATGTCATATTTTATCATTTAAAAATTCTTCG
Source organism: Griposia aprilina (assembly GCA_916610205.1). Taxonomy (NCBI): domain Eukaryota; kingdom Metazoa; phylum Arthropoda; class Insecta; order Lepidoptera; family Noctuidae; genus Griposia; species Griposia aprilina. The sequence goes on along the minus strand of OU744295.1, from coordinate 23,409,924 downwards.
ATAGAGTAATATGTCTTACATACACATACACAACATCACGCCTGTATTCCCCGAAGGGTTAGGCAGAGGTGTACCTATAACACACCCACATTTCGCAAGTTATGTTTAAGTCCCATGTAATAGGGGGCGAGCCTATTGCCATCAACCGGGCACAAATCCAGACTCCGGGCCGCTACCGAGAAATTCCAGATGGGAAAACCCGATAACACTAATAATATACTACACAAAAATGTACTAATAATGTACTATAAATATGTCTTATCTATTAAAAATAAATACAATTTACTTTTGAATTTGCAAACACTATCTTCACTCCTTATACATTTTGGTAATTTATTATAGACCTTCGGAGCCATTACAAAAATACTGTTTCTGTATAGTGCAGTACTAGATCCGACTGTTTGTAGCCGGTCACAATGGCGCTGACTAGTTACGCGAGCAAATTTATGTAAATTATTTTTGACGAACATAGACGTTTCAAAAATGTACAATGACGGCAAAGTTAATATTTTTGTATTTTTAAAAAACGGTTTGCAGCTGTCTGTTGTCTGCAAATGATATATGGCTCTTATGCACCTTTATTGACACTTAAAAACCTTAAATATCTTTATATATCTTTCATACTCACACGGATGTGTTTCCCGATTTTCTGAGCCCAGTGAACTCGTGAACGCCTCCTCTCACATTTAGACGTAACTAAAACTTAGTGTGTTAATTAATGTAAGACTTTATTAAGCTTGTAAATTACAATTTTCCATCTCATTGGTGCGTGTTACTTTCGCCTACACAAGTGTCAACCCTGACAACCTGATCTCTGACTATGGAAACTCCTAGAAAACAGCATAAGCCATCTCCCATTACGACATAATATATTATAGTGTATAAATTGTTTCAGGCTAACAACTTCACTTCAAATTATATTAATATGTAAACTGCCCTGTGTGCGAGCGGCAGCATGGATAAACGGCGGTCCGTTTAATTACAGCACCTCAGACTTTTATTTCGACAGACTGGTCAGCCTGTCGTTAAATATTTCTGATTGGCATGACAACGGATACGATTATGTGAACGTCGGTCAAGGGGTTCTGATAACTCGCAACCGCATTTTGACGTCATACACTCCGTTCAGAGCGTTGCTGCACAACAAAACTGCGTGGGAGCTACTGCTTGCGGCGACCACATTCGGTCGAAAAAGGTTCGCAAACGGAGACTATGAAAATTATCTGTATACCCACAAAATCGTATGCGCCCGTCAAGTGCAGTTTTTACCGGACGAGGACATTGAGGACCGTCTTTGGCACGGCACGGACCGGCGGCACTCCCCACTGCACGACCTGATGGTGTTGAGAATAATGGGAAATCTTTCACTCAGTACCACGAAAGAGGCGGATTATACACCGGAAACATTCCCTGAAAACCAAGAAACTGATATACAACCCGGTACATTTATGACATTTCTCGCGACTCCCCTCGACAATTTGGGTGCCGACTTTAAATTTGCCTCAGTGGGTTTCTCGGACGCGGAACATATTCGTGGGTTTCGTATTGTAAGGACAGTTGAGTATGAACCAGACGACAACGCATTGGTGGACTGTGGCGAGTGGTTCCAACGAGAATGGGGATATTTTATTTGTATATTAAATAAAGAGAATCACCCGGCGCTCGGTTCTGGCGCCATGCTGGTCTCCAATGGGAAGGTGTTCGGTGTCGGCAGCTTCGCATTGTTCAGAGGGCACAAAGGTGTAATGGCATTCACAGACGTAAGACCATATTATGAACATATCTTTAGAGCCTGCACATATTATGATTCAGAAGAAACTCCCCCGGAAAATTTTCCGGAATTACAAATCCATAAGCAGATATAGGAGAATACAAAATAAATTAATGATTTTTACTTGCATAAATTAATAAAAAATTGTAGACAAGTAGATAAGCAATATTATATTAGAACTTAGATGTACACTTATAACAGTCCCAAAGACATTTAAATATATGTGTGCTACCTATGTAGATATATAGTTAATAATAATAATAATTTATTTATTTATGCAGACAAAGTCCATAATTGTTAGTCACAAAAAATATCTTACAAACTAAGTTAGTACAGACATATTACAAAAAGGTAGATCCATTAAAGTTGTGCAGTCATGAAACCATTCGCTCGAGTTCAGGATAGACTGCCACGCTATCTGATCAGAACCCGAACGAAAGCCCTCATGACTGCCGAGTCATACTTCTCCGCAATTACTTGAAGGATACTGTTAGTGCTGCCCCGCACTCTGCTCTGTAGGGACGCGACTCGCTTGCGCATTATAGCATGGAAGCCTTCAACCCGAGCCTCCACAAACATACTTGAAGCACTACAAAAACGGGGCAGGCCTAACAGCATCCTGAATCCATTAATGTTCTGGACACGCAACGCGCGGACTCACAATCGTTGCTTAAAAATCAATCATAAATGATGATTTTAAGAATTTTACAGTACAGTCGGTGACTTACATTATGTAACCCCCTTAGTGAAATTCGTGTAACGTAATTTATGGATGACCCCTTGCGCTGTGATGAAAATCTCTAGTTAGGATTTCTAAATTAATCCATTTATTTGAAGTGCACTTTAGAAAGTTTAACAAACGTGTGTGTTTAGTTATCTACGACCCTTGTATGTCGTGGAATTTAGTTTTGTATTGTTATTTTCTTGTAATAAAGGAGATCATAGTGTAGCATACTTAAACAAAGGTTTATCTGGTTTATTTATTTATATCGAGCAGGTTCGCGGACAGTTATCGGATGCGCAGCTTGGGGTCCGACCGGCGCGCCATATGATAAAAAAAGAATAAAGCATTAGTGTTCAAAGTTGGGGACTTGGTTAGAGTGGAAAAAGCGGTACATACTGTAGGTAAAAGTAGAAAATTATTATCAAAATGTTCAGGTCCATACAAAGTAACAAAAGTTTTAGATCACGATATAGGTATGACGTAGAAGACACTCATATTACAAAAAAAGGGGCTTCAAAGTATAAAAGCATATTCTCTATCGATAAAATACATCCTTGGCTTTGTTTTAATAATAATGGTAGTGAATCATCTACTAGTGAGAGTACAGAAGGTTAATACGATATTATTTAACTTATTATTTAGCTGAAATTGTGAATATTTATTCTGTGTAGTAAATAGTATAATAATGAAGTTCCTTGTTATGAAGGATAGAACATACTTATAAGTAAACATGTAATGTCACAATGTATGAGTAATGGTTTGAATTTATTAGATATAATTTGGTTTAGAACAATGATTGTGTTTATATACTTTACCTAAATTAAAAGTGCGAAGTACGCATATTGTACACTTACACCGCTGTGTGCGTGAGTATATTTAACTGTGAATATTTATAGTAATAAGTAAATAGTATAATAAAGAAGTTCCTTGTTATTAATGAAAGAAAATAGTTTTAAGTAAAAAAAATATGTAATGAAACAATGTAAGAGAAATTATTTGAGTTATTACATATATTTTTGTTCAGAACAATGATTGAGTTTATATACTTTTCCTAAATTAAAAGTGCGAAGTACGCACATTGTACTTCTACACTGCTATGTGCGTGAGTGAAGAGACAGAACTACTTGAAGTGCTTATGTGCACGTAGTCGTGCTAATCTATACACTGCTATGTGCGTGAGTGTAGAGAGAGAACTACTTAGAAGTGCTATGTGCACGTAGGCATTTTAATCCATACACTGCTATGTGCGAGGGTGTAGAGACACAACTACTTGAAGTACTTATGTGCACGTAGTTGTGCTAATCTATACACTGCTATGTGCGTGAGTGTAGAGAGAGAACTACTTAGAAGTGCTATGTGCACGTAGTCATTTTAATCCATACACTGCTATGTGCGAGGGTGTAGAGAAACAACAACTTGACGTGCATAGGTGCACGTAGTCGTGCTAATCTATACACTGCTAAGTGCGTGAGTGTAGAGAGAGAACTACTTAGAAGTGCTATGTGCACGTAGTCGTTTTAATCCATACACTGCTAGTGCGAGGGTGTAGAGACAGAACTACTTGAAGTGCTATGTGCAGGTAGTCCTGTTACCCATACACTGCTATGTGCGAGAGTGTAGAGACAGAACTACTTGAAGTGCTATGTGCAGGTAGTCATGTTACCCATACACTGCTATGTGCGAGAGTGTAGAGACAGAACTACTTGAAGTGCTATGTGCAGGTAGTCATGTTAGCCATACACTACTATGTACGAGAGTGTAGAGACAAAACTACTTGAAGTGCTATGTGCAGGTAGTCATGTTACCCATACACTGCTATGTGCGAGAGTGTAGAGACAGAACTACTTGAAGTGCTATGTGCAGGTAGTCATGTTACCCATACACTGCTATGTGCGAGAGTGTAGAGACAGAACTACTTGAAGTGCTATGTGCAGGTAGTCATGTTACCCATACACTGCTATGTGCGAGAGTGTAGAGACAGAACTACTTGAAGTGCTATGTGCAGGTAGTCATGTTACCCATACACTGCTATGTGCGAGAGTGTAGAGACAGAACTACTTGAAGTGCTATGTGCAGGTAGTCATGTTACCCATACACTGCTATGTGCGAGAGTGTAGAGACAGAACTACTTGAAGTGCTATGTACAGGTAGTCATGCTAATCTATACACTGCTATGTGCGTGAGTATAGAGAGAGAACTACTTGAAGTACCATGTGCACGTAGTTATGTTAACCTATACACTGCTATGAGCATGAGTGTAGAGAGAACTTCTACGAAGTGCAGTGCACGATAGCTGAAATAGCATTATTTAAATCTACAAAAGTAGATATTTTCTATGAAATACGATGTGTAATAAATGTTTGTGTAATTCTTATACTATTTTTTTTGCTTAGCTGTGTTGTTCGCGGGGACGCGAAACTTATCAGGGTGGTCGAATTGTTAGCTTGTTTCAAATTCATGTATTAATTTAAAGTAAATATTGCGCATTTTCTAGATACATTTGCCTCATTCATTTGTAAATAAGTTATGAATTCTACTAAAACTTGCCGTTTATTACGGTAATTGGATTTAATGTAAAAAAAAGATATGTATTACTTTAATACCGAAGTATAATATCAATTGTGGCAACACTGTAAAAGAAAAAAATATTAATATTGTAACAAACTTTAAAATGTATGTTCGTTATGGCAACTGAATGTATTATTTTTACTTTGGCAATACTTATAGAAATAACGGTTATGACGTTCTCGTTATTTCTGGGTGGGACAATAATCATTTTTAAATTGTAAAAAGGCTGTGCTGGGCAGTGATCATCGAACTACGAACGAAGCAACTCGGTTGACATTGTAGTCGGGATTCCGTGTGTATAATAAAGTTATTTTATACAAAGAACAGTTTTTTTTTTTAGATAGAAGTGTTAAACGTACGCGGCTGTAATGTGCGCTTAGTATTGATGCGCTGCAGCCCTACGCGGCTGTAATGTGCGCTTAGTATTGATGCGCTGCAGCCCTACGCGGCTGTAATGTGCGCTTAGTATTGATGCGCTGTAGCCCTACGCGGCTGTAATATGCGCTTAGTATTGATGCAATGGGGTCCTACGCGGCTGGAATGTGCGCCTAGCTTAAGTGGTAGAAACAATGTTGCTCGCGCAAGTTTTAGTAATAAGTTACTATAATATTGCCGACCGCAGTTTTGAGCTATATTTCCTTCCCTCCCAATTCCCATACAACAGAACGAGAGGGATGCTCATCACACGCGCCCAATCAGAGGCGCTTCCACCGCAGCGATAGCCAATCGCAGCATAAATCCACAGTGATTTTGCAAAAACACTCTTGTAATGAGCCTGGAGCCAACCGCACCGCATCGCGCCGCGCCGCAAATAATAAACCGTTATTATATCAAATAAACCGCTATTATATAAAAAAACTCAAAAACTCTTTGTTTTATAAGTGTTGGCCGACACAAGTGTGACATTTAAAACCCAAGTGATAGTGCATCACCGTGACAGGAAGAACTTCAGTAAACACGTGGGACGTCTGCAAAGGCTGTCCTTGAGTCAACGTGTTTCGTTCAGAAGGTTCTCAAGTAAGTCCATCCATCCCTATTTTTCTCACTTATAACCTCACATTCCCTTTTACTCAATACTGTGTGTCGTCCAATATTTCTAACCTCGCAAAACAAAACAAAAAAAAAAACATCCCCGCTTATATTGGTCCTTCGAAGCCGCGTCAACTTATACACCAAATGTATTTCGGATCAAGAGATCAAGGGTTCTAAACTCAACTTCCTGAAAACAACAGGAAACCCCAATTAAAGTCACAAACGACAATAAAACGACATAAAAGAGGCTCCCAAAGTCCCAACAAACTTATCAATACTACAAGGTTTATGCGACACGCACACAAGTGGAACCATGCTCTACTTTGCGACAACACTAAACAGATAGTACAGAAGGCCGGCTCCATACAACGAGCGGAAACAGCTCACAGACGCGAACGTACGGCGATATCAAACAAGTCCTACATGTACCTACGTGATGAACGTGACATAAAAAATGTACTGGATGATCATCTTCCTTGACAAGCAGATCCGCTATTTTTATGTTAATTTATAGCTGCACAAGGATCTTTTTGGCACGGGATGACGGGACCAAAATAGGAACTAACGCCATCTTGTTTTCTCAATACAATTTCGCAAACAATTCCACAAATATGTACCAACAACGCCCCCTGTAAATGTCATTCATGCGCCACTAGGTCTTTGTAATCGGATCTTTGACGGCCTGTATGTCAAAATCAATGCCGGTCGCGAGTGCACTTGCACTCGCTATACGAGAGTGTAAGTACATGCGTGTCTACGTGTGCGTGCGTTTTCGATCGTTGTATGAGGTCGACCTTCTGTAGCTATGTTCTGAAGGTACCTATCTATTTGTGACGACGTCCCACCGCCCATTAATTTCATTCAACTCATTAATTTCCCCGCACGTCCATTGCCTTCCTGCTGTTACTTAAATGCTCCAAAATAAAGGCTGAGACGAAACGCGGCCACTATTAAAGAGCATGTACCGTGAAATGTTTATGTCATTGTTTTTGTACCGACTCAACATGTCGCAACCAGTTTGGGACTTACGTATCATGTTGCAGACGAAACTCATTAGTCACAAGTTTTACCAATTAAGGTGGTTGATTGTGCTCAAAAGATAAGGAATTTATAGAAAAAGTCGACGGCGACGTTTCATACATAGAAGACTATGTTTTTAACTTTGTGAACCATGGTGAAGAGGGAAAAATAAAGTTTTTTTTATGTCTTTACCTTGACCTTAACCCTGCTAAATGTTCGGTTTTAAAATATTCTCGAAAGCACTCAATTATACCTTCATCGTATATCTTGGGTGATCAAGTACTACCCAGAACGAATTGCATCCGAGATCTGGGGGGCATTCCTCGATTCTAAGCTTACGTTTGCATATCATGTCGATACCATAGATGCTAAAGCATCTAAAGCACTATAAATGATAATAATAAAATAATTTATTTGCGTTAAACATGGTATACAATGGTGTTAAGCATAGGTCAGAGTGGCAGAAACATGTTTAGCTAAGACATAACATAGCATGCAAAAATTTAATGTTACAGGGTCATTATAATTAAGTACATCAATAATAATGTTAGAGAGAATATAATGTCAATATTTTTTATCCATAAATTCTTTCAAACTATAAAAGCTACATTCATTTAGCCAGTTGAATAATTTGTTTTTAAATAGTCTTAAATTTAATCGTTTCAGATTGTTAGGTATTTTATTATAAGTACGCACATACATTGCTAGACAGCTTTTATTATATTTGGTAAGCTTTGGTAATTCATTTAATACCAGTCCATAAGGATCACGTCTGCTCCGAGGATATACATCGCTTGCCGTCTTGAATAATTGTTTATTCTTGGTCACAAACATACATATTTCGTAAATATAGAGAGATGGAAGCGGTAACAAACCAAGTTTTTTAAATATTGGCCGACATGTATCATTCGGCTGAAGTCCATAAATTCATCTTAGGCACTTCTTTTGAGCGATGAACGCTCTATTTAGATCAGTGCTATTACCCCACATTATTAGACCATATGTAGTAACGATTCAACATATGCATGGTAAGATATAATAGAAGTTTTTATGTTTGTTACATTTTTGACTAGCTTCAAGGCGTATACGAATTTATTAATTCTACCAGTGATGTTATTTATGTGTTCCTTCCAGTTTATATCTTGATCAATTATTACTCCTAAAATTTTTGTATGTGTTACTTGTTTAATTTTATTTATATTAAGTTTGATATTATTTTTATTATTATTAGATTGATTAAATTGTATGTATACGGATTTGTCTAAATTTATTTTCAAATGGTGTATGTCAAGCCAGTGTAGTAGTATGTCAATAGTATTATTAATGTCAGTCTCGTGATCTATAACGGTATTTTGTTTTTTATCAGATGTCACAATTATGGATATATCGTCAGCGAATAAGATGCATTTATGATTAGTTATTTTTATGATATCATTTATATATAAAAGGAATAATATTGGGCCTAGTACGCTACCTTGGGGGACGCCATATTTATTATGTCTATATTCCGATGAGTATAATGTGATGTCTTTGGTTTCGTTCATTTTACTGATAATAACACATTGTTGCCTATTACTTAAGTACGATGATATCCACTGGAGTACCGGTCCCCTAATCCCAATTGTTTCCAACTTTTGAAGCAGTTTAGCATGTGAAACCAAATCGATCTGTTCGCTACTTATAATTTGAAATTTGTTGCAGTAGTCAAATTTGTTGCAGTAGTCAATCAGTCTTTTATTAAAAAAAAAAAAAAAAAAAAAAAAAAAAAAAGCGTTTATTCGTTGTTACATCCGTACTACAAAATATTTTACTCCTGCCAAACTGTAAAACAGTTTGTTGGCAGATGTAGCTACACATATATTTTTCGTATATTTTGGATAAAATAGGTATTAAAGTAATGGGACGGTAATTATTGATATCATATATATCACCCTTTTTGAATAAGGGCTTTACTATTGATAATTTTAATTTTTCGGGAAAAACTCCGATCAAAAACGACATATTAATTAAGTGAGTTAAAACACCAGTCAGCTCATTACAGCAAGCCTTTATGATTTTCGTGTTTATTTCATCGTAGCCTTCCGTTTTGGTGTTGCGGAGTGACATTAAATGATAAATGGTAAATGATTTTATTTCTGGAAGTAGGTTTATACAAACACTTTTACACGTCAATCATATTTTTAAAACTAGATGAAGTCGGCATTTCCTATCTGACTACTCTGAGAAGAAAGGCCGAAACAAACTCAGAGGTCACAGTCTCTTTTAAAGTCCAGACATAATCTTGGTCAGATCATGTGAAGACCATATAGATTTATGTCTGAAATGGTCTTTTGAGGAAAATCCACACAGAATGAGTGGACCTGTCCAGTCAGTGCACGCATTTGTCACTAATCGTGGAGCTCAACTCAGAACTTAAGGAGCTCCACCACTCGACGAACAATAGGTTTAGGTTTCATAATGCGGCTATCCAAGTGCTTCACTCAAGCCAAAACTTTAAAAATTATTTACTGTAGTTTTGTTAGAAGCCACTTGGAATACGCGTCTGAAATCTGGAATCCATGTTATCACAAGTACATGTATCGTATGGAGAGCATCCAGAAAAGGTTCATCAAGTATTTGTGTTATCATCAGAAAGTGCCCTACCGGTCTGAGGATTATCTCAACTTTTGTAAGAAGTATCATATATTACCCCTAATTAATCGGCGAACAATCTCTGACTATATTTCATTATTTAAAATTTTCAATAATTCAGATATTTTCCCAAATTTTATTTTAACGTTCCCGGAAGGTCGAAGCGATTGGACGCACCATTGCGTGTTCCATTTACCTCTACGAATTACAGGCAAAATTCATTTATAGGTTGTGCAAGTAGAAAATTAAATGACATGTGTCCTCGGCCTGAAAGTACCTGAGCCTTAGCTTTTTTAATTAATACATATTTTGTATGTTCAGGTTTTTATTCTTGTATTGAATATGAAATATGAATGTAGTTTAAGCTTGAATGTTATACTGTTTTTATTTCTTTTTTGGTAGCTATGTTGTGTTGTTCACACTCTTTATTTCCAATCTGTTTTTAGAAGTGATGACTTTTAATTGGCTGTCAGTCTCACATACTATTTTTAATGTGTTTATTTTAGCTGTAAGTCATCCATAGTCAATAAATAAATAAATAAATTTACTCATCTCGGGACCCTCGGGTCCCGGACCTTTGGAAGGCATGCGAGGGACCGAAACCAACTCGCAGAGGCCCCTTTGACAATTTTAAATGATAAGGGGGCACCAACTGACGATAATCCATGTATGTACTATGCAAGTGCACGCAAGGACAACCCCCGGTTGGTGCAGAACTATTGCAGGATATGAAAAAAAACAAGAAATTGAACTATGAAAAGACTAAAGCCCCTGCCTGGCCAATGTTTTTTTTTTATTTTTTATTTTAGATGGGTTTGCTCTTGTCTCTAGTCTAGGTGAGAGATGACACAGACAAAGTCGACGATGGAGTGAGCTTACCCAGAAGAAGCCTGTTCACTCTCACTTTGAAGAGATTTGGGTTTGGGATTTGGGATTTGGGTTTTATATACAATACACAGATAAATTGGCAGGGGGTAACTTGTACACTCAATAATAGCCCCCCGAGAACTATCGCTAGCACATAGTGACGTAGCGTTAAAAGGGGCAACATGTCCTGAGGTGCTTGAGGAGTGCAGAGGTAACCCACGGCTATCAGAATAATCCCAGAGTCTGGAAGATGGTCAAAATCCCTAACAGCACTTACTGGAATAATTTATTCCTCCGAGCACGTTTGCTCTTGCGAATCTCCACTCAAGCTGGTCAATAAAGGCAAGAAAGAGGTGGAAGCTCTGTTCCACGTCAGTATTCACTCCAACGAGCAATTAAAGGCAAGCCAGAAATGAGGAACAAGACTACTCCCGGGAGATAAGGTCCGTGAGGTCGTTACTGCCCAACAGCACGCCACATGCTGCCCTGCGGGTTTCTGTATCTCTCTTGTTCTGGCTCCTCAGACCTGTTCCAGCAAAGAAAACTCTACCGGCACAGACCTAGAGGTGGGAGCGCGCAAGCCCCACCACGACGTCAACGTAAAGATACGGCGGTGGGGTTATTATAATTATTAAAATTAATAATTTTGTGATGATATTATACCTATCATTATTCTCCTGGCCTTGGAGCTTATCCCAATATATTTGGGGTCAGCGCAACATTTCTTCTTCTTCCATATTTCTCTATTCTAGTTACCTATAGCTTGAATTTATATAAATTAAATCATAGTCAAGTTTCGAAACAGACCAAATAATAAAATTTAAAAATATATATAAAAAAACATAATAAAATTAATACAAAATAAATTAATATATATATTTATATTTATTACTATCTTTTTTTTAAATAAAATTTTAATTTCGCGGGTTACTTTAGGCATCCCTTTAATGTCCAAGAATATTGTCGTGGTTTGAATCTAGGTCTTTTATCAGATATTCAAATAAATAGACCATTTTCCTACGAACAAATTAAATTCATTTTAAAAGGAACAACCTCACAAAAGCTCTCTTCGTGAAAGGCTGCGTTAAGATTAAAAGCTACATCTCAGCTCTCAACAAAGGCTGACGTCCCAGTGCGGCTGAATATCAACGAGACAGGAAATAGAACCGTGTTCCAAGAGTCCCTTGTCCACTGTCCACTGGTCCACATTCGACGTCTTGGGTTTAAAAAGAAAGATGGAGACATTTCTGTTGAGGAGCGTAAGTAAAGACAGCGCAAGTCGCGAGGCATGCGCTTCGAATGATAAATGGTTTTATTTCTGTAAGCAGTTTTGTACAAACACTTTTACACGTCAATCAAATTTTAAAACTAGATGAGGTCGGCGTTTCCTATCTGACTACTCTGAGAAGAAAGGCCGAAACAAACTCAGAGGTCACATTCTCTTTTAAGTCCAGACATAATCTTGGTCAGATCACGTGAAGACCATGTAGATTTGTGTCTGGAAAAACTACACAGAATGAGTGGACCTGTCCAGTCAGCGCACGCATTTGTCAGTAATCGTGCAGCTCAACTCAAAACTTAAGGAGCTCAATGATTCGACGAACAATACCAAAGAAAGGACATTTGGGTAGGCCGCATAAATTACTCAAAATGCCAGACCATGATTAAAACTAATTGAGAAGAAAAAAAAAACAATGACCCACGTAGTCTGTACATTCACCATAATTAAAATAATATTCTATTTTACAAAGTAAATATTCATGTCAATGTATATATAAAATTCATCAATTTCAATGTGTAGGTATACTTATAAAAATCCGGAAATAATCTTGGTCAGATTATTTGAGGACCATGTTAGATTGGTGTCTGAAATGGTAATCGAATGCTTTGCCACGCATTTCTAATAATATGCGGTTAAAATTATTATATTGTAGAAATAGCGAACTAAACTACAACTCTACATTCATGGCTTTTATGGCAAAGGCACCAAAATTTTGCCTGATCACAGAGTTCTAACCAGACATTAGGAATGCACTATTCCGTCGTAGATTATATCAACATTAGTATTTGGACTTTCTCTACCAGTGGTTTCTACATACAATTTAATTGCCAAATTCCTTAAACAGATAGACTTATTAGGCAAACAATGATCAAGATTTATCGTATATTTATCGTGTACAACAACTCAAGACTATATATAATTCAAAATTTTCAGCCATCGTATTTATTTTGATACGAAGAACAACACTGAATATTTTGTATATTCTTTCTTCAGTATCATAATACCTAGTAGACCCGGCGATAAGTGCCAGAGAGCTCGCGTGAGGTAGTTCCGGACTTCGATCTCAAACTCCCTCCCTCTGAGGTCGGCGCGATAGCAGGAAATAGGATTTGCGGCCGTACTAACACGGATACTTTGTGTACAACGCAAACAACTACGCACTTAGTTGGGCACCCGCGACGGTTATGCATTTCTATTTCATTTCAACTTTTGCAGGTCCTGCTAGCACCTTTGTAGACAAAAGTTATAGTGTGTAGTACTGACTGTGAGTGGTTGCTTGAATGTGTGCGAAATAGGTATTGTAAAATAGATGAAGTGATAACTATTTAAGTATTATTTAATCGAATGAATTTGTGTCACGCAATTTGTAACATTTCATCACAATTCAAAATCAATTTTCAAGTGCCAAGATCCTGAGATACTTGGGGATACCTTACTGGCAATCCAATGACTGGCTTAAAGATTTGTGTAGTTTATTTTTTTATTACCAAGTAAAAGATTTCCGTCACGTGAACCTACGCATCAGTGACGGGGCTCTCCATTGACCAGTTAATTCTACGATCATTCATCCCCCACTAAATCCGGCAGCGGTTTTTCTACCCAGTACGTTCAGAAGACTGCAGGCGTGCGAGTGCGGAAGCACTTCTATTTTTGTTATAAAGGTTATAAAAGATGAGCGGTTGCGATTAATTGAATGTCTTGTGTGCCATGGTGGGTCATAATGTGTGCTGGGGTGTAGGGGTGTCACATACTGTACAGTTACGGGTCATTCACACGACGTTCAAATGCATCCCATGATTTTTCTTTGCCATCATCATGCTCGTGCCGTTATCCCAATCATATCATAGTTTCAATATATGATGTTTATTTATTGATAGCCGTCACAATTTTAATTTCGCTGGCTTATTTAATTTGACCTCGTGTAAGACGGCTGGAAGTTAGTAAAAACGATGGTATATTCGACTATGGGGACTCCTTAGAAAGACAGACAGAACTAATTGATGATGTCCATCAAAAAGTTCAGGTAAATATATGACCAGATGAAGGAACGTGGACAAAGCCCTACATATGTGAGGTTTTACAGTTTCAGCCTACACTTATGAAAAAATGTTAAAATTTATTTACACATATATTTTTGACCGGAAGATGTGATATTCTTGGGAAACGTAAACAACACATTTACACTTTGAAGGAAACAAGAACAAACTTATTTTTCGGAGAAGAAAAATTGCTGCGTGGCATTATGACTTCTTAAACTACTTTCTCTATTATAAATCCTTGTTCGATTTACCCATAGTCTTGTGTTGAAGAAAAACTAACCAATTTATCAATAATAAATAATAATAGGAACAAAAACAAGACATCTACCTGATAAGTAAATTACGATGGTGACAGCCGGAGGACTTAAAAAAAACAAAATTATTTTAATATAGGTTTTAATTAGCTAAAAGTTACAATATAAACTTATGCTAACTTCTAAGTCTAGATTGGGACGATGCTAGTACCGAAATGTCGGATATTAATTACCTTTAAAAAAAAAACTAAACGATTGCTAAACGTGGATTTGGAAGTATCTAGGTTCGGCGACATCAGGCGTCGCGTCGATTAGTTGCTTCAGCAAACTGGTTTGTTGCAGTTATATGCGGAAACATCCGATTGACTTAAATAGCTTATCATGTCGCTATTCAGCTTATATGGGGTAGGTAGGGCACGTAACAAGTAAATAAACAACTGCTCGTAATAAAAAACAAAAACAATTATTTAGAAGGATTATTCCTTAATTTCTTTTGTCTTTCTTTTCCTTAATTACGAGTATAACTACGAACGACTGTGCCAAATTCCATTCAATTCCGTCTTGATTTCTGAAACTTTCTACTGATTGCTTTCGTCAAAGTTTTTCAAATACTAATAATAATAAACGAAAGAAGTTGTATCATATTTTAAAATTGCGTTAAAAAGGTAAATATTTTTATTTAAGAGCCAGTTCACAAAATCGCGCGTAGGAAAAAATGCAATTATTAAAGTATAAACTTGTCGCGTGGAGAGTGTATTGTAGTATAACAGACGCGAGGGAAAGGCTTAGTTACGTAGACGCACGCAAAACTTGATTTAAATAAGTCTAACTTCGACAAACGCTGGCGCGCGATTAATTTGCTAGTTTTGATTTGATGCGGGGAAATAATTATATAGTATCTAATTTTACTTGAATTGTTTTACCAAAAGAGTTATTTTAGTTCTTTTTTAGACTTATTTCTCAATGATTGTAGTAAACATCTATAAGTTATGTTTTTGTTATAATATCATTGTGTAAGTTTTTATAAGATTAAACGCAACCTTTAATGAGTTCTTTTTTTAATATGTTATATGTACAAATAAAAAAAAAACCGAATACGGTCTTATGTTTGAGTTTCAGTATTATTATTTGTATCAATTTCATGTTTGTTTTGTATCATAATATGGTATATTTTAAAACAGTTTATAGCTAAAGGTAACTGATATAAAGGACTTTAAAATACCCCTTTTGAGCGTTTAACTAACGCAGCGTTAGGGGAAACCCTAGACGAAATAAAGGACTATTCTACGATTTTTTTAATGCAAAATTGTGAATAAAACTATAATTTGTCATTAACAAAATTTTAAGCAACTCAACTATTTCTGAAATTTTGGACGCCAAAATTTACGAAAATCTGAGACTTTTTGCGTTTTTTTGTAAATGGGCCCGTAAGGATTATCCACACGTAAACGGTTGACGTCAGACGTGTGTCATCCGATGTGTGATGTCCAACCTGTGACGTCCGACGTGCGATGTCCGATGTGGGACGTCCGAAGTGTGACGTCTGATCGCGAAACGTTTTATGTAATAACAAGCAAACGTCACATTGAATTTATGTAACTTAATGGTCCGATACATGTCTTCGCGCGATTCTTTAAACCAAAAGCGGAATTCGAAACATGGCAATGTCATGTATTAAATGATAATAGGTATCAATGAAATCGTATACATTGCATGCATGCAAGGTTCAAATTTTTCAGTATCACATTAGGTACCTATAACTTACAATTTGCTGCGAACCAAATCGTTCCTAGGTTCCGATAATCCGCATAACCTAGGATTTTGCAAAGATTCGAGTTTTTGGATTATCCTAAGACATACAGGCTGAAAGCGAAACTGTTACCGGGTCATATTCAAAATAATTGTATTTTGAACTGTTAAATAATTGGTTTGGACATTAAGACAGTAGGTAGCTACTGTCTTAATGCGGCTCTTCTCCATAGGAAACAACCTATTGGAACCGTGCACCTAGCTTCTGACGTTTCATAAGTGCCCATGTTGGTTTATGTGAAATAAAATATTTTGATTTTGATACACAAAAGTAAAAAAAAAACAGATAATTGTTTAAACTTTGTCACTTTGCTAAATAAAGTATAAAATATTATTTATTGTTCTTCAAATTGAATTTATTAACGAGTGTCCTGATTTTTCACATATCTGTTATTCTTCTCTGTTATGCTATTTTAACATTATTTCCATGGAAATAAAGAAATTTGATATACTGCGAACATTAGTTCACTAGCTGTACACGACGGAACAATAAATGCTCGGCCCGTCAAATTCAAATTTTCAAAGTTACTGAAAATTTTCTACGTTGCGCGTCGATGTTCCCCACACCTTAACACCGTATCATATAAGTATATAGGTACTAAAAACCAATAAAGCGAACGACATTTAATGAACTTCACCTTAACAAGACTTATGGCTAAGGGCGTGTGTCTAAGAGCGGTGCGCGGTGGAGCGTGGCGACTAATGAGGACGTGTCGTTAGCGCGCCGCGCCCGTGTGCCCTCACCTTTATTACGCCTTCCGCTGTCGCGTGATGGGTACAGGTGATCTCTGAGGTCTCTTTGTGATCGTGATGCGGAATGGATTTTACTTACTCTTTCTTTCTAATATTCGATGCTCTTTTCATGTGTGGTATGGACGCAAGTGACATTTTATCATCAACATAAAATCTTATTACTAATTATATTATATCAGTGCGGGTAGAAGAGAAACATGTTACGGATGGATGAAAAGACTCCCACTTGCGCTGTGCTATGTGATATGACACAAGCTTTTGACTACGTTGACCACACTATTTTAATTAATAAACTTTACACTTATGGAGTTAGAAGCAATGTTCTTAAATGAATGGAATCCTATATGTCTAATAGAAGGCAAATCGCAGCAATCTCAAGAATGGATCGTACCAAAAAAGCGACTACGTATATGTTTCAAGAACGTATAGTGAAATTCGATGTACCCCAGGGAAGTGTTCTGGGACCATTATTATTTATCATATATATAAATGACTTTCCGAAATCTATTGAGCATCCAGTGACTCTTTTTGCAGACGACAGCACAGTCACAATAGCATGTAAGAAAACTGCCACCTATGAACTTGACATTAATAACGCTTTGGTTTCTATAATTCACTAGTTAGTCAATAATAATCTAAAAATTAATTTAAATAAAACACAAATCTTGCATTTTAGTCAAAGAATACCAGTTAGAAATAACATTAATTTAAGCTATAAAAGTCACACCATATGCAGAGTTGATAGTGCCAAATTCCTTGGACTAACCACTGACAAAAAACTTGATTGGAAAAGCCACATTGAAAAAATTTGTAAGAAAATTTGTAGTTCTTCCTACGCATTGTATAAACTCGCCCTGATCGTAAATACCGATACATTGCTTACTGCCTATCACGGACTTGTTGCATCGATCCTTAGATACGGCATTATGTTCTGGGGAAACTCTACACATAAAGATGTTATATTTAGAATGCAAAAACGATGCATAAGAGCAATGTTTGGTCTTAAAATTACAGACAGTTGCAAACCATATTTTATTAAACATCAAATTCTCTCACTTCCTTCCTTGTATATATTAGAAGCGGTATTATTTGTTAAAAAGAATCCCCAACTGTTTCCAGTCTTCAGATGGTTCAGAAAGAAGTCAACGTGATAATCGGAGACTTCCTTCCCATAGTGCTAAATCAGCTCTCATGAGTAAGAGTGTATTCTGCATGGCCCCAAAATTATACAACAAGGTACCAAAGACATACAAAGATTTAAATATTGATAGTTTTAATAAATAAATGCTACTATTACAAAACAAACAAACGAATTAATGTTACTGTTATTTATAATGATGACGACTATTTAAATGATGTACTTTAGACATTTTTATTATTGTTTTTATTAATTTGGCGTAACTTTATGATTTTTGTAATTTGAATTATATTATTATTGTATTTGTACGCCTTTCTAGGCAAAACATGTTGAAACTTTTTTTTTATGTTCGTTCCAACTGATTGTAAACCTACACGTATTTTTGACAACTAAACATATCTTATCTTATCTTAAACAAAAAGCAAAAAATAACTTATGATCATTGTTAACAAAAACTCTTTTACAAAAAAAAATATCAACCGACTTCCAAAAAAAACACAAAAAAAGTAAAAAATTACTTTAATTTCGGAAGTCGGTTGTTTTTTTTTTCACTTTTTAATTGTGGTACCCTACCCCATACAAATCTGTATACCACTACTTGATATGTAAATAACAGTGACAGGAAATTATTAACACATCATCAATATAAACTAAGCGGAAAAAATACGCAATATTAAGGATAACTCAATAACTACTGGTCAGAACTTGATCAAATTAATATGGGACCACATGAGTAGCACCAACTTTCAAATTAATAAAAAAACATCCAAATCGGTTTACCTGGAAAAGAGTTTTGAGCAAACACACTTTTTTTTTTTTAAATACTGTCTAATTGAGAACCTCTTCCTTTTTTTGAAGTCGGTAAAAAATTGGAAGCGAGTTCACTGCATTCCTAAGATAAGGTGGTGACACAAGTTAAAAGATGTTGCCGTCTTAAACAAAAATAAACACAACACAATAATTAATATAGTGTTTCGTCGTTGTAAATAAAAGTGAATAATTTATTTTTAAATATGTTGAGAGAAGTCGCTTCTTTTACATCCTTTGGAATAGAGTTGTGCTCTCCCATAGGTTAGGTTATTTTTACCGTAGTTAGTTCTTACTCTGACAATACCAGGTGACAAGCTCGACGAGATGAGTATTTGCATATTTCCCTTCTGTTGTGAATGTAATGCGTGAGTGAATAAGTTTATGAATGATTTTTGATATATGCATGTGTTATTTATTTAGAGTTGTTTAATAGCTTAGTCTCTTTGTAATTCGGTTTGACGGAGTTAAGAAATCATAATTGTGTAGTATTTTGATTATTTTATTTTGTAGAATTTGGATTGGTTTTAGACTAGTTTTAGATGAGCTACTTCGATAAGATATAATTAAAAATAAAAGGAGTTGACTGGTATTTATGTTGTATTTTGCGACCACCTCGGTGCATGTACTTGAAAAATTTATTTATCTACATATGTATCAATCTAAAATACAAGTTTTGTGTAAAACTGAAGTAGTTAGAAAAATACTTTAAATGGTAACAGTACCTATTTTGATGACGAAACAAAAAACCCCCACCTACCCTCCCCCCATAACGTAACTTTACTTTTATCTACAAAACTTCCATACCTCCAGGTACTCGGTAGTATTTTCTGGAAAAAAATCCTTAAATAGCCTTAAAATATATTAGCAAGAAAACTATATTTTTCTCTCTGTTTTGTCATTAGTAAAAAAACAGACCAATTACCTACTTATCTTTTTTAATGCAATTACAAAATTGCGAAACATGGAAAGTTATACTTAGGAGAGAAATTGACCACGCCGTTGTTGAATATAAAAATATATATGAAAAAAAGAGAAAACTCTCTAAAATTAGAGTGTATTAGCGCAATCTGTTTAAAGGCTCCTTCAAACAGGCGCGACAAGCGACGCGAATCGCGTGCGACTTATAGGCTCGACTCATCGCGCGACACGCGGTGTCCTGGTGTAGCGTGCGATTCGCGTCGCGTGTCGTGCCTGTTTGAAGGAGCCTTTAACGTAAAATGTAGCACAATATTTACCGACCGCCCCTCGCAAGGCAATAAGTAACTGTTAGCTATGGTTTTAATATTTAACGAAAAAGTTTGATGCAGCCTTATTATAGTAAGTTCAGGGTTACTGCTTTTAGTTATACGAAAATTCGGGCACTAAAAGCATAGAATTATCCTATGCTAAAACAGACAACTGGCGTGATCAATAATAACCCTTCCTAATGGCTTTACCAGTGTCGGGTAAAAATAAAAACTAGAGTATCATCGTGTCATAGTAACTGTGTGTCACTTCGCGCAGGCATCATTTTCACATAGCGTATAATTTATTTTGATGTTTATTATTGTACGAGTATTTTAGTTTTAGACCCACTCGCACCATAAATCACTAAATGTGGTTAGCGCTAAACATTTAAAACCGTCTGTTATTTTCAGACGATTAATAAAAATAAAACGAAGTTTAAATTCGTTTAGCCCTAAATAATTGTAATGATTTGTGGTGCAAGTGGGCCTTGGTGTTTATATCAATTAATAAGTGTTTAATTTATTTGGTTTGAAATGATGTTTATTATTCAGCTTGATTAATGAGCAACAGAACTAGTTGCGGCTTGTGGTTCACATTGCGGCTGACCATATTTTATTAGGTACTTAAGCATGTGCAATAATTATCGACAACGCTACTATAAATTCTGCTGAATAGGAACAGAACTTGTTGTTCACATACGTGAGTTACAGTACCTGAAATTTCATTAAGATGGGAGTTTGGTATTGTAATAGTTAACAGAAGATAATTTTAGAACCGACAAAAAAAATAGGAGGGTCTTGAGAAAATACACGTCGACTGCAGTCGACGTGTATTGTTTTATATATGTTGGAGACGGTCATCAGTTTGGACACTTAACGCAGCGCAGCACGAGGTCCGGGAGGTGGCAGCACCGTCGCGGTGATGTGCATACTCGGCTAACTTCGTGCTATGACAGAGCCTGGCTGATGGAGGAGCGCTGATGGGACAAGTGGACACTTACCATTCTGCCTTCGAGGAGATCAGTACCTCCACCGTAGGAACGGTCACGCGTTCCGTATAGTTGTGTCGTGTACCTACTACAGTGTGTTATTCGCTAGTGTGATTAATTTGATCGTAAATTATAATTTGATTTGAACTGCAAACAGTTTTTCTATTGCGCAATAACCAACACTACCCATAGTACGCCCACAGTAGTTAAAATATGGCTGATAATAACGAGAGCGACGTACCTTCTCCGTCATATATTTCTAACAGAAGACACGAGTAACCAGCCAGAGCATTAGTCAAAATTCACTACATTCTACACTCAGGCAAACAATGACACACGTTTGACTAGTGGAGGGTTATCATTATCATACGCTCATAATAATGTTAATGTCAGAAGAAAAGTGAAGTATCAAGCAAAGTACCATTAGTTGTCGAGCGGTATATGTGTAACTAGGTAAGTACTTACAAAATAATACGTTTAAAAGCGTTATCGAACAGATGATTTAATAATAATAATAATAATAATAAATCCTTTATTTTCAGGCTACTCTGGCCCATAGATAAATACCTTACAGACTAACATATATATCATAATAGTACAAAGTGTGTTAGTATATAAACTTAAAACTAAGTTAGTAAAACACACTTCACTCGAGCACTGACTTTGTGCGATCGTGTGGCACTTGTCCGCGGAAGCGACGGAACATTACACCTTGCGGCCAAAAGTCCTCTGCCATGACGAGGTGCAGGTAGCAAGTAGGTACTCGCACCACAAACGCCTTGAAGTTGACGTTGCGGCGCGATTCAAGCAACTGCACTCTCGGCCTGTACTTGGTCCTTTGGCATACGTACTCCACGATGTCCTCGGCCTTAGTGGTATAGTGTAGGCGGGAAATATACACGGGAGTGTTCGGCTGGGCGGCTCGAACAGGTATGTCGGGCTTGATAGGAGCTGTGCCGCAGCGGTTCTCGTTGGTTCTTTGTCGGCGCTTCTTCCTCTGCACCGTCACAAAACCATCATCATCAGCCCGGTTCGATGCCCTTTCAGGCATGGGCTTCTTCGCGGGAGCGTTGGCGAGCTCGGTAACTCTCACAGGCGCTTTAGACACAGACATTGTGTCAGCGGGTTCGGTAACTCGAGCGGCGACACGAGGAGCAGCCGCAAGGGCGAGTGCAGGGTTGCGGGGCGCGCATGGCGCACGCTCTGCACACTCAGCATTGTTCGGCGACGACGAAGACATAACCGCTGACGCGAAACTTGCCCCCGATAAATTGAGGCACGCTCCACGACGCGTGTTGATATTAGATGCACACGATGGTGACCCAGATACCGCTACAGTTTTACGCAACTCTGTTAATTCATTACGCAAATCAGCAACGGCGTTTTGGGATGCATCCAATCTCTTCTGCACATCCGCGAGGCTGGCCTTAAGAAAAACGATATCTTTCAATAGGCTTGTTACGTCGACGTGGTCGAATGTGACGGGGGGAAGCTTGTTTAAGTCCTTCGCCACAAATGTCGGCACGTCGTCAGGGTCGGTCTGTTTCAACAACGTGATGATATCCTGCAGGCTTTTCTTAGTCCCGTCACGCCGGCGGGACACCATCTGGTCAGCTTTGTTTACCGACCTGTACAGTAGCAGCTTGGAAGCAGCTATATCTTCCTCGCTGAAGTTGGTTGAACAGATCTGGATTGCGGACACCTCGTCCATCACGTCCAGTTTCTGTTGCAGGAACGCCAGCAATTCATTCGCCACTAGTTGACTACTCATGACGACAAAATAATTACGGGCGACGGCCTGCGCCGCGCTGCTCGGTTTACACTAATATAAGCGTCAGCAACACGTCCGCATCGATACGCGGCCAAACTGCACTGCCAGCGTGTTTCCAGCAAGGCGATGTATGAACGTTCTCTCGGAGGGTGACAAGCAAGATAGCTTCTTCTTCTTCGTGTTGCGGGCACGACTGTATTTTAGATCTTATTGGCCCAAAACTTCGCAACTTTCACGACGTCGTCGATGGCAGCCCGGTACTGCATGTTCAGCGAGCTGACTACACAACGTGTTCACCGCCTTTTCACAACACTACACTCGCTTGTTTTGCTCTCTCTTGTACACTCACGCCAATCATTCTCGTTCCTCAAACACAGCGAACACGTCACGCACACGTTACGCACACGCAGCGAGCGCATTGAACAGTCGCGTCGCTGGAAACACGATAGCATAAACCCCGGTATAATAAGGCCCTCAGAGTAATGCCACAAAATAGATAGGTAGGAGTAACTCTAACGTAATGCAAGCGCACTCTTGACTGGCATTCCTTTGAGAAAATGTGAGATCGCTGTACTTTAGTTTGTACTGCTGTGTGTTTAGTTACCACCTCTGCCGTACGGCCCACCGTACGCGCCTATGTGTGCGTGCGCACGTTTTCGCTCGTTGTGCAGGACCGGCCTTGTGAACCGCACTATTTCGTAGAACTATATACTATAATTAATTACTACAAACTGTCCAGTTCTGAACCTCCACTCGTAAGTTGCACAGTGGGCCCAAACAATTGAATTAGCGCCAACTATGAAACTTGGATCGTAAATCATTCCCTGTGGATTCCGTTTTTGTACATCGGTCTAAGAGCGACCCACGCTAATAAGCCAAACAATGTATGTAGTGTTATGCTATAGGATTCAATACTGTATTATTTAGTATCGTATCGTCTATTGAATAGTAAAAATATAACAACTAGAAGTAGTAGATTGCAAATGTCTGAAATCGCCAAGCAACTGGCAAATTGTGTGTTGTTACATAGAAATTGAAACTACTTAATATCACCATCTTTAAAAACAAACATAAAATTCAGCCATTTTCTACCTACTAAGTAAGTATCGGCAGTACGCCTCGCCAATATTTTTCATAATCATATTTAAACCATAAAATTACCTGGGTTTAGATTAGAGGTCTAGACCCCTATTTAACGATTCTATTCGCATGTCGGTGACAAATTCTCGACCCTTAATCAACTATCCTGTCGACTCGACCACAGACCTGTTGAGATCGAGACCACAAATAATTATAGAAGGTCGACTACTTACAACGAGCGAAACCGGCGCACGTACATTTAAACGCATAAAATTATAGAAGTATCTTTTGACGCGCGGCCAATATTGGAACTAACGCCGCCATCTTGGTTTTTAACACAATTTTACCAAATATTATCAGGGGTAGTATCAGGGGAGCAAGGGAGTATCAGGGGTTAAGTAACGAGAATTTGCGATCATATTATCATTTAAGGGATATTATGTAAAATATATTTATTGTGTGAGTAAAATAAATAATTAAATTACATGTAGGCTAGACGATAGGGCGAACATATTATTGTTCTACGAAAACGTAGCTGAGTGCTACGGCGTAGCAATTTGTATTTAAGATTGAAGCTACGAGTCTAGAATAAACAGGTGCATCTAAAAGTTCGTTTTATGTGCAGCATACGGTGCTTTATCTACTAAACACTAAAAAGTAAGTTCAAAACAGTTTCAAAAGTCAGCAGCTATTTATATTAAAAATGAAATCTATTGAATTTTGTTCAGTAAGGTGACGCGTTACACAGCAAAAGCAGCCGGTGCTCTGCACAACCCAGAGACAAATACACTCTCACATAAGGGTAAGAGTTGTTTTACGACTTAATACAATAAAATTGCTATTATTTTAATCAAGGCAGACGCTGAAAGAATACCTGCGAATCCTAGCCTGCCAGCCAAAATTTAGACAAATAAATAAATTCTGATTATAATTCTGTTTTGTTACTAAACACCATAGTAATATAGTATATATATCATCATCCTCCTCCCCCCCGCCCTTATCTCATTTATTTGAGATTGGCACAGCGTGTTTTGTTTTTCCATACATCTCTACTAACCGTCTCATCTCAGTGTCACCTCCGTAGCCAGTCAATCCCTCTATCATCTACATAATTATGAATAATTAAATCATACCTTTTACTCAAGAAGGTAAGAGTAATATGTATACCTACCTATGTATAATATACTAGCTGACCCGACAAAGGTTGTCCGGTCTTAACTATGGATGTCATATTAGGTCGTTTGGTTTTAGTTTTGACTATTGACTAAAACTAAAACTATCGACTCATTTATCAACCGATCAATCTGTGTTAAAAGCTATTTGCAGCGCGCATTCTGCCAATCGCAGACAGTTATTCCAAACGACTGACAGTTATATAGAATTAATATTGGCGTTAAGTTTTCATAAATTTTGTAATGTTCCGTTTTGTTCTTCCTTATTTTTTTCTTTCATAAGAACCTTTTTCCTGACAATAATTGACATGTAGCGGTATCAACATCGCCACATGCGTGCTACACGCCTTACTGCCGTCACGGAAATCCTGCATCGCGCAAGCAGAATTTACCGCGCGACTAGCATATATACAACGTCCCGACATCAACAGTCGGGCAGTTGCCCACCAGACACGACACCCGTCTGGTCGGAGGATCCTCCCTGTTCTATAGAGTATGAGTGAACTTTACACCCTGCTCCTCATACCTCTATACTGGTGACCCGGAACATGAACGTCAGCGCAGCCTTCGTGCAAGTACATCAGCGTGACGTCATCATCACTTCTTCAAGCTTTCGAGCGGCGAGTCACACAGCCAGCCAGCACCCACGGCTTCAACGGGTATCCTGACCACCAGCATGCAGCGACCGCGCATACCTGGTCATCACCCTCAGCCTCATCAAGCAACCTTGGCACAGCACTCTGCACTCTCGGCTGGTCCACTAGCAGAGCCTTCATATCCCCTCCTGGTCGACGCCAGCAATCAGGCTCAACCCGGCGCTACACCATATCCGACGCACTGGAGCATAACGCAGCGCCACCCCGACACAGTGGG
Source organism: Griposia aprilina (assembly GCA_916610205.1). Classification (NCBI taxonomy): domain Eukaryota; kingdom Metazoa; phylum Arthropoda; class Insecta; order Lepidoptera; family Noctuidae; genus Griposia; species Griposia aprilina. Next base: position 23,384,115 of record OU744295.1, on the reverse strand, counting down.
GTACCACCGCAGACAGTTCCGACTCATCGTGAACTATGCGGCACCCGGTTCCGACTCACTGGAACCTCAACTGGCCCTGGCAAGCATCGCAAAATACAAGACTCAGCCCACTATCGACCTCCGGTCTCCGGGGAGGAGTGATGTAGCGGTATCTACACCGCCACATGCGAGCTGCACGTCACACTGACGTCACGCAAGTCCTGCATCGCGCCAGCAGAGTTTACCGCGTCACTAGCATATATACAACGTCCCGACATCAACCGTCGGGCAGTTCCCCACCAGACACTACACGCGTCTGGTCGGAGGATCCTCCCTTTTCCATAGAGTATGAGTGAGCTTTACACCCTGTTCCTCATACCTCTATAATCACAACAAAAAAAGAATTAGCGAAATTAATTCTATCCGTTCACGCGTGATGCGATGATCAAGGGAAATAGCGATTCATTTTTATATATATAGATTATCAATTTATTTCTTCATCACGTAGCGGTTTGGTAGCCATGTGCTACGGCGTAGCAGGCGTAGTAATACACAGTCGTAGCTTCATCAGCTACGTCGTAGACTTGCTTTTGTAAAATTAATGTACGCTCCGAACGTATAAATTCATTGTATATGTATATTTAGTTATTATCTCAAAGATTATCTCGCTTAGGCCACATTCACCACAAAGCTTCAGCTTCTCAAATAAATGGAAATAGGTAACATAATTCAAACATAACTCGGGCCTTACCTTGATGACAACTAGCGTCACGATCATTGCGTTAAAAAGCCATGTTCGGCACAAAAACCCGCGAACGCTCCACTTCCATAAAGCTGGGTATTGGCTGATGTATATGCGAGCAGCTGTAAGTGGCGGCACAAATCGCTGTCTGCACCAGCTTTATAAGAACTGCCGGCCGGGGGTCGGGCTTTGATCACAGCTCTCTTCACTGTCACCGGTTATTATTTATAACATCTATATCTACCCCCCCCCCCCCCCCCAGGTTCTTCTACACTACGCAACAGATTTTGATGCTTTTAATAACATCATTCAGAGAACTTATTCCGGAAGGTTTATTTGTTTAATAAATTAATATATATTAAACTTACATAATATAACAAAGAAAACAAAAATTCGATGTTTTTTCAAGTCATAAAAACCGTGCGAAGCAGGGGCAGGTCGCTAGCTGTAGATATATTTCTATTACTAAACATAACAGAACTTCCTGTTGTTGAGATAAACACGTCTTGTGTAGCACGGCACGTGCCGTGGCGCCTTCTATTTTTTCTTTCTCTCTTTCTTCATTGTTATGTTGATTACCTGTAGCAGTAGTCTATTCTAAGATCAGAGGAAGGTTTCAATGATACCATTAATAAGAATAGTTATTATCTTATAACTATTTCGAAGTAATAATGGTTATTGTTTACCTAACTAGTTATATAATGAAATGTAGATTTTGGTTCCCAGCAAATATATCCTAACCTGTAATTCAAAGGCATATACACGAAGAGACCAACAAGAAATATGCATACCAAGTAATAATGGTATAAAAAATGTCTAAAAATAGGCGCAGCGCACCCATATGCTCACCCTCCTGTCATCAAATATGCTAAAATTTTTAACACCCTAACTTCTGACGACAACAAAGTTGAAAAGTCATCTAAATTTCATACGAAAACAGTATCACACCAATTTAATTCTCGTAAAAATCCCAAATTCGGTCACAACAGGTCCTTGAGCCCCGACCCGCCAGCCCCGCTAGCCCCGCGATCCTCGTGGATCCCGTGATGCCCGCCAGCCAAGCACCCGGCGAACATTAAAATACATTCACCAAAGTTAAATTGCCTCTGGCGCCGCATCGAATTTAATCGTAAGGAAAAAATAGGCGTGAACTTGGACTTTTCTCCCACAATAAGGGACGCGGATGAAATTAGACCGTGACATAGTTAGCCCAGAAGCTATATTGATTTATACTCATATTTACATAATTGTCGGAAATGGATGGATTCGAAGTGCGTGTCACAAACAGTTTGCAAGACAGCCTATATTTATTTTCCCTCCTTTTTGTGTATTTATAGGTTTACGGTATGAAGGGCTGTCACGAGCAGAAACTTGTACTTATCAAATTGCGTGAATTTGTGGAATTTTATATCGTGAATAAATTTTGATGAGTAATTGTAAATTTTCATAAAATTGAATTGACAACATTGATATAACATGATAATTATAATTACATGTACTTGGCTCATTCCTTCATTGTACTGAGGCCCTAGATATACGAACGCGCGAAGTAAAGGTACCGTAAACTTGAACGACTTTTAATCGAAAACACAACAGTAACATTGTCCTCCTTATAGCATTTTGGTTAGTATTGGACTTTATACATAAATCACACATAGATATAAACAAAGTCTTAATACTAGGTAAAATGTGCAAAATCGTTCGTAGTTGCGTTACGTTTACTCCGCGCGTTCTTGCTAAGTCCATAGATACGTAATTCAAATAAAAAAGCTCCCACGAACATTTAACACAACATTAATCTGCTATTATTTAATGTAATTTCAACAATGAACATTATTTGTAGTATGCATTGGATTATTATGGACACGTTCAGAGGTATGTTTGTATGATTACCGCCTGATAGCTTGCAGTGCGGTCAGACAAATGTAGTACATGAATACTGATTCAATCTGCTTTGAGTAATGATTGTATTGTAATAATAGACAAATATCTATCAATAGAGTGTATCGTATAGTAACAAATAGTTGGAGTAATTATGTTGTTGTGGTAAAAGTTTGACTCTAAACATAAGTGAAGGAGTTTCTACTCCTACTTATACCTAATGTTGACCATTGTTTATTTGTTCTGTCTTGTGTATGTATATCTTTTGTTAAAAATCATAAATAAGTAAATATTAAATAAGTCTTAATTTTTTTACCCCCCACGGGAAAGAGGGGTGGGAAAAGGTGTATCTGTGTGTCTATGTATCTGTATATATGTGTGTGTCTGCGGTATCGTAGCCCGCAAACGGTTGAAACGATATTGTATTTATTTTTTGTTTTATTTGAATGGTTACTTGATCGAGAGTATTCTTAGTTATGATTCAAGAAAATTAGTACAACCGTTTGAAGATTATCAGCTCTTTTCTAGTTGATGAATGGATGCGAGCATCCTCCAAAAGTCTAATCGAATCGATATGTGGTATTCTGTTACTTCAATGCTATTAGAAGAAGTTAGTAACCTTGAAGTGATGCTGCAGCACCTCCTGGAATTTCCAGGATAGCCATCTCCCTCACCAACTTACAGCAGAGGCATCGTGTTTGGGCTCATTGGAATGGTCTTAATAAATAGGTTATAGATAGATACTGATCAGGGTTTGATTGATGATGGCGTAGAAAAGATAATAAATTAGTAACTAGCTTCACTGTGGGAACAATATGTACAGATGCACAGTTTTCGTTGAGGCACGTGTCTATCGTAGCGTGTCTACTATTAATATAAAAAGTATTATCATTATAAATGGTGGAAGCTTCATCTTTTTGACTGACCGACTCCTTTGACAATTCATAAATGCCATAAATGTCTGTAAATTTTATGGGTTAATTGAAATAAATGGTTTGTGTTTGAATTATCATCATCATAGGATGCCAGACCTGACAGTAGTCTGTTCCGAGTGGTTTGAAGTCCCTAGACAGTTTAATTGACATTTTCTAAGATAAAATCCTCAATTCAAATATAAGAAGCGTGCTACGTTAGTCTTCTCTATCTACATATACTAATAATAATCTTTACTAATAATAAAGCTGAAGAGTTTGTTTGTTTGAACGCGGTAATCTCTGGAATTACCAGTCGGATTTGAAAAAATATTTTTGCATTTGATAGCCCAATTCTTGAAGACGGCTAAGAATACTAAGCTAGGACCCATAAAAGCCGAGCAAAAAGAAATAAAGTCAGAAAGAACACTGGGCGAAAACGAAGTAAAAGTGCGGACAGGCGATGCGATGCGACGAGGCGGGTCGGGGAAAAAGAAATTTCACGCGGACGAAGTCGCGAGCAGAAGCTAGTCAGACGATAAAAATCCCTAACGGTGGAATTATTTTAACCTAATCAACACACTTTCACTTAACGTCAGACGATGCGTGTGAAATCTGATTTAGTTCTGATTGTACTGATGTACAAAAAGAGATTTACGTAAATACCTATATTTTTATGTATTGTGTGATAATGTCACTGCCTGCTCAATTGTAGGTATTTGCCGTAAGTTTTCTTAAAATAAATAAATGTTATTGCCAGTCCAGTACAAAATTTAGAACAATCTACCATCTTACATCTACAGCCTGTCTCAATATCTCCTATTTACCGAAATAATTTATAATTTCTAAACAATTCTTAGGACTTGTTCACTGAACCAATATTACAGAATAAACCTAAAGTAATTGCTCACCAGTTTACCTTGGAGAGTTTGCGAACAAAGAGACAATTCGGCACATCAAACAATAAAATTAGGGACAGGCATTTGGAAGATTAAACGCAGTTTTTTTGCCTCAAGGGATAAGTTAAGGCGCACGCAGACGATCGGCCGATCGAGTTTCTGGCCATATTCATGTTGTTTGGCGGATATCGCTGATGGGGTTATGGGGTAAGGACCAATCATTGTACCCTGTTCTTCTGGTGTACGATAAAAAGTATTCTATGTCTCTGAACGTGGACTTTAGACGTGGACATAATAGCTACAAATCTAACATAGTTCAACTCACCTAGAATAAAACGTATAGTTAGGGCAGAATTCAATCACATAGAATCTTGTCTCAAGTCAAATGGCGAATGCCGTAGTAAAAAGTTAAGCTATTTGCCCACAGCAGTGCTGATCAATCCACGACCTTTTTTTGTTAAATCGAACGAATGTTTCATACCGGCCGATTTATTTTGCGAAAACTGCTAATGTGCTTTAGCATGTAATTAAAGATTTTCAAAATCGTTAAGACGGCTTCATTAGAGCAATTTCAAATTGTTGAAGATAAACGAATAGTCGATCATCTAAACAGTTCCTTATACGTCACGTAGAACTTATTCTCAATTTGTGTTGCCTAACTTCAAATTAAATTATCTGTAAAGGTCGTGAAGTTAGTAGTTTATAGATAGAAAGGTATTTTCTTGTAGGTAATCATTGATCAAGGGATTACTGAGCCGTCTCCATTAGTTCTTTATGATGTTACTACAGAGCACCATAGGTACCAGAGTAGGTACCCTTTCAGTGGTCTCCTAAAATTAAAATATAAAGATTTAGGGGATCAAACAGGAATAGAGCCAGTGTGTCCGAGATACTTACTACCTACCTAGGTACTTCTGTACCTAAGCATATAATGAGAAAAATCCTAATGAAATGTTTGTGTTAGCAAAAGCTACGGAAAAACTCTCGCGGTGGTAGGTATAAAAAATAAATGTAGGTAATAAATGTAATGGTAGTAGGTAGGTAAAAATGGCCAATCGGTACCTACGTACCCATTGGCCATTTTTATCATTACATTGTAATCATATCACTCACGTCTTAGGATAAAAAATCATGTAAAATGATATGGTATCTACCATACCCAATCATTTTACCGTCATCTTCTTCGGTGTTTCGGGCGGATAACCTCCACAATTTCTACCCAAGATTAATATCGGATACATTCATTTAATAACATAAAAGGGAAGGAGAACACACAAAAACGGGCCGACGCGCGACGTTGTGAGTGCAAAATCTGTCTGTTTTCCGCATCGGGCCCGTCAACTGTCCGTCATGTCTTCCTATTTATAAGGACGGCAGGTAATAGACATTTATAGACACGGATTTTTGTTTTATTTGATATTGTTGTAAATGGGTAAGGCCGCGGATTTTGCCACTTTGTAACATAGAACTTCTATGTTACAGTAACGTAAACCAACGCGAAAGTAACTCATAATATTTGTAAAGCTAATTGCATAATGTGGTATTTATTCTTAAAAAAAAGGAGTAAGTTCTACAATGTGCTAGAACGATTTTTTTTTACCTATTACATTTTGACAATTACTGTGAAAGGTTCAATGATAGCATAAAAACATGCTAAGTGCGCGTGAACAGAAAAAGGTAACGTAAGGTGGTAAAGGTAAGGTAGGTGGTAGGGGTGTAACTGTATAAGTAGTTTGTAATTATCACAGCCATGACACATTAGACTCTCGGCATCGGTCGCGAACGGTTGTGTGCTTGCGCTCTCCCGTTTTCGATTTTTGTCGAAGTTTAATTCTTCTCGCTGCGAACCTCGTAGCGCCCCCGCTGCCGCCCCGGCTGCATCCGATCGTCGAACAATTAATTAAATTTATTTAATTAATTGGTCGTATCAAGTGATCAATTAAAAACTGCCTTTTTCAAGGCAAAGTGATATTTCTTTAACTGCGCGATAGTGTGAGTAGCTTCACTAGGCCCCTTCTGGGCAAAACCACAGTTTCGTGGTCCTCGGCGGATACCTAGCGGTGTTAACGATCCGAGTGGGGTGTTGTCCCAACACACCCGCCGAACCCTTTCAGGGCGAGGCAGTCAGTTGGACGGGTCCCAGAGCTAACCGGCCTTGGGGGATCTCCTAGTCGGCTCTGGTGACAGTTTTCCCTTCACAGCTACTCACCTAGTGTCTCTAGGGTGTGTCTACACCCTTCGCGCTAGACTGTCAGGGCCCCGTTCGCACAATAAGACTGGCGACGGGTTTACAAGCTTAAGGCTCACCATAGGTACTCACCTCCCTGTCTATACCCGACAGGGAGGGTAACTCATCCCCGGGAACACCCACCCGGGGAGTTAGGCATAGGGAATTTAGGCCGGAATCTTACATTCCACCATCCCCCCCAAATAAATAGCCCCGCACCCCCCAACCATGGGGGATGCCATTTTATTAACCTTTCTCAAGGAGGTCCTCCTAAAGGACCCCGAGTTCATCGCCAAATATGGCGCTAAGTTCGCTGCTTTGCAGCCCCCCACCCCCTGTCATTCCGACAACTCTGCCGCCATCGCTAACTTTAGCGATGCACTAGAGGCCCCCCCCCCCGGTGCAAACCGCCCCCCTCCCCCCCGTACCGATGGAAACCGACCAACGGACGACAACTAGACGCCCCGTCTCCCCGTACTCCTCCGGCTCGGAAACCCTCACGAACTCCTCCTCCGAGGATGACGGTTTCCAAACCGTCACCTCTTCCTCCAAAAGGAAGAAGAATTTCGCCTCTTCACAGGCAAATAAACTTAGGGACCAATCGGTCACTCCCCCGCCCACCCTTGCGACTCCGACCCCCGTCGTCGCCATCACGACCGCCCCCCCCCCCCCCCCCCGCGTTAAGCCCCCCCCCGGCTCCCAATGCTTTCCTAGAAAGCAACCCCAAAACGACCCCCACCCCCCCCCCCTGTCTTCATCCAAGACAAATCGAAATGGACCGAAGTGTCCAAATGGTGCGTCGATCTCAGGATCGGCTTCACCAGTGCCCGTTCAACCGAGCAGGGCATTAAGGTCCAAGTCCCTAAATCCAACGATTATAGGGAACTTACTAAGCTCCTCAGAGCACGTGGTGTGTCCTTTCACACGTACTCCCTCCCCGAGGACCGCCAGACCCGCGTAGTTATCAATAGGATCCCAAAGGAGATCGCTACCTCCGACCTTAAGGAAGACCTTGTCTCACAAGGCATCCCAGTAGCCGAGGTGCACCGCATGCACCGTGCCCGAGGCGGCGAGCCATACAACATGGTCCTTGTTGTATGCCCCCCCGTCGAAGGGCACCACCCGATCTTCAAGATCAAGTCCCTCTGCCATCTCACTGGATTTGATATCCAGAAGCCCCGCAAGACTGGAATAGTTGGCCAGTGTCACCGCTGCCAACTATACGGTCACTCCCAAAAGAATTGCCATGCCACACCCAGGTGCGTCAAGTGCCTGGGTGGGCATGGCACTTCCGAGTGCTCCCGTCCTAAGGACCGTACCCTATGCACGGAACCACCCAGCTGTGTGCTGTGTGGCCTCTCCGGGCATCCAGCCAACTACCGTGGCTGCCCCAAAGCCCCTAAGGCAACGAATCCCAAACTGGCGAAGCGTACGGACGCTCGTCAGGGAAGGGAAGCCCCCTCCACCCAACTTCCCGAGCGCCTGAGTCCCCAGAGACCCAACGCTTGGAATTTATCCCAGCACCAACAGGCCTTCCCGCCCCTGGTACGCAACCAACCCCCCCCTCCGCCCCTCATCGCTCATCAGATGGACCCCCGCATTCGCGCACACGCGCTCGCGGCCGCGCCCGCACCCGCGCCCGCGCCCGCGCGCGCACCCGCGCCCCTCGCTACTAACCCCCCGGCTCCTAAAGCCACCACCCCCGCCCCAGTCGCGCCCGTTCCTTCCTCAACCACACCCGTGGCTGTAGGCCCCAACCCCATGGATCCGTTCAACGTGATCTCAGGCACATTCACTGCCTTCCTCACCCCTCGCGCCCGTCAAATGGCCAATGAAATCGTTGCCGCCAGAAATGCCGGTAACCTTTATGCCATTCAGTGCATATATAACGCGTACCCGGACATTACGCACGCGCTACAGTCATTCGTGAACTCCCCCAATCCCACTAATGGATAACGGAATCCTCTCGCGTTTAAAACCCCGATCCCTAAAGTTAGGTTATTTCAATGCCAATGGCATCCAAGGTCAGCGCGACGAAATCGGTACCTTCCTCCGCGACCACCAGATCGATGTCCTCCTCGTACAGGAGACTTTTCTAAAACCCCACATGCGAACGCCGTCGATAGCGAACTATCGGGTTGTTCGAAACGACAGGACTCGGTGTCACAAGGGTGGCACCGTCATTTACTACAGAAAATCCCTCTACTGCATCCCCTTGGACCCGCCCCCCCTCTCACGACTAGAAGTCTCTATCTGCCGGCTAGGCATGACAGGCCACCAACCGATCACCTTGGTATCGGTCTACCTCCCCCCTACGAGCCATTCAGAGAACTTCCAACTCTTGACTGACGACCTTTTTTTTTTTTTTTTGATCCGGGGTGGAAAATCCTCATGGATGTCCCCCGCCCTGGGGGGGCGGAGGGGTCTGTCAGACTCTTACTGACTAAAAACCACCCCGGTGTTCCATCTCACACCTGCGCCGGGGGTCGCGGGAACATACGAATCTTCCGCAACCCCCGACTGGTGCCGGCCCGCCTCTGCGGGCCCCGTCCGGGCGAGCGGGGGGAGTGAGGTGTTTGACTCCCCCCGCGACGTCTAAGAGGGGCGCGCGTGGAACACTACGCGCCGCCGCCTCGGGTCCTGATGTATGGGGGGCGACGGACGTCCCCAAGTCCGTCGTCCCTGGACCCATTTAGGGGGGCTGGAAGAGGGCGTTGTCCGCCCTCCGCCGACGCCCGGTGCGCCTGCTGCGGGCCGGGTGAGAGGATGAGATCTCTCGCTCCCTTTCCGCAGCCTCCTTCTGCGAGATAACTGTTTCGCAGAAGGATACCACCGCGTCCCAGGACTCGTCGCCGCCGACCATAGCATTCACTACGGCCGGCAGCGACAGGTCACTGCCTACTCCTGAGATGAGGGCACGGCGCGGCTCCTCCCAAGCGGCACACTCTGCCAGCGTATGCCGCGCCGTGTCCTCCCGACAGTCGACGCAGTGGTGACACCGGGCGTCCGGCTCCCTGTTTATGCGACACAGGTACTTCCCGAAACAACCATGCCCCGAGAGCACCTGCGTCACCCGAAACGACAGGGAGCCGTGCCTCCTCCCGAGCCAGAGGTCGAGCACCGGCCGGATCGCCTCGATAGTGACGAGGCCGGCGGTAGGGCGTGAGAGCCTGTCCCGCCATTCCGCCACCAGGACCTCGCGGAGCTGCGACCGACGCTGCTCCATATGTCGCTGCATCGGTCGCTCGCCCCGCGCCCGCCATTCCTCGCGCCACCGGTACAGTGACGCGAGCACCTTCGCCTCCAGGTCCCAGGGCGGGGATCCGGCCAGTGCACAAGCCGCCTCGTAGGAGATCGTGCGGTACCCCCTTATGACTCTGACGGCCATCGCTCTCTGCGGCTTTCGCAGAACAGCAATGCTGCCGGCCGTCAGGTCAGCCGCCCAGATCGGGGCCCCGTAAAGGGCCATCGATCGCACGATCCCTACGTAGAGCCGCCTACAAGCGGCGCTCGGGCCCCCCAGATTGGGAAGTAGCGTTGACAGCGCCCCAGCCGCGCCCAACAACTTGGGCGCCAGCCGCCGGAAGTGGGGGCCGAAATCCCACCGACTGTCGAGCACCAAGCCCAGGTACTTCATGGTGGGCTCGACAGCGATTCGTACCCCTCCCACCACAATGTGGGATCCGGACGGTGGCGCCCGCCGGGGACCATGAAACACCATGGCCTCCGACTTGTTGAGGGCCACCTCCAGGCCGAGGCGCCGTATGCGGCTCACCGTCTGTGAAACCGCAGCCGTCGCCAGCAACGCTGCCTCCCTGTGCGAACTCCCCCGGGCCGTGACCAGCGTGTCGTCCGCGTAGCACGTCAGGTCGACGCCCGGTTGGAGTTCGCCTCTCAGCACCCAGTCGTACCCGATGTTCCACAGGAGCGGGCCCAGGACCGAGCCCTGTGGAACACCGCACGACATGTGGCGCTGGCTAACGCCATCGCGTCCCATGTAGGTGACACACCTCTCCGCCAAATAAGCCCCAACGATGCGGCGGAGGTAGAGAGGCACCCGATGATACCGCAGTGCCTCCCGAATACAACTCCAGGGCAGGGTGTTGAAGGCGTTGGAGATGTCCAAGGACACCGCCACCACCACCCCACCCCGGGACACCGTTTCCTCCGCCAGGACTCTCACCCGCGATATCGCGTGGATGGTGGAGCGCCCATGCCGAAAGCCGAACTGGCTCTCGTCCAGGTCCGGCCCTTCTCTGCACAAGTGGCCGACGAGGCGGGCTGCGAGTATCCGCTCCAGCAGCTTCCCCACCTCGTCTAGCAGCACTATGGGCCGGTACGCGGACGGCGAGTCCGCAGGGCGCCCCACCTTCCTGAGCAGGACCAGACGACCAGTCTTCCACAAAGTGGGAAACTGGCCCCGCTCAAGGCACGCTGTGTAGAGTCCTCTCAGCTGGGGCTCCAGCTCCTTCAGAGCGAGGGCTAACGCTCGGCCGTGGATCCCGTCGGGCCCCGGAGCCACGTTCTTGGCCCGGAGCCGCATCACGGCCGCCCTCATCTCTGCCTGTGTCACCTCTGGGACGCTAATGGCGTTCTCCTCTGTAGACTCTGCAGCTGTGGGCAAAGCCATCGGCGGCGGAGTATGCTCCGCTCTTGCCGGGAAGAGGGCTGCGACTACCTCCTCCAGCAGCTGGGGCTGAAGACTCTCCGTAAGTGGAGGCGCTGCGGCTCGAAGTTTCCCTCGAACCGCTCGATAAGGGCGCCCCCACGGATTCCCGTCTAGAGTCTCCAGCATCTCCTCCCTGGCTCGCGTTTTCGCCTCGCCGATGGCCAGCCACAGAGTCTCTTTAGCCGCGCGGTACACCTCATACAGCGCGGCTTCTTCGTCAGGGACCCGACGACGTCTCCTCCGGTAACGGGTGTACTGGCGTCTCACCGTCACACACGCGATGCGTAATTGCGCAATCGCGGCGGACCACCAGTACACCTGGCGCCTTGCTGACTGTGTGTGGACGCGGGGCATGGACGCGTCGCTGATTTGCGTCATCGCCCCGCGGAACCACAGCGCCTCCTGTTCGACGTCGATGGGTCCGCTCATTGCCGACTCCCGGATCCAGGCCTGGACAATAGCGGCCTCCTCGAGAAGCTCCCTGTCGATGCGCTTGAGCGCCCAGCGCGGGTCATCCGTTCGCAGGCCCGATGAACTGCGGCCGCCGGCGGTCTGGGCGGAGACGTCGAAACGGATGTATCGGTGATCCGACAACGTCTCCACCTCCGCGGCAACACGCCAGTCGCGAACACGGCTCGCAACAGCAGGGCTAGCGAACGAGACGTCCACTATTGACCCGCCCCGCTGCCGCACGCACGTGTGGACCGAGCCCACGTTCAGGACGACCAGGCCAGTCGTGACCGCCCACTCCTCCAGCGCCTCACCCCTAGCATCGGTCACCGGAGATCCCCACGCCGCAGACTTGGCGTTGAGATCCCCTAGCAACAGCACGGGGCGAGGATGGAGTCGGCCCACGACGGCACCCAACTCGACAAGGAAGCTTTCGAAGTCGGCGAGACTCTTGTTGGGCGAAAAATACGCCCCAACCACTCCAATGCCGTCCGCAAGGGCGGCCACCCAGCCGTGTCCTCGGGACGGGTTGACGAGAGCCCCGCCGATGATGGCCACCAAGCCATCCAGGTCCCCCACCCAGTTATCCCGGGGGGGGACAAAGTACGGCTCGGCAACCACAGCCACGCGAATCAACCACTCCGCCATGCTCTGGAGCAAGAGATCCTGAGCTCTGGCACAGTGGTTGAGATTGCCCTGGAGGAAATGGTAGAGCGCCATTAGGCGCAATCCATTCCCTCCGCACCATTCCTAGGCCGGGAGTCGGCCGAAGGGCAGCCAGGCTGAGGGGGGGGTAAAGAGCCCCCCGCAGTCTTGGCACCCCTTTTTCTCTTGCTGGCGGGGGCGCCACAGGCTTTTCCGCCCGCTCTGTGCCCGGCGGGCCTCCCTGCAGCTGTACAGAGGCTGCAGTTTGACGCCGCGGAGCACTGGGCCGCCTTGTGGCCGGGCTGGCCGCAGCGATAGCACTGCTCGCTGCAGTCAACTTCGGCGGTGCACCGTGCCCTAACATGCCCAATGTCAAGGCACCGGTAGCACCGCATGGCCCTGGGCTGCAGCAGCTTGACACTCGCTGCAACCCATCCCACCAACAAACGCCCACCGCCAGCGACCTTGTTCGCCGCCGCCACCGGGCACCGCACCCAAATCGTGCCGAGCCCGGAAGCATCGGCGCGAAACTCGCCCGCCCGCACGTCGTCGGGCGGACATCCACCGACTCGGGCGACGGCCGCCACAACTTCGGCCGGAGTCGTCGAGTCGTCCAAGCCTCCAACGCGCAGCTCAGCGGTCTTCATCGGCCTGGACACCTTGACGTCCTCCGGGTTGAGGACCTCTCTCAGTTTGGCGGCCAGGATATCCGCCTTTTCGCCGCTAGAGGCACCCGACACCTCGAGCAGCCGCGCCCCCGTAATCGCCGGCTTCAGTCTGAAGCCGGACGGTGTGCCAAGGTCGGGGAACGCGACTTTGGCTTTTGCCTCCAAAAGGACCGCCTTGTAGGTGACGCCCCTTTCGATGGCTCCGGGCTGCAGCGTAATAACTACAGCCGCGGAGCGTGGGGCTCTGACCTTAGGCGGTCTCTGGGCCTTCTTCGCTGCCGGTGCCGGTGCTTCAGCGGGTGCCGGTGGCGCCTTCTTGCCCCCGTGACGGCGGCCTCTCTTGACAACCGTTGTCCAGGCCTCCGTTGTAGGATCGGGCGCGGCCGCCGGTGGCGCAGCCGCCCGGGAAGTGGAAACGGACGTACCCTTTGCGGGCTTTTTATTCCCCTTCTCGGTTCGGCTAGACTCTGCCGTCAATGCTATTACTGGCCCCTGCTTAGCGGGCGCTTCCTTCCTCCGTTTGTCCGCAGCAAGCGGTGGGCGGGGGGTTTCCGCCGGCGGGAGCCTTGCCTCTATGGCCTCCAAGCGGGCGCCCACCATCGTCCCACACTGCATCATGCAGATGCGGGCGATCTTTTCGATCTCCGCATCCGCAAGTGCAGGGATCGAACACGGGAGTGGCGCTGGAGTTGACGACGGGGCCGCGGCGGAAGAAGAGCCGGTGGCCGCGGGAGCAGCCCTCTGGGCAGCGAACTGCCGCTTGAGGTCTTCTAGTTCAGCTTGGAGACGGCTGTTTTCCTCCCATAGCTTCGCCGTCTCCTCCGTGCTAGTGCGGGTTAGGAGGACCTCAACCGCCTCCTTAATGCCGTCAGCCGCCTCTTTCAGGGCACGGGTGAATGTGCCCTTTAGGTTGCCCGATTTGGTGGCAACCTTCAGGACGACATCCACGCCGTCCAAAACTTGGCGGCTGAGCGCCACCGCTGTAGTACTCTCCCCTGCAGCCATCCGGGTAGAGCGCCGCTCACGGACCTGTCGGGCCAACTCGCTGACCTCGTCAGCCGCGACAGTTTTCCGCTGCGCCCGCTTTGCAGCATTTGCCTCCGCTTTGTTGGACCCAAGCAGGGACACAGTGGAGCCCCCGCTTTGGTCCGCCTCCATGGCCTCCAGGCCGCTCTCCGCGCTCTCCACGCTCTCCACGGGAGCTGGCGCAGCGATCCGGCGTATCGGCATGAAGCGACCCCGCCTGTCACGCTCCGGCACCCGAGCGGGCAATCCGCCCGCCCCTGCACCACCTCGCCCTCTCTGTGCCTTTGGCACCTTCGCGGCCAACAGGTTCTCCTCGCTAGAGGAGAGGCTGCGTTTTCTCCTAGATTCCTCCAGGTCGTACAAACTGTCCCTGTCGGAACTTGAGCCTCCTCGGCTCTTGTTGCCGTCGGCGACGGCAAGCGGTGTGACCACCACGCGCAGGGGCTTCAGATTCTTCTGAAGCTCCTTTTCTCGCTGTTCGGTGGTGTTGGCGGTGTGTATGGAGCCTCCTCGGCTCTTGTTGCCATCGGCAAGCGGTTGACAAATATTGCCCCCCCCAGAATACGAATGGGGGCTTGACGTTCTGGAAGAGAACGTGGCGGATTCTCCGACTGCTGAGCAGCCGGTACCGTCCTGGGATAGATTATTTTTATTTGTCTTGTCCATTTTTTTTTTTGTTTTCCTTTCGAAGGGTGTGGTCCCTTTTCCCCCCTGTTAACCCCCCCAGCGCTAGCGACCGGATCCCCTCCGGCCATTCATCCCCTCGGCACGCTCGACCTTGGGATTGGGTTCATTTTTTAAAGAGGTTGTCTTCCTCTCCCCCTCCCAATCTACGCCTACGACCTGCCCTCTGCAATCAGAGGGGGTGTAGACGTTAGATGGCTACCAGGCCTACCCCAATGACGGACTGGCCGTCTCGCCCCTAGCCCGGTTCCCTTCACCTATCAACAAGGATGATAGGTGATTGGAACCATGACCCTTCCCCGTTTGTTGAAGATTAGCCGCCAGCCCCAATTGTCCACCACGAAAAGCAGGTGGGCAATTGGAGCTGACGTTGCCCAGGGTGCGCCACGAGGAGGCTCTTCAACATGACGACCTGACAACATGACATGACTTCAACATGACATGACGACCTGACCTTACTCCTCGGCCTGAGTGACTCCGTTATCATAGCGGGGGATCTCAACGCCAAACATCACGCCTGGAATAGTACCAGAATCTCTACCCGAGGGAGACACTTGTTCGACCTCTGCACCCCTCTAAATTTCGATGTCATCGCCCCGATGACTCCCACTCATTTCCCCCACTCGGTTGACCATACCCCTGACGTGCTCGATGTATCACTTTTAAAGAATATCAACCTACGGTTGGATTCTATAGAGGTGATACACGAACTATCATCTGACCACCGACCAGTTGTGCTTAAGCTAGCCCCTCGCGTAGGCCTCCCCGACCCCGACCAACCCCCCTCCACAAAAGTGGTAACGGACTGGAGGAAAGTAAGCGAACGCCTGAAATCCAACACGTCCCCCCACCTAGACTCCATCCCCGACCTCTTCGACTCTATCGCTGACACGACGGCTGCGATCGACTCATTCACTGGACACGTACAATCAGTCCTGAACGATTGTTCAAGGGAAGTTCCAGCGACGGACGACCGTCGCTGGAAGTTGCCGGACGATGTACGTGAACTGATGACTGAGAAGAACGCGGCTGTCCGTGCGTACAGCAACTTTCCCTGCGACGCGAACCGAGCCCATATGCGCTACTTACAGCGAGCTGTAAGGACACGTGTAGCGGAGCATCGGGAAACGGGCTGGGATGAGTTGCTGAGCGAACTTGAGCCTACCCACCTAGCATTCTGGGAGCTTCAGAGGAAACTCAAATCCCGAGAAGTAGTCCCTATGCCCCCATTGATCCGCCCAGACAATACCATCGCTTTCGATGATGTCGACAAGGCCGAGTGCCTAGCCGACAGTCTTGAGGCCCAATGTTCGCCCAGCTCTCAACCTGTAGACCAAGCTCACCTCTCTGAGGTCGACGCCGAAGTCGAAAGGAGAGCCTCCCTCCCCCCCGTAGAAGACCCCGAGTGCCCTCTGCCTCCCGTCACCCCTGACGAAGTGCAAGAGCTCATAAAGGGCCTTAAGCCCCGTAAAGCCCCCGGTTCTGATGGAATGACCAATAAGGTGTTCCAACTGTTCCCTGCCCACCTGATTATGCTAATGACCACCATCTTCAATGGTGCCATGAGCAATAACATCTTCCCCCAAGCGTGGAAACAGGCCACTGTCATCGGCATTCCCAAGCTGGGCAAGCCTAAGTCCGCTCCCTCCAGCTACCGCCCCATCAGTCTCCTCAATGTCATCGGCAAAATCTATGAGAGGCTTATTTATAAGCGTCTCAGAGACTATGCCGAGACGAAAGGTCTCATTCCCAACGAGCAGTTCGGTTTCCGAACCCAACACTCGTGCGTCCAACAGGTCCACCGTATCGTCGAACACATAAGCGTTGGCTTCCAACGTGGTTCGTTGACGGGTGCTGTCTTCTTTGATATAGCGAAAGCGTTCGACAAAGTCTGGCACAATGGCTTATTATATAAGCTATACCAACTTAAAGTGCCAGATCGTCTCGTGCTCATCCTGCGAGACTTTTTGTCGAACCGCACCTTCCGATTCCGCATCGAAGGAGCACTATCCTCCCCCCGTCCCATTCGCGCCGGAGTCCCTCAGGGCTCCGTGCTCGCCCCTCTCATTTTTACGCTTTTCACCAGCGATATCCCCAAGAGTAAAAGGGCTCAGTTGGCTCTGTTCGCAGACGATACGGCCATTTACTACACCGGCGTAAGCCCCGACGCGATATCTCGCACTCTCCAAACCACAGTCAACCAACTCGGTGACTGGTTTAGGAAGTGGAGAATCGAAGTAAATCCCGATAAGAGTCAAGCGGTTCTATTTTCGAAACCGAGACTCAACCCCACCCCTCCCCGTCCGATCACCATGTTCGGCAAGCCTATCCCTTGGGAGAAGCGAGCCAAATACTTGGGTGTCACTCTGGACCATAGACTCTCTTTCGGCGAGCACATAAAGCAGGCGCGTTCGCGCGCCGCTTTCGCTCTCGGTAGACTCCACTCCCTATTGAATGCACGCAGCAAATTGTCACTCAAGTGCAAATTGCGCATTTACACAGCGTGCATTCGTCCCATCATGACCTACGCGAGTGTGGTTTTCGCACACTCGAAACCCCACCACATCCATAGGATGCAGACCCTCCAAAACCGGTTCCTCCGTAGGGCAACCGGCTCCCCTTGGTTCGTTCGGAACGAGATCCTCCATCTCGACCTTAAAATCCCCACTATCCGTCAGTTCATGAAGCGCATTTCCAAGCGCTTCTTCGACTCCGCGGCCTCACATCGCAACCCTCTGGTTGTCGAGGCTGCCAGATATGCCCCCTCCCGCATTAGTCGTACCCGCCGTCCAAGGCATGCCCTGACCGACCCCGATGACCCCATAGCCCTCCTCCAGGAGAGCAGTAGGGCCACCAGTACAGTGCACAAACACAGACCGCCATCGTTCCGACCTCGCCGCCGAGGTCCTACGCGACGCCCCCGACGTAATTGTCCCCCCCCCCGACCCTTGCTCGACGACGCGCCAGCCCGCGCCGTAGCTGAGCCTGTAGCTTTAAATTCCCCAGTATAATAATAATATAATTTAGATCCAGCCTGTCCCATCTTGCTGCCCTCCCCTCAGTGACGCCCTAAGCCGAGGTTCGTACCCCACAGGGGGTGCCCTTAGCGTGCGGTCACCTAAATTTAAGTATTGTTCGCCCCTGGCTGGAGGCTTTAAGTTAGTAGCTTAAGGCACCCACAGGTTTGCCCGGTTAAGTAGCCAGGACCTTAGTGGTCACAACTACGAGCTGCCAATTAGGAAAAAAAAAAAAAAAAAAAAAAAAAAAAATAATAATAATAAAATTAAAAAAAAAAAAAACAGCCATGACAATTTGACCACTTTCCAAATAAAGGAAACATTATCAGGAAAACAAAAACTATGATTTATGTAAGTGTATTAACAAGATATGTATTGTGATATACAATCAAAACTGTTATTGGAAAAAAAAAACACTAAATAACATTAATTATAGATATTAAGTATGTTTTAAACCTAGAAAATAAGCTACACATAATGAGATCAATGGTGTTTAGTAAAATCACAAAAATTAGAACAATCTTATAAAGGAACATGTGATAATTAGTTATACATATTTATTAGAAATTAGCATTTTTTTATGGAATCCCACATACTTTATCTTTTAAATATAACAGTTCCATAATATTAATACATATTGTTTCTTAAAAACTCTTCATAAAAAAGAAAATTAACACAGTCATGTCTTTCTTACTTAGAAAGTAGGTACTTATATTGTAAAATCACAGCAATAATAATAAATTCTAGTAATCTAAATAACAGGTAAAATAACAACCTACATATATTTATAATAATTTAAACAATTACAATAAACCATATCAAAATCGGTAATAATAATCTACGATATGCACAAACCTTTACAACACTTCAACGTTACCGTAACATACAATCAACGTTACTAGTAACATAGAAGCTACATAAAAGTAACGTGTAAGCGCCGGTATAACAAAATATAAGAAGAAAATTATGTAATTAACAATAGCGCATCGCGGCAACAATTACGGTTCAAAACAGCGATGCGTTTGATTTCAGTTGAGTCGAATGACCACCAAAATAAAAGTAATATTTGCAATTTTAATTAAATTAGAAGTAAATGCACGGCTCAGTGTTTTTTTTTTAGGTATGTCTTTAGGTAGTTGACTAAATACAATTGACTATCATTAAAAAAGAATGAGCTCTGTTTTCCCATTGCTCTATAATGATACTATTTTATATTTATGAAATATTTTTGATTAAGTAAGTCTTTTCTTTGAACATTTGACAACATACAATTTTTTTTCTAGCTTGTGTAATATGTAGGTACCAAAGGGCCTAACTGTTTGACTAAAAACTGAGTGATTCACGGTGTCCTACGTTTGGGCAGCGCGGTGCTACGGAAACCTTCGTGTGCGAGTCCGACTTACACTTGGACGGTTATTTGCTATTTGTGACGTTTCTAGTTCTATAAACTCGGTTGGTCCCATAAAATTTTTGATCCTTATGTGAAACAGGATCAATTGGTTTTTTTTTTGTAAAGTGCCTCTTATCTTGTTGACTGTACTTGTTTTAAAAATATATTTTTAATAAACTATTTAAATATTGTATTGTTTTTTTTTTCTTGCAATCGTAGTGAAAAGTAAAGTGTAACACACGGCGCTAAAACCCATTATAACTCGGTTTCCATTTACTCCCTCGCTAAACCTCGGGAGATAAACTACCACGAATATAACGGGTTATTTTAGCCCCTTGTATAACAATCTACTATCATCCTCATGACTTCCTACATACATTCATTTAACCAACCAGACTTGGATATTATTTTAGTGATGAGGCTTTTACATCTTGCTTATTGAATATCTACATTGATTTGTCTGATAATACATTGGTTGATTGCAATTTAACAGTGAGTTGCAGAGTAGGTAGGTAGTAGGTACTTATCAAAAAATTCTTGTTGTTGTACACATCTTTTCTATGGCTGCCTGTACCTAATTACCAGTGATCGGAGTAGGTAGATTGAACTGGGGTCATTGATCCGAAACGTATATATGACTATGGACATTCCTCCGGAATTGGTGGATTATTAAAAAAAAACCGGAACTTATGTAGGAATTGTATTCTGCCAGAGTGGAAGGAGTCATTTGATGATTTGCCATCCTCAAAAAAAAGGTAGGAATTGTAATAAAATGAGCAATTTTATTCTTTATTATTCTTCCTATTTTTTTTTTTGTCACGATTTGACAAAACCCAACGACCAATCAGAACAAAGGATCATGGGTGGTACAATAACCGGTTATCAGAACAATGCGTACGCCCGCCGGAAATACTAAATCCGGAAATACCGGAATTACTTTCCGGAAAAATGGCTTATCCATGTTATTCTTTCTGTGTGCATTTATGATACAAGTACTAAAAATCAATCTACCTACTCCGATCACTGCTAATTACATA
Organism: Griposia aprilina; assembly: GCA_916610205.1. Lineage (NCBI taxonomy): Eukaryota > Metazoa > Arthropoda > Insecta > Lepidoptera > Noctuidae > Griposia > Griposia aprilina. The sequence goes on along the minus strand of OU744295.1, from coordinate 23,363,890 downwards.
CCTACTGAGTTTTTGTGACCCACCGTTGTGGGACGTTCGCACGACGTTCTATATGTAGTCACCAAACGTTCATGTCACTTCTAAAATTAACTCTGGATGAATCCTGATGTTGAAAAAGCAAAAACAATGTAATGCGACGAGCAGCTGTCAGCTACAAATCATCTATCGCAGACGTGACCACATTAAGTCAGCAGCCCAGCAGTTAGTGACAGACTAGCCATGTTTACGACAACTATTACCGGTCAGAATGTCCGGATACAGATAAACCTCAGAGCGACGTTTGTGTGTTGGATCTTATATCAAGTCGCCTGAATTTGAGGAGTCTGTCACTGTGGGGGGGTCAAGGAGGTTTATCTCAACCGCCCAAATGCAATTTTAGCTACCGGAGCTGTGTCTAAATACGAGTATATAAAATTATTTTATAAACATATAGGAAAATCGCTAACTAACGCTTGAAATGAAACTTAATTTTCCCTAAATTCTTAGGTTTTTTTAAGTTGCATGTGTCAAAATACGTAAAATGAATCACTGGGTCCCCACCATGTTGACACTGACGGTGACAGATATACTCGACTTCGCGTCGTGTTCGCGTCCTTCCGTTGATTCCGAGTTTACGTGAATTTATTATGTCTGTATAATATAGTATCTGTCTCCTGTTTTTCGACGACTTCGCTCTGGATACCGATTGCTTGCTATTTTTCGACGACTGTGTCTTGTTGGGTGCACGAGCGAGCGAAGCGAGCTCGGGACTTGGAGCATCCCGACTCGGACAGCTTAGGTTCGAAGGGGATGGTGGGGTCTAGTGAGCGAGCGAAGCACAGAGATAGTTTGTGACAAAGTATTTGTTATCCCGAAAAAAATGCATGGTAAGAATAAACCTTATCCCACAGGTGCATGCTTACCATGCAAGTTACGGTTACTCTCCGGCCCATGAACTATCTCTAGGTATGCAAAAAGCGCCATGGGATCTGGAGGCAAAAGTCCTCGCGCAAATTTGGGAGTGGCGCGAGGAGGCGAAACGCCGGGGCGTGCCTCCGCTGCGGCGAGAAATCGCGGCACAGCGGACAGAGCTCCGGCGGGATCTCATGGCGGCATGGAGAGTGCGACTGTCGCAACCCAGCGCTGGGCACGCCACAATTGCGGTGGTAAGTCCCCTCTTTGAGGAGTGGCTTGAGGGGCGCCACGGCATCCTCATCTTCCGCCTGATGCAGGTCCTCACCGGACATGGCTGTTTCGCGAGGTTCCTGTTTCGGATAAGGCGGGAGGAAACGCCCGGGTGTTGGCATTGTGTGGATCGACCGGAGGACACGGTGGAGCATACGGTGGAGGTCTGCCCGGCTTGGGCGGAGCACCGCCGTGTCCTCGTGGCGGCGATCGGCGGCGGCGATCTCTCGCGTCCGGCCCTGGTTCAGGCCATAGTACGGAACGAGAGAGAATGGGAAGCTGTCACCTCCTTCTGCGAAGCAGTAATGCTCGCGAAGGAGGAGGTGGAGGGAGAGGCAATCGTTGCGCCCTCACGCCCCTAGTCGCCGCAGGAGGAGACACCCTGAGCGTCGGGAGTCGATAGCCGACTCCCGGCCACCGTAGGCGCGGGCCTTCGGACGGCGAGCAATGGGCAGCTCGCCGTCCGGTAAGGACCAGGCCCGGGTCCACGCGCGCCTCAAAGAGATGTCAGCATAATTGACGGGGTCCGATAGGGCCGATGCCTGCCGGGGTCGCGGATTGGTCGAAAGAGTTACCGTGGCCCTGGCGCACAGGCAACTGAAGGAACACGGGTGGGTTTTAGTCAGTAAGAGTCTGACGCGCCCTTCCGCTCCGCCCAGAGCGGGAGAGGTCACTTGATGATTTCCCACCCAAAAAAAAAAGAAAAAAAAGAGGTATGCAAAAAACACGTCAAAATCAAAGTTTTTATTTGCTCAATGAAGGTGTACAAAAAAAAGATAGCTGCTAACAGTCACCTAGGTTCCCTTTCATTGTACCAGTGCCGGTGTACGTGTGTGCAAATGTTAGGTTCGTACCTACAAATAAAACTAAAATTACAGTAAGGTATCGTGGATCCGTTGTTGCGTCCAATAAGGACAAAGTAATCAACACACTTTCGTTGATATTTTGGTCAGGCCGCGGATTTTGCCACTTTTTGAAAGAAAAATATGTCCCAAATTTTAACTGCTCATAAAAAATAAAATTCTCGGTAAATTGTAATGAAAATATCATATTTAGAATAAGTAATCCTTAAACTCTTAGAATTTATGCTGAAAGTGAATGACCCGCTCGAACGATTTTGGTCGCGCCGTGACTTTATGGTAACGCGCCCCGGGGATGAGAATCATCCCGAAGTTGTTTGAAAGTGACGCGCCCCTGGGATGAGAGTCGTCCCGAACTTTTCCGAACTTTTTTGTTTTTAATTTCATCCTTGTATCACCACTAACACTAACAGAAATACACAGTCTGTGAAAATTCCAACTGTCTACCTATTACAGTTCATGAGATACAGCCCGCTGACAGAAAGACGGACGGATGGATGGACGGACAGCGGAGGCTGTGTGCAATAGGGTCCCGTTGGCACTCTTTCAATACGGAACCCTCAAAAGATCTTTTAAGATCTTATTGTTAATATCAAAATAAAAATCTTTTTTTCTTTCTACCAACTCTAGTTTGAGGTACATAATGGAGAATGAGGGGGTTTTACATTGCGTTGAGGTGGTCATAGTGATCTTTAGCGTTAAACTATTAATAGCGTCTATTGAAATTACTTTTTGAATCTCTTTAAAGGCTCGTGCACACTCACTGGCGCGATGCGACAGCATAAGTACACAAAGGCACCGGGTGCAGCACGACGGGCGGCGGCGCCTTTGTGTCAGGCTGTCGCGTCGCGCCAGTGTGCACGAGCCTTTTACCTTCGATAATTTCTTACGAAATGTAGGTACATATGGGGAAGGTTTTTTATTTATTTATAGTTTTTCTCATACTCAAACCTCAGTAGGTCTAGAAGAGTCTTTTAATCGAAACCTCATCGATTGGCATGACACCCCTAAAATAAAACAAGAATTGACATCTTTTTAACTGACTGTACCAACCTAACATTTTTACTAAATCTGTGAATGCAGTTAGCAATTACCTACTCAAAAAATTAGGGACAGTCTCATAAGAAAGTTTTCTGTTACTACAGCGGCTAAGGTAGGTTGAAAATCCTATAAACTCTAAAAGTATATTTTTCTCAAAATTGCCGCGTCAGTTTTTGATGCCCCTTTGCACAAGTACACAGATATCAAAACCGTATCTTTATTGGTCCATAGACCACTTCCCATACAAATTCGCCCTCGACATTTTAAACTTCAGCCATAAAACTCAGAAGTTTCAGTAATAGGAACACGTAACTACGTCATTTTTACGTACCTTTTAATTTTCGGCATTTGAATTATGCTACAACGCCATCTGTTAAAGAATATAAGAAGTATTATATCAAGTACAAGACACAGGTAAAATGCTTTTCATCCAAATTAATAGAGGACTCTAATCAACATAAAGCATTTTTTTTTATTCGGAAATGTATGATAAGATACGGTAAAATCGTGTAATTATATTTAATAACAGTTCTAACTGCCTACAAGTAGGTCAAGAGACAAGCTAACTAAAGTCGTAACTCGTACACTTAATAACAGATGGCGCTTCAGAAGGCTGTGTAAAATGTAATGCAATTTGAGGAATATGATTCAAATAAATACAATTATACATTTACAGATAATAAATTTATTAAAAACGTAATATTCGAAACAAATAAAAATACTTTGTCAAAAAATAATAATTTTGCATTCACAGTTTATTGCTGTTCCATGTGTTGTCTGTGGGTGACAGAAAAAAGAAGTAAAACTGTCACTATGGATTTATATTTGTGTCGGATAGAAATACGTCGAGAGCTACGCCGGCGGACAATTTATTTCAATTATCATGAATAAGTTCAGTGGAGAAGCTGTGTGTTATCGTTTGCTCTAGACAAATATATCAACTGTATTATTCGTCAAGCAAAAGGTTCATAGCAAGTGTCGTGTAACAAATAATGGTTTGGGAAGAAACTTTAATGACGTCTCGCGATTCAGCCTTGGATATTATGGTTACGAGAAAAAGTGTATTTTGAAAATATACCAAGTGTTTTCTTGTAAAAAACGTCTGTGAGGTATTCATCGACTGTGTGGTGGTTTTGTTCGACGTTTTGGTGTTGTATAACGGTGTTATGTCGGGTGGCAGAAGCATCGACAAGGAGCGAAAGTCTCCTCGGGAAAGCGGGGAGGATTCGGAGGACGAGAGCGAGATCCTCGAGGAGAGCCCCTGCGGCCGGTGGCTGAAGCGCCGAGAGGAGGTAAGCGCACACGTTATCACTCAGTAGCGAGTTTACGTGAATATATTTAGGGCAGTTGAGACAAAGACCGTCGTCAGCTGATTCACAAGGTTAGCTCATGTTAAACAAATAAGACGTAGTTCAATAAGATTTTAATTGAGACGAGAAGGTTTGTATGATGTATCAACATTGAGCAACATGGTGACAACTGCTGGATCATGACCGATTTCTACTGCCAGCATAAAAACTTTCTACTGATGTCACAATCTTGATTATCAATGAATCAGTTTTTATTTATTAAGCTATTTATGAGGTTTTTGTTGTAATGAACACTGGAAACTAATTTTATTGTTCAGTTGTACTGATAAGATGAATAAATATGAATTCTCTGTTTATCTGATTAAACCTTGTTTTATGTTTTAATTAAACTGTTGCATTTTAACTACAAAGTTAACTGTACGCTAACAGTACAAGGATTTATTAGGATTAAACATTCACATAAACAATTCCTGTTATCTTGATTAAAAGATAACTATATAAACATAATATTGCAAGTTATTATATTATTATTTGATTAGCTAAACCATGTTACATTTGAATGAAACATTCTTAAATATTTAAGAACCAAGAAAATAATTTAATTAAAGTAAAATATAGTCTAAAAAAGGTAAACTAACTGGTATACTTAAGCAAAACAAGTGGCTGCACAAGCAAGTACATTGAATCCCCATAAAATACTAATTACAAAGAAGCACAGATGTATCAATGGAGAAAGAGTTATTAATTGCTTGCATATGTGCAACTGTCCTTATAAGGTCTGGCAGTGAGTAATCGCAGCTGCTAATAATTATGATAATTAAAATTAATGTTCTATCCGGCTGGCGCCCCAAGTATACAAGCATTGGTAATTCGGTTTTGTTGGTTGAAACGGGAAACCTATTACTGTGAATGATACTCAAGTGATAGACTGATCACAAATCATTTAAACTTGCACATGCACTAGGTTCCAACATCCATTTATTCTGTGTGTTATGTCAATAGTGTCAAAACTGTATTGCTATTCCTATATGATTTGCGTCTGATTCAACATTTTAATCTAAACAAACATTGTCTCTTCACTCTGACATTTTTGAAAGAAATCTTAAACTTCTTATGTATGCAAAAATATATTTTTATATACTTGAACGCAGAATCTTGAATGTAGATGAGCTTCTCAGCATTCTAGATTCTGCATATCAGTTCATATTTATAAAAACTGTCACCGTTTATCCTATAATCACGTTCTAAAAATTGAAGGATTTTCTTATTATGATTATCCAATCTCAAGATTGTGATGTGAACCTAAAACTAACATTTTAAAACATACTGTCTTCGGAAGATGATAATATTTCAATCAATGAAAGTAAGAAGAAAGCTTTTTCATATAATTACATAGTCTGGTACTTGCCTCTCACTGGTGCCTAGTACTACCTGCCAGTGAAAGTTAATGTCTTGAAATGTGATGCCGTTAAATGTTGAGCTGTGATGTAGTGTGGGATAGGCAAATGTCTTAGAACTTTACAGAAGTTTTTTTAGACTGAATAAAAATATTGAGATACCTACATTGGTAGTTTACAATTATCTCCCCTTTTTTAGGGTTTGGTACCCAAAGGGTATAACGGGACCCTATTACTAAGACTCCGCTGTCCGTATGTCACCAGGCTGTATCTCATGAGCCATGATAGTTAGAGAGTTGAAATTCTCACAGACGATGTATTTCTGATGCCACTATAACAACAAATACTAAAAAACAGAATAAAATAAATATTTAAGGGGGCTCCCATACAACAAACGTGTTTTTTTTTACCGATTTTATAGATAATGGTACAGAACCCTGAGTCCGACTCGCACTTGGCCGGTTTTCTCACTAACTCTTACTTTACTAATGTTTAGTACCAACCTACATAAAATGATACCAAGTAGTTGTACCAAATAAAATATCTGTTTTACACTAAAAAAGTTGTTGCATTGCATTTCAGAAATGTTTTAGTAATATGATGAAATAGACAGGTTTAACAAATTATAAATCTTAATTCTGGTCTAGATTTTTGTGATGAGCACTCTTTATATAAACGCCATTAAATAATATTATTTAATGGTGCTTATGCAAACATAAATAAATAATAATATAGAATGACCAGTCACACTTGTGCTAGGTAATAAAAATATCAGAATCAATTTTATTTCAACAACAATTTATAATTACCTACAAAAATTGTTTTATTAACCTTTTGCTCAATGCAAATACTTATCGCAACCCAAAATGTCATAAACTGTTCCTATGTTTTTAACCGACTTCGACAAATGGGTGGATCTGAAATTGAATGTTTTGTTTTGACTATAATTCAAAACAAAACATTGAAATTGGAGAAATTGGCATCATTATATTTTCTTTTATAAGCAGTTGATGTAACATAACCTGGAATATGTTGAGACAAGTAATAAATGCTGATGACTAAGTTTTTTTTAAGACAAAGTATTTAGTATATGGATTTTAAGTAAAATACTTGTAAAATTTGGTCAAAATATTTGTTTTTCCAGCTCGGCCTGTCAAGTCAGTCATGTCCACATTTGTTCAATTTAAGGGGGAAGCACCAGGGCAGCCTGCAAAATCAATTTTTCTTACGTTTTTTGCAATTTGCAGGCCAGTGTCAGGTTGTATGTTGAACAAAATATGATTCGCGACCATAACAAGTATGTATTTTGATTGCTTCTCTGTGGACCCCAGCTTTGAAATATGGTTTCTGATTCACCTGTGACTTGGGTTTCATCGTCTAAGTGGTATTCTACAATAACAAGTTGCACTAGCGTTGCACTTATTTTATTATTGCTGCCGCAATCAAGTAGAATATCCTTTAGTCTTATTTTATTGTTTTAACGAAACCCAAGTATTTTTGGAATTTGTGTGTTGATTCTTTATCGTAGATATTACATAGACACGTCAATCAAATGTCATTGTCAAAATGACATTTCGCATATTACTGATCCACCATATTTATATTGTTTTGCTCTCCCTGACAAAGTTAATTTGAATGTACATTGAAACGAAGTAAAATAATAGAAAATTAACATTAAAAAACAGTTACTATAATGTATAGCGATATTTACATATAGTGTTCATGGTGCTAGCCCAGGCTCCATACATTTCTGGAACATCTCCTTTGACTTCCCAAAATTAAATAATTGAAGTATTTATAAGTCAGAAATACATAGAGATCTTTATAATATTATGTAAAAATAATCTTATTATGTCGTGCTGCTTTTAATTATAAATATAGGAGTATTTCTCACGAAAGATGTACACGTAACGAAAAAGTTGTTATGAAATATCGTAACGAAATAGTTTACAAAGTAACGAAATAGTAAACTAAAGCTTAGTGTGCATTGACTGTCATAATAAAGTGCAGGGAATAAGGAAATTAATTAAAAACCATGTTTTTCATTATACTTATTATTAGCTGAAATCAAAATGAAGTAATCAAATTAAAACACAAAAAAGAAAAAGATATAACAGAAAGAAACTGAATTAAAAATAAACTGCGTCTTCTATATTCTTTAGAGAAAGACTGCCCTCTTTTTCGACCAATTCAATTTTTTTAACTATATTTATTTCAGGAACACAGTCTAAATCTTTAGTTTTAGGGAACAGAAATTTTACTTCCACGTTTTTGCCTCTATTTTTGTAAAATGAAATTGAGTACATCTTTTCACCATAATGTATCTTGGTGATTACTCCAACGTAATATTTCCATGTCTTTTTGTAGTAGCGTACTAAAGTCGTATCTCCTAGTTTAAAAATCTCATTCTTCTGATTATCTTCGGTCTCAATGTTAACGTCATTCTTAGTAATATTTTCATTTGTTGAGGGACCCACGGCAATCTCTATTATTTCTTTAATGTGTTCGTCATACTTGTTTATGATTTGTTTTTCAGTCATCTTTGTTTTCAGGTAAGTGCCTTCATTGTCCTTAACGTCTTCAGTCTCTCGTTCTTCTTTGTTTTTGGTACTATTTTCAGTTTTTTCCTTCATCCCTGTTTGCAGGTAAGTGCCTTTATTGTCATATGTTTCTCTTTCATTATTATTTTTAGTACTAATTTCAGTCTTTTCCTTCGTCTCCGTTGTCAGGTAAGTGTCTTTATTGTCATTTAAGTCTTCAGTTTCTGGTTCATTTTTGGCATTATTTTCAGTTGTTTCCTGCATCGCGGTTTTCAGGTAAACGTCTCCATAATCCTTAACATCTTTAGTCTCGCTGCCACGTGCGTTTTCGATATTTTTTTCCTTCATCGCTTTTTCAGGTAAGTGTCTTCGTCGTCCGTAATGTCTTCAGTCTTTTTGTCATTTTTACTCTTGATATTTTTTTCATTCAGCAATATTTTGCTTTCAATATCCTGAACTGCAACCTCATTGTCATTTTTGGTCACGACATTTTCTTCTCTTTTCGATGTTTCCCTTTTGATTTTTGTTTTAAGGTTCTCTTCTTTATCTTTCCATTCATAAGTGCTTCCGTCATTTTCTTTGTCTTTGGTGTTATGCACTGTAGAGAGATCAAAATTTTTATCAATTTTATGCAGCTTGAAAGGATCATATTTTTGCAGATTAACATATTTAACATTTTCGGGTGTGAACCGGATTGACGATAGAATAGTCACTTTTCCACTATTTTCCTTATTTGTGTTTTCATGCTCCTTATCAGTGTTAACTTCTTCTTCATCTTCTTCCTCATCCTGTATATCATCCATTGTACAATCTGATTCGGAGTAAATACTCATTGCGTCATCACTTTTTGAAGTAGATGTACTACTCTTTGACCTTTTACGTTTGATTCCTAGTACTACTCTTGTTTGCATGCTTTGTCTTTTTTGAGCTTTAGGTATATTTTTATTGCTGTCTTTTTTGTTTGATTTGGATTTTTTTACATGTGATTCGTTCTTGTTGAGTAATGTTGAAGATAAAGTGTTTGTTTTAATCAGTTGATGTTCTTTGGTGTAGTAGCAGTCACAGCAAATGTTTTTTTCACAGTCGAAACAGCTTAGCCATTTATATTTAATTGGTCCATCTCCGGTAGTTGCTATTTGATGTACTTTCATTGTACCTTTTAAGGGCACAACGTCATTTGGAATCATTTTTGTCATCTCTTCGACTTTGTCTTCAGGTATATAAAAGATTTTAATGTTGGTGTTATCTTTCAAGTAATCATACGCTTCTTTCGCGTCTGTAATGTCATGACCGTGTGCTATTTGACTGTCTAGCTGTCGTTTTATAGCCCCACCAACACCGTCCGCTGGTCCTTTGCCATGGGAGGCTTCGAAGAAATTCCATGTACCAAATTGAAATTCATAGTCAGAACACCTTTTCTGGAACATGTAAAAATTGTTTTTTTGTCTGTATTGAGTAGCAGGACTGTCTGAAAAAACATGTATTTTCTTTGCTTTCAGTTCTTTCGTACAAATCTGCAAAATGGGGTCCAAGTGGGCCCAAATGGTACCGGGACCATGCTCATTTATTGGTGAAATTGTGCATATCGATAAAGGCTTTTTATTTGTTGTGTAGAGTACACTTGTGTGAAGTGTGATCTGGTTCCTGCTTGCCCCAAAATGTACTGCCTGAATTTCCTCGGCTTGTTTGCAAGCGAAGTTTTCGGAGAAATCACAAACAAGGCTGACTTCGTCATCTTCAAGATTCTTTATGCATTTTTTCCATGATCGGTATTGATGATTGACATTGTAGTGATGAATTTTGAATTGCTTTAGGTCTTTCAGGAATTCCTTGATTAAGTTACCTACTGTCCCTTTAATCGTTGTTTTAGCATATTTTTTTGTCGTTTTTTCTTCACATTTTCCTTTGGTAACTTTAGTATATGTATGTGTTATAACTTTCCACTGCAGCCACTGAATAGGGAGGTTTGCATCTATAGTTGAGTTAAAGGTTGGGATCTTATCTTTGCAGTCTATGCACTCTGAGTAATAACATCTGAACGATTTGCAGCAAGTAACTTCTCCTAAAATGTCGCCCAAATCTGATGATTGAAGCACACCTAATCTCTTCAAAGCTGTAGTTTTGAATAGCATGTTAGTATGTTTTACACAAACACATGTATTTCGATCTTGTATTTTTGGATGAACAACGTAAAATGGCCGAAAACGACAAAAGGTTTGGAAAGATGCTCTCCCGCCTTCAGCTTGCTATTTTTTATGAAGCTTGTATAATGGTTCAGTTAAATATCTTTTCTGCTTCTTGTTTTTATTCTTCGTTACACATTCCTTCTTCCCAGCGCTATCTCGACTCACATCTTCCCTTTTAAAAAAAACATTGAGTTCTTGTCCATATTTTTGTCTCAAAGTATTTCTTGTTTTAGTAAGTCGAATCCTCCCTTTAAGTCCGAGAACCTTTGTGATATTAGTTTTCTGTTTGTATTTATTGACCATCTCATGCGTAGCTACATTTTTCAAGACATTTTTCTTTTCCTTGGTATCTGCTTTCTCATAATTCATTTTTATGGACTCTGTTAAAGTATTCAGCAAAAGCAATTTCTTTTTAACCTTCTCTTTTTCTTCAGCAGAGGCAGTTGGTATAGTAGCTTCCAGAAAGTTGTTTTTTTTCGTGATCGGGGTTTCATCACCAATTGCAGTGACAATTTTAGCTGATTCACTATTATTGTTTTCTATCAATTTCTTTTTAAGGTTAATTATTTCGAGCTTATATCGATTATTTTGCCTTCTGAGATTTGCGTTTTTTCTTTTCAGTCCCGTATTTTGTTCAATCAACCTTTGCAATCTGGTCTTTTTGTCAATATTTCTTTCGCTATTGTTATTAGTATGTGATGCCAATGTATTATCAGTTTTTAAATGACCTTGAGCTCCTTTCTCTTCTTTCTTCTTTTTAGCCCTATCAGTATTTTGCTTCCTCCATTTTTTAAGCTGTTCCTGTTTTTCTGCTTCAGTTAAAGACATTTTTTTCTTTTTAATGTTTTCTTTGACTTTTTCTAGATGTTTTAAACGTCTTTCTTCATATTTTTCCGGATTCTCCTGTTTTAATTTTTCTCGATATTTTTTCTGCCTTTCGGCAGCTGTTTTCGGTGGCATTTCTGTAAAAAAAAAAAGTATCATCTTATCTTGATATTACTCCTGGGCAAATAACTTGACTCAAAATGACGTCGTTCTGCCAAGATTCTCTAATCGATTTGTATGGGACGTCTAAAAAACGACTACTGCGCAGGTTCAAGTTATATGTTGCGTGGTATACCACAACATCAACTACTATCACAACGACCCCAAACCATGGTGTATAATACAACGTTAAATTAAATTAACTAGCGAAACTTCACAGACGTGATGGGTATATCTACTCATAATAAAACAAGAATAAACATGTATTTTGAAACTTTTTTTTCGATCGGTTCTTACATCGCACGGCCATGCTCGATGATAGTTGAAATTATCACTTTAAGAAATCAGGTTTATTATTATTTAATTATCTTTAGATATCGATACCCGTCACGTCTATAACGTGTCGCTAGTTAATGTAATATAACGTTGTATATTTCCAAGTACCTAACATCGTTTGCTCTCCCATTTAACGTCCTACTACCTTCCCCCATTGTACATACAACTCTGCTCAAAAAGTTATTGTGAAAATTACGTAAAATCAAACCAATATCCTTTAAACAACTACACCCTTACTGGCGGCGGAGCACATACATCTTTCCAAAGTTGAGCGGCTTAGGAGTACTTAATAAAAGACGAACAAATGAAGCAACACATTTGTTTTTTCATAGATACATTTTTGTCCATTTGTAGTGAAATTGAAAGCAATAATAGACTTTTATTCTACGAGTTTTGCAATATTGCAGAAAAAACATCAACTTCCCGTGCTCTTTGGACTAATCAGCTAATTATCTTGTCGTTGTTGCTTTTTACCTTACTAAATAAGAAGGCAAACGGATGTCAGTTCAGAAAAGTAACCCCGGTAAATAAATAGAAAACTAGTCTACACCCAGCTTTATAACATACTATTTAGTTACGTGACGAAAAACAACGAAACAGTAAAAGGAATTATATCCAATAACCTCTAAAAGAAGTAGATTTTTTGTCCAAAATTAATTTCAAGAATGTAATTCACTTAAACGATTATCCTAACATACATTTTTATTAACTTGATAAACAATTCAGAAGTACTTACCCCAAAAAAAGTAATAATTTTCTCTCGTATCGAAACAGTAAAACAGCCGGCGCTCTAAGCGAATCTTATTTTTGACAGAGAAAAAATATGGCGCTGACATTTACCATCGTCCAATAGGAACGCTTTTAGTGTTACCAGTACAAAATACTACAGATTCGTTCAGAAATTAAAGAAATTACTGAGAAATGGCGTGACTAAAGAGTATGTGACTAAAAAGTAAAAAAGGTGAGACATTTTGTTTATTGCGTGAAACGTAATTATTTTGAATAAAGCAAGATACAAGCATCTTTGAACCTTAAACCTGATTATACGAAGGTGCTAATTACAGAACATTAGAACGTTAGACATACTTATAGTAGTATTTTTTGAAGCGACAAAGTCGTTGGTACCCATTGAGACACAAAGATTTTGTATGGAAGAGTAAATCATGATAGTGACAACTTGAAGCATTACACAATTTTTTGAAGTATATTCGGTCCTTGCGATATCAAATCCTAATCCGGAGTATATTTTCTTCATTCCTTCGCAAACATCTTACAAAAAGTTACATCGCTTTATTTTAATATTTTGACTCAAACTTTTGCGACATGTTTTTTTCCACAAATGTACATCTCTTTTGAGAAATACTGAAAGACCAGTCTCTCCAGAGTAAGTACAAGGTATTTTAATGAGCTTTAGTTCACTAATGCTGTTTTCCTGTCCCATAGTTATTTATTCTGTCCATCAGCACGTATTGGCGATTCTCAGTCGTATTGTAATATTATGATCTATTAATAGATTCACAGAATAGGTGATAACAATTCTTGTAGTTCTGCTTTATCTCTTTGTTGCCCAACTGCTACAGTCAACTGCATGTCTAAGGCAATAATTGGACTTCGAAGCATCTTTTTTTGTAGCAGTAAGGGCGGTTTTCCTAGTTCAAATGGTACTACAGACATGCTATTGATTGATTTTCTATGCGGAGTCACTTTACGAGTTCAAGTTTAGTTTTAGTATGGAGAACTTAGGTGGATCTCACACTACCACGGGCCACGCTCCAAAGCGCGAGGCTGCGTTTTTTAATATTGACAGAAAGTACTTCAGTTTGTGTATAAAACACGCATAGTGCAACACGCTGAAAACGCATCGATGCGCGTGGCAGCAGACCGCGCGCGTCGACGCGATCACGCGCGTGCTCGCGTGGCGTCCAGCAAGTTATGGCGCACTGGGATGCAGATGCAGATTTTTGCAAATAATGGACGTGTGCCCGGTGGAACTCGATGTGGACAGGTTCATTTTGCGGGGGTATCGAAATCTGCGGCCCCGCACGGAGACGAAAATAAAACCACATGATGCAGATCTGCGCCTCCGTCGCCACGCGCGTGGATGCGTCGCCCTGCGCACGGGAGCGTGGCGCGTGGTAGTGTGAAATCCGCCTTACCACCTTAATAATTAATTATTAGTAGGAGGCAGAGAGAATAGAAAATCTAATAATAGAATCTCTTTAAAATATAATTGCAATAATGACTTAGTGGTTTACGGTTCATTACGCATATTTTGCAATAACCATTAATTTGGCAGCATAATCTAAAACTAATTAATCATTATGTTTCCTTTAAATTCAGCATCATTAGCATATTTATTTAAAAACATCTTGCTGGTAATTGATCTATACAATATTGAAACTGGCTAATAGAAGTTTGTAACTTCATGTAGGCTGCTTGCATGTGCATGACAATGAGCTGCTTCGTTTTAATTATTTTTATAGCTCCTAACACAAGCTATTAAAGACTTACTAACTGTTTATTTTTTACTGTTATCCTGTTTTGAATTCTGCGCATGATTTGATCAGTCGATAAGATAGTTTTTAGATAACATCAAAATGTCAAACTGATATAGAATTTATTTATAAAATACAGATACACACCTATTCATTAAAAGCCTAGTCAAATAACCCACCCCTAACTGTTCCCGGTGCAAAGGTGCCCAAAACGCTTGCTGCATTGCCACGTTGGATGGCAATGGCTAACCTTTGCACCAAGAACGAGCCGGAGCGGGAGTCACCCGTTTTGTCACGGAGCTTGTGCCCTATCTCACTAATGAGCTTCCTGGCCTCAGTGCCCCAAGCACCCATGGTCTCCACGGCAATGGGCACAAAATGGTAACGGTCCACCAACGGTGCGTACTTCGTCCTCTTCCTCTCAGCGGCGTCCTCCGCTGCTGCTGACGATGAGTGGACGGTGCGACCAAGATGGCTGGCAGCAACAGTGCTGACGCAAGTTGCGTCCCAAATTAGGCACTTGCCGTTCCTCCAAGGCACCAGGGTCAGCCCGTCCGGCCTCTTGCCGTCAGTCCTGCACAGACCCGGAGGCTCCAACAGGCAGGGGACATCAGCCGACACAAAAGCCCTCCGAACAACATCATTGAGCGCGTGGTGACGCGGGTACCTCCCCGAGCAACGACGACAACTCAAAGCGTGGTGGCCATCGGCCTCCACCATGGAACCGCAGGTGCATCTGTGGGGTTCACACACCTTGCAGCCCAGGCGGAGGGCCACCGCCACACGCAAAGAGTCGTCATCAAGCAACGTGCCCAGGTGAGGTGAAGGAAGCGCGTGCAGCCATGCCCCCGATTCCGGCTGCGATACAGCCCTGAGTCTGGCTAAATCAACCCCCGAGGAACCCACCAACATCTGTTCCTGGATCAGCCTGGACGTGACGTCGTCCCAAGCCCGCTGAATATGTGCTGCGTCAGGGCTAGCTGCCCCCGAGCTGAGGACAGACCAAGCTGACCCGGCATCCAACATAAATGGAATGTTTGCCCCGCCACCATTGGAATCTAGAATTACAGTGACGAGGTCAAATTACTTAACAGATATTATTAAATATGGATACAATAACATTTATTTTTGTGATGAATTTTGTTCTGACCTCATATCTGCAATACTTAATAGGTGAGTACAAGAATTGATATTTAAAGTTAATAAGTTTATTTGCATAGCATTTTTTTCCTTAATGGCATGAATATCACATGGGTCGACAAAATCCACTTGAACTAGGCGACAACTAGTTGACAGGACCTATAGTTAAAGTAGATACAGCCTAAACCACTTCATCTACAAGTTTGAAATTTTGCACAACAATTCCATATAACGAAGATGAGCACTTAGGAAGGATTTTTGAAAATTCGTCCCCTATATGGAAGTTTGTCGTTTTTGCCGATGGGTACCTACTCCCATCGGACAGACGACTTGTTTTAAATCATTTGACACACCTTAGATTGTACTGCTCATTGTCAAGGACCAAAACGAAGTATAAATAAATTTAAAATCAATATTTCTAGCTTTAATGTTTGTAAAGGCGGGTTCTCATTTTGTGAGTTAGTGCGTGCATATTCAAGTCATGTTAAGGAAAATTACTGTCATATAATTATTTTCATTGGAAAGCTATTAGCTTATTGTAAATAACCACATTGACCTATTAATTCTGGCATGGTAATCAGCTGGTTAACGCGTGCTACTTTAGACGGCTCGAATAAATTTGCGCAGTGGCGGAGGACAATCTGTGCTCGTCAATTGCGCGTTAAACGAAATCTTTTACGGTTTATCTCTACAATAACATAAGATCATATACTTTTAATGTTCCCTAACTGCTAGGACTTGGGCCTTGTATAAGCACGGCTGCTCTCTGTGACAGACAATAGAGCAGGCTGTATAATCCAGCAGGCTGGCCCATTGCGTGTTGGTGGATGCCACATAGTCACATTATCTTTTCGAATTTTGGTTCTAAGACATTGGTTTGGTTTGGACATGCCGGTCTCCCCACAAGAGGACATTGTGGGGAGACCGGCATGTCCTAGAATCAAATTCATTATTTAAAACATCAAATTAATTAAATCCCTCATTGCCGATAATGGGACTCATCATTATCATGTTAATTTTCCAATACTTAAAGGCCTTTACCAAATTGCGCTACTACACTAGGGTTCTTCCACTTCCAGTCTGCTCCAGCTAAGTCCTTAAGGGCTTCGGTCATTGCTTCATCTTGCTGGAAAGCATCCCGGAATTTATAATATTTAAATAAAACTAAATTGTATTCTTACATACTTAATGACTAAAATGATCTTTTTGCTGCTAATATCACCTACCTACTACGTTCTGGTATTTTTTTTGTAACCCAATCCCATTTAATATTCAAAATGGATATCTTAATCACCCGCGAACAATGTCTGCTTTCTACGCTCCATCAAGTAACCCAGTCATCTAGTAGTCACTTGCTCAGTGCTCATCGGATGTCGGCCACATAGGTTCTAATTACCGGCGATACTTAGGTACGCCACTTTCGCCCGCGCCGCCGGTCATCGACCTGCGCTTGCGTTTCGGCGCTTACGCAAGTAATCACTGTCGCTTTCTAGGCTTAGGGTGATGGTATTGGGTTGGTGGATGTAGGTTAGATGCTGTCTGTAGAGTTAGACACTGTCAGCTTGTTTGTATTAGATGCAAAACTATAGCTACTTACTAAGGTAAATTAGTTTCATTAATTTGTTCAGCGTGTGGTATTGATTGAGCATTGGTCCTTCATAATCTATTGTGTCTTGCTCTCAACCGGGATGAAATACAGTACAGCTTAAGTTGAGCTTGATGTAGACAACTGCTGAAGCTTAAAAACTTCAAACCAGTAATTTTTTCCGTTATTTTCCCACCCTTGTGTAATTTGCAATGAGATTTCAGTTTTACAATCATGATTAAAATAAAACTAGTGGCTCTGTGAGCTGTACACGTCGCGAGTCTGTCTTTGCATAGCTTAAAACTGAATAAATGTTCACCGCGCATCGTAAAACAAAAACCGCGAAATGGCTGAAAAATGTTTAATTTTTTTACGTTTTCAACCCCCATTATATCCGTCATTTTGAAAAATTTCGAGAAAAACTGAATCGACAAAAACATTTCATATAGGTAATTATCAAACCTGCTCATAAAATTTCACGAGAATCGGTTGAGAAATGCGACCTCTAGAGGAGAACACACATCCCCCGGACATCCGGGCATACGAAAGCATTTTTGCCCAAGCTGAAACGGAGACGCTTCGCGCTCGCTCGTTCAATTAATTTAATTTGTAACTGAGGTCCCAAGATTGAATGGTCCTAGGCTGTAACTGTAACAAAAAGACCACATTTCATGTACACTTTTCCCCATCCATGTCTAAAAAAATGTCGTAAAATCCTTACAAGCGCTTCATCCTCAACACAAGCCAGGCGAATCAAATTGATTTGGTCAATATTACCGCACGGACCGAAAAACTGTAAACCATAATGGCTTGTCTGGAGTTATATTATTTAAGTATTACAACTTTGAACATCAGTTCTACACCATAATTTTGTACATAAAGCCATAACGTCAGAATATTTGATTGGTATTCAATATTAGACTCATTGTAAAAACGGTGATTTTAGAAGCCCAACTAAAAAAAAAAACTGTTTTTTTTTCAAAACTGAAGGTCAGTTCTTGTACCTATTTAAAAGTGTTCAAATGCAAGTCGCAATATCTCATGTCTGCGCAAATCAACGGCTCAAATGTCTGTAAATTCACTGTATTTTTGACAGATTAGAATGCGAATTTTCTCAAAAATACGGGAATTAGCCCTTTGATCTCTGATGGTATCAAAATTGGTCCAACTAAACCAAAGTAAGGATGTGTAACAATACAAAGATCATTTTTTCCGTAAATCTAGAAATAAATCCATGTGGGTGTATGATATAGTAACGTAATAGTTTTGACGTCATCATATTTCGGGTACCTACGGCTTATTCAGTTTTCCTGTTACGATGCCATTGTCCCATAACGGGAGGGTCTTAAACCAATTGATAAGCTGAAGACGCGATCCCGTTCTAAGAACACCTTGTTTTTCACTTCGCGATATTGGATAAATGTTTGGTCTTTTGAGTTGTGCGAATAAGGCTCGGGGAAATAATGACACTGGTTACGTGAACAGTTTTCTCGGTAACATAATATTTTGGCTTGTAACGTTTGCGCACAATGGATGCAACAACATGTTCTGTTTAAGTAATCATATTTTGGAAACTTTTTGCAACGGTAAATGAAATCGATTATCGGGTATTCCGAAAATAAATGAATGATGACTCAGAAGCACTTAACTGATTTTGCAAAGTGCCAAGTTTCAAAGACGCTTAAAAAGTCTGGGAAACTGAAGTATTGTAATATTTTCTCAATCGTAAAAGAAAACAACACAAGACTTGAGAAATACACTGGAGCAAATTCATCGATCTAGGCTAAATAATAGATGAAGCCGAAGTGGGTGGCTTTTGTGGGCAAATGTGCGTTACAAATACAATGTGCATTCTTTGTTCTCCCGTCCAACACAGAGGTACGACGGGAATTTTAATTTGTGGATATCAGCCGCCCCATTGTCGTCCCATCAACATTGTGAGCTTCTGACGCATAAATGCGAAAATGGACGTGTAAAATAAATTGTGTACCTCGAATATCACCCCTAAGGCATTCCTGATGTAGGCTTCCATCTGTGGGACGTCGCATGTACGAGAAATGGAACTTTCAATTCAAAAAATCTCGTAGGAAATATTTGTGGGTTCTGTAGCATTTTCACTGTTTCTAACATTATGGAAATAGGCGCATATAAAAGTAAAGTATGTTGTGGGGCGCGCAAGAATCTCAGAAACATTGCCTAGAGGTTACCTCAGCACATAAACCTGGAGCTTCACGTCCACAGCATTATTTCAGTACGCAATGCAGGCAGTGATGTAACAACAGGCACTCGGATGAAATTGCCGTTTCTTTTCGCGGTTTCAGAAGTTCGAGGTAAAAGTACTAAAGCGAGATCCCAATAAATCTTCATTGAGACGTAAGTAGTGTATACTTGGGTCTATTTTCGTGTCGACCTCGCCGGTGTAAAGGTCGTCCAGCTTTCGTCAATTGTCATATTCGCGCCGGTGACCTAGACTTGTTCAATGTCGTATTCGTTTATATTAGGCTCCGCAGATATTGAGGAGCATTTAATATCGTCTCTACCTATTGATAAAATATTGCTTACTTGAAAAACTGATGGCTGTTATAACTTCTTAGAGAAAACCCAAACAAAAGATGCTATTGCAAAGATGTCTTGCGGCCCTTTATAAGATGAGATTTCTGTCGGCGACTGTAGAAACTGCCAACATTATGCAGAACGCGATCGCAGCGCCGAAGCTCGTAATTTTTGTATTTAATTAACGCGCCGGTACTGATTGTTTCTTGTCCAATTAATTAATATTCTCTTAATGATCCATTAATAAGAACATGTCATCATTAAATACACTGCTCGTATAAGTAAACCGCAGCTGAGAGCGAGGCGCGACACCGACACCGTGAATTTATCGAGAGTACTCACAGCGCGCAGCGCCGACTACGTAATTTATAATGACCTGTCTTGACGGTCTCTCACACCTAATATCATAATAAATAATATCTTAATGCTAAAATCATAGCAATTATCGAATAATAAAAACCGTTTAATATTTAGATATTGTGGTATTTCCTTGACTCTTGAGACGCGTTCGTTTTCTATCTCCTTTCTACCTTGCTCACCTTTGAGATCGTCGTAGCGGAACCAACTGACTCATTCATATAATAAATAATCATCTAATTTTTTACGACTTACTTTTTATACACACTAGCGCCCGATATGCGGTCATTGACAATTGTAAAGTGAGGGTAATAAGAACTATATTTTGTTGTACGCCGAGCACGTTTGGTTTGTTATATATACTTTCATCGGTGGGTCATCGACACAGATATTAAACTCTATGGTGCCTTTTTTCATCAATTTTTTGTTCGAAAGTGAAAATTATTTCACATGTTGGAAGAGAGTTGGCAGATTTGCATACAGAGTTTTTGCCACTAAGTGAAAGTTTATTATTGGGAAAATTTCGCATTTCCGCATACCGAGACGTGGAAGGCTGACTAAAGTTTTATGAGAAGATAATTTGAATGAGGTGTTGCCAAAGTTTTTCTCCGCCGAATTGAGTCGGGCACAATGAATCAAAGTAAAGGCTCGTTCACACTGGCGCGACGCGACAGCGTCACACAAAGGCACCGCGTGCCGCGCGACGGGCGGCGTCTTTGTGTCGGGCTGTCACGTCGCGCCTGTTTCCGGGAGCCTTAACCCGCGGGATTCACTAAACAGCACAACAGTAAAACAAACGCCGTTGTATCGTTTCTGCCATTAAGCGGATCTTCATTCAGAACTGCCCCAATATCGTGTGTATATTCCAGTAAGTGTAAAAGATACTGTTGAAATATCACTTTCATTTTGAATGTGTCACGCACTATATTTTTTTCTAATGAGTTTTTTCGTTCACGCCTACCTACGCCAGTTTTTTTGGCGTCGTTGTTATGAATGGGCTGGGATTGTGTCCCCGGGTGTGGGCCAGCATCATTCAACATGAACATTAGGTCATTAGTCATTACTTACACCCAGAAGTTCGAGTGTTTATACGGTTTGTGTTACAATCCGGTTTTGAATGAACTTTTTTTTTGCAATCAGGTGTGCCCGTTTTTGTCTTTAATTAAGAGATTTCAGTATTCTCAAAATAAATATTTTGATAAATGAACAAAAGAAAGTTTCGGGCGGGTCTATATTTTGTCTAAAATTCAACTTGCCAAGTAAACTGTTTTCAACATAAATAATGGCCTCTCATCAGTCATCACAAATGACTGAGATGAAACACCTAACAACGTACGCGGCAATGAAGCCATTTTACACGTTAACAAGGCTGCCACGGAAAATTGTATCATCGATGTTCGCAAGTGCGGTAACCCGGTGTCGCCTAACTATGTAATTGGAGACTCTGACGCCGCCATTAGCCGGGCAAACAACGACCCGATGCCCCGACAGCCTTATGGGATTTGTGGACGAAAGTGTCACGGACATCATAACGGCTATTGTTGACAATGTCTGAATATTTTAGAAAACGTCTGTCTGTCTGCGTTTAAGTGAGCTTGGCTAACGGTTCGGGGAATTATGCTGAAACATGCTTGTTAGTCTCAGGTGTCGTTAGTTGTTTTCGGGTAATTAAGACAGCTTCTTTAAAATGTCATTCTCGTCTTCAAATATATTTAGTTGTCTAATGAATTAATAGGCCAGCGACGAACTTATTTTAGCGTCTAATAAATGGTTTTCAAGCGACCATAATTACATTGTAAAACGAGCTACTGTTAATATGACGCAGCATGGTGATAATTCTTAAGCAACGTTATGGACCAAGTAATAATGCCCCTACATTATTCATAATGACAAGCGTAGTCGACGGAGCCCCGCTTGGCGGGGCTCCTACTTCTGGGTGGTTTAACAAAAAATAACCACAGAGGGGATTTCTAACGTACCTAACCTGTCCGAGTCGGGGTGCCCTAAGTCCCGAGCTTGCTTAGTAGCTCACTTACAACATTAGTCGCTGAGTTATCAATTCAGAAGTAAATATATTTATCGCTAGCTCCGAGTCATATTAATTTACGTTCGTAAATTGACGCTGGTTTTTTGATATTCTCTTGGAATAGTAAAGATGATGAGTTAATATAATTGAAGCTGTTCTATTAACTCGTTGCCTACATATAAAAAAGACGTTAGGTTGCAGGTGCTAAAGAAAACTTTTGTTGCTGCACTCATAATTTTCTGTTGTTTTCGAATCTTTTAAATGCATCATCAATATTGCCATACCTTAGAGATGCGTCACACTTGCAGGGTTTTCACCGGAGTTATGTGATCCAGTTCTAAACGAATTATTACTATTTGACCAATTTTAAATGTGCAAATCGCTCCCTTCTCCAACATTTCTACTAAATTGCCAATAAAGAGTCTAGAATGTGTAAAAGATCTGGGCTCTTACACTTTCTAGACTGTTTATTGGCACTTTAGAAAAGTGAGTAAGTACACCACTACTTAGACCAGTTTCTATTAGTCCAAGTCGACATATTGAAGGGAGGGATATACTATAATATGTTTTACTATTTAAACTTCAAATTGACCCACTTTTGTGACGTTGGTTCTGTCAAGACACGCCACTCTATCATCAGTGGTTTATTATAATAAAATAAGTAGGTACTTAGCCGCCACATTTCTGTGAACTGCTAATTCGGTTTAGTCATTGTGATGTCTTGATGGAAGTATTACTGGCGAATTTCAAGGGTCACATTTTTTCTTTCCTGTACTCAAGCTACTATGCGATTCCAGAAAACTGGCCAATTTATCGTCCTTTACAATGTTATACTATAATTTTTTCATACAATTTCTCGATCGAATGTTAAACTGAAGTTCACTCACGTAAAAATATACTCTGTGCAGCTTTTATTTTATTAAATCAGTCATGGACAAATTTTTGTCAGCACTTCCATATTAATCACCCTTAATGAACCATCAGCTGAATCTAGCTGGATCCCGCATCCTCATTATGTAACCAGTTGCCGACAACTATTAGCAGTTGCTCATTAACGACGGTGGCTGCAAACCAGTCGTATGTGCGGTATGTTTATTTAATATGAGATGTAATCCGACCAGATCTAATTGCTAAGTTAAATGATAATGAAACGGGACCACGAGCCCGTTTTGAAAGTGGTTCTTATTCTTGTAATGCCTTTTTGTGATCTGTTCGTGGTAAATTCGATTGTGTCTATTATCCTTGTGTATGACTTGTGGTTTGTGTGCCACATGTTCTGAGGTTGAGAATTCACTTTTTGGGTCTGAGCGTAAGGATGACGTAAACGCTGCGTCACTATGGTTATTATGATCAATGATGTGTTATTTCTACTCACTCATCAAACGTCTCGATTAGTTTACGGGCAAAAGTTTAGTACCTATGTTACATGTAGATAGTAGTTATGTATATGTAAACGATAAGAATAGGGAGACCCGATTTCCTTTTATTTTATCAGTAAATGTAAGCGTTTAAAACAACTCATATCGTGATAAATGTAGGATACATACACATATACGTCAATTAAATTGATGACCGATTTCGTTCTGACGTAGTCTACCTAATTGCAAATTCTGTCATTGGTTTTTAGGTTTATTTTACAGGAGCTGGCATAGCAGCCGATATCTTATCTTTCCTACTATCTATCATTGATTCTGCATTATGTTAATCCTGTCCAAGATAAAAGGAGAAACTGATATTTCATTACGTCGATACAACGTATGGACGTTATGGCACCATACACAATCATTTTCTTATTTACATTGGTATATTGTGAATTCGGAGCTAAGGGCCAAAAAAAAAACTACTATATAACACGATGAACTTAATTTATTTTTGATATAGCTTAGGGCTTTCTGCGCTCTGGGTCCCTGGGTACCTATATTTATTAGCGTCGTATCTATTTTCATTCCAGCTTGTATCAAAAAAATAAACAAATAAAGTACTTTTAACTACTAACACCACTCACAACTTTCATATCCACACGTAACAGTTCCCCAAACTGGCACTAGTCAGACAGAACTTGTTGACATTAGCACTGGCATACCGCATATGGCATGTCGACAGCGACACAAGTCACACAATACTTCTGATGTATTGTTTCCCAAATATTGCGACAGCACCAAACTCCGTCCTATTGCAGATGTTATATCTTGATGAATACATGCACGGACGCAAGACTTACAAAAGAACGGTCGGATTATTTTTTTGGTTTCAAGAATAGCAATAACTGATGACGAGGCTTAGGCGCAGCCAGGTGGGCTTTCATCAGGGCCCTATTTAACATCTTGACTGACTGCGACATATTTGTCACATTTTCAGAATAGGTGTTGTTAAAAAAACTTACAATATTGTCGGATTGTCGCCATGTTACCATTCTGTTTCTATTAAATAGGCCCTTGGTAATCCGAAAGCCTCTCTAGAAGCTTTCCAACCTTAGTTAAAACATACGGAATAGGAGCTTGTGGAAATTATGACACTTCTATTCTTCTCTTCGTTCTGCTATTTATCACTTCTTATTATGCAACACCCATTTACTCGCTAATGGCTTTCAGACTCTATGTATCTATGCTACTAAACCGCGCGTAACAACAACTTGAACAATGTTTGAATATAAAATTATATACTTTTACTGAAACTTCGTTGGTGATCCCTAATCTCTAATCTAAATTGGATTATAACTTTTTTATCATCCTTAAAGCTGGTTTTTTGCTATAGTAAAATTCATCTTATCTCCAAAGTCATGCATATACTTTCACGAAGAACTTTTCAGAGCTACTCTATGATAATTCGTCATCTTTGTGAATACTTTGAGCAGTAAAAGAGTATCCTTTGTAACTGATAAGGGATAAATGACTGAATGAATGCTTTCAAATGCATTGCATGATGTTCAGTGGACAATGAAACAAGAGATTTGCTTCACATCTTAGACAGAACAACATTGCTAGGAGAACTGAATAAAAAAGCCGTTATTGAAGGAAAAAATTGATGGAATTCGACAGTTACTTGCGTTATATGCAAAAACGCCAGATGCAGCCAAAGAATGTTCAAATGCAAAAAACTGCGACTACAAATCGTGCCAAACTCAACAATTTCCACGGTTGCGTCCAGTTCGTTATCATCTGCGAGCCAGACGCGCGGTAGACGAGAGAAAGGCGTGACTCAAAGGTACGGTGCATTGACTCGTTACGTGATCGATGTAGGAACTTAGGAACGTTTGGTTACAGCCTGAGGAATGCTCCGAAAAAAAAGAGCAAACTTTATTGTACACCAGAAGCGAGAGGAAATGTAACATCGATTGAAACGTTATTTTTAGAAGCATCGATGAGTCAAGCTATGTGACTGGCAATTGAATAATTGGGCGTACCTTTGAATCTTACCCGCCTAACTGTTGCGGTGCTGCCTCTAACCGCAAACATACTTTGCACGTTACGTAATAGGAAATTCTTATGATTGTTTGGTTATTCATCAGTGGTTAGTTGCACGAAAGTCTCGTCCTAATTTAGACAGAATTTCCCATAGATATGAATTATTACCATTGTGCTGTTCGATATCTTGGTTATCTTACCATAAGGAAAACACGGACAAGAAAAACGAATCCATACATCTATGGCGCGTAACGAAAGGTGAAACATTCCAGCATGACAATACTATTTTAAACAGTCACATCATTCCAAATGACATTGAAAAAACAAAAAAACTCATTAGCACATTTGTCAATAAGTCCATGAATCTGTGTCAATATGGCGAACAAAGTCTTTTGACTAACTTCAGATCAACCATTGATAACTGACTGAGTGATGCAAGTAACTGACACTACTTACCTAAATACCGAAGTGGTTTCGAGAATGGAATGGCAGGGATTACAAACTATAGGTATGCTGCCATGAATCATCTCTGCCACAGCTTATTGATTTATCAAAACCCACCTCCGTGCTCACATTGCTAGCGTGTGGGAAAGCCTCAATACCCAGTTCAGTGTTAAAGGTCTAGAATGTTAATTCACTAGTAGAGATTAAGTAGCCTTATTAAAATAAATGCAATGGGAAATTGTGCTGCCATCCGCACGGTGGTTATGCTAGTCAGGTGGGACCTTGAGAATTGCTCCCCGCCCCTAAATTTAGGTTAAGCTTTCAGAAACTAAAATAGCACAACCTGCATTTACTCCACGGCAATTTCCAAGCTTATTCCCGTACTGGTTTAGCGTTAGAAATATTAAAGCCATGTTATTTACATTTTGACTGGTTTCATAATAGTATCTAGCCTCAGATTTTCCTCTATTCATAAAAACTGTTGACTCAGCGCTAAACTTCCTTTCAGAAAAATCCAATATCAAATTCCAAATAAGAGCTCAGAATAGCCCCTTTAGGTCCGCTATTGAATTAACGAGATACCAAGTTTTTGCTTGTAATACTGTAATAGTCTGGTCTATAACGACTTGTATGTGAGCTGCGGCATTGAATGTGACCAATGGGCCGTGACAATATCGCCGTTTGCCGGATCTCGGGCACTTGTCCCACCGAGGAGCGAGAGCGAGCCATAAATAACGGAAACACTGAGAAGCGCCTGTTTTGCGAGGATAGCTATAAAATGAACAGAAGAACATGGCTGGCGAGATATGAACGAGCAACCTGCACCGGAGAATTAATGCGCTGTCAGTGTCACACCTCGCAACAAGTCACCTCGCATTATTTTTTTGCTTGTTTTCATAGCTACAGTCCATGCAACAAGAGTCTATAAAGGTTAACCGTCAACCTTTGCACTCAACAAGGCAATGTGCAGTTTATACCTACATATGTTGGTTTGGCTAACGCTCTCTCGCTGACAGTGTGGCAAGTGCCTATAGCATTCCAGACTAGCTAACTAGAATAAATAACACGAATACTTGTCTATTCAGCTTCTATTCTATGTTGATGACGAATTTGCAATTGATATTGCAAATTATAGCACTTAACCAAGGGAAACAATGGAATGATATTAGTTTATAATGCGTTGTAATAGAATTACAATTCAATGCATATTGCTCGTAGTTCTGCTGTATACAGTTGCTTTGTATAGAAGTGCATAGTAAAAGGAAATATTAAGATAAAAATAACATGAAAGAATGTTTTAGAATGGGTCATTTTCGCTTCAGGGTGTTTCTGTTCATTTAACTACTGCGCTGAGAATTCTTGTGTTATTATATTTACTCCTATCGTTTACTGCCCATCCTTAAAAGTGCCACACAACACCATGAATAACATAACATTCTCGCTACCTTCACTTCCTGAAAGCTCCTTGTTAGTCTATTTTAAAATTATTCTCGTTTACCTTCTGTCGAGCTCCTTCAGCTCAAATTAACTAATATGTCATCCGTTTGAATAGCGACGACACTTGGTTTTCAAAGGAGACGAAATGAAAATTTTTGACAGTTATTTAATGCCTTTAGGCTGTAACTTTCCGTGTTTTCGATGAAGGAACTGCACTGAACATAAGGAAAGAGAACAAAAGCGTTTCTGATGTGACAACGTAACCTACGACGACGTAACGACGTGACGTATCCTTATTGAATTCCGAAAGTAATACGAGTAGTAACAAAACAACCTATCTCAATGTAAGGCCAAAGATTGACTCAATTTCTTCATACATTTGAGAAATTCAATTTTCATATAGGAGAGTCACTTGCTTAACTTTCTGACACCTGGTTTTGACGAGTATACTTAGGGATTCTTTGTACATATCGGAACTGGGATCAAAAGAGTTTCCGCTTTTGACAGATGAGCATTTTCCTGTCTCCAATTCTCAATGTAGTTCATTCTATGACACGTCGACAAAGAAAATTTAAAGCCTGTTTTGCGAGCGCTTTCATTGAAGATTTTCTTGGCTGTTATTTGCTTTTGGAACTACTTAAGGACAGCAAATAATAGCCGGTCTTAAGATATTTCTATACATACTCCTTTCAATCCTGTGAATCAAAAACTGCTTTTTAGATCCCAACTGTGCCAACTATAATTGGGTTAATCACTTAGATATTCCCTAAACCAGTTTCTTTGTAGTATTTTCCGCAGGTTTGGTTGTATATTCCAAACCGGCAAGGCGGCCGGCGAAGGGTTGCGTTACAGATCAAGTTGAAGACATCGATAAATCGGCGGGCGGCGAGGCAGCTGACCGCGCAAATTGTAGCGTAGGCGATGCATCGCCTTGCATGTCCTGCGGTGTATATTATAGGAGGGCACGTTTTCGTTAGGGGGGGTGACTTCGTTTTAAAGCATTTTGGCTAAAGCGTCTTGAAGTTCTATCTGATCTTTCAGTTTTTGGGATCAGACTGTTATAAGCAAGATAAAATTAAGCAGTCGAACACTTTTTGCATGATGTGTTTATACGGATAAACACAAACACCAATCAAGTCGACTAGATTCTAGGTACTGTCATTTACAAACTTGTTGGTCGGAGTAAGCTTTGATGAAAATTACTCCCATAAAGGATCCGCTTCATTCGTTTCAACGCTTTGCGTCGATACCTCGCCCCACAAGGAAAATGCTTGTTCTGGACATCTGGTTTCGCTTGCTTGAACATACACTGCTTACAAAATGTACAAGTAACTTATATTCAACACAAATAATTTATATCTCAATTAAAAAGTCACGCTTGGAACGCACCAGCGACATTTAGAACTTTAATAAGTCTGTTCTCAAAATACACCGGTTGCGAACCGCTCTGAAATACTTCAAGGCAGTAAGTCATTATAGATACTACCTTAAAGTATTTCAGTTCGGAGTAATTAATATGATCATTTGCAAGTTGATTGGATTAGCAGTATGCAGTAAACATTTTCCACTGGACCGCTGTGTTAGCTGTGTAACAGCCCACCTTTCTTCTGTCGCGTTTAGCTTCGTAAAGACAAGTATGACTAGTGCACTTTCTACTTGTTTTCTAGCTATCAGTATATTTTTGTAATCAGCATTAAAGCTCAGTTTAACAGGTTCGTATAGACAAGTATGATTAGTGCACTTTATAAGAGCTTCGTAAAGACAAATACGACTAGTGCATTTTAAGAGCTCCGTATAGACAAGTATGTTTCGTAAAAACAAGTATAACTAGTGCACTTTCTACTTGTTTCCTAGCTGTAAGTATATTTTCCGAATCAGCATTAAAGCTCAATTTATCAGCTTCGTAAAAAAACAAGTATGACTAGTGCACTTTAAGAGCTTCGTATAGACAAGTATGACTAGTCCACTTTAAGAGCATCGTAAAAACAAGTATGACTAGTCCACTTTAAGAGCATCGTAAAAACAAGTATGACTGGTCCACTTTAAGAGCATCGTAAAAACAAGTATGACTAGTGCACTTAAAGAGCATCGTAAAAACAAGTATGACTAGTGCACTATAAGTGCATCGTAAAGACAAATACGACTAGTGCATTTTAAGAGCTCCGTATAGACAAGCATGACTAGTGCACTTTAAGAGCTTCGTATAGACAAGTATGTTTCGTAAAAACAAGTATAACTAGTGCACTTTCTACTTGTTTCCTAGCTGTAAGTATATTTTCCGAATCAGCATTAAAGCTCAATTTACCAGCTTCGTAAAAAAACAAGTATGACTAGTGCACTTTAAGAGCTTCGTATAGACAAGTATGCCTAGTGCACTTTTTAGTTGTTTCCTAGCTATAGGTATATTTTCCTAATCTGCATTAAAGCTCAATTCAACAGCTTCGCAAAAACTAGTATGACTAGTGCACTTTCTACTTGTTTCTTAGCTATAAGTATTTCCTGATCAGCATTAAAGCCCAATTTTATAGCTGTTGTAATTACTTTCAATAACATTTGTCGATCTTTATTAATTGTAGTTAGAATATTATCTACTGGTGAAGGAGTAATTTCGCAATGATTTACAGCACAATCTTTGCGACTTACCTTTTTTCTCTTTTGACTCATAACATTGTATATATTTTTCCAATTCTACTATATTAGAAGTTACAAGATAGAGTTGGTCAAAGTTCCCATTCGTATTATCGGAAGCGATTGGGAGCGGACGCGCCCACGACTCGTCCGTGCATTGTGCACACTATCTGGGTATGGAATCCGGTACATTTTCTTTATTGTAATTTATCGATGTTGCTCCTCGATACATAGATTTATGATTGCTTCGCTATTTCTATGTTGATTAAGGATAAGTTATTGCCTTCATTGTATTACAAAGTTATGAAGTAATTCATCATAAGCTTTACTAGTTTATTTTGTAGATCTATCTCATAAAATTATTTGTATTTCCAAAATAACGTTGTTCTCCTCCATATATTACTCGAAGCTACAGGAAAGGCGTGGCTTGCGAAACTGCTTTTTATCTTCAACTCTCAGACTATTCCCTCAAAGCTAATATCTTATTCAACACAATCAAGCCTGAAATAACTCCTCGACGTGTTAATGCTCCGTAAAAATTCCTTCGTCGAAGTGCAGTCAGGAGATTACTCAGTTTGGAATTTCACAACTCTGTCTTAAGGCGGCAGTATGGTTACTCTTACTTTCCAGTCCATTCGTTCCTTAAAATTATATTTGAACTCGTGTAATTCACCATTATTTTTCTGCAAAGTCACGTATTATGGCAAACAACGGACTACTTCCCATGTGAACTTCGTGAAATACAGTCACGACCTCAACTCATGTTTGTACTTCTACAAAGTCCCTTGAATCACAACCCTGACTCACTAATCACAATTTCGCGTCAGGCTTCCCTCAGAGCGTCTTAACGAGCGAAATATGCAGTGTATCCTAATTAAGTATACGCTGGGGTGATTTGTAGTCGCCGTTTATTTAAACCGAGTTATTTATAGTACGCCTTAGCGTCCTCGCCTCTCCCTTCCACGCGACACAGTATAACTTTTTTTAAATCGTGAGACGAATCGCACACTTGTGGATCAGACATGTTTATAAGGCTTGGATGTGTTGGTATTGAAATTATCAGTCGTCTCTGTGTGTCAAGATATTAATTGCCATTACCAATCCTCAGTTATCAGCAGCTATAAAAAAACCAACAGTAACATCAGGTTTGGAACTTCAGAAGACACATTTATTTACATTCAGCAAAAGCTGTAGTTCGTGATTCATAAATACGAGCTCTGTTTCTTGTTATCTCATTCAAACAGTCTACAAACATCTTGCGGTTGCAACAGACAAGTTCAGAATGTCAAGGTCATGAAAATTACAATTACTTTAACATCTGTACGCGTAGCTGAAGTAATGGCGGCAGACATGCAAATAAGGTGAACGATGGGGTTCTAGACTAGGCGGGGTGCTTGTTGAACTAATTTGCATCGCGTCTTCCAGTAATTTTCTCAAAACGAATAGTGAAGGTTGTGCTAGACTGGACTTCCACCACTTCTACCAGTACAATCCCAAACAAAAAGGCCTCTATCATTAATTTGTCAATGCTGTATTCAGAATTCTGCTATAGCGAGCGAGCCCATTGTTATCTCCATCTGTCACAACCATTATTTGTACACTTAGTTTCCAATAAACGTTTCGTCTTTGACTTTGAATTTCAACCGGAACAAAGATAACTTTACTTTTCCGGCCTTCAAATCGAAGCCAACTCCTATCATGCAGTAAACCCATAAAAAAGATCTATTAAACGCAACTTCAAATTGTCTTTGATTAACAGTATACTGGCGTGCGGCGGGTTCGTGACAATGCGCGATAATTTGCATCATCTCAAAGGAAACATGAACTGATTTATAAACACTCTAAATGCCTGCTCATCAGACAGTTTGACCTCGTCGCTTACAATTAATGATATTCTGTCCATCACTACTGCTAATTGGACACGCGACTTGAAAAAAGTGCACGTTAATAAGGGGTGAAATTAAATGGGCAAGTCTACGTCTCTCCTTTCATAATGGCTTTTGTGTCTAGCATGATAGATTCCACTGTTTTCCCTCTAAGTACGTAATAGTCTTCCCTTTCAAGATATTTTACATCCTAGAAAGCTTCGGAACAAATTATGAAATTGATATCAATTAAACCAACCCTTTAAGTAACACGGTCTTGTCATATTATAAACAGATTAAGGTTCTAAGTAATGGATAGCAGTGCCCAGCTGCGTAGCAACATCCTAAGCGCTCTGTAATTGCTAGGCAATCATGGCATTAACTTAAGGACGCACTTCGATGCTGTCGATTAAGAAGTGATGTTGACATTTACTAACATGATGCACTAAAGACACCTATTTCCTTAATTGCTGTCAGTGTCTATGTGTGTGGTCTAAGCGATCGCTAACCTTTCTGTGTTGACATTTGTATTTAGGGCGCTGAACTATTTGTATAGCGCGATGTCTGTCCGTGATACCTATCTTTACCAGCTGGTGGTATTTCGTTAAGCGGTTAAGAGGTTTTATGAAGGAAACATAAGAGACGTCAACTTGTAAGGTTAAGTAAGGTACTACTAAACTCCAGACCGAAAACGGTCTTAAAAGGCAAAAAGGTCTTTGGGTTCATGATATAGACGACACTGTTTGCGAAAATCACCAGAAGATAGCATGCTTAACATGAAACCGAGACATCTGCTACAAGATAAAGTCAGTTTTCTTTGTAAAGAATCTGGCTACAAGAATCTTTAACGATTAAAACCCACCATTCCTGGCCCCACACCACCCATAAAAGAAGCCATATCCATGTGTTGTGCGCCATTAGCTTCCAATGAAGCGTTTACATGGTAATGTTACGGAATTTTCTCATTGTACCTATTAATTGTTGTCTAAGTATAGACGCCATTAAGCAGTCATCGCCTTCAGCGTGTTGGGAATGCTAAGTCGTTTAGAAACAGAATAGAGGCGCAGAAGGTTCATTCCTTGCACTTATTCTTCCGTACTTTTGTGCTGTAGGAATCGAGCAAATCGGATGTAGGTATATGCGATTGCTGTGGTGCAAGAATGTCCAATTTCGCGGATACCGTTTGTGCTATTGATTCAGGCGATCGTTGCATATAGCAGCTATCGGCAGTACACCTGAATTATTGTCGAATAATTTCAAGAGACAGACTTAAGACTGCAAAAGTTGTGCCACAAAAATATTAAAGTTTAGCGCAGATACTCGTACATCATCAACTGCTAAAAATGTACTTCCACGAAAAAGGTTATAGGGCGTACCGAAGGACCAAAACGTGCAAACACGTGTGAGCCTTCTTCACCTCTTAATTGTCGGTGTAAAAGCTAGATGTCATCACCTCGTGAATCATCGTCAGCACCTAGATATTAGCTCCGAGTCTTGTTATGAATAACAATTCGACAACTGATATGGATTTTTCAGTCTAGTTATTTCGGCCGCCTTTGACGTGGCAGGTCAGGCGTACAACTAATCTTATTTGCTTAATAAAGTAGATACAAATTGTATGTTTTATTGGTACTTGGTAGGGCTATATTGCTTCGTGATTCCAAGAATATTCAATATCGAGGAGATGAGAAATATCAAGGGTCGAAAGATAGGCCAGCCACATTATGTTAGGATATTAAAATCGTATTGCAGCAGCATCCGTCTACTTGCTAACCATGATATTTATGGTACAATTGCCTTTACAGGAAATCCATTCGATACGATTTGTTCTTCATTAAAATGCATAAGCAAACAGATTGGGGACCTACATACAGCTAAGCTATGCAAGAAATAATTTCATTTTATC
Source organism: Griposia aprilina (assembly GCA_916610205.1). Taxonomy (NCBI): domain Eukaryota; kingdom Metazoa; phylum Arthropoda; class Insecta; order Lepidoptera; family Noctuidae; genus Griposia; species Griposia aprilina. The sequence continues at coordinate 23,330,232 of OU744295.1, read as the reverse complement.
CTGGTTATGTTTTATAATTATTTTATGCTAATGTTCCGGAAATCTGGACAAATGTCATAGATTCATGTATTATTAGCAGCTATGAATAGTAAGTTACAAGCTGCATGCCTGGATGAACGGGCAAATCGTTCCATGATCAGCAATGAAATGGCTAACGGATAATATAGATTAGAATCAAACACAAGTTATGACAGCCAACATAAAGTACTGTAACCTAGTGGTAATGCTAATTCTAAGGTCGTATAAACTAAGGTGCATATAACCTATTCACCTTATGAGGTAATCCGATAGCTTACATCTGAAGGCTAGTTCCGCGTACAATAATACCTATGCAATTAAACCACTGAATCAACTACCTGCAACCATTACACTAAAGATGAACAGAAGTACCACTAACTATTGCCGTGTAATGAATGTTACTGCTAAGATTTACTTAAAAGGTTAACTCTGAAAGCATTATGAATGTTGACCACAGATGCCAAATCCCCCAGTCTATGACGCTCAACGGAGGAACTAAATGCCTCATGCAATGAAAGGACCTGAAAAGTTAAAAAGCAAAGTTTAGCGGGTGTATTTATGGCATAAATCTCACATGCAATTATATGTAACTGTGACCAGACTCAAGAAGAACAATCACTACGAAACTTGAATATTATTTGCATTAGCCCTAATAATCGTGCATTCTATCGAGTGGAGCTTCTATACTATAAATTAAGTGCTACCTACAGTTAACACCAGCAATGCGTGTGTGTCTGATTCACCGTCACCGTCCCTGGCGTGTTCATGATTCACACCATTAACTGTATTGTTTACGATCTGACGACACGTGTAAATGGTGTTTTTTTTATAATCAACCATGTTTAGAAAATATTAATTTTCACACTCGTTTTCCATGACGGAGTAGATAGAATCATTAAAGATACCGACGTCGAAGGTTTACAAACATTCGTAAAGATTGAAGTGTAGAACGGTTACTGAGCTAACTGATGATTAGACATGTAACAATCTCCCAAAATAATAGACACGTTTTGAACTTCTAGATAGTAGTCTTAAATGGATGGATAGTTTGAATGGAATTCAACTTGCAAACTTTAACAGCGTCAGAACCAATCGAGGTCTACTTCGCGAATCCATGCATGGAATTCGAATCTATAGATTCTATAGACATTCACAAGTCTTACGTTTGTAATAGTTATACACAGGAACCAGACATTAGAAAAGTAAATTAATTCAAGTTCTAGTAGTGTTTTACCATTCACTAGCGATCTGGAAACCCGTCGGTTTATTGCGCTCGTGACCTCGACGGTACCAACGCACTCGGTATTAAAGTTCACGGCTACGTACGAAGCGCGTAATTTTGAGCATCTCATAAATCGAATGGACGTGGGGAAATGTACTTATATCTATATTCCTAATAAGAATCCCAAAGTAGAAGTCATTGCCAAGGTCAAACACAAAGACACGATGACAAATTGCTCTGTTTTATTGCCTACGATGTCGCAACGACCTGTTTCCTTTAGTTGGTCTTAAGAATACATACATCCCAGGATGTCGACTGACGTACCAAATCGTACAAGTCGGATTGGTTTAGGAATCCTGTTGGGAATTACTGGATTGGTTCTTACAATCTTCGTCAGTTTCAATGGGGCTGTCAATCTTCCTGACTTATATCAGACCATATTCTAGCTGACCCTAGTACGTATCCTTACACCGATATATCCTTTCTTATTTTTCGTGCTTCTTGATACCATAAAGCTATTTTACAAAAAAAATAACAATCGTCTTCAAAAGAAAAACACTACAAAGTGAAAAATAACTTTAGTTACGGAAGTCGGTGACAAAAAACTAAAATACAGATCCAAAGACACCGACTTCCGAAATTGTTTGAAATTCCGAAAGTTTTTTATTTTTCTTTTTTTAGTGAGTCACTTATAAATTTATCTGTTACAATAGTTACAATAGCCTAAAACAAGTAACTGCTCATCAACTTTAAAAAAATATTCCTTTTCCCGATGCAGGGACGTTAATTGTTGAGCAGCTCTCCTGGTAAGAACTGCACCATATGCATTGTGACGAGCATAAATTGCTTAGCAAGCATAATAAAGTAATCGAATCGCAACCCGTGAAATACTTATTACCTATTGAGTAGTTCCGGTGGCCACCTCTGGTCTTCATCACCAGATCCACTTCACCGAATGGTGCTTTCCGAGAGCAAATTCACGAGTTACTATAAAAATAACTAAGTCGCTATAGATGTGCCTATATAATTTGAGGATTTCCCTCGATTTCCATGAGATCCCTTCATCAAATTCTGATTTGGTGTCAATGGGACCACCTCGAGAGTATACCCTTTCAAACAAAAAAGGAATTTTGTAAATCCGTCTATATATGACGGAGTTATGCCCAAACATACATAAAAAAAAAATATACAAACTTCCGAATTGATAACCTCCTCCTGTTTGAACTCGGTTAAAAACCACTAGGTACCGGTCCGAAACAAATCAGCCATTGATATAAAGCCAAGCAGATCACACATAATCACACTTCTATCCCCTATATTTTTAGGGTTCTGTACCTTCCTCAAAAAGAAAAAAACGGAACCCTTATAGGATGACTTTGTTGTCCGGCCGTCTGTCTGTCTGACTGTCAAGACTCTTTTTCTCAGGAATGCGTGGAGGTATAAAGTTTAAATTAATATCAAATACGTAGGTCTACAGTCACTTGAAGCTCTAAAAATAATCAAGCTTCTAAAAAACACCTGGGTGGAGTTCAAAAGAAGCATACGAAGTTATCACCAGAAACTTTAACCTTAATATACTCGTAGAACAGAAGAGACATGACATTTCATACTACAATAGATAAATAAATAAGTCTATACGGAAATATTTAAGATAGTATAACACTGATACAATTATTAATACAATAAAATCATAGAGAGGCCCAAAAGAGTTTCGACGGAAAACTTGCATAGGTTCCAAACAGATCACCAAGTTCAGAGATCACAAAGATAACATGGCGACGGACCGGACTCAGGTTGTATCTATTGTTGAAAAGTTCTACGAGGAACTTTATGCATCTAAGTCTGCAGAACCGATTCCTTCCGAAGACGATGCTAGAGCACCCCGTATTAAACATCAAAACTCAGAAATCTTACGACCAATTTTACCATGTAAGGTCATAAAAGCCCTACACGACATAAATACAGAAAAGTCTCCTAGTGAAGATGGAATCACTGTCGAACTACTACGAGTATGTGGCGAACCAATCCAAGAGGTGCTCGTGGAACTTTTTAGTAGTGTTATGTATGATGTCCGTACCCCAGAACAATGGAGTACGAACATCATACACAAAAAAAGCGACATTTCAAAATTACCGAACTACCGTCCCATTAGCCTCCTCTCTCAGATATACACACTATGGGCACGCCACAATTGCGGCGGTAAGTCCCCTCTTTGAGGAGTGGCTTGAGAGGCGCCACGGCGTCCTCACCTTCCGCCTGACGCAGGTCCTCACCGGACATGGCTGTTTCGGGAGGTTCCTGTTTCGGATAAGGCGGGAGGAAACGCCCGGGTGTTGGCATTGTGTGGATCGACCGGAGGACACGGTGGAGCATACGGTGGAGGTCTGCCCAGCTTGGGTGGAGCACCGCCGTGTCCTCGTGGCGGCGATCGGCGGCGGCGATCTCTCGCGTCCGGCCCTGGTACAGGCCATGGTACGGAGCGAGAGGGAATGGGAAGCCGTCACCTCCTTCTGTGAAGCAGTAATGCTCGCGAAGGAGGAGGCGGAGCGCGTGAGGGTGCGGCAATCGTTGCGCCCTCACGCCCCTAGTCGCCGCAGGAGGAGACACCCTGGGCGTCGGGAGTCAATTGCCGACTCCCGGCCACCGTAGGCGCGGGCTTGCGGACGGCGAGCAATGGGCAGCTCGCCGTCCGGTAAGGACCAGGCCCGGGTCGACGGCGCGTCGTGTTCCACGCGCGCCTCAAAGAGATGTCAGCATCATTGAAGGGGTCCGATAGGGCCGATGCCTGCCGGGGTCGCGGATTGTTCGAAAGAGTTACCGTGGCCCTGGCGCACAGGCAACTGAAGGAACACGGGTGGGTTTTAGTCAGTAAGAGTCTGACACGCCCTTCCGCTCCGCCCAGAGCGGGAGAGGTCATTTGATGATTTCCCACCCAAAAAATAAAAAGAAAAAAGATACACGCTATTCACTAAAATCCTCACTAATCGACTTACCCGTGAGCTTGATGAAGCCCAGCCCATCGAGCAGGTTGGCTTCCGCAGCGGATATTCGACCATATCAACACGGTGAAGCAACTGATGGAGAACTGCCAAGAGTATAACCGGCCCCTGTGCATGGCTTTCGTCGATTACGAGAAGGCACTGAAAATTTCGACAGTGGTGCTCGACACTGTCGAGGCTTTCGACAGTGTCGAGCATTAGGCCGTGTTCCACGCTCTTCATGGCTGCAACATCGATTCCCGTTACGTGGATGTTCTGCGGGAACTTTACACCTAGGCCACTCTACAGATCCGCATGCATACCCTATCTAAACCCGTACCGATCAAGCAGGGAGTGAGACGGTGACACTATTTCACCGAAACTTTTCACAGCACGCCTAGAAGACATAATGAAAAGTTTGGATTGGGACTATTGCAGTGTTAACATCCATGGTGCCTACCTCTGCCACTTAAGATTTGCAGACGACCTTGTACTTTTCGCCGAAAACTTCGATGATCTATAGAAAATGCTTCAAAACCTTTATGATGCTTCTTTTAAGGTAGGACTTAGGATGAATATGGTCAAGACGAAGGTTATGGTAAACATCTTCAGCAATTCAAATACTTCTGTTAAAGTCGGAAATTAAACGTTGGAGATGGTTGAACAGTATTTCTATCTTGGCCATATTCTTTCATTTGGCAAAGAGCATCAACATACAGAGATATCGAAAAGAATACAGCTTTGGTGGGTCGCATTTTGCAAATTGGACGACATAGAGCGGACGGATTTGAACTTAAGCCTTGTCTCTCAATGGGGTGATGACAATCTGGTCTCTTTTAACGCCACCAAAACACAGGCGTGTCTTTTTAACGCTAAAAGGAGTCAAATCAACCAATCTCCTACTTTTCGGGGTACATCTGTTCCTGTAACTGATCGGCTCGAGCTCCTAGGCATGGAGTTGACATCTGGTCTCAACTTCGGCGCCACCATCGAGTATAAAGCCCAAACTGCGGCTAAGAAGCTGGGCATCCTAAATAAGGTGAAGCGATACTTTACGCCTGGACAGCTTTTAACCCTCTACAAAGCGCAAGTCCGATCCTGCATGGAGTATTGCAGCCACCTTTGGGATAGCTCAGCTAAATACCAACTTGCCGCGCTTGACTCGGTGGAACGCAGAGCTAAGAGACTCATTGGCGACATAAAACTGGTGGATGCCAAGCTTTACAGCTTGGCTCATCGCCGTAAGGTTGCCTGCTTGTCGGTCTTCTACAGATTGTACTTCGGTGAGTGTGCCCAAGAACTCCACGACCTCATTCCATCGGCCCCCTTCTACCATCGGACATCTAGGCGCACTGCAAGTTACCATCGCGTTACCAAGCGCTTCCAAACATCTTTTATAATGCGCACAGCAAAAGAGTGGAATTCTCTACCTGCGCCTGTGTTTTCGACCGCATACAACCCAAATCTCTTCAAAGTAAGAGTGAACAGGCTTCTTCTGGGTAAGCTCACTCCATCGTCGACTTTGTCTCTGTCACCTCTGACCTAGACTAGAGTCAAGAGCAAACCCATCTAAAATAAAATAAAAATAAAAAGCTGAAATCGGCCAAAATTCCACAATGTCTCTATAAACAGTGTGTTCTGCCCACCATGACGTACGGTGCTGAGACGTGGACGCTCACGCAAGAAGCTGTGTACCGGATGAGAGTTGCACAGAAAGCCATGGAGTGTTCAATGTTTGGCATACGAGTTATACCTAGACCGAGTTCCAAGCATCGAGATCCGAAGACGTACGAAGGTTTTCGCTATAAGAAAACAAGTTATGGAACTCCAATGGAGTTGGGCTGGACACCTGGCAAGGCGCAGTGATGGCAGGTGGGTAAGACAGTGACCGAGTGGCGTCCAAGGACTGGAAGAAGAGGTGTCAGCCGTCCGGCGGCGAGATGGGCGGATGATATTGTTGCCACCGCGGGTAGAACCTAGATGAGGCTGGCACAGGAGCGTTGAGATTGGCACAACAAAAGAGAGGCCTATGGCGCAGCAGTGGGTGAAGTCGGGCTGTGGATGATGTTGAAGTCAACACAATAAAAAATACGGCCATTTATGAGACATACATATTTTGATACTCGCTAATAAATCAAAACTTTTGCAGGTATCACAGCACAATTATAGGAAGCAGTCAAAAATCGTAAAATTTCAAAAATATCAAAAAAAAAAAAGTTTTTGCTCTTGCAATTTTGCATTTACAGTTGCAGAATTGACCGTGACGTATATGAGAACATTTTTTCAACTAAGTATTAAGTTAAGTTTGTTTTTGTGATAAATTTATCCCAACTACAGAACCCTTCATTGTGCGTGGTCCCACACGCACTAGGCCGGTTTTTTATATTTGCAATACAAACAGCACATGGCGTGAACGGAAACATCCCATCCAAACAGACTGGGATTGAAACACAAATTGAAATATGATTCAGTTCCATACAATGGTAGGTGAATACTAATCGCAGGATATGCGTAAGAGACGATGAACTTTTGTGGGGTATGTATGGGTCTGTGGTATTTTTCCATACAAACAATATTATGACAATATGACGTCTGTATAATCTTTATTGAGGAACTTCAGGGTAACCACAAATTCTCGTCTACTTCAAAAATTCAAATATAAAGAAAATATATATATTGAAAAGGTAAACAAAAAGAACAGAAGAAAGGTAAAGGAAGAAGGAAAGGTATATTTCTGTAAAAGATTGCTTTTAGCGTTAAGACCGCCCATTGTGTCACCCTATGTAAAATTTCTACATTTATGTCTGTAATTTTTATTGTGTATTTAATAAAGATTATTATATTCTATTACTTACTGAAAATGAAAAGTTATTCCAGTATTGATTGCTACATCAAGATCTTGCACCTTACCTTGTTTATCATAGTGCTTAGCTACTAACTTCAAATTTACAGTATCAAATCATATCAAATGTCAATCATAGAGAGTTCGTCGGCCAAAGTACAATGGTATTTAACCAGTAGTGATTTGGTTAGTTCCTATAATACACGCATATCATAGTCGGTATAAAAAAACTTCAAGTCTACCCAACCCACTCGTTTTTTCTCATATCATATTGAATAACAACATCACTTTTTGGGCGTGAGTAAAAAGTCGGCGCCGGCGCATGAAAAGCTTATCAATCCAAATTAGAGTGTGACTACTATACCAAGCCCAAGCACATTCCGAAAGCCTTTCGAACATAATCTCCAATGCTTTCAGAATGACCCATTTTACCATCACATTAGCTACTGTTCATGTAGTATTTATAAGTATTACAAGTAGTTGAGATTATGTCTTCTGTGCTTTCATATATTAATGTTCCCAGTCATTGACATGAGTCATCATTAATCACGATCATTAATCGGTGCGCGTTGATCATCTCTCGTCAGTTGATATCTTGTGCATATAACTGTGTGGGTAGTGAAAAGTGTTTAGAGATCAAACGATTCATCATTGGAAAAAATGTTTACGATGTCTTGTTAAAGTAATCGATATATCCATAGTAGTTAATTCCTTTATAAGTAGAAGCTTTAAATTAACTGCGCAGCTGATCAATTTAGATATGGTTTTGTGCAGATTGGCACCATAAAATTGTCAAGTCATCTAAGGTCTTTAAAATACTCCAGACATACAATTATATTTGTCACTATACCTAGAAGTGTAGCAGGAAGTATTATTAAGTCTGTTTATGATCCTGTTGATCTTGAAACAGAACTTATTCTGATAAACACCTATTCACGTGATGAAAGTTACGTGTAGAAAAATATTGTCTTTAAACTAAGAATTTATATCGTTAACGTTGAAGTACCTGTTAATTATCACCATTCCTTTTCTTTTCCAGGTAAGCATATCGAATCCAGATTCCAGACAACCAAATGCCGCTAAAAATCAGTATGTAACACTTTCAAGTACAGAGGACAAAATAGAAACCGTACATAGGTCGATAATCTTCAAAGCAGTAAGGCCATTTGCAATGATTTCATACACCCATTACGGTAATCAGGACGATGAGTCATCGCAAGCGCATCAACCTACTTGTAAATCTAATTTTGATTATATTCATTGCCAAATGATTCGGTCTGAAGTAGATTGAAGGCAGTAAGACAGAACTGCAGTTTTAAGAAAGAAAAATAGAAATTCCGAACTGTATTTTTTATTGGATGGAGAATTATAAAGATTAGACAATTAAGGTCCTTGTTTATGTTACCATGATGCTATTATGAACGCCTGATACTATCATTTAGTAGCTAAGGGCTCTTATGACACGCACGCCACAAAATACCGTGGCCACTATTTAACCTGGTAATGTAATAACGTTTAGGAGCTTGAAACATTTTACCTGCGGTTTCTAATCCCACAGGAGCCAAGTTTGGTAACCTTATTAATCCCTAAAGTAATTGACCAAAAAAGAGGGATATTTCCCCAAGGATATTAATATTTAGTTTTTGAGCTACTTCTTGTAGTCCGCAAAATGTGTTTGTACAGTACATACTTTACTACGTGATATAATTCTGACCTGCCAAAGTTTACAATTTTAGACAGTAGCTCTTTGGGTGAAGTAAATAAGCAAACTTTTGCAATTACAATATTAGTTTTAATAACGCTAATCCAACGTTAGCGTAGGAGTTGCGTAAATATGCAAATCTCTTCCACGGAAATGACAAATACGAACGCGTTTGCAGGCTTTTAAGGCTAGAATTTCAGTGAGTTAGTCGATCTAAAGACCTGAGGGAACTGAATTAACTTTGTTATGAAATTCAAGGTGGTCAAGTGTAGTATACGTATAGTTAGTTCATTAAGCATCCCCGACTGTGTGAAGTTTAACTTTTAAAAACTCCTTCACCAATATGTTATGTTTTACCGGCTGCTCCTCTCGCATTGGCATTTCATTTTAAAAAGTTATTGATTTACGAGCACAAGAGTGATTTACGTCCTCAACCAAGTCTCTACAAATCAATCGTTTAAACGTTTTGCTGAATGTGTTCTGTATAAAACGGGTCCATTGGGATTTGATTTAGTAACACTACATTTTAATATTACTCTAATGCCGATACACATAATTATGTTGTTGTTGATTATGATTTGCTACACAATATGCTGTCTTTCTACGTTTAATTCAAATCGTCTATTTTCATATAATTTTATTCTTCTTTATTTAATGTATCATCAATATTAAAGCTAGACAATTTTAAATAGTAAGACTACTAAGTATTTATATCAATATCAAACAGGATCTAACTTCCTCCATGCATCCTTCTAATCGTTACCCGAGTAGACATCTAAAGTCCATCAATAAATTTTCCATTTATGTGTATTGCATTCTGTTTGTTGAATTATTCATCATGGCATCTCCGGCTTCGCACCTCGCAGTGTTAACGATCGCAGATATGTTCTCAACTCTCTGTTCTTTGACAAATTGGGGTGTAGGGCCATTTTTATTGGTTTTTACACGAGATGACAGATCCCGTAATTAGAGGGAGTGTAGAGGGGCTCGTGGCTAAATAATAACAACCGCACGGAACGATCGAAGCTATGCTTGCCGAAGTCAGTTCGTGACTGGGTGACCATCGATTACATATAGTGACCGCCCCGTGCCTCGGAAAGCACGTTAAGCTTTTGGTCCCGGCTGTCATTCGTAGATCTTTGACAGTTGTTACGGATAGTCAGAAGCCAAACAAGTCTAACAACTGGTCTTACCAAGAGGTATCGTGCTTCCCAGTAACTGGGCTGTGGAAGTCTGATAGGCAGTCGCTCCATGTAAAATACCGGTATTCAGCTGCATCGGGTTATACTGGAAGCCGCGCAGTTGGGGTCAATTGATTTTTGGAAGATCCCGTAATTAAATGCTGACGATTTGCAGCTTGATTGCTAGGCAAGAGTTGACCATATATCCGATGCGATTGAGGAGCTAAACCGGGATTTAGGAGTGTTTAAAAACTGGCCTGATGGATTTGGGGTGGCGGTTAACCCTGCCAAGTGTCAGGCTATCATTGTAGGGAGCCCCCACAGTATGAGGAAGCTAAATGGCTTAACAGTGCCACCTGTAATGTTCGAAAGCTCAGTTATCCCGTTTAGCTCCGATGTTAAGGATCTTGGTCTACATTTCGACACTTGTCTTGCTATCGCCATAGCAGATCACGACTGTTAGTCAAAAGTTTATTCTTTCTTTCTTTTAAGGCAATGCTTGTACAGTGCCTAATCTTTCCCATGATTGACTATGGTCATGTGTGCTACTATGGTCTAAATGCAGATCTTCTCAATAAACTTGACCGCCTTCTAAATAACTGCATTCGATTCGTTTTCATGAGTAAGTACGATCGTCTGTCCGCGCACCGGTTACTTTTAAATAGTCAGCGCCGAGAGGTAAGGGCTCTGTCTGTTGTTTTATATACTCAACAAACCCACTTCTCCTTCTTACCTGACTTCCCATGTTCAATACTTATGCTCTGCGCATAGTAAAATTCTTCGTTCCACCAACAATCGTCTTCTACGATGTCCTTCTCAACGCTCTTGTTTAATTCACTCTTTTTTCTTTGTTCAGGCGGTCTGGCTTTGGAATACGCTGCCTCTGAACATCATGATGGCAACCATTAGGTAATCTTTTAAAATGAAGCCACGTGCTCGTATTCGTAAAAAGTTAGCAGAATCGTCACAGCGCTGAATTTTTGGATTCTTTTTCTCCTCTACCTATCGTTATTTCTCTTGAAATTTTTCGTTATATGGATGTATGTATCTATGTATTAGTATTTCTCGAGTTATCTATTCATTGGTGCACCTGCCATGTTTTGTGTCTGCATCACCCTAAGGTTGACTGGTAGAAGTGCCTCAGGCATTAAGTCCGTCTTTGTACAGTATTTTTTACTTGTGCATAAAGTTTTATTACATAAATAAATGGTGAATATAATATATTTACTCAATAAGTTATGTATGACTCATTCCAATTGCCTTTTTTTGCAAATTAAATGTCGTCGTATAAATATGCTTTTGCATGACTTCCTTGATTGCAATTTTCGAGACCGATGTTTTTACGGTAGTGGCAATATTATGTTAAAACTTTGACGAAGGTGCGACAGGCGTGTCGTTCTTACAACAGCTAGCTCTATTGCAAAAAGTTCACACAATACTGAGATAAGCTGTTATTTAAAGTTTTGTTCAAATAAAACTGTAAGTGCGTGCCACTTAAATTTTCTTATTAATTTCACCAACGGAACTTGCCTTGACTTTAGAGTTTACTTCATAGGCATCTATAATCACGTATTTTAAGGTATATTTCTCTCGTACTGTGCATGTTGTCAATATCGTCAAATGCATCCAAAACAAACTTGGTTAGATTTCGTTCAACGTAGATACTGCTAACCATTAGTCTTCTGTTGTCTGTCTTTCTTTTCCAAAATTAATGATCGATCGTAAACAATGCATAGAATCAAGGGCTCGACACTCGCATTCATTATGTCCCCCTGCATCCCGTCAGTTGATAGTGACAAATGATGTCAGTCGGGACGCATTGTCATGGTCTACGTGACGTAGGACACGATGCCACGAACTTTTTTGTCCCTCTGTTTTCAAAATCAATGGATCTTGTTTGGAAGATGATTCGGTAGTTTAGTAGCTGTTAAGCCCGTTTAACGTTCGTCTTCCGTTAACGTCTACATAGCTACATATTGTTATGCGGAATTCCAGGGTTTTATGGTGACACAAATCAAAAGCTCACGTGAAACGTATCGTGTAAACGGCTGTTTGATATGTTTACATACTTACTTTTTCCTGTTACTCCGCTCATGTGGAAGTTGTGGATCGGGGGTCTGTTCTTGTGGACGTTTCTTTTTATGACATGTAACATCATAGCTCCGTAAACGTTACCTTATTCTTTACTTGGGCAGATATAACATAATAATATTATGTTATGTCTAAAATAATCCAAGCCGCATCTTCGCTAGTAACTAGTTATGCAACGAATACTTACTACTTTAGCGAATACATACGAATCCGAATATCAAGCCCTACTATTCGGCGAACCTATTATATGAATACGAATAATTGTACAAAGTATACACCACTGTTCCTTTTTTACTAAGCGATTTAACAATTAAAATTTACTACTGACAATTGTTTGTTCAAAAAGCACATTTGTAAATTCGTAGCCGTTAAGCGATTTCTTTTTTCTGTTTGTACATTCCCATCGGTTGAAAAAAATCTTTCTGTGGCGACAGTAAACAGCTTTCATGAAAAATTCTTCTGGGCCAGTTCTTTCAGCTTCGAGAAATATACTGTAAAACCCTCGAGTCATGACTTCGTTGACTTTTGTCTTATTCAATACTTAAATGAAGAGCATAAAACAAAAACACTAAAAAAAAATTAAGTAGTCAAAAAAAACACGCTTTTAAAAGCGTGGTTTTTACTTTTTGTAATCTACATATTTTAATATTCGTGATGATATTCGGCGAATACGAATATTCGGAAAATGTCTAATATTCGGCGAATACGAATATTCGTATTCGTTGCATCAGCAATCGTAAGAGTTATAAGCATAAAGACCGGCTTTTTCGGTTTGCATTCCCTGTAATCAAAAGTAAAAGTAATGCATTCCCTTGCATCTAATGTCAGGTGATAGATGACGACAATTGATGGGTACCAACCAACATAGCGACGGTATACGTGACTCTAAACACGGTGGCACTGTGGCACACGCTTTTTAGGGTTCCGTACCCAAAGACCATAAAAGACAGAAGAAATTTTAAAAGACCATTTCAGACACAAATCTACATGGTCTTCACATGATCTGACCAAGATTATTTCTGGACTTTAAAAGGGACTGTGACCTCTGAGTTTGTTTCGGCCTTTCTTCTCAGAGTAGCCGGATAGGAAACGCCGATCTCATCTAGTTTTAAAATATGATTGACGCGTAAAAGTCTTTGTACAAACCTACTTACAGAAATAAAATCATTTATCATTAGAGGGTGCCAAACAAACCCTTCTTACTAAGCCGCCGCTGTCCGTCTGTTGGTCAGCGGGCTATATCTCATGAACCGTAATAGGTAGATAGTTAAAATATTCACAGAGTGTGTATTTCTATTGCCGCTATAACAACAAATAATAAAAATCAAATAAATTTAAAAATTAAAGAGGCTACCGAAACAAGAAACATTAAAAAAATATTGTGTTCAATATTGTACGGTGAAAGGCAACCCCTTCCAGTGCGAGTCCGACTAGCACTTGCCGGTTTCTTCTAGGGACAAACAAACAATTATTAAGATCTCGTTTAAGCGATAACTTTCATAGCTCTCTATGAATAAATAATGAATTGTGTTAAACATTTGTTAATCTTCAACGTAAATGTGGCATTACAAAATGCTATAATGTTAAAAAGTTAAAATAGACATCAAAATCTTTGAAAAAAAATCGAGTTTCCAAGTAAAACCACTTAGCACCGTTGCTTTTAATATTACACATTAATATTGCACATATACATAGGACTCCAGCAACGCATAACTGCACGAATACGTTTCAATAAAATGCGCAGTGCTAAGCTCCTTATTATAGTGTAAGCTCCATTGTAAGTCCTGCCTGACGATCGTCAAACGCAACATAAGAAAATATAACTTTAAAATTAACTTTAACAAGAAAATATAACTTAATAACAAACAAGCCCAAAGGCTGTTCATTAAAATTTAGCAATTAAAAGCATTTACTTTGAAAACGAAAAGAAAATGCTTTAGATATTTCTCATTAAACTTTTAATTATAAGTAACGAGAGGATATTTTCCGATAAAAAAAACTTAATAAAAGAACGAGCATAGCTGTTATTAATACTGTGTATAGAAAGGTATGATGAAACTCCTTGAGCCAATATTAAGCGAATCCGTACAACTCGCCGTCTATGAAGAAAAGCTTACGTCCCATTGGGATTATTAGATAGTTTCACAAGCTATATTAAGTTTTAATAGCATGCAGTCTAAGTTTTGTTTTGCTTGCAATTAACTGTTTAATGATCATGCTCATTTCCTGGATCTGCTTTCATTGCCGCAAGATCAGTTCCGTCAATGTTACTGCGAGGATTAACGTCAGTGACCGTTTTTCTTGTTTTTTCTGATCAATTACATTTCGCTACCCGTAAACAAAGTTAAATCGATTTATGTTAAGTGAATTAATAATATCATTATCTTGACTCACGACAGCACGGCAACCATCTTTCTGTATAATAGAAGCGTAGAAACTTTCATACCCGTTAATTACTTCCACACTGATAGACTTTCGAGAAAATCATAGCATATCTACTCATCCCGCACAAGTAACCATCTAAGTGAGCGAAACTGCTTATTACTTGGCTCGCAACTTGACATTACTTATGCACTATGTTGCGTTAATACATAGTTGTTAGAAACTAAAGACAGATTACTTGAAGATTAAGTAATGGATGAAGGGGATGAGTAAATATGGCTTGATATAGATAGACAAATAGAACGCTGATGCTTTGACTAAGGTAGGACTAGCATCATTGATGTCCTTGCGGTCACTGTCCGTTGGCCCAGCATTAGTAGTAACTTGAAGTAGAAGTTAAGCCAGTCTATTTTATCCATTGCCAAAGCACACGTACTGCTAGTGTGTCCTGTAGTCGTATCTACATTTCCAATGCAATCAACCAGAAAACTTGTATCTTTTGTACATCTATTTTATGTTTGTCAGCTCGTACTGTTGTATGTACACGTAAATCTCTGTACTCACTTACGTTCTTCCGAATAAATGAATTTTATTCTCATTCTATGTAAAGTTCGTTTTTTAAACCCAGATAGTAATGTGACAGGTGTAATGTCAAACTCCTATAATAACAAGCAAACAAAAAATGACTTGAAATGTCTGATTACTATCTGGGATTAAAAAACAAACAATACGTTTTCTCAAGTTCTACTTATTTTAATAAACCAAACCTTTTTAAGTATGTCACATTCTTCATTCTAAGCCTCAAATTTTTCCTTAAACATCTAAAAATAAAATAATTTCCGCTTGCCTGATTTGAATCCGTCCTCGGCTCGAGATTTAGTAGGTTGCAAGCCTTAAGCCGATTGTGGCGTTATTGTATAATGAAGAGCGATCGTATTACCGCTCGACTGGACGCCGATGTGGTATCAAGTAGGTTCGTATATGTATACGATATGAAGATAGAAATGAAGGTTTGCATGTAGTTGGTAAATGCTTTTGTTGTCAGAAGCTTGAATGAAAACACAATGGGAAAATTGAAGTCTATTGTTGATTGGAGTGCTTGTTGTTCTCGTTTCTTTATGTTTTCAGGAATAACTGAATCATTTTATGTTTTTATGTCTATGATTTCTTATACCATACCATCCTTGTAGCGTTGTTAGTTTTTGTGACATTCCTTCTGGGTGTTTCAGCTCTACCTAGATATTGTCTAATTCTATCTCGGGATATTTTATTTGGAAATGCATAATATACAAACGCTACGTGTTCTTTGTTTAACGTTTGCTGCATGAAAAACAACTCTGCATTGTTTTATTTTCAATTCTTTCTTTTCACTATTACATCATCTTCAAACTCTTCATTTCGGACACATAGGATCATCGATGATTTTACTTTATTGCAATGTTTACGTTTATCCTTATGATCGTAAACGTGCGTTACGTTTTTATAGCAGATTCCTTGTCTAAAGTTATTTACATTGATTAAAATTTGCTTAGCGTTAGAATTAGCCGTACGAAACTATCTAGAGGCGTAATTGTGAACTGTAATCTTTCACTTTTCTCCTGAAATAATTCTTGATAAGTTAATAAAATTAAGGACGTGTATTGCTACATTAACTCATGATTCGATAACCAAAATGAAACGCACTAGATTCTTATCAGCAGCGCTTTGTAGCAATCAACAAGGATTGAGAACATGGTTAAATAGGTACCATGTTCAAAGACAATACACTCACTTTATAGGCTATTGTTGTTTTTGCAGCCATTACGACGGGTGAAACGATAACAGTTACGTTTAGTGATTACTTGATTAGAGTTAAAGTCATTCGATTATTTAAGTACGGTTTTTACACCACTAGAAACTTCGATGACTGATGATCTTGAAGTCTTGAATGTGTGTTACTGGGTAACATAGCCGAATGTCGTTCACCCTAGTTCTCTGTGAATGCTAATTATGAGAATTCCGTAAGAGCTATTTTCCGAAACCAATCAACGAAAGCCACAGAACAAAAGATTACGAAGAAGGTTCGTAAATTACCACCAACAGGTTAAATTACAGTAGATGCAATGACCGAGATCATACGTCATATTAAATTGGCTGTCAAATAAAAAACTCATATCATAAACTTTGACTAGAAAACTAAACCGCAGACCGATGCATTAATCTGCAAATCGTTTGTTTATTTATAACTGCATTTCGCGGCTTGTTGCTGGTGCAGATTGTGACGTCACGAGCTATTGCGCCCGCGCTGGCGCATGGCGCTGACAACGCACGAGAATTGTAACATGTGTGGTGAATCGCGAACCTACGTACATACGACAGCTGCGTCAGCGTTCACACGAATCTGATAAAACTGCTGATTTTTTTTTTAATTATGGGACTATAGACTTGTTTGCAGGTGATCTATTTATGTAGGCATAGTTCGCTTAAGGCGCTTTTAAATGTGCTCAAATATAGTCTGTTTTAGCCCATCGCTGTAGCATCACATTTATGCTTATGAACAAAAGTTATCTTACCGGTTTTATCCGCGTGGTGTATATAATAAAGAGTATTCTATTTAATCCTTCCGTCAACATTTTCAATTTAGATAAACACCCTACAATCATGACTGAAAACAAATCTTTTTCAAGTAGATTCACATTCAATAGATTCTGATTTTTCCACCCAGTTTCCTATCTTGACTTGAGTCTAAAAGTGGTCTGCCTACGAGGGTGCCACATACCTTACCCTAACTTTTCTATTGGTACAGGTGTATCCGAACGTTCAGTAAAGAGCGCGTCAAATTCAGAATAGTGCACAACGATTATAATACTTGTAACTTTATCGCCGCAAGCCACGTAACCTATTTTACTGGAAGATTTACAGCTTGCACGAAATGCCACACATTTGTAGCACTTTCCGTCTCGGGGAAACAATATGTTCAGCCAACATATGTACGGGAAATACATCGGGAAACGTCTTGCATAGCCATGCAATTTAGATTAAGTAGGATTTTACCGTCAGCGTGGCGAATCCGTAGAGATACAGTTGCTAGCCATTTAGTTAGGTCTTCATTTTATAGATTTCTTTGTGTCCTATCATTTGGAACAGCTGTCCCATAGCTTCATCGTGTCTTTATTTACTGATTAATTAAGTGTAAGAAGTAAAACTTCGGAGCAGATTGAAGTCATTCTATACATATAAAGAAAATAAACAAGAAATTTCAGAAAGAGAAAACGTTCGATGAGTCAACATCGCCTGAGACGAATTTCTCTGATGGTTTATAACGTCCGATAAAGGGCGACCAGGTGTTAAAGCTTTCGCATGCACAAGATACCAATCATCTTTCGTACATGTCTGCATGTCTTCGAGCTGAAACAAGCATCAATCTCCTATATTATCATTTAATCTATCTTTCAAGTCGTTCACCCTTTGTGGCGTTACGTCACATGCTTATGCAAGCATGTTCGTCGATAATGTTATAGCTGATTATACACTTTATATAATGTTGATAAAGTGCAGCTCCATTCGTTTTGCTCCGGGTATCGCGATACGCGATATGTGCATTCGACACCCTTTTCATTTTGTTCGGTACGTCATTAAAAACATGTTTCTTGTTGGTACATGCGTGGACAGTGTCGGTTACACAGTTGTTTATTTCGCTGTATTATGATATCAATACGGTTCAGACGTTAAAGCTGATCAAGTTCGGCTTCCATTTTCAAATTAAGAAATACTAACTCAAATGTAGAACTGTATCCAATAAATGGATATAGCGCCTTGGGAAATCACACAGTAGAACTTTATGATTTAACGATATATTTTAAAAAGTCAAAGCAAACACCATCAACATTTCGCAGCGCATTATTTCCCTGAACGATTTTCCTCGGGAGCTTTTTACGGAGTCCTAAGTTAAAACCCCGCAAATGCACCACTTCCGTACTCTAAAACTCCATCCAATTGTACGACGTCACTCAATTTCCAGTGCAGTTAGCGATACATACAGTGTATCGATATCTGCACTGAGAAATGAAAGCGAAAAAGAAACAGGTATTCGAAGCGCTCCACTGAATCTCCAGAGTTCACGCGTAGGTGTGATTCTTCGTGGTACTTCGCCTGTTGACACATGTTCGTTAAATGTGCGAAAATGAAATGAGGAATCATTTTACAGCGAAATGAGAGGGGTATCCTAATTGGGTACCCTAATTATTATTGAGTTATTGAGTAATTGTTATTGAGTTTGAGTTTGAGTTTGATGAAACGATGCAAATCAAATCACTTATTGGACTGATCGTATTCCGAATTTGTATTGCTAAATACTATTATCAGAGTAGGTACTATGAAGAACAAGAAGCTCTAGTTTACCATACCTAATATTGAATTTATAATGTATAATTAATGAACAATTTGAGTGTTTACATTTTCGCACATGATTGTACTATTAACGTCATTCGTGTGATTAATTTCATTGAACGTGTAGGTATTACAATAACGGTTTGCAGGTTTGTTTGTTTGATCTGTTCTCGGAAAATGGACTTTGAATAGCCTGCTGAACGGACTATATTGATCTACTGTTCCAGATATGCTTTTATGAAGATTTGGAGAAGCAATATGTTATGCGCTTTGTATTAAATTCATTTTATTGGGTTTTCTGATATTGTCATCACTTTTTTCGATGTCAACACCACGAGCACATACGTCAGAGAATAAAGTGTTTTTATAATACGAGCATAGTGTTTAATCAGGTGTATAATCGCATTGACTCAAGATTCAAATAATACATTGATGACAGATAATTTCAATAATCGAATAACATAATCTTTAACCACTGACTGAACTTGACAAACTCACCTTGCTGTTTCCAATTTCACCCAATCGAAATCCATACTCCGCTTTGCTCCTACTTGCGAAGTGGTTCGCAATCTGAAACACATCGCAGCAAGCACTAACAGTCGTAGTGATTTATGATAGAAATCCTCGGCTACAGCCCATTTACATTTAACAAGCCGAATAAACACGTTCAGACATAAATCGCCCTGTATAAGGTATTGAATGCGACAAACGCCATGGCCGCCATGTTGTCTGGGTGTTATGGCCACTCGCTGGAATGTCATAGCCGTGTTCGCTTGAAACCTTACAGGAAAATGTGGGGACTTGATGGTTCTTAATTAATACGATATTGACGACGAAGAAGTGGATGCAAATGGGTTCAAGACCAAGAACGCAGAAGTAATTCACAAGCTAGATGGACATCCTAATGCTGGCAGCAGCAACTGTAATAAATTGATAAGAAATGCAGAGAAACACAATTTGGTGGATATCTAGAAAAATCCAGCGTGGTCTAAGATAAATACCAACAGCTAACATTCTATTGTGGAAAATCGAAGTAATTTGTCTTGATATTCCTGTAATATGATCTTCCAGCTAGACACGCTATGTTACAAACCATATTTCTCGATGGTTCATATCTAGAACTTGTATATAAATGCTAATTCGCCAAGCGATGTAGCTTTGATGACGTCACGAAGTGCCACATGGCAAATGTGTGTGTTGCTACCATGTTATTATCCCCCCGAAGATCTTTCAGTGTTAGGGTGGCTATGGCAAGGTAGCTAAAATTCGTAAACAAATAATTGGTGACTCAGAAAAGAAATAGGGGATCCTCCCTTTTTTAAAACGCTGACTGGAAAACATGAAAATCTGGCTGTGAGCCGAAATCACGAGAATCGGAAGACGCAAAGTGCATTAAAAACTTTCATTTGACTGTTCAGCATCCGGCAAAATGCCAACAGGAAGAATTAAGCTCAGAAAACCTTAAGATTATTTTTAGCCAGTAAAGAACGGTTTCAGAGTATGACGCTTATAATCTTTTAAGGAAATTCATAACTTGACGTCTCCTATTTGATTTCTCAGATATTCATTTGCTGATCCCAGGATTCCCTGTTTCCGAAAAGGAACTGTTAGGCTATGGCAGGTGTTATTCTATTCAAAGACTGTCTACAAAATAATTGTTATAAATAAATACTGAAGCATCACAGTGTAAAAATGATGGATGGTTTCGTAACTTTTACTCAATTTTCAGTTGTTTTCCTTACTTAGCTCCAGGCTCTTGAAACTGGATTGTGATTAATCTCATAAACTTCGCTGCTGGTCTTATACTGGTTTTAGTATCAAATAAATGCTGAAGGACTATACAGTACCTTATTTAGTTCTGGCTTTTTATGTCTTGCCTTATAGGTTCTTGAAGATATTTATATTTCCTTATTGACTTACAACTATGGTAGGCAAATGGAATATTAATATATCATGTTGTCGTAGGTCATGCTCATGACTAGTTTCCTAGAAATGTAATATTAATGCGTTATTTATATCTCTACACTACACGTAGTATTCAAGAATCGCTTGCAAGCGGCGAATATACACAAAATCTATTGACGTGAATTGACGTGAGAAGTTTTGGCGTCATCCTAATTTATGATAAGTGGCAATTGAATCTGCATTTCTGAAAATTATTTATCTGTTAAAAAGGCATACAAACACGTATCAGAATGTGGGGCAATAACTCTACGATGGTCACGTGGTGCGCATTGTGCAGCAGCGTCGGTAACCCGAGTCCTGCACGCAAGTGCGCCCATTGTTGCGGGATCGCGGTCGGCGGATCGAATGGCCGATACTCTGGTTTTACAGAACGGCCACCATGTATCGGGCTTTTGAGATTCTATCGCGTTATCTGATTTAAAGGGAAATTGCGTGGGGTGCGTTTTGCTTGTCGATATCCTCGATTTCGAGGATAATCTTTATTGGTACTTTCTGATGTTTCGACGCTTATTTAAGTCTGTCTTGTGTTTGGGAAATGAATAATGAAGAAAATAGACTGCTTTTAGACGAGTTGTTATTGCATGATCAATGGTGGTCGATAAGATCTTTAAAGCGGATGATTACAACATGAGGAATCGAACTCTTTGAATCCCAGATGTTTCAAGTTTTCCTTTCTTCTTGCAGTGTCGTGTTTACTTTTATAATTACCAACATATTCTCTTATTTTCCAATAAGCTGATCTAAGCCTTACATAATCGTGTGAATCAAAGAATCAGACCATACGCTTATTTATTATGCTACTGATTCTGACCTATTGTACGATATTATTCGCGATAAAGCATTGTATAGAAGACTGAACGGTTCTTACGACACAATGCCACTACCCGTTTGTTTGCACAGGAGTGGCAACAGTTCTATGGTGCCTTTATTCTGTGTACCTAATACATTACTCTTTTGATCGCTAATGCGGTGAGCAAAGTTGTGGAGTCCTTGACTAGGTTTGTCATACAGATGAATCAACTAATCGCCTTTTTGCTGAACATAGATCTTTTTATGCTGTATAATGCAAAATTGTCATTGTAAATGTTTCATAGACAATTGGACCCAAAATTAGTTTTACAGGCCCGCTTGATGCAATAAGAAGTCAATGACAGGTTCTTGACAGGGTCTTGTCTATCATTATTACACTGCTTGAACACTGAATATCTGTCTGTGATTGTAGAATTAGGTTGCTCTCATCAGTACATTTTTTTTCCCTCAACAATGTGCTTTTGATGATATATCATAGTAGTAGTATGATGTTGGCAGGATTGTAGTGTTTCTTCTTCAATTACTAAACTTGCCTCGATGCGACTGCCTTGACTCACTGCATATTACAACATACTTAGATCTCGTGTAGCAGTCTGTATGTGTGAGTGCGTTCATTCGACTGTTTTTTCCTAGTTGAAATACTAGATGATTTGAACTAACAAAATCGCTAAGTAAAGTGACAAGGTCTGTCATTTTTTGTTTACTGAAAATAATATTAATAAACTGTTCCACCGAACCGCACTTTAAAAAATGTTACGGTGCGGTTAGTGGTGGAAGTACTCAGGTGCGGTTCGGTCGAGTGCCGTTGAAATCAGTGCTCTGAGTGGACTTACGGCCGAAACCTCAAACAATCTGTGACAGTTTATAACTTTACGTAACTTTTCCAGGATTTCCAACGACCTTCGCCGTATGATGTGGAGGTTACGGAGATCTTGAATATGGATATTGTGTCGCTCAGTCTTATGCCAAACGAAAACAAAGGATATATGTGACTTTTGTTGGCTGGCTTTTTGTGTTTTTCTTTGCAGGTATATGTTTTGTTTTGGCACTGAATATTTATCTCTGAACCTATTGTAGCATAAGTTGAAGTTAAATAAGCAATAGGTTTGTCTATCATTATTACACTGCTTGAACACTGAATATCTGTCTGTGATTGTAGAATTAGGTTGCTCTCATCAGTACATTTTTTTTCCCTCAACAATGTGCTTTTGATGATATATCATAGTAGTAGTATGATGTTGGCAGGATTGTAGTGTTTCTTCTTCAATTACTAAACTTGCCTCGATGCGACTGCCTTGACTCACTGCATATTACAACATACTTAGATCTCGTGTAGCAGTCTGTATGTGTGAGTGCGTTCATTCGACTGTTTTTTCCTAGTTGAAATACTAGATGATTTGAACTAACAAAATCGCTAAGTAAAGTGACAAGGTCTGTCATTTTTTGTTTACTGAAAATAATATTAATAAACTGTTCCACCGAACCGCACTTTAAAAAATGTTACGGTGCGGTTAGTGGTGGAAGTACTCAGGTGCGGTTCGGTCGAGTGCCGTTGAAATCAGTGCTCTGAGTGGACTTACGGCCGAAACCTCAAACAATCTGTGACAGTTTATAACTTTACGTAACTTTTCCAGGATTTCCAACGACCTTCGCCGTATGATGTGGAGGTTACGGAGATCTTGAATATGGATATTGTGTCGCTCAGTCTTATGCCAAACGAAAACAAAGGATATATGTGACTTTTGTTGGCTGGCTTTTTGTGTTTTTCTTTGCAGGTATATGTTTTGTTTTGGCACTGAATATTTATCTCTGAACCTATTGTAGCATAAGTTGAAGTTAAATAAGCAATACTGTTGAATCTAAACGTGAAAATGACATCGCTTTTTATTTTATTTTTGTTGAGATATTTTTCGCGTTTTTCACCTACCGCTTAAGTATCTTGTCATAACTTGCTGAAATAGCTCTTTCATACAAAACCTGGCATATTTCTGGTTTAAGCAGAAGGGTGACCATCTTCGCCACGCTCGGGGATTCATTGAGCTTACTCTGAAGTGTCGTAACGTTAACCGGTCCTAAACTTTACAAGTTGCTCTTGGCTATAAACTATTAGCCTAACAATTCAGCAGTCCATCAACAATGTCATGTAGGGTATCATTTCCTCATCGCAAACAAGGTTCATGTTTAGCTCCAAGAAGTGCGAAGTTAGCCAAACATATTGACGAAAAAACAGCTTTGAAGAAATTCCTATAATGAGAGCCAGCTAAAGCAGATATATACCTAATAAGACTTTGCTGGCAGCAAACAAAGTTGTTAAACACAGACTGCAAGTTGTTAAACACAGACTGCAAAGTAGTCCTTCTAATGTAATCGCAAAGCTAAAGTTTCCCACACGACAAAGTAATCGATATTTACAAATAGCAGTGCGTTACGACTGCATATACACTAATCGCGTGCTGGGTACGCTTCATGCTGCCATACTCGCGTCTAATTAACTTATCAATTAGCATATTGAATTAATAATTGTGGTTATGTATATGTGTTATCTAGTGCGGTCGCTAGGCGAGCGGGTTTAGGTGCTGCTTCAGTTTTAGTGCTGTCACTTGTCAGTTACTTGGGTGAGACCTTTTGTAGAGCTAGTATAAATATCATTATTATGTTAGTTGGAAACCTTGAAATTGGCTTTGCCCATGAAAATCGGTTAAGGACCTCTTCCATCCAATGGATCCGTGATCTTAGACAAGTCTTTTGCCCATTTGCCTAACGCTCCATCTTGTACGATGTCGTTAAATCATCAAGGTACTAAATGACATTAAATAAACCTCCTTACTAATAAACGTTGTATAGAGTCTGTATAGTTACACAATGCTTTGTCTTCTTCTTTCGAACGTCAAATTACTGACGACTGAAAGAGAGAAATCGGAGTGTCACTACACAGACGCTGTACAACGTTTATTAGTAAGGAGGAAAGAATATAACATTTTCCTAAAACGTCAGTAGTCACAGAGTCAGTACGTAAAGGTTTGGCTTGACGCGTGGTCGCCTACGTCTTTTCTTTCAAAGTTGAATTCAGTACGACTGATATGTCAAGAGGGTAACAAATGTTGTAGATCAATAAAATGAGTAGGTGTTGCACGCCTCCCGTTCCCAAAGTGAACACACAAATTCCCAATAGGCTTAGTGCTAATTGCCAATTAAGTCGCATCAACCAGATTATTATTTAGCTTTCGATGTTTTTAAGAGTAGATTTTCCTCTTCTCTCTTAAATAAACGCTCCTCCATCATTTCTTCCTCGTTGTTAATACAGCCACACCGCACAAGTTTAATCGCCGGTGATTTTATAAACAAATAATTGAATACCTGCAATAAAAAATATAAGTACTTCAATTACTTAATTGAATGGATTCGTAACAACAAAGCTATCGTTTATGTACTCTGGAATGAACGGTTACATTCTGTTTATGTAATTAAATGTTAAGTAATTATTTAGGCAGCACTTTATGTATACATTGGGGAGTTCTATGGATATAAGTGTATAATTTAGAAAAGCAGAGTAGGTACTTATATGACTTATTGTAATTGTTTTAAATATAAGGTTTACTTTTAAAAACTTTTTGTATCGGTGACTTACTACTCTTATTCATCCCGTTACTTACTTAATATTATGTAATTTTTTATTTTTTTTGTAAACTCATGTTATTTGAGTACTGCGCGTATTATATCTCTGTTTCGATTTTCATGACGTTATTAATAAAAAGCTTTAAATTCTACTTCATTGACTTCATTATCGAATATTATATCATAAAAAACAACTACACACACATCTCGCTATCAATTCTCGATTTTATTACAACCGTATCGAAACAAAAGCATCCGTTTATCGATACCGATAGCGTTGAATCGATAACAGTTATCGAATAATTGTAATACAGATGTTCTCTTTGTTCCGTTGATAGTGTCATCTGATCCGTCTGTCTGACGGATATAATGTACGGCGAATACTGGCTTGTATCCGACGTTTCTCTGTATTGTATTATGGAATGTTCTTGGGATTGAAAATCCTTTTCGTCGTCTTGTAGATTGATTTATCTGTCATACGTACTTTCTATTTGTGTGAAGAAAGTACTAATTGACATTGATGCATCTGCAAGTCCATTAAAGAATTAATCTCTTATATGGAACATCTCAAGCGGCGTTCTAAATGTGTTTACCCAAACATTAAGTGATGTCAAATAAATTCGTTTACTGCGAATTTTAATGAGTGTTGTGTAACCGATAGCAAACGACCTGCGCACTTCAGCGTTGATTGCGAACTGAATTTTGTTCACAAGCGATTTCATGCATATTCAGTTAGCGATTGACGTTCACTAGCGTAGATACAGAACGGCTTCTCTTCAGGGTAATGCCTGAAGCCCAGAAAACATAATAAAGTCTTGCAGACATTCTCATATTTGCGAATGCAGCACGAAATTGTTCGGTTTTATTTATTCGATGGCCTTTCGTCATCTGATTTAGCACCTCTTCAAGCTTTGTTGTAGGCACTGAGTCGACTGTCATACCTTCTACGTGGTTCAGCGATTTCTCAGTGACGTCACGGCATACAAGTATACGTATCAATCTGCAAGCGCCTCGTAAAACACTGGCGTATATTTGTTCCACATTTTCATATAGATCGGTTGCACGTTTTCCTTTTATTACAGTGCCGCAGTATTTTCCAATTTTTGGTACCGTCATATCTTTCTGTATGTATACGAGGGGATTTGCTACATTGTCCCAAAAGTGCCAGCTACCATAATTTTTGGTACCGTCATATCTTTCTGTAGGTATACGAGGGGATTTGCTACATTGTCCCAAAAGTGCCAGCTACCATAATTTTAATACCTGTAATTACCTACCCCCAGAAATTAATAAATCTGAAAGAATAACAGTACGTACAATCTAGATTTTCTTATAGATTTCAATGGCTATGACCGCCCTTGGCTTTCCAAGTTCAATGTACACTTCCCCCGCAATCTGCTAACAAAATATGAACTAAATTGTAAAATCCAACGTAAAAGAAAAAAGCGAAGTAGGTCCACTTTGTGTTGACTATAATTAAGTAACTAACTATTAGAAGCCCTGACATGGACAAATGCAGAGTGACACATAAGATATAACTCACTTACAAACTAGGAACGATGCTTATGCTAAATCTCATTCCATTTCCTTCCAAGCCATCTTGTCGCAAAACTTTCCACGAGCGCTTTTAAAACCCAGTTGCATTTAAAATCTTTACGTTTACGTGGTTGGGATAAACCATCTTCACTTTTCTACCACGTGTCAAAAACAAGTAGGATAACATTACAGACATGACAAACAATATCTAAATTCGGTCCAGCACGTGATTTTATTTATTGCGTCTTTCCTTGAAACTCCCACTATTATCAAAACAAGCATGGAACGAAGAAAATTAATGTTTATGAGGCATTAAACTAAAGATGTGTAACATGTGAAAGGAATCCGTTTTATTTGACACAAGAATATATTACACTATCCTCCGAGGAAAAGCTATTCCTTTCAGCTTTGATAGCGTAAACAAGTCTTTATTTTTCTTTTGGTCAACTTAAGAGCTTGTAATAGTTTAGTTAAAATTCATATTTCGCCCCCACTTCCCCGCGCCATGTATTACTCTATCCCGTTCGCACTATCAAACTGATTCAGTTAGGGTGAACTACACTATTGATGGACATAGGCTTGGTAATAAATTATTAAACCTAAAATTATATTACTTTATGAAATATTCATCGACGTCGTCTCAATAGATAAATGGAAATATTTTGAACGTTTAGCTAGTCTCTATTTATATCAATCTACAAACCGAGACTGACTGATCTAATCAACACATAGCTCAAACCACTTAACGGATTGGGCTGAAATTTTTCACACATATAGTTATTATAACCTAGGCATCAGTTAAGAAGGGGTTTTTGGAAATTCAACCCTTAAGGGGGTGTAAAGGGGGGGATTTTGTTTGTATGAAAACTCTTATCACATAACATAACATCACGCCTGTATTCCCCGAAGGGTTAGGCACAGGTGTACCTATAGTACACCCACATTTCGCCTGTTATGTTTAAGTCCCATGTAATAGGGGGCGAGCCTATTGCCATCAACCGGGCACAAATCCAGACTCCGGGCTGCTACCGAGAAATTCCAGATAGAAAAACCCGATAACACTTTGCCCGACCCGGGAATTGATACCGAGACCTCATGCTCAGCAGTAGCGCTTGCGACCACTAGACCAACGAGGCAATCTTATTCCATGACTTCATTAACTTGAAACTTGGCACAAATACATATCTAAGTAAATTATAAAGGTTTTTTCTAGTGTACCTCCTGAACGGGGATTGGGGGTGTCAAAGTTTGTGTGGAAGAATTTTAACGCACGATCCAATTAACTCGAAACTCAATGCTAGTGCGGGTTGGTGGATGTCACATGTCTTCAAATGTTTGGTTCTAGGACATGCCGGTTTTCGTCACGATGTTTTCCTTCACCGTTTTGAGAGCAGTTCTAATAAAATCATTTACCTACGCAAAGTAAAGTGTCTGCTTGGGTTCGAGTCCACGACCTACAACTCGGTAAGTCGCGGTAGGGTTTTTCGAAGATCGTCCCCTGACACGGGTTATAAAAAATTTAAGGGGAAGATTTTACTGCGTGGCTTGATTAACTCAAAAATTGGTATGAATATTTTTTAATGTAAGTTATGGGAACATCCCTAATAATTCTTCAAAATTTCACCCCTGTGGAAAAAGAAAAGAGGGGATACAGTTTATATGAAAAATCTTATTCCTTTGCTCTTACTAAACTTGAAACTTGGCAATATTTTCCTCAGTAAATAATAAAGATTGGCCCTTTCAGTTTTTTAAAACAGCTCCTCACAGGATTTAGAGGGTTTCAAAGTTAGTAAGTACAGGCGCTCTCGTATGACCTGAAAACTAGTAGGTACTAATATTTAAAACAAAAAATCAACTCTTAACTGGGTGGAAAATGGTAATAAAGTTGGATTTTACTGCTTACTTCTATTAACTCGAAAATGAATACAGATTAGACATGGATAGTTCGCGAACGATTGAAGGAAATGAACTACTTCATTTCGCAAAATAAACTTATCATTCAATCAGTAGTCATTCAAATGTGTCTCTACTTCATTTGGTTCAGTCTTTCTTTTCGCTCCAGTTCACTCGTACACGTTTGTGTCACTTGACACTTCGTTCGCCGGCTGGTCCAAAGTGTATGATCTATGGGCTGGTCGGCTGACGAGCGACGACGGGGCGCTTCGCCGACACGGTATTATTTACAGTGTAGTTAGTCTAAACACACTGATAAATGAACTTTCTCATTATACTGATAATGTCGAATTTAGCTTACAAAAATGTACGTAAACTATAAGAAAAGTACGTTCATGAAATATTATTTATTATCTATTGTTTTACTATTTTTGTAAGTTCTGTAAATAATCAGCAACGGATGTAAATAGGTATGTACGTATATCCTATGAATAATTATTCTAAATCACTGTACTTACATATTTTGATTTTTAAATAAAGAAAAAAAGAACAAGACATTCATACTACTTAATAAAAATAGTTTTGCTTTGATTCATATGTCATGGTTGACAATGCTAAGCCTGTATAAAGTATGAAGGAAAATCGAGATATGAGATAGGTTTATGTCTGAACTAGTGAAGTGCATTATTTTGTGTTAACTTATCAATCACACCTTCGATAACTTATGACTACGGACTCGTTCTGTTTTGCTGAACTAAATGAGTGGACTACTTCATTATGCGAAAAGATATACTTCATTCATTTCTTTTCACTGACACATTTTGCGCATGTCTAATACAGATAATGTTAAATCATACAATGGAAACGTACTTACCAAACGCTTTTTTAAAACAAGCCCTGTCGTGGTTAAAAGGGAGGACACTGTTTATTTGAAAAATCGTATTACACTGATCTATTAACTAAAAAATTGGCCCGAATACTTATTTATCTAGATCTACCTAGTCTTGCCATAAATATTGTCACGAAGATTTTTTTAATTTTTTTATTGCAAATAATATTTATTACTTTTACAGTGTGTTAGTTTAATACATAAATATAAAACTGTCTCCATTGGCTGCAATACAGTCCTTTAAACGTTGAGGCCAGTTATCAATAGAAGCACGCACTCTTTCCATGGGAAATTTCTTCACTGCCAATTGTATGGATTGTTTTAGGGACTCCAAATTATCATGGCGTTTAGAGCAAGCCATACTCTCTAAAACTGACCATAAATCATAATCCAGCGGATTAAGATCGGGACTAGACGACGGCCAGTCTTCAGCTATGATGAAGTCCGAAACGTTCACTTCCAACCAAGACTGCGTGGACCGAGCTTTATGACCCGGCGCCAAGTCTTGTTGGAAGGACCATACTTGGTGTTGTTTAACATGGTGTTGTTAAGGGGCTTAACTACCTTCTCAAGAATGGTATCTTGATACACTTGTGCCGATGTTTTGATACCTTTTTTTACAAAAATATGGCTCAGTCACTCCTTCATAGCTAACACCCCACCAAACCATCACTGAAGTCGGATAACGCCCACGTTGCACTCTGTCGACTAATTGGGAAGCTTCCTTGGAGCTTTGAGCATAAATACGGTCATTTTGTTTGTTAAAATGTTGCTCAATTGTAAAGATTTTCTCATCCGTAAACAATTTTTTTCTGTGACCTCCATTTGCGTACCGCTTCAGTAGTTGTTTCGATTTTACCACCATTCTTTTTTAAATTATCAGTTAAAAAATAAACAGTGCGTCTCTTATAGGCTGCAAGTCCTAAGTCATCTTTTAAAATACGCGACATGGTTCTGGGTGCTATCTTAATCTCCCGAGATAAAATCTTTTGCTTTCGGACAGGATTTCTTCGAATTCTTTCTCTTACTGCTTTGACCACCTTTTTCGTACGAACACTACGTGGACGGCCAGATCTTTTTCTGTCACAAACAGAGGAGGTCTCATTTTACCCATTAATAGCCCGGTACACAAACATTTGACTAATACCAAGCGTATGGAGAGTTTAAAAAATTGCATTTGGCTCCATACCAACTTTGTGTAATGCAATCACAGCGATTCGGTTCTCTTTATAACCCCAATCCATTTTAATTTCGCAAAATATTGTACAATGTATTGGCGCCAAAATTAGACAACTCAATGAACAATCGTATAAAAATGACAGATTCCAAATTCAAATGTAATATCTTTCTTATTTTTAACTGTAATAGTATTTATGGCCAGACTAAGTATATTAATAAAGCTAAAGAGTTTGTTTTTTGTTAGCAACTCGCTAATCTCAGGAACCAGTCCAGTAGCAGTCGGATTAGAAAAAATATTTTTGTCTTTCATCGCCCAATTCTTGAGGAAGGGCTACTTAACAGCATGCTTTGGGCTTAGAGCCGAGCAATGGGAAAAGGCAGAAAGAACGCTACGTGAAAACGAAGTCATAGCGCAGGCGGGCGCTGCGATGTGCGGTCCATGGCCCTTTACGGGGTACCGGTGTGGGTGCGTTCATTGAGGCTCCGACCAACACGCCGTTTGAACGCGTCCTAAAGGGTCATGGCCATCCGGCTGGTCCGGGGATACCGCACGGTCTCCTGCGAGGCGGCGAGCCTCCTTGCCGGATTGCCGCCATGGGATCTGGAGGCAAAAGTCCTCGCGCACATTTGGGAGTGGCGCGAGGAGGCGAAACGCCGGGGCGTTACTCCGCTGCCGCGAGAAATCGCGGCACAGCGGACAGAGCTCCGGCGGGATCTCATGGCGGCATGGAGAGTGCGACTGTCGCAACCCAGCGCTGGGCACGCCACAATTGCGGTGGTAAGTGCCCTCTTCGAGGAGTGGCTTGAGAGGCGCCACGGTGTCCTCACCTTCCGCCTGACGCAGGTCCTCACCGGACATGGCTGTTTCGGGAGGTTCCTGTTTCGGATAAGGCGGGAGGAAACGCCCGGGTGTTGGCATTGTGTGGATCGACCGGAGGACACGGTGGAGCATACGGTGGAGGTCTGCCCGGCTTGGGCGGAGCACCGCCGTGTCCTCGTGGCGGCGATCGGCGGCGGCGATCTCTCGCTTCCGGCCCTGGTTCAGGCCATAGTACGGAGCGAGAGAGAATGGGAAGCAGTCACCTCCTTCTGCGAAGCAGTAATGCTCGCGAAGGAGGAGGCGGAGCGCGTGAGGGAGAGGCAATCATTGCGCCCTCACGCCCCTAGTCGCCGCAGGAGGAGACACCCTGGGCGTCGGGAGTCGATAGCCGACTCCCGGCCACCGTAGGCGCGGGCCTGCGGACGGCGAGCAATGGGCAGCTCGCCGTCAGGTAAGGACCAGGCCCGGGTCGACGGCGCGTTGTGTTCCACGCGCGCCTCAAAGAGTTGTCAGTATAATTGACGGGGTCCGATAGGGCCGATGCCTGCCGGGGTCGCGGATTGTTCGAAAGAGTTACCGTGGCCCTGGCGCACAGGCAACTGAAGGAACACGGGTGGGTTTTAGTCAGTAAGAGTCTGACACGCCCTTCCGCTCCGCCCAGAGCGGGAGAGGTCATTTGATGATTCCCACCCAAAAAAACAAAAAACAAAAAAAGGCGGGCGCTGCGATGCGATGGGGTGGGTCGCGGTAGCAAGAAACTTCACGCGGACGAAGTCGCGGGCAGATGGTAGTTAATTTATAATTTAGCCAAGTTACCAAGGTTACTAAAAAAAAAACGCAATCTGAGGTAGCTTATGCCCTTAATTACTAGTAAATTACATCTACTAGTAAAATAGGCAGTGGCATGATCGATCTCTACGTTCTGTCGAACCAAAAACAAAAGCATGAAATAAGTAAAGCTTAGGGAATTCCTGAAACCCAGTAACAGCATAAATGTCCAATAAAGATACCCCAGGGTATTAAACCAGAAAAAACAAGGATAAAAAAATGCTTTTCGGCCGAGTGCGGTTTGGATACCAATTTGTTCGTTTTCATAGAATCTATTCACCTCACATTGAGAGCAAATACAGATTGAATGTTTGTCCCTGAAGCCAAGTTTTCCCTTTTTTTGCATTCAGAACATTCCTAGTTTCCTACATTTCTACGTTAAACTTACTTAAAATGCAGAATATCTCGTCAAAGTAAATCGATTCGGACGTCGTCGGTTTTATTCGCGACTGTTCGCACGGTTAACTCAAGGGTCAGGATTTTGGGAATGTTGGCACGTATTTTCCCGTAATGCTCAATCTCGCGGGATAACCCGTCCAAATTGCGGTGCAAAACATTTGAATAATTTTACAATTATATCAAGAAATACCATAAATCAAATGACCAGTAGATAATCCACGACAAAAAGTCAAAGACCGCAATGCTACCAACCGTTTAGAAATATAAAAGCTTACACTACTCACATGTCGTATGAGTAAGTAGATCTAAAATAAAAATAGTAAATTAAAAAAGCAACACGGCACACGCACCTCGTATTAATTACGTAACTTATTTATGTGAGAACCACAACAAAAACAATCGTGCTATAAATACTAGTCATAAGCAAGTCAGGAATACAAATAACGTATATAGGTGTCGCGGCGCCGATATGCAATTTGCTGCGAAATTATACAATTTAGACGACAAGAATAGAACGAGGAGGACTTGCTCATCTCTCTCTGTGGGCGTATGAGCTGCCAAGGATTACATCAAGTGGCTGTATCCTGCACAACACAACATCATACACGGCACAGATTGCTGACATCACGCAGGAAAAGAAATTGGGGAAGGATCCTTTCACGAACCCTTTATACGATGATAAAGAGGAAGAAGTTTAAGAGCCACAAGAAGGTTACCATTTTGCAAAACAAGATACGCATCAGACTGGTAAATTGTGAGTAAAACAAAAAAAAATGGAAGATGCGTGTAATATTGCTTCAGCTTTAATATTTAAAAAGCTTGTAAAAAATAATAGTTTAAAAAAACAAAAAACACTTTTGTAGAAAATCCTACTAAAAAATAGAAAATAAATTTTAATAAATTTGAGTTCAAAAAAATTGTGTTAGATTTTTTTTTTTATTGTAACAAAAAGCGTGGAGTGCATGGTATCAATAGTTTTAAATATTTTATGAACAGTTATGAGTAGAAGGGTTATTTTGATAATATCCTGAAAAGCACCCCACGCTTTTTTTACAATAAAATCATTTTTTCTTACACATTTTTTTTTTAAATCAAATTTTAAAAATAATATTATCTATTTTTTAGTTGGATTTTCTATAAAAGCGTATTTTTTAGTTTTTTTAAACTATTATTTATTTTTAATTTTTTAGTTTTAATTTTCATCAGGAAAACAAAAATTCGCTAATCCTGATTATCCTAGTAAGGATAACGGGTCAAACTGTTTAAAATATTGAATTGTCATCGGTCCTTAATAAGTATGCCAAATTTCAAATTAATCCGACGTTTTGAAGGGGGTCAAAATCATGTTCGAAGATTCCGTTACATACTAACATACGTATGAAGCTAATAAAAGCGTATTCAAAATACACAACATACGAACGTTTGACACAAAATTATGATATGAAAGAAGCATACGACATTTCTTACACAACACTCTAGCTATTAGTCATTTTAACAAAGTGTGTCATTTAGTTAATATATTCGAAGCTGTCGCGGCTAATTTACTTTTACACTCGCGGTCAAATAATACAGTCGACGACGGTCAGTCGGATGACGAGAATCCCTGTAACTTGCAAATTAATGATGGTACATGCATGAAACTATCTTTATATTACAGATAATTTTAATATCCTATGAAATAAAACCTTAAATGATCTACAACGTAATTAAATTTAATCAGAAATTTTATAAACCTCGAATTTGGAAATAAATTCAAATCGCGGTTGTTTTACTTTTGCTTGATTTCTCACTTTTGTTTACAATCTGTCGAATCAAAATAATAAAAGGCACTATCATGTCGCTAACACCAGAAGAATGTACACGTGTCGTCAAAAATGCAGAAATCAGCGAGAGTGCAGTACAGCAAGAACAATAGGCGTGTCAGTTTCTACAGCGCAGCGAGTCGTCCAACGTTTCCGAGAACAGTTTCTCGGAAACGTTGGACGACTCGCTGCGCAGAACATAAGAAGACCAGGAACCGGCAGGCCGAGATGTCCTAAGACTCGAGAGGATCGATTTATTGTTACGACCATGCTCCGAAATCGGCACCTCACGGCAGTTAAAGTAAAAAATCAACTTCGGGAGACCTGTAGAGATGACGTAAGCGTGTGGACTGTAAGTCGGCGGCTCCTTGAAGCTAATTTGACCCCACATAGACACGCAAATGGTCCAAAACTTGAAAGGGAACATCGGGTAGCAAGATTACGTTACTCCCGGCAACACGCACAGTCGGGAGATGAAGAATGGACAAAAGTAATGTTTTCTGACGAATCCAGATTTATGTTGTATGCACGTGGTGGGCGGCGAAGAATCTCGGCGAAGGGTCTACCGAAGAGGACCGTTTTATTCTAGCTTGTTTTGAGGAGAAAGTGCCATTCGGCGGTGGATCTGTTGTGTCTCTGTTGTGTCTCTACAGAGAGTCGCACGGAGTTAGTGCTGATAGAAAATGGTACACTAACTAGTGCAAGATATCTGGAACAAATTCTAAATGAGCATGTCGGCCCATATTTAATTACTTTGGGTGAAAATTCAATATTCATGCATGACAACGCCAGGTCACATAGGTACAGCTCAAATTGTAAATAAGTATTTTCAGGACATTGGCATCCATCGCGTGGACTGGTCCGCGAGAAGCCCGGACCTGAATCCAATTGAACACGCTTGGGAGGTTTGCAAGAAATCGAAACCCTGCCCCAGGTACATTTCGAGACCTGAAACATGCGTTAGTGGAAGAATGGACCAATATCCCGAACATCGCATAAGAAACTTAATAAACAGCATGCCCAACCGCCTGGCAGCTGTGAGAAGAGCCCGTAGAAGCAATATAAAGTATTAGTTTTGTTTTAAACTTCGTTTTTGTGTTGTATCTAAGATACCACCTATTATTTTTTCAACGTAAAAGTTATTGATATCTTGTTTTTTTTTTGTGTAATTTTGACAATTAAACTAATAATGTTTCCAACATTTGGTGTTGTTTTATTAACTGGTAAATTATCTA
This sequence comes from Griposia aprilina, assembly GCA_916610205.1. NCBI lineage: Eukaryota > Metazoa > Arthropoda > Insecta > Lepidoptera > Noctuidae > Griposia > Griposia aprilina. Next base: position 23,294,477 of record OU744295.1, on the reverse strand, counting down.
CCACATACAATATTCATTCATGCCGCTGGCTCTATTATTTTAAGAGTAATTTTAGTTTTTCGTATTGACCCGTATTCTTTGTCCGCGAGTGTATCAATTGTATTTAAACTTTTGGCAAACATTCCTTAGGCAGTTCTTATGTTTGACTGAGAATCAACGAAAAAAAGTTAAATACTCGGTTCACACGTAAATCATTATTGTCATTCGTAAAATGGGTTAGTATTATAGTGAACTATTGAAATCTTTCAGTATTATTTTAACTGTTCTGACTTAATAACTGTCTCGTTCGACTAGTTTAACAAAAGCAATTCTACTAGAGTGACTAGACAGACGGAAATAAATGACGCCATTTGTTTTCAGAATCACTTGTCAATACCCCTGATATTTCTTGGTATCCCTTTCAAATACTCACCGTAAGTGATTTACGGCCATCATAGTAATAACTTACTCTACGTTGGCCCTAATGATCTTATATATAAAAGCCAATTTCTGTTCGCTAGTCTCGCTAAAACTCAAAAAGGGCTTAATTTTTTTTTTGTTTTGTTTGCTCTAATTAAGAAGTGGTTTGAAAAAAAAGGCATCGCAACGCATGCCGGGCATTAGCTAGTTGAAAACAAAAGTTATAACATCATATTAAGAGGGCCCTTCCCGGTCCGTCTGTCGTCAACGCGAGCATGATTGAAAAGCTTGTTGTTTCATCCAACGCAATGTTTGAAAAAGAAGCAAGAGTGAGAACACGATATCATTGAACGAAAATTGGCGCGCGGAGATTTCACAAAACTTTTTCCAGGAAATGTGTTTTTGAAAAAGCCTTACAAGTTATTGAAAAAAAATGTGTGTCGTTTAGAATCTCCATTACAGGTTTCTACAAGGATGTTTTCTTTAGTTTTTCAATGTATGAGTTCATTATGAACGGCCAAAGTTCAGATAACCTTTGTGCAAAAAAGCTTATGTTCAGACTCATTACTGAATTTGTTTCTCATAAAAGTATCTATTTTTTTTATTAAATAGAAACCTAGATATAAACCTAAACATATCTGTCTGTTCAAAATATCTAAAGGAAAAATTGAAAAAATTGTAAACGCCATTAACACGTACGAGCGTTTAAATGGGAATTATCACGGGTTGTCCGCTCTTAACTTAACTCTCATTTTGCATCAGGTAAAATAAAACTACCCACTTTCAGTAAACCAGTGACAAAAACGATGACCAAAGAAGAAAGGTTTGCACTAGTCATACATTCATTAAATTACTGTCCTGATTGAGATCGCACATGTCATTCCGAAATATTGTCTAAAATTCCAGCGGCTTACACTCTAGAACGATGTTACTCACATCTCGATATGAATCAAGACTCATACTCTTAGTTAACTGGTTTAACTGTCTTTCCCGGGATGACTAGGGATATTCTATTCCGGGAGATAAGTCACCGACGGGGATGATTGTGTACACCGCAAATTGAATCATAAGTGAGTCAATACTGTGATATCTTGTTACTTTATGGCAATGTTTGTACCATCGATTCTTTGCGATCTTGGTGTTTATTTTGGAAAAATATTGGCAGTTTGGAGTAGGATTTGGTAGAGTGCTGTATTAAACAAGTTTCACTTGTATATCGATCCTATTTAGAGAACCAACTTCGTCAAAACCTTCTAACTGCATCCAAGCCATCCCTAAACGAAGGCCTGGACCAACACAATAGCTTTCTCCATCTGCTCTTATTAATGCAATTCCTATCCTTGAATAGAGCAGTTGAGTTGCAAACGGATCAAAAAGGCGAGGTATTGACAAACGTCGTGCGTCTCCCGGTGTCCCGGAGCGATCGACCGTACACAAAGAGCTGCCTCGCATGCCGCGCATACAGCTATCGATATTGCTAACAGATGCTTTTGTACACGATAGAATTTATCATCAAACAGAGGAAAATATAGCTATAAAAGGCTTGTTTGTTCGACTTATTGCCGTTCTTGTCAAGCGCTCAAATAATATTCAACAGCTTAGACGATGGTTGAGGACTCACTAGCGGTTGTTTGAGGACATCAATCGGGCTTCTGCGAGACGAAAATAGATTTGAAAGGCTCTCAGATTAATTTGGATACGAACTATTAGAATAAACTTGAATAACTTGTGTTTACCTACAAATAACATTCTATGCTATGGTAAACATTTGGGCAGCCCCAGATTGCGTATATTTGGAAGGGAAATAGAAGAGTATTTAATGTTGCCATTTAAGAATTTCCTGAATGTGACGAAAATATTTACTGTTGCTGATTGCTACAGCCAGACAGTTTTGTTTTACGTTTAGGTATGTTAAAAAATATTCATTACTTTTTTGTTTGAAAATTAAATTACCTCAGTCATTATCATCAAGCATTTATGATTATTGAAATTATAGTACATGGTACTTACCTAGTACTACTACTTCCAGAAATGGCTTTTTGATTAGTTATCATAAATCATGTGACGTCACAAGCCATCTGGCGGGGCGACACACGTGGCACCTTGACCCGGGCGAAATGAAACGACCTGAAAAATATATACAGAGACCATAGCTATGGAGTTTTTTACCGTAGTTGGACACGGAATGTGCTGCATTATGGAGCTGTCGACTTCACGTTTTATTAGAAAGGGGAAGGACGTCTGATGGAAAAGTTTTACTGTTGTCTACGACGAATAAAGAATTGGGATTCACAAATATGCAACCGAGACTAGATAAAAAGATAGTAACCGCTTTCCAACTCCTTTCAAAGTGTCGTTAAATTAATCACTTAGCTTTACGAGCTACTTGTATCAAATAATAGTATACTATAAAGGTAGAGTCTGCTGTCCATCTTTAGACAATCCCCTTAGTAGATCATTTGACAACAATGAGATGTGATGACCACTTTGCCGTTGTATCCGTCAGGCATCAGCGCCGATTAATTAAATGAAAAATCCAATGGCGTCATACATTTTCCATCATCCAATTCATGGAAAATCCACCGCTGTGAAACCAATACTCCTGATAAGGGCTGTAATCTCACGTGTGACAAACATCACGTACAAAGTTGTTTATTGGACTTAATAATATTTGTTGTCATTTGCCAGTACCTATGTCAATGGCGGCGACGAACTGCGCACAATTTTTAAATATTATCGTTAGTCATCTACAACAAACAAAGCTTCGTCTCCAAGTGATCAATCAATAAGAGATTTGTTTCGCCTCGTAAATACGAGTATGATATCTCTATTACTGAACTTTTCCAACAAGTTTTCAAGGATTTTCAACTTCAAATTTTATTTATGTTACAAAAATTCACCTGGTAATCGGAGTTTCATCCCATGCTACTTCGTTAACAAAAAGACATAATTAATCTACATTAATGACTATTTTGTAAGGAACGTTGTCAAATTAGAAACGTCATTGCGTGGTCATCGTTAGCACACATCATCTCCTGCATGTAACCTAATAGTTTTGAAGATTGTCGCATTACTCACCAGTTTCGTATACCATGCTCACTTCAGTCACACAGCTATTGATAACTCACGTGATATCGTCATAAAGTCACTCTCGGCTTTGATCTGCTTCTTACTTCACTCACAAGTAGTGTAATATAACCGCAGGGGACGTAATATATGCCGACGTGCCGGCTCTAAAACTATTTCCATTCGCACGTTTAAATATGAAATTGCAGCTCCGTAATATTACACCACAAGCCCAAATGACTTCCTCGACGTTTGTAACATCAAAGGACAAAACGCAGCAGGCGTTTTCGCTAATTTATCGATGTACAAACTTTATATTGCTGTTCTGGAAACTCTAAACTCCTTCATGCTTGACGCTAAAGTTGAAGATTGGACGGAAGAGAAGAGGTGAAAACGTGTGTTAGTGGTGCATGTGCAGCCGATGTATCGACGCCATCCGGCGCTTGGAGCGCTGCCAGCGTATTGTCGCGAATAGTGCGCCAGGGCCGGCGGCGGGTCGACGACACCGGACACATCCTCGCGACAGTTCCACCTCACTGTACCTCCACATCACAAATTGTTGAAAACAAACCACATGTCACCTTGACTTGACTAATGGAACCATTAGGAACGGTAAATGAGACCGATCAGTTTGTATCCGCTCCAATTTGTGATTAAAATAGGAGCGCTAAAGTTACCGTTGAGAGCAAACGAAAGAGGACGTAACTTTAAGGTCTAACGTGGAACTCGTGTAATGGCATCGATAAAATATGTAACAAGGTTCCCGCGTGAACGTTTTCAACATAAAAGAATATTGAATGACGTTTTCAAGTACTCTCTCGATAAGCGTACGGCGAGGAGTGCGTAACGGAAAAGTTGTCAAAGGAAAATTGCGATTTGAGACACGATTTAGCACCCATACGTCACGAGCTTATAATAAGATTCGCCTCACCTCAGACACCATTAATCATGGCTCATGGCATATGACGCGTGTGCGACTGCGACGTCACAGTACGCGTTATCGTGTATTAATAAATTGGTTGATTGTAATGATCGTATCTAACGGTGGGCGTATCATGCAGCGGGCTATAGGGTTGCCCGTGACGTGAGACGGCGCCGTGACGCAGGCAGCGTATACACGCACCGATAGGAATAGATCCGCACTTGACATTGAATCATGCCTCTTTCTGGGGTTTATCAATCGCTGGCGTCATTTAGAGGTCAATGTCGTGACCTTCGGCAGTTTTATTTTAAACACGTAAGGAATTTCCCTCGGTATGTCGCGTGTCGAATAATTCTCTATCCACGATCGATACGGCTGTTTTCTCCCTCAAATATTTGGACCGTTTATAAGATGTGTGTATCAGTGGATGTTATCGTGCGGACGTTAATGATGCCATTTGGATACGCATGATTGCGGACGCGGATTAGTAGCGCAATCTTCTTTATGCTGCTGTGCTTACCAAATCATCTGCAATTCTATAATAATACGAGGGCGGGTCAATAAGTCCGTGACTTTTTGAATTTCTGACCTCTTTACTGAAACAGCAACACTGCTCCTGTCAACAGGCATCTGTCAGTTGACTCCTGTCAAAATTTAAACTTGCTGCGTCAGTTAGTTTGTGTTTGACAGCTATTTTTATCAGAATACTCACTAATTTGAGGAGAAAATGGAAAAAAGTGAATTTCGTGTGCTTATTAAGCATTATTTCTTGCGAAAAAAAACCATTACCGAGACCAAGGCTAAGCTTGATAAATACTATGGGGACTCTGCACCATCGATTTCAATGGTAAAAAAGTGGTTTACTGAATTTCGTTGTGGCCGTACAAGCACTGAAGATGCCGAACGTCCTGGACGCCCAGTTGAGGTCTCTACACCCGAAACAATCGAAAAAATTCACGATATGGTGTTGGCCGACCGAAGATTGAAAGTGCGAGAGATTGTGGAAGCCGTAGGGATCTCGCATGGCTCAGTGGTTTCAATTTTGAATGATCACTTGGGCATGAAAAAGCTTTCCGCAAGATGGGTGCCGCGTTTGCTCACAGTCAACCACAAACGCAATCGTGTAACAACTTCACAGGAAGGTTTGGCGTTGTTTAATCGCAATATGGAGGAGTTTTTGCGCCGTTTTGTAACCGTGGACGAAACATGGATCCATCACAACACACCAGAGACCAAACAACAGTCAAAACAGTGGGTTTCTAAGGGTGAATCGGCGCCGAAGAAGGCCAAGGTGGGTTTGTCAGCCAATAAAGTTATGGCGACTGTTTTTTGGGATGCACGCGGGATAATCCACATTGACTACCTTCAAAAGGGAAGAACAATCAATGGGGAATATTATGCCAACTTATTGGACCGATTCAATGACGATTTGAAAAAAAACCGACCTCATTTGGCCAAGAAAAAAGTTCTTTTCCACCAAGACAATGCAAGGGTGCACACATGTGCAGTTGCCATGGCAAAAATCCATGAATTGGGCTATGAATTGCTCCCTCATCCGCCCTATTCTCCAGATTTGGCTCCGAGCGACTACTTCTTGTTCCCAAACCTGAAGAAATGGCTTGGTGGAAAAAAATTTGACTCCAATGATGAAGTCATCTCGCATACAAAGGCCTATTCTGAGGACCTCGACAAATCATTTTTTTTGGAAGGGATAAAAAAATTGGAGAAGCGTTGGACAAAGTGTATAGAGCTCAAGGGAGACTACGTTGAAAAATAAAATTATTTTTTTATCAAAAAATCTGTGTTTTATTCCAAAAGTCACGGACTTATTGACCCGCCCTCGTATACTATGTGTTTGCAGTGTCTTATCGTGCAACGATTTACAAATTATATAGACACATTAGCGAGTGTCTGTATTGTCTCCCAATAATTAAATATCCATGTTTGTGTAAATTGAGATAAGTGTGTAAACGTGTTGTCATTTATGTCAATATTTTTATTCAATTCTGACAATTGAGTTCCTGCTAGAGCATGAAAAAATTGCAAAAAAATTGTTTGCAAGTACTTTAGAAATATTGACAGTTTTGACATAGTACTTAGAGGTGACATTTACATGTATAATTTCAACAGACAATAACAAAGATTGCGACGAACTAATAAGATGGATGAAACCAATATTGGTTGTTCACGATTGGTTGATACGTTTCCGTATTGATTCGACAATGTTTTGCGAATTGAAATCGAAAGTACACTGGCTTGTGTACCTATCGAGTTGGTACATAATGTCGTATGAAGTCATTGATGTTAGCTTTTTAAATGCTGAGGCCAGTGATGTTGAGTGATTGACCAACGCAAAAAAAAAATAGTATTTAGGTAAATTTGAGTTTATTTCGACAGATTAAAACTGAGACTATGAATGCACATGTTTAAAAAAATATGGCAATGGGGAAGGCAACTGTCAAAATAATGGCGCTGTCGTACTTGTCGTAGCTAGTTCTCAAAACAAGCTAATGCAAGGCGTGAGGTGGTTAATATTAATTTTTGCGAAAAATTACTCGTTGCTGTGTTCCTAAATGCTCGGAAATTGCAGTCATCCATTTTCCGAAAGTCCCTAAACTTAGAAGATTGTGGCTTAGAGTTATTCTCAGCAAATAATTTTAATTAAACACAGTTCGAGGGTGTAGTGAAAACATTTTTGAAGAAAGTAATTTCCAGGAATTATGCAATATTTAAGGTTTTTTATTCTGACACTTTCCACGTCAAATAAATATTGATTTAAAAAATTAAAATTACCGAAAATGACGAAATAGTGGAATAAAACCAAACTCATGAATGAACACGAAATGGAATGAATGAACGAAATTTCATATTTATTGTAGGCCGTAGGGACCTAGCTTTGGTCACGCCATAAACAATAAGCTTTGAACGACCTTCCCCATTGCCCCTCTGGTCCTTTCCACAAATCATGCAATTTTTATAATGAACAAAAAAGAAACTACTACCGAAAAAAACACTTTTTTTATTTTTTTTAAAGTTAAAGTTTTTATTTTTCCGTTTTTAGTTGTGTTACCTACCCCACACAGATTCATATACCAGTACTTGATATGTAAATAACAGTGACAGAAAATTATTAAAACATCATCAATAAAAGTGGAAAAAACACGCAGAAGGTATTAAGAATAACTCAAAAACTACTGCTCAGAACTTGATCAAATGTATATGGGACCACAGGAGACGCAACAACTTTCAAAAAAAATCGATCGGTTCACCTGGAAAAAAGTGCATCACACACACAAAAAAAAACTATCGAATTGAGAACCTCCTCCTTTTTTTGAAGTATTTTGTGCTGAGGTTATATGACTTATAGTGTTTCGAATTGTTCCAGCATTATTTATATCTGTTATCGTTCCAGACACTCTGAACATTTAATAGATTCTAGATGAAATCCTAAGCAAAAGCTCTATGTTTGTGCCAAATGGTCCTGTTTACGATAGAAGCATTTTCTCAAAACATTGCAGCTAGAATCTATATAAAAATGCAGCGGTGTAGCACGGTTTAATCTAATTCGGTGCACAGCAACGCGACGTCGTCGCGGCAAGTTAATTACTGTCTCCACACGAACGCAAACACTGCACGAGACTCAATCAGTGTCGCTTTCAATGTTTATGTTCTGGCGAGCGCTATCACGACTGGTAGAGACCCCGAGGGTAATGTCCAACTTAATAAATCGTCCATTCGTAAAAAAACCACGTCTTCTTGATCCGTGTGACGAACATTGTGGACCACCTAACACGATAGATAAACTGACAACACCTGTCCTTTTTTTTTGAGGAAAATATTATGCCTTATTTAGAATTATAGCCAAACCAAAGCCTTAATATCAAATAAGGACTAAGAAAAGGCCAAAGGTAGACAGGACATGACGTATTTTCTCCGAGACTTACGTCACAACTATTAATTACCATCATCTGTGACGCACTTCGGAAAAAGCGATCAAGATGTAGGTTACAAAGGTATCTGTAATTTTTACAAATTACAAATGTACGACTGGTCCAATTTCCGTCCGTGCGCTGCTAGCAAGTAACTCGTCAAATAAACGGGGAAGGAAACTCACTCTGATTAGATTTCCCTTCGATCGTTCGTTTTGCCAACGATCCTAAGGCACTTGGCGCGGAGACTGGAAGACAGAAAGCGACGAGTTTACCGTAATCTTGTAAGATATGTCCCGAGGATAACAGTGTTGAGAGGAAATTAAGTAAATATAACTGTGTGGGAGATAAGGTAGTCTTAATTACACAATCCATTTGCAAGACAAAATATTTCGAAGAGCAAAACGTTTTCCGAAAAATGAATTGTCGATCTAACATTTACGGACGCGGACGCTCCAATTTGGAGACCTTGCCAAATCGTTGCTGCAAATTGTCTATTTTAAGTCGTGTGCTAGCACTACGAGTATAAGTTTGTTAGTTATTCTGTTTGCCTGTCCTATATACTCGTAAGTCGAGCTATAAACTTCTATTCGCAGTCTTTATTTGTTACATCTTTATCTTTATGCGCGCCGCAGTTTAGCAATTTATCTAGAAACTCGAAAAAGTGACATCAGACATTTTTAGAACCAGTGACTCAATGTCGATTTAGTGATTACATTCTCTGTTGTCATGTTATTGGAACAAACACGTAACTACTAACTACTGTTCTACATAATGAACGTGAAGTTATCTGTCATAGGGATCTAGGTTTTGAAAAAACGATTAGAAAATGATTCACTATTGTTTATGTGAACTCCGCGCAGATGTAATAAAAACATAATTTCCACTCATTATGGCGCCTAATTAATAAGCCAAACCGCTTTGTAACGCAGTACCTACGGTTCGTTATCAAGCGGCCAATTAAAAGACGTCCTAAGAAATTGCGAATGTTCTTTTGATTTTATCGCTAGTTCATTTTGATTGAATTTCTTAAATCTGGCCCTGGCGAAAGTTCTGTAGATGAGTTGGTCTTTCAAGTTTTAAATGCTTCCTGTTACAAGAGCCTGGGGGATAGTAAACTTACTTTAATTTTAATCGAGTTGGTATAATTTGGTCGTTACAGAATTGTACACTTGTCAATCATCCAGGATTTTAAACTTCATTGTCATCCAGGGATTGTAACTATTCATCCGAACTTTGAATATACTCGGCTTTATCAAAACAAAATTCAGTTCATTGGTTTGCAGCCAGACCACCTAGCGTGACCATACATAACGCCGAAAAGTAATACTACTCCAGCGTTATTTTCCTCTGGGCGTTCAATGTGTTCTCGGTATCAGCATGAAAAAAAAACGTAAATTCATTTATTTTTAATCTTTTTCAATGCAATTCCCCATTAAGTACCTCAATGCATTTATTACATCTCAAAATTAACTTTTCAATACCCTGTAGAAAATAACTTTCCTGTTTCTCTGAAAAATGCGGATTTATTGCCGCCTTGAGCTCTTCATCGTTGGAAAATTGTTTCCCCACGAAGGTTTTTTTTCAACATAAGGAACAAATAATAATCACTTATTGCTAGATTCATGCTATAGGGTGGGTGGTTAATTTCTTCGAAACCACAATCTCGCACAGCATCCTTGGAAACTCGCGCCGTGTGGACCGGGGCGTTTTCGTGAAGAAGCAACACACCGGTGGTCAGTTTACCCCGTCTTTTTTCTTTAATTGCTTCCCGTAAAAATCGTAAAGTAGATGCATAGGATGCTGCGTTTATGGTTTCACCTTTTCGTGTGTACTCAATCAGTAAAATTCCCTTTAAGTACACAAACAATGTGACGTGACACTGACGGAACGACTTTGAATTTCTTAGAGGGCGTAGTACCCTTCTTGTGCCACTGCATGGACTCCTGTTTACTTTCAGGGTCATAGTGATGAACCCAAGTTTCATCTCTAGTGACAATTCGACCGAAATTACTTGATGGAACTTCACCACAGAGCTCTAAAAACTCTCTACAGCACTCGATTCGCACTTGTTTTTGAGGCGCCGCCGTGAGCATTCGCGGCACCTATCTTGCACCGACTTTTGAAAGGTAAAGAAGGTCATGAAGAATGATGTGCACGGCACCAACGGAGAAGTGGGTCATCTCTGCTATCAATTTAATCTTCATTAGGGCATCCTCCAGTATAAGCTTATCAACTTTTTTCGAGTTTTCTTCCGTAGAGGCAATAACCGGGCCGCCCGAGGGAGTGTCTTCTACGATACTCTCCCTGCCCCTTTTAAATTCATTTGACCTCTTTGAACAGTAGATAACCAAGGTGCAGAATCTTGGTAAACAGCCACCATCTCTTCGTGAATAGTTTTATGACTTTTTCCTTGTTTGGTTTGGTAAGGAGTTTAATAACAGCGCGGTGCTCGATTTTCTTCAACATTGTCACGTTAGCCATTCCAGTTGTCGTTGACTAAGGATAACAAGCAATCTTATGATCACAAATATATGAAATACCCTCAGATAATGTCATTAATTAATGAATTAGTCAAATTACCCACATTATTAGTAAATCACCTACCTTCAAACCGAGAAAACATTAAACGCCCCTCCTACTTTCAACACGTCCAAACCCTCAAATACTAGTAATATCTCATTTGAAACCAGCCCTCTTTTATATCTCCATCCAGAATAATCCAGATTTGATACGATAGTACCGAAATTATGGACTGGGAAACCCTTTCGCATTAAGCTCTTGATTATATTGTATGCGGTCGCCTACACAGACTATACAGAGCAATCATTTCGTGCCATTGAATAATCCTATTACCATATTTTTGAGCCTCTCGCTCTGAGTGCGAACATGGACGGCAAAGAATTTAATTAGGCAAAAGCTCTAGGCTATTGAGTCTAGTTTATGCTTTATGGCTTTTAAGGCACACCCTGTCTGTGCAGGTGGCTTATTATCTTAGGTGCTTGTTTTATGGTAATTGCCTTCAGCAAAGTACCCAGTTCTGTAATAGACTTTGCTTTGATTAGAACGTCTAATTCATGTTCACATGACGACTTCATGACGATGTTACTGCTTTATATGTGACTTACTGTTTTCGAGTTTACCTTTTGATTAATTCATGAAACGACTGGCCGCATCTAAGGAGCAGGCATTTCAATGATATCCTTGGAATGCTTCATCTTCACGCAAACCCTAAGATGATAAATATTATAATCTGAAGTAAATATCCTCTTAGATTCATATAAAATACTAACATAACAACGTCTTGCAGTAAACCATGACATGGTTTGTGCGCGTTTCACGTCTCCTAGTAAAATTCGCGACGCTCGCTCGCTCCGTGCAAATATTGATCGTAGCGTGCGCTTGCGACGTTTCTGAGCTAACGTTGTATAATATATGTAGATTTATAGGTGTTCGCCATCTATAAATTAACAGATTTCAGTTGAAATCTTTCTGATGCAAGATGAAAACTTAGCTGGGCCTCAGATATTTTTAGTTCGTACGTTTGTCACTTAATTGAAAGTATTCCGTATAGATGGAAACGATGGGAATAACACTTCTTTTTTGGGCAGTCATGTAAAAATACAGCTTTATATACTTCTTGTACTTGTTTTTGCGCTGTTGTATCAATTTTCCGTTCGTCTGCACATGAAACCGAAGCATCCTATACAGTAAGTTTGTTACTATATTCCACAACATCCTGTATGGTGTCCAAACACAAATAAATCATTAGGTCAAAGTACATTCCTTCACACAAAGGTTACACAAAGACACATTTCGTTATCGTTTCGCGTAATACGTGTGTAATAAACGTTATCAGCGCAGGCGCAGAGTTCGTTCACTAGTCATTACTTGAGGAGTTGCAAAAGGCCCATTTAACAGTAGACACGTCTTGTTCGACTTAGTTGCTATTCTTGTCGTTTTGCTATTGCAATGCTATGGCGTCGTTAGCCTTATCTGTAACTAAATTCGAAATCATGATCGACATCATTGACAGCCTTGTTTCGCCCATTCTTGTTCCTGAGTATAAGCCACCTTCCTTTTGTGCCTCTTCCCTGGTCTGCGCGAGTGCGATCCAGGTTTCTCAACATTCACTTCTTTAACATCTTAGATTGCTCGCCACTTATCAATAATTTTGTTTAGTTCAGTCCTCTTTTAGGTCCTATGAGCATTGTTTATAGATTGGAACTTCTGCGTCTTTTTATTTAGCACGAAAATTAACATACATAATGAATGTAAAGTAATTGTATGTACACGTAATAGTATAGTATATACTAAAGTCGTCCCTTCTCCTGCTCGTAATGATTATGGTATAAGAATCCTAAACCTTTACATAATTAAACTATGCCTTCTGGAGGCTTATGTAGAAAATAATGCCGTAATTCTTGTCCTCGATACTAGCAAAATCTTTTAAGTAATTGTTTTCAGCGTAGATATTCGCCCGGACTTCCAGAGCTAATTTCCGAAATATTATTACTGATTCATATGAACCGACGTCTTCGTCGATTTCGACGCATTTAATTTTCCGGATGTTTACAATTTACTCAGCTAATTCCGGTCATAACATCGTTTTTCTTCAGACTAGTACAAAGATGATGTTTTTAAACACATTGCATGTGGTGGTACTAACGATTCAACAAATGCCAATGTTCTTAAAGGACCTAAGTATAGTATTCGTATATCTCATTTGCTGCACACAGTTACTCGGAGGTCATAGATAAAGCCAAGTTTGCAGTAAATGCGAGCCATTACATAAGGTTATTACCATAAACTTTGCCAATGAGACATGCTTGAATATCAGAAAGCATTACAGAAATAAATAGGTACTATAAAGCCTGTTTCCTCAACTATTTATACGAGCTAGGTCCCGCTAAAGCTTATGCCAGCGTAGAGTTCAATACTAACACAAGGTAACCTACAATAACCAACTTCGATTAACTTAGAATGCACACACATTTAACATGAGGTTCTGATTGCTTATAATTGTGCAGTAAAATGCAAACATAGGTTGCGTTTTCTCCATACAACAGAACAGCAATCAGTTCTTCTTTATTGTCACCAATTTTTAACAGTTTGAATGTATAGGACCAAGTCAAACCAATGATTTCGAAACTAGAGAAACTAAAAGTTTGGAATTAGGTTTTGTGTAATCAAATCAGCTTCGAAACCGGATCTATTACCTAATGCTCTACCCCAAAAGATAACCTTTGACTGGAGCACACGATGACACGATGCATGATCTAACCCTAGATCGATGCGTCTCCATTTAACAAATAATGAAATAAATAACATTCTTTATTACGTTAGTGTGTAAGTCTCACTACTCAAATCGATTATTAAAAGACTGTAGGTACATCTCGTCGTCTCCATATTTATAGCCCACAGGCTCACACAAACTGACCCCGAGGTTAATCTACAATAACTCATAGATAAGTATTCAATTATTTGTTTATTCTAGCCTCCACTGATAACTGTAACGGTGCTCTTATCTGTGTGCCAGGTCAATTATCTAGGTAAAACGGCTATATTAAGAAACATCCTCTGTTTATTTTTACTTTCTTGGATAAATTGAAGAAGCTATTAAAATTCAATTATGTTTATCTGTTGTTCGAGTTATAATGTTTGAACCTGGTTGTTGTCTTGTTGCGGTTTCTTTATTATATTTTATGGGTCTTATTGCTTCTAATGCTTATTAAATCTTTTGTGTCTCGCGTTCGCCTTTACTTATTGTTTTATTGGTGGTTTAGGGCCATCTGGCGGTCTGTCATCGAAGCAGCGGTTGGCGTCGCTTTAAAAAACTGGTCGGCGTTTGAACGTTACAACTTTATCATCAACTTTCCTAGGGCGTCTTTTGTACTGCTTTCTTGGCCCTGTTTATCCTAACTAATATTATAAATGCGAAAGTAAGTTTGTTTGGTTGTTACACTTTCACGCCAAAATAGCTGAACAAAGTCAAAGCCTTTATTTCAAATAGGCACATACAAGGCACTTTTGAACGTCAACATTTACATTCAAATAGAACAAATTTGATTCTAGTCGCCCCTTCCAAAAGGTAGTTTCGTATGAAACAAAAATGGGCAAGAAACTCCACCGTTACTTATATATTTATATGTGAAGACGAACGGATTTAGATTAAATTTGGCACGCATATACCATGACCTGGGTAGGGACATAGGCTACTTTTCATCCTGGATCGCAGACGAAGTCGGTTCCAGTTTTCGGGGTCGTCAAAGGAAATTCTTTATTCGGGAAACATATGAACATAACCCTAAAAATCCTTTTGTGTCGTTTACACTATGTATATCCCGTATTATGCGCAAGTTGTTTCAGTTAACTAAGGGTTCGGTTATTATTTGCTCGTAAGCGAAGGTTTTGTACCGTGTTTATGTGTACCCTTCCCACGAGTCAACTAAACCACCGCCATTGTTATTTTTCAAATATACATGACATAGTGCCTTGGGAGTCACCTATTCTAACTTTCTGTTTGAAGTAACTTTGTGAATATCAAACTTTACGGTCTTTATTGCACGTATACACCAACAGAAATCTGGAAGGGTTACCAACGTTAAAACCTATACATGTTTCATTCAAGCCGTTTATGTTCATGCGCCACACACAGGCCTCCACCAACAATAACCATTACATTTTACAACTACTATGATAGATGATCTAATTTATTTACTTGTTTATTTGTGGTTCATAAATCTATATTAATTTCTTGTTTTAATTATATTGCATGTATTACCTATGCCTTTTGTATGCCCTAGAGGCAAAGCATAGCGCCCTCAATGTATTACCAATAAGAACTTATAATGTACCTATGTTTAACAATAAATAAATGAATCTGAATCTGAATCTAAAGCGTCCATCTAACTAGCAGTCCGACATGATGGCGGGAGCAATACCACGAACCCTTTTCACTGCGGAAGATACAATAATATCAATTTAAAATATCGTCGTAACCATAAACTTGGAAGGCTGCGGCCACACCTCGCGATTGCCGACCGACACTAAAACGTATGTATCCGTATAAAATCTGCAACTTAAATCATTCATTGCAGCGTACTCGCTCGCCCACTCGCTGCTTCGCCAGTAACGAGCAGTTTCGAGCGGCTTTCTTCGCACGATTTATGGCGTTGTCTGTACGACTAAATTGTCGGCCGGTATATTGCCCGCCTAACTAACGAGTACTAGATTATCTTCGATAATAAATGCGAAAGTTTATGTTTTGCTAAGATTCAGTGCATGTGATAGGCTTGTATGGAGAGTGAAATTGTGAAATTGAACCAATTTGATTGTTATTTTGTAGCTTTTATGCATGAAGACAATTATAGTATTAAACCCTTATTAGTTTTAAAATATACTACAGTTATTTAGATTAAATCAGGAAATTATTACCAGATCCTAGCGGAAAAAAATAAGGTAAACTCTACTAGACTTGATCCAAACAATAGCCAGTTTCTTCATAAATTCCAGTTACCTAATCAATGATAGCAAATTATTCATTAATCTCTCGTGAACTCACTATCTGTGTCTGCGATAACATAAGGAAATCTGTACTAGAATATGATAAGTGATTACGTTATCGATGCCAATGCAAACAGATTAATGAAATCGATGCAATCAAAATCACTTTCATAATCTTTGGATTACAGAACAGCGTGTTTTCAGCATTTGCAAAAGCCTTAGAGTCAGAGGGAATGCCAACCCATTACTTGAAAACGTACCGTAATTATACATAGTATAAAAAATAGTCGCTTATCATGTCTGTCTGAGTGACCGCGTTGTTCTTTTACTTTGGTTTTCACCATAATTTAAAGAAGAATACATTCATATTTCACTCAAATATAATAACAACTATTTCGATGTTTTTATCAAGTCGTAAAAACCATGCGAAGCCGGGGCGGGTGGCTAGTTAAGAATTAACTCGAGATACCTACTATTTCATAAATGCCCGACCAGCGTAGTGACCAGAATGCCATTAAATATGTTCTCAGGGCTCCGCCAAGCGAAATTCAATAGTTTGCACGTGGTTTGAGACAACACATATGATACATTTGTCAACCACAACTATCTAGCTGTACGGCACATTTAGCTCAGTGGCTAAATGTGTAAATGTACTATTCCGTGGCAATTTGTTGGGCGCCAAATACATTCAACCATAAATAAAACTGACATTTACAAAAGTGATATAGGTACTACCTAACCCTTGTCATGTTCATATCAATGAATTGAAAACTCAATAAATATCATAATTTTAAACATACATCGTTCATGTATAATAGGGTTATTATTATAAGCACTCACGCTTGGCCGTCAAGGAACTGGTAGGGACAGTAAAATTAGCAACATTGCGTAAAACAGTCAAAAATAAAGCTAAGCCATTTAGTGTTTCATTCATAAAATGTTGCCGGCACCTGCTCCCATAGTTCATGTTATGATTTGTATGATTGTACGTGAGCCACGTAAAATCATACGTGTCACGTAAAGTGACATTGTACATTTACGACTAGACGTACTGAAACTATTTTGATGCACTTTTTAAGTGACAACAGTTGGGTCATATTAAGTGTTCCTCTTATTATGTTTGTTTATTATTCTTGCATCTCATCTTCTGAACATATGAATATGGGGTTACAAAACCGATGCCCCTTTTAACCCCGACGGGAAAAGATGGGTGTTATAAGGTTAACGTGTGTATCTGTGTGTTTGTCTGGGGCATCGTAGCTCCCAAACGGCTGAACCGATTTTGTTTTTTTTTTGTTTTGTTGTTGAAAGGTGACTTGATCGAGCGTTTTCTTAGATAACAAAATAAAGAAGAAAGCCGTTCAGTCGTTTTCGAGGTTTTTTTTTAGATTATAAAATAACTACATTTGGGCAAGTAGCCTCAGCTGTCATAAAACTATAGGATGATGCATACAATATAATTAAAAGATTTGTATGACGACTTGACAAGTAAATGCATAAAAATATCCAGAATGACCACACATCAGACAAAATAGCAATTGTGTTTTACAACACAAAAACCTTCGATCAATCATAGCACTAGATTCCCGATAAGCGCTTCAAAAACGGCCCGAAAAATAAGAGCACAATGATTTTTGTGCTCTTATATAAATTAGTATTGTCCAAATATAGCCAACATTAAGACGTCAAAATGCCACAGAGCGCGTTCAAAAGTTATATAAATAACCACCGTAACACCAAGATTTTGGAAGGAATATCTTTTTATCGGTAAGTTTATATAATTATGTATGTGTTTTTCATAAAATAAAAATAATTAAATAGTAAATATAAATCATTTACCAAATATTATGATTGTTTGATCAACGTTTGCGACAACACGCCAACTATTGTAACAAACATCGACTGTTCTGGAACATGGAATGCATGGAGTAGTATTATTATTTCATAAATATGTTATTTTTCATCTCTCTAAGTTAGATTTCTTCCGGATTGGTTCGAAATCAGACCAATCCGGAGTAAATCTAAATTAGAGAGAAGTATTGATGATTCTTATGATTATAATTATGTAAATACACATTTGGTATTGTCGCGAATCATATTTTGATCAAGATACAACCTTACACTAACCTGCAAGTTGCAAAAAACGCAAGAAAATTCGATTTTCGCGGGCTGCCTTAGCCCATCCCCCTTAAAGAGACCGATTGCGATACTCCAGATACATTATTTAAAGCATCCACCTCGCACGCACCTTCAGTCATGGTTGTTTACTTAGCACTCTTATTTGCAGTTTAATTTTAATGAAAAAATAATTTGATTCAACACAAATATTTATTATAACTTCTAAATCGCGTACATGAGTAAACTCACCCATTTTTTATACGGGTTGATTACAATGAGCCAACCTGCAGACAATTAATAGCAATGTCTTATAAAAAATAACAATTGTACTAATTTAGTCCTACTACTTTTTTAAATCGGTCAAAAATATTTGCTACCATACAAAACGAACCTTCGCCTAAAAAAATATATTTCTGCAACTCTACGAATTTCAATACTTACTGTGTTCTGAGCATCAAAATGTCATACCAAGAACTACGTCTAGTTTCAAAATAGAGTAAGCATGAAATTGTCAACAAAATGTTTTTAGCCTTACTGTTTAGGTTTTAAGTTTCATTTTAGAATACATATTTTTGTACTTACTATAAAAATGACTTTTTATTTATTGCTTTTACATTTCTCCGATGACAGAAGGACTTACATATAAATATTTTGCAATCGTAATTAAACTTTATACTTGAGCATTAAGGTTTATAATGAACTGATGTTGTTAATATTATAAAACTTTTTTCTATATTTCGTAGTATGACATGTAAATGTTTATGTTTGTGTAAACGTGGCCACTTCAGCGACTTGTTTTTGGTCCTGATCCTGTATCTAGTGCTATTATTGATCGAAGAAAAAAACCATAACATTTAATTTCCATCTAAATGACAGCTGTTATTATTTAAGAGACGTGTTATATCCTGTCATTAGGCAGTGGTCGACATCATCAAACTGCGCAGTCGCACTAGTACAGTGGGCGTGTCCGAAGGGGCCAATATTTGACTATACTATCTTTAAATAGTACAGAAAATCTACTATGTACAATGTGCGATGTAAATTGCACACATCACATATAGGGTTGCCAGGTGTCCGGCTTTTTACAATCGTGTCCGGCCAAATATATAAATAAAAGTCCTACCTGTCCAGCTTTTGTTACGGTATTAGTCTACCCTGCCCCGCCAAAAGATGCCGAAAGAAAGCACACGAGCGACCCACGTGGACACGCATGACTCGCGATCTCGCAGGAGTCGCAGGCGGCGCTATAAAAGTACTTAGGTATCAATTATATTTTTTTAAACAAATTTGTCAGCCTTTAAGGGCAAAATGTCCGGCTAAATACGAATCACTGTCCGGCTTTTCTATTTTTGGGCCTGGCAACCCTAATCACATAAGTACTCTAAATAAGATTGGCAATTACAGTGCTGCCCACGAGAGAATATTATGCGTTCTTGACACCTGTCAGTTTCATACAAACTAATACATGTTTTGCGAATTTGGTGTTTATTATTTACTATACTCGAAAGGTTTAGGTAGTTAAATAAAGGTAAACAAATCGTAAAAAGGGTTTTTTAAAGTTGACACTTTCTTGTTTAAAAATACGTTACAACAAAACTAAATTTATTTTCGATCTAAACGATAGTTTCCTCTTTTATTAATGAATGTTAAACTTTATCATTTATTCGTAAACTACTCTTCGTAGATGTAATTGCTTGAGCACATTTTTTTTGTTGTGATTTATAAAATAGAATAATATTTTGTAATCTGTCTATTGTAAAGAGCCCAAAAAGACAGGTTCCGTAAACCTTTTTAGAAAATACAACGAATATAACGTTGCTAAATTGAAGAGTACACCTGGGACGTAGTATGGCAACTGAAGTAGCAGGTATTACCTTTAGTCGGTTAACCAGACGCCTTTGATAGCACTCTCGACATTTACGATGTTGCGTGTGCGTTTGGATTTTGTTATTATAGCTTGTTTCTTTATTTTGTTTTTGTTATTTAGTTATTGTATGTTTTTGTTATTTATCGTTATTGGTTTTTAAATTCGTATGGTTGAAAAATGATTGAACCCGAGCCTGGTACTAGCCAGACCAACTCCGTACTCTTATTTCCATCACCGAAGAAAAAACGCTTCAAAACAGGACGTCTTTCATCCTCTGAGAAACATACATTGACAAATGTGTTTAAATTAGTATGTAGAAGAAACAAGGCCCAAAGAGTGTTATCCGTTGAAAACAGACATAGTTTCAAGACATGGGCTCAGTTAAGGGGTATTTAGCCGAGAAAAATAAAACATTTTAAATGGCTGACCTAAAAATTCTTTTGCCAGAGGCTTTAACTAATGTGACTGCTGATAATTGGAAAAATGCGAGGGTCATGTAATACAAGAAGAACAGAAAATGTTTAAATGAGAGAAAATAATTGATGATACCACTGAACGCTTTATTATTAATGTGATAGATAGTTCCTCAGATTCAGAATAGAACATAATATTATATGACCAAAAATAATATGATTTTAAATAAAAGGTTTAACATCTATGAGTCACGTGGTTTTTTTTGTTTACCTTTATTTAACTACCTAAACCTTTCGAGTATAGAGTTGTCGCACTGACAGGTTTCAGGAACGCATTCTCTCGACGGCCAAACTGTAGAAACAAAACTAAATATCGCTTAGTAGTACCTACTAGATATTTTTTCCTCCTTTGCTATAGTTTCCACATCGCTATACTAGAATACTCACTCAAAAACTAAAAACTAGAAAAAACTCTCTCAAAAAGACTCGGTAGTCAAAGTCCTAATTTTTCTTAGATCTTGCTGATTGCATCCGCTAATTAGCATCTTTAGGTTAACCATGTCCATGTTTGTTTTGGAGCTTCTGTGTTGCGTTATTCTGTGGTTCTGTGAATTTTCAAGGCTTCTCGACCACAGTACCTGGCATACCAAGTATGTGTGTTTAGATATATGTTAATAGACTGAGCAAAAATTTGTTCTGCAGTTATTTTAATTAATATCTCTTTTACATAACTTGTTTTAAGAAATTTGACTAATAGCGGGCGTAACACATGCGAATTTCCTATCTATGTTTTGGGAACACAAAACCTCTACCCTACCACACTATCGTCGATCGCCATGGACCAATAATAACTAGTAACGTTAATGAAATGTTTGTACAGGACACTTACTAATGATAATGACTTGGTATGTTCGACAGCTTAATTTTGACCCAGCTATTGAACTGTTTCATCCTTTGGGGTCATCCGTTTTAGTTAAGCTACTCATGAAGACTAATGTACATACCTATGGTCTTGAAATTATGTCGCATTATCACCATCATTATTCTCTATAAATTATAGCTTGTCACAACTTTACAAAAATAATACCTAAGCAGGCCTAAGTTAATAATAGCCTCGGCAAGTAAATTCAATAAACAACACAAAGTAACTGCGCAAGCAAATACACTCGAGAGCAATGAATCCGGGTCACTTAAAGAATCCTAAAAATCTCGGAAACTAAAAATGCTAGGTTAATGCAATAAATTGTATTTAATAGACAATGTAATACTCCTTAAATGAAGGTATTAAAACTTCTTAGTTATTGTAAAGTTATATCATAAAAAAATCAAATTTGAAAAAGGGCCACTTTCGAAGATGGAACTACGAAATTACAGCATTTGGTTTTGCTTTTGTTTGTAATCTGTCATTTATGTGGGTACATAAACCATGTTGATAGTGCTCTATATTCATTATTCAAGCTGAAATTATGTCGCTTACGCCTGAAGAATGCACCAGAATACTTACAATGCTGGAAACCGGCCGGAGTCAGCGCGATACAGCCAGGACTGTCGGTGTGTCGCTGTCAACAGTACAAAGAGTTCTCCGACGTTACGAAGAAACTGGTTCTAACCTACGCAGACCAGGAACGGGCAGAACCAGGTGTACCACAGCACGAGAAGACCGATACTTGGTGAACACCATGCTTCGAAATCGCTTTCTCACAGGAACTGAACTCACAAATCAGTTTCGACGCCTCGGAGGAAGTAACCCAAGTGCATGGACAGTAAGACGTCGGCTTGCTGAATCTAACTTAAAACCCCTTAGACCTGCAAACGACCCTAAACTGGAGCGTGGGCATCGTATTTCAAGACTAAGATATGCCCAGAGCCACGTAAATTGGAGTATTGAAGATTGGTCAAAAGTTATGTTCTCCGACGAATCAAAATTTATGCTCTACAAGCACGATGGAAGACACAGAGTGTATCGAAGACCAGGGGAAAGATTCAAGCAAGCATGCATCGAAGAAAAAGTAGCCTACGGTGGTGGGTCTGTACTTGTGTGGGCCGGAATTTCTTCTGAAAGTCGCACAGAGCTGGTGATCATAGAAAACGGCTCTTTAACTAGCGTAAGATATGTGGAAGAAATCCTCAATGATCACGTTGGTCCATTTATGGTCAATTTAGGTGAGGATGCTATATTTATGCATGACAATGCCCGACCTCATACAGGTAGGATTGTGAATGACTACCTTCAAGAGATGAACATTACTCGTATGGAGTGGCCAGCGCGCAGCCCGGATATCAACCCGATCGAGCATGCTTGGGACGAGCTAGGCAGATGCGTAAAACAACGAAACCCTCCCCCAATCACGCTTCGTGAGCTCAAAATTGCTCTCACAGAGGAATGGGAGAATATTCCCCAAAATCGTATAAGGAACTTGGTGTACAGCATGCCAAACCGCGTAAACGCAGTAATGGAAGCACGAGGAGGCAATACGAAGTATTAAAATTCAAGAAAATCGTAATAAAGTTCAAAAATTTCATGTTTCCTATTTTTGTTTTAAGGAGAGATCAGCAGTTTTTTTCTTTATGTAATTTTGTGTTAATAAAATGTATGGTGACTCATATTTTTTTTACTTTCATTTAAGGAGTATTACATTGTCTATTAAATACAATTTATTGCATTAACCTATCATTTTTAGTTTCCGAGATTTTTAACATTCTTTAAGTGACCCGGATTCATTGCTCTCGAGTGTAGCACAGTTGTCATAATTAATAAACATTGGCAATTCATTATGCCGAGATAACAGTTATAAACAATTGCAACGAGGGTAACTGACCGATAACAAGGTAATTGCACATTCGTCGATTGTCGCGACGACTCGACAGCGACAGTACGATTAATCGCAATAATAAACTTCTTTATTGCCATAAAAACAAGTTATAGAAAAATGTGAGACCCTGGGCTCAAGAGCTAGGTAGAGTAGGTACCTGTATTTCAGGAGCCAAATCATGTGTTAACGTGCATGGCGCGGCGGCATTTATTCGTGTAGATTTTAATTAATCATATGCGATTAATTAGTTATTTGATTTGAGGCATGTCTGCGGTGTTTCCGTCTATTCCGCTATACACTTTTACTGTTCAAAATCAACATTATATCCATATCTAGTGCTGAAAGTTGCCAAAACAAAATCCTGAAGTCTTTCAGTCTTCTGTTACATCTGATAGTTCCTATCCGCCTCATCATCGCTCCAACCTGCTCTCAAGGGGCTCAATTGAATGATTGGCCCTCTATCTGTGGCCGGAGGAATTTCGAATTTGTTTGCTAGCGAATTGACTTGTATTGTAAAGACTTTATTTATAAACTGACAAGTTATTTATAGACAGAAACAGGACATAAGGCAAAAATAAATGTTACAATGTAGAACTACGCTACATTGGTAGGTATAGGAAACGTGACAAAAAAATAGACGATTACATACCATCATACACAATATAATAACCTATGTAGCACCAAAACCTACCTAGCACAGCTAATTAAAACCTACATTTAACAACATAAAAGGAATCATTGATCATTCAATAAACATGGACTCTAATAGTACAAACATGTCTAATTCCTCCATCTCATTATTTCCAGGTGGAACAACGAGATGTCCCGGGCATTGACTGCGCGAACCTTGCCATGGACACCGAGGAAGGCGTCGAGGTGGTCTGGAACGAGGTGCAGTTCTCTGAGCGCAAGAACTTCAAGGCACAGGAAGACAAGATACAGATGGTGTTCGACAACCTCACCAGGCTAGAACATCCCAACATCGTCAAATTCCACCGCTACTGGACGGATACACACAACGATAAGCCTAGGGTAAGATGGACTTGCATTTATTTTATCTATGTCGTTGCAATCTCTGTTTCTGAAGAATCGTCGTCGTCATCATCATTCAGACGCTTTCGTCACGGCCAACGACCGCAATAATTTATTTAAGCTTCTAATTACTTATGACTTTTTTAATCTGTTATGCAAAATGTGCATCCTTTGAAAGTTGGGTTGAAGCTTGGTTATATTTTTGAGGAATGCTCTGCAGCTTCTTATCGTGAAATACGACATGACATCATGTCTTTGCAGACAAATTCTTGATCGCAACTACTTGTTGTTTACCCAAAATGGAAGAAAGTAGAAAGAAATAAATTAATATAAATTCAGATAAAATTAAGTTCCTGTCTGTGTAATCTTATCAAAATTATGTCATAATCAAGTGAGATAATTTTGGTATTTGTAAGATATTTTAGAAACGACCTTTGTAACTACATATTTTTGCTTTATAAATCTAGTGGGACTCTTTATTTCAAGGTTTTATTTGAGGCATATATAAATCCGTCGACAGCATGCTCCATTTGATACACAGATCCTTATTCCAGTCAAATATTTCCTTTTATAGGAATTGCTTCACTACCGAAATACATGACTACTAAGTTTCAATACCTGGTCGTTTCAGGTAATATTCATAACGGAGTACATGTCTTGCGGCTCTCTGAAGCAGTTCCTCAAGCGAACCAAGCGAAACGTGAAGCGACTGCCGCTGCAGGCCTGGAAGAGATGGTGCACGCAGATATTGTCAGCGCTCAGGTAAGATACTAATATTCTACCTTCTCCATACTGCCACTTTTAAGTAAGTAAACAATTAAGATTGTTCATAAATTCAAAGTTGTATGTCAATCTGGTCGGCCACGACTTTTTGTTCACCCTAATACATTCCGATCATTCCCGGTCCAGCTATCTACACGGCTGCGTGCCTCCGATAGTCCACGGGAACCTCACGTGCGACACTATCTTCATCCAACACAACGGCCTCGTGAAGATCGGCTCCGTAGCCCCCGACGCCATCCACCACCACGTCAAGACCTGCCGCGAGAACATGAGGAATATGCACTTTATTGCACCCGAATACGGATGTAAGTACCATGAACTAACAGATGACTCTCAAGGATGGACCACATAGTTTCGACTGCCTTGAATTCACGGACTCTTGCCTTTTCCTTGTTTATGAAGTTTGTTAAGTGTTTTAGAACAGATCATCCTCGTGCCACAAATTACATACTACAGGTACAGAAACTTGCCTTATCGTTGGCCAGCTCTCGCACACATATGCTACGCTCGTTCACGGAATTCTATGTAGAAATCGTGACTTTGTGAGTCGAGTTCATTGCTGTCCCAATGAATACCGTGTAACCAAGCCGTGCTTATGACTGCGTGCGTCGCGCCTGAATGTCAAGTTTCTGTATAGTATGTACTGTGCTCGTGTCCAAGAATCACAGCAACCGAAACTATGTTGTTCATTTTATTTTCCTTTTTAACATCTTTATTTCTCCCCCGTATCAGCATCGCAAATGGTGACGCCAGCGATGGATATCTACTCATTCGGAATGTGCGCATTGGAGACTGCGGCACTTGAGATTCAGGGCAATGGCGACTCGGGCAGCCACGTCACGGAGGAACACATCGTACGAACGGTCGAATCGTTGGAGGAGACGCGACAGAAGGACTTTATATACAGGTACTTGTCTTACAGGTTGGCGTGGCGGTAAGTCGCTTTTGTTGTATGGGTGCACGAAGTTAGGGATGGACTGCTCATGTGTATCACTGTAGAGACTTGTGATGTAAGAAATGTCTTGCATTGTTCGCATGCAGCGGAGCTTTGGTTTGAACGAGGTGTGAGTACTCAACGATTTCAAAACAACGCATCGCAGCTAACACCGTTCCATTAAATCTCTCGGTATACACAAATGAGCACTCAATTTCTCAGTAACCCTCTGTGAGGGTTACTGCCTGTGTGTAGTCTCTCCGCCGCCCAGTCAGTAATACTGCCGTGTGTCGACAGGTGTATAAACAAGGACCCCGCGAAGAGGCCGACGGCGAGGGAGCTTCTCTTCCACCCGCTACTCTTCGAAGTACACTCCCTCAAACTGTTGGCTGCGCACACGCTTGTCAATACCACCGGTAAGTCTAAGGGCTAAAACACATACACACAACACGACGTCACAACGTGCCACGATGCGACGTCGTATCTATCGTGTGTATGTGTTTTGGCCTATAGTTGTACATTAGTAGTTTTCACAACACGACGGCGTGCCGTGCATCCAACTCGAAACTCAAAAAAGCACAAAGCATTTATTTCAAATAAACCAATTACAGGCACTTTTGAATTGTCAAGAGGTCGGTCGGTCAGAAAGATGAAGCTAGTTGTCCATTCCAAAGTGCAGTAGGTATCTATAGAGAAGAACGGGCAAAAAACTCCACGGATACCCTTTTAAATCAAAATATTGTTACAAAAAATTGGTTACATCATTAAAGTTGAAATTATACATGTGAGAACGATTTAGAAAGACGTGCACGTTAAAAGCATCCGTAGTTATAAAGATACAAGCTGACCTGACAGACGTTGTCCTGTCTTAACTATGAATGTCATAATATGTCGTTTAGTTTTGACTACTGACTAAAACTAAAACTATTGACTCATTTATCAACCGATCCATCTGTGTTAAACGATATTTGCAGAGCGCATTCTGTCAATCGCTGACAGTTATTTCAAACAACTGACAGTTATGTAAAATTAATATTGGCGTTAAGTTTTCTTAAATTTTGTAACGTTCCGATCAACTTCCTTATTTTTTTATTTCATAAGATCCTTATCCTGACAATAACGAACACAACAAAAAAAAAAATGTGAAATCGGTCCAGCCGTTCACGCGTGATGGCGTGACCAAGGGAAATACGGATTCATTTTTATATATACAAAAAAAAACAATTCAGAAATTAAAATAAGCCGTAGCAGCTAAGAGATGACCAGTCCCTACTGACAGCAGCCGTACACCATTTTGAAGGGTACCTACATAATGATCCAACACACACGCCACCACCAGCGACACGTTCGCATTTATCACTTAAATGCGAACGTCTCGCTGGTGGTGGCGTGACATATCTCAGCCGCCAGGGCACATTCAAGTCAGTGAAAGTCGTACCCAGTAAATGATAGCTTTATAGTAGTAACATAGTGCTCACACATGTGCTATGCAAATTATACAATTATACAACGACGTACCACGACGCGACGTCGTGAGGTGAATTTTTACGATGCACATCGTAGATTGCAAACTGCAATTTGATTGCACTGCAAAAGAAATAGCAAGTTATAAAAAATAGACACAAGTATCTACATACAATTCTAAAAGAGTATATTCATGTTAACAGGCATAAAGGACATGCAAATACATAGCTATTATCGGCTACTGCTTTAGCATTCATTTGGTCAGTTTACATTAGTAAGTAGATATAAATTCAAGAGATAAATATTTTTTTCTGTTTACTCCAATCAATGGTGCGTATTATTTTAATTACTACCATCGCATACACAATTAAATTAACATAATAAATTATTTTATTCAAGTTCAAATATTCAGTTGCAATTTTTGAATTTTGTCTGTCAAAGTCACGACGGATACAAAAATCGTGGTTTTGACAACTTGTTCTTAAAATTCTGTTTTTAGTCGACTATTTTGATTATAATCTGTGCCGAACGCATAATTTCACCTCTATTTCGTTTCGCAACTAATCACCTGCTACTACAGTCCTACCAACTTATCTGTGAACTGAAAGAGGATGGCACCGTCGATTCAGTGTTGCTAATTAATATAAGGTGCCCAAAATTGAGTAAGTTTTCAAGAAGGAAATTTCACATTAGACAAAATCGTTTAATAAGGATTACAGTTTTTACAAATTAAAAACAATCACACCTATATAAAAATAATAAAACAAATAAAAAGAATTTGATAATTTACAGTTACGTAGGTACGCTAACAGTTTAGTCTCTCAGCAGATTTTTAGATAAAGCCATTGTTTATGGCTTTATCTAAAAAGTAATCCAATGAAGTGGAAATTCAGCAGATAAAATGTTCCACGGGGGGTATACAACTTTCATTTAATGCGAAGTTAAGTGGGTACACTACCCTGCAAGAGGTACCTGGATGTCTAGCATTTAGTTATGACCGTACCTAACCCTGAACACCAGATTTGACTAAATATAATTAGCAGTGGTACCTAGTGGTAGTGTAGTGTAATAAAAAAGTAATTGTGATCTTTAGATGAACCTGCATACACAACTTCATCCTGGTTGTGAGGCCATACTCCGCTTATTTCCGTACCACTATCATCATTATCACTATCGCTTTCGGTTTCAGTGTCACTTACCACTTCTATAATAAAAGGTTTATCTAAATACAAATCATGTTTTAAGTATTCTCCTTCTAACCTGCGAACGTGTTTACAATGCTGTGCCCACTCATGAACTGTAATAGCGTCAAAAACTTCTCTAACTAGGCGGGGAATTTCAGCATTTTTGTGCTCAATATTTACATCAGCAACTTTTCTTTTCATTGTGCTCCATATGAGTTCAATGGGATTGAGATCACAGTGATAAGGTGGTAAATATAAGCATTTGTGTCTATGGTCTTCTAATTTTTTTTCAATCTCATATAAGGTTAAGGCTTGTTTCTCTTAATTATTTCTAAAAGCTGAGGTTTAGTCAAATTCTCTCCGTAGTCAATTTTATTTTGGGTCAACCATAATTGCATATCTTTTTTTAAGGAATTCGTATTTGGGACTTTATTCACACCAATACGGTGATAAGGAGCATTATTCATCACTATTATGGATGGCTCTCGGAAATTAGGCACATGTTTTCTATAACCCACTTTTTAAAGTTGGTACGTACTATTCATCTTGTCATGATAATCACCACTTTTTGTGTTTGATTTAAACACAAGTAGTGCATTTGTAACCAATCCAGTATCTCCTCCCGCATGAACAATAATATATCTTTGCCCTTTCGATACAGGCTCCAATACTCCGTCTTCACCCTCTCCTTGCCAACATTTACCCGATGTATGCGAAGAGTGAATATAGGTCTCAGCTATATAAATTATGGGCCGGGGCTGGGGAGATTTATTATTTTTATCCACTGCATGCAAGTACTTAGCTCTACAAGCTGATATTTCATTACGTTCCACAAGAACCTTCCGATTGGATTGAGATTTTTTAAACGAAATCCCACCTTGTGAAGCAGCTTTCGCATACTCTCTCGCTGTCCTGTGTAATTTATATCTGTCTTTAAGACCACTAGAAGCTTTGTAACAGTAGGGAGACCTCTTTTTTAGCAGAATAAAATTCATGTACTTTCCTCCGTATAACTCCCATGTCCAAATCATCAACATGCACAAATCCACTTTTACGTTTTCTCTCCTTGCCTGGTGTCCGAATTTGTGTACCAGTTTCTTCTGCTGCGTGCCCTTCCTTAACTATTTTTGAAATTAGTCCTTGACTCACACCTGAAATATAAGATAATAAAATAAATGTTAGTAGAAATTTGAAATCTTTCAGGTTAGTTGGCTCACACACTTAGCAGGCTACCTAATAGATGTACGTTACCGTTACGCTAACCTGCAGCAAGAATAGAAACGATTATTTCGTGGCCATAATAATTAGTTAAGTATCGGGTAATTTTTAACAAGAAAGTTGACAACACTAACCTGTCGCTGCCGAAATTCGTTTGTATATTTGATTAAATGGAATAATCGGAGACCCCGCCCGAGCTTCTTCTTCAAAAAAGGTTTTAGCCTTTAAAATAATGTTTCGAGCATCACTTTTAATAGCTTTCGCCATATTTAACGTTATAAATTCAGCAATGCAAGCAGCAAGCAGTGTTTTCAATATCACGACAAAACAACCAGAGAACCCGAATTTAGTAGACACTGACAATCGAATGACATTTCAACATGACGGCCGTAGTTCCAATCTTCGCCATTTCACAGATAAGTTGGTAGGACTGTAACTAGCGTTTATAAATAAAGAAAAGTTAATGATTGATTAAGAGCTAACTATGCCTATGAGCTATTATGTCTTGCCAGTTTTAATAAGATGTTGTACTAATTTTTTCTTAATTTCTTAAAATCAAGGATGGTAGTTCATTTATTTTATGAAATGGGTTATGAATCATAACCGACATAACTTATCATATATTTTAGTGGAATTGCTGCAATTTAACAAATGCCAATCTTCTGATACGTAGATTCTTACTTCCTACGGTCCAGCCACGGACTAGAAAAAAAAGAAGGACTCCGCGCCACGCGTATCGAAAGTGAAGCACCGTAACGATATATGTGTGTGTGTGTGTAAATAAGTGTCATACTTGTGTTATGTTATTCCTTGATACTTGTTCTATGATGTTGAATTATTTTTACACCATTTCTCAACGCAAGAATGCATTAATTTACTTTATTACTTGACGTAAACAGTACCTACAATGACGCCGTAGTGCCGTGTCTATGTCAATGGCGGCCGGTCGGCACCTTATAGTTAAATGTGTGCGTGAGGCATGTTTGTACAAACGGTCCAGCATACTTATAGTGCTTCACTTTCCTTCCTCTTTTTTTTTTCTAGTCCGTGGTTCCAGCACCCCAATTGCGTTACACACTTTTTTTTACAATCCGAAGGATTTTGAAGGTCGCCCACTCTATTTGGCCCTTTCGGGTTCAAAGTTCTTTATCTAAATCTTAATTTCATTGTCTCAGCGAACATATCGGAGACGATAACGGACGAGGTGGCGGGCGGCAGCAGCGGCGAGGCGCTCGCGTGGTGCGTGCGCGCGGGCGAGCGCACGGAGCTCGCGGCCAAGGACCTGCAGCCGCACGCAGAGAAACTGGAGAAGTTCGTCGAGGATGTCAAGTGAGTTCACAATGTCGTAAAGCTAAATTGTGCTTGTGCTCTCTTAATGAGGTGACAGGTTTTGAGGCAGTCAATTTCGACTGGTGGATGTCGATAGACCGCAGTCTAGTCTAGTTACACCTTTAAAATGTTTATACCTGTACAGGAATCTTTTGGCGTGTGGCTTAAATCAAACTCAAACTCAAAGCATTTATTTCATCTAAATTATTTACAGGCACTTTTGAACTGTCAAAGAGTCGGTCAGTTAGTCAGAAAGTTGAAGCAAGTGGCCCATTCCAAAACGTAGATCTCTATGGAGAAGAACGGGAAGGAAACTCCAAGGACACTCTTTTTAAATCAAGACAAAATCCTGGGTACATTATTCTTGTTGCTTCTATATGTGAGAACAATTAAAAAATCAAATGTACAAAAAAAATATCAAAATATAAGATTTATAATAAAAATAAGCCGTGGCAGTTAAGAGATGACCAGTCTCAACTCGTCCGCACCCGTTCACGAACATGACACGTGGATCAGCACCATCCAGCTCAATCATTTTGTAGGGAACCGAATGGTCCAACACACGCGCCACCAACACTGAGACATTGATGTGAGCATGACAAAGTCTCAACTGCCATGCTTTCAAGTCAACATACATAATAATGATATAATAAACGAATCCATGGTACTCACATTTACAAAATTGCAAAAATGCTTGTAAATTATACAAAACTATAGTTTGCTACGTATTTGAGCGATGAATAAAATTTTACTACCAAAAATGAAAAGACAACCATTAAAATATCTATTGGAGTATTCAATAATAAAACACTATTTTATAAAAAAAAAAAAAACATTAAGTAGGTACGCAATGTCAGAAAAAAAAAGTATCTCTTCCAAACAATAAAATGTTAACTATTGCGGCCAAGTGGCTGTGGAGCAGGACCAGCATTAAGCCAAGCATTTTTATCTGCGATATAATCATTGAACTTATAATATGCTTGTCTACATAGTGTGCGTTTAATGCATGTTTTAAATTTCTTCTCATTATTTGAAGAATATCGAGTGGTATTTTATTATAACATTTTCGACACTACCCCATAAAAGAAGTATGCACTTTAGACAACCTGAAACGTGGTTGATCTAATTTGTTCCTATTTCAAGTGTTGAAATTATGCCTGTCACTTGTTACTAAAAAGATGTAGATTTTTTCGAACATGCATAATGTTTTCATATATATATTGGCGTATATATACAAGGTACCGTCTTGATGTTAATTTTTTTAAACAGTTCCCTTAGAGAGTCGCGTTTGCGGAGGTTGTACATAGCTCTGACAGCCCTCTTTTGCAGAATAAAGATAGAATTAATATCTGCAGCTCGTCCCCACTGCAGAATACCGTAAGACATGATGCTATGAAAGTAACTAAAACATACTAGTCTCGCAGTATCCAAGTCTGTTAATTGACGGATTCTCCACACAGCGTAAGCGGCTAAACTTAACCGCCCTTTTTTTTTTTTTGATGGGATTTCATCAAATGACTTCTCCCGCTGTAGGCATAGCGGAAGGGCGTGTCTGACTCTTACTGACTAAAACACACCAGTGTTCCTTCAGCTGCCTGTGCGCCAGGGCCACGGTAACTCTATCGAACAATTCGCGACCCCGGCAGGCATCTGCCCTATCGGACTCCGTCAATTATGCTGACATTGAGGCGCGCGTGGAACACAACGCGCCGTCGACCCGGGCCTGGTCTTTACCGGACGGCGAGCTGCCCATAGCTCGCCGTCCGCAAGCCCGCGTCTACGGTGGCCGGGAGTGGGGTATTGACTCCCGACGCCTTGGGTGTCTCCTCCTGCGGCGACTAGGGGCGTGAGGGCGCAACGATTGCATATCCCTCACGCGCTCCGCCTCCTCCTTCGCGAGCATTACTGCTTCGCAGAAGGAGGTGACGCCTCCCATTCCTTCTCGCTCGGTACCATGGCCTGGACCAAGGCCGGACGCGAGAGATTGCCGCCACGAGGACACGGCGGAGCTCCGCCCAAGCCGGGCAGATCTCCACCGCATGCTCCACCGTGTCCTCCGGTCGATCCACACAATGGTAACACCCGGGCGTTTCCTCCTGCATTATCCGAAACAGGAATCTCCCGTAACAGCCATGTCCGGTGAGCACCTGCGTCAGAAGGAAGGTGGGGACGCCGTGGTGCCTCTCAAGCCATTCCTCAAAGAGCTCCTCTTACCGCCGCAATTGTGGCGTGCCCACACTGCCCAGCCCAGCCCAGCACTGGGTTGCGACATTCGCACTCTCCATGCCGCCCTGTGATCCCGCCGGAGCTCTGTTCGCTGTGCCGCGATTTCTTGCGGCAGCGGAGTTACACCCGGTGTTTCGCCTCCAAACTTAGCCGCCCTGCAAGTGATGTTAAGTGAGGACCCCACTGTAGCTTTGAATCAAGCGTGATCCCCAGGAAAACCGTTTTTCGACGAATTCTAGTACCTCCTTATTCAATATAACGTGACATTTACTTCTTCTAATGTTCAGTAACGCGAATCTTATGCATTTAGTTTTCTCCGCATTTAATACCAAATTATTTACAGTAAACCAATTATGAACCTTAAGCATAGCGTTATTTACATCGTCAAGCTCTTGTGCATGTCTGTTTATTTAAAAAATCAGTGATGTATCATCAGCAAATAACACTATTTGTGGTCGGTTTTTCAGTAAATGAGGTAAATCGTTAATATATACCAAAAAGAGGAACGAGCCCAATATTGAGCCCTGCGGTACTCCCATTTTGACTTTTAGGACCAATGAATTCACACCGTTTATTTGAACTTGCTGCAGGCTATTATTCAAATATGATTTTACTAAGCTAAGCGCAAGTTTATCCAGTCCGTAATGCTCAAGTTTCAAGAGCAGTGTTTCGTGATTCACGCAATCAAATGCTTTGGATAGGTTGCAAAAGATGCCTATTGCATCTTGTGCCTTCTCCTATGTGTTAAAGATGTGTTTTTTTTATATTGTGACACCGGCGTTGGTTGTACATCGTCCTTTGGTGAAACCATACTGTTGATTGTGTAGGATGTTATTACGATTAAAATGATTCAGTATTTGATTTAACATTACTTTTTCAAACACCTTGGAAACCGGCAAAACCGATACGTCATTCGAGTGCCAAAAGATTCTTGTAGCGGTGTACTTATATTGGTGACTGATTATATTTAGTAATCTGAGGAGGTCTGGGTTTTTCTTTAAGATTACATATTTTATTACTGAATGTAACATAAAACGCTTGTAGCTTAAGCAAGGCTAATGAACAGGCTTCAGTGATTGTGATATCGGCAGATGTTATTTATTGTAGGTCTGGTTTATAATGTTCATTTTTTCTTGAATGTGACTTAGACGTGGGTAACAATAGAAAATTAATTGTGTCTCATTACATAGGTAACGTTTGAGCTGTTAGTTTTTTGGTTTTAAATATAAGTCACGTATAAGCCGTCGGTTAGGCCGACGACTTCTGCCTGCATGGCTGGATGTTTTTGGTCTCTCGTTTCTTCTGGTTTGGTACCACCCGTACTCACGCGTGCGCGCCGCAGGTACGGCATCTACCCGCTGACGGCGTACGGCGGCGCTCGCGGCGCGCGGCGCGCGGCCTCCCCCGCCGAGCGCGCCGCCGAGCCGGCGCCCGCCTCGCCCGAGCCGCGCGACGTGGAGCCGCGCCGCGTGGTCAACATGATGTGCTCGCTCAAGCCGCAGCCGCACCCGCACCCCGACGCGCCGCCCGCCGACCTGCTGGTGAGTGCCACGCCTACATCTCCTCCCCCGCCGAGCGCGCCGCCGAGCCGGCGCCCGCCTCGCCCGAGCCGCGCGACGTGGAGCCGCGCCGCGTGGTCAACATGATGTGCTCGCTCAAGCCGCAGCCGCACCCGCACCCCGACGCGCCGCCCGCCGACCTGCTGGTGAGTGCCACGCCTACATCTCCTCCCCCGCCGAGCGCGCCGCCGAGCCGGCGCCCGCCTCGCCCGAGCCGCGCGACGTGGAGCCGCGCCGCGTGGTCAACATGATGTGCTCGCTCAAGCCGCAGCCGCACCCGCACCCCGACGCGCCGCCCGCCGACCTGCTGGTGAGTGCCACGCCTACATCTCCTCCCCCGCCGAGCGCGCCGCCGAGCCGGCGCCCGCCTCGCCCGAGCCGCGCGACGTGGAGCCGCGCCGCGTGGTCAACATGATGTGCTCGCTCAAGCCGCAGCCGCACCCGCACCCCGACGCGCCGCCCGCCGACCTGCTGGTGAGTGCCACGCCTACATCTCCTCCCCCGCCGAGCGCGCCGCCGAGCCGGCGCCCGCCTCGCCCGAGCCGCGCGACGTGGAGCCGCGCCGCGTGGTCAACATGATGTGCTCGCTCAAGCCGCAGCCGCACCCGCACCCCGACGCGCCGCCCGCCGACCTGCTGGTGAGTGCCACGCCTACATCTCCTCCCCCGCCGAGCGCGCCGCCGAGCCGGCGCCCGCCTCGCCCGAGCCGCGCGACGTGGAGCCGCGCCGCGTGGTCAACATGATGTGCTCGCTCAAGCCGCAGCCGCACCCGCACCCCGACGCGCCGCCCGCCGACCTGCTGGTGAGTGCCACGCCTACATCTCCTCCCCCGCCGAGCGCGCCGCCGAGCCGGCGCCCGCCTCGCCCGAGCCGCGCGACGTGGAGCCGCGCCGCGTGGTCAACATGATGTGCTCGCTCAAGCCGCAGCCGCACCCGCACCCCGACGCGCCGCCCGCCGACCTGCTGGTGAGTGCCACGCCTACATCTCCTCCCCCGCCGAGCGCGCCGCCGAGCCGGCGCCCGCCTCGCCCGAGCCGCGCGACGTGGAGCCGCGCCGCGTGGTCAACATGATGTGCTCGCTCAAGCCGCAGCCGCACCCGCACCCCGACGCGCCGCCCGCCGACCTGCTGGTGAGTGCCACGCCTACATCTCCTCCCCCGCCGAGCGCGCCGCCGAGCCGGCGCCCGCCTCGCCCGAGCCGCGCGACGTGGAGCCGCGCCGCGTGGTCAACATGATGTGCTCGCTCAAGCCGCAGCCGCACCCGCACCCCGACGCGCCGCCCGCCGACCTGCTGGTGAGT
The DNA here is from genome assembly GCA_916610205.1 of Griposia aprilina. Taxonomy (NCBI): domain Eukaryota; kingdom Metazoa; phylum Arthropoda; class Insecta; order Lepidoptera; family Noctuidae; genus Griposia; species Griposia aprilina. The sequence goes on along the minus strand of OU744295.1, from coordinate 23,258,415 downwards.
GCCACGCCTACATCTCCTCCCCCGCCGAGCGCGCCGCCGAGCCGGCGCCCGCCTCGCCCGAGCCGCGCGACGTGGAGCCGCGCCGCGTGGTCAACATGATGTGCTCGCTCAAGCCGCAGCCGCACCCGCACCCCGACGCGCCGCCCGCCGACCTGCTGGTGAGTGCCACGCCTACATCTCCTCCCCCGCCGAGCGCGCCGCCGAGCCGGCGCCCGCCTCGCCCGAGCCGCGCGACGTGGAGCCGCGCCGCGTGGTCAACATGATGTGCTCGCTCAAGCCGCAGCCGCACCCGCACCCCGACGCGCCGCCCGCCGACCTGCTGGTGAGTGCCACGCCTACATCTCCTCCCCCGCCGAGCGCGCCGCCGAGCCGGCGCCCGCCTCGCCCGAGCCGCGCGACGTGGAGCCGCGCCGCGTGGTCAACATGATGTGCTCGCTCAAGCCGCAGCCGCACCCGCACCCCGACGCGCCGCCCGCCGACCTGCTGGTGAGTGCCACGCCTACATCTCCTCCCCCGCCGAGCGCGCCGCCGAGCCGGCGCCCGCCTCGCCCGAGCCGCGCGACGTGGAGCCGCGCCGCGTGGTCAACATGATGTGCTCGCTCAAGCCGCAGCCGCACCCGCACCCCGACGCGCCGCCCGCCGACCTGCTGGTGAGTGCCACGCCTACATCTCCTCCCCCGCCGAGCGCGCCGCCGAGCCGGCGCCCGCCTCGCCCGAGCCGCGCGACGTGGAGCCGCGCCGCGTGGTCAACATGATGTGCTCGCTCAAGCCGCAGCCGCACCCGCACCCCGACGCGCCGCCCGCCGACCTGCTGGTGAGTGCCACGCCTACATCTCCTCCCCCGCCGAGCGCGCCGCCGAGCCGGCGCCCGCCTCGCCCGAGCCGCGCGACGTGGAGCCGCGCCGCGTGGTCAACATGATGTGCTCGCTCAAGCCGCAGCCGCACCCGCACCCCGACGCGCCGCCCGCCGACCTGCTGGTGAGTGCCACGCCTACATCTCCTCCCCCGCCGAGCGCGCCGCCGAGCCGGCGCCCGCCTCGCCCGAGCCGCGCGACGTGGAGCCGCGCCGCGTGGTCAACATGATGTGCTCGCTCAAGCCGCAGCCGCACCCGCACCCCGACGCGCCGCCCGCCGACCTGCTGGTGAGTGCCACGCCTACATCTCCTCCCCCGCCGAGCGCGCCGCCGAGCCGGCGCCCGCCTCGCCCGAGCCGCGCGACGTGGAGCCGCGCCGCGTGGTCAACATGATGTGCTCGCTCAAGCCGCAGCCGCACCCGCACCCCGACGCGCCGCCCGCCGACCTGCTGGTGAGTGCCACGCCTACATCTCCTCCCCCGCCGAGCGCGCCGCCGAGCCGGCGCCCGCCTCGCCCGAGCCGCGCGACGTGGAGCCGCGCCGCGTGGTCAACATGATGTGCTCGCTCAAGCCGCAGCCGCACCCGCACCCCGACGCGCCGCCCGCCGACCTGCTGGTGAGTGCCACGCCTACATCTCCTCCCCCGCCGAGCGCGCCGCCGAGCCGGCGCCCGCCTCGCCCGAGCCGCGCGACGTGGAGCCGCGCCGCGTGGTCAACATGATGTGCTCGCTCAAGCCGCAGCCGCACCCGCACCCCGACGCGCCGCCCGCCGACCTGCTGGTGAGTGCCACGCCTACATCTCCTCCCCCGCCGAGCGCGCCGCCGAGCCGGCGCCCGCCTCGCCCGAGCCGCGCGACGTGGAGCCGCGCCGCGTGGTCAACATGATGTGCTCGCTCAAGCCGCAGCCGCACCCGCACCCCGACGCGCCGCCCGCCGACCTGCTGGTGAGTGCCACGCCTACATCTCCTCCCCCGCCGAGCGCGCCGCCGAGCCGGCGCCCGCCTCGCCCGAGCCGCGCGACGTGGAGCCGCGCCGCGTGGTCAACATGATGTGCTCGCTCAAGCCGCAGCCGCACCCGCACCCCGACGCGCCGCCCGCCGACCTGCTGGTGAGTGCCACGCCTACATCTCCTCCCCCGCCGAGCGCGCCGCCGAGCCGGCGCCCGCCTCGCCCGAGCCGCGCGACGTGGAGCCGCGCCGCGTGGTCAACATGATGTGCTCGCTCAAGCCGCAGCCGCACCCGCACCCCGACGCGCCGCCCGCCGACCTGCTGGTGAGTGCCACGCCTACATCTCCTCCCCCGCCGAGCGCGCCGCCGAGCCGGCGCCCGCCTCGCCCGAGCCGCGCGACGTGGAGCCGCGCCGCGTGGTCAACATGATGTGCTCGCTCAAGCCGCAGCCGCACCCGCACCCCGACGCGCCGCCCGCCGACCTGCTGGTGAGTGCCACGCCTACATCTCCTCCCCCGCCGAGCGCGCCGCCGAGCCGGCGCCCGCCTCGCCCGAGCCGCGCGACGTGGAGCCGCGCCGCGTGGTCAACATGATGTGCTCGCTCAAGCCGCAGCCGCACCCGCACCCCGACGCGCCGCCCGCCGACCTGCTGGTGAGTGCCACGCCTACATCTCCTCCCCCGCCGAGCGCGCCGCCGAGCCGGCGCCCGCCTCGCCCGAGCCGCGCGACGTGGAGCCGCGCCGCGTGGTCAACATGATGTGCTCGCTCAAGCCGCAGCCGCACCCGCACCCCGACGCGCCGCCCGCCGACCTGCTGGTGAGTGCCACGCCTACATCTCCTCCCCCGCCGAGCGCGCCGCCGAGCCGGCGCCCGCCTCGCCCGAGCCGCGCGACGTGGAGCCGCGCCGCGTGGTCAACATGATGTGCTCGCTCAAGCCGCAGCCGCACCCGCACCCCGACGCGCCGCCCGCCGACCTGCTGGTGAGTGCCACGCCTACATCTCCTCCCCCGCCGAGCGCGCCGCCGAGCCGGCGCCCGCCTCGCCCGAGCCGCGCGACGTGGAGCCGCGCCGCGTGGTCAACATGATGTGCTCGCTCAAGCCGCAGCCGCACCCGCACCCCGACGCGCCGCCCGCCGACCTGCTGGTGAGTGCCACGCCTACATCTCCTCCCCCGCCGAGCGCGCCGCCGAGCCGGCGCCCGCCTCGCCCGAGCCGCGCGACGTGGAGCCGCGCCGCGTGGTCAACATGATGTGCTCGCTCAAGCCGCAGCCGCACCCGCACCCCGACGCGCCGCCCGCCGACCTGCTGGTGAGTGCCACGCCTACATCTCCTCCCCCGCCGAGCGCGCCGCCGAGCCGGCGCCCGCCTCGCCCGAGCCGCGCGACGTGGAGCCGCGCCGCGTGGTCAACATGATGTGCTCGCTCAAGCCGCAGCCGCACCCGCACCCCGACGCGCCGCCCGCCGACCTGCTGGTGAGTGCCACGCCTACATCTCCTCCCCCGCCGAGCGCGCCGCCGAGCCGGCGCCCGCCTCGCCCGAGCCGCGCGACGTGGAGCCGCGCCGCGTGGTCAACATGATGTGCTCGCTCAAGCCGCAGCCGCACCCGCACCCCGACGCGCCGCCCGCCGACCTGCTGGTGAGTGCCACGCCTACATCTCCTCCCCCGCCGAGCGCGCCGCCGAGCCGGCGCCCGCCTCGCCCGAGCCGCGCGACGTGGAGCCGCGCCGCGTGGTCAACATGATGTGCTCGCTCAAGCCGCAGCCGCACCCGCACCCCGACGCGCCGCCCGCCGACCTGCTGGTGAGTGCCACGCCTACATCTCCTCCCCCGCCGAGCGCGCCGCCGAGCCGGCGCCCGCCTCGCCCGAGCCGCGCGACGTGGAGCCGCGCCGCGTGGTCAACATGATGTGCTCGCTCAAGCCGCAGCCGCACCCGCACCCCGACGCGCCGCCCGCCGACCTGCTGGTGAGTGCCACGCCTACATCTCCTCCCCCGCCGAGCGCGCCGCCGAGCCGGCGCCCGCCTCGCCCGAGCCGCGCGACGTGGAGCCGCGCCGCGTGGTCAACATGATGTGCTCGCTCAAGCCGCAGCCGCACCCGCACCCCGACGCGCCGCCCGCCGACCTGCTGGTGAGTGCCACGCCTACATCTCCTCCCCCGCCGAGCGCGCCGCCGAGCCGGCGCCCGCCTCGCCCGAGCCGCGCGACGTGGAGCCGCGCCGCGTGGTCAACATGATGTGCTCGCTCAAGCCGCAGCCGCACCCGCACCCCGACGCGCCGCCCGCCGACCTGCTGGTGAGTGCCACGCCTACATCTCCTCCCCCGCCGAGCGCGCCGCCGAGCCGGCGCCCGCCTCGCCCGAGCCGCGCGACGTGGAGCCGCGCCGCGTGGTCAACATGATGTGCTCGCTCAAGCCGCAGCCGCACCCGCACCCCGACGCGCCGCCCGCCGACCTGCTGGTGAGTGCCACGCCTACATCTCCTCCCCCGCCGAGCGCGCCGCCGAGCCGGCGCCCGCCTCGCCCGAGCCGCGCGACGTGGAGCCGCGCCGCGTGGTCAACATGATGTGCTCGCTCAAGCCGCAGCCGCACCCGCACCCCGACGCGCCGCCCGCCGACCTGCTGGTGAGTGCCACGCCTACATCTCCTCCCCCGCCGAGCGCGCCGCCGAGCCGGCGCCCGCCTCGCCCGAGCCGCGCGACGTGGAGCCGCGCCGCGTGGTCAACATGATGTGCTCGCTCAAGCCGCAGCCGCACCCGCACCCCGACGCGCCGCCCGCCGACCTGCTGGTGAGTGCCACGCCTACATCTCCTCCCCCGCCGAGCGCGCCGCCGAGCCGGCGCCCGCCTCGCCCGAGCCGCGCGACGTGGAGCCGCGCCGCGTGGTCAACATGATGTGCTCGCTCAAGCCGCAGCCGCACCCGCACCCCGACGCGCCGCCCGCCGACCTGCTGGTGAGTGCCACGCCTACATCTCCTCCCCCGCCGAGCGCGCCGCCGAGCCGGCGCCCGCCTCGCCCGAGCCGCGCGACGTGGAGCCGCGCCGCGTGGTCAACATGATGTGCTCGCTCAAGCCGCAGCCGCACCCGCACCCCGACGCGCCGCCCGCCGACCTGCTGGTGAGTGCCACGCCTACATCTCCTCCCCCGCCGAGCGCGCCGCCGAGCCGGCGCCCGCCTCGCCCGAGCCGCGCGACGTGGAGCCGCGCCGCGTGGTCAACATGATGTGCTCGCTCAAGCCGCAGCCGCACCCGCACCCCGACGCGCCGCCCGCCGACCTGCTGGTGAGTGCCACGCCTACATCTCCTCCCCCGCCGAGCGCGCCGCCGAGCCGGCGCCCGCCTCGCCCGAGCCGCGCGACGTGGAGCCGCGCCGCGTGGTCAACATGATGTGCTCGCTCAAGCCGCAGCCGCACCCGCACCCCGACGCGCCGCCCGCCGACCTGCTGGTGAGTGCCACGCCTACATCTCCTCCCCCGCCGAGCGCGCCGCCGAGCCGGCGCCCGCCTCGCCCGAGCCGCGCGACGTGGAGCCGCGCCGCGTGGTCAACATGATGTGCTCGCTCAAGCCGCAGCCGCACCCGCACCCCGACGCGCCGCCCGCCGACCTGCTGGTGAGTGCCACGCCTACATCTCCTCCCCCGCCGAGCGCGCCGCCGAGCCGGCGCCCGCCTCGCCCGAGCCGCGCGACGTGGAGCCGCGCCGCGTGGTCAACATGATGTGCTCGCTCAAGCCGCAGCCGCACCCGCACCCCGACGCGCCGCCCGCCGACCTGCTGGTGAGTGCCACGCCTACATCTCCTCCCCCGCCGAGCGCGCCGCCGAGCCGGCGCCCGCCTCGCCCGAGCCGCGCGACGTGGAGCCGCGCCGCGTGGTCAACATGATGTGCTCGCTCAAGCCGCAGCCGCACCCGCACCCCGACGCGCCGCCCGCCGACCTGCTGGTGAGTGCCACGCCTACATCTCCTCCCCCGCCGAGCGCGCCGCCGAGCCGGCGCCCGCCTCGCCCGAGCCGCGCGACGTGGAGCCGCGCCGCGTGGTCAACATGATGTGCTCGCTCAAGCCGCAGCCGCACCCGCACCCCGACGCGCCGCCCGCCGACCTGCTGGTGAGTGCCACGCCTACATCTCCTCCCCCGCCGAGCGCGCCGCCGAGCCGGCGCCCGCCTCGCCCGAGCCGCGCGACGTGGAGCCGCGCCGCGTGGTCAACATGATGTGCTCGCTCAAGCCGCAGCCGCACCCGCACCCCGACGCGCCGCCCGCCGACCTGCTGGTGAGTGCCACGCCTACATCTCCTCCCCCGCCGAGCGCGCCGCCGAGCCGGCGCCCGCCTCGCCCGAGCCGCGCGACGTGGAGCCGCGCCGCGTGGTCAACATGATGTGCTCGCTCAAGCCGCAGCCGCACCCGCACCCCGACGCGCCGCCCGCCGACCTGCTGGTGAGTGCCACGCCTACATCTCCTCCCCCGCCGAGCGCGCCGCCGAGCCGGCGCCCGCCTCGCCCGAGCCGCGCGACGTGGAGCCGCGCCGCGTGGTCAACATGATGTGCTCGCTCAAGCCGCAGCCGCACCCGCACCCCGACGCGCCGCCCGCCGACCTGCTGGTGAGTGCCACGCCTACATGTTGGGACATTTTAACAAAGACATGCAAATTAAATTTATCTTTACGCGAGCCGTGTGCCTGATGGGAGTTCCCATCGGCTAAAACGAACTTTTATACCTTCATCTTATCTCATACATTTATACCTTTTATACATTCATCATCTTTTTAATCCCTTTAGGGAATAAATTCTCAAAAATCCTTCGTTAGTGCCCACTTTCTTTACGTAAGGAACTCTGGGGCAAAAATGTCATGCTTCTAAACCCAGCGGTCTAAGCCGTTTAGACTGTACATTGTCTGTCAGCGAACGAATAAATAAATTTAATTTTTTTATTACGTAGATAGTAAAAAAATTGTACGCACTTGCAATGCAATTCACCTTCTTTCACATTCCTTGCTGAAACTCTCAACAAAGTACAGCTAAAGTTTAATATCGTGCTTAGAAAAAGTTCAGCTTTATAGACCGCCACCTTTGTCACTCGAGTTATATGAATTACGACCGTCAAACTAACCTGTCTCTTGTCAGGACAAGGATAACCTTCCAAGGACCTTTCATGATAAACGAAAGTTATCCATACCGAAATTACTTTTTGTAGAGCATTATTTTGATAACCATTGATAACATTAAGTAACTTTCTGTAACTTTTAGTAAGTAACTTTGTTATCCGTTGTTGCCTACTACCACTTGCAAACGTTGATCTCCAAAAAGTAACTTATATGGATGCACCTTAACATATTTTTTTTGTTGCTGGAACATGTTTCAAATTTAACTACATAAAAATTGCTGAAACATTGTTATGCAACTTTTGTTTTCCATAATAAAATACGAGGCGTAAAACAAAATAAACGTTTATATATTTTTTGCAGTTTTAATTGAGAATTCCATTGCCTCGTAATAACAGCAAAATTAAAATGTCTCCGACTTTAATTCGGGACATGTCACCATGCTTCTCGATGCCAAATTGTCAACGTTCATCATCCCACATTTCATCACGTATAAAATATGTCTCAGTCCTAATAAATTTATCACATTTCCTCATTTTCTCTATTAATAGTCTGCCCATGACATGATATTTTATGACTATCCACGTCCATCATAGCATCTAGGTGACCGACACATACACATACAAGATCGAGAACACACGGCAGTATAGAAAACTCTTATAACTTTTAATTCGCGCTTTTCCTCCTCTCTCTTTCCTACTATGCTGTGCCCGACAGGGTCCATAACTGTTTAATTAATTATAAGCCTACCAACGATTTTACTAACATTAAGTAATGCAATAAAGAATTGAGAACTGAATTCATTATTTTGCAACTAGTCTACAAGCTTTTGACTACAGAAGCTTGTTATAAGCACATCGGCACCGTGTTTGATTAATTCTTAGATAAGATTTAGGTTGAGATTTATAAAGTTTCCTTCAGCTGCAGTTTCCTACAAAAGCGGTGACCGCCACATGCGTCCGTAATGTCCAAATACAGTGTATTTTTGGACACCTCAATTTCAAATACTGGTGACAATGACAGATTTTCATGACGTCCGTTTTATATATGACGAAAACGCTCTTCTTGGAAAACGTAGCTTAATCACAAACTAAACAATCAATCAGTCAAAAAAAAAATATCAAAACGCAATTGCAATCTAAACGGTTCTTACGAATATGAACGATAATTGTAAAAATATTTTTTTCATATTCGTATGAAACGTTTGATCACATTCATTTTTTGGAATAACTAAGTACATTATTTTCATTAGAAAAGGTTTATCTTCGTATGAAACGCTAACATTACTGAAGAAAGTAAAGTCTAAGTACTCTTTATAAAACACAGCCTTCGATTCAACATTAATCGTGGTCCTTATAGTCTGTTCCAAAAGTATCTGATGAAAATGTAAACAAAAGGACCAAAATAGGTACCTGTGGATATCAATTTTTAGTGCTACTTATAAATTGAGAGCTTGGATTTGATTATTTTAGTACTTGATTTAAATTTAAATAACATTTGAACTCGAATTTCTAATTTTAAATCACCTTATAAATGTTTTTCGTTTGTTATTGAGGTTAATTTTATAACCTCATCTTTCGTCGATGATTTTTCAATTACAATTTTAATAATGTTATTCAAACAATAATGAATTATTGGAAATTATGATGAGATATAAAGCTGAAACCTTCTAAATGCAGATGAATGTGTTACGAATTCCCGTTAGTGCGTGACTGCGTAAGAATTTAATCTTAACAGATTTTGTTTACACTTACATCATATACTTTTGGAACAGATATTATTTGATTACTGTTTTATTAAAATATATCATCATAACAATGAGCCAAAAGATGTTCACTGTGCATAGTTTCAAGTAAACTAGGAACGAACCCCACCCCGAGGCAGTAATTTGTTTGCGTACCGTCCCTTCAGATGACGATCCTCCTGCGCATGGACGACAAGATGAACCGCCAGCTCACCTGCGCCGTGTCGCAGCGCGACACCGCGGCCGCGCTCGCGCACGAGCTGGTGCAGCTCGGCTTCATACACGAGGTAACGGAACTGCACCTTATTAAACTACTACTTACTTACTTTTTACTGCTATAAACTTTAGTTTTCCCTGTAACTTTTATAGTGCTTTCTACCGGTTCAGTAGTAGTAGGTTGTCATTTTGACATAAGCTTAATTTATATAAAGGTAAAGTTGATGTTTTTTTTCACTCCACATAGACACGCGTTTACGTACCGCCAGTGCAAGCGCTCTCGCAACTGGCATTTGTTTCACATGGTTTAAAATGAGCACACTGCACACTGCACACTGCACACTGCACACTGCACACTGCACACTGCACACTGCACCGCCCGAGTGTACGCGTTATGTGTGCGTGCGCCTGTTTTCGGTCGTGCGCAGTTGGGCTTCTGTACCCATATATTTTGTGGTATAAGTCTCTCGATATTATCGTTTTCTTTTTCAGTGTCGCATTTATTACTGATAGATTTGTGTTAATTCCAGGCGGACCGCGACAAGATCTGCCGCCTCATGGAGGAGTCTCTGCGTAGTAGCTTTGGCACGCCCCCCCCTCCGGCATTGCCGCGTGCGCCTGCGCACGTGGCTAGCTAGTGACGTCACCGCTCACTCACCTGCGGACATGGCCAGCTAGTAACGTCACCGCTCACTCACCTACGCACGTGGCCAGCTAGTGACGTCACCGCTCACTCACCTACGCACGTGGCCAGCTAGTGACGTCACCGCTCACGCACCTACGCCAGTGGTCAGCTAGTGACGCCACCGCTCACTCACCTGCGCACGTGGCCATCTAGTGACGTCACCGCTCATTCACCTGCGCACTTGGCCAGATAGTGACGTCACAGCTCACTCACCTGCGCACGTGGCCAGCTAGTGACGTCACCGCTCAATCACCTGCGCTCGTGGCCAGCTAGTGACGTCACCGCTCAATCACCTGCACTCGTGGCCAGCTAGTGACGGACCGCTCAGTCGCCTGCACAGCCGCTCCATGCCGACCGACACACTCCTGTACACTCGTCACTCCCGCCAACACCGCGCTGCGCTTACCGAGTCCTAGCTACGAAGCGGCCCTCAGCACTATCCAATATCGTACGTATATGATATACTTCCGGAGCACTTAGCTTTTATTGATATTTAAACAAGGTTTTTAGTCAACTAGTTGCGGAACCGGGCTCCGAAGTGACGTAAGCGTTCGCCACGACACGTCACGAACGATACCGCCCCGCAGTAGTCTATAGATTAGATTTAAACGCATATTTATACGTAGAAATGATGGGTCTTATGATGACATTTTGTATTGCCGTATCATGTATTTTTACATAAGTATGGTACCGATTGATTGTATTCCGCGAGTTTTCCTCTCACACTTGAGGCTTGTTTAAGCGGGGATCGCAAATAGTTCCGAATGTAATTTATTTTTACTTTAATGTTAGAACTTAAGAAGAGTGAGCGAAACATCACTATTTAGTTTTTATATAAAATTAAACCAATACTATAGCTATCTATGATAACTCTGAATCCTCGCATAAACAAGTGTCCATCGTTAAATCTTCCGTGTTGGTCACAACTTTTACTGATAAACGGCAGTTCAGACAATTGAAATTGTTAAGTGGAGGTATTGTGTAGTCTTAAAGTGGCGCAGTTGTACGACACGTCACCTGCGTAGTACGGCGAACATAATAAAACATCCCGTGCCTGAAACATCTTTGTGGCACTTGCTACTGGCGGGCCAGAGACATCATTTAGTTCATGATACAGTAGAACCTCCTCATCAAAGTACTACGTGGATGAAGTTCTAATTAAGGTACCTTCTAATATTGCATTTCACCTCCCAAAAACTTACTAGTCGAGTGTGAATCTAAATCCGATCAGCCGAATCGTTCATTTTAAATTAATCGATAAGCTTTCTTAAAGGAAATTGTATAAAAATTACTTCACTTTAAAACGACGACGATATGTAAAAATTGTAAAGTTATTGAAGATTCGGAACGGTTCATAGTTTGAACACCGAGTATGCTTTAGTGATGTAGAATTTTGTATGAATGTGTATATGTTATAAATGATATTTAAAAGAAAAAAATATTTAAATTAAACGTTTACTTTTAATTATATGTATAGTGAGGCTTCCTCTTAGAGCTTTATGGATGTGGTTATAAATAATAAGTATACGGAAAATTGAACATACTCACTATGAAGATAAGGTTGAAATTTATACTGTACTCGTGTCGATTTTTACTTTTTACTACCGACAGGTGAAATTGGACTTCGTTTGTTGACTGTAGTCACGTAATTTGTTAAGGTTTTATATGAGACGCTTATATAAAGGTTCTGTTTTGTAAGGACGCCTGTGGCTGACATTGTTGAGTTCTGCAGCCATATTGCATTACCCAGGCTTCCCTAGAATTCCTTTAAAAAAATCTGAAACTACATCTTCAGTGAAAGAGCGACAGCCGTCCTGACACATTATTGTATGCGTGTTTGAAGTCAATTGTCCAAACTTGTGATGTTTTAATGTAAATTAATGACCTTATACTGGGCTTTGTATTGGTGTCTACAAAACGAAAACCACCAGAAAATAAAATAGAATAACATGTCTTATCTCCCCAAGTTTCAAACATAAAAATACCATTAAAGTGCAAGTTGACACTAAAATTCCAGTTTTTAAGAACTTACCCATCAGTATAAGACCCATTATGAAAATAGAAAGTTTTGCATTTACAATACATTTTGGTTTTATACAAACGGTGAAGTTTCAGTTATTATACGTAAAGCTATAGTGGTGCTAGTATGTATGTACAGCATTGTATAAAATTCTCTTTAATATTGTATTTCAACAACATGCATAAGTATGGAAGGCTCACTTTGACAACGGGCGATAAAAAAACACAAATGAAAAGTCGATAAGGTTGTACCAACGAAACTAGGCTAAGAGTTTGCTGTCCTTCTCTAACAGGCAGAGCCAGAAAGAGACGGTGATAGTTGTCAGCTGTCAAATTGGTTGAAACATGAACTTCAGCGGTTCTTTTAGGTGGTGTGTTCCGACGTATCGTCTAATCTTACCTAGAATTCTAAGTGGAACATAATGTGACAGCTCTAAATAATTTTCCGTCTCTACCTGATTCCTTCTGCGAGTATGAGGTAGCAATAGTTTTAGTTCAGTTATGCGTGCGTTCTTTACTGTGCGTTGTATAAAATGTTCCTTCTGTGCTTATTTAAGTTGTGTTATTGTGTATATTGTCGTACATAGTATAACGCATCGGCATCGGTTCCTAGTTCGTTAGTTATGTTCAAAATGTTTTGGTGCTGAAACACGTTTTATTTTATTGAGCGAAAATTGCTCTCTTGTCCATGTAGGTGTAACTTGCGAAGGGGAATATACTAAGGAACACATTACATCACGCCGTTTCCCCGAAGGATTGGGTTGGAATACTGGGCAAATATTAAGAGAATAACGTTATACTAAATTATAACCGAAATTATTATGTATTCATGCTTTGAGTCAAAAATCTCTCGTAAATAGTGTATTTTTTTCATAACATGCAAGTAGACCACAAGTGCACGGCCAAGCCAAGCTCAAACTGTACTAGTTACACCTGTACGGACAGAGAGCTTCACATTTAGTTGACGCTAGTGGTGCCAAACATACGAGGTGCCAACAATTTTACTTTCAAACGACAGTTTACGAAATAAGTTACTAAACTTTCAGAAGTATTTCACAAGTAACGGCTTGCCATTGATAACACAACCGCACAAGGATCACTTGGCGCGTCCCAAATCGGTACTTAAGCCGCCATCTAACTTTTCCATAAAATTTCTCTAATGTTTACCAACAACGCCTCCCTGTCAATGTCATTCAGACGCCAAAAGATGCTTGTAGCACTATAATAGGATGGAAAGAGAAACGGTATAGTTATCAAGGGGATTAATTAGATACAAATATTCGCGTCGCTAGATTTTAGTCGTTCGACTTTTGAGTGCGTTTTCAGTATTCTTTTTTCAGTAAATGCTAACTGTAAAATAATGTATGTAACGGTTTTTGAGACAACCTTCGTAATTTCTACCTAAAGCCCATTTATTTATGATGAACAAACTTGGCACAACATTGTTGCAACAACACTATTGGCAAGGAGGCCATTTCTACTAATTTACAGACATTGCAATTGGTTTCTTCATTGTGAGTTTTTGACTGAATTATTTAAAAAAAACTGTCAATAACTCACAATGGTGAGAACATTGCAACATTTGTAAATTAGTAGACTTAGGCTCTAGGCCACTCGTTGCTAAAACATATTTCACTTTCACATAGTAGATTGCATGCAATGTTGCTAACAACATAATAACATGTTGCTGTTACAAAACAATGCAACTATTGTTTACCATAAATACGGGGCTATGTAGTTTGATATCAGTATGTTAACTTTTTCCCGCGGTTTGTACTGGTTTTCCATCAGCATACAGGATGTAGGTAACGAGGCACGATGCGACGCGCCCCTCGCCGCGTGCCCTCAGCCCCGCAGCGTCACAGCGGCGGATGTTTGGTTACAGAGCGTTCTCATTGCGTGCTTGTGTGGGACGACTGCGTGTCGCATGCTTTTTGTAAGTTTTTATGGAATGGACATGGCGTAAGACAGTCGGAATGACAATTCCTATCAATTTGATGAAATAACAAATTACTTTGCTTCTTATGCCTGCAAAATCCGTCTACTCGACAGCAAAAATAAGCAATGGATGTGTGTTACGTTATGAAAACATAAGGGGTTGTCATTCCGAGTAAAGTAATTAGGGTGCAGGCCTTACAAAATAAGTTAACACCGGTATTTTGTATGTTCAATATTTCAGAGCAAGTTCTGAAACTGAAATGTAATTACACTGAAATATCGAAGGCTACATGAGAAAGTATGCGCCACGCATTAGTGCACGCGCAGCTCGAGGGCTCGCGGGCGGCGCGGACTGTACGGGAGTGGAAACGAAAGACTGGCTAATGTAAGCGGTACGTGTTGCGGCGGCGCGCGAGTGTACTGTGCGAGTGTACTGTGCGTGTGTACTGTGCGAGCTCGATCGTTGTGTGGAGCCTAACCTTCTGTACGTATCCATTCTGTGATATTACGCACTTGTAAAATAATACACTGCGCTAAGTGTTACAACTCGGCCTTTTTAAAACACGCGTATTTTTGTCTTAAGATTCTAATTTATTAAGAGTGCGGGAATTTTCGTATTCGTTACCAAAAAATTATGTACGCTTACTTATATATATTAGGGAATATAATTAAATTATAAAGTATTAGAAAAATATTAAATTTGGAACAACTCGGTAGCCGGACACCGCGCGCTCGCCATGGGAGGCAGGTATATAGCTAGTAAAGTGGCGTGTTCTTTGTAAATATTCGCTTTTAGTCTAAAAACTATACTTATAACTGATTATTGTCGTAATTGTAACTGATTTACGTACCTACTTATCTACCTAGCATACAAACTCTGCTAGATTACTGACTTGCTTCTATTTACGTATCTCGCATTTTTTTAAATATTATTTCGGTTTTTATCATTTTCAAATACAACGACGCTGTTTTGGTTGTGCAGTTTTGTCTTTTCTTGTTTATGTAAACGCCAGTCAAAACACAGATCGATAAGCAAAATCCAAACCTTGTGTACTGAAATTTAAAGTTGAATTCTACCTACATTATACTTCCAAATTACAAAATGAAATATAAATGGTTCACTTTCTGTATCAAGCATAGACACAAGTTGCATTGCCAATCAGTCAAACGAGAACATACATCAGCAGAAGGCTTTTAGCTCAGAAGCCCATCACAACGTTACCTACATGCTTCTGCAATAATGTTAGAGAACTCTCACCTTATCTATGTTCCTAGATGTACCATTTTACTTCGAAAGCGCTGCGACCACTACTATTCCAAATTCGTTTTACGAAGTAATCACTAAACACTACTATACCGATGCAAGCTTTTCTGAAAAACTTAAATAAACCTAAAACTGGTGCTAATTCCATATTAAACTTAGGCTATTGGATTTACTCAGAAAATTGTCGGAGTCTCGATCACTTTACTTTAGCAATATAAATCTAAAGCCGTAGTAGATAAGGCCCACTTTCACTTGTATCTTAAAACGCCTAGTGATGTAACGAAAGTTATAGATTTTACAAGTTGTCTGCATTGGTGTTTATTTTAACCGATCGGGATAGTTGGCGCCAAGGAGTTAAGTGGTACCAATTACTTTTATTTAATTTAATTAAGCGATGTTTACATTTTACTTTCACTCAGATTATTTTTCTTTTGTTTTAATTTTTATTTACAAAAAGTGGACACATTAATGGAGAATGTTTTAGTTTCATTACCAATTTATTGTTGTATATAATTACCCAATCAGTGTTCTGGTTTTTCTTTTGTTTATCCAAAGAGAAAAATGTGTTCATCTATGAAAAAGATTTTAATTTGCGTTTTTATGAGATTGTAACATAATTATTTATTGGATCCAGAATTGCATTTCCCACTCGATTATATGATTTCGTCTACAGTTAACATGTGCAAGTATGATTTAGCTATAGTACATATGGCTATTGTAATGATACCTATTATGATTATGCTCAAAGTGACTTGTAAAGAATCCATAACAAAATATGATCGAACGATAGAGTGATGTTTGCATACTATTCTACAATAAAAAAACGTCAATAAAGTGTATTTTAAAAAAGTATTTGGTGTTTCAATATTTTCCTTGCTAGATCAAATATTATGAGATACTTGAGTGTAATAAAAACGATGTTCAACATTAAACTGAGTATAAATATTGAACGATGGCAAACTTTTAGAAAATGATAATATTCAAAATTATAAAAATTAAAAAACATTTGATAAACTGTGATCAAGAATACATGGCTAATCATGGATAATGGCTTTTTGTGCTTTTGCTTCGAAGGCCCATTTCTCATAAATGGTGGGTCTTAGGGACATGCTTCTCAGAAGCTATATGGTTTCCATGGACAAGAATAACCTGATGCTACAGAGCCTCAAGTGTAATATTTTCATTCTTTTTAAATTTTGTTTTAGTGGTAAATAATAAAAAAAAACTGCTGCGAGGACTCGGTGAACATACTCCAAGATTGGGCATTTCGTAATTGTACATTCTGAATTTGAACGTTACGAAGTACCTACGGGTACAGATAATTTAATACTATCCTCTACTACGGGTATGCTCGAAATGGTAATTACAAATAGCTCATCTACATTTTAGTAAGTCAAGTCTGTTTCAAGTTTGAGCGTTTTTATCTATCGTGATTATGGCCTGAAAGATAACGCAGGCCCTATCTGCTGCTCTATTCTGTAAAAATCTCATTGTGAAAACTAAAGCGAACTGATCTGTCACTAATGTCAATCCCAAGCGTCAGGTGAAATGACAGCTCGCTTCACGTACACGTCCACGGTCACGTTGTCAGACCGGCTGTTTCGCTAATGAGTTCGTAATTCAAACTCGGAATGCCTCTAGACTCTCTATGACTCTAGTTCTTAGAGGAACCTCTCGTAAACCTCTCACACACAAATGTAAAATATCTGTTGATATTTATATCATTATAGGTGAATCCAGAAAGTTAAGATGCTTTGTGCGTGCTCGGAACTAAAAAAGTAAAATACCTACTCGTATTTTGTGCTGACCAAGACCATACCTATTGCACCTAAAGCCTCGTCACGTTCTCGCACTACTTACCGTGAAGATTCGGTAAGTACCTACTTGCTTGATAAAATTTTTGACTAGGTGGTGAATTTGAGGATATTTCTGCACAAACAATAAAAACCATAGGATTCTACATAAAATTGTATTTTATTATCACAAACTCACAACGCTTGCGCTAGTGTGTTTCGACAAGATTTTTACAAAATACGCGAAACATCGAGTTTACGGAGAGCGAAAATATGACAAAAACGTTCAATGTAAGTAGATAGTAGATAGGCTTGTATGAAATGTGCGCGATGGTTGAAATTTGTCTAAGATGACACTTATGATGATGCTTAAATCTATCAATCATTATTTTCCCAATAGGCAAGTAAATATCTTACAAAATATAATATTAACACAACTACGGCAAAGCTGCAGTTATCGTCTATGAATGTAAATATTTACACAACAGTCTACTATGTAATACAGGGCTTCATTGTTAAACTATTTCGGTATTACTTTATTCCATGAAAAATAACCATAGCACGTTAGGCAATAATGTATCACATTGTCTAAATACAGTACAAATACATGAAATAATTTGGACACCAATGTGGGCTGTTGCACCAATAACTTAATTTATGTGATCTTTACTTTACAATTATTATAGCCCTAAAAAAAAACATCTTTGGTTATTCGGCAGAATACACTTACGTAAAGGAAGAACACAATTTCTTTACTTTATCATTTCGAAGTAAGTAGGTCCAACGCTAAATATTCCATAAAAAATCTAATTAATAGGTTTCAAAAAATTCAAGTACATAATCCATTTTAATATACTTAACTTTACATTTAATTTGTTACGAAACCTGCTTACCTACAGATATTTTAATTCAGGTTTTACCAGAGTACCTACTAGCTAGATTACTATTGTGTATTTAGTAGGCAGGTACTATTACATTTTTGTGAACAATTCAAGTCCCAATTCTACCACAGTGCCACATAAAAATGATGTTTTAACAACTACTTACTTGATTCGCGAAATCGTTTTTGTTTATATAATTACTATTCGCTCTGTCGATCATTCGTCAACGGTTAACTACGATAAGCACCAATAAATTGTAATTTATTGTCATGAAGTACAACCCGCACAGCTCCCGACCCGACAAACTATTGCATTACCTAACATGCACGCGACGCGTATCTCATAACCTGTAGCGATACGGCGCGCTGATGGTGCGCGGCTCCATTTCTTCCTTTTCTTCTTCGTCTGGCACGTAGTAGTGCAGCTCGTAAGCGGGAGACAGTTCCACCGTCTTCTCACAGCGAGGGTCGCACGGCCTCCTCTGCATGCTGGCCGGCCGCGAGTTCCCCACTTCGTACAACCTCTTCATGAACGCAGACGACGACGCTACTCTCCCGTGCTCCGGCGTCTGTCTGTGCACAACACTACTGTTGTACAAGATCGGGAAGTCCACCTTGAATCTCTCACTGTTCTGATTGAAGTTATCAACGAATCTATTCATAATATCTTTACGGAACTTGACGCCATACTCGTAGTCCTCCTCACCTTGGTTGCTATCTCGGGGCATCTTAGCCAGCTCATTGACGGTGACGCCGCGGACCGGCGCTTCAGTATACGTATACTCTTCGCTCCTTTCGTCCTCGCCGTCTTTCGCCGCCTCGTTGATAAAGTCCCGATAATGTTTGATTACATACGAGGCTCTGTTGAAATTTCCGTCGTTTGCTACAAGTCTGCCGTGAGGAGGCTCGGACACGCGCGGCTGGTTCGTTAAGTACAGGTTCTTGTCCATGTTGTCATTTTGGTACATTGGAGTGTAAGCAGGCTTCATTGTTACTTTATTTAATGGTTCATACGTTTCTGTTGGTATAGGAGAAACTGTGCCAAAAGAGGCGGTCAGCACGTTTTTAGGAGGCTCTTTATTAATGGTATACATGTTCACTTTCCTATTGAAATTAGTATCGTAATCGTTCATATTTACTTTTTGGACAACTTTCTGTGTAGGTGGGAAATACTGAAGAGTGGCCTTCCTCTCCGGTTGATATTCTATGATCGGTTGTGTACGTAGCTGCAGTTGGGGGGGTTCCGTAGCGAAGGTCTCGTTTGTTTTCATTGCTTTAGTGAATTTCTTTAAATCAATTTTGTGCTGATTCACGTAATCAGCATCATATTCGTCGGTAGCGTCGTAGTATTCTGCCAAGTTGTAGAATTTCCTTGGGTTATTTATTGTTATTGGAGGAGTCTTTTCGGTCTTTAAAAGGTCAACTTGTTCACTTGAAATTGCGTTTACCGTGAGATCAAACTCTGTCATAGAAGATTGAGATGGTGGATGTGGAGTTAATTTGAATATCGATTCCGTGGAGGGGCTCATCGGCGTGGTCGTACCTTCTCTGGAAGGGTTCGTGTTCTCACTTGATTCCTCATAGTCACTATACACAGTGTCTCCAAACTTGTTAATCTTTTTCTTGGATTTTCTTACTTCAGCTATCTTTTCTAGCCTAACTCTTAAGTCCGGGAGATCGCCTTTGCTGTCTCTGTCGGTCATATTTCCTAACTCTGTCTCAGTTTTGTTTTTTAGGACTTGCGTAAAAGATTTTGACGCATTCTTCGGTTTGAAAACGATTCCTAAAGAGCTGATGCTTTCGTTTCTCCAGCTGTTGTCATCTGGGTCGCGAACGAACTGTTTTGATGGTTGGACGTCAATTTTCTTTAGGGGTTTGTAGTTTGGGCTGATGGCATATAAAATAGTATTTTTCTTTTTTTCTTGACCTATGGGTTTGACGCTAAGAGAATCGTAGGTAACAATTTCAGGCAAACCATCATCGATCCGTCCTTGCTTCGAATGTGTAAAAAGCTTCGCATTCTCTTCGTTGTCATTAAGCGTTTCCTCTCTTAATAACTCTTCTTTAATCGCATCTTCAGCCTGCAAATGTTTGCAAAATTAAAGAGGCCATTTTAAAAGTACAGTTTATTACGAAAACCAGCCCGGTAAAAAAAATGGACATCAGAAATAATATGGAAGAGATATTTTTATGGAACAAAGTGTTTAAACAAAACAAATATGTTTTTGAATGCCCCTTAATCGGTTGCTTAAAATCATCCACGAGTGACGTTACTATTTATGGTACTTATATGTACGCTCGGCGCTCCCCGGCCGGGTTAGTGTTATATGTACGCTCGGCGCTCCCCGGCCGGGTTAGTGTTATATGTACGCTCGGCGCTCCCCGGCTGGGTTAGTGTTATATCTACGCTCGGCGCTCCCCGGCCGGGTTAGTGTTGTATGTACTCTCGGCGCTCCCCGGCCCGGTTAGTATTATATGTACGCTCGGCGCTCCCCGGCTGGGTTAGTGTTATATCTACGCTCGGCGCTCCCCGGCCGGGTTAGTGTTGTATGTACTCTCGGCGCTCCCCGGCCCGGTTAGTATTATATGTACGCTCGGCGCTCCCCGGCCGGGTTAGTGTTATATGTACGCTCGGCGCTCCCCGGCCGGGTTAGTGTTGTATGTACTCTCGGCGCTCCCCGGCCCGGTTAGTGTTATATGTACGCTCGGCGCTCCCCGGCCGGGTTAGTGTTATATGTACGCTCGGCTTTCCCCGGCCGGGTTAGTGTTATATGTACACTCGGCTCTCCCCGGCCGGTTAGTCTGGCTAGCATCTTGCTGACTGGCTTATATTTTTACCACGGTGCCCGTTTTATAACCGTACCTATAAGTTTATAACCATTGACATGAAAATTATGTAGACTGAGACATATAGGAACATAAGAGTGCAACCAGACCGCGTTCGTTCAACGACATTGTAACACATTTTGAGTATTACGGCGACGGCTGACTTCAATCGACCGCGGTCTCTTTGCACCTTTATGTATGTTACAAAGTTAACAATATTATAATACTTATATCAACTTACCAATTGACTTTGCGACTCATAAACACTACCATTCTTGTTTTTAGCTACCTCAACTTCAGTCTCGTACATAGTACTATACATCTCCGTATTATTCATGCTCTCTCTAGGCGAGAACTCCATGGTAGTGGCTTCTTCAGGCTTAGGAGTTGTAGTCTCTCGGTTGTCTTTGTAGCCTGCTCTCCTAGACACAATCTCCAGTTTCGTTGGTTCGGTCTCAATCTCAGTACCCATCATTGTCGTGGTTGTGTTTATTACAGAATCCAAAGCAGGACTTACAATAGTTTCGTTCCCAGTTGTTGTTTCAAGTTGTCTTGTCGTTGACTCATGAGCATCAATAAGATCATTTCTCAATTTTTCTATTGAAGTTATGGGTTCTAGGTTTATACGAGTTTGCCCAGTTTCTGCTCGCGCCATATCTTTATCTGTTGTTGTGGTGTCTTCAGTGCTTGTGCGTTTTCTATCAATCATTGTATATTTTTTCCAAAGCGGTAACGTAGGTGAATATAAGTCGGTGGTAAAAACTTCAACAGTAGAGTTGTCTGGCGTCAGTTCTGTCGAGGTATTTTCTAATATTACATCTGTCTCTGACTCAGATGAAGCAGTCGCAGATACATCAAGTAATCCGTCAGTCTCTGCTATCATACTTTCTTCTTTAGTATTTGTTTGATCAGATTTTTGATCAGAAATATGGGTTTCGGTTGTAACTTTACTTTCAGAATCTGCCATAGTTGTTATTACAATGTTCAAATTGTTAGTATGGTTGTTAAAATCATTCGTCTTGTTTCCACTTTTATCTGCATTATTATTACTCACGTTATTTGTGCCTGGTGTTGTAGTAGAAGTCATATCGCCCGTATAATTCTGATCTTCTGGTGTTCTTGTTTCATTTTCTTGGATTTCTTTTTCCTCTATATTATTTGTAACAGTTGAATATTCAATTTCAGTAGTAAATGAAGTATGCGGTGAATATGTAGTTGAAAGATCTTGACTTCTATCAGTTTGATTTTCGCTTGGTGCTGTAGTGGCATAACTAGCTGTTTCGGTCGAAATTATTATCGTTATATCGGATGAAATTTCGATTTTGTTATTTTCTGATATTTTTGTTCGTGTATCAGCAGTCTCGTTGACAATCAACGGTTTATTATTAACCTTTTCATCACTGTTATTTTGCTTATTATTGTTTTTGATGTTGTTGATTGCTATTACAGTAGAATCTGAATCTTCTTTCGTTTTGTTGTTATAGATTGTCTCATTATAATTTAAGGTCTTCAAATCGTATCTCACTTCCAGTTGTTTATTCTCTCCAGTTTCCAGATCTGGTAAATTCAAAGTATCCCGAGCTATAGTGAAACCACTGGCTGGTGATTTGGTTATTGCTATCGCGATTGCCAAGGAAATCACGAATGACCTGAAAGGGAGAAAATAGGAGGTAAGTGAGCATTTTGTAAAACGTAAGTGTTTGTAACCATTTTGAATGGTAGGAAAACATGAGAAACTATTTTAAAATACTCTCGTTGTGACAGCGTCGACGCCCGATATTAGGAGAATACAAGTATTGGATAAAAGCAAAAATTCGTATTGACACGTAGTGCGATGTGTTGCGCTCTCGACTGCTTACCCAGACAACATATCGCGACGGTACTGTTGCGTCTGATGCGAGTGATCGTATCTGAAGTGATGCGCGACGGTGCGGTAGTGCCGCGGTGCAGGACAATGGGCGTGTTATCAAACATAGCGCCTGCGTACGAGCGCTACGAGTGTTATTATATAAATTGTATCATAATTTATGTTTAGATAATACCCACACGGATGAATCAATTGTATTTCGGACATGTTATGATAGCGTTACAGACGAAACATAATTAATTCTGAAATGTTTAACAAACTTGTGATTGGAAAATCGTTCTTACGGTTTCACGCATCAGAAAATTAATAAAACGTTGCATCGGAATGTAGTGACTATTTCATTTGACGGACCTACCTGTAGACCTTTCGTGGGGCAGACAATAGTGCACGTATTGATGCGCTACAGTATCGAACAGGTTGCCAATTAAATAATAGGTGATGCAATAACTAGAATACTCAAACTGTAAATGACTTTAGTTGAACGCGTGCGCGATTCTCGTAAGTCATTAACGAAATTGTTTTACCAAGTTACAATATTGTTATAAACTAAATAATTGATGGTGTTGTCATTATTCTGTGTTTACATTGATTAACTAACGAGTTTGAAATCAAGCCAAGTAGGGGATGCTATAATGATAGCTAGTAACGTGCGCGCACGCAATCACTTAATTAGTTTCTAATACACGAACAAGAAAAACACTAGAAAAATTATGAGCTCGAGGAGGGAGCGTTTATCATTCAATTTGCAATTTATCGTCAGACGTTTCTATTTGTAAAATCTAGCTTTTCATAATGCTTGCAGTAGACTTGCAGTAGCCACATTGCACCAATATTAGCAAAACATTGTTTTAAAGGTAGATCTAAACTACTAAAACCTGGCCCGGCATAATTTATTTTACTTATTGATTGCATAAAGTTGAAAGTGCCGTAAATACGCTAAAATGATTATTAAACTGAAGATACCAGATATACGATACGTACTCAGACAGGACACTCAAAAGTATGAAATTTCCTATTAATAGAAACAACAACTAAAGAAATCACTTTTCGTAATTTCAATCAATCGCAGCGACAGAATGATGTACGAGCATGTAATTTGTATGTAGTTTTTTTATTACATCCTTTTCCTGTCTGCTGCAGCGTTGCCCTAAAATCGCAATTTGAGAATTGACAGGCACGAATGTCGTGCTTACATCGAGGACCTACAGCACTAATCTGTGTTAATATTGCTGTTACGTACATCGGTCATGCGTAAATTTCCTCGGATTACCATATTGCTCTAATTTCTTAGTATTTTGCAAGCATTTTACGATTAATGCATAGTTATTTCATTTTTCTTTAGCTGCTTCATTAAACTTTTGTTTGTAGGTACGATTGTTGATTTAGTTTTCAAGGTCTATCTTTATGTTTCTAATATTCGTGATTAGGTTTGCCATTTCCTGAAAATTCATGTTGTAAACGCGACGCATAATTTGCTGTCCTCAATTTGCTCCATGACTTAAGTATAGAAGCAGAAGACAAGCTGCGCAAACCCCAAATAAATTGGCAGAAAGGCAGAAGAATAATGATGATGACCTACATGTAAGGCTTAGCTTCAGAAAGAGGTGGAGGTTAGGAGTTTCTTAGTGATCCTTCTAATAATAATTCTAATATATAATATAAATTATATAATATAATTACAGTAAAAGAATACATCCTGCACTGTACAATGTATTCAATGATACCCGAATCAACTCTCTACTCAATGATTGCGGCGAAGTTTACAAAACAAAGAAAAAAGATTCGTGTATTCAAGGCCGCGGAAGTATTCTGGTTTGATTACTTACTATATAAACGAATTTCTAAAAGAATAGTTTATCACGAGTACACTAGGATGACGAGTATACTAAACAAGATGCAACAAAAACACAACTCGCGTGCATCCTTGAACAGCAATTTCGACAATTCCGGACATCAGGTGATATCCCTCAAAGTGGGTCAATGAATCTATCACATGGTAGGTAGAGATACTGGTGGATTCCTTGCAATCGCGTGCAGGGCTACATGATCTAACATCAATTACAAGTTATTGTGAAACATTTGCGATCATTTTACATAACTGGAAACATTCCTACATCAACTCTTTTGTGACTGACTGCATTCAGAATAATTTATTAGAGCTGAATGCGATAATGATAAGTTCCGTGAATTAAAAACCAATGTTTTAATAGCATGTTACAAATGGATGTTTTCCTGATAAGTTTATTGTAACACCTCGCAGGACCGGGACTATTAGTGTAATTGAGCACAAAAACCATAATACACGCCAATCTAGGTAAGTACACTGTATCCGGAGACGGTATCAGTGGTTGCAGTTCATTCTACGTAATATGCACAAGATCCAACCAACCAATTAGCTGTTTACTATGGTGCCTGTGGGCAATGGCCTGACAAGTGACAACACGTAGGTAATTAGCGAAGAACTTCGTTATTACGTGTTGCATTACAAAAGTGTTGATGCTTCTAGTGCAAATGAGTAATTATTATGTTGGTCATTTAAAAAACAAAAGCGAATCACTAAGTCGCATGAGATAAACAGTGTCTCTATAATGTGTTAATAATTCTTTAATTTGTATTCACTTCCGAATTAACATCAATGACAATGAGAAAACATCAATAGACACAATCGTGTGAAAAGAATCTATACAATGGAATCGCGTTTGAAAATATCAATCAACTATAACATAACACGGAAAATAAAACAATTACGTATCAGAATAATATTTTATGAAGAACAATGGCTGCCAAACCTGCGATAGTACTCGATGTGAAAGTCACCGCGAAGTTCTTCGCAGACTGAATTGGACAACGACTAAATACAAAACGGCCCTTGCAAAGCTTCACCATCTCTCTCTTTACTAACATCGGTCTAGACTTCTGGAGCATTTTGGATCACAAGGAGTCTACCGCATCCATGACCGATTAATTATCAACGATGACAATAGCCAGAGGTGATGCACGTTGTGTAGATGAGGTTGAGCTCGACTATTGTGACAGCAAAGTATTGTACGAAAACAAAAGCTAATAATAGTTCATTGTTGTGGACGAAAGCGAATAGTAAACAGAAGATTAGGTATTTAATTATTTACCCTGGTGGCGATGACGGGACGAGCACTACTCTTTTTTAACCGACTTCCAAAAAGGAGGAGGTTATATGTTCGGCTGTATATGTTTTTGACGTGACAACGTCTTACAAATCGATGAACGCCGGCTGCACGCACGAAAAAGCATGACTCATTGTCACGTTCCGCCAGAGCCGAGCGTGCAAGCGAGAGCGCGGAACAAGCGATAGAGAGGCACGATCGGCCTAAGCGTTCGGCTTGTGATGCATCTATCTCTCTTCCACTCCTTATGACGTTATCACATAAAATATTTTTGTATGTATGTTCACCGATTTCTCCGTCAATTGTGGACCGATTTTGAATTTCTTTATTTATTTGTTGTCTTGAGGTAGTCCCATTGTCACCAAGTCAGAATCTGATGAGGGGATCCCATGGAAATCGAGGAAAAATCTCAAATTTTATAGGCACAACTATAGCGATTTGGGTATTTTTTATAGTAACTCGTGCATTTGCTCTCGGAAAACACCATTCGGTGAAGTGGAACTGATGATGAAGACCAGAGGTGGCCACTGGAACTACTTAATCAATAATAAGTATTTCACGAGTTGTGATTCGATTACTTTCATATGGTTGCTAAGCAATTTATGCTAGTCACAAAGTATATAGTGAAATGGAGCTGATGGTGGCTTCATTATTAGCTCCAGTTCTTCTGGTTCTTACCAGAAGAACTCCTCAACAATTAACGTCCCTGCATCGGGAAAAGCAATATTTTGTAAAAAGGGCTCATCACCTTTTACAAAATATTGCTTTTTCCATTGATTTTAGTTGACATTAAGCGATTGTAAAAAAAATAAAAAAAAATAAAACAAGCGACTTCCAAAAAAAATACTTTAATTTGAGAAGTCGGTGGCAAAAAACTTTTAAATAAATCCAAAGACACCTACTTCCGAAATTAAAGTTATTTTTCAGTTTGTAGTGTTTTTCTGTTTTAGAAGTCTTTTTTTTATTTTTTTTGAAAAAAAAGGTTTTTATCTTAAAGATTGACCACAGACAGCAATAGATAGAGATAAATGGAAGGAAGAAAACGAAGCCTTTGCCTTGTAGTGGGCCGGGGAGCCTTAAAGGTAGGCTAATACCCAACCTACTGAGTGAAACAAGATTCATTTGAATCCTTGTATTTTGGAACCCTAAAAGTGACCTCATCGTTATGTTATTACGGTCATGGTCAATGTGCAACGGTAGATTGTATGGCAGTAAGAAAAGTGTGACCTTCCTCACATTAGAACAAGATAAGTAGGTAGGTACTGTTTTACGCACGTGTGTGAAAATTAAAAACATTTTCGTATCAGCTTTTTAGGTCCGAAACTAAAAAAGCTCATGTGAAATGTTGTTAACTTTCGCACACTTTTATCTGATTTTCCTGAAAGGGTATAGAAACAAGATGTCGTCACTGATGATGCACCCAAAAACACTGCGCGACATGGGAATTGATCACACGCCCTTGGGAACAATAATGATGGAGTTTTATGTTTAAGTTGCAAAACATTGTATCAGTGGTATTTACTTATAAAATGTGAAACTGTTACACAGGTTTTAATTACAGTATCGATACCGTCGTCGTCAAACATACCAGACCCAACAGCCCTATTGGGATGTTTAGAAATGACCACAAATCAATATCTCACAAATAATACTGTAGTATCACTTTCAAATTCAAAGATCAGTCCAATCCTGAAGTGTAGAAGTCTATCTGTTAGCTGAAAATTCACTATCGAATTTGAACTGATTGGAAGCTCACAACAGTGTGTAAACAGAAGGGCAGTTCTCATTTCACAACACAGCACCACCATTTGTACCTACTTACCCCCGCCGCACAAGGAGGCACCTACCTCCCTTACCAACCACTACGCTAACGCAACACAACACAAACGTAATACGAGAGCCAATGGCGCGCGCCAGCAGCTCCTACCTGAGTGTGTGGTACTGGCCCATGCTGACTTCAGTCCGGGGATGCACGCCCGCGCTTCGCGGTGACCGCTCCATTACTGACGAGCATTACCTCAACATCGACAACGACGCTTTCTTCCATTGAGCAACGTTGTAACGCTAAGGACGACTGTTCCCGCGTAATTCGATTCTTCCTCAAGTTCCGGAGAGCGGCCTTCGCGAATCAGTTTCACGTGATTATAGGTAGGTACACGTCATAAATTGAATAGGTAACGTTAATTAAGTTTTGCCGTGTTTAGTATGCAAGCTGGCGGTTTTATGTAAATAGGTACCTATTTAATTGGGGGCAACTAGAATGTAGGTATCTATGCTATTATAGGAACCAAAGAGGGAAACGGGTTATTTTAATATTGGTAAATGATAGGCTTTAAGTACAGGGTGGTCAATTCGAAAGTACAGGTACCTACATCTTTAAATTTTGTCATTTTTAACGAAAATTACCAGATATTTTCCCATAATTGTATAATCGCTTGGCAATTTTGTATGAAATATCCGCCAAAAATGGCGTGATAGTTTTAATAATCAATCAATGTTTCAAGGATTTCTAGATGACCAGATATGGCCCGATAGCGTGACATTTATGCGCTTTATTAATTTCAAGAATAGAAGAGAAGACAAAAATAAGAAAAAATTTGAGAGTGAGTAGTAGTGATAGTATTTCAAAATTATGCGTAATAACATTCAATTGCAAAAATGTTAAAAGGTCGGTGAATTGTGTGCGTTCACTGTGCAAAACAGCTGATATTGTTTTGTTACAAGAAACGTGGTTATAACCACATGATCTAGCATTTCTTGGTAGTGTTGATCAGGAATTTAGTTACTACCTAGTTGTACACGGGAAAGTCTTCAGTGGACACTTCAGCTGGCATGTGTAAATCCATTCGAAGAAAGGTTTTTCATGTTTCTAGAAAGGCACTAAAAAGCTTAATATCTCTCCAAGCTTGCCAGTTAGTGTGGAGGGTGAGAGTGACCACACTGAAATAGCTATCTAATATATTTAAGGAACAGTTTATAGTGAGCTCGCCTCTTGAGCCTGTGGTGAGGGTGAATGATGCTGAGACCTATCAATCAGGAATACCCCTTCGGTTTACGTGTTCAGATATAAAAGCCGTAATTAAATGTATGAAGCGGGGAAAATCTTCTGGTCATGATGGACGCAGCATTGTGTCATCAAAATGCTGGTTTGCACTTGCCAAGAGTATTGACTATGTTTTTAAATTTATGTGTAGGGCATTCTTACCTACAACAGGAAATGCTGGATACATTAGTTGTACCTATTGTAAAGAATCGGACAGGAGACATAGCAGACAAAGGAAATTATAGGGCAATCTCACTGGCAACTGATAACAGTTGCCAGTGAGATTGGCCTATAATTTCCTTTGGCGGTTTTGGTGGTTTGGCTATAAAGCCAAAGTGTTTGATAGTGTGCTTGACGCGCATCTCAGTAGATAAACAAAACTACACGACTCACAGTTTGGTTTTCGTGCTGGACTGTCTACTGAGAGTGCAATACTTTCATTGAAGCACACTGTCAAATACTATATTATACGGACAGAAAAACACCAAAGTATTCTTGTTTCCTGGACCTTTCCAAAGCTTTCGACCTGGTTTCATATAAGGTTTTATGGGAGAAGCTTCGGGAAGCGGGAGTTCCTGTAGCATTAGTGTCAACATTATCTATCTGATATCTGGTATGAGCAGAGGAACTTTGTGAAATGGTCCAATGCATTGGCGGACCCGTATAAACTCACCACATTTGAGTTAGGCAGGGAAGTCTTACTTCCCCGAGACTGTTCAATATTTATGTTAACAAGTTGCTTGTGGAGCTCAGCAGCACTCATATCGGATGCCATAAAGACGGAGTTAGTTTAAATAACTTAAGCTACGCAGACGATACTGCTGACGACTGCTGAGTCCCACAATCGGTGGAATTAGGAAATTGCTCACCCTTTGTGAGAGATACGCCGAGCAGCACGGGCTAAAATATAATCCTACTAAGAGTGAGCTGTTGGTGTTTAGAGGAAGAAATAAAATTCCCTCAAATGTCCCTCACGTAGAACTAAACGGTTCACCTTTGCAGAGGGTAACACAATTTAAATATTTGGTCCATATTGTTACGGAGGATCTTAAAGATGACTCAGATATGGAAAGAGAGCGCAGGGCAATGGCTGTGAAGGGAAATTTGCTAGCTCGCAGGTTTGCTGGTTGTTCAGTACCGGTTAAAATAACACTCTTTAAGGCGTTTTTTCTAATATTTTATACCAGCGGTCTGTGGGCTAATCATACCCAAAACCCAAAAAGCAGACAACACACTGCGCATTCAATATAACAATGCCTTCAGGGCGCTGTTGAGGCTTCCGCGCTACTGTAGTGCGTCAGGGATGTTCGCTGATGCGCACACGGACGATTATTTCGCGATCATGCGCAAAAAAGTGGCATCAATGATGCGCAGAGTGATGGGGAGCAGCAACAGCATTCTGAAGGTTTTTCAGATAGGTTAAAAGGGCCTACAATGGATAGGTACATGGAACCCATGGGATGGATGGGTGGTGGATGGGTAGGTAAGCTACATGTCAGACATGGGGTTTGATAGATCTTCCTCTAATTGGATGCTGTGTTCTTGTTTTTTTTTTTTTGTACTCTTGTGTGTTGCTACTAATATAGTTTGAAAGTTTTTTTGGTAATACTAACTCGCAATGAGCCTTCCATGCCTGAAAATAAACGATTTTTATTTTATTTATTTATTTTAAAAACTGCAGTCTGCCGCCCCCCGCCCCGCCTATCCTTTAACCTTTACATGGACATGTCGAACAGTTATTTTAATTAGGATAGGACAGGATATTTGAAATAAATCGTGAGGTTATAGAATACTAGCTTCTATACGCGACATCGTCCGCGTGAAACTTCGGCCCCTGACCCACCGCGTCGCTGCGCATCACTCGCCTAGGTACTACTTATATTACTTCCTTTTCGCTTAGCCTTCTTTCTTTTTTTCTTACTGCTCGGTTTCTAAGGGTCGCAGTATGACGTTAAATAGCCCAACCTTCCTCAAGAAATGGGCTATAAAATGAAATAAGATTTTTTCAAATCCGACTGCTAGTTCCAGAGATTAGCGCATTCAACAAACAAAAAACTCTTCAGCTTTATTATTAGTAGAAGAATAGAATACAATTTTTCCTCCGAGCCTTTTGTTCTGCAAAAAAATCGATGGCCTTGTCATAATTAATCTTATTTTCATGATTGTTCGATTGCTTAGATCACACTCGACTTATGCGGAAAAGCTTAACAATCTAGAATGCACTAGCGAGCCAAGGGAGCGCGAAAATTTTAGCACTTTGCCTCAGATAAGTTAGATTTTTAAGTCCGAGAACTTTTAAGAAATGAGAGTCGGTAGGCTGTAAGAGCGAACAAAGCGAGCTCGAATATTTTGCCAGAAACGTATTAGTAAAATTTTATCGATCGATAATGCTCCAATCCAACAGCTGTGCCAGTGCTGTGGTAAAAAAATTAAGGAAATCGTGTCGTCTTTGCACTTACAGGCGACGAAAAGGGTGGGACGCCCGACGCCCCCGCTACGCGAAGTAATATTTCTAAAATAATCGATTTGTTCATCAAATTTTTGGCCACAGAGGTGACAGGCGCTCATCCGCCCTGGTTTGCCGCGGCTTAGATCTGTGGCAAGAGATGGAAAGCTAACATTTTTATATCGCCAAATAAAAGAGGAGCATGTGCTTTAAAAACGGAGAGTTCCTGGCAGAATTCAACTGCTCCGCCCGCGACCTGCTCACACCGTATGATGACCGATTCCTACGCTAATCACGTAGTGATTTCCTCAGTGTGCCACCCGCAGAGGAAGATAATAAGTGGTGCACATCTCACTTATCGTAGAGTTGCGATGCGCTGGATGGTGCACTTGTCTGCCACGCTTGAATTTGCCGCCCGGGGCATGGACCCCGGTTTGCCCCTCTCCTAGATCCGGGGCTGACTGCGACCGATTCGGCATTAGAAGCCACATCAAACGGTTATTGTGACTGCAGATACGCTATTTTGCATTACGTCTAAACGTGGGTCGCAGTTGCGTTAAACGTAGCCCAATGGCAATCCAGCTGAACGTTGTTTAGCTGTTTTACATAACGGAGCTGTTTTGTAAAACAGCGGATTCGACAATCCATCTGCGACGCATACCTACATCTTAAGTACAAGTTCAGCGAGCATTAGTACCAAAGAACACTAAGATACATAGCTGTAATCAAGTGTAATAAACACGTAATGATTACATGAGCGCGCTCGATTTACTTGTGGAGTTGTGGCTAGTTCTTTATCGAAAAATGTGTTATGTCGCTATAGTAATCGACGCCCATTGAAATTGTATTCAATACCTAATATTGCTGTTCTTTCCTGCTTTGAATATAACAATATGACGGAATTGGCGGACAAGACCATTAGGTACTTTAGAAAACATTAAACCCAAATAAGTACTTAAAAAAAAATATACATACGTCGCCATCCCATTAATTGCAATTTTTTAAATATTGGTTGTTGTATAATTTGAAGATTGAAGTTTCTTTTGCCTGTTTTGTCTTAGAACCATACAATCAAGTTCAGTTTCTGGACGAATTTATATTGCATTCCATACCTTTACCAAAAAAAACATAATCTTTAGCATGATATTTTCGGTTTATCTCTTTCTTGTGTCTTACATTTTAAAAGAGATAGCAATACTATTTTGCCATGATTCTGCCGTTTTTTGTTAAGTTGGTGACACTGCTCATGTCACCCAAGCAAATTAAAAAAAAAACAGCGTTTGAAATTGAAAAGATAACGTATTTAACAACATTATTGGTAACGCAGTGAGATTTCTACAAATTATAATTATAAAGATTAAACATGACTGAGTTCAAGACTCCTAGCAAAAACAAAGCCCTGGAGAGTAACGACAAAATTACAATACCTCCTTCACCGTTTTTAAACAGACTTGGATATGGAACAGGTAGAAAAATGTTCTATACGATGCTTCTCCGCGTGGTTAAAACCTATGCTAATACCATGTTTATGTGTATTTTCTAGGTGTAAGTGTGATGCAGCTAGTAAGATCCCCTCGTGCGGGACAAATTCGTTCGCCATGGGCTCTCAAAATGCTGAACAAACGAGTGAAACCGAACAAAGTATACACCGACCGTATAAAAGCCGAAGCGGATCTTCTGCAGCGTATGTCACATCCTAACATTGTCGGTTTTCGCGCCTTCAGCAAGGCGAAGATCCTGTACTTAGGGATGGAGGCCTGTGATCTGTCACTTGGTGATATGATTGAGAAAAGGATTGAAGATGACGGTGAACCATTCTTGCCAAAGCAAATTTTGAAAGTAAGTCGTATTAAAACTTAAGACGACCCACTGACCAGTTATTGAATGTTCTAATTTTGTTAATTAGATTGTAGCCCTTTATTCGAATTTATTGCAATTGCAAGGATTTCACAGTCAACTACAAAATGTGTTAAGTCCTACATACCTACCTAAAGCTCACCATAACACAATATTTATGTTTATATATTTAGTTGCTAGTCATTGGATGTGGCAAAATGTTAAATATTCATTATTTATAACTGTGTCTTGACTTTCATGTAATAAGTAACTTAAGTAGGTACTTTATAACTTATTAACTGAACCCATTTATTAAATACTTACTTACTTCAAGAAAACAAGTATAGGACTTAACTCTGCATATATGTAACTAGAAATATCTTTTTACATGCCACAAACTCTATCTTAAACTTAGTAAAAACCACTTAGTTAATCCATGTGACAGGTAGCAACCGACACAGCCAGTGCCCTGGACTACCTTCATACTAAGATGCAGGTTCTGCACGGTGACATGAAGTCATTCAATATCCTCGTGAATGGAAACTTTGTAATCTGCAAGTTGTGTGACTTCGGAGTCAGTTTGCCGCTTGACGAGAATGGTGTGTTTGATAAGAGAAAGGCAGGGAATGCTGTGTATTTTGGTAAGTATTTTTTTAACCCAGATCATTGTTATGACTCAGCCTGTAGTATTTTTTGTAAGTATTTTTTGAAAAATTGGGAACATTTCTTTTAATTGGAATAGTACACTCAAGATGACAATAGATTGAAAGGAATGGAGGGTTATTTTTGCCCAGCAGTGGAAGAGTTCAGGCTGATACTGAAGTATTGCTAGGGTCAGTAGAAGAGCCATGTTGGGCATGTTGGGTATATGATGTGTGTGGATGTTTCAGTCTTCATTATTTTATATATTCATAGCCTATCTATAGTGACTATGAAGTCCGTGGTTCTATTATAACACTAAGGAATAACACTATACTGTAGGTATTTATTTTAATTGTTTTAAAATAGATGTGCACCTGAATAAACTATTTTTCTTTCTTTCTTTTTCGTTTCGCCTGATAGTCATTAATCTTTATTTTTGAAATTATTCTCATTGTTCAGCTAGGAATAACTAATGTCAACACACTTTAAATGTTTTGTGTATCTATCTGCTTTTAGTTTATTACTGTTAGCTAATTAAGTAATCACACTGAGAAAAAAATATTGTTGGGATGACAACAAAACTTTAACAAGGGGGAGCCGAGCATAGAGAATATTCTGTGAGGCAATGTTTTTATTGCCACATACTTAGTAAGTTGTTGGTGCAACAATATTTTTAACAACAGCTTGCCTTGATACTACAACAATTTAATATTGTCAGTGGAACTAATGATAATAACTGTTACTTTATTAAATCAATAAATTTATTTTGCTAAATTAACTTTTCTGCCTTTGTTACCAGTAGCTCTCAATTTTTTGTTGCTTAGGCATGGTCTAGCGATAGTAATTAAAGAGCATGTGATTCATAAAACTAATTAAAAAAAAACAAAATGGAACCAAATCTGATATAGTGAAACAAAAGACCAGCTGTTTCATACAAATTGGCTGATAACTAGTCAGTTAATCAGTCTTTTTGTATGAAATAGCTGTTTTTTTTAATTCAGGATTTCAGATTTGATTCCATATTTAAGAAATCAAACAGTTTCATGAGTCTTCATGCTCCTTAGATATTGCTAGAAAATACCTAACCAAAAAAGAATTGAGAGAGACCAACTAGGTACCTCTGTTAGGGTACCAAAACGAGAGTATACAGGGTGGCGGGGACATCGCCGCGCAAACTGACCATAAATTCAGCACATGTGTCTAGAACTCTAGACCCCCTAGCATAGAATTTTTTCATTTCATAGAAAATTGCAATACCTACGCGGTCAAAATGTATGGAATTGCATATATTTTTTTATAACTGACGAAAATTTTCAAAGCAGGGGGCTTCTGAATCATGTAATGAGTCCATGGCTACTGTTTGCTCGTCGATATCCCTGCCACCCTGTATAGTTAACAGGATTTATAATGTAGTGATGTACTTAATTATAGTTCTTCTCAGAGTAGTCAGATAGGAAACGCCGACCTCATCTAGTTTAAAAATATGATTGATGTGTAAAAGTGTTTGTACAAACCTATTTACAGAAATAAAATCATTTATCATATAAAAAAAAAACAACAAAATAATTTTCAAGCATGTGTACCCAATATAAAATCAATTGTTGTTCTTCAATTCTTGTTAATATTACCCATGATGCTCGTCATCCAGGTATTCTGGAACAACTCTTACAGTGTGCGCTCTTGCATTATCATGCATAAAATGAAATCCTGGCCCACAAACTCGGCATATGGCATCACATATATGTATGAGCGTCTAGGCATTGACAAATGTATCAGTCGCTATTTAGTGGTGGCAACCGTGGTCCCGTCACAACCTTAAGGCCAGTTTTTCCTTTGGTTGTAATTCCGCCCCAGACTGTCCATGACCCACCACCATAACTCACATTCTCTTCAATTCAACATTGCTGAAAACATTCTCCCTGTCTTCGGTAGACTTTTCTTACGTCCAGCTGAATACCTACAGCATACTCTTGTTATGATCCATAAAAAGAACCTAGCTCCATTGACGTTGAGTCCAATGCAAATGTTCGCGTGCAAACTGTAGGCGCGCCATTCTGTGAGCTCGTGTCAGTTTGGAACCATTGGCTGGCTCGATCTTGTAGTGCTGTAGTCACCCGGTTTCGTGATCCTCCTGGACGATGCACGATGCCGCCGCCAGTCTCCAGGCAAATTCTTTGAACGGCAGAACGACTTACATAAGGTTGTGCAGTTACATTTTGCTGACTAAGCCTAGACTGAAGAAGTGCCACAGTTTACGCGGCTTCTTCAGGTGCACTATTCATAATTTGAACGTCAGAAAGGATAAAAAAATAAGGAACAATTACAATACTCTTTTTATGCCACACAAAACCAATAAAAGAAAGCAATAAAATACATATTACTTATTTTTTTATTAGTATTTTTATGGCCTAGTTGCTAAGACCTTTTAGCCAAGTCTTTAGTACCTTATATTATATTATTAGCACAGATTAAAAGGCACACAATGTAATCTAAAGAATAAAAATCAAATAAAAAGTGTAAAGTGTGATGTAAGATATTAGCAGGGAAGTGTGCCTCACGGCTGCACCAAAAAGGCCCAGTTCAGCAAAAATGCCAGACAAGTAGTGCCTGAGGCTGGTTTTCACCTGGACCTGAAGTGTGAGGTGACAATGTAAATCAGTTTTGTACTGCAACGTGAACGCTATAATAACGAAATAACCATTGACTTATAGATAATCTAATCAAAGCTTGTTGCTTCTCGAACGATCAAACTCCGAATTTCTTATTTTTTTTCAAATCCGTGTATTCAATTATGGAACAATGGTGATACCAAAATGATGGCCAGTATGTCCGCTTCAAAACGGCATAAAAACTTTTTCTCTGACTTTATCATTATTTTGATGTTTTACGCCTATAAAAATAATAATACATGGTGGGTCGATTTTGGAGTCGGCGTGTATTTTTACACTAGATACTAAATTAAATAATTAATGTTTTTTTTTTTATTACATAGAAAATAATTCTCTGTAAAAACAACCAACTTCAAAAACAAAACACGACAAAATGAAAAATAAACAAAAACCGGCCAAGTACGTGTCGGACTCGTGCACGAAGGGTTCCGTACCATTATCTACAAAAACGGCGAAAAAATCACGTTTGTTGATTTTATTGTTTTTTAGTAGGTATTTGTTGCTTTTTGGAGGCAACAGAAATACATAATCTGTGAAAATTTCAACTTTGTAACTATCACGGTTCATGAAATACAGCCTGGTGACAGACAGACAGACAGACGGACGGACGGACAGCGGAGTCTTAGTAATAATAACTTGAATTTCGGAAATCTGTGTCTTTGGTTCTGATTTTCGTTTTTTGCCACCAACTTCTGAAATTAAAGTTATTTTTCACTTTTTAATTGTGGTAACTACTACTTGCTATGTAAATAACAGTGACAATTATAAAATCATCAATATACACTAAGTGGAAAAAATACTTATTATTTAAGCATGAGCAATGGGCCAAAATAACTACTACGAGGAGCCCTGACACAGCCAGAAGGCGTCGCGGCAGACCCCGTAGAAGATGGCGGGACGAGCTAGACAAAACAAACGACCAGTGGTCCACTCTAGCCCTGGATCGAGAGAGCTGGAAGTCATGGGGAGAGGCCTTTGCCAAGCAGTGGGATGATGCAGGCTAATAGTAGTAGTAGTAGTAGTAGTATTCAAGCATATCAAAAACTACCCATGTAAAGTTAGTAAAAATTTATACGGGACCACCGCGCAAGCCTCCTCTACCAAATGAAAACCGAATGTTCAAATTCATTGACGAAAATATCGAGGAACATATAGAAATGTTTCTATCTTGAAACTTAAAAAAAAATACAGTTGAATTTAGAACCTCCTCCTTTTTGTTGAAGTCTGTTAAAAATTGTGTAGCTTTTACACGTACAGAATAAAACCCATCTTCATTATCTCTTTTCTCATCGAATTTCAGGCACAGAAGCATGGAGTGCCCCAGAAGTGATCCATGGCGGCGAAATATCCTGCAAGACAGACATATGGCCACTGGGCCTCACACTGTGGGAGATGATGGCCCTCATCCCTCCACACGCACAGATTGATGATGACTCCATGGACGATAGCGTACAGTGTCTTGATGATAGTGTTGACAGTATTGGAGATTACTTCAATGATATATATGGTGAGTTTAAAAGCAGTAGCTTCTAGTCTAGTTGAATCTGCTGTAAAATTTAATTTATAGATAGTTAGGTAAAATGGCACAACAAATGGTTGTGGTCTCTCTCTTCTGCAATTAGAGCTCAATCCTTTAGGTAGGGAAAGGATTGAGCTCTAAATAAAAGAGAAAATGGAAAGACGGAAGGGGCCTAGGCATTTGTCTCCCTTCAGTCTTTCCATTTTCTTTCTCTTTTGCAATTAATATTTATAAATGGTTTTCCAATAAGGACTTGACAACTTTTTTTCAAAATATAATGCAAACCTTTTGAGATATTTCAAAAACTTTATTATCGGGCTGAAGTACAATCAAAACATTTATGAATGGAATTCGACTTCGTTCATATGGCCACCGCGGGCACGTTTGCAGCGGTCGATTCGTTGGACCCAATTTTCGATGACTCGGCCACACATTTCGGCCGAAACGGCTGCTATTTCGCGTTCAATGTTGGCTGAGCTCTTCCAACGTCGTCGGCTTGTTGGCATAGACCAATGACATGACGTAGCCCCAAAGAAAAAAGTCTAGAGACGTTAAATCGCACGAACGAGGCGGCCAATCGACTGGTCCATTTCTTGAGATAACACGCTCATCAAACTTACTCTTCAATAAATCGATTGTAACGCGTGCGGTGTGGCTTGTGGCACCGTCCTGTTGAAACCACATGTTGTCCAAGTCCATGTCTTGATCTTGTATGGGTGTAAACCAAGATCCTTACGCAAAATTCGCCATAATGTGGTCTGGGCGATGCCCAACTCTTGAGAACGCCGTGGAATTGACTGATTTGGATCATTTGCTACGGACGTTTCAACGGCAGCGATATTTTGGACACTTCGACCAACCCTTAGTCTCACTGGCACGGCAACATCACACAACGAATATGTAGACTCAAATTTTTGCACTAAACTTGTTACTGCCTGTGTACTAGGGCGAGAATTACGACCGAAAATCGGAGTTAACGCTCTTAAAGTAGTGGTCACCAACTCCGAATTTCTGTAGTATTTTTTTATAATTTGCAGACGTTGTCCGTTCGTGTACTTTACCATGATGAAAATGTTAACTTTACTGAATAAATAGACAGTTACAGTTCGATGATTAGTGAAAGGGTGCGTTCACAAATTGAATTCAAATTTGTCAAGTCCCTATTGGAAAACCCCTTATGTATGTCAACTTAGATGGATGGTTGGTTTAATTGGTTACAGATCATTTGGTAGCAGATTTACTGAATGTAGGTGTACCTACTATAAGCACATTTCTGCCTAATCCATCGGGGATTACAAGCTTGTTATGTCGTGCTAACAATTAAACTTTACTTTCTAGGCACCAGACCCTCAGTACCAGTGAACATCTCAGAGAAGCAGTACTCGCACCCGCTAGCCCTGTTCTACTGCTGCACAGAGAGCACGCCGGCCATGCGCCCGACCGCGCAGCATCTGTGCGTCGCCGCGCTAGACATGTTGGGCCAGTGCGAGGAGACCACCAGATAATCTGTTCGTGTATTATTCGCTAGGCTAACTAGATAAGGTTGGGGTGGGTAGGATATCTACCATGGGGAAGGTAAAATTACTAATGTGTATTTTACTTGGGTTTTTTTGTAGTTGTTATGATTATGATGATTTTATTTGTAGAAATTATAGACTGAATAATATTTATAGTTCTATGACCTGGATTTCCCTTTCCGTAATGAATTCGAGTTGAACACAGAAAGTGAAATACTATGATTTGTACACTTAAACAGTGTTTGACCATTCTGCACATAGCAGGATTTTTATCTAGAATTATTATACATACTATTATATATTATTATACTTCGTAAATAATAATGTAACAATTTTTACAATAAATTATATAATTGACTATATTACTTATTTTAGTAATAATATCTTCGTAATAGGTGCGCAGTACTTGCAAACGGCGTGAGTGTATGACCAGATGTATAAACGTAAACGAGGCAAAAGGTGTGTGTAAGAATCGTATCTGGTAGCGTTCTGTAGATTCTGCCAACCCATATAAAGAAAATAAAAACACCATTTTGTAAGTAAAACGTTATATTAAAAAAAAACAACTGTACTGTTCATATAACATAACAACAATGTTGAAACTTATATCTAAACCGACACGTAATATGCTATGTATTAATACAATGTTTATTAACTAAGTTAAATAAATGTTTTTTTGGTGGAGTAACCCTAAAACCTTTTAATTTAAATAATTGACCATTATATGGAACTATGTTGTGTTGCTACAGGAGCTTGCTACTGGCAAAAATAAGATTGTAAGTAAAAATCTAGAATATTGTACAATTTTAGGCAGATTTCATCACCTCCATAAAGTTGCAGTGATAGCGCTATTGAAAATATTTTTTGTCCACCAAGGTTAAATTCATCTTAATTCATAATTAAATACGGTAGAGGCTCAATAATACGGAGTTATTAAATTGCTTGTTGAATGCAACAACTGGACTGGACTTTAAATTTCAATTTATTGCATTTAACAAGCAATTGAATTGTTTTGTTTAATTAGGAAACACTTCATGAGATTCCATACTGAGATATCGCCCAAAACATTGATACAATTTAAAATACAAATTGAGCGATGACTACAAGTCGTGTCGTACGATACAAATAATTAAATAAATACTTCGCTTATCCTACACTACAACAATACAACAGTTATTCTATCAACTATTTGTATAAGTGGTTGTATGAAAAATATTTTTTTTCGACTAAGCTATAGTGATTAAAATGAATCGCGGTCATTAACAATTTTACTTTAGATTCATTTATAATTCTGGGACTTGAAAAATCTATTTAAAATCCTCGTAGATTCTAGTAATGGAGTTATCTAAAATAAGTATTTCGATTCTTACTGCCATGACCGCGACAAAGTTGACTAGTGTAAAATTAAAACATGTTAACATATCGCTTATTGACTAAATCAGCACCAACGATAAACCCAAGTTTTTGTTTAAACTTCATATTTTATTGTAAACGGTAGCCAATGGATAATCTCGTCTCGTGCATAAACGAATACCATGTTCTCATGTAATGAAGGACTTTGTGAACAAAATGTGTACTAAAATATGAGCAAATAAATCTTACTCGAACAAATACGGCAAGTAGATGATGCTAATTTGATTGCCCCATAGTTGTTATTGATATAAATACTAATAACATTTTATAATTGAAATTTTATGTCATTAAATGTTTTGTTTGGAGACACTATTGCTACCGTTTACATAGCATCAATATATATACAGTATTGAGTGAGGTATTGCGTAAGGCGAGTGGGTAAAGCTATACAAGTATGGCTGCGGGTACATCATACAAAATAGTCGGTTAGTAACTATAGTTAGGAATACGAGATTGTATGCAGATCGATTACCACGTGAGATTACAAATGCATCGTATCTGTTAGTTGGGCGCCACCATTGGCAATTCGGTTATCCATTTACAAAATTTATATATTGACACTTGAATTAATTGGATATTATTTATAATTAAAATATTTTAATTATATATAATATCCAATTAATGAAAGTGTAAGTTTTATGATAATTGACAAATAAAGTTTCTCTGAAATTGATAGATCTGCTTCAATATTGCATTCAGAGTTAAATCGTGTGGCATTGGCTACGTAACAAAATGATTAAGAAAACCTGAATGACATGGTGCGATTTAATTGTTTCTGGCAAGCATAAGTTTAAGCAATAATAGAAATTGGAATAAAGGAAGCCACGTTTTTGTGACACAAGCAAGAAACTTATATCGTGAAAATGTGGTAAATATTTTCTGATTATCATTGATACAGACACCACCCAACTAACAACAGACACCTACATACAAGAACACGATACAGTATCAGGTGTGCGGCTCCTGCTCCAGGCTGTGCAGGTAGGCCAGCACGTCGGCGCGGCGGTGCGCGGCGGCGGCCTGCAGCGGCGTGAGGCCGGCCGCCTGCAGCCACACGATACAGCATCAGGTGTGCGGCTCCTGCTCCAGGCTGTGCAGGTAGGCCATCACGTCGGCGCGGCGGTGCGCGGCGGCGGCCTGCAGCGGCGTGAGGCCGGCCGCCTGCAGCCACACGATACAGCATCAGGTGTGCGGCTCCTGCTCCAGGCTGTGCAGGTAGGCCAGCACGTCGGCGCGGCGGTGCGCGGCGGCGGCCTGCAGCGGCGTGAGGCCGGCCGCCTGCAGCCACACGATACAGCATCAGGTGTGCGGCTCCTGCTCCAGGCTGTGCAGGTAGGCCAGCACGTCGGCGCGGCGGTGCGCGGCGGCGGCCTGCAGCGGCGTGAGGCCGGCCGCCTGCAGCCACACGATACAGCATCAGGTGTGCGGCTCCTGCTCCAGGCTGTGCAGGTAGGCCAGCACGTCGGCGCGGCGGTGCGCGGCGGCGGCCTGCAGCGGCGTGAGGCCGGCCGCCTGCAGCCACACGATACAGCATCAGGTGTGCGGCTCCTGCTCCAGGCTGTGCAGGTAGGCCAGCACGTCGGCGCGGCGGTGCGCGGCGGCGGCCTGCAGCGGCGTGAGGCCGGCCGCCTGCAGCCACACGATACAGCATCAGGTGTGCGGCTCCTGCTCCAGGCTGTGCAGGTAGGCCAGCACGTCGGCGCGGCGGTGCGCGGCGGCGGCCTGCAGCGGCGTGAGGCCGGCCGCCTGCAGCCACACGATACAGCATCAGGTGTGCGGCTCCTGCTCCAGGCTGTGCAGGTAGGCCAGCACGTCGGCGCGGCGGTGCGCGGCGGCGGCCTGCAGCGGCGTGAGGCCGGCCGCCTGCAGCCACACGATACAGCATCAGGTGTGCGGCTCCTGCTCCAGGCTGTGCAGGTAGGCCAGCACGTCGGCGCGGCGGTGCGCGGCGGCGGCCTGCAGCGGCGTGAGGCCGGCCGCCTGCAGCCACACGATACAGCATCAGGTGTGCGGCTCCTGCTCCAGGCTGTGCAGGTAGGCCATCACGTCGGCGCGGCGGTGCGCGGCGGCGGCCTGCAGCGGCGTGAGGCCGGCCGCCTGCAGCCACACGATACAGCATCAGGTGTGCGGCTCCTGCTCCAGGCTGTGCAGGTAGGCCAGCACGTCGGCGCGGCGGTGCGCGGCGGCGGCCTGCAGCGGCGTGAGGCCGGCCGCCTGCAGCCACACGATACAGCATCAGGTGTGCGGCTCCTGCTCCAGGCTGTGCAGGTAGGCCAGCACGTCGGCGCGGCGGTGCGCGGCGGCGGCCTGCAGCGGCGTGAGGCCGGCCGCCTGCAGCCACACGATACAGCATCAGGTGTGCGGCTCCTGCTCCAGGCTGTGCAGGTAGGCCAGCACGTCGGCGCGGCGGTGCGCGGCGGCGGCCTGCAGCGGCGTGAGGCCGGCCGCCTGCAGCCACACGATACAGCATCAGGTGTGCGGCTCCTGCTCCAGGCTGTGCAGGTAGGCCATCACGTCGGCGCGGCGGTGCGCGGCGGCGGCCTGCAGCGGCGTGAGGCCGGCCGCCTGCAGCCACACGATACAGCATCAGGTGTGCGGCTCCTGCTCCAGGCTGTGCAGGTAGGCCAGCACGTCGGCGCGGCGGTGCGCGGCGGCGGCCTGCAGCGGCGTGAGGCCGGCCGCCTGCAGCCACACGATACAGCATCAGGTGTGCGGCTCCTGCTCCAGGCTGTGCAGGTAGGCCATCACGTCGGCGCGGCGGTGCGCGGCGGCGGCCTGCAGCGGCGTGAGGCCGGCCGCCTGCAGCCACACGATACAGCATCAGGTGTGCGGCTCCTGCTCCAGGCTGTGCAGGTAGGCCAGCACGTCGGCGCGGCGGTGCGCGGCGGCGGCCTGCAGCGGCGTGAGGCCGGCCGCGCTGCGCAGCGCGGGCGAGCGCCGCGCCAGCAGCCGCACGCACGCCAGCTGCCCGAACATGGCCGCGCCGTGCAGGGCCGACTGACCGTTCTGGAATGGGAGGCCATTACTACAACTATAAGTGAAATACAACTTCTAGACTTGACATTTTATCAGGTAGTAATCCACAGAAATAGGATACCTTTTTGATGACACTCAGTTGACAGTACAGAAGCAATTAGTTAGATTTGAAATATGC
The DNA here is from genome assembly GCA_916610205.1 of Griposia aprilina. NCBI lineage: Eukaryota > Metazoa > Arthropoda > Insecta > Lepidoptera > Noctuidae > Griposia > Griposia aprilina. Next base: position 23,214,911 of record OU744295.1, on the reverse strand, counting down.
AACCGCCATCTAGTGGCGAGTAGATTTTGATCAAGCTTCTTACAACGCCATCTAGCGGTGAATAGAATGCACGACGTTGGAAAATGACAAGTTTTACCGAATTATAAACTAGATGTCGCTACTGATACATTAGTAGAGAATAAAATTCAAAATAGCATCCTTACGGGAAGCAATCCCAGGTTTGGATTATATTTGAGCAATTCTACGACCACAGCAGCGTGACCTTTGTGTGCAGCTTTGAAGAGCGGTGTAGCGCCATCCTAAAAATATTAATGTTATATAAGTTTTTGCTCTGGAGTGAACTCAGTTTAAATATTTTATTTATGCTGTAATACGACTTTCTACGTTCTATTATTAATATTTGGCCTCACATTTTCCTAAGGTCATTTCTATATTTTATTTAGCATGTCATAAAAGAAAAAATCATTCTCAGAGTACATTAAAATCATGAGTGCACGGGGCAAAACTCGTGCAACCTTCACGAGTTTTGTCCTGACTTTCCTGACTTGCGAGCGTTCTAACCATAACACGAGCTATACTCACATAGTTTATCCCTAACACGCCGGCCGTTTTGAACAGATTTGAGGCATATTTTCCCCATTTGATTTATTTTATGCGTCTTTTTTCTGACGAAGCGAATTTCATCCTACTCCCTTGAATCCCATTTTAGTTCATGTGCGTACAATCATTTCCATACCTGTCTGACATGGTCGACCCTGGCCCCAGCCGCCAACAGAAGCCGGGCCACGTGCTGGTGGCCGCACTGCGCCGCGATCCACAGCGGCGTGGCGCGGTCGGCGCGCGCGCAGTCGACGTGCGCGCCCGCGGTGATAAGCGCGCGGCACACTTCTTCGTGACCGTTCTGTGCGGCTATGAACAGTGGGGTCGCTTTATCCTGGAATTGTGGGGAATATTATTTTAGATATGTAAATTGAGAAGTAAGAGGTAATAAACTGACTTCACTTGTCTTCGACAACCGAGAGATGGCAGCACTATCACGTTAAAGTGCCAACATCTAGCTAGCTTTTGGTTGCTTTTGCAAATCCTCTTGTATATTCAGATAGTCCCTGCCTAGGACAGCAAACACAAGGTGGTCGTCCTCAGCCATACAAATTTTACCTATACCTTATAAACGAGCTAAAGCAGAATATAGTGCTAGAAGGATCTTTATGCGCCTGAACGACATTGACAGGGGGTGTTGTTAGTTGAAGGGTCAATGGTATAAATAAAAGAGATAGGCAGGATTAACAGAAGTATAATAATATGAAAGTACACAACGTTCTTGCTACGACAACCATTGAATCGCGAGAGAGAGACAAGTTACGTCAATAGTGACATGTGCTAAATACATTGACATATTGCGTTTACAGATAAGATCTACCATCACTGGCCCTTAAACCAATATAGTCTATATAATAAACAATAATGCACAATAATTATGAAACAGAAACTTAAACACAGAGCAGCTTTAACTGTAAACATAACATCTTATCACTAATAAATTCTAAATAAATTTAACCATTACAATCTTGGCATTTTGACATTATTTGAATTACAAACTTATTGTGCATTTCTTTTGTCAATGGCTTAGTTAATAAATCTGCTAACATATCTTTAGTACATAAATATTTGACATCAATAGAACCATTACAAATATGTTCTCTGATAAAATGGTGGCGAATGTCAATGTGCTTCGTTCTAGCATGGAACATAGTATTTTTGCATAATTTTTGAGCTGACTGATTGTCGTTGAAAATTGTAACTTTACACATTGAACCCAATATTTCATGCAAAAAATTACGAAGAAATAGAGCCTCCTTACAGCTGTCAGAAAGAGACATATATTCTGCCTCTGTGCTTGATAAGGCGACGGTTCTCTGTTTTCGGCTCTCCCAGGAAACTACAGATTTGCCAACCTGAAATACATAACCAGTATAAGATTTTCTATCTGTCTCGTTCCTTCCCCAGTCGGCGTCTGCATACCCTGTAATAGTAAATTCACCTTTATGAAAATTTAAACACGATTCTTTTGTCCCTTTGAGATAGCGAAGTACTCTCTTCGCTGATTTCCAGTGTGTTTCATTGTAACAGTCATTAAACTGGCTCAGATAACTGACTGCATGGGTAATATCTGGTCGTGATCCTACTGCAATGTACATCAGTGATCCAATTAAACTTCTATAATCAAATTTGTCCTTTTGATCAACAATTGACTTTTCAAGTTTCAAACCAGTCTCCATAGGCGTCACTACGGGCTTGCAATCTTCCAATTGAAATTTGTTTAACACTTTCTCAATATAATTTTTTTGATCCAAGGTTATTCTGTCCTTAAACTTGCAGATTCTCATTCCTAAGATATACCTTGCTGGCCCTAAATCTGTTATTTCAAACTCATTTTTTAGTTTATTTTTAATATCAATTATCTCCTTACATGTATTAGGTGTTGACATTAGCAAAATGTCATCAACATAAAGTGCTATTATTATAAGTTTATCATTACTGTGCTTATAATAAACACATGCTTCTAATGATGACTTATTGAAATTTAATTTGTCACATAAAACCTTATTAATTTTATCATTCCAGGCTTTAGCAGCTTGCTTTAAACCATAAATTGCTTTATTAAGCTTAAAGACTTTATTCTCGTTGCCCTTTATTGTGTAACCTTCAGGTTGCTCCATAAATACCAATTCTTGTAGGTCACCATTGAGAAAAGCTGTTTTTACATCTAAATGCTGAATATTCATATTGTATTCAGCAGCTATAGCCAGGAGTGTTCTAATACTTGAATATCTGACCACAGGAGAAAATGTCTCATTGTAATCTATCCCATATCGCTGCGTGAATCCTTTAGCGACAAGTCTGGCTTTATATCTTAGGAGTTCACCATTAACACCCAGTTTCTTTTTGAATACCCATTTACATTTTACAGGCATTTGACTTTGAACTCGATCAGTGAGTGTCCAGCATTTATTGATGATAAATGAATCATACTCGTCTTTCATCGCTTGCTTCCAGCCATCTGCTTCTGGACTACTCAGCGCCTCCTGTACTGTCTGTGGTTCATCGCTATCGTTGGTACGGGATATTTCTTGAACGAGATGAGCTACCATAGAGTCATCTGAATGCGAACTTGAAGACAACTCTTCTGCATCTATATCGGGAACATAAGTTTCATCTGAAGAATGATTTGAATAAAAACTTTCTTCACTATCAGAATCATTTACTGTTATCACACTATATCTTGGTTGTGGCTGACTTGAAATTGCGTCATCAGAATGAACCTCAGTAGAGATATTTACCTCAGAAGATGATTCTGTAGTAGGTTCAGTGTCATTCTTTACATCAAAAACTACGTGTGTAAATGACTCTTTGCAATGATTATCATCATTTGACACATTATTCTCTTTAATAAATTTATCTTCTATAAATGTAACATCCCGAGCCTTTATACAATCTTTCGGATTTTCGGAGTCTAATAATCTATAGCCCTTAGTATTTTCGCAATATCCTACGAAAATATACTTCATAGCTTTTGGTTCTAGTTTAGTTCGACGGTGCACATGTACATAAGCAATGCAACCAAAAGTACGCAAATGTGAAATGGATACCTTGTTATTCGTCCACTTCTCCTCTGGAGTGCACCCTCTGACGGCTTTAGTGGGAGAACGATTCTTGGTGTAGACAGCTGTATTGACAGCTTCAGCCCAGTATTTCTGACCAAGGCCAGCTGTTTGCAGCATACAGCGTGTCTTTTCCATAATGCTCCTATTTGCACGTTCAGCAACTCCATTCTGTTGTGGAGAGTATGGTACTGTTGTCTGATGTACAACACCCGAGTCCTTCAACAGCTTCTGAAATTTTAAATTACAATATTCAGTTCCATTATCACTCCGTATAATTTTTAATTTCTTATTCGTCTGATTTTCTACTAGAACTTTCCAAGCTTTAAATGTATCAAACACTTCATCTTTCCTTTTTAAAAAATAAACAAAAGTCTTTCTAGAGAAATCATCTATAAATGTAATAAAATATTTCGCTCCACTAAATGATGTAGAAGGCATCGGACCACACAGGTCAGAGTGCACCAACTCTAGAACTTCTTTGGCTCTGTTAAAAGAATTCTTAGGAAAAGATGTACGAGTCTGCTTTCCCTCGATACATGATACACATTGTTGAAAAACACTGTTATTATATGAAATACCTGAAGTCATACCTCGCCTTAGTAATTCCATGCTTCGATGATTGAGGTGTGCCAGACGACGATGCCATACCTGCTGAGAAGGGTTCTCTTCCTTCTCGATGACAGCAGGCATTGCTACAGCTTTTGAAGTTTCTTCACTTACAGCTTGCTCGTCCACAATAAATGCCTTCTCAGCACAACCACTATCTGAAAGTCTGAGGGAGGTATCGCATTTCATAGTAAATTTACAATTTAAAGTAGTTGATTCTACTGTGTCTAGTCGATAGATGCCACCGCACAGCATGGCTATAGCTATCATAATCTTATTGTCATAAATCTGACACATGCTAGAACTAAACACTACTTTAAAACCTTTTCTAACCATAGCGCTCACAGATAACAAATTAACAGTTAAGTTAGGTACATAATAAACATGACTTATTGTCTTTATGTCACCATTTCTCATATTAACACTGACAGAACCTCTTCCAGCAGTGTACAACTTGTCACCGTTAGCTATATTTACCTCTATTGGCTTTTTATCACTCACAAAATCACTCATGACACTTTTGTCCCCGCACATATGTTCTGTAGCACCGCTATCTATGTACCACGAACCATGCTTGATGTTTGCTGACAGCGCAATTAGTAGGGCTTTCGATTTGTCCGTATTGGTCTTCTCAGTTTTCTGTTTCTCGGACTTAGGACAATCTTTAATAAAGTGTCCCACTTTCTTGCACCTGTAACATCTTGGTTGTTTCCGAACAATCAAGGCGGAACAAGCCTCACTCTTGTCACTTCTGCGGATGTTTTCCTGCAACAACTTTCCTTTTACTATTTCGCTGGAAAGTTTTACATTTGAATTCTCCATTGCCATTATGAGCGGATCATAATCTGATGTCAATCCGCTTAACATTATTACAGCTATAAAGTCATCCTCTAGTGGTGATCCTATTTCACTAAGTGTTTGTGACATCTCAGTGATTTTGTTGATATAGCTCTCCATATTTTCGCTCTCATTCAACTTAGTTGCAAACAATGTTCTAAGAAGCCCCAGCCTACGACATAATCCCTTATCTTCATAAGCTTTTCTTAGATTGCCCCAAGCTTCATATGCCGTTTTTGCGTTGCGTATGTGTGGAATAACTGAGGATTGAACAGCTAAAGCGATACGCGCTAAAGCCTTCAGTTGTTTCTTTGCATCATGTGCTTCGTTTTCCACACACTCCCATAGCTCTTCCTGTATTAACAACATCTTCATCATAAATTTCCACGAGCTGTAATTATCAATTCCTTTTAATTTCTCGATGGAAAGAAAATTTGTTGAAGATGCAGAGCCCGCCATGTTGTCGACGAAACCACTACACCGTTTTTTCGTAGATTAAGATTTCGCCGGATTGTTTTATTTCGGGTAAAATACATACAAATTTATACTTCTGCAATGCTCTGGGCCCATAACCTGAAGGGTCAATGGTATAAATAAAAGAGATAGGCAGGATTAACAGAAGTATAATAATATGAAAGTACACAACGTTCTTGCTACGACAACCATTGAATCGCGAGAGAGAGACAAGTTACGTCAATAATGACATGTGCTAAATACATTGACATATTGCGTTTACAGATAAGATCTACCATCATTAGTAAACATTTGTGAAATTGTCACTGTCATTGTTTGTGTATAAAACAAGATGGCAGAGTTCTGTCCGTCTTGTAACATTGTAGTCAAGGTATCGAAAGTCCTGACATGACAGCTTACTTTCATAGAAGAGTTGACGTCGGCTCCCCTGCGAATGAGCTCTTCGACGACCGGCAAGTGACCGCACTGGCACGCCACGAACAATGGCGTGCCACCGTCCTGAAATCACAACATGACTAATGTAGACACAACTTTTATAGCAAAGAATTTCGCAAAACTAATGGTATGATCAATGGTATTTATTTTATGAGTCCTTGTAGGAAACCCTCCAAATATGCTTAGACGTACTTTTCTATCAGTTTATGCAGAGGGCTACAAGGATCTTTAGGCGTCCAATTTCATTGACAGAGGGGAGTTGTGGGTAAACATTTCTGAAATTGTCACAGAAATTGTTTTAAAAAAACAAGATGGCGATGTTAGTTTCGATTTTCCGAAGCTCCTTGTACCGTTCTATTAGAGAACACAAACTATAAAAAAACGTAGTGAGGGAAATTGTTTTTATGTTACCATGCTAGGCGCGTCAATGGCAGCTCCTGAGTCGAGCAGTAGTCTCGCGATGTCGAGGAAACCGCCCTGCGCTGCGAAGAACAGCGCACTCGTTCCTGTCTGAAAGTGGCAGTGGCGATTTCATTACAAGGATGAACCTTCAGAGAAGATTTCAAGATTCTGATATACAAATATTCACTTTAATAATATTCCTATATGTGTCATTATCACTGGTTCTTAGTGACCAATGTTATCCGCCAAGGACCAGTGTGATTAAGGAAGAATCATAAAACAGTTGGTCCTCCGATCTGTTTTAATGGAGAAGTTGAATTGAATCAGTTAACTACGGCTGTGGTTAGTAGACGTCAGATTACTTGTGTAAAATATAACCTACGGTACAGTTTTACTTACGGCTATAATTAATTATTGAAGAATACTCTAACACCTGTAACGTAGACGAAGTCATAACATATCTAAGAAAGTAATCAAGAAACAGTATAAGTTAAGCCAGAATTACCGTTCTGCTGCAGGCCGGGTCGGCGCCCTGCGACAGCAGTTCCCGCACGCACTCCGTGTGACCCATCGCAGCTGACAGGATGAGCGGCGTCGTGCCATCCTGAGGACAAACGGGGAAAGATGTTGAGTACCTACTGCCTGATGCTAAAGGTTATAAGATTCAGTTAAATAGGCCTGGCAAGCGACATGGTGTCAGAAAAATATTTTTTATGAGGTCTGCAAATGGCCCATTTACTTGGAGGAATTTCCCTAATGAAACCAGCTAAAAGAGAAGGAGATAAAGAAGATTGGGTGAATCTGCCCTAAAGCCCAATAGCGTTAAGATACATAGCAATGGAAAGATCTCATCAAGGTGAATATTTCTTATGCTGACTACTTCTCCTGATTGTTAGTACGTAAGGAGCTACAGAGCTCCAAATGTGAGTCATTATGTATTATTGAAATTCTGATGTTTCATCAATTAATTAAGTTTCATTAGTTCTGAGATAAATGATTTTTAACCGACTTTAAAAAGGAGGAGGTTTTTCAATTCGACCATTTTTTTTTTTTAATATGTATGTTCGCGGATAGTTTCGTTGGATAGTTCATTTTTCGAGGAAGGCTTTAGGCTATATAACATCACGCTACGACCAATAGGAGCGGAGCATAAATGAACAATGTTGCAAAAATGGTTCCTTTTCAGAGCTTCCGTTGCGTGTGGCTGCGTAAACGGTTAAAATTACGCAAAATTCATGTATGACGGAATTGTTCCCCTTTAAAATGTCAAAAAAAACACCCCGCCTGTCCGCGGTACATAATAAAGAGTATTCTATTCTATTCTATACCTCAATAAGGTTGGGGTTAGTTCGTTGGTTGGTTAGTTTTAAGATTGACTCAATATAGGTAATCCTTTTTAAGGTAATCAAATTTGTTCTAAACATGAATTAATCCTTATCCAAATAAATACGTTATGCATCACAAGTATATAATTTTGAACGAAATTGCCCTTGATATCATTTGATTTTAATGAATATCTTAGGAGATATCATAGTTTTAAAATATACATATTTAAATTTACGCGGACTATGGGTAAGCGCGCTCTCAATCTATATTTCTATAGTAGTAATAATAAAGCTGAAGAGTTTGTTTGTTTGCTTGTTTAAACACGCTAATCTCTGTAACTGCCAGTCGGATATGACAAAATATTTTTGCATTTGATAGCCCAATTCATGAGAAAGGCTATAGGCTATTTAACATCACCCTAGAACTCTTACGAGTCGAGCAAAAAGAAACAACGATAAGCGCAAACGAGGTAATAGCGCGGGCAGGCGATGCGATGCGACGGAGTGGGTCGGGGGTACAAGAAATTTCACGCGGACGAAGTCGCGGGTAGAAGCTAGTACATACATACACACACAATATATACATACATGTAACTTCAATATAGCACAGAAATCTCGATGTTATGACATGTTGCCACATCAGTACTAGATTGTCACGACAACATAATCCAACTTGTTAAATGGGGATTATACTCGTAAAGCAGCGGGGTGATCGCGTAACACACTGACAATTACAATGCCATTAATTTTGTGTCCTTATAGCAAAAAATATTGCTTTTACTATTTTAAAACAAACCCATAACTGATGTGATTGGCCCGCCACATTTTTCGGTATTTACCTGATTTTACCTCATAGTTCTACGAACGCTAAGTACCTACGAAATTCCTAATATTCAAAAAACATTAGTGAAGTTCAAAATAGCGAGAGAATGTTTAACTGAAGATTTTGCTAACGTTACGTGGCCTTAAATCACATACTTAACCAGAGAAGAAGTGGTGGCAAGATCTTCTATCCAAAGTCATATTTTTGGTACTCAGAAGAGCGAATTTCCTCTCAGCCTTTATAAATGGCGCAACCTGATAAAGCCTTTTCTAATCGTACGTACAGGCGGCGTAATAGAAGTTTTAAGATCGTATTCAGCGAATAAGTACGTCGTATGCAACAATTATGCGAAGCGCATCATTATTATATCTCTTAACATTCCTAAACTTTCATGCCCAAGTAGTCACCTATTTAGATCATTAAGGCGACAATAAGTGCCAGCTACCTTGAGCGAGTGGGAGGCGTATGCGAAACTTTTAAGCGAATAAAATTGCACAGAGCGTTAGCGTCTACCCGGACATTGGTCAGCGATGCACTGCCGCCCGTCGCCCGCAAGAGCCCCTGCTTCAACGCGCATCAAGTTAATTCGCAAAACATCCCACCTTGATTTATCAAACACAACACAAATAAAAGCCGTATACTAAAATTTGGGTAATTAAATTGTCTTTTAGATGGTGCAGATTTCATGAAAATACGCCCGATAGTTTTTGCGTGAATATCGTTTTTGTGTTCGCGTTAGACATTACTTTACAAATTAATTACACTATGTTATAAAAATATAGTTTCAAATAGTCACATATCAAATTACGAGGAAAATTGTCTAGTTTATCATATTTTTTTCAATTTGAAATCATTAAAAGTCGTATATCTGCGCCTTAACTCCGAATTGACTAACAATTCGCAAATGACGTGTTTGTAGTAAAGGTTCTCTTTAAAAAGGTCTTTACATCGATGTATCTTATGGCTATTGGGCGCTAAAAAATCCTTAACTACGGTGCCCAAGTTGTCACCTATTTTTTAGGTTATTAACTCCCGAACTGACTAACAATTGGCAAAAATCGTGTTAAGGCTCGTACATGCAGGCGCGACGCGACAGCACGACACGCGGTGCCTTTGTGTACGCTGTCGTGTTGCGCCAGTGTGTACGAGCCTTGAGTAGCAAAGGTTCTACTTGAGAAACTCTTTCCGTTGGTAATTATTTATTTATTATTAAAACTTCTCGCACACAACAGTATACAAAGGCTTATGCCTATTGGGTTTCAGGGCAGAAATCCATAGTTCGGTGCCCGTTCTCTTTTATCTCACTTGCATATTTTAGATTAGATTAGCTGAAACATGAATTCTACATGTTCTACTGTAAATTAGAAGTTTATCATACCTTTTCCAGGCTTACGAATTGATTGATCATGTACATGCTGTAATAGGATATAGATATGATACCTATACTTGTAAGCGTTCACTTACAAGCCAATGAACATGACCACTCTCGTGCTAAACCGTGAATAGTTACCATTCCGTCACTTTCACAACATTAACCGAGTATGCAAATGAACGCCTTGCCAACGTTTTTCACATTTTCCACCATAAAAGAAAACTCATTAGGAACTTTCATTTTCCGTTTTTTGTCGGCATAAAGCCTCCATTCGCGAATGTAGGACGGCTGTGTTTTACGCGGCTTTGATGGAACAGCTAGCGTAAACTTTTTACAAGTTTACTTGAGAAATGTAAATTGTAAAGTTAATTTGAATTCGCACTTGAAGAGTGGAAGTTTTAAATGACGTGGATTTCAACCCCTTTTTTTTCGTTTACTTGTTCAGTTTATTTTCGTAACAGACGATGTCCTAGGTACCTACTCTATTGTGTTGTCAGTCAGTCATTATGTTGCAAAGACGTCTTTGAGTGTAGTTATTAGTTAGTTGTGTATCTACATGAGTTTTCATGACGGCTGTCTGTTTGTTAGTTAAAATCTTTATTTCATTGGCTATTGTAAAAATAATACTTATTTAGTATAAGTTAATGTTAACTAAGGAATCATAACTAAATTAAATTCATAGTTTGCTTTTTTAAACATAAGAACTTGGCAAGATTCAATCTCATGATGAATTTCTAAAATATGAAATGCGTGATGTGCCAAATAATGAAGACGAATCTGTGGCCCGCTTCCCCGGCGGATTGAATCGGACACACAATACATAATGCAGTGAATCCGAGATGTGCACTCATGAAAAACATTAACCTCTTTTTGCTATCAATCGGGTAAACGCCGCAAAAAGTGAGCGGTCGGTCGGCGCCAAATTGAGACCGACAAAAACGGTTCGAAGTTCGACCCTCGAAATAGAAACAATGCAAAAACACTGATTACGTAACAGAAGCTTTTCATATTAGGTACCTTCCTTAAGTATCGGCAACTCATAAGTAACCCGATCAACTTGTAAGCAATTTTGTCCATCATTTACTTACGCATTGTGCTCCGCTTATGTAGGTACCTAATTACTTTTCCTCATTATTATTTTACGAAATCATTTATTTTTATTGACCTATAAGACAGGTGTAGTAATTAGATTACCTGTGCAAACTAGGAGTCATCGTAGCTCACTAGCTAAAGAGCCCAAGTCGTTTAATCTCGTGTCGCCGACGATAATTTGTTGTAAAAGCTTGACACAGATACTCAACAAGGAATGACAGTTGTAGGATAATAATCTACACACGTTCCCTGCGGTACTCTTCAAAACATATTAGCCACAACTAATACCAACACTAGACTAAAATGGAGACTTCCGCCGCCTTATAGGTAGAGTTAATTCATATACAAATATGGTTTATGATGACAGCTAACCATGAATTATATCGAATATAGGTTGTATTAACAATGTATTAGGCTAGTATGTTGATATTATGTTTTCGATTTGAAGTTTGCTGGCACGGGAGCAGTAATTATAAAATAGCTTGCAAAGAATTCGTTCCAGTGTAACCTCGGATGCAGCTGAATACCAGTATTTACATGAAGCGACTTCCTATCTGACCTCCACAACGCAGTTGCTGAGTAACACGATACTTATTGATAAAACTGGTTGTCAGACTTTCGGGCTTCTGCCTACCAAAGACATCAGGGATCAACGGCTTACCGAGTTTTCCGAGGCACGGAAGGGTATCACTAAACAGGGTGTAAAAAGACCCATCACATAGCCGTAAATTAGACCTTCTGTATATCAAACTAAGGATCGTTGCACAAAAATAAAACATGGTGCTTATGGGTGCATGCAATAGTATAGAGGTCGTGGGAGGGGGAGGGGGGGCAGATATTTAAAGTTGTTTTAACATTAAACACTTGCTTACCGTAAAAAAAAAGTCTGTAAAAGTGAGTTTTGTCCTTCAATATCTGATCTCCGCAACCAGAAGGTTCCCAGGTATGATCTAGTCTAGTACAAAAAAATGATAAAAATCACGGGGAGAACATGTGACTCTCGGCTTTGTTAAGTGTCTTTTTACACCCGTTATGATAGATGGTCACCCATCCACGGACCGACCTTGGCAATCGTTGCTTAACCTTGAAGACTGAACCGTCATAATAACATCAGCCACGAGCCCCTCTAATTAGAAACAGCGTCATCGTAAAAAAAATACCTTGACAAACGTATAAGAATGTCTATCGAGTTAAATGCTGTGGCATCACAAATCACAATGTATTACAACTTAATTGCAGTTAGATAATTAAAGTGTCAACAGTCCGTATGTCAACGTTTACTTAATCACTGTTCAATGCAATGACTTATTCAATTGTCCGTGAAATTCACAGCTATTTATTTAACTGCAAATACTTGCCGTATGCATTGACTGATTGACAGAATACGAGATGTTAGCTTAGTAGATATTTTTCAAAAGTATTGTAAAGCGTTTTCAGCATCTTTGGGCCTAGCACGAACGTATCCATCATCTGTAGCCTGTGGGCCTAGCACGAACGTATTCATCATCTGTGGCCTGTGGGCCTAGCACAAACGTATTCATCATCTGTGGCCTGTGGGCCTAGCACGAACGTATTCATCATCTGTGGCCTGTGGGCCTAGCACGAACGTATTCATCATCTGTGGCCTGTGCGCCTAGCACGAACGTATTCATCATCTGTAGCCTGTAGGCCTAGCACGAACGTATTCATCATCTGTGCCCTGTGGGCCTAGCACGAACGTATTCACCATCTGTAGCCTGTGGGCCTAGCACGAACGTATTCACCATCTGTAGCCTGTGGGCCTAGCACGAACGTATTCATCACCTGTGGCATGTGGGCCTAGCACGAAAGCGCGGGATGAACGTAACGTCTGAACGATTTAAAAACACTTTTTTCTCACATGGGTAATATTTACTTAGTTTCAAGACTTTATTCATATCATGAGTGATAATTCAAAATGCTATGTTAGTTGTATTTTCCATTAAAAATGGTTCGAATTTACGTCACATTTGCATCCCGCGTTGGTGCTAGCGCCTCAAAAATAATATTTATTTATTTAAATATATTGTAAATACTTACCTACTGAGCTAACTTACTTACTGTCTTTACTACTTAAGAGCACCAAAAAAAACACCAGATGTTATGACCTCGCTGAAGCTCTGTTTTCAGTGATTAACAAGTGCCTACTTTAAGTTTAATTATAAGGTGTTGTTTACTTTAAACGCAGTGTTAACTGCAAGTAACGGCAGTTAACTAACGAGCTGTCAACTGTGCTCTGTTTAACGGGTAGTGCAGCGTCATGCTTACATTGAGTAAGCATTAAAATTAAAACCACACACACACACACATTAAAGTGTTAAAAGATGTAAGTGGACTTGTTGAGTAAATGTTGGACGATTTAACTTAAAATATAAAGGTTCCTGAAACCGTGAACTGAGCAGAAGAACTTGTACCTAGGATGCAGATGTTACTTGGTTAATTATTGCCTTGCCTTGCCAATTGAGATGTTATAATGGCTTCTAAAGTCTTAAAGGACAAATCTCATAGAAATCAGTGTTAATGTTATGGTGAACTGCTGTATCTGCGTAATCTGAGTAAAACACAGATCACTATCACGCCACTTAAATTCTTATCAAAAACACTATCTCTTATGACCACGCTACATTTACTGCGTGTAAAAAAGGCATGAGCACGCAGCTTCCCGCTAATAAATCACGTCCGTTCAGCATCATTACATTCCTACATGTGCTTAGCTTACTGTAACCAGTGTACACGCGACTTTAGGCCGGAAATACACATGCTATGCAATATGGAACAGTCACGCTTGATTAGAAAACTATTATAAAAACTTGTATTTTTCGTTTTAAAAAAATATTTTCTAAGAAGTCATCAGGGCATATTATGGGGCGTCGAACCATAGGTTCACATATTTGGGTCGGCACATGCGAATACGCGGTATTTTTTTTACAAAAGCCGAACCGAAACTAAAATTACACAAATTCGGCTTTCATTCTGGTCGTGTCGATCGGCAAACATCGTTCGGCATCGACTCTCGCTTAATCATATTCGGGTCGGCTGAGCACGATTTGAGCTAAGCCGAGCGGCTTTTTTCCCGTACATAATATCTACATATTCGATTTTGCCGGCCGACCCGACTATGCCAAATCATATCGAACTGAACATATGTGACCCTTACAGCATGACTAGCGACTGGATTATAAAGAAAATCGCTAGAACCAAATTATTAGGTTATGGAGATCTGCTGGCAAGCCAGTGGCAGTAACATAAGAAAAAACAACAAACTAAACTACAAAAGAAGCACGTGTGTTTCAGGCCTTAACCTACGCCCAAGCTAATTTCAGCTTGTAATTACTGAACGATTAACATAACAATTTGAGAATGTAACATGTTACATACATAATGTAGTTTTATGCTTATTTATGTTAATCGTTCAGTTGTTAGCGAGAAAAAGTAAACAAGAATAAATTCCGTAGAAAAGAGAAAAGCTGAATTCTAGTCACAATGTAACAGTAAATGTAGTGACAAATTGATAAGTTTTAATTAAGATTTAAATCATTTATTCGTTGTTTAGAACGATGAACTAGAAAATGAAACCCAGTAGCGTCTGGCAAAGGATAATGTAAACGGACGTAGGTAGGCACCGCTAGGTCAGCTAACTCCATTGGGTTGCGTTCTATGAATGAGAGAAATTTCTTTTATAATGGTAGATTTCGTCCTTTCAATAGCATCCATCTTTCCACTAATAACGCACAACCATCTAGTAATCCATTAGGCAAACGTGAAAATCTTAAATTCAATGACAGACTACGCACTACCTAACCCGCTTGGTCTGGAAGCATGAAATTTTGTACAACATTTCCTTATACAGGATCAAATTAAATTAGCTCAACACGTCTATGAAGTTTCGCCCGCTAATTGAATTTGACTCTGCATAACGAAGGTGAGCACTAAGGAAAGATTTTAGAAAACTCCCCCCTAATGGGGTTAAATAGGGGATGAAACTTTGTATGGAAGTTCTTCATTCTTGCAGATACGAAATCCCGCATCGGGCACACCGCTTGTGTTTTACACAAATATGATCTCCACATAATGCCGAGTCGCCCACACTCGTGGCGCACAAACAACTTATAATACTCGGATTACTTGGTCACAATTCGCACGTTATTACGAATACACGCGTGTTCTCACATCCATTATATCTTCACGTTTACGTAAGTGTGAGGAGCTGTTTAATAATATTATATGGAGTTAACGCTTTGTTGTAGATTCTCGAAGTAAGGACGGTTCCAAGTTATAGGCGACGCGGTTTGTTTAGTAATAGTAGTTTATGAAACTGCTGCATAATGAGGGGTAATAAGACAGGAGTGTGTTTAAAAACCGATACCGAACCGATAGTATCCACACAACTGTTTTAATACCTACATAGTTATGTGCAGTTTCATACACTATTTTATCTACTCTGATACATTGGTATTGAAACTACTAAATAAAAGATCAAAGTTTCCTCCGAAATTCAGTACAATAAAACGTATGAATGGCGCCAAAACCCAGCACATCACCGCGCAAGCGCTGCCACAGACAAGCAAAAATTGAAATCATAACTTTTTTGTAATGCTATGAAAATAGCACGCCCCGCAAATGCGTTCCATTAGAAAAAAGTAATTGATGGAAACTCCTTGGCGATATTAACTTCTTAGATTGGCCCTGTATCATATTGGTAAAAAAAATATTTTATAACATTATTTTGTTAGAGAAAAAGTGTTATAAGTAATAACATTATATTTTTAAATTTCGGTATTGCGTTTCTAAAGTATATCAATATAAACTCGTTTTCATGTTTATAATTCGAATTTTACGATATGAGAGTAGATAAAATTATTTATGACAGCGATACCACGAGATTTACTTAAACTTTTCTATGACAAAGATGCCCTCTTGGTTCATATCTTTCTACATACAGCATAGCTTGCTTGTCGACATTGCAAGTTAGGTATATTCGGGACTGTGATTTCTCAGAAAATATTTTCGAGCAGAATATAGGGTAGAATGTAGGTGAAGAAGCGTTCTGCCTGTCGTTTTACTCGTGTGGCCTGTGGATGTAACATACGCAGCGAACCTACACAGTCCTTCGCACCCAGTATAATTACGCTTTTAGGATGCTGTTGGGGCTGCCGTGGCGCTGCAGCGCGTCTGGTATGTTTGCTGAAGCGCGTACGGATGGCTTTCAAGCCATCATGCTCAAGAAAGCAAACACCGTCTACGAAGCAGCAGCAACTTCATTCTGAATGTGATTGCTGCCTGTTTTGACTATCCTATCCAGAATCCGTGGATAAGGACAGCCATAGGGATCAGTTAGGTACAGGTACTAACAATACTAACGTATTTTTAGGTACAATTTTTGTTATTAAGAAAAAACATTTTATGTTTTGTATGTGTTTTGTGATATTATAATAATGTAACTAATATGGAGATTCTCTGAAATAAATAAATAATAATAATAGCCTATCTTTAATAAAAATCTTGGCCACAGCTGGTAGAAGTTCGAGATTTATTTATTTATTAAAACTTCTCGCACACAACAGTATACAAAGGCGGACTTAATGCCTTAGGCATTCTCTACCAGTCAACCACAAATAATAATAAAAAAAGAAATATAATAATAATAATAAATATAATATTTCCATAGCAAGCAAAGCGACTCTTGTTCCTAGGCTAGCCCAACTAGAGTGCTGAGCGAACTGATGGAACAGGAAGACTTTGTGGTTTAGGCGCCTAAAACTTGCGAAGTTTGTGAAACTGAACAGTTTATAAGTTGCCCCAACTACCATTCACATCTATTACGTGGTTTAATGTAAGAGTGACGTAAAGGGACCGCTGTTTATAATAAAACATGACAGGTAGCAACTTAGTTATGAATTCACGACCTTACTGTGGGCCAAGCTATGAACGAACATGAGCAGAGAAATTAATATTCAGAAATTATGACTTGGAGTTGGAAAGGCTATGAACCTTTTGGGCATCAGTGTCGTACTACAAAATAAAGCCTGATAAATAATAATTACGAAATTAACACCATTGGGGATGTTCTTCAGAAATGTTAGGTGCGTAGTAACCGGCGTGCGTGTATAAATGCAAACGAAACCAAAGGAGGTTTTAAGGACCGTTGCAGGTGGTATGTACTCGTAGTTTCGGGTTAACACCATTTTCCCATGGGAAGCCATGGGCAAAAATCGAGAGTTTTTGTATATATGTATGAACACTATTGAATTGCTTAAAAGACGGAAATGGTTTATGTCCATTATTTATAGCGGCCAACGGGTGACCTATATTCAAAAGTGTATACCTAACTTTATTTTTAGAACAAACTTTTTCAAACAAATAAACGGAACTTTCCAAAACTATGGATATCGCTTCAGCTTTTGACTTGAGCGTGGAAATGTGAATTTCATATCACTCTTAAAGAATACAATATAATAGAATAGATTGGTCGTAAGTGGGCCACTAATTTAACGTCACTATAAAACCATTAGAATCTATTGTATGAAGAACTATAGTGGTTTGTACTTTGATTAATGAAATTCTTTGGTACATTGAAAGAAAATTAATTAAAAAGTTATTGTGAACAAGTACCGTAGGTGCTTTGTACTGCTTGTTCAATATTAGTTTTGATAGATTAGTTTAAGGAATATTCTCACGGATCCCTTCCAAGATTAAAATGATGTCTCAGAGATTGGAATCTCAACAAGCTCCCTTTACTTTCCCAGCTATTATATTCTGATTTTATGTTTTTTTGATAAAGCTGTTGATTATGATGAGTGGTACAGTCAGCACATCAGAGGCAAAAACCGGCCAAGTGCGAGTCGGACTCGCGCACGAAGGGTTCCGTACCATTACCTATAAAAACGGCAAAAAAACACGTTTGCGGCGGTTGTATGGGAGCCCCCTTAAATATTTATTTTATTCTGTTTTTTAGTATTTGTTGTTATAGCGGCAACAGAAATACATCATCTGTGAAAATTTCAACTATACATATATGTAACTATCACGGTACCTACATGAGATACAGTCTGGTGACAGACGGACAGACGGACGGACAGCGGAGTCTTAGTAATAGGGTCCCGTTTTACCCTTTGGGTACGGAACCCTTAAAAATGACATTGACAGCACCTTTATGTAGTAGCAGTAAGTGTGATTTTTGTAGTGCAAGTGTTACTGATGCGCGGTTGGTTGTACCTAGGTGCCACTGGCCCACTGCTCTGCCACAGCTCGTAACACTATACAATATTCAGACCGTTCAATAACACTGGCTTCACCTTGGAATATATACTAATGTCCCTAGGCTTAAATCAGTAAACAAAACTAAAAAGCAATAATCAATCTTCCAAAAACAAAACACGGTGCAACAAATTCAGAACTCCTCAAAATCTAGGCCATTGATTTATTCGGCTGCCTAAAATAAACCTTTTTCGGCTCCTAGGGTTACGACTTACGTTACACCCCATCCGTCTTTCTTCGGGCCTCAAGGAGGATTGGGGGACGTTGGGTGCCCGTCATCGACGCGTTTTATAGGCAAAGCGTGGCACTTTGAACTTCGCCGAGTCATCAATTCTGTTAGTGACACCGCTAATCTTGTCGCATGATCTCGATAATGTGGTTTATCGTCACGTTTTCATCTTTTTAGTGTATCGTTAAAGCGACAATGGAGCATTTAAAATACTTTGACGTTTTTTAGACTACATACACGAAAACATGTGAAATTATTATATAATTTTAAATTACTATTATACTTAATTATTACCACAAATGTAGATTATAAGATTAATTTTGAAATCTTAGCAACAATGTAACTGACTTACTGTAATCGTACCAATCAAATATTTGGCCTGAACTCATTTGACATTCCCCTGAGATATTGAAATCGATATGTCCTATATTGATATCAATATCTTAGATTTATGTCTAGTCAAGTGTCAGCGAAGGCGGCGACGAATTGATAATTTGGTACATTGAACAATATTAGGAACGTATTGTATTATTTAATCTAATACCAACGCTTGAATGATTGAGAAGTCGTTGACATAGCGACATGACAAGGCTCTGTTCTTCAAAGAAGCTTTCAAAGCTTGGCCTCATCAGTCAATTCATAAATATTGCCTGCCCATAATAAAACGCTTGCGTTATGAAGCTATACTAACACTAACATGGGGAGCTGAAACACTTTCGCCACCTGTTGTTACCTATATCAGGTCTCCAGGGATATACAACTACAAAATGTCATTCCGTATAGGGACATCCTTGACGACGCGATGACACGATACTTCGACAACGGAATTGCTTTATGTATGTTACCATTTGCCCCCATTTTTCGATAAACAGCACGTTTTCTTATGAAGGATCTCTCAGTGTTCCCGGAGTCTGGATTTGTGCCCAGTTGATGGCAATAGGTTGGCCCCCTATAACATGGGACTTAAAAACAACTAGCAATATGTGGACGTACTATAGGTACAACTCTGTCGTACCCTTCGGAGAAAACAGGCGTGATGTTATGTTATTAGTAGGTTTGGTTTCTTACCCTGTCCCTGGAGTCGATGTGAACCTTCCCGGTGTCGAGCAGCTGACGAAGCCTGTCGCAGTCTCCTCGCAGCGCTGCTAAGTGGAACTGCACGTCTGTGCGAGATTCTTTCTGTAAAGAACATATTCCCATTAGAAAATGTCTATCGTCCAAGGAGTTTGCCAGAATGTTGGGATTGGGGAGGTCAGGCAACGGATAAGTATTGAAAAATCTTCATTTGCAACTAGGTATATCACTTTGGAGAAACATGCGTCATGCGACAGATATGTATCACAGTACAAACAAATTCTTAAGAAAACTTATCTCTGCAACCTTGATAAATTACACTTTTGGCCTCCAAAACTATGCGCAAATAATTTCCATACAAAACATCCTTTGTCATCTATGTCTAACAATAATTGGCAAACATTGCTATCATAATCACAGCATTCACAGCTCTGATGGCACTGCAGAAGATTAGGTACAGACAATTGCACATACCAAATAATGTAGGAGCGTGATAAAACATCGCGTGTTTGTCACGCTGTAATTGTAATGTACACTGTAATTGTTATTTGAGAACTAATTGTAATTACTTAGGTATGTGATTTACGAGAATGTACGGAAACGGATGTGGAATTGTATTCATTAATTTTAATTGCTCATTGAGAGGCGAGGAGTGAATTTCAGAAGATTCGAAAATTCTTCGGAGCTTTCCACGTGTGCAAATGAACATGCCCCCGCCTACATAGTTTAAAATCTTCCGTGTTCCTAATATTATTATAATACACTATTATCATTTGAAATTCGTATCTATCTGACTCATTCAAACGAGTTTATATCTCAAATTCTCAACTGACCTTGTACCTGGCATTAATGTAAACAAATTAAAATTTTAATTAAAATAGTTATTAAAAACTTCAGCAATTATTTACTTAGTAAACACTCCATCTTCAAATACCTATTTGCGTTGTTAATTCCTTTTAATTATAACTGCATTCATTAAGACTAGAAGAACAAAAAATAACAGTTCTTTGATACAACTAGTCTAACTTTATTAAAATGCAAATGAGAAAATCAAGAACTAAAGTTAGGATACAGATGATTCAAATCTCAATTTATGAATCACTCGTCCTCAATTTTCCAATCATCTAAACCCTACAATATAAAATTGACTGTTTCAGTAAAAGATAACTATTGTCTACTTTTACGACCACTTCTGTTTAGCATTTTTGATCAAATCCGACGTAAGCGCAAGTATGTTACTTGTTATTTTCTCACAATGTTACAGGTAAAGGTAATATAATAAAATATAATCAATAATCATTGTTAAGGGACTAATTACAGTTATTCAGCTCAATTCAGTTTTTGTCCATAGAAAACGTCAGTTTTGTATGGAGATGCGTACGCATCCGTTCAGCTTTCCGGATGTGTACACATCTCCATACAAAACTGGTGTTTTCTATGGACAAAAACTGAATTGAGCTGAATAACTGTAGTTAGTCCCTAAATCTATCAATTACAATAAGAAAATCTCCAGTTGCTACCCAGGTTTATAAAAACACAAGAATCACAATCTCACGGTGAATCTTATAAAACAACATTTGTTTAAGGATAACAATGTGGGTGACATTACATTATGTATGAATGTCAAATAACGGTTGAATCTCACAAATAAGAACATTTACATAGTCTGCCACAAATAATGTATGTCGATAGTTCGATACCTCTCGATTTTCAACGAGATTTGTAGACTTGTTTTTTTATACAGATTTTTGGTATCACAGTTTATTAGAAGGAGGAAAACTGGTTTATAGAGATATTTTTCTTCTTTTGGTTATGATCAGATTTATCAACAAGATTTGGACACTGTTTTTGTAAAGGCTTTGTCTATAATTTCGGCCATTGAGAGTTTTATAGAAGTTTAAATCTTTTCTCTCATAGAACATTAAAACATTATTTAGAACGACAGATAGTTCGGTTCCCAAAAGGGTACGTAGGTTTATACTTTATGGAGAACAATTATGTAATGACTTCTCACAAAAACAGTCCTTATCTACGACCCATCTTCATCTTACAGTCAAAACATCAACCCAGGGACATAAACCAATTTTGAGTCAATTTGCTGTGGCGATAGGTTACGCGACCCCGCGCGACGACGCGAGGCAGTTCCCTTCGCTGAATATTAGATGACTGAACGCTCTCTGATTACCGTGCACCGTGCGAATAGGGGATCGGTGTATTATTTATACATTTAAGGGGTGATAGGAGGGGTTGAAGAATAGGTATATGAGGTGAAGACTGGAATAATAAGGAATACTAGAACAAAGATGCTTATAGACGACAATTATGGTGCGAGTCGGCTAATCCAGGAATTCTCTGGGGTGTCGGAAGTACAGATACAAAATAAATCATACTGGAAACAGACAGACAGAGGGAGACGGAGAGCGAGTAGTCTACAGGTAGCTAAACGAATGGCATTATTATGAACGAAACTTAATAATTGGATTTTGGACCTCTGTGTAACATTATCATTGCAATGGGCAATTCGTAAAAACTGGGTTTTTAAAGTCACAACCAAATAATGGTACTTTCGTCCAGCAATACATTACTAGTCCACTATTCAACCTAATCGGAACATTTCCCATCAGTCGTAAGAGCAAATTCGTGTTTTTTTTTCGATAACATCGGAGCATCGAGTAGAAAGCCTTAGGCCATCTGATTAAGTGGATGATCCAATCGATGACGATATTTTTGGCTATTGTTTGTTTATGTAATAGTTGAGTGCATTACTGTAAGTTTACATAAGGCGATACAGATTGATGTGGTGTCGAATGATATACGAGTAAAATGTAATAAAAAAGGAGAAAAAATCTAGAATAGTATTTTTTCAAAAGAAAGTTTGTTGTGCTTGAAGGTGAACACCAGACTGGTAAAGATAAAATAAGCAAGAAAGAAAAACAGCAGATGTTAGCTGGCAGCGAAACATTATACTACAGAAAGAATTCCGAAGCATCCGTTCTCCATCGAAGAAAATATATTGATAACTAGGGCATGCAATATCGGAAGGTTCTCAACTCCGGAACTGAATTCCAATACCGGAGATCTGATTCCGGAATTCCGGAACTGGTTCCGGAACTGGTAACTTTTAATTGTCTCTAATAGAGCAACCATCTCTATCTACATATAGAAAAAGGTTTGTTTCAAATCAAACAAGATTTATAATTATATCGGTCTTTTAGGGCTAGTTTCACCATACCTACTGTGTTTATTCTAAATGTCCCGTTATTGTTTGATGGATTGTCTTACGAAAAATAGTCCGTCAAAATGCTTAGCATAGCACTTAGTAACAGCAAAGTTTGGTGAAATTGGTGCTAAGTAATTTTTTGTCACATCCAAAATTAAACATATTTGGTCATCTTTCTCGCTTATTACTCTAATTAGACATTTAAACAGTAAAAACAACAAGGCTATCACAACAGAATTAAAAGTGAAATATTATGAATAATAAACATACGATACCTATTTGAATCAGAAATTCCTTCATTATTGCGTTTAGGAAAGGTATCATCCACTGCTTGTGCAGAGAAGTCTTCCGGATTGGGTAAATAGTGTAGCACATCTGCTAATAGTAGTCGTCTTTGTTTTATACGACTTCACAAGTTCATCGGAAATTTAGAACTCAAGAAGCTGTTCCGTTCTAGTTACTTGAGAAGAAACTGTTACGTGGTAGGATCCAATAGCAACCTTATTATAACGACCATTAAGATCATTGTGAATTTTACAAACTTGTCAATGGTAGCAACCCAACAACAACCTTATTGCAACGGCAAAAAAAATCACTGTGATTTTGACAGTGATATAAATTCAGAGGTAAAATAGCTGTGAACGGACTGTAGGCCTGGTTGGCTAGCTGCTTGGAAAGTTACACAGACGTTAGATAGTTGCGTTCAGAAAAAATAATAATTCAAAATTTCAAATATCAATGAATTTGAAACACTGTATGAATATCGGAATTACGATATTACTCTTCTCAATTCCAGAGTTGAGATATCAGACAAATTTTAACGAAATTCCGGAATTACGAAATTACGGATATCCGGAATTGCATGCCCTATTCATAACCCATGTTCTCGAATCCATAACGCCAAAAGTACGTGAAGCACATATCGAATGTTTGCTAAATGCGACAGAATTCAGAATTAGCGTCTTATTTTCGTCCATGTCTTAAGTATAGGAGCGAATTGGGTTACGGTGGCGCACGTAGGCGAAAGGCAATTGAAGTTATTACAATTTGTGCAGTACAGCTATATTATTCTACCTTGAAATAATGGGCTTACGAGAACAGTATCCATTGGTGAATTAGCATTAGTATCTATTTTGAGAGAGCGAATGGAGTGATGGATGAAGGGAAGTTCACTGACATTGTGATTGTTCTCTGCAGTAATTATAGGTTGCTGTGCTATAATTTGAATGCTAAGTATGCCTTTAGTCAGTGCTTTGGTAGACATATTCTTAGGGGCCTACGAAGCGACGGATGTTGGGCAATAGATAGCATTGTGCTCTGAAATTATAAGCTATCCTTCCACTATTTAGATTCAGTTCACCTTTTTCTTTAGTCGGTTTTGTAATGAGGTTAGTCAGGGACTCGAAAAGTTTCTGTACAATCATTAGATTTACCAAATTACTTATTTTGTACTAGCTTTTGCCCGCGGCTTCGCTCGCGTTAATTTAGACTTTGACAATCAATTTGGGTTATAATTCAATTATGATTCGAAAGACACGTGGCGCCATCTATTATCATAAGAACGTTATTGTTGTTTTCCTCGGGAAAACAACAATCGGGTTTTCTACTTTTTTTCGGGATGAAAGGTACCCTATGTCCGTTTCTGTACACCTGACAACGTATATGCAAAATTTCAGGAAGATCGGTTCAGTGGTTTAGGCGTGAATAGGTAACAAACAAACTGACTTTCGCATTTATAATATTAGTTAGGATTAGGATAACTTAGTTGTTTGAGTTACCGATTGTGTCAAATTTTTCACTTGTGCAAATATGTTTATTTTGGATGTAACAATGGGTAGTTATTTTGAGAACAAAGGAATGAAATATACTTCTTCAGTAACCGTAATGTGTCGTGTATACGAGTATGTTGTTAAAGTATTTGCTTTACTTGCGAATATTTTTTACGGTATTCGTCATAATCATAAGTGTTGAATGCTAAGAATGTGCTGAACGTAGATAAACAGCGAACATTATCGTTAACTAGGCCGATTATTAGTTTTTACAGATATCGAGCAGGAAAAAAGTGGAGAATTGAAAGAATTGCATAGACTATTTCTGAGCTAAACCATAATTTTCCGGTAATAAGCGTTTATTATTTTTCTGCCGCACTAATCATGCGTTGCATTTCTATCGCGGTAGTGAATTAAGTTGGCACTATGAACAGATTTCACATTGCAACCACACATTTGCCCGTATCCATTTTGCGGTTTCTGATAATTTGCAACAACCAGAAAGGCAAGGAGGCTTAAACCCAGTAGCGGGTGATTCCATGCTGATATATTATGATAATGATGATATTTATTCGAATTTGAACAGAGAGTCTCTCATGTTATGGGTCAACAGCGGTCTCTTACTGTCATCATCACCATTTATTATCATGATCATCCACAGCTCGACTTCAGCCACTGCTAGGCTCGGGCCTCTACAATAATAATATGCATGCACCCAGCCATTTATTGTTTAGTTTACCGAAGATGCTAAAAAGTGGAAGAAAAAGGTTAACATAAAAACCAGGTCCACATTGTCATGGTTCTGAACTACCCATCATTTTACGAATTTTATTGTTACGAAGTTTCCTCTGCCATGCCGTCAGGGATGGCAACATCCCGATTTAGATGACAGGGATTTTCGTCACTCTACTAGCTTATTTAGTTATGATGTATATGCGGCGACTTTTAGCCGTGTAGCGGTAAAATGACCTGATCCTTTTTCTTTTATTGCTTCCGCAATATCTACATGAAAATTATATTAGTTCACTGGACTCATGATACATTCTAATTCTAATACAGTACCTTTGTTTCTTGGGTGTGTGTTCTACTTATGCTAAGTATCTTGCCAAAAATCGTTCTAGTGTCAGCCCTGCCTCTGATTGTGAATCAAGCGGTCAGTTTCCACGGCGACCACACATAGCTGTCTTACTGTTACTACAATCATTTGCACTATCCCGGGAAATTGCCCTAGCGGTACCTACACGAGCCGTTAGACAACCTTCAGATAGTGATTAGAGGCGATTGCACTTGATGTATGCGATGCAAATGTGATAGTGTTTCTATGTTTAGTACACCATCTACCTAACCAGTGATAGATATGAAATTGATTATGATTGATGGATTATGAACATCGTAATGATTGATTGAAGGAACTGAGGGAGGGTGTCTAAATATTTTCGCACAAGTTAAGTATTTGGAATTTTACAAATGACAAAGCGAAAAAAAAAAAAAACATAGTAATCCACTAGTTCAACCTGTATACAAAATAGGCTGTCTACACACTTGCACACTTTTAAACAACGCAACTACCTATCGTTCTACTTTCAAACGACCGAATCTTTAACAACTTCACGAAAGCCAAAATTGTACCCACTTAGACCCGTCAGTGGCATAAGCATTACCTAGCTGATGTCGCAACACTGGAAAGGTACTGCTGTCAGCACATCAGTCACTGTTTCCACCGTTTGCAATGATTGATGGGACGTGTCGCTTTCTATTTGTGAAGATGGAAGCGAGGAGTGAAGACTGTCCACTAATGCGCTGCGGAAGTAGTTACCAAAGTGCAGGGACAGGTCAGCGTGGAAAGTGGTAGGTAATAGTCATGAAAATAAGTACTTTTCGAAACAATAGTTGTTGATGTGAAGCTATGAGCGAACAATGGAAAAGATCCTTCTGTAAGGTATTTTACAAATATACGTACTTGTGGATTTTTTTTTAATGTTTTTAATTTATTTTGTAAGCGAACCATGATTTCGGAAATTATCGGAAGATATTAAGTTCATCGAAATAGTGGCATATAATTCACTGTTAAACGCTACAACATTATCACTATCACAATAATTAAACAATTACGGAACACGAACATTCTACTAATAAACACTGTTATTGTGTTACACAACTTTACTGGTAAACATCAAAGCACTAAAAAACACGCAAAAAGAAAATAATTTCTCTCTAACTACACAGAATTAATTGGAGACTAATTTAAAACAACACCTCAGCTTATTTACAATAACAACAAAAAGTCTCTCTATTTCCATTTGCGGAAACAAGAGCCGAGTGAATAAATTCAACAATACAATGAAATGTTTATTAGAGCGCAACTAACAACGTTATTCACCGTTTATTGTGAACCACTCAAGGTATGCCTCGGAATATGTTAAGAACTCGTGCGAGACGGATCTGTTGGGCAACTGTTGCGCGACTAAGGAATATTAGAACCTCTACCGCGTGCGCTGTTGGAATTTCAACGCCCAGCTCAGCGCCAAAAATTTTAAACCCAACAGTGAGCTTTTATTTATCCATTCATTCAGGTGTCAGTTGTCACCTACTGTTAGTAAAACCGGGCATTTGTTATAAGGAAAACCAACACTGTATTTCTAATTGTTGTTATACATCATGTTTTGTTATGATCGCTCAAACAACGTGACACACGACACAGTAAATAAAATTATGTGCATAATTAAATGTTGGTCAGGAAAATCAGCAGTTACCAGCTTATCGATAGATTACTGTATTACCATTATTAAATCGCTATCCTCTCCAATAAACTAAATTGTTGGTAAAGGATCTCAGTAAATCATGAAACAAATATCTCTTTGAAAAGTTGCGCAACATCCTAGCAACTGACAAAACAATTATACCGCCACGGAGTAAAAAAACCGCAGAACTTCCACCTTGTAGATGTTACGACAAAAACTTTACACAACTTCGACTATTGATGATCAAAACAAAATAAGCTTCTGCAGTACTTCACTTTTTTTAAGTGCAGATGTGCAGTATAACAGTGTTTTATGTGCATGGGAGCTTTTTATTAGGCATATTATTCTAATGGTCCTTCTGTACCAATAAAATTTTTGGTCATACCGTCCGAATATTTTTTGCCGACAACGTTCAGACGTAAACAACTCTCTATTTCGTTCGCGGTCGGGTCGTGTCAAAATTGTACGCAATCATTGTTCTTTTATGTACAATACCTACAAGTATTAGACCACTTGGGTGTGATACCATTTTAGTGTTACATCAGACTAATGAAAATATACGTTGATTGAGTGTATAACTACTTAGGATGTGATACAGAATAGGAAAGGCGAAATCCAGGCTGAATATGTTTAAAGTTAAATGTAGCTGTCACCACACGGTGGGGGACGAAGAAGGGCGGCGCCGCCGAGGCCGGCCCAGGAAGCGGTTGCGATACTACCAAGACGCGCACCGCAAGGGCTTGTTCGAGTTGGCTCATACAAAGTATACCTGGAACAATCTGGGGGAGGCCTTTGCCTAGCAGTGGAATACACCGCTATCAAAAAAATGTAACTGCATCCAACTTTACACGGTTCTCTAAATAGTTTAACAACAGCCTTTCCTGTTCTAAATCCTGCCCACCGTAATGAAATAAAAATGAAAATTCACCACTTTAACACGTATAATAATTTATTAATATTTAAAATAAAATAATCGCATCAACAGGTATATCGGATGATAAATCTTTGTTACGCATTTGGTTTCCCTACTAGGGAATCGATTGCAATCGGTTTTAGGTTTGTGACGTCCTACTAAATTACGTAAACTTTCAAATTATTATTATCTTATAAAGATGATCCTACTGCTACTGATGGTGCTATTGCTGATTTTAATGATTATAATTCTGTAAATCCGTATTTGTTACGGCCGCGAATCATATTTTAATCAACATACAACTTGACACTGACCTGCAAATTGTAAAAAACGTAAGTAAATTTGAATTTCGCGAGCTACCTTAGTGCATCCCCCTAACCAAATTTTGAAAAATTCAAGAATATAATTTATAACCAGTTAGAACAAATAGGTAAAATTTAAAACTTATTTATTATTATGATTACGACATCTACATATTGACATTACATAAATAATATTGAAACATTTTAAATATTCTTGCTATTTTTTTTTTATTTCTTTATTTTTTGACATTACATTATTATTTTTGATCGCTATTTTAATATGAATTATTATTTTAAATGAATAGAATTGTATCTAATTTTAATTTTATTAATGGCATTGTAATCTATTTTTAAATTCAGAAACTGTTATTAGTATTTTATGTTATTACTAATTACTTAACGTGTACTTACTGCATGCTTTATAACCAATATGTAAAATCTCAATATTTGCACCGCTGAAATGCCGAATATAGTGAAACTCATAGACCATAAGAACTTGATAACTACCTATATTCTTGCAAATAAATATATCATTCATTCATTCATAGGTTGAAACCGCAGAGGTCACGCTGCACCACATACTGACAGGAACAACATACAAGATGTAAGAACCCTAGCTTCAGTTGAGCCTAAGAAAATATTAACAAGGGTAAGGGTAGAGATTCTTTCTTATTAGCTTCAAGGCCCATATACCCGTGACATTTAAAAGATTAATATATTTGACGGAAACGTAATATGTTCCCACATGTAGAAATCAAGAAACGATTAGTAACAGTTACATACTGCACGCTATCTAATGATATTAGCAGAAGATGACTTTCTAGTTTCCACATTCATGTGCACTGAGCGTTCCGTATTATTCTCAGTAAATAAGTGTGAAAATTGGTAATTGTGACTCGTTATTAGTGACGGTTTAATGAAATCGGAATTAGAGAGAGATTAACAATTGTTTAAGCTGCTAGTGATCTTAATACATGCTCTTTCGTTAATTCGCTAAAACTAAAGTTTGCTACAGATCTGATACAACATCGGTCACCTTCTAGTTCAACCCAAATGCTTGCACAAATGCAGATTATAGTTTCAGTGAGTGTCAATAAATTCAGCGCGACTGTCCTTCTATTTACACTATTCTCTGTAATTCTGAAGGCCTAACGAATGTTCCTCAAGCAACACAAAAGCAACGGTTGTAATCTTGTAATCTCGCTTGCTTTCAAACTAATATCAAGTCTTACTGCAATTTCACATTCTGTCTCGTTTCACAAGATCTCTTATCAGCCTAAAGCAAACTGTACCAAACCTTATCTGAAGGGTACACACGCCGTGGATACATTCTCCATATGCATGAAAAGAAAAAGCAGGACAATCGAGCAAAAAATTGAGACACATGGAGAGGTCTGGAAAAAAAAAAACAGTCGCCAAAAAGTTTTTATACAGTAGCGCAGATATTTTGACAGTTTAAATATCAGATGGTCATCTACTTATCTGTGTACCAAACATTTCATGGATATGTGATTGTCCTATCTGGAACCAGGACCACAAACGGTCACGACGTGGGATAGAGCAAAACTTCTAAAATAAGTCCGTACTCAAGTTCCAATAACAGCAGTCCGGAATCGATCAAAATACCTGACATTTTATGAATGTTTAACATATGAAAAAATGTCATTGAGGATAAATACAGTCTGACCCGGCGAACCTAGGATATATGGCGTTACTACCCGCAACCTGCAAGGAGCAATCGGTGTCATATTACTTTCTCCACGTTGACATCAGCTCGCGTGCAAATATGTTTATCTTTCGCTGCAATCGTTAGAAAGTCGCTGTCTGTTTTGTCCCTCAGTTAATTGTTGCGGCTGTTAAATAGTTTTCAATGTTAGAATTGTTTAGGAATGACTGAATTGCAATTAGCAACACAGTTACAGAGGTACCAATGTATGCTGGGTCACGCAAGGATGATACATGAGTTTATGTTGAATCTGTATTAAAACAAACTTGACTTGTGCTTATGAAATTTTGGGTAAACAGTAAATACAACGATGATGACATAAATAATGTATAACCTCCACTGGACAGGTTGTATTAATTCAGACCGTTCTCTGAATTGTTTTATGCTCACATTCGCTACAAATGTTACAATTCCTTATTGCTTCATTAGGTACAACGCAATAACAAGAAGGGACACACCCTGTAGTTACCATTTATTGAGGGGTGTGTCGACAATCTCCTAAAGCAAAAGGGTGCAGCGTTCGTTTTCTATTCTTATCGTCGCGTCGAGGTTTAAATTACCGTGATAGTAGAGGGCCCCTTTTTGTAAGGTTTGCAGTATAATCATGACCGATGGCCTGCTGAAGGCCGCAGGAATCCCCTGGCCTATAGCCTATATAGAGGCCTATAGCCAGCAGTTGACGTCTTTCGGCTGAAATGATGATGAAGCATGGTACTAGGTAGCTGTAAAGATACCTATTTGTTTTTAATCTGAAGTTGGTCAAGAGATTTCTCTACTAAGCATTAATGACACAGGGAAGCTAAGATTTAAACTATAACGAAGCTTTGAAAACTGAAAGCTAGATGCCTTGTCCGATTAGATCACTGTAATAAACAAGTCAATCACACTCCTAACAGACCTAGTCTTACAACACCAAACTACCCACAATAAAGAGCTCTATAATGACAGTTGCGGGGTCAGGTCGCTGATGAGTCACGAGAAAGTCGCCTAGTCACCGACGAGATGAAGCCGCGATGGTAATGCAAAGCTTACTCAATACACGGCGGGAATATTAAATAGAAATTGATAAGCTGGGAGTGATGCAGCGGGTTTGAGGTGAAGGGGGCTTTGATGGATTGTTAAGTAAAGGCTTAGATGTGATTTATTCATTCATGTAGTTGTACTGCTGTACAATGTTGTGAGGGTGTGGATCTTCTACGTAAACTAGCCTATCAAAAAGTTTTTGAACAGAAACTGCGCAATAGTCTATCTGAATGATTTCATATGGTTAAGTTACTTTAATAATACCTTTGTTAACATTTTAGTAGAAAAATATTCTATTTAGAAAATTTGGCCCTAAAGGTTTCAAATGTAACAGCTAACAGCATTCATGTACAAAATGTATCAGCTTCTTTTCTGTACTTAAGCTTCACAAATTGGTCCCTTTGACATACAAATGACCGTTGCCTCACTGTACACTCACACAACAATAAACTCATTTATGTAAATTCAAAGCTTCCGAACCTTTCAACCGAGTGTATGTAAGTAAAATGATTCAGTAACAGTACAGTATTGTTTAAGGCTCCATCTCGGTACAATGCGGGTCAGCGGCCGCGTGGCAGCCCAACTTTTTGTTCAACAATGCATCGTCTGTCAGAATGCAGTTGCACAATGCCAAGTGTATTTATTTATTACTGCACTGTTCATGGAATACTATGGGAATGGTTTTGTAAGCCCTTTGCAATGTGAATTGTGATGAAGTTGATGGTAGTTAGTACAAGAGGGATCGGGTGCGCCGACAGTGTTTTATGTCTTTTAAAGTTTTGAAAATCAGTGATCCAAAGTAGGTTTTGAGCATTCAGACTAATCAGATGACAATTTTATACAATGAATTTGATGCAATTGTCGGACGATTCGTTTACTTGACTAAAACAAAGCGTGCAAAGTGCTATTCAAGGGATTATTCTAGTAGCCAGGTAGTAGCTAGATTAAAGCTGGTGGATTTTCCAATGACTATGTAGACAAAAAGGGTCCCAGGAGTACAGAAAGGAGTAGGTAGGTACACAACATTCGGTAGCAATATTTACTCCAAATTATCAAATCAGAACACTTGAACACATCTAATCTCAAAAATATAAATAAAGCTGAAATATGATCAGTTCAGTAACAATGATTTAGAGCGTGTTAATGTCAAAAGTAAAACATTGTTGGGCAACGTTTTGGATTAAGTGACGCTAATTAACTGAGATGAAGAGAACGGGCGTCGCGTTAATTATGAAATTAAAGGAACTTACAGCTCTGTATTTAAACATCATTTGATACCGACAAAAGGCCAAGATCCTGGCCTTTGGTTCTGGACCAGAACCAAAGGCCAGGATCTTGGCCTTTAAACAAAACCAGAACTTCTGGTTTTGTTTTCTGCAAATACGAGGTTTAATTTGTAAAGCTTTGTATAATAATTAGAAGAAACATGATCATAATCGGTTCGTTAATAAATGACTTCCAGAAACTGCTTGCAGTTATTAATTTTCATTTAAAGCCCAGACATTCAGAAATGGAAAGAGGGACAATCAAAACGTTCGAACAAGGTAATAGTCAGGTAGGTATTTCCTAAAGCATTTATACAAATTCTTCGATACAAACTGTTGGTTTTGCCCCGGTCAGACCGAAACTGCGCTTCTCCATTCAAACCAAGAATCGTCATTTCGAAATGGCCCAAACACAAGACAACAACTTTTTTCTGCTACAAAAAAACAGTCGCGAACGCATTGCCCCAGCGCAACGTGCCTAAAGGAAAAAAACGCGGCGGTAATAGTAATAAGTAGTAATAACGGAACGAATGGCGCGACCTTGAGATGAATGCATCATGCAGATCTAGACACTGCCATTTCTATTAGGAGCGAGGCCTTGACTTTTGTGGTGCGACTTGCTTTTTGAACTTGGTGTTTATTTGCAAAACAATTTGTTAGGCGAATACCAATTCGGATTTCAGGATTATACTTTTAAGATTTAGAAACTTCTTGGCTGAGAACGTAAAGCATTGAAGCCTTCCAAATACCTATATAAAAATATATAATAGGCTAGTTACAGCTCCAATCTGTTCGCAATAAGGACATCTGGCGGCTCCATAGAGTTTTGTTCCACTAATTTAAATTCGCACAAGGTCTGGGTTCAATTGAGTCGCATTTTGAAACTCAGTTCCCACAACGACAGCAGTATCCCGGATGTGGGCCGCCAGCTACTCTAAAGTTTTCCTTTCACAAACTCTCAGCAAAAAAACCTCAATGAGTAAGCCATCATTTCGTCACACCATCCAGATTGGTAGATCATCATTCATCAGTGATGTAAGACCGGCCGTATCGTAAACTCCCGCGCAACCGTCCGCGCCTGCGCACCACTACTCCCCGGTTGCGCAACGGTAACTAATTGGCAGATTGTGTTTCTGCAATTGCCGTTCGATTATTTATTACGTCGCTTCCGTTTTGTTATTATTTCAAGGACTTTTAGTTTTTAATTTGTGAATGTCACCGTTGATAAGGACAACCGGTAATAGTAGTCATAAACATTTAAAGGCACTTACTAGTCAGTCAATGGAATATTGCAAATGATATTGAAATTATTCATAGAACTTATGTTAAAACACTGAACAATATGCAAACACTAAGTATATTACATTCATTACAAATAATCATGCTCGCAATCTTCACTTCGTCGACAGGAAACCCATTATGTAGGGAAGTGAGTGCAGAAAAGACGTAAAGACAAAGCGTTAATTGGACTAACGGCCAAGGTTATTAAAAAAACAATCAACATAAAAAGTGGTTCATTAAGGGACATGAACTAGTAAGATTGATTATTGATTCCGACTTTACAGACAGCATCGTCCAGTAGAGTCCTTTTGAACGCTTGAATCTATTGTCAAATCTAACCTTTATATAATATTTTGATTTTCTACAAGTCGTCCTAAATGGGCCGTAGACATGTAGGACGAGTTGATGAATAACTCAAAGGGACTTTTCATAAGTTTTACCGGGACGACTTAAATGGAAATTGATGTCAGTAAAATTGGAAATATTTGCCTTGCCATCTGCACGGTCGTTGAATTTTTGCAAACGCATCCTAAATTCCCGGCTGTAAACGGTCCTTCCGTAAGATCCATGAAATTCTCAATATTTTTTAGAAAGAATATGCTGCGGTACATATTTTACCATGTTTCGTAAGAAACAAATTGAAGGTAACTGTAAAATATGTGACTCCTGGGAGTCCTTGACAATGACATTCAAGATATTAGTTTCTTGGCAGTGTTGCCAACTTTGCCGAATATTTTTCATGGCCCATGGCAAGGGCGTGGCATCGGCTAAATAATTCTGGTAGCCATATGTTAATAAGGTTTATCAAAATGTATATCGAGATTATAACAAGTTTGAGGAAAAAATATGGCCAGTTTCAATAATATTTGTACAAATATAAGATGGTTATCGTTTAGAGTAATTCACCAACTCGTCCTACATGCCTACGGCCCATTTAGGACGACTTGCAGAAAATCAAAATAAATAATATTTTCATTCTGCAACTCGTC
The DNA here is from genome assembly GCA_916610205.1 of Griposia aprilina. NCBI lineage: Eukaryota > Metazoa > Arthropoda > Insecta > Lepidoptera > Noctuidae > Griposia > Griposia aprilina. The sequence goes on along the minus strand of OU744295.1, from coordinate 23,180,112 downwards.
CCACGTTAATATCAAAATGAGAAATAGTACAATCAGTAGCAAAAGTGTTAGTGTGGAAATAATAAAATAAAATAAATGTTATCAAATATTTAATCATCACAAATTTGACACCAATTAACACACGAGGTAATAATGAACATTAAAATAAACCATTATTATACATTATTCAACCATTATTTATAGGTTTAATAATAATAAACCTAAAATTATAAAATAATAAGCAATCGTCCAATTGGACCAGATGCTACATAGCCTAAATGGAGCCTCTTGGCAGGTTGACCTCGGCAAGAATTTGGACAAGCCGAAAATCATGTACAATTCGCACGTTTTGCCGAGTCCAATCCACATGGAAAGGTCGCTTCTCGAAGTTGTGAAGGAGTATGTCTACCTAGGGCAAGTGATCCAGCTCGGGAGACACAACTTTGAGAATGAAGCCGGCAGAAGCATCCGGTTGGGTTGGGCAGTGTTGGGAAAACTTCGTCAAGTCTTCTCGTCACCAATCCCGCAATGTTTGAAGACTACGGTCTTCAACCAGTCCGTGCTGCCCGTTATAATAATAGGTCTTTACCTATGAAATTGCCGTTTTGTATGAAAAAATTGAAACGATTTTTTTTCATGAATTTTTTATTTGTATTAATCGAAGTAATCACCCATGCAATCAATGCATCTTTGCCATCGCAGTGGCAGTTTATTGATGCCCTTCTTAAAGAAATCAGCTGGACGGGAGGCAACAAATTCTTCAAAGGCATTTTGTACTGCCTCTCGGGTATTAAATTTTTTTCCCGCCAAGAAGTTATCCAAATTCTGGAAAAAGTAGTAGTCTGTAGGCGCAAGGTCTGGTGAGTAGGGCGGATGACGGAGAGCTTCCAACCCCAGTTCTTGCAACTTGGAGACCGTCTGCTGTGCAGTATGAGGTCGCGCGTTGTCGTGCAGGAGCAGCGGAGACGAGCGATTGACCAATGCTGGTTGGAGATGCGCCAGCTTCTCCATCATTGTGTTCAGTTCTTCACAGTACACATCTGCAGTAATGCTCACCCCGTTTGGTAAGAAGCTGTTATGAATCACACCGGCGCTAGACCACCAAACAGTGACCATCACTTTTCTAGGGGTAAGTTTTCGTTTAGGGCATTGTTTAGGTGCTGAACCAGGATCCAACCAACTTGCTGAGCGCTTACGGTTATCAAACAGAATCCATTTTTCATCGCAGGTAACAATGCGGTTCAAAATTCCTTCATTTGTGTGTCTGTTGAGCAGTGCAAGGCACGTCTCGACGCGTACTTCGCGCTGGCGATCATTGAGTTCGTGGGGCACCCATTTGTCAAGCTTTTTTACCTTGCCAATTTGACGCAAATGGACCAATATTGTTTTGACGCTAACGTCGAAAGCTGCTGCTAATTCAGCCGTAGATTGTGTATCATCAGCTTCCACAATCGCCTTTAATTCGTCATTGTCGACCAAAGTCTTCGGACGACCGCGAGGTTCATTTTTAGGGTCGAAATTTCCAGAACGGAAGCGAGCAAACCAATAACAGGTGGTGCGATGGTTTGTAGTGTTAGCTCCGTAAACGTCGTTGATGTTGCGTGCCGCTTGTGCCGCGTTGCTGCCACGACGGTACTCATATTCCATAATTACTCGAATTTTTAACGTATCCATGATGACGAAAAAGATTGAAATGCGATGAAAATGTAACACTAATCAATAAAGAAATGACTACTTTTAGAAAAAAAAATCCATGTTTTTAAAATAAAATTAATTTGAAATTAGAATTCTTAGCCAAACAAAAATTATTTTGATTTGAAATGGCCAGTACTGCAGAACGGCAATTTCATAGGTAAAGACCTAATATACGGTGCCGAAACGTCACGAACTGACAGTCGGGCTGGTCCACAAATTTAAGTTCGCTCAGCGCGGTATGGAGCGGGCTAAGCTCGGGGTTTCTTTGAAGGATAAAATAAGAAACGAAGTTATCGAGAAAAGAACCGGAGTAACCAACATAACTTGCAGAGTAAGCATTTTGAAGTGGCAGTGGGCTGGCCATGTTTGTCGGAGGACCGATGGCCAGTGGAGCAGACGAGTCCTGGAGTGGCGACCGCGTATCGGCAAGCGTAGTGTGGGACTCCCCCCAGCTAGATGGACCAACGACCTCAAAAAGGTGGCTGGGACAGACTGGATGCGGAAGGCGAAGGACAGGGTGTTGTGGCGCAGTATGGGAGAGGCCTATGTCCAGCAATGGACTGCGATAGGCTGAGTTGATTGATTGAAGCAATCGTCATAAAGATCAATAATTATAAGTAAAATAATCAACAATTTTAAAAGATTTAACTGTTATATTATGACTGAAATATCTTGTCTTACTAACTGTACCAAACGTTGATAAAGTTTTAAGTTCCACACAAAAAAAAAAACGTGGGACGAGTTGCAGAATGAAAATATTATTCATTTTGGTTTTCTGCAAGTCGTCCTAAATGGGCCGTAGGCATGTAGGACGAGTTGATGAATTACTCATCGTTAATGCTGGTTTAATTTATTATTTTGTCAAAACACGGACGAATAAAAAAAGTCGGACAGATTCTCGTTAGCAAAAAACTGTGTCACTCAAGTCAGACAGCTCGCTGTACGCACACATTGACACATTAGTCGGCCGACACCACGGAGTATAGAAAGAAGGACACGGTCGGCCTTACGCGCGCAATCGACAACACTAATAAACGGGACTCAGGCGGAGTTCCGTCCGACTTGTGTCGTTCGTCCATGTGACAAGCTTTTTTACGCGATGCCTCCGGCAATTGTGAATCGATTTCGAAACTTATCTTTTCGTAGATAGAGGTGGGTTATTTTTGGTTGGGTAGTTTTTCAGTTAGCTTCAATAATACGTATTTTTCCACTTAGTGTATATTGATGATGTTATAAAACTTCCTGTCATTGTTATTTACATAGCAGGTAGTGGTATACGAATTTGTGTGGTAGGTACCACAACTACGCGGGGTTGTGACAGTCATTGAGAGGATCCGGCAATTGGGACTCGAGGTGGCCCTGCACAAGTCCGAGGCCATGTGCTTTCATGGTCCTCTGAACGCACCACTCTCGGGTTCCCAAATAATGGCGGGAGGGGTTCACATCGGCGTCGAGTCGACGATGAAGTACCTGGGACTCGTCCTCGACAGCCGGTAGAACTTCGTCGAGCATTTCCGACGTTTGGCTCCCAGACTGGACCGGGCCGAGGCTGCCTTGAAGCGGCTCCTGCCCAATCTAGGGAGTCCAAACGCCTCCTGCCGGAGCCTCTACGCGGGGGTCGTGCGTCTATGGCCCTTTACGGGGCACCGGTGTGGGCGCGTTCATTGAGGCTCCGACCAGCACGCCGGTTAAACGCGTCCCAAAGGGTCATGGCCATCCGGCTGGTCCGGGGATAGCGCACGGTCTCCTGCGAAGCGGCGAGCACTCTTGCCGGATTGCCGCCATGGTAATTGGAGCCAAAAGTGCTCGCGCACATTTGGGAGTGGCGCGAGGAGGCGAAACGCCGGGGCGTAACTTCGCTGCCGCGAGAAATCGCGGCACAGCGAACAGAGCTCCGGCGGGATCTCATGGCGGCATGGAGAGTGCGACTGTCGCAACCCAGCGTAGGGCACAATTGCGGCGGTAAGTCCCCTCTTTGAGGAGTGGCTTGAGAGGCGCCACGGCGTCCTCACCTTCCGCTTGACGCAGGTCCTCACCGGACATGGCTGTTTCAGGAGGTTCCTGTTTCGGATAAGGCGGGAGGAAACGCCCGGGTATTGTCATTGTGTGGATCGACCTGAGGACACGGTGGAGCATACGGTAGAGGTCTGCCCGGCCTGGGCAGAGCACCGCCGTGTCCTCGTCGCGGCGATCGGCGGCGGCGATCTCTCGCGTCCGGCCCTGGTTCAGGCCATGGTACGGAGCGAGAGGGAATGGGAAGCAGTCACCTCCTTCTGCGAAGCAGTAATGCTCGCGAAGGAGGAGGCGGAGCGCGATAGGGAGAGGCAATCATTGCGCCCTCACGCCCCTAGTCGCCGCAGGAGCAGACAACCTGGGCGTCGGGAGTCGATAGCCGGCTCCCGGCCACCGTAGGCGCGGGCCTGCGGACTGCGAGCAATGGGCAGTTCGCCGTCCGAATGTTGAAAATTGATGATTTCCAACGCAAAAAAAAAAAAGGTACCACAACAAAAAAGTAAAAAAAAAAACAAACGACTTTCATAAAAAAAACACAACAAAGTGAAAAATAACTTTAATTTCGGAAGTCGGTAGCAAAAAACCAAAGACAACGACTTCCGAAATTAAAGTTATTTTTCACTTTGTAGTGTTTTTTTGGAAATCGGTTGTTTAACCTAATAAAAGAACGCTATTTTCTTCGCATTTTTGTCTTCATAGAGCTACTGAGAAATCTCTGACGGAAAAACCCAATAACACTTTGCCCGACCTGGAAATCGAATTCAGGACTTCATGCTCAGCATTAGTTTATGCGACCAACAGAACAACGGGGCAGTACAACCAGTAGGTATACGTATATATGTATACGTCCTTGGACCGCAGCAGGATAAAATTATGGATACATGTTGCCATCCTCAGTTGAGCCGAATACCACCGCCCACAACTCTTCATGATAATAACTACGAGGAAGCCCACGAACAGGATATTTGGAAATAGTACAAAAGCTTATAAGGAAATTGCCTAAACGTTTCCAGTTGTAAAGTTAAAATGTTTGACCGACAGACGAGCACCATTAAAAGTGTTAGAACTAGAGTGTTTCAGTGATTTATTGCTAGGGAGATTCGTGAATAGCATAATTGTAATAAAGTTTGAGAGTGATTTTTTAGATCTGCATTTATGAGGATTATTAAGATAAAACGCGAATAAACAAAAAACATAAATAAACATATTTTTCATATTTATTTCAAAGAGACGAATTAACAAATGAATGAATATTTAATTACGTTTGAGATATATCGTTACTTTGGCTCGAAGGACCAAAAATGGGTGTACCTGTACAGTCGATCTAAAAAATACTTCCTACAAACCAATTTTTGATTCAATCGCGCAGAATCACAAACATCATCAGCTTACAGCAGTCTACTGCTGGACATCTCTCCAATCCAATGGCAAACCATTCAGCTCGACTCTCGGCAACTCTTATCTAGCTGCTACAAGCCACCCTGCGATGGTCGTCGCTCCAACTAGCCAGAGGGCGTCCTAACTGACGTTTGCCGATTCGCGGTCTCCACTTAAGAACTCGTCTACCCCAACGGTTATCGGTTCTACGGCTAATATAGCCATATTAGCCGTAGAACCTTGCCACTTCAGCTTGCTTATTCTGTGAGCTTTGTCGACAACTTTGATTCTCTGCCGGATCCCCTCATTCGGGATTCTATCCCTCAGAGAGACTCCAAGCATAGCTTGTTTCGTAGCTCGCTGAGCGACCTTGAATTTATGGACCAGCAGTACCGTGAGTGTCCACGAACAGAAGTCATAAAACCAGTTAAATGTTTTAAACAAACAGTTTATTTCGCCACTGTCATTAACAGTGCGTGGTGCGTCATAATTATAACCAGATCGTTAATTAGGATCGGAGCAAACTTCGATGTTTGAATAGATTGCCTTGAATTCTGATTTATTGCACGATAAATGGAATGTTAAAGAACGAGTTTTAAATCGATATATTGTGAGACTTTAATCAGTAGACACAAAAAAGATTTTTCTGAAACTACTCCGTCAATCTCCTATAAATGAAGGAATCTGCCAACTTCAAATTGACGTAACAATTCAAATTAAACCCTTTCGAAAATTGATTCACATCGGGGAAGGGGCAACTCCACAGATTTGTATAAGCAAAACAAAAAGTTCAACATTACTTACTGAAAACATGTAGCAATAACGCCACGCAAAAAATGACAACACAAAACAAACAACACGATAAAATAACTCTCAAATCCAATTTGCTGACAAATTACTTTGGCAAGGTCGCCTGTCAAAAGCCTGTTAATTTGATTTCAGATAAAAAGGCTGAAAGCTAAAACTAATATGTAAATACTTTACATGCGACAGAAAAACACCGTCACTTATTTTAAATAGCAATGGTACTACCTCAAGTGCAGACAAGTTTTTGAAGATTAGGACCATTCTAGAGAAAGGTCTTTATTACAACTGCACTGGGATCATAAAGTGAAGCCAGTATTATCCTGTTATCCCCATATTGTCTTCTTCAAAGCCTGACGTAGTAATTTTTTAGCTCGAAGTACTTTTTTACCAGTTTTAACCTTACCGAGAACTTAACGGCTTGTCATTTCTAATTTACTTGCAAGACTTTGGAATGGCAACCGTACCCAATAGGGTTGGAAAGAAAGACAAAGTTGACAACTTTCACACATACTCCACAGCCAAGTAAAATCTGGAAAGTACGTAACGATAGCTGACATTTTAAGCATAATACCCTTGAAACCGTAAAAGGGTAGGAGCAGACGGGTCAATACTAGAATGCGGCAGACTGGCATTCATTCTGGTTTACTGCTCAGGTGCATACTGTGTAAACTGTACCTATCTATAAAGCCTTCATGTGCAGTTGGTGTAAATTTATGGCAGATGGCAAGAACCGAGACGTAAATTGCAGTTGTAGTGATTTTCACGGGTTGAATCTGTTTCCAGCGCTTGGTTGGTATGTTTTTTTAGAAGTCTGTTTTAGTATTTCCAAGATTGTGAGGATAAAAACTTCTGTGACAGACGACCAAGAAAGTGATCTTATAAAGGACCCGTTTTTCTTTCTAAGGCCGGAACCGTAAAAAGGACTTTGAAAATCTTTTGTTTAAAAAAAAAGTGTTTTTCTTTCTACTCTTGTATGTTTGATTATTTATTTTTATACATGTAGAAAAAAAAAATTACTTACCTACTTAATTATTTTTGGAAAACTCAGTTTAACCTTAAAGTGATGACAGTTCACAATTAAATTACGTCGCGTACACGAATTTAATCGCATTAAATAAAGAAGACGACAAAAACACGTTTAATGATGTAACTCGATCTAGCGAGCAAGGCTCGTCGAAGGAAAACCGCTGTTTGACAAAGGCAGGGTCAAGTGTACTGTGACTGCTACTTACCGCAGCGCGACAGCGGTTTTATAAGGGAAACCCGTAAGTTACATACTTAATTGCGTGCACTGCAGCAGGTAGGTAGGCAGTTCGGTAGGTATGTCCAAATCTATACTAATAATAAAGCTGAAGAGTTTGTTTGTTTGTTTGTCTGCATGCGTTAATCTCTGGAACTACCCGGATACCTCGGAATTGAAAAAATATTTTTCATTTTATAGCCCAATTCTATTAACTATTTAACATCACGCTACGACCTTTAACAGGCGAGCAAAAAGAAAAAAGGCAGAAAGAAGCGAAAACTAACTAATACCGCGGGCGATCGCTGCGATGCTAAAGGATATTATTATATTTTATGTTAAAGCAACAAATTTTGTTTCACAGAACTTAATGTTTCGATGATTGTAACTTTTTGTCGGATTATTTTAAAATGTGATATGATAAACGATTTCCTTAGCACTTTACAAAGGTCCCAGAAAAAATTAACGTGACAAAGCGTAAAAGTACCCTGGCTTGGTTCAAGTGGAACCCAACCGCTACCTACCACAGCGCGAGCGCCACATAGCTAGGCTACGCTACGGGGGAAATCCAAGGGGTAGTCGGCCTTTGCGCTTTTGTTCCCTTTGTTGACTAGTGGTGCTTTAAAATGCATTAGCGTGCTTTTATAGAGCTGATAAAATGTATGAATTTTGAAGATATACATTGGAAAGAAGGACCGTTTGTTGAAAATTGTAATGGCATGTGGTTCTTCTTATAACGATTTTGGAACGAACGAATTTGGAACACAGATAGATTATTAAAATCTGGATTAACATGTAAGATACTTTTTATCCCGGTACTACGTTGCCGTGGGATAATTTCCGACAAAGACGCGGGCGAAGCCGAGGGCAAAAGCTAGTATTCAATAAAATTATGCCTTGTCACTTGTCGGCTTGTTTACAAGACCAAGAAATTACCCAGTTTCGTAAATCTCGGCCACTTTCTGAAAGGTTTAAATCTTAATGCCTTTGTTGTGATTTGTTTTAGTCTCATAAAAACATTTATGATGAAACTAAAGGAACCACTAAGTAACAACAACAAAACAAACATTAACTTTTTATGACATTTGACCTTCAAACAAACTCAGATTTAAACACCTTACTTCAATTTAATTACTTTGTGGCTAAAACTTTTTCGTCCCCTTTTAATCGAGAAAAACATACAGACGTTACTACGGAAAATCCCACATAAATAGCCACCTATGATCTATGGTTAGTGGTTAAGGTACAACCAAGGTTGACGTGTAGGTTAAAAATAACCTAATAAGTTATGTTACCGCGAGTTTGTTGTTATCGTATGTAATGTTGCAGTTTATAATCGCCATGTTTGTTTCTGTACGTACCAATATGTCGCTGTCATTGATCGGCTTGTTTTGAACGAATGTTATCTGCGCTTTGCTTTTATCTAGATTGGTGTAAATCTGTGTGTTGACTGCCAGATTTATCTCAGTAATAAATAGTAGGTACGTAATGGAGGCAATTATTTGTGTGTTTTTTTATAATGTATGAATAACGTTGGGTAGTGTTCTATTCTTTGGTCCCACGATAATAGCTGGCTGCTGCTCATGTCGACACGACACTATTTTTAACATCCCAAGAACACTAGTGTTAATAATATTAATAAGTTTCAAGACACTGATTTTATTTTAGAAAATAACGCAACTAGGTACCTAATTGATTTCGTAGACTAACATAACACATTTAGCAGACAAAACCAATTACGCGGTTAATTTCACTAATTAGATTTTAGAGCCAATATTATTAGTCAAGACACATATTTTTAAGAGCTGCTACTTATAAACCGTTATCCACTTACCTATTTGGTGAGTTAAATTGTGTCACGCAGATATTTACAGTCGTATATAATTTTCTGTCATGTGCAATTCAAAAGGCTCATAAAAACTTAAGTAGCTGTGCAATTATGAACACGCACAAGTATCAAGGTGTAATAAGCAGATTCTCGATCGAGATATAATTTCAATCATCACATTACCTTGACCTCTTCAAATTGGAATGGCTCCAAATATCATGCCACAGGTTTGTAGCAGGAGTATGTATACAAAACACTTTACATTCAAAGAAACCAGGAACGTTCACAACTTGGGTAACTGTTGATGGTATCGTCAAAGATGCGACAGACACCTGGACGCACCTATTCAGCAGTAGCCGACTCCGGGCTGAAATGATAATGCCTAATGGCTACTGATACAATTTTCAAGAAGCAGTGCGAAGTGTCAATCAACATTTTGGGGAATTTAAAGGCTGTGTCCAAAAAGTCATAGAGATCTATGACGACAATAATTATGACCGTGTTTAGGAACGGAAGCCGAAAGGAATTGTGCTGTAAGTGTTGCTATTATCATTGCTAGTACACGACTTGCGCATTTATGAGTTTGTGTTGCGTATACAAGTTTGTATAGAGTCTAGTCTATAGAGTGTGATAAAATTTCCTGTGTTCACGTGCAGAGATGTAGGTAAAAGCTAATTTGCAATAAGTGATCGTGATTGATTGTGATGGACGACGGCAAGCTGTATTGTGCAGTCACCAGTCATGAATCTAAAGTGATGTAAATCAGAGATGCTTGCATAATTTTCATCTCATTTTTATAATCTCTGATGTTGTCGCTAAGAATAGTCCGAGACCCTTTCTCTTTCAGTGTTCATAGATTTATGTATGTTCTTTCTTTCTTTCAAATCCAGTAACAAAATCTGCCTGCCTATTGGTAAAGTACTTTAGACATTCAAAAGTAGTGGACGAAGCATTTGTCCTATTAGATCGTCAGTTATTGTATTATGAGAGGATTTTAGGAGATATTCTGGGATATGTTGGTTTTGTACACAAAAACAATGCACAACTACTATCTCGCCAGTTTCATTGCAGTTACCGGAAAGGTCGATGATCAAGACATTTCATTTTATATCTTAGGAGGGTAAGTGGGGACCAAATGCCATTTAACATAATATATATGACATAAAGCCAATTCCGTCCTCCGTCACTATGTAAGTATTGTTTTATATTATGTACCTACCTATTTTGTACCTAAGTCGTTAAACCTTTACGCCGCAGTGCGTGTAGTACCTTCTTATGAGTGGTTCCAATCTTACCTGGAAAACCGAGCGCAATTAGTAGAAATAGAATTCTTCGACAATAAAAATAATGAACTTCATAACTTTCGATCCGACAACAAGGCAATAAACGCCTCAATACCCCAAGGGAGCGTTATTGGATGTTTTCTTTTTCTCATTTACATCAATGATCTGCCAAAAACCATAAAGGAATCCGGACCATGCGTTTTGTTTGCGGATGATATTTCGATTCTTACTCCTTGTCAAGATAACGGACAATTAAATAATACCCTTAATAATATATTTACCAAAACAATCACCTGGATGAATGAACATAATTTGGAAATCAATTTTGCTAAAACTAAATTAATAACTTTTCACCCCCACCAAAAACACCCTCTCTATGTAAATTTTTCTTTTAACAACCACGAAATAGAATCAGTAAATGAACTCCCACTATTAGGTTTAACTATAGATTTAAACATCAATTGGAAATCACACGTACAAAAAATTAAATCCAAACTTTCCAAATTTCTGTACGCTTTTCGAGAAATAAAAAAGACCACAAACTTGCAAACTGCTCTGGTCACCTACTATGCCTATGCTCATGCATGGCTTAGCTACGGCGTAATAATGTGGGGAAATAGCACAGACGCACCGGCGCTGTTCACAACTCAAAAAAAGTTACTTCGGATTTTAGTTAATTTAAAACAAACCGATAGTTGCAAACCCCATTTCAAAAACCTTAAAATTCTAACTCTTCCTTCTTTATACATACTGGAAATCTGTAAATTCGCACACACACACCAAGACTTTTATACTAAACGAGAAGACATACAAACTAGATACACACTCCGTCACAAATCACGATTAAACCTACCGACATCCCGTTTAAAAATGCATTCATCTAGTCCACTGGTTATGTCGATAAAAATCTACAATAAACTACCCGAGGTGCTCAGAAATGAGGGAAAAATTGCTATTTTTACTAATGAATTAAAAAAAATATTACTAAATAAATGTTATTACAGTATAAATGAATATTTAATTGAAAAATCCATAGAACTGACATAATAATATAAATGAAGAATAAAAATTTAGATTTAATTAATTTAATTAATAATTAATAGAATGTTATCTTTAATTTTACTTAGAATAAGTTTTTTTTTTGCATGTATAAATATGTCCTCTTCCTTCAAATTTCTATTTTGCTGTGCCCGACAGGGTCCACGATTGGTACACTAATGTTAAATTACCACCTAAGCACATTGTGGAATGCAATAAATGATTGAGAATTGAGAATACCTACCCAATAAGAAATAGTTTTTCGACTGTGCCTGCCAATATTAAATGCCTAAGGCCGAACGACGAAAACTGGGACAAAAATTTAAGATATTCGCCGCCACAAATATTCTGAACGATAGTAGTTCTGAACTATCTATAAAAAAAGGAATGCTCATATTTCGAAACAATCGGCCAAATTATTAAAAAAAAAACGAATCATTAGCAGAATCCTATGGCTTTTCATGTTTATTTTAGGATTATTTCGCTTGAATATTGTTGTGATTAGCAAACGCACAGTCGTTCACATTACGATTGAATGCCGTTCGTTTGGCCTTTGGCCCCTGTCATACGGGATCCCGGGGCCCAGGACTAGATTAGCACTTAATGGATGAAATAAATTACAGTTTGTTATTAGACAGGTACGGTTTTGAGCAGTGACAAAATCGTGGCCGCTTTCCAAATGGACGAACGAAATTACAAATGATTTCCGAAAAACATGTACCAACAAGGCGGGAAAGAGAGATAATGGATAAGGAAAAAGAGTGCTAAGTAATGCAAGAGTTAGCTTGTCAAAGGAAGAGAAAACAGTGACTTATGAAGACCGGCTGCCAATAAAGGACGACGGAAAGTTCTATCCTCAACCAGTGTATGAGACTGAAGAAAGGGAAGACAAAAACCAGCGTTACAAAACTGAAACAAAGCACTGGAGCAGTAGTGACACGAATAATACGCTACACTCATGTGGGGCATCGTTTAATCAGGTCAATAACAAAACTACATACAACAACATTAACAACATACAGTAGGTATGACTTCCATCTTGTCACTACTAAAAATAACTAGCATACATTTGTCAATTGGATTACGAGTTTTGACCAGCTTGAGTAGAACAATTTGTGTAACAAATCGGTTTAGTAGACACGTTTTTAGTATTTGCATACAAATAGATCAGTGACGTCATGGTTGGTAATTGAATTGCTTTCAAGACGATGGGTTTGGGATGTTCTTTCAGCATTTCTTGGTTTGTCTATGAAACCATTAAAATTACAATAGCTTTTTCTCTTAGGATAATTTGGCTTTACTTAGCCTCAGGTTATTTTAATTTCTGAATTGTTTAGTTTTTTGTTTGTATATTTTTTATTACGGACACTTAAAGTGCACGTTTTTCTACTTCGTTCTCACATGTATAATTTCAACTTGAATGATTTTACCAATTTTTTGTAACAATCATTATTATGAATTAGAAGAGTGCCCGTGGAGTTTCTTGCCCGTTGCTCCATAGGTACCTACTACGCTTTGGAATGAGCAACTAGCTTCATCTTTCTAACTGACCGACCCCTTGACAATACAAAAATGTCTGTAATTGTTTTATTTGAAATAAATGTTTTGAGTTTGAGTTCAGCAATTAGAGAAATCCTGTCTAATTCATAGTGCAGTTGGTTTATATACACTCGGCGTCACAAAAATCGCACCTCTTCGAAAATAAGTTTAAAACATGTCCCGCCAGTAACGAATACATTAAACCTTATTAATATTGGTATCAATTGAAAGTATGTTTAACGACCTTTAAATTAACAACAGTTAGAATTCCTAAACACAACAGATCTCATTAGCACGTAACGTTAAAAAAAATGTTGTCAAAATACGCATTACAACGGCCACTAATTGCACCTCCCTACAAGGGTATAAAACGGGCGACCCGGGTTAAATGTGAGTCCCCCCCCCGACCCTTGCTCGACGACGCGCCAGCCCGCGCCGTAGCTGAGCCTGTAGCTTTAAATTCCCCAGTATAATAATAATATAATTTAGATCCAGCCTGTCCCATCTTGCTGCCCTCCCCTCAGTGACGCCCTAAGCCGAGGTTCGTACCCCACAGGGGGTGCCCTTAGCGTGCGGTCACCTAAATTTAAGTATTGTTCGCCCCTGGCTGGAGGCTTTAAGTTAGTAGCTTAAGGCACCCACAGGTTTGCCCGGTTAAGTAGCCAGGACCTTAGTGGTCACAACTACGAGCTGCCCAATAGGAAAAAAAAAAAAAAAAAAAAATGTGAATCTTTCGCTATTCAACCTTTAAAGTGAACACACGTGAACAGCTACAGCAAGAAAAATACCCCAGAAGATGGATACCACTGCAGATGAAGCCGCTCAAGTCATTGCACTACTGCAATCAGGGATGCGGCAATGTGATGTTGCTCGGCAACTGAACTTGAGTCGTTTTGCCGTTCGACGAGTGTTCCAACGCTTCCAAGAGACTGGTGGCTATATCCGAAGACGTGGATCTGGAAGACAACGGTGCACATCCGAAAGAGACGATCGCTTCATTGTTTCGACGTCTTTACGTAATCGGTTCTCCAATGCTGTTGAGCTGCAACAACAACTGCGATCAGCTCGCAGAACTTCTGTAAGCGTCTCCACGATTAGAAGAAGAATGCGGGAGAAGAAAATTGCAGCTCATAGGGCTGCTACAGGGCCAAAATTAACTGCACAGCATAGGAGAGACCGGTTGCAATTTGCCCGTGACCATGTGGATTGGACAATAGACCAATGGAGGGCTGTGCTCTTCTCGGATGAGACGAGGGTGTGTCTTTTCTGCAACGACAGGCGTCGAAGAGTGTATAGGAGGCAAGGGGAACGATTCGCGCAAGCCTGTATTCAAGAGACAGTGGAATACGGGGGTGGCTCGTGCATGTTCTGGGGCGGCATGTCAATCGAGGGTAAAACGAACCTTGTGTGCGTTTCTCGGGCTGGAAGAGCTCGCGGGCAAGGGTCGCTGACTGCTGCTCGGTACATAACAGAGATCTTAGAGGAGCAGGTTGTCCCTTATGCTGGTTTTGTTGGCAGTGGGTTCACGTTAATGCACGATAACGCCCGCTGTCACACCGCTTTAATTGTAAGAGACTACCTGCAAGAAGTTGGAATCCCTGTTATGCGCTGGCCGGCGCGAAGTCCAGACCTGAACCCTATTGAGCATCTTTGGGATGAACTGAAACGGCGAGTACGGGCACGTGATCCTGCCCCTACCACTCTCCAAGACCTCCAAGATGCCGTCGTTGCAGAATGGGACAACATTCCTCAAGAGACTGTTGTCACATTAATTCGGTCCATGAGAGGACGCATGGAAGCAGTCATCAGGGCTAGAGGGGGTAACACTAGGTTTTAAGTTGTTTTTAAGGACTTCTTTGTAATTTTTGCTGATAAAATAAAATTTAGCTTTTTAATCATTTGCATTTGCTTGCTTTTTTTTATTCCCTGGTAAACAAAAAACCAAATCCATTGATTTATTCTGAAATTTAAATGAATTGCCTTTCCAATGATACCTTACAGTCATATGTCTACCATTGATTAATAGGGTTAAAATGACTTTGAAGGGAATTCTTAAAGAGGTGCGATTTTTGTGACGCCGAGTGTATTTTATTGTTCTAGTTTTTTTTCGCGAAATAGGCCTTAAAGACGACGTGATCAGATCACAATTCACATTGTACATCTACTAAAGTCATTCTATCAGTCTGGGGGAGCCACAGATAAATCTATATCTGTGGGGAGAGCAGAGTACGCAAGTGGATGCTGCTTGCTATTTAAAAGTTTGACCTTAAAATTGAAACTGAATTGAAGTTTGAAATAGTTTTAAGAGAAGAGTAGTAACATCTGTAATTGAATTCTAAATAGGTATTCCAAAGCTGGCAGATGTTAGCTAAGAAACAGCATAATGGCAAACGTTATGCTCCTGTTCCAAGAAGCAGCATCTTACCACGTAAAAGATCATTACCTGGGAAACGGTACATAAAGTTAGTTATTCAAGTTAACTGCCACTATTACCGGTTTGCCAACCCGCGTAATAGTTGCGTTTACCTGCGTTTAGACGGGCGTTGTGCAATTTTGTAACATATTCAATATGGGCGGGTCCAGAAATTTCCATTTTTAGTGGACTAGGTATTTTTTCGATTACCTGATTTCCTTGAAACTTTGTAAAATCAGAATGTGGCTGCTTTGGAAGCCGCATCTGGGATAAAAGAACTAGACAAGGCAAGAACTTCATAGAGGCTTGACCCGTTGTTTCAGTGTCTGATAGATGGTGGGGGCAATATTGAAGTATACGCATACCACGCAAATTCGAACATTAACGGGCCTAATGTTTCCTAACATGCCCGCTAGCGACTTACTGATAATTGTACACTGCTATAATTAAACGGGCTGCGCTAAACTGCAGGTCAATTAGAATGGCTTCCTTACTGTGTCTTGTAAACTACGACTAAAGATTACCTCACTAACGTGTTCGTCATTAGCACTGCTTCGGACTGCTAGCCATTGGCGTTAGTTTCTTGCGGTCAATACCCAACAAAACATTTCTAAAAGAATAGCAGTAATATCTTTCGAAAATTGACAACACTTCGAAAGCGTTTTATGTAAAATTTCCCGTCCTTCTGAATATTTTTATTTGAAATCATTACCATGTCCACTGTCTTCCTTGCTAATGTCGGGGAAAAGAGTTCTTGGAAGGACTTGAGGGAGGACTTGGCCAAGCAGTGGCTCAATATAGGTTGTTTTTTTTTTAAATTCTGTCTCAATGGTGTCTTCGACTTTCTGTGAGACTGACCCTTAAAAGAATTTGGCAGGCCGCTGGACTTTCATACAGTCTACTGCGAAATACCTACATTACAACTCTTGACCCCTGGAAACAGAAGGCGTAACGTTGCTTAATGATAAATAACAAAAGTTCTGCACCTCTGCCGCTTCGCATGTCAGCCAGTAATTAGGAACGTGCTTTGGCTAATTCTAGTTAGTTAACAAGCAGCATGTCAATTTCATGAGTTTACTGCATCCGGTAAGAGGCATTTGAACTGCTCTTCCGGCCTGGCAAACACTGCAACCCATGGTCGTATATTTTATCACCAATATCTACGAGTCTCACCCAAGTTCTATCCGCGCTGGTAATATCTCACCGCTGGACGACCAACATATAAGCAAAGACAGGCATATGCCCAGCAGTGTGTGAAGTTGGGCTGTAGATGATAACGATACGTTTTATGTATTTTTGCGGAAAGCAGAGGTCACATGCGCATTGTGACGCATCTTAAGTTTAGCCTACGTCTAGTATTGGTCTTTAGGTACTATGTTTAAGTAATACTTGAAGCCACACAACAGTTCAGGCTATAAATAACACAATTGCCTATAAACACCTCGATGGTTTTACGTGTAAAACATGCAATTACTTTATAGTTTAAATTTCTCACTCAAGCACGTCAAAGACGCATTGAAGATGGTTTTATTAGTAAGAGCACAAAAAAATATAGATACAATAAAAATTCTCAAACGGTAGATCGAAAATCGACGATGACAAGAGTAAATAAAGACGAAGATGACGAAGATTTTAACATCGTCTATCCGAGGAGGTACAGTTTCGGAAATATCAATAGTAAAAAGTCAAGCAAAATAAACAATTCGTTACATTAAAAGCACATTTCTAGTCATGAGAGGGTCAAAACACATAACTTATTTAAGCTCCATAAACGCTATAGGAGCCGTCTCGCCGGGTTACGGTCTTATAAACAACAAAACATAACTTGCACCATGTGTGTTGCTCCGTTATGTACTGTAGCCGCTGCTTGCTTCGATGCACTTGTTAGAATCGATCTACCAAATACGAATGCATGGTGGTTGGTAATGTTCAGTGACTGTAAAAGTTATGGCATTCTAACTTCTGCCACTGAACGTGAGACGAAACTAGGAATTGACTAAAATGGGATTACCATACCGGTCGTGGCTTAATTTGAGTTAGACCGAGTAGGTAAGACCTGTGGACCTGGAGCCATGTTGGATTTGCCTAACAACTAGGGCAACAGGTTCAAAAACGGCGTTTTCCTTTGACTGGGCACCCAAAACTCTGGAAGAATAATGATTTCAGGGTTTTACCACGAGCAAAGGAAAATAAATCATTTCAATCAAATCTTATCACCATGAAAACATAAATAATACCAGTGGGTCACAGATTTAAACTATAAAATTCCACGGTTTAATTTGCAAAACGAAGCATAGATTATGTATTTATTACAGCCATTATACTAAGATCGTAACATTTGTAATTGCCTTTAGTTTTATTGGGCCATAACTTATGAAAATGGCCGCCTGAGACGTCATAGTTTATACTATTGATTTGTTATCGCAGTAGTGATAATGAATCTTGTTAACTGAGAAAATTTTGTATGCGGATAAGTTTTTAGTCGCAAAATGTAGTGGCATTCAGCAGGAAATTGGGAGAAATACAAGAGCAATCATGATAACTGACAAAAGGATTTTGTTAGGAAGACCTCGTATTGTACACGATATGATCTTCTTACTGTTTTCGAGGCCAGAAAGAAGGTCCTTAGCATAGAACAAGAAAAGTGCCGTTAAAACGATGGACGTAAAAGGTTTTACGTCGAAAATTTTATATTCTTCTGTTTTATTCCAGTTTGTCATTGCTATTAGACATTTCATCAATATTGTTAGACGAAATATGAAATTATGATCCATTATTCTTATACTATAAAAATATTTCAACCTCAGCAAAATTCTCTTTGAAATATCGTTCGAAAAATCCAATCCATAAGTCAAATTTGCCTTTATTTATAACGTCTAGACCTAAATCCAGACAGGCTGGGATGCAGAGCAGCGGATGAATACTTAAACAGATTAAATTTAGTTCAGACGCTAAATGTCGCAGTTATGGGGAGGTATTTCACAATGTGGTGGAAATAGACTTGTCGGGCGATCCCTTATTGAAGATTTTGCAGTGAACGAGCGGTGCAGTGAAGTGTTTATTTGAACGTAAAGATTGCAGTTAAGGCTTGTTTTGAGTCTTGTTAATTAAATAAAGCATATTTTTAGTAAAGCATGGTTTAGCAGCTTACTACCTAGCAAGCTTTGGAGCTCTTAAACTTTTGTAGTAATTTTGGCGGCCCTCGTCTTTTTTTAACTTTTTCCACCTTTCCCACTGCAAAATCTTGATAACCACTCAATCTACCAGCTTTCTGATCACATTTTACAGCATGAAGACACCACAAAAACATGTCGGACACTTCTATTCACTTCGGAAATGTACCATTGTTTTTCGCTGTTAGTCATAAGACCTAACATAATGATGGGGAAAAACTGACCCTGACCTCCGCTAACAACCTCTCGGCATACGGTTATACTAACAACTTGTAATCCCAAAGAGGAACACCGCAAGGTGTACATTTATAGACTGATATTATGTATGTTGCTAATGTGAATGTGCACATGCGATGTCTGGCCGGTTCCCATTAAAGGTCGCAGTGTAAAGTGATATGTGGCTTGCGTTGCAGACTAGCAGCTGTAACTGTGACCCACTTTCTTCTTCTTTTACAACTGCCGGGAAAAAGATGTTTTATTTTTATTTTTTTGTATTTCCAGACCAAGACTTGGACTCAATTTATTCCCAATAGCGGAAAGTTGTTGGTAGAATTAAACTTTTTAAAGGATAAAGAAGGGTATTTACAGTGTTGATAGAGAGATATCAAGTGAGGAAGTTCTGTAGATCGTTTTCGAACTAAAGAGATTGGAAACATATAGTTGCGATAGTTTAGGAGCGAAACTGCGAGGGCGAGATCAAATTGACGGCAAATCGGTTTGTGCATGCCCACAACCGTCTATCATGTTGATTATCCTTTCTATTTTAAATTGGCATAGGTTATTGCTCAATTTAGCTAAATTACCTTTAATATAGTTTCTTATCGCTTTAAGCGATAAGACCGCCCATTGTGTCACCCTATGTAAATTTTCTACATTTTAATCTGTAATTTTTATGGTGTACATAATAAAGAGTATGCTATTCTATTCTATTCTTAGAACATTGTAACTTCAACTTTGATTTACAAGTCACTACTTCGCTACGAAAACAATGTTAGAATCTAAAAGTAGACATTATGTCATTTACATCACTGTGCTCAGTGGTATTACACCACAATGATAATGATAGTTAATGATGCTGCTCGAATGTAGAATGGACATGTTATGGACGCTAAAATTATAACAAAACGTAATAGAATATATTTTCTATGTTTTATGTATGAGGAAGTAAAAGGGTAACATACTTAGAATGTGAAGTTTTAGTTAGTGTTGCAACTCGTAATAAGTAGTTGCTGAGGAAAAATAGTACGGGTACAAAATTTTTCGCTTATTATAAAGACATGGTATTTTTCCTTGTTACCTTTCAATTATCATTGGAAATGGTAACATGGTCAAGGAATGGAAAGGACCAACTGATCCGATCCGAACATGGCTTCTATTGAGATCAGATGTGTATTGGAGTCGTGACTTGTGATTGTCGTGATATTTGCATAGGTGATTATGAATTATGACAGACACGAATTGCAACGTCGCTCGGCGTCTGTTGAATTGAATCACATACAAACAAAATATTCTTTAATTCTTTTATATTGTTACTGGTTACTGTCAGTCTGCATCATCATCTCGTTTGGTAGAGTGTGGAATTGTGGAAAACCTACATCACTTATTCATGGACTGTGTTCGATATGATTCTAATAGAAAAGATTCGTTTGGGTTCTTGTGGTTGAACCGACTTGATTTAGGCACATTCCTTAAAATGTTGTCTCAACCAATTTGGTGATGATGCGAAGAGTCTGTTCAGGTTAATGGCCCAAATGTAATTAATTCGTAGTAGTAGTGTGTCTTTGGGGTACGATGGGACTGACCTACACATGCGAATATTAAAATCCTTAATAACTTAAATAAAGAATAAAAAAGTATAAACTTCTCGTTGCTGGAAAAAGGCCCCCACGAATGACTTTCGGCTATTAAGATGCAGGGCTAACTGCCATTGGCCACTGTTTATTGCTGACCGTAGATCTAATCCGGATCTAGTCTAATATTCTCTTAATTTATTAATTAGTAACTTCCCGATATGAATGCAAAACCCGGATTAAAATGCCATCTTGGCCAAACTGACGAGTTTTCGGTTTAGGTGCAAAAACCTCATCTTCTCGAATTTTACAAGCCTTTCGACTTACGTCATTGGTATGATATAGCGAATCTCGACCACCCTTGGTTCAGTGACACCGTGGCTGGTACAACTGGTTTCCGAGCCTTGCCGCCAGCGCGCTAAATATGGACAATCCTCTGCAACCGGTGACCGGTTTGAATGCAGCCAGTATTAATTACTTTGATGAAGCTTTGTCAAGCGAGTTTTATGAGGAAATGTGGGAGTTCATTTATTGTTTGATGATAAGTGTAGTTTGGGATTAACATGCTGATTTCACGCTTCCCAATACCTACATTCTTGTTAGTTTTATGATTTAAGTGATTATGCGAAATTTGGTTGTTTCGTTTGTCTGGCACGTGTTAACGGTTCAGCTACCCGACTGATTTTGATGATTTAGGAGGAAAGTAGTTTGCTAGCAGAAGAACACGCGGGTACTTTTCGACAGGCTTATTACCATACCTACATAGAGAAACAGGCATATTTCTACTTTTTACGCTACCCAAGACTACAATATCCAAGAAGCCTTCATAATTTTATCCTCCCATTCCAATTTCCTTCCTTATACCTACTTGTTTTGGTTTGTGTTGGCCAAAAATGGATCAGCAAGAAGATAAGAACAACTGTAAGTACCTAGTAGATACTTAGTTCTGTAAATCCAATTAGCCTATAATGTCCCCAATCCTGGAACTCAGGCATCCACTCTTCGAGAGTGAGTGGGCTATAATCTACCACGCGGACCCAATACGGCTTAGTAATTAGGGATTTTGATAATAGTTAATACAAGTATGTAAAGTTGATGCCCAAAAGTTTGTAGAGATCGATTGATACCTACTTCGAACGAATGTGACTGCGAAATTTAATGTTAGCTGCAAAGGTGCATCTGCTGACGAAATATGTCGTTAAATGCATTTTCCATCACGAATTTGTCTCAACCGGTTATTTACCTACTTTTAACCGGCGACTGCCAATAAAAAAAGTTTATTGTTTGAAGTGAGTTTTATTATTTTAAGGTTTAATAGAAGGAAGTTGGAAGGAAGGTAATGACGCTAATTCAGTATATTTAGTAGGACAGTTGTTTAAAACACGAGAAGGGGGGTATAGTGTTGATGGTTCTTTTAAAATTGACTATCCAAAAGCTGGCAGCTGATGTAAGGAATGGCCCAACTGGATGGACAGCTGAACATGAACTGGAGTGTTCAGAAAATCACATTAAAACTACATATTAAGTAATGCACAGTGAGTGTTCAATCATAAATGAATACACAAGATTTGCCTACACAAGGGCCTAATGTACATTTATTTTACCAAAATCATTAAAATCAACTTACTATAAGCCTTACTATAAAAATGTTAGCCAAACATTTAGTAAGCAGTGAACTTGGTAACAGATTACCTAATCATTACTACACCATGTCCTTGACCTACAGCGATAAAATGAAAGCAAATCATGTAGATACTTTTGTTTTCTGTTTGTGGTACAGTAGCCAAAAGAAATTGTTTGAATGTCTTTTTTTATTAATTACCAAAGACAAGAAAATAAATTAGTAATAGACTTTTTTGTTTTTAGTCATTACCTATATTTATTCTATTTTTTAAATATAAAGTAGTTTGTTATTTCAAAAGCAATGGTTATTAAATGCTTCTATTTTTAGAGGATTACTTTTATTGTTGTGATGCTGATTTTGTCCTTCAAAGTACATTGCATTGTTGCATTTTAGACTGTGGTCGCGGGCAGTGTATTCATCAACTATCTGACTCAGCATAACTAATACAAAGGAATGGTAATAAATTTAAATTGCACTAATTAAAAACAGGTAACGGCAAGTAGCCAATCAAAAAAATACAAAAAAAGAAAAGAATGCGTAAGTACAGGAATATTTTTCTATTTACCATTTTTATATTTCTTAAGATGCAACATATGACCATAGTCAAAGCTTCTTTGTTTTATAATTCATGTTTTTAAATTTTTATATAATTTTAGAAGTATTGTAGCTTTAATTATGCATATGTGAATGTTGTGTACACCTGTAATGGCTGTAATTAATCTATACATAAGAACTTGTATCTATAACTTATAAATTAGTGTAAAATGTATATACTGTTGGCATACCTATTTTAAATAAATAAACATTATCCAGTCTATCTTCATCTTGGGCCAGAGAAAAAATTGGACAAAGGTATAGGTAAACCCAAGGTAAACTAGGGTATTTGTACTAAGATTATACAGAAGGGCCATCTGTTTGATACTAAGTAGGTAATAAAATTAAATTGTGTGCTAAGGATTTTGCCTCGCATTGCGTTCACAAAAATATTGTAGCCTGGCCATCCGGGGCATAATAATAATATTCCTATAATTTTTTAAGACGAAAATAAAACACAAAAAACCACGATAATGCATAAAAACTTCCGATGAGCCGACCCTCGATAACAGGTCGAAAGGGTAAGCTACCCACGCAAAAATTAAATATAGCAGGAACCGAACAGGACTCGGCATTATTACATGAAATCAATATTAGCAGCACTTACCTTCAATGACATTATGGATGTAAATCGATTTCCAGCACCACACGTGTATTCAAACAGTCATATTTCAGAAAATTACAATTTCAAAAACACTTCACTATTTTAGTACGTGAATTATTTGAACACATTCTATCTAAAACCTACTCTAGCACGCTTTACGAAACGGATTATTTAATTGTGTGTTTTATTTACAATTGTTTGTGTTAATAATATCGTATTTCACAGCTGAAAACGGTTGGCTATTATTTTTGTCGATAGCGAAGAAACGGAAAACGGACAGACGTCAACAAGATACCGTCGTATTTTCGACTCTGTCTGTGATTTTTTCCCTCGCTCTCGCAGTCGCAGACAGTCTCGCGGAGTTGCGCGCGTTTTGACAGAATGACAGTAGACGCGTTCCAGCGATGACTTGCTTTTGTTGTCAAACAAAATCCTTTGCTTTCATTGCCAGTCTAAAAATATAGAAAAAAATATAGAAATGAGGTTAAAAACTGAAATGTCGTCATAGGTGGCAGCACTGTTGTCGATCAACAAACCGCCATTGTTGTGTATGTGTTTACTGTTGTGTCGATCACAAATTAAACAAAAACTAGAAAATATGTGTGCGACTTGGAGTGTAGGTAGCACTAGAAGATGAGAAGTGTCTACCACTGGTAAAAATGCAGCTTTAGTGGAAAGGTGACTATAATATGAACACATTATAATTTTTAAGTTGTTTTGAGTTTGTTAATTGTAAGTTCTTGTTTTGTTAAAGACTGGTGGTCACAGGAATGGCCTGAACGGAGTTGAAGACCAACTCGAGGATAATCTTCCTGACATCCTACCCTGGAGAACTTCAGAGATGTTAATTCTAGCACTGATCTAGTAATGCTAATATAAAGACACATACCCACAAGTCCCTGTAGGTTAAAAACGAACTTAGTTCTCTTGGGAGTTCTTCTGTATACGAATTTCTCCCATAAAACTCTTCAGGTTTAACAAAAACACAACGAAGAAGAGACAGTCTCGACGAAATATCGGGTTTCCAATTTTTCCTTCGGAGAGCTTTCTCTCACAGTTTTCGTTTTTTAACATCTTTAGGCTCAACCGCGCAACGCGGAATCTATATAAATAAAAATCAATTACTAAAACTGTTTGTCCACGCAAATCATCAAAGCGGCTCGGCTGAACCTATTTGGCTACGTCTTTTTTTGTTGTTTGTAATTGTCAGGACAAGGTTTGTATGAAAGTTTTTTTTTTTTGTTAAATCCATCGGGGAATTCGGAAATTTGAATGCTATTTTTTTAACGCAATTCACCTCGGGCGACGCCAGGCACGAACAGCTATCAAATAATAATATACGTAAAAGAAGTCGCTTGTTGATAAAAATCAATGGACAGTGACAGCTAGCTGTCAAATACTTGGACTAGCGATAGTAACGACATCTGAAGTAAGCAAGTGGCATTTTTTATTCCAAAAAAATAAAAATAAACTTTATTAAAAATAACAATCAAAAAAGCATGTCATTTTTTTTATCGCCTATTTTTAAGTGCATTTTTACAGCTTCAACAGCGCTCTTGGAGTCATATTTGTGGGCATGAGATGCAGTAAGATGAGCACGTAGCTCCATTGCTGTATTAGTATTGTATGGACACAATCGGCAGTGGTAGAGAAATAAACCTGGATGGCGGCCACTTCGAAGGACATGTTTGCGAAGATTCTCCTAAAATAAATAAATAAAGAAGTTAGAAAAGGAATGAAAATAATCAAAGAACCTAATGTTCAATCTCAGACCAAATCAAAAATCTGGTATTTGATTTTTCATTTGGTGTTAGTCTTCAATAATAATTTGGCGTGACGCTTAGAGCTAGAGCGTGGCATGATTGAAAATGGCAATACCAAATTGGCGTTACTAGCGCTCTATGTTGTTGAAGTGAATAAATATTACAACCAAAGCATAACAGATAAAGTCTGTTTATTCTATTATTTGGCACTTCGTGTACTAATTCCATTGAAAGCAAGATTTAATGATGTTTTTATTCTTAATCTAACACAACCATATTGTTAACCGTAGTGATTACTTACCAAGCTACCACAGGTAAACGAGCAATGTGGACAGGCATATGGTTTAATTCCTTGATGGCACAGCATGTGGCGCTTCATATGGCTTGCTTGGTCGCTCTTGAATGTACACAGGTGGCACTCGTGATGTTTTACATGTTCCCCGTGGGTTCTGCGATGTCTGAAAAATATATGTATCATACAACAACGCCATCTATTATCCAGTAGTCAGAGTTGAATAAGTGGTTGAGGGTTGGGTTAATTGAGCAAGCTCTTTTACAAAGTAACTGGGTAATTTAGAATGATAATTATCCTAACAATAATGCTTATTATTATTCGCGATAGTCTAGTATGAAATATTTAAATCTAAAGGCACACTGTTTTGTTTTCATTATGTACATAAGCGCCATCTATTTTGAGCTCTTTCCAAATAAGCATCCTTTGCAGAATTTAATAACCCAATGCTTTTTAATCATAGATCACTAGAAAGCAGATGGTTCAAAAATATTTTAATAGATGGCAGTGTTTACAATTGATAAAAATAATTATATTATTTCTAGGTTTATCAGATTGACCTACTAACTAATTATTGTTTAAATCCATAATTCGTACTCACCTAGCAAGTTGACTAGAATTAGTGGCCACGAATGTACACTGTTCATGTGGACAATGGCGCGCACTGGTAGCATTGGCGCAGCTGCTGGCGTGGCGCGATAAAGCAGTCCTGAAAAATTAAATGCAGATATATAATTATCATACTAAACAACTATAGATGACATGACACAGTATTTAAAAGTTGTCATTAATTAAAGTACCAAACACTTGTGTTGTATTTACTTATGCATGTCCTTTTGTGTAGGTATTTGGATCGTATTATAAAGGTAAGGTTTTGTAGAAATAGTTGAAAATATACCTACATTATGGTGTGTACAGAAATGAATTAGTAAAGATGTTGAACCTTTTTATCAAAGCAAACAATACTTACTACGTAATGAGAATTACCTAAAGGTCGGTAGTTTTATGACACAATAACCTATTAATTTCTTGTAATTTTAATAGTATTGTTCCGTCGTGTGATGGTGTCGCCATCGAGAAAAGGAACACTAACTGAACGTTTTTAAATGTAGCAATAACTTTAACTTTTTTTTTTTGCATATAGTTGTTTTACCTAATTAAATTCCTATCAACACCTTCCTTATGTCATCAAAATTCAACCCCGAAGTTACTGTAGGTACCTACTATTAACCAGTAGGTATCGTTTCATTCCAGAAGTCCAGTGGGTACTAATTACTGCATGCAGTCCAGACGTTCAAAATGCCGTCTGCTAGCAGTTAGCGAGGACAAGCATGTGACGACGCATTTCACTGTACTTATTGCGGCACTGGCAAATGTGAAGTGGTAAACATCGTCTTCGGAAGAGACGGAAAATGGAACAACTGATTTTAACTGCTGCGACGCAAAAATGGAATTAACACTGGCCTAGTGAAAGAAGGGAAGGTCAAGGGGGTTAATTAATGCTTATAAACACTTCCCATGTTTTTGCATAGGCATGCAAAATAATACAGTAATCATTTTCCAAAATTTTGTTGTAGGTACCTATAAAAAATATTTTATTAATTATTTTAAGTTCGATTTGCTGCTGTTTCGTAATTGCCGTTCAAATACCTACCCAGTAACTACATACATTTTCAGACTTTTAGTTAAGTACCTATTAACACGGTGAAGATAAACATCGTGAGGATACCGGGATGTTCTACCCCTCCTACATTAGACAAGATAAATGATAAATGATCTTATTTCTATAAGTATATCTTTGAACAAACACTTTTACACGTCAATCATATTTGATTTAATAAAAAACTAGATGAGGTCGGCGTTTCCTATCTGACTACTCTGAGGAGATAGGCCGAAACAAACTCAGAGGTCACAGTCTCTTTTAAAGTCTAGACATAATCTTAGTCAGATCATGTGTAGGCCATGTAGGTACATTTGTGTCTGAAATGGTCTTTTGAGGAAAAATCACACAGAATGAGTGGACCTGTCCAGTTAGTGCACGCATTTGTCAGTAATCGTGCAGCTCAACTCAAAACTTAAGGGCCTGCGTAGGTCTCCGCCTGTGTCCCAGCAGTGGGATCAATATAGGCTATAATAGGCGACTAACAAAAGGTATAAAATTTACAAGGCAGATGTGAGTGGAAACGCCGGGACGGGACGCACTAGGAGGACGTATAGTGACCTTATTAGTGATATTCTTCAGAAACGTCAGGTGCGTAGTACTCGCAACCGGCGTGCGTATATGAACGTAAACGAGGCAAAAGCAGCAGGATTTAAGGAACGAAGCAGGTGGCTTTCTGTGGTTTCTGCCTACCCATGGGAAGAAGACGTGAGTTCATGTACCTATGTGTATTAAATGCTTATTTTACTGACTGTATTGTAGGTACGTATAGTGTAGGTGATCTGTTACAGAAAATTATTGAAAAATACAAAAAGTCAAGATGCTAAAATCGAACCAACATTTTTGACCAACAGAGGATAAACTGCATTCTGCCCTGCCACTGCACTATTTAGTTGATTGAAATCAGTGTCTGATTTAAAACAATTATAAGTACCAACTATTTAAAGAAGTAATTTAATTTAAACAGTAAAATATGGTCTCGGTCACATTTCAATTGCGTGCTATTTCACTCCGTTCGTAAATGAATCACTTTCAAGCAAGCTAAGTATAGATGTAATGGATTGCGTTTGAGGACACACGGACTGACAAACTGGCAACACTGACGACTTGACAACATTTTATATACATAGGCGTCGGAAGCGAGGTACAAGAGGGTGCACTCGCACTTCACTGGCTTTAAAATAAAATGTAGCTGTAAAATCATTAAAAACTAAAAAATATCCGTAAACGCCTAATATAATAATAGAGAACTTAACCTATTCGAGGCAAGATCCTAAAATTGTCGAGCTCGCACCGCTCGCTCTTGCATTCTACAGTCTCTCAATTCTAAAGATTTTGTGTATTAGTCAACAAGGACGTTTTTTTTTTTTTTTTTGGTTTGATAAATCTTCAAATGACGTCTCGCGCCCTGGGCGGAGCGGGAGGGCGTGTCACTCTTACTGACTAAAACCCACCCGTGTTCCTTCAGTTGCCTGTGCGCCAGGGCCATGGTAACTCTTTCGAACAATCCGCGACCCCGGCAGGCATCGGCCCTATCGGACCCCGTGAATGGTGGTGCTGACATCTCTTTGAGGTGCGCGTGGAACTCGACGCACCGTCGACCCGGGCCTGATCCTTACCGGACGGCGAACTGCCCATTGCTCGCCATCCGCAAGCCCGCGTTTACGGTGGCCGGGAGTCGGCTATCGACTCCCGACGCCCAGGGTGTCTCCTTCTGTGGCGACTAGAGACGTGAGGGCGCAACGATTGCCTCTCCCTCATGCGCTCCGCCTCCTTCTTCGCGAGCATTATTGCTTTGCAGAAGGAGGTGACGGCTTCCCATTCCCTCTAGCTCCGTACCATGGCTTGGACCAGTGCCAAACGCGAGAGATCGCTGCCGCCGATCACCGCCACGAGGACACGGCGGTGCTCCGCCCAAGCCGGGCAGACCTCCAACGTATGCTCCGCCGTGTCCTCCGGTCGATCCACACAATGGTAACACCCGGGCGTTTCCTCTCGCCTTATTCGGAACACCTATGTCCGGTGAGGACCTGCGTCAGACGGATGGTGAGGACGCCGTGGCGCCTCTCAAGCCACTCCTCAAAGAGGGGACTTACCGCCGCAATTGTGCCCTGCGCTGGGTTGCGACAGTCACACTCTCCATGCCGCCATGAGATCCTGCCCGAGCTCAGTCCGCTGTGCCGCGATTTGTCGCGGCAGTGGAGTTAGCCCCGGGGTTTCACCTCCTCGCGCCACTCCCAAATGTGCGCGAGGACTTTTGACTCCAGATCCCATGGCGGCAATCCGGCATGGAGACTCACCGCCTCGCAGGAGACCCTTGACCCTTTGGGACGCGTTCAATCGGCGGGCTGGTCGGCGCCTCAATGAACGCGCCCACACCGGTGCCCCATAAAGGGCCATGGACCGCACCCCGCGTAGAGCCTCCGGACGCCCTAGATTGGGCAGGAGCCGCTTCAAGGCAGCCCCGACCCACTCCAGTCTGGGAGCCAAACGTCGGAAATGCTTGAGGAAGTTCCACCGGCTGTCGAGGACGACTCCCAGGTACTTCATGGTCGACTCGACGCCGATGTGAACCCCCGCGTGTCATCAATTCGGCCGCCACCTGGTGCGACCTCCTCCGCGCCAGGACCAGTGTGTCGTCAGCGTAGCACATCACGATGACGCTGCTAGGGAGGTCGGCGCGAAGCACTCAGTCGTACCCGATGGCCCACAGATGCAGCCCCAGGACCGATCCCTGTGGGACACTGCACGATATCTCTCGCCGGTTCCATTCTCCCTGGTAACCGGGGTAGATGACGGATCTGTCCGTCAGATGGGCCTCGACTACACGACAGAGGCAGGTCGGCATCTGGTGATACCGGAGTGCCTCCCTGATGCAACTCCAGGGCAGGGTATTGAAGGCACTGGCGATGTCTAGAGACACCGCCAAGGCGACCCTACCCCGGGCCACAGCATCCCCCGTCATGAGGGCTCGCACGCGCATGATGGCGTACACCGTAACTCAACAAGGTCCTGAACTCTTATTTCCGCAAATCTAATCGACCCTAGGCGGGGTGCTAACATTATCGAGCTCGCTTTGCTCGCTATTACATCCTACGTTCTCTTAATTGTTAAGCTTTTTTGCATATGTGATGCAGTAGTCAAACAGCGGTAGCATGCATAAATCAAGTTATGGACAAACGATAACCTAACATATCCGAGGTGAAGTGCAAAAAAAACAGAAACTTTTCGCCCGGCGTATATCTAGGCATTTCAATTTGAATCCTGTGTGTAGTATGTATACGCAGAATAATTAGATGAAACTGCTCTATTCAATGTACCATGATGTATGATTGCTGTGTACCTACAAGTAGGTATATTATTCAATTTTATTGTATGTCCCTGAATCTGTTACCGATGCTGGTGGATTGTTAGATTGGAGAGTAGACCGACTTGAATGAAATAAAGACTAAATGTTAATTCAAGATACGGCCTTTAAATTTTGGATTCCGAATTGAAAGACAAACTTAACGTTGTAGTTGAGAAATATGGTCCCCTACATTATTATGTAATATAACTACAAATGAAGGATTTCCAGATATTTTCCTGTACCTATTTGTACTGTGAGACCTTGCTTCTTATCACATTTCGTAATTCTAGGTCAACCAGATGGATTGGAACCAGATTATGGGTTTTAATTTATTTGCGAGTGTCAAAATATGCGAAATGAATGGCAATTTATGCCAAGATTCTAAGTAAACGTCTTAGAAGCTCGATTTTTATACAGCTCCAAAGTGAGGCAGTTCAATTTCAACTTGATACCCCCCGCGCATTCCTAAGAAAAGGGGTCAGACAGATGGATACAAAGTGATTCTATAAGTGTTTCGATTTTTCCTTTTGAGGCACGGAATGCTAAAAAGCAAAGCACTTCCATCAAAGTCCTATACTACATACTCATGATACTACCTAGATGATGATGAATTACAATATTTAAACGAAATATGATCATTGTCCAGTCCCTTTATTTTCAATGAAATTCTTCAGTAGGAAAAACATCTGTTTATTTTGTCTATACTATACGCTAAGCTTGAATTCAGAATCATAGATCATAGTCATGTTTTGGAACTAGAAACTCAATGCGGACGTGACAAAGTTCAAATTCCAATGTAACCAAATTTTACTCTCGCTTGTAGTTGTAGTAACTAAAAATAAAAGGAATTTCAAAAAATGTCTCCACAATTTTTTTCGCCTTGCATTAAGACAAATAATCATCTAATTTTTATCGTATTAGTCATTAGCTTATTAAGTACGGTACAAATCGAAAAAATTAGAAAATTAGAGGTAACTTCGTGATGTTGTTTTATTGAGAAAATTTTAACATTTTGTGTTTCTGTTCCACAAAAAGTTTGAAAATATCATGTAGTTACTCATATTATTTTTATTTTATACCTAAGTCTTATCAATTTCATGAAAAATCAAATTGAAGATAGGCAATTTTGGTTACTACCCGCTCCTAAGATACTTTTGTGGTAACATGTATGAATTAGTTCCTTGCGCATGATAACATAGGATGGCATATCAACATTTTGATTACTATTAAATATACTGAGCTCTTATAGTGTTTGTTCTATACGACTTTTTTTTGCGGGCTTTCGATCCTTATTAAACGACCTATTGGAACCGTGCACCTAGCTTCTGACGTTTCACGAGTGCCCATGTAGGTTTATGTCAAATAAAATATTTTGTTTTGAATAAAGGAATAAGTATAAGCTCCAAAAAAATAAAGGTTCTCTTTTGCCAAAACACTGCATAATCAATATTATTACCGATAATGTTTTGTGAAAACACAACATAAGAACCCATGTTTTAGTTGCCCTGAATTTCTCTGTAGGTATTATTATAACAAAACATAACATTATGGTTGTGCTTTTCCATATTGGTCCCCACAGACAGCGAGTTTGAAGGATGTTAAATACCCTATTTAACAATTGACTTCATACAGTTCACATATCGAGTCCTTTTTTGATAGAAAATATCTTAAATTTCGTTATTTTGCTCTCTACGGCTGTTTAGATACTAATCCAACACATAGCCAATATCCAAAATTCTAAGACATCCGACACGTACTTATTAGTTCCCAAAAGAACAGATAATCGCGATTTCCGAAAAATGCATATTTGCACTGAACATAAATAAAGACGCGTGCTGTGAGTCTGTGTCGGATCTTGACTGAAAAATTGTATAATTTGTTACGTGACATGTAGGTGCTGTAAAGTGTAGGTTGTACACAGTCATGTCCGATCCGTTAACTCCGCAATCCACGGAGTGTTTGTTCTCTTGAAATAAGAGATCATGTCCTATTGAGAAATGTGCCTTAATTGTGTAGTCTGGTTCATTCATATCACATTCTTCCATTTCCTCACATATAAATATTTTCATAACTTCAACATAGAGATAGACACGGAAAATCTACGAAGTTTACTATCTGATTACTCTGGCAACGGTGCCGAAGTAGTAGTAGTAGTAGTAGGTACCTAATTTAAAATGAGCCACGAAAAGCTATTCGCCACAAAAACTCTTTCAAAACTAATAAGCATTACAGTAATAATTTCGCGCACATAATCTGGCAACACTGGCCCACCGCGGCGACAGTTAACTCGCTCAGTCGCATTACAGTTGCACTGCATTAATGCAAGGCGTCGCAATAACGCGTAAGATATTACACAAGTTAGATCATCAGCGCTGTTAGACGCCCCCAATGGCTCTGCTATGTCCTACAATTGTCTAGATCCGTTGAAAGTTCGCTTAATGACGCGCCGACTTGATTCATGCGGTCTGCGGTGAAGTTCCAACGTCTTACTGCTGTGATTTTAGCATTAATGGAGGATGGAGGATTGGAAATTTCAATTTATATTGGCGTTTGAATCCACTGGGTATATTTGATCTTAATTATGTTATAAAATACGGAGCGATTAGATATTCAGATGTCTGGTTAGCCTAGCTCCAGTTTACAAAATTGGTCGTTCTAGACACGACACCATTGTTCGTGTTTCAGATACGGCGAGCACAAAGGTTTATCTTTGAAATAGCTATTATGAAAGTATTTGCGCTAAAACATTAAACACTGAGGACAAACTGCCGTTAATTTTAACGAACCACATTCAGTTTAAAATCGGCGTCGTCAATCCTTCGTGACTGATCCCAACTATTTATAGAGTGACGTTAGACATATAAATTGTAACGCTCGCAGCGCAAGTGTCAAAGCAAATAAACCACACACGATTTAGCGCCATCAAACTGAACGACAGATCAAAATGCAAATCCCCAATACGTTACAGGGACACGTGCTAACAATAAAATTCAAACGTCCACTATCTCTCTCCGACACTAATATTTTGATCCAGCACTCTCTCAAAATACCGTGCATCCGGGCACAAATTTATTACCACAGAGTATAAAAATGTCATCGTTGGCAACACCGCGGGAGGGAATGTGGTGCGCGCGAGCATAATCAAAGCGGTCTTGTCAAATTATGAATGTATCCCGATATTTGTGAAGGAGTTGTGTGACGTGTGACATGTAACGCATCCGCTGCGCGCACGCATGTTATTACCGCAAATTGATGTCGACGCGACTACGCGCTGATGCGCCGTTTATTTCGGTTGTATGTGTTTTGTTTGCACTTCCGTCTTAATAAATTCTGATCGCTTATTGATTCAAAATGACTTTCTATTCTTCGAGTATTAGTCGGTTATTGTCAGTCTGTTTAGTGCCCGATATTTAATAAAGATGTTAGAAAAGTAATAGAGATAATTTGATCCCAAGGATATTCTCCATTGAAATATTTATTATAAGTACTTACATACTTACATTTTTATGATCACTTGAGGTCCGAGTTGGAGATATAAAAGTTTAGCTATTCAATTGTATTATATAAAAGAAAAAAAGTAACTTGTTTCTAATCTACGCGCCAAGTAAAAAAAAATGTGACTCACTTGCTAGAAAACCTGTTCTTGCACTTCCCGCACTCCCACTCCTCAAGCCTCTCCACTACAACTGGCATCTTTGGCATCTTGGCCACTTCAGTACTATGCTCACTCCTGGAATGATTTGCCAGGCTGGTCTGTCTGGTAAAGTTAGCCCCACAAGTCTGACAGATGAACGGCCTCTCAAAAGTATGCTGCCTCAAATGCTGGCGTAACGACGCCTTCTTGAAACTCTTGGGGCAAAGAGGGCAAGGATACTTCTGGATTACTTTCTCTGTGTCCCCAATTTTGAAGAGTTCCTTCTTGGGTGTTGTGTGCAAGACCTCGTGGAAGAAGCACTCGGCTTGGGAGTCCGTGGTGAAGAGGCATTGGCTACAGTTCCAGAAGATGGAGGAGGTGATCTCGGCGGTTTTTGAGAGTTGGCAGGCATTGTCCCTGACGTGACGAGTCACTTCCTGGGATAGGATGAAAGACATCCCACATTTCGGGCACCTGGAAACAAACAAAGTGATCATGTAATTTATTTTACAAACTGATTTTTTTCTAATTGTTTACTATTTACTTACTTTTTACGTATATTAGGATGCATTCTACGAATATGATCCTTCAAAACCAATACATTTCTCAAAATAACATTATCAGTGCAGTACGGACACTTCTTGCTCATGTCTTTTGTCGGCACTCCTTGTTCCCTCAAGTTTTCCTTCCTCTTGATCCTGTGTTCTGAAGTCTGTCGGTGACGCTTAGCTTCCTCCGAAGTATTGAAGTTCATTGCACAAACAAGACAAAGGTAAGCTTTCTGTTTGTGCTTAGATTTTAAATGAGCAGCAAGTGTCAGAGAAGATTTAAACTTAGCTTTACAATGCTGGCATTTGTGAAGCTCTTGATAATTGTCAGTGGCTGTAACCGCCAATGGATGCCCAGTCTTCTGGCAATGTCTTTTCATCTCGATAATGAATCGAAATTCTTTGCAACAAGCATCACATTTTAATACAGTTTTCTTTCTTATTATGATCGGCATAGATCTGTTTATAACAGCAATTACTTCGCTATGGTCAGAACTGGATAAATGTTCTAACATTTCTTGGGAAGATTCGCAATCGAATTTGCAAAAAGAACACCACAGTCTACCTTCAATTAGAGCCAGTTTACGGTCGTGTTCTTCAGAATACCAGTGCTGCATAAAAGTAGAAAGCCAGTTTGTGTAGAACTTGCATGGACTGCATTGGAAAGGGGACTGATGGACTATCGCATCCATATTTTCCAAAATAAGCTCCTGGTACAGAGTTGTATTTGTATCTGTGGCTTTTCTGAAGTGATAGTGGGAAATTAAATGCTTTCCCATCAAATGCTGTCTTACGCGTGACTTGCAGCCGGAGCAGTGTACAAAATTAGGCTTCCTCTTCCTTTTTTTCTTTTCAATTTTGACGTTTAATTTTCCCTCAATCTTATTCTGCTTTTTCCTTTCGATTAGAGAGTAAATTTCATCGTTTACATATCTAGATGGACGTGCCATTCGCTTGTCTACTACATTTTTCATCGGCTCTAAATGGCCAGAGAACTCTAATTCATGTTCCGGAAGAACTTTCTTCAGATGTAAACTGGATCGAAGATGCTTTTCATAAATCGCTCTGGTGTTAAGTCTCCTATTGCAGGGGCCGCACCAATACTGCACTGATCCCTTCGTCTGTATTGTTGTCTGCATTATTTGGGTCTTGTCATTTGCTCCCGGAACCCACTTGCCTTTAGTGTATCCAGGTGGTGGTGCATCATAATCTTCATCACGTTCGTTACTATCAGGCATGATAGGTTTCCACTTCCCACCAGTGTGTTCTTGTTCTTCTCTCATATCCCAGTCTTCATGTTCAGGGGAAGCTGGTCGCCATTTTCCTCCAGTATAGTTTGGAGGAGGCTTCCATTTAACACCACTAGGATGTTCTTCCTCATCATCATCTTCCGATTCCTCAGATTCGTCACTGTCATCATCCCCTTTGTAATCGTAAGTATTGATGCTGTACGATGAAGTTGGTATGTCTTTCTTAACTGCACCGCTGATGCTTGCGACTGCGTTTATTAGCTTAGTTTGATTGTCTTCATTACTTCCGATCCTTAAACTGTGTCCTCCAATCCAGTCTTCGCCTCTGAGATTGTTTTCTAAAGGACTCATACGTGGGATATCTCTTGACGTGGATGGCACAACAATGGAGCTCTTTCTATCTAAATTGGGCTTGGGTATAGGAATGGGTGGTGTCAGTCTTGAAAGGGAAGTTTTCTTGACACTGCTCTGTAGCTCCAAAGACTGGAAGAACACATCTGCTCCCAGGCTGTAAGACGGTTCCAAAGTATCTATGGCTGTTAGTTCAGGTTTCGGGTCTTCAGGTTTTAGTTTCCCACATCTTTGCTTCCTGTGCTTCACATAATTATCCAAACCAACGATGGTTGTGTTGCATTTGATGCAGAGGTGACTGTCGTCGTCATCATCTTCCCTTGGTGACAACATCTGGAAAGATAACGTGAACAAGATTAGATTAAACGAATCTATAATACATATTTTTATTTCGCAGGTGACACGTGGTGCTCAGAAGATGTTGAAGAACCATCAACGTGGTTACAGATGGAGCCTATTATACAGGGTTAGTTTTCAAAGACCAGCCAAATTTAAGGATGTGGTACAGACCATCAAACTGAACAACTCTCTCCATGGGACCAATATCATCATCGCGAAAAATTTATAAACTGTCCCATACAAAACTTCAATACCTACTCGACCCAAATGTATAGGACCGCTGATTTTTTTTTCGCGATTACGATATTGGTCCCAAGGAGAAAATTGTTCAGTCTGATGGTCTATACCACACCCTTAAATTTGGCTGGTCTTTGAAAAATAACCCTGTATATCGTCCGAAAGCAGAACCAAATAAGAACATACATAACTGTAAAAAAAAAGTAAAGTGCTATAATAGAACATTAATACACATTCATAAAAGTTTAAAGCAAGCGCCATACCATCAAAAACCTTCATTACAAAACTTTAATACAAACGAGTATTCAAACTACTAAACTAATAATTGGAAGATTCACAACCTAGTTTAAAGTGTTATGGCGACGTCGGGGCTAATCGCGTGGTGCACAGACATTACCAGTGACGCCAGCCGTCACCGCCGACCAATAAATATACCTCCGATGCGAATTAACCGTAAATAGTTGTTCAGATCTATAATGTATGCAACGAAGGCAGTAATAAGTAGATAAGTTTACGCCGCATACCTGCAGTCGATTGAGTTATGGAAGTATTCCTATTGTTTTTACTTGAGCCCATAAATTAAATGATTGTGCATGATCGAAGTTGCTATTGGAATGGTGCAAAAATTGTGTGTCAATATTGTTTTTGCTTTGTGCGCTTGGGTGGAATTAGTTCCCTCTGATAGGTCCCTCTGATTGTGCGTAATGTAGTAAATGCCATGAAATGATCTGAACACATCCTACCAACGTAATCCCCCAATCTTTCCTCCCAAAACTTTCGAAATATACCTATATATGCTTGCAACAAAAAAAAAATGCACCGAACTGCATGTCGTGCTCATCAATTGGGAGAAATCTAACCAATCTAAAGCCAATCATTCTCAATCATGAACTTAGTTAAGTAGATAAATATCAGAACATATTGGAAGGCCTCTAAAAACCCTATAAGGTCTAACAAGTTTAAACATACAGTAATGAAAAGTATTTTTCAGCGCGACGCCGACGGGGCGACAGGGACAGTCGAGGTGTGAATCAAGCTATCATTAATAATTCTGCTGCCGCACCTGTCCTATCACATACAACGTTGATTTACCATTGGTATCTACTCAAAATTACTCGATTTCATGAAGATAGTTACTATGGATGTGATATTCTCTTCAAATTTATCGTAGTTTCTAAAAACACATCGAGCCAATTTTGGTAAGTGTTTCGACCTATGGGATGCTAAACCTATGGATCTATCCATGGCTTGGCAACACTAGGTTACCTTGTTCAAGTTATCTTTAGAGCTTCATGAGTCCCACGCCTAAGATTACACCATGAGTGCCATGAGACTACACCGTAACTGTAATTCTATTCGTATGCAAAAAGCTGCTCTGTGCTCCACTGCATAATGTAACACAAGATGATAAATATTTAAAATACTATGATCCCGCCTTCTTTTTTCAGCTGTCACAATCGAAACCCACCAGTTTATCTGTCAAAACGAGAATTTCCTTTTACGGCACACACAAGCGTAAGCGTCACAAACTGCCAAAGCCAATCGGACCTTTTTTACAGGAATATAGTCGAGTTGCATTCGACAACTGGTAGTTCGTGCCATGAGTGACACGCGTCAATCGGCCCCGCGCCGCCTGACACCATTGTGGCTGACAAACAGTTGACACGTGACGGCTGACAAATGGCTTCGCTGTCAGCCATGTCGTTAACGTCACAGCAGTCATTACACCGCTGTTCGGGGAACTTTTTAATTATTGGACTCACAGCTCAACGGATTTGTTTATTGATTTGTTGGGTTTTAAAATAGTCTGGTTCGAGTGTGATTTGATGGGTTGTGGAAAATGGGAGCAGTTTAGGAATCTTGCTCGTTTGGCTCAAAATATGGTAACAAAGACGGTTCCTCAAGCGAATGTCGAAGGAAAAATGAAATGCAATACCTAATTAGTAATTACCAACTGCGGCCATCACTATATTTTATGTCACATCTCTCTACTTCCGTATGGCACATAGAAAAGAATATAGCATTATGTTGATGCT
The DNA here is from genome assembly GCA_916610205.1 of Griposia aprilina. NCBI lineage: Eukaryota > Metazoa > Arthropoda > Insecta > Lepidoptera > Noctuidae > Griposia > Griposia aprilina. The sequence continues at coordinate 23,141,656 of OU744295.1, read as the reverse complement.
GAAGCCCTAAATACATAAATAAATCTACGCAAGTGTTGCTATAGGTACATAATCTGTTCATGATATGATATTATGGTCTACAAACGTTTCATCAAAACATCCTGAAAACATAAACTCGACGGACGTACGAGTACTAACGCTGGCCGAAACCAAAACGTAGCAGAGACTTGTCAGTTACAAAAGATCACTATACTGCAACAGGACAGTGCGCTAGTAACTGGTGACAGATAACTGGCTCGCCGTGTGCGGACGACACAATCATGCCAGTGAGTGGGACTGGTCCTTCAGTTGACAACGACAATTTGGGTACTATGACTAACAAGTGAGGGACTTTTCGTTTTCATTTTTCATCAAATGTGTCAGTTTTGGTCTGTTTGGTCTGATCTGCTGATTCTGGCAGCAAAACTTTAATCGACATAGCTGTTGTCAATTGTCATTCAGTGGAATAAACGAGTAAAAGATTAAATATAATTCCCTCAACGATTGTAGTTACTTTCTAGTCTAGATGTCACTTGTCGGTCGCTAATAGGTATTATTATTTATGCATTGCCTATGTCACTCGCTGGGCAAAGGTCGTTTTCGCTTTACATTTCTCAGGGAATGAAGTAAGTGCGTTGGTAATCTGTCAGTGCAAGTGGAAAATGCTCCAGCAGAATCAAAATCCATTATATATCCGATAAAAAAAATCGATAAAAGAGGATTACTTTCAAAAAGCAATTCAATAACTTTCTAGACCCAAGAATCAATTGGCGCTGCCAATCACAAATAGGAGCATAAATAAAACTCTCTCAGTATTCCATATTCAAACATTCCCTCGTATTTTCGCGGCGCGCGCCACCCATCACTCTGAGCACACATCTGTCAAGTGTCAAAACGTCCTGTGTATACAGAATGTTGTGTGAGTGAGTAGTGTGTATAGAGGATGTTGCGTTAGTGTGTGGGTGAGGTGTGCTAGTGTGCGGACGTCCGTCAGTCACGCGTCCGCGGAGGCGTGGACCTAGCCCAGGTGTGCTCCACTTGGGACTCGTTGGAAAGCTATTTTAATTGCCAATTTAATAACGATTGTTAGAAATTGTACCAGTTATATAGCAAACAGTCAGAATGGCAATTTTGAAACAGGAATCATTTAACATCTGGCCAAAATTCAAATCTTTGGTTTAGTGAGATGGTTGGGTTCGCCGCGACCCAGAAACTCCTTGCGGTAGATATGATGAAACTGCAAATGTGTGAGGGTGGGCAGGATTCGCGCAAACCATGTCCATAGCTAGAGAGGCAGTGGTGTAGTTACTGTTCCATTGGCCTCTAATTAGCCAATGAGGGGTTGAGTGTTGGTGAACTTTGAGCGTTATAAACCAAAGTAAGCTACACACAACAACATTATAATATTATCGTGCACATATCCATTTTTTTCAGTGAAGAAATTAATAAGGACACGCTGAAAGCGGAACTTTTGCATAATCCGTGCCAGGTCTCTCCACCACAAATACCCCAACAACCTAATTCCCTCAATCACAAATCAGCATACAAATGAAGAAATTAAAGACGGTCGCAAGCGGAACGCATCCGCGACGTCGTCAAAGGCTGTCGCCCGAATAACGACGTCGCCATCGATCGAGGTGCGCCCCGCTCCCTCCCCCGCACCCCGGACCCGCTGCACCCCGCAGCCACCTTACACGTGCAATACAAACGATACGCTTTTTCAACACCTTTTGAATTTGGAACTAATTGTGACGTCATGTCACTGGTTAGCATGGAACGCGGTCTTATTATTTCGAATTTCGTTTGAATTTCGAGCTAATTGTGATGTCATGTCGCTGCTTGGAGGTGCACGCATTTTTATTGTTTTCTATTTGATTTGAATTTGGAACTTGTTATGACGTTACAATTGCATAATAGAGCTGCGTGGAGTTTGGATTACATCGAAATGACTTGAATCTGCATAATAGTGGTTTTTTTTAATGGTTGCTAATGCCAAAATAAAACATGGACTTAGCTGGCGGGTATTTTTTATATTGTAGGTCTGGCAGATAAACAGAAACCCAACAGTTTGATTGCCACTATACCTACACCCTACGACATTTCTAAACCTCGACTTATTATCCATCCTTACGTTTCGCTTTCTTAATTTTATCAACTTTCAGTTCATAAATGGGTGGTCAATTCTGTCTTACCCGATCACCGATTCTGACTGGGTAGACATAGCAACTTTATATTCCTAATATTCTTAACTATTATTAAAATTGATTTTGAAGGGGTTTTACATGCACTCTTCTCGGATAGTTCAAAGTCAAAAAACCCACGTGACACTGCGGTATTTTCGAATTTACTCAAACAAAGGATCGATCACTGTTCAGCACCCTAATTACGTAACGCACTATCTATCACAATCTGAATCATTTTGAAGCCTATTGCTAATCCATTGCTTCATATGTTCGAAAAATTTGTCGGCTCAAGAACGTAAATAACGCAATGAATGTTGTTGAACTGTCAAAATGAAACCCATTCCTACTGTTAGTGTGTTACGTAATTACCCCGCTGGTTTTATTAAGTAGGTACTTGATTTTAGAACATCAATTACAGAAGAACATAGTCCTGGGTCCTTTTAATATCAACTACGAATCGAACTTCCTACCCAGACCACTGAAGCAGACGCTCTATTCAATTTACTGTTGCGCTACACTCACCGTTGAGTTTATCAATCGTTGTATTCTCATGTCTTGTTGATTTTGCTTTAGTTAGTAAAGCATAAGAGAGGAAATAATATTTGGTGATATTCTTGGTCTTCGGTGAATGGGTTATTAAAGGCGGCATTCACAGTACGACACTAACTATTGATTGTCTGTGTGCGATTTGTGTTGGATCTGCTAAAGCTTCATTCATTAGTAATTATGTATGTCGGAGATGGTCATTAGTTTGGACACTAAACGAAGCGCAGCATGAGTTCCGGGAGGTGGCAGCAACGTCGCGAGGACGTGCATACTCGGGTAACTTCGTGCTATGACAGAGCCTAGCTGATGGAGGATCGCTGGGACGAGTGGACACTTACCATTCTGCCTTCGAGGAGATCAGTACCTCCACCCTAGGAACTGTCACGCGTTTCGTATAGTGGTGTCGTGTACCTACCTACAGTGTGTGATTCGCTAGTGTGATTAATTTGATCGTAAATAATAATTTTATTTGAACTGCAAACGGTTTTTCTATTGCGCAATAACCAACATTACCTATAGTACGCCCACAGTAGTTAAAATATGGCTGATAATAACGAGAGAGACGTACCTTCTCCGTCATGTACGTATTTCTGTTTTGTAAGTACCAGCTTGTCAATGACGTACTTTTGACAAAATTATATTCCGCATTACTGAAAGAAATGTGTTTCTTCAATGTTTGAAATACGTATGCAAGATATGGCACAGTTTTCAATCTATCCCAATGATGGAGTTAACCCTGTTCAGGATCCAGAGCAAGGACTTTTCTATTCATATTTGATCAAATAGTCTAGAAACCTTATCACGGATTACCTTATCATAACGTTAACTAACATATCAAATTAATCAAACAACAATGCGATTTAATTAGTTCACATAGATTATACTCCAATATTTGTACAGATACACCGACAAACAAATTTAAATCCTGCATTACGATCACAAAAACTACCTAGCTTGGGAGGGAATCAATTATAATTCCCATTAGAGGGAGGCGGGCCCTTTGATTTATGTGGGTAGTTGGAAAAAATTACGTACGCTTGCAAGTGCACCTTGTATTGAAGGCTCGCTGATAATTGCTTATTATAATTTCTGTTTCCGCAGTGGAAAGACGTGTGAGTGCAGATTAATGCGGCTAAGCATGTGGTTGTAGCTAGATTGTTGTTGGAATGGCAGTGAAATGTAAGGGTTATTAAAGTATAACAGGTGCCTAGACAAAAGGAAATTGGTTAAGTTCAACTAGTGCAAGGCAAATATTTTAGTTATTGCTTAGATCAGGATAATTAAAAAAATTGTTGTTTTCTTATACCATGTCTGAGATAGAGCTTTTTTTTGTAGAGTATACTCGTATATAAAACATAAGTTTATTTCTGTTTAATAAAGATGTACTATACCTACTTTTAATATATTTTACTGTTGTGGATGGACGACCAAGAAGTTAGAGTGGACGACGAGTGAATCTCTCTTTCAGCACAGTTTTTTTCCTTTTGAAGTAAGTATTTTCCAAGGCGAATTTCCCGTAGAGGTAGTGCGTCCGCCAGTGCGTCTTTCTTACACTAAATAGTGTTTACGTCCAAGAAATATGTGACTTTCAGGATAGTGCAGTGATTTGGGAAACCAGTGCAGTAGGTCCGAGGTCGGCTCGGGAACTGGGTCAAGGTGGGTTGGTAAATAGTTGTTATGACTTCTTGACTATTAATATGATGGTAAATGTCATTATTTATGCATACAAAGAAAGTCATATAATATTGTGATCATCGTGAGTAATTGTTAATGGTTGAATACACGTGTAAGAAATAATACGTTATGCAGTATGAACTTATCTATATTAACTTATATAATATACTTATAAAAAAGAAGAAACTGACTGACTGACATATCAAGGCACAGCCAATAACTATTGGGACTATGAACGATTGCAGGGCAGCATTAAGTAGGGATTTTTGGAAATTCGACCTTTAAGGGGTGAAAAGGGGGGATTTTGGTTGTAAGAAAATTCTTATTGGTTGAGTTAATAAACTTAAAATTTGGCACGAATACTTATCGAGGTAAATTATAATGTTTGTATTTTTGTTTTTCTAAACTATCCCCGAAAGGGGGATTGGACGGTCTCAAAGTTTGTATGGACGACTTTTAACGCGAAGTCCGATTAACTCGAAACTCAGTATTTATACTTAAAACCACAAATAAAGACTTCAATGTATCATGGTTTTCGAAAATCTGCCCCTAACGGGGTGAAAGCGGGTAGTACATTTTAAAGGGGAGGAATTTACTACATGATAAATGATAAATGATTTTATTTCTGTAAGTAGGTTTGTACAAACACTTTTACACGTCAATCATATTTTTAAACTAGATGAGGTCGGCTTTTCCTATCTGACTACTCTGAGGAGAAAGGCCGAAACAAACTCAGAGGTCACAGTCTCTTTTAAAGTCCAGACAATCTTGCTCAGATCATGTGAAGACCGTGTAGATTGGTATCTGAAATGGTCTTTTGAGGAAAGAACCACACATATTGAGTGGACCTTTCCAGTCAGTGCACGCATTTGTCAGTAATCGTGCAGCTCAACTCAGGAAGTCAGGACTTAAGGACTTAATTAACTCGAAAATTCTCATAAATAATGAAGATATGAAAACATCCCAAACCATTTTTCACAATTTCCTCCATTGTGGGGGTGAAAACAGGGCATACAGTTTATATGAGAATTCTTAATCATTGGGTTAATAAACTTGAAACTTGGCAATATTTGCCTGAGTAGGTAAAAGATTGTAACTTTTCGTTTTTTTAAACAACCCCTCATACAGAATTTAGAGGGAGTTAAAGTTAGTAAGGATTTTTTTAAGCGCTGTCCGATTAATTCAAAACTCGATAGGTACTAACACTTAAATTAAAAAAGTATGTGTTTCAGGGTTTTTCAAAATCAACTCCTAACTGGGAGGAAAAGGGTAATAAAGTTTAAGGGGTGGATTAATGGGTATAAATATAGTTTAAGATATACAATGGAAAAGTACCAATCACTTTTTTTAAAACAAGCCCTGTCGTGGTGAAAGGGACGACACAGTTTATTTGAAAAAATATATTCCTTTGATCTATTAACTTAATATTTGGTCCGAATACTTGTTTCTCTAAATAAATAGTAATGATCGTAGACATTAATTTTCGAAAACTACCTTTCAAAGGGCGAGGAGGGGATGTATTTTTTTTTGGGAAAGTGGTTTTCCATGCGGACTAAGTCGGGGTCTGCTTTTGAGAAAGACGTGTTATGTATTTTGATCATACTTTCCATGAAAATGAGCTTGCTTGACATTGACTTTGACATTACTGGGGTTAAGAGGTAATAATTAGGTATGATATGTATTATCATCAAGCTTGTTGAAAGGATTGGTGATTTGAAAGTTAAGGCAAAATGTATCTGTAGAAGCCGCTCTTTCGGCTTATCACGGTTTTGTGTCATCTGTCCTAAGCTATGGACTTATAATGTGCGGCAACTCGACCGATTCCGACAGAGTTTTCAAGCTTCAAAAACGTTGCATCCGGGTTATAAACAAGGCATGGTTCTTGGATAGTTGTAGACCTCTTTTTCAGAAATGTAATATTCTTGCACTACCCTGTATGTACATAAGAGATATCTGCATTTTTACCAAGAATTATATGCAATACTTTAAGCAACGGAGTGAGGTTCTACCAAGATAAAAAAGGGTTAAGTTTCACGCTATTGTATCACCCACCTGCTCATAAAGATATTTATAAAAAAAAAGTGTTTAATATGTGTATACTGGTTTATAATAACATTCCAAATGAATTGAAACTGTTGCAGGGCATTTTATTAAAAAAAAAAAAAAACAGAGCTACAAAATAGTTGTTTCTATAGCATTAAGGAATATAAGGAACTTAAAAATGTATGTTAATAATGAATGAAAATGAACTAATAATTGATTTTATAATAATTGTAATATTAATATTACTTGCATGATAATAATGACATAAATAGATTTAAGTAAATAATTTGAACGCTTGCTTGCAGGCAGAATACAATGTCTTTCGGGATATAAGATCTTTCCTTATAATTTGTATGTATTATATTGCAAATAAACATTTCTGATTCTGATTTTAATTGATTGGCAATATTTACCATTTTTTTATACTCCAGAGAGTGCTCCTGCTGATTTAAGTATTTCACGGCATTGGTACAGTTTTAACCAATCACAGAAATACATAGGGTGTCCTAATTTTTGCCAGGAAAATCTCGGACAAAATAAACTTACACTAAAAATATTTGTGTCAATTTCTCGTTATATTTTTCTGTAAAATAAAAATACTAAATGCATAAAGTGAACACTAAATCCGTGTCCTACGTTAAGACGGTCTCAACTAGGTCAAAGCACTTGTTGCCGCTTGCTTGACTAATGTTCCTATATGTAGATGGATGGCGCCATGCCTTTGTGGTGGGACTTGGGAGCTTTCTGCTGCATTTTTATTTTATAGAAGGTGTTTCTTTAAATAGTGAATTATTTTTTAAAGAGTTGGTTGACAAAAGTAGTACTTATTTTTGGCTTGTTTTATTTAAGGAAACCAAAGACTTCTTAGTTTACGTGAGCCAGAGTAAGATTGTTGTATGAATTGTACTACTGTTGCGGAACTTGCTACCGGCCCGTCTTCTGTCTACCTAAGAGTTTTTAATGAGGACACAATTTCTATCTAGAGATGGTGATGCTGTAAAGTTTATTATAACGTTGCTGAATTCAAACCCCAAAAAGTCTGGACTTATATAAGTGAACTTCGCCTATGACATAACTCAGTGTCTCACGAAATCAATCAGACATACCATATTATGTGTGGCTACTCTATTAATAACCAGGGTGGTCCAAGTTAATTAACAAATTCAAAATAAAATCCATAACACACCTATTAACGAAAATATAAAATCACACGGGGACCAAGTTGTATACTTAATCAATTAAAATACAAGCAAATTTCCGAACTAATCAATCTTGCCGGTAAGTTGGCCACACGTCGCCGTCTAGCCGGACAATGTATGCCTCCCGGGGGATTGATAGATTCATTAGTACCAATCTAACGATGACACACATGTTTTTAACTGGACTGAGGTGAAGCTCCTGAAGATTGATTATGATTTTGGGTGCGAGGAGTTTGGGAGACTTGTAGATGGTAATAAGTTAATAACTTAGAGTAAAGCATTTTGGACGTGCCGTGAGATTGGTAAAGCCTATAAATACAAGGATACGAACAGCCACTCATCCATCCAGTCAGTTCAGCTTCTTAAAACCTGCCTGATTGTGTTTTCTTTTTTGTTACCACAGCAAGAGCTATCCTCATAAAAACCTGCCAAAATTTGTTCTGAGTTGATAATTGACAGTTTTGTGAACAGTTGCAGCAACTGCCGCAACTGCTTTTTACTTTCCTTAAGAAATTGAACGCAGAACAGTAGTAGTGACTCTGTGGTTGTGTTGTGTAAGAGGGTTTGGGTATCATAAGCTCTAGGTTTTGTTTAATTACCTTTCTATGCCTTTGTACTTGAATTTGTCGCTACAGGTCATATTGTCGATACGAAGGTAAAATTAAAAAAAACATGCTGTCGGATTCAAGATTGCAATAATTCGAAATAATATAAAGTGGATAATCGTCTTTTATTACTTTGTTGGTGGCACATTTTTTTGCGGATTCAGAGCGGATTGACAAATAAATTGATTTTTGCTAAATGATACCTGTCACACCAATTGATTAATGCTGTTAATAACCTACTTATAGTTTGTGTAGGTATACTTACGCATCACCGACACAATATTACAAGTTTAATTTCCATTAAATCGTGTGGCAGCTCAATAGCTCTGCAACATACTCGTAGCTATCATCAAACAGAGTTGCAATCTTTTTGCTATAAATTATGACCTAGAATTAGTCTTGAGCTAGCCGTTGTGCGCAGAACTGGCAAATCGACGTAATATTTCAACGCCGGCGCAACTCCTATATACCACATACACAATAGGTTCAGAGGTGCCTATCCGTCATTGGTTTACCTTACAACAGTCATTAGTCTACGTCACAGTCGTACTTCGAAAACGGAACGTCCGCGCATGGAGTCATTACGCGGGCCAATCAGCGCTCGGCGCGAGCGCACCCCGCCGCGTTCTTTATAACACTCGTGCGCAGGAATATATCAAGCGTCAAGACTCAAAAGGGTTTTTTACAAACGTATCTCGTATTCGTCATCGTTACAGTCCCGTCGGAGGCTGGCTTGCGTGGCGTCCAATAAATAATAACATGTGAAAAGGAATTATTTATTAAAGCTTCGTGTCAGTAGGATAGCTCCTTTTTTTAAACTCGACTTCGATTCTTGACACGGATTTGTGGAAATGTATGCGTCCGTTTATTCTTGACTTGACCTACAGTTAGGTTTTGTTTATTTGAGACGTTATTGTGTTGGGTTAAGCGTGTATTTTGCGAGGCAGAAACTGTTTTGTTTTTCTGTTTGCGCGTGTAAGGATTCATAATAATATTATTCATGTAGGAGTAATAAAGAGATGTCAATATATAGATACGCGGTGTGTATACGTTGGTAGTGAATAAATTATTGCTTTTAGTATGAGATTATCAAGGGATTGTTGGTTGCGAAACACAAAGATTGAATTACAGTCGCACACGACATCAATATCTGCGTAGATGTATGAATTAAAATGCCAAATAAACGAATGAATTATGTTGCCCATTCACTTTGAAGGGAATTAATACTCAATACCGTGGACACGCGATACGCCAGTGCTATTGACGAAGCAGTAATTATAAGCCTCTTAGCTCCTATAGCTACTTGCGTATTCTGTAAAATGGTCTGCGGTTTTTAATTTATCAACTATGATATCTTAGTGAGTGATTTAAATAGTCGTACCTACACAAAGCGATTACAATATTTTTCTTACAAATAATAACGTTAATTGTTCTAATTATTAATTGATTAGAAACATTCACCTTATAATTTATATTACTTACGTATACTTTGTAATAGCAACGATGTATCTAATCGATTGCCCGTATCCCATCAAAATTCTATAAACGCCACTAAAACAACAGCGCCATAATTGAGCCATCAGCGCAACCACGAGTCCACGAATCACCGACACAACACGATCATCCACCGTTTAAAATCAACAAAAACAAACATCCAACTTTTAAACACGTAATCAAACAATGTCTATTGTTATTGAGTCCCGTAGCCGTGAGCGATGGCAATTGAAAGTGCACCGCTATCGGCCGTCCGCTTCGAATAAATGGAATAAATCATGGCACCACAATAAACTCGACGATTTCAATTAAACATAAATCTCCTGTGACGGTCGGCTAATGGACTTGATACGTCTATGAGTTTCTTATGTTTGGATATTAGTATTACAGCCTTTACGAAGTAATAAACTTGGCGTAAGTTTTAAGTTTAAAAAAGTAGGTTTTTTTTTGAGAATTTTGGTCACCCTACTATCGAGATTAGAAGTCTTGAAGTTGTAGAAGAAAATTTATCAAAGAAGTTAGATAGGACGGGAAAGTAGAGTAAATTCGATATTCTTTGCTACAAGTTGTTAGAAATCAAACAGTTTTATAACAAAGACAAATAGATATGGAAGTAAAATAACTTTGTTGTAGATGGCGTTAGTAGAAAATGGATGAAAAATATTAAAACTATCGTACCTATATGTAACAAAAATATATTAAATATTAAAACAATAGAAAATAAATCAAGAAAATGAATACTGAAAACAATAAAAACGCAAAAAGTGTTTTATAGCAGAGCGTGGTTTCGATCCACGGACCTCTGGGTTATGGGCCCAGCACGCTTCCACTGCGCCACTCTGCTTCGTGAATAACGAGTTGAAATAGCTATTCATTTCGTAGCGGTGAGTTTGTCGATTCCTAGTTTTTTCAATGTTGTTTAATTGGTCAAGTCATTTGATAAACATTCTTATCTACCCAATAAGAACTAACCAGATAGAAAAATACCATTGCGTAATATTTTTATGAAACAGTAATTAAAATGTATCTACCTACTTAAATGTAAGTATGAGTACCTACCTACCTAAAATAGTAACCTAATAATTTTATAAGCAAGAAATGGGTGTTATTTACTTAATATTTAAATTAGGTATCCGTTATTACCTAATTACTTAATTAAATTTCTCTGCTTACTCCGACAACGATCCGACTTTACCGCTAAGATAGAGAGGTAATCCAACTGATCCCCAATTATCTCCCAGAAAACCTAGACTTCTAATTAAAACCAATTAGCTAAAACAAAATTCCTTTATAAATGAAAATTGTATTCTTCCATATTCCTAACACTGTTATGCCCTCAATAAAACCGGCGGATATTGTTCAAGACGGGAGTTGACGTCCTTATTAACGGGAAAATTGAAAATTGACTGAGCAACATGATTGGCAAGGGAATATTAGCTGGATGCAATTTTGCCTGCGAGCTCTTGTTTGCGTTTCTAAAAAGAAAATACTCGTGTGACGTTAATCCATCATTTTGGCGCCAACGCCACCACTGCTTGCGCGGGAAAATGCAAGCTACTTTATAGTCAATTAAGTCGCGTGAAAGACGTGTTATTATTTCTTATACATTTTAATAAGGATTACTTTTTGTGTTTTTGTTTGGCAGTGAAAATAAATGTTTGGTTATTTACGACTGGTAATAAATTAGTTCAAACTATTGATACTAGATGGCGTTGGTAGTTTGGAATTATACAATTAAACTCATCTGAGGCAGTGACAGAGAAGTACTATAAACAATCGGTTTGCAAATAAAAGGTACTAACTGCATATAGGGTTTATTTGCAAAACTCTATATTCTAAGAAGTTGTCCTATTGCATGGTACCTAGATTTGTAAAGGATTTTTTTGTACATAAGTATGATATTTTTTAAGATAAGTATTGGAATTTTCGAAAGTCAACTTTTGTATTCACTTAATCAAAGAGGTGTTAGCACTGTTAGCAAAAGCTCATGTTACAAATTAATAAGCTATCAATAAATTTGATTGAGTCGTTAATCACGGCCTAGTTTTATCACCTCCGTGAAATAAAGCGTTATATCAGTGTTGTTCACTATTAATAAATCTTTGACTAAACTAGTTTCTAACATCATTATAAAATAAATACTACTATTAATTTTTCAGCAACCATACAAATATTATTGTCGAATAAAATTAATTGACTAAAATAAATTAATCGATTTAACTCAGTTTTAATCATCGATGAGCGATAAAGCACGCCGGTAGCGCCCCTAGCGTCGGCGAGCCGCAGCTGCGAACCGAACGTTCCCCTATTATACGTTTATTATTGTCGCGTGTTATTTCCAATATTTTTCGCCATCTCATTACTCGAGCCGCACTGACGGCGCTAATCCGTCGGGAGAAGACGCGCCTTAATGGAGGTGATCATGTGTCCTAACGCGTAACGTATTGAAATATGACGTATTGGATGTACCTTCGGGGATTCAGCGTTAATAAACGAAAAAAAAAACACTTCGATTATGGAACGCTCTCCCCGGACGGGCACGCATCGCAATAATTCTCTCCCGTATGACAGCCCAATGATAAATCAAGGCGACTGTGAGAAGAAATGCCAATAAATATCGCGCCGAAATCCAATAATTACGAGGCAATGAGCCGGCCGGCCACAAATCAACGGACGGACGGACGGACGAACGCATACTAACGTCTTATCCTAACATCAGATTAAAAACATCAATACTTGTCAATAGAGGTCGCCTCCCACGTAATTATAGCCAACAATATCCCGGGGAGGGCGAGACCGAAAAGGATTAACATATATCAAGGTGGAATAATTGAAGGAATCGATTAAATGAAGAGTATTAATTGCTGATGCGCCCGCGCAGGCCGAGATCCCATCGCACGCCGCGCTTTGATATGTTCTGTTGTAATGTAATATTAACTGACCGTCCGTCCGTCTTTTATGGAATACGATAAATAAATAACATTATGCGTATAGGTAACATAACTTTGAAACTTGCTAGGGACGGGGGGGGGGGGGGGCGGGGGTCTTCGGCAAAACAACATCGCGATTAACACAGTTAATTCCCCAATTTAAAAACCGAACAAACAAATGTATGTAAATTGCGCAACTCTATGTAAAAGCCGACGATAACCTTGCAAAGTAATGCAGGCTAGTAGTCCCCTCAATCCCGACCTTAAGCGTGGGCCAGTAAGAGCGGCCGACTAGCAAGTTCATCGTTGGCAAATTGAAGTGAACTCGAAACAAGCACGTTCAGAAACTGCTTACACGAATTAGCGCATCAAAACGGGCGCAGGGGGCGAAATTAGAAAACTCTTCCCCTTGCCCCGCGCCCCCCCGGCCCCGCGGCCGTTCCGCACGTCATAAACTGACAATTTACGATAACGCCGGGATTAGCCTGTTTGTCTGTTATGCATTCGAGTATGGAACGGAGCGGGTGGAGTTACAATGTCGACGTGTGAAACGGAATGGCTCACGGGTTCTCCCGTCCGCCGTTCACAAGCGGGTAGATGAAATTGTTTTACATTTACATGCACACGACACGCGCCTTCATAACACCGAGCTTGTACAAAGGTCTCGACTCTACTCGAATGCTTCCTTGCTCATTCGTTTCTTACATTTCATCAAATACATTTAGCATCGTCATTGGCAGAATAGAATAAAATGTAGGTCAATGGGTCTATAAAACACTTCCTGTTCTTATATTTCCGACTTTTATTTGACGTAAACAGCTTCTGCTGAAAACATTTTTATCAATATCAAAGGGACAGCGACGTTCTGGACGAAGGCGACGAGAACTTGAAAGCATCTTGCGGTTATAAAGTTCTTGCCACTTAACAAGAATAACCCATTGCCACTTAAAAAAAATCCTTTCGACAGTCCATTCGAATTTTGGAACTAATGAGTAATTACGCTCGATATTTATAATCGACTATTGTATTGATTGCTGTTAAATTTTAATCGATATAAATCGATTCATTTAGTTCCCCAATAGTAATCGACTCGTTTTTAAGTTCCATTAAGTGAAATATTGAGTTTGGACACGATACGAGCTTGGTGCGGTGTAAATAATTACATGCTTACCATATGACTGACTGTGTCGAACGGGACAGTGTTTTATACGACTCTTCATTAATTTGCGAGGGGAAAAAATCCTGTGCCGCGTTTACATGAGGAGTGTTAGATTAAATGTCACGCGACAAACAAACAGAAAATATTTACGACATCATTTGCATGGATATTATTTTATCTAATACCCAAAGGTCATTAGGGGATGGTCATTTTTAATTAGAGTACACGTTTCCGTTTGAGGAGGCACCGGTCGGCTCGTGTTTATCGGCAAATTAATTTATTGGTGCTAAGTCGTTAGCTTTGTCTTTACTTACTCGTAAAAGCACTGTTATGCATGTATATCGTCCATTAAAACTTACGGCGACCATGCTTAGTATTCGTTGGGGACATAAAAAATAAGTACGGCGTTAGCTAATGTTGCCAGCGTTGCAATGTTTGTGCGTTTGAAAATAGTTTTAATAACTTCTTATGGGGCATTCGTACGTATGCCTGGAAAGGGTTGGTACTGTGGTATGTCTAATTTTCTACTTGTTTACTCGTAATGAATGATTTATGAGGCTTCGCCACTAATTATGTAGTTTAAAACTCCTTCTATGGTTTGCAGTTTCTTGGTTTTTTATTGTGTGCCATAACTATAACACTATAAGTTCAATGAAAGTGTTTATTTTCTTTTGAATAGGGATAGTGTTTGAATATGCAAATACATTTGCGTAAAATTAAGTAGTTACTTTCAATCAACTTGTTCCTAATATTTTTTATTCGTTCCCACATCATAATTCATTTACGTATTAAGGTGATAATTAGTTGCTTGTGCTCCTTCTTTTTACAAAGAAAGTGCCCTCAATCGAGAATAAAACATCTTTGCAGACTTTAGCAGAGTTTATTCCTGTATTTTGTTCCGGATAAGTATGATGACGATTAAACGTATAATAGTAAGTGGGAGGGACGAGAGTCAGTCCCCGCGGCGGCATGGTCTCCGCTAATTTCTTAAAGGGCGAGCCGCGACCGCACACCGTGAATAATTGTCGCGCTAAAAGAAATCCCAGCAAATCTCCACAATTAGCATAAAAACCATCTAAACAGCCCAGAGGAAGCCAGCGTCTTCCTTCCGCAATATTTGTGAAAAAATTACACATTTCCTGCCGACATTTTGTCTCTACACCGCAGTCGCTGAGCGCTTGCGACGGTAAAAAATTAAATAATGTTAATTGCACCGCCCGGCAAAATAAAATGGTAATTAATGAAGCGAATTGTAAAAAGAAATTGTTATGGCCTAGATGGTAACCTCTTTAAAAGCAACACAGGAGGAACGTTTACTATTCGGCGTTCGAATAGTAATTTCGCTCCCTCTAGTCTCATCCAGACATCTGTTCCGATTCCCAATAAATGTAGACGGCAGCCGAAACATAGAATTTTATCACTGCTGTGTCCATCATAAAGCATCCCTCGCGGGCCGGGGTGAGGGGATGAGAACAGAGGGGCGCATAAAAGTTTACAGGCATTCGGCTAATAAATCGTGTCAAATAAATAAGTGTTGAGTCGGTTGGCGGCATATTGATTCGTCATGTGCCGCCTTAGAGCGGCGCGGGGGACGGGGGCTGGGTGGCCATAAAGGTGCGTAATGGCCGCCGTCGGAAGACAGCGCAGTGGCGCGCATCGATTAGCGCTCGCCGCCGCGTCAGCCGCCGACGCAACGTGCCTCACTAACACTCCGCTGCCCAAACGAAGCCCCATCACTACTGACAACACTATTTAGCAAAAAATTAAAACCTCCCAAAAATCCACACTCGACTATTTAACCCCAGTATACTACCAGACTAATTTTTATAGCTCAACTCTAACGAGTCAGGACTCATTAGTTTTTTTATTGCCTTACTAGATGGCGTTAGTAGCCACATCGGCTTCGAATAAGAGCGGTTATTTTATGATTACATGTAATATAGTTGGTAGTTTCCGCATAAATATAACACGGATTACGAAAGATCTTTTGCTTGGAGTCGATAACCTTCTATGTATTCTGCTGAGTAAAATACTTTTATTAAGGACTTGTGGCCTAGCTTAGTATTCAAACTATTGCAAACATTGTTTATGATAAATGTATTGCATATTTAATAACGGAACATATTTACTTTTAGCGGCTATTCGATGTTCTATTACAGTCGTTGTGTAGGTATTCAATAAGTTGGTACAGTTGGCGGCCACTATATTACAATTATTACAATGAATTACAACATCATTACTGTGGTAATGGTGTTCCTGGAGCTATTATGTGGACGATATCCTGTGATTAGTGGCCGTGTTTTATATACAGGGTGGTTCACTTCATTATTAATAGTAAACATTGTTATTTCGCTTTCATCCAAGATGTCCGCCGCTATGACGTCATCTACATGACCTAAAGGACGAATGCTTGTACTTTGCTTATCGATGTATTGCCCACTTAGTTCAATGGATTGTCGAATGAATAAAAATGAACGCCGAAACATAAAATAAATTAAATAAGAGATTTATTCAGTACAGTTAACAAGTCGGAAGCAATTCGTAAAAGTATTAAATACATTTCGACTTACAAATACTTTCTGACATTTTAATTTTCACTCAAAAATACGTCTCGTCTTCAAGAAACTGATACACATCTATAGGAAGAAATCGTTAATTAATCGTTTAAACTCAATTAATCGCATCAACCGTCCTGTACGAGGACGAGCCAGAGAATCGAACCCGGCCCCTTATTGCCGTCGCATTCGGACGTTGATTAAAATCTCTCACTACATTCACACAAAGCCTTACTTTGATATATGTATAAATCTTATGAAACGTCTGCCCGTCCCGAGTACATGCACGCACCAAGCGAATAACACCTTTATTCTTTAAGCTGTTGAGTATTAATTAGTGTGTAAAATCAAAAATGGCTGCCTACCACCTGTCAAGTGATATATTGACTTTAAATAACATATCTTATTTATGGTGAATCGGAAACAAAATCGTATAAAAAAGGGTTTTATTATAAATAATCGTGTCGGTCCCGAGTGGGTGTATAACTAAATTTGTACGCAGCCTTGTATTACAAGTTATTGTTTGCGTGCATGTGTGTTTGTCAGCCTAGCGTACGGCTGCAGATAAATTGACGTAGATAGTGTTTCTTTCTCTGTTTAACAAGCTGATTGTTTCTTGTAATTTAACAATAGCTATTTGACTATATTAAGAAGGTAAGGAAAGTAAATGGAGGTAGATTTGTGATGTTGTCGGAAATAAATCATTGGATGTGTTGTAATTAAGTTACGGCTTTATGGGTCTATTTTCTTGAAGCTGTATTTTATAGCTGACGACATACATACTCGTGAAGCTTCCTGGTTCTTTAAAACCGTTTGGATAAACACTCGTATCTGCTATTTTACGATTTGTACAAACAGACTTCCCAAAAAAACTTATTGAAGAAGCTGCATAGACAACATTGTTCTTAAGAAGCTAGTTGCTAGTCCATGGCCTTCTCAAATATTAGTGTGACACTACCTATCCAATATAAAATTGGAAAAATAAAAATAGAAGTCCGAAAATGCTACATATCTATTGAATATTATAAATAAATAATATTACCACTTCGATGAGTTGATATATAAATCAGTTTCGAGATAAATTGATTATGAAACTTAATCATTTCATTATTATTTATACTCGTTCAGGTCGGCACATTATTTTTTTTCGACATATTGCCCTAATACTTATCTCCCATTTCACAAGATTGCATAGAAAAGTCCTTGATACAGTAACAACAAATAAGTCAAAAACATAGCAAAAAACATATTAAGCGCAACCTAAAATCCAGTTGTCTTCCGATAATATGAATTTAAATCACACAAACACAATCCCGCCAATACATTACCACAACCTTTTTCGACGTACGAACCGCGAAACCATTAAAAACGTACATAATTCAATTCAGATCGAGTTTTCAGCTCCCCGAGTCTATGACACACTCGCTAAATCTCACGGAAGGCGGTCTCGACGACCATAAATTTTTATTTCGTAAATAAAAATAATAAAAATAAATAAAAGCCGTTCCGTGTGCGACCGGAAACATTTGTCCCGGCGCGTCACCGTAATCCGGGACACTGAATTTATTATTAATTATCTTAATATGTATCTAAATAAATGTGCGTTTGTTTTTGAACAACCTGTATAACATGGTGGGTATGTGTCGGCCATTTTGATTTATTAGATTTTTGACATTTAAAAAAATGTTTTATTGTTTTTGAGTATTTAAGAGTATTAATGCTCACATAATTTTCAAGATGTATGGCTATGATTTGAATGCGAGTAAGTGAGAGAAGTTCAAATAAACCCAAAATAATAGATTTTTACTAACTTTGAGCGCCAGACAGCGTAATAATGCTATTACATTGTTTTCATGCCTATGCAGGTATGAAAACAGACAAAGCTAGTTTTAAGATGTTAGCTAGTCAAGCTAGTGTTTTTCTATTATATCATCTTTGCTAAAAAAATATCTAATGTTAGGTCAGTAAACGATGTTTCTTCAGTCTTAAAAGTTTAGAGCGTCCTTTGCCTAGGTCTTCTAACTAAACATCCAATTTAGAATTGAAAGAAACAACAAAACCGATACCTACCAAAATTACTTTAAGATTCGTAGAAACGAATCAATAAATCTAAAAGATTTATCATTGAAGTTGACCTGAGGCGAATCTTTGTCTTCTTCATATTTAAATTCTTAATTTGAATAAAGAGTCGTCAACATTTTAAAGGCGCCACTCTATTGGCAACACCGTTGACAACTTCGAATTTGACAACAACGATTTTTATAAATGGTAGGTACCTTTGATTGCTAAAGCTAAGGTCAAATATTTTGACGTTTCAATTTACTTTAAATTCAAAAAGAAAGAAAGCTTTTATAATCTACCTACATTAATGTAAAACTGGCCGCTTTATCAAATTCTAATTTCAAATCCAAAACCGTTAGTTCAAATCTAATTTCAAGTTATAATTACTAAAACCGTTTCTATGAATGTTTGAATGAATGCAACGTTTTTTGTCCATGAACAGTTAGCTATTATGCAACAACTCATAAATCTGTCAAGTACAGACAGACGTAATCTGTCCATTATGACGAGTGATGCATTACTATCATTGTTTGTGACGATCGTAAATTTTAAGTTTTTGCTTTCATTAGAAAAAAGTGGTGGCTCTTTCGTGTAAGAAAGTCGGATCGGTTCGTCATAAATCTTGTTAGGGATTTTTGCTTTTAAAAGGATGCGAACTTTAGTGATAGTTTTGAGGTAGGTATTAGGAAGTTAATTAATGACTAGGTCTATATATAAAAAAAAAAACTACTGTGACAAACAATCTCGAAAAATAAGTAAATAAGTCAATGGATGATCTTTTTTTTTTAAACGAGCTATTCTATATTACTATAGTGCTGCATAACACTTTAAATAGTTAAGTAGATATTTTGTAAGAAAATAAATGAGATAGTAAATATGTAGGCAGAGGTCTTAACAACAGTGGGCAGTCACCAATAAAACTCAGGTGCGTTATATAAAAAGATATAAAAAATGGAAAAAACGAAACAAAAATTCAATCGGTGTGGGATTTAAGAATTTCAAATATGGAACGATTTAATTTTCGTGAGAAGGGGATGGCGTGCGGGTCGTGAAGGGCGCGGGGTGCAGGCGAGGGGGGAAGGGGGGGGGGGGGGACAGAGTGCGTACGAGTAACAGCCACGCACGCTATAAATCTGTCAAGAGACGGCCCCCAACAACGCCTTGGACGGTCCGCAAGGCACCGACAGTTTTTTGTTAAGTAGTAATAACATTTTATATTTTTGGATATTTCGTATCAAGATGTTTACGTCTACCTGTGGGACAGCTGACATAATGTGACCTTTGAATGATAAAAAAAGTTAAGATGATTCCAGTTTTGTTCGAATATTATCTATTTTATGTTAATTTAGAGATCCAGGATCTATTTTGAGTGAATGTGATCCAGTGTCACACATCAGCAGCTTGAAATCTAACTGAAAGACAACCAAGACAGACCAGCGCAATAAATTTAAATAATTTCAACTTTAATAAGTGTAAGCTGTAAACAAAAACAAGTTATATAGATAAAGTCATTTATTACAACACTACAAAAAACACTTATAAATAGGAGCGTCATACATTTTTAAAACTCAATGTTTCTCTGACGACGCTACAAAGGCGCAGTGGATCAACGTTGTACGCACTCTCGACATATCATAGCTGACAACGAACAAGTGAAATGTAGTACGAAGTTTCTCTTTTTTTCAGCAAAATGCACCAAAACCGTAAATTAAAGTCAAAATTGTTCTAGTGTTTTTTTTTTTTTTGTAAAAACAAAAGCAAAATATAATAAGAGCAATAAATAGCAAAATTATACTTATTCACTAGATAAAAATAGAATAAAAATTAAATACAAAAGTTATGGCGCCGACTGTATTTCATTAAAACTAAAACTTATCTAATATATTATAACCAGTAAATAGAGGGATTAAAAATACTTGCCTGCCAATCCAGAACCCCATATTTACAACCCGACGAGGGTGAACGGGGGTGATCATAAAATAAACAACGCTTATCTAAAATTTTCGACAATACTGAACTAACCTTCAATTATCGCAAATGACATACGTCCAAGCTAGTGTGGCAGTTAGCAAGCTCCGCCTCCAGCACCCAACGCCATCTATTGAGTAGCAGAGTAATTGCAAATGTCACTTTGAGGTTATGTTAAATATTTTTCCAGTCAACTTATTAAAATGTCCTTTACAAGCAGCTATAAGTTCTAATCATGACCCAGACTATTTTCCTAAGTATCATTAGAGTTTTGGTGTCATAAAACACGGTTGAGAAGTTTGTCAAAAACACTTACAAAGTACAGACGCTAGATGAACAATAACACAATCTTGTTTGACGCCACAATTTGTTATTACTCAATGACCGTTCTCCACACAGAGACACAGACACATTAAACACTAAAATATGCTTACAAAACCACTTACCAGTCCTTATTTTTGCAGAAACACAAAATAAAACAGCAGTACGGGAGCGTATTGTCTGTTTGTGACTCAGCTCACTTCGCGATCTACAGAGAGAGAGGTGCGCTCCGAAGTTAGCCGAATATATTCCGAGGCCCGTCCCTTTGGCCCGCCCCCGGTGTTTGACGGACAACGTTAGCTTCGGCAGCAGACGCGCGGCCCGCGCTCTATGATAAGTACGCGCGGCGCGAATTCCGAACGTCGCCAATGCGATAAAATGTAATCGAAACGGAATGAACGAAACTTGAACTAGGCTGTATGTAGGTATACCTTTTCCATATATCACGATAATTAAGAATGTCAGACAAAAACAAGATGGCTGGTACTGGTGTTGTTGTTATTTGACAAAAATAAAAAATACTTCAGTAAACTATCAAAAACATTGTGTAAAAGTGTAGAGAAGTGTGAAGGATACGAGTATTGTGGAAGGTGATATTTTGAGGATATTCTTTTTGTGATGAATGATTCGTGTCGTGATATTTTGGTAAATAAATTTTGTTGAGAATAAAAGTCGGTTGACGGGCCGGTAACCGGTTGCGGGCAATTTAAATCGAGCAGGTAAGTCGGACAATGGCCATCCAGCCACGATTCGCTTAATTAAACATGAATAAATAAAAATATGCTTGCTGATTTTTGCCTACAAGAATGATCTTATTTTTTTATTTTGATCGACGGACCCACAGGGTCAATCAATAGTACCTGCTTAACTTTTGTTGTCTGCCTGTTGTTTAGAGTAGCTAATTAGTTTAGTTTTAGATGTATTTATCCATACTAGTTCGGGTATCTATCCAGCTTTCTGAGGGTTATTTCAGGAATCCTCTTTATTTACAAAAACTTTTTCTTTCAGTTCTAAAATTCTATTTCTACGTTCATTCAATATATAGGTGGTCTCAAAACAAACTGCCTTCTTAACTAACTAATTTGTTTTCAGCCTATCAGAACTGTTAGTTGGTTTCCGTACTAATAGATGGCGCTGTCAGTATCGAAACGTAGCGTTAGTAACGATACGCGTCACTTACTGCTACCGTTAAACGCTTCCGATATTTTAATGGTATATATATAAATTATAATTAGTTAAACTAAGTCATTCTTTAATTAATTAATCAATGGCATTAAAATGAAAAACTAAATTTTTGTTAAGAGTTCGTGAAAATTGGGAACAAAACCGACGTTAGGAGGTAAGTAGAAAACGTCTCCTTTAACAGTTAGTCTTTATATAGACACAATCATCAGCATTGTTGATAATTAAGGTAAAGTATAAATTCGCAACGCACCTTCACAACAAATGACATATCAATTCAAACTTAAACAACAAACACATGACAATAAAAATATGAAACGAAATGGTGACGAGACCAAAACACCTTCAGATTTAACGCCCATTCTTATCTAAGAGCCTAGCCCTTAAACTTGTCCAGTGGAATGGCGAACACGTCGGGATCGGTACACATCGCGATACACGTCTTGATACAAGTGTCCAGTGCGATAGCAACTTTTGATTCTTGCCATCAATAAATCAGTATCAAGATCTCGTGAGAACAACTTTCGTAGATCACTAGATAGGTTTTCGTCCTACATAAACTTGAGGGTAAGAGAAGACAGGTATTCATGTTCTGTTTATTTCTGCATCATTGAAATTCGCGAATAATCGTCCTACATTTAACATTGTAACTGAGAAGTTTATTAAGGCAATGAGTTGCTGATAATTCGATTCTTGCCGTCATCTTTTTTATTTGCACGTGCTAACACATATCATGACGCTTGTATTTATCGAAGGGTTATGTAAGGGGTGCTCGCTATAAGAACTAAAATAGCTCGTTGTGAACACTTATACCTACAACGTAGATATGTGGATCAGCAGGGCTGGCTGTCCAAATTGCAAGTAGAATATTTAAGTTTTAGCACATTAATTTTGACATTAAAAATATGTTATCCATTGCTAAATGAGAACAACTGCCGACAAACTGTTATGCAGTTTGGCAGACTTTATATATGTTATTGTTAATACAGATTTTGAATAATTGAAAAAAATACCCTGTTTCTACAATCTAACAAAAAAATTATACGCAAACGTGATCAGTCTCTTGACCGAATTGTCCACTGCTGAAACAAGTCTTTTTATCGATCGTTTCTACGTGATATTACAGAAAAAGAAAACAAATTACGTACTAAGCTTCATTGATTGGCAAATGCCAATTCATTCAAGCTTTGTACTGTTGCTGCAGAACGATGTCGTTGCTATCTAAGTCATAACAAGGGCCAAAGGACCATTACTGGGGCCCCTTTAGGTCCCAAAGTAATCGATGACGCAAAGCAGTTTAAAGTATCGCAGTATCAAAATTACTTAAGAATTAATTTGTCCGTTCCAAACTTCCCGACCCTTTACTGGTATCTTAGAACCAAAGTTCACGAAGCATCTCCTTTATCTTACACATTCAAGACACCACGTCGCCTTTCATCCCCGCCTTATTTATTAATAAAAACATTTACTACCCAAATTATATTATTCGCGTCAAGAAAAAAATTCTAACCGACATCTCGCAAACACCTCTCATCTTATAGGGGAGATTGAAGTGGAGAAGCGGGGTTATGGCCTCTTGCAATCTAACTTTGGCTCGTTGTCGCGCCGTTAGTGTTGCCAGTCGGGAGAAAATTCTACCATCCCGGTATAAATAGTAGGTGTTGCGACGGAGGTCATCAGCGGGAAAGTTTTAATGAATTGGCATGAGCTGTGTTTTTGTTTGGTTCATTTCGGCACGTTAGTTGTGAGCTCGTTGCAATTTTTATGAGCGAGCCAAACTTCTGAGATTCGAGAAAGTCGTAGAGTAGGTACCAGTGTTTATTAAAATAGTTTGTCGCAAAAATCTAATATTCCGACTTGTATTTCAGTAATTTTGAGAATGACCATAACTTCAAGTTTTACTTGAAGAATAAATTAGATGAGAGTGAATAAGTTACAAGCATTTATCTTGGGTGTAAGTATCTACTTATTAATTCGCGACTAGATTAATAAAATGACGTCAAACCATAAACCCAGTATGTATCGATTTAATGCATAATGACAAAGTACGCAATTTCCTTTAACATAACCAACTATCTATTAAAATTAACTCCAGCAGTAACTCACATACCAAATAGTTGCTAATTGACGGGACTCAGACGAGGCTGGTTCAAGGCCCTCTATTCTAGTTGGTACCAGCCTGGGCCTCGCAAGGTCGCGTCATATTATAATAATTTATCCAAAGGCCTACTCCGTCTGGCAACCCCCATACTCTACTGAAGGGAAGTCGTAAATTTCCTATGTTATCGCCACCAAATGAACTTAAAGTTATAAGTATAATATACATAAATTGACTACAGCCGTCTGTCATATTTCGCACGATAGTTTTTTCCACATGGCAACATTTATTTTCATAGGTTGTCGTTGGTAGCTTTATCTTGCCGCCCAACTGTTAATTGGAAATATTAAAGTTTTATTTCTTTTGTTCGATACTTTAAATTATGTAATGGAGATAATAAGTAGTATTTTTTAATGATTTTGAGATAGCCGAATGTTTTCATAAACTCCTTAAATTGTGTTGCTCCTAGTGACTAATGGATACTAACAAATGGAGGCTATGTATGACAAAGGTGTCAATACAAGCTTAGTTGGCTTTGGCTCTGTATGTTGCGTGTATGTTTTGGAAAACATTTGAAAATCAAATCACCAGGAACGACGGAATCTCGCTGTTTCGATTTACCAGCAGAGCAGCAGTTCTTTGATAAGCATATCAATATATTCTATGAACCCTTAGTCTTCACCGATCACCTCGACTACATTTATAAAATGTATTTGACAATATGCTTTTCTCTGAAGATGTCTTTTCATTAATCCAAAAACCTTCGTTGCAGGGCGGATCCTAACATTCACAAATGCAAATAGACTCACAATCACAATCAACCACTTAAAAAAATCATGTTTTCTTCAAAACAACTACCTACTGTAACTCCATATTATATCCACTGCGATAGCGTGCATGACTATACATTTAAACGACATACACAAATAATTTAATGCTGTACACTTAAGCTCGCTCACATTAGTGGGTAACAAGTAAAAAGTAATTAGGTACTATAAAAATGGCAATAAAAACATTGCGTATTTAGTAAATTAAGCCTATACCACATCATTTATAATCATTAGCTGGTTTTAAGTGCTAACTTACACACACAAGTACATTATACACACGGCTACATATCAAGCTATACATTTCCAGTATAAGATGACCTCTCATTGTACGGTAATCCTATACAATGCGAGATCAGCTTCAGCTACGATCGCTCTTCCTGTCAGGTTTAACAGTTTTTGCAAAGCTGCTGTGAAATTAACATCATCACACATTCCTTTGAATGTCCACTGCTTTGTATAAGGGTCATAAGTGGCGAGGGACAGGTCCTGAGTTTAAAACCCACCACATATTGAAGCGTAGATTGAGGGGTTAACATGGATATTAATTAGTACAGTAACATAGACTCCCAACATCATCATAATTCGCCCTTAAGCAGTAGGCGACGTGTCGCTACGACACTACTGGTTTCTATGTATTTCTATGAAATACCTTTCGTAGCTGGCGACACGTCGTTGTCATTGAAATACATAGGAACCAGTAGTGTCGCAGCGACACGTCTGCCGCTGCTGTCTGCAGTCGGTCACGAATTTGTACCTTTATCCTAATTTATTTGGGGATCGGCACAGCATGTCCTACTCATACATACTCCTCTACAATCATTAGTCGTCATCTCAGCTAACGTTACAAAAACAAAAAAGTTAAAAGAAAACAAATATGTATTCCAATGCATCCACTATCAGTTCTAAAGCATTCGACCTTCCACTTATCTCTGCACACCATATAATATGAGCATCACTCAACCAGATACTGTCAAATGTCATTATGTCAATCAAAAAATCAATCAATGTGAGAATCTGATGTCTAGATATTGTAGAAGAATCTGGCACACGTGATATGTCGAGTTCATGTGATAGAATGGTATTTTTAACTGTCACTTCTAGTAGGAAAATTACTGGTACCTAATATTGTTTTTCTTTCAATGACATGCGTAGGAGCTTCATTTAAATCTTGCAGATGCATTTTTCCAAATCACCATGCTTTAAATTTTCTGTTTTCCAAAATTAAGTCGTGAAGAATAAATAGCCAGTAAACAAGGTTGGTATCGAAGCTAACTGTTCAGAATCCGGGTATATCCGGTCTTATTTAGGTATTGTTCCTCGTGAACATTCTTTAGGTGCACTCGCAGTGTATTTTTTTAACCGACTTCACAAATAGGAGGAGGTTCTCAATTCGACTGTTTTTTTTTTTTGATGTTCGCTCATAACTATTTCTGGGTGAACCGATTTGGATGATTCTTTTTTTATTTGATAGGTGGTGATTCACATGTGGTCCCATTTAAATTTGATCAACTTCTGACCAGTAGTTTTTGAGTTATCCTTAATACTGCATGTTTTTTCCACTTAGTTTATATGGAATGGAATATATAATAATTTCCTGTCACTGTTATTTACACACCAAGTAGTGGCATACGAATTTGTGTGGGGTAGGTACCGCAACTAAAAAGTGAAAAAAAAAAACTTTTTTACAAAAAAACAACCGACTTTCAAAAAAAACACTAAAAGACGTGAAAAATAACTTTAATTTCGGAAGTCGGTGGCCAAAAACGAAAATACAAAACCAAAGACACCGACTTCCGAAATTAAAGTTAATTTTCACGTCTTTTAGTGTTTTTTTTGGAAGTCGGTTGTTTTTTTGTAAAAAAGTTTTTTTAAGTATATACTTATCATGGGATTATGAGCTCAGTAGTCCATCTTCACATCTGCGTGTCAATGGCTGATCTAGCATATTTAGGTGTTGGAGGAAATATTTTTTCCGTTTCATTCTATTTGGGAAATGGCTGAAACCAATTGTGAGTGCATGCGATATTTCTAACGTCTAGTCATGTGTAATGTAAAGTTCAGTAATAACTTTATGTAACTGTATGAAATATGCTTAGGGCCACGTCCTATATAGCCATGGCCAAGGCCAATACCACCCTGATGCGCCAAGTGTAGGTGCTCATAAGCAAGGGACCTTTGGGTTGAGTGGCAACTGTTATTATATCTGAAATTGGTCTTTAATTAGTATAGTTATATCAGATATCGAGCCTTTGATAACAATTAATGGTGGTGCTAAAGGTAATTAAGCATCATTTGGAGTTGACGTTTTCGATGTGATTATCAATATAATATAAATATAGGTCACATTCAGATAACTTAATTGAATTTTCTCTGAACCATCGTAACTTTTTATGGCGTGGTGCACTTTGTGAGATCATGGCCTTTTTGTACCGTGTCTTTACTTCGTTAACATCTTCAACGGTCAGATTGTAACTGTGTTGTCTCCAAACATTTCTGTCATCAGTCTTTTGTCCCAGGCCGTCTCGTCAATTCCTGCAAACAAAAAAAATACTTTCATCCAAACATCCTCTCAAACGTTAGTACCACATTAAGCTAAAACTTAGCAATAAACGTGTGCGTTAGTTGTAATTAGCTGCTGTAGTAAGTGGCCTTTAACCGGCCTTACACGCGTTGTGCCCGTTTTGGCCTATTACCGGCACATTATACGCCCTTTGAGAGCCTCACTGCTGCTTTTACGTAACTCTACGTATGTGGTATTTATCAGGAACATTGAACTTGCTGACAGATTTAAGAAATTAAAGCATTGGAAGGTGTATTAACAAGAAATGTAAAACACGTGAATGGTCACGCAACCTGCCCTGTACTCGCAGCTACGCTACGTAAAGCGATGTTAAGCGTGTAATATCAGTCAATAAGTTGAATGCCAAGTATTCAATGTGAGAGCGTGTATTTACGTTCCATTGAACATGACCTTTGACCATTCGACGCTAGATGATAAATTCCACATCTTACACGTTCGTGGAAATTATTAAACTTGATTTCACGGTAATTACTTCCCCCAAGATATTCTAAGCCATTGGGTTATCATCGGTAATATAATATGAATAAAGTAAATAGTAATTTCGTCGATATCTGTTGCAATTATTGCATACCGCTGAGCCCTTACCCGTTATTACAATGTTGCTTGAAATATCGCGTGTTCACTATGTATAGACGTATATACGTTATTTATCGATATTCTATAACCGAAACCGAATACTTAATGCTCAATAAGGCAGGCAGACGATTAATTTTCTTTCAACATTAGCACCGTATGCAAATTATGATATTTCATAAGATAACACATTCCTTATCTGGTACAGCTGTAAGTGAAAATAAAAATAAAATTCTTCAATTTCAGCATTATCAGGGACTATTAAGGGACACTTTATTTTAATGGCCACCGCACTGTGGCAGATTTAATCGATCCCTCCGCGGACCAATACAGTCGCCGCGTCCGTTCCCGATGACAGATAGCGACGAAATGCGTTTAAAATTTTAAAATTGGAACGTGGGCATGCGTGCGCACGCGCATCGCTCGCTGAAATTCCGTAATGAGCAGGTGAGCACCGTATC
Organism: Griposia aprilina; assembly: GCA_916610205.1. NCBI lineage: Eukaryota > Metazoa > Arthropoda > Insecta > Lepidoptera > Noctuidae > Griposia > Griposia aprilina. The sequence goes on along the minus strand of OU744295.1, from coordinate 23,113,214 downwards.
GCGACTCGGCGTGTCTACTTAGTGTCGAGAGGTAATGTTGAGCAAAATAATTAGCGAGTAATATTTGTTAGTTCACTCAACAGGGAGCCGTTTGTATAAAATTGTTTATGTAAATTACAACTCGATGCTATTAACGCGGCCATTTTGTTGCTCCTTTAGTTAATAAGTCCTTTAAGAATTATTTGTGTGTCAGGCTGGATTGTGTGCGACGACTTTATTCGGTTGTATTCTCCTATAATGCAAGTGTATAATTGTGTATTGGCGTATTGAATTGTTGTTGGTTTTGTAAAAGGGTTTTATCTGTGAGCATCTACGACACAGTGTCGTATAAACATAGTGGCAAGTATCTAAACAGATGGACGGAGCACGCACCTGCTAACAGCAGATGCTTCAGGTAAAAATAATCAAGTGTCAGATTTCGCTACGGAGACTAATAAAGCATACATTCTAGTAGCTTTTTGTGCAATTTTCTTGTTAATTAGGGGGTAAAACGTAAAAATAGCAGTTGTATGGGCGAGTCAGCCGATCGTCTCAGTATTAGCGCATGTGGACACAAAACAAAAACAGACAGACGAAAAAAGATGCAAAAAATGTCTGCCGCCGCGCTATCTGCAGCTCGCGATCCTGTCTCAAATAATGGCACATGGAAAGCCTTAGAGTCGATGAGGTGTAGATTTTTATACTTATGTAATTTTACAGAGATTATTTGGTAATGGTCTTATTTTTTTAATTTCCTGTATAGGTTTCTTCAGAAGAGCAATAAAATTGGCCCTCTTAGTTTTAAAAGTAATTCATTTACACGATGCAAATTTCTTGCCTGTGGCAATAAATTGGAACAACAAATGACTTGCATCGTCTTAATACAGTTTAGACGGTGCAACTTTTATTGTTGTTTTAAGTTATGGTATGCCACAGGCAATTATATCGCACCGTGTATTTATATCGTTTTTTTTTCAAGTTTCAAAACTCAAACTCAAAGCAATAATTTTAAATAAACCAATTACAGGCACTTTTGAAATGTCAATGGGTCTGCCAGTCAGAAAAATGAAGCTAGTTGCCCATTCCAAAGCGTAGTAGGTACCTATGGAGAAGAACGGGCAAGAAATTCCATGGACACACTTTTAAATCAACATATAGTTACAAAAAAATTGGTTAGGTACATCATTCATGTTGAAATTATAACTGATTTATTACAAATGATTCAACTAGGCTGTATTACACACAGCAGCACTAGCTAGTGGACGTTAAACATCAGTGAAGTTATGGCCCCGTATTTAATGAGATAATTAATGTACCTATCTATGTAATTCGTTCTATAAAATTAATACCTATGTAATGCTACGAATCTGAATAACCTTATAATAAAGATGTAAATAGTTTCAATTAGTAATTTGCAGCTTCCAAGTGGCCGACATTCCTATGACGCATCAGTACCACATCAGTTATGTGTCTGATTTTATTACTAAACGTACTAAGTTGTAGCTGACTAGGCATGCAAAACGTATTAACAAGGTACTTTTAATGTACCTACTTAAGAGGGCGCACACGGATCCACTAGCGGCACTCGTTTAAAATAATATTATCTCGTGACTGAGAAGGAATTTTGAATAACCGCTCATTAAGCACCCTCGGTAAGTGTGTCTAGAATTTTCTAATACCTTTTATATATTTTCATATTGAGACACGAAGCAACAACATTCGATCTAAAGAAAAGCGGCCACATTCCTCTAGATCGTATTTTGTTGCTTCGTGTCTCAATATGAAAGTTTGCCCCCTCAGTGTGCGCCCACATATCTACAAATGTTAGTTTTTAATGTTGTTACTTTTAAAGTAGTCTTAGTCCTTGTATGTTAAAATTCTTCTGCCTGCTTTCCCTTTTCGATTCTTCCCTAAAAACTAAACAAAAAGAAGTAATTTCTTAATATGTTAAATCATCATTTAAATACACTATGATGATAGCAATTATTATCTTGTAGCAATCTCGACCTTACACTCACTCTTTACTCACACAACAATACCAAATATTACAAACTTTTCTAGTCTTAACAACACTCCATCGTTGTTGAGCGGTCAGTCGGGCCAGTAGAGCACGCGGGCCAGCGCGTAAATCAGCATCAACACAGTGTCGCCCCCTCGTTTTGCTCGCATTCACTTAAGGCTCGCAGCCTCACCCCTCTCCCTCACCTCTGCACCCCCTGCGGGCACCCTGCGAACACCATGATGCGGTATCAATGGCGTTTCTGATGACATTGTTTAGTAAGTAGGTACCTGCCTTTATGGTAAGGTGGCGTTCCAAGGGTATTCTTGACTTATAGAGGAGTACATGCTTAGGTGGTGAACCGGCGACGGCGACTCGTGAAAAATGTATGGATATTTCTACAGTAATGATTGATACTTAATTAAATTCTAATAAAAGATCTTGACTTTAAGTATATTTTTAGAGGACATTTTAAAGCTTACTCGTATGCAATATTAAAAAATATTAGCGCTAATTTGTTTTTTTTTTTTTGAGATTCTAATCTAATCAGTAAATCTTATGTTAACTATTATGATTGTTTGATCAAACGAACAGCCACCAATCTTATTGACTTTACATTAGACAATTGATTTAGGTAAAATAGAGGGAAATCAAGGGGCTGTATTGCTATTAAATATACTGAAAATATTGAAAATCTTTTGTACGTAAAGCGCTAGAAGGTTTTTTGGCGCGTGGCCAAAATCGGTACTAATGCCGCCATCTTGTTTTTCAATACATTTCAAGTGTCATTTCACAAAACAATTGCACAAATATTTACCAACAGCGCCTCCCTGTCACCGTCATTCGAACGCCAAAAGATCCCTATGGTTACACTACTACACTTGACTTGAAGAGACACATCTTCAAGTCAAACATCTATTCTAGCTCCCGTATTTTTTCCCATAATTATGGCATTTGGTTCCCTTGCAAATCAACCAGTAGCACACAGTATTGTATGTTAATTGTCATGCATAACTACTATTGTGCAAATGTGCACACAGTGAGAGGTTGCTCTGTCTTCGAATAACATACGAACCTGTTCTATAGCCGAACAGTTACATTAATTACTATTTGAGATGTTAATGATAATGATCATTGACCAAGGGCTAATGATCTTCGAAGACTCTATGCTTTTTTTCTACGTATAATATCTATTAATTATTAATGTGCGAAATGAGGGTGTACCACCTATAGGTACAACTCTTTCTGGCCCTTCGGGGATTACGAGATGTTATGTATTAATTAGCAACTAATATCTGTTCCACTATACTTCACTTCAGGACAAAGGGCTCTTCTTATACACTTAGAACGAAAGAGTATGATCACCACACAGACAAAAAAGGTTTTGACGATTGAAAGTCTCTTTGGCATTTCAGGGATGTAACCAATCAATGACATAATATGAATAGGAAAAACTTTCAGGAAGTCATTGAACAAACCACATGGCTTTCTCATTTTAATCATGATCTAATCTATGATCCTGTGTTTCTCAGCAGCAATGGATTCACAGTTCAATAGGTTAATAGTATTAAATATACATTCAATACGGTCGGCTCTACTATCATTTCAATATTCGTCGTAAAACATAGAATAGAATAGGATAGAATAGAATACTCTTTATTATGTACACCATAAAAATTACAGATATAAATGTAGAAATTTTACATATACACATACTACCCAGACCGCCCGAAACAAATCATCACGTAACAGCAGACAAATCAATCGTCAGCGTTACAACCGGGCCCGTCACACAGTCGTCAGAGTCACAACCGGGCACGTCACGCAGTCGTCACGTTGCCATATCGCGTCACTGTCGATCGTCTATATAAATTTAGAACGAACGCCGCTTGGATGGCGCCCGTCAGACAATTTTGACGGGATAACAACTAAATTGCGTACAGAAGGACCACTGTTTTCAATGAAAGGGTTAAATGGACCAAGTTACCGACAACTCGGAAATTAGGCATGGTCGGTCATGATAAACTTATTTTGTCAGAAAAAAGTTTATTTCGACCAAAAAAGGATCATAGACAAATTCAAAATGAAATTAAAACAAAACTAAAACACAACTAATACGATCACATAAACATACACATTATAGACTCCCATTGCTCAGTATGTGAACCATACAGCAATTGTTCAGGTACTGACAATCGAACCTCTGCGCGAATGCCCTCAGGGTGCCGTTGGAGCTAGCCCGAACCCTGCACACCAGGGATATGCATCTTTATATTGCACACGTAAGGTGTTGTACTGTTTGCGCGTGTATGAGACCCACAGGCTGCTCGTGTAGAAAGATGTACAATATGCTCTGAACAATGTTGTTTTCACTTCAGTGGTACAACGAGCAAACCTGCGGGCCATCATATTCGCCCTTACAGACAACGCCCCGCGTTCTCGCTCTATGTCTGCATCGTCTTTCAGATCAGAGGACATCATAATTATGTCGTAGATATTTAAAATGTTCCTTCCTCTTCAGTGGTATGTGGTATAATGGTATGGCTTAAAATTCTAATAGCTACGAATTTCTGCAGACGTAGTGTCAGTAAACAAGGTGCAATTATTTACTTTCTCAAACGGAAACTTACCAGTTAAAAGAAGTTCCTGTGAAAACGTATAAAAATAATACTAACGTACGTATTCATAAGGAATATGCAGAAAACTGTACAGCTGCCATGCGACCACATAGATACTTTGGCTTCCTAATCTGACTTTTCACCACTTCGTTATTGACTAACCAGCTGCTGCTGGTCACTTTTCCTCCTCCTTGGTCCTTTGGTGACATTACAAAAATAATCCGGAAGTTTCCATTACCAGATTGCTTGCGATATGTTTTCTCCGTTCGGGCCAGTATTTGTGGTGTGTTGTGGAGTAACCCTTCTGCAGGGATATGTTTTGACGTAGGACTATCAAAATGACGGCTCCCCGAATTGACGCCTGCCGATAACGTCCATCGGGGAATTCTAAAATGCTGATAGTATTTTGTTTGGTTTAATTTTGCGGAATAAAATGTTTCGTGTCGTTTGTAGTGAATGTCGCAGTTAGTTGCAAGAGAACTTTTAATATAGGTTCTAGGTATGTCTATGTGTTGACTTCGAGAAGTTAATTGTCTGTAAGTAGTAGCTAAACGTTGGTTAACAGTAATGAAGAAATTAGTTTCGACGTTAAATGTGGTTGCCTGTCTTTCTTCGTTGCATTTTCCTAACGTAGTTGGGGTCGACTTGCAGTCTAGCTACTAGGGCCTGAATAACTATTAGTAGGGAAATGAAGAATGATATCTTATTCAGTTTTTATTTTAATAACATTATGTCTTAACTCGAACGACAGGACTGTATACTTTCGACTATTTAGATTGCACTTTCTTTCTTAACTGGACTTTTTGAGGCTTTGCGGTCATGATCTAATTCGAGAACAGGTGATTTGGGGACAAAAAAAATTGTCTCCACAATTTTTGACTGGACTAATATGTATAATAGATACCTACACTAAATTTAAAAAAAAAATAGGCAATGGTTGGTAATACCATTCACTTTGCTGAATATCCCAGCCTAAAAAACAAATGTCACACAAAAGCTTTAAGAGACGATAAAACTCTTTCAAAATACTAATTGTTTTCATTAGTCTTTGCTTTCGCTGTTGACTGTGATCAAGATGTCGACTTCTGCATAGTAGCCATTAACGATAGCAATTAGTACTTTTTATAAATATATATCAATATAAACACAACGTCATAAAGCCACTATCTTCCATCTTTATAGTTTCAGATTATTATTTTTCATTTTAATTAATTTAAACATAATTTTGTACTATGTACGGCGCACTTAGTCCTTATACGTAATAATCTTTTGATAATTAAATAAACTGAGGAATGTGTTCTATCAAGACATCTGAAATGACATTAATTTTACAGCAGCTACTAATTATGGACGTGTAAAAGGTCATATCGTCAGTTATCGCAATTTACATAGCGAGCAAACCGACCAAGTGTGTGTGTTTTATTATTTTCTTGTAATGTTGGCTACTTTGTTAAGGGCTTTTTTTTTAATTTTAATTATTACGTTGTTTTTAAAATTGGAAGATTATGAGATATAAATGAACCTGCACACTCACGTAGGCAATAGTACATATAAACGTTTTGACTTTTTTTGCAATATTCATTAATATAAAACAATAAAATAGTGCTCTACATGACATAAAACCTCTGTCAGTAAATAATCTTCATAAAAATATTCAACTTACACGGTTTCACGTGCGCTATCCATTAAAATGAATGGTTCGCCATAACCACCATCGCAAGTGCTTAACACAGAAAAGTGAAAATAAAAATGAAAATTTTAAACAATAAACGTAATCCAGTAGTACAGTTTTACTTTTGATTGGTAGTTCGTCGTTGGTACCTACTTCATATTTTAACTTTGCAAGTATTTTGTGTAGGTATCTGTTCTTCTGGTTATGCTTCATTCATTACAATGCCTTTTGGGATATAGTTGTTACGGTTTTCAATGAATTAGGCATAGAAAATAGTAAACAAAAAAAAATACGCGGGGCAGTCTTTGGAGACTGCCGATAGAAGTGAAAACTAAGTAACTTGTGAATTGTATCGTCGAAGCGTGCGGTGACGATGACGCGGGTTTCACGCTTTTTGTTCACCCAAAAAGTACACACATACACAGTATACATATAGCTCATGGACAGCGTTCGATGACGATGACGCGAGTTCGATGATTTTTGTTCACCCAAAAAGTGCTCAACGCGCTTAAAGAAGTTTGCACTTCAAAAATTGTTGAATTGTTGTTGTATTGAGTAAACTAAAAGATTTAGACGCAGTGGCGTCTAAATCTTTTGGTGAAAAAGCACAAGTTAAGAGCTTTTGAAACGGACGAGACAACACTAGGTCATCCTCAAAGTCCAGCAATATTCCTTAGTTAATTTTAATGATTCGTCCATCCATAATAACTAGATACGCAACCTGTTCTTTATTTTTTTCCTTCTACACCGACATTAAAAGATTTTATATTAATAGCAAAAGGTGTATGCTCAGAATTACCAGAGACCTGCCTAGGAATACTAAAACAACACTGAATGGGATAATGATGACAGGTGCGAGCGACAGTGTTTAGCAGAAACTTTGAATATATGTAATTACAATTCGACTTATCCTCTTTATCACCGCCATCAAGACTTAACCTACTAATCACATACCCGGCAATTAAAAAGTAATGAGGGAATTTGATCTTTATGTGGTATGATCTATATCTATTAATTGGAAATAAAAAGAAAGTGTATTATGTTTGGTCTGTTCCAAAAGTACGTGATGAAAATGTAAACTAATGGATCACAAAACATACCAGACCAGTGGATGCCAATTCGTAGTGTCCCATACAAACTGACTATTTGAATACAACCTAAATTTTATTTTAAATCAGCTTCTTCGTTGTTCGCTCAATGCTGAAGATCGCTACTACATACGACGCCTCTTCAAGTTAAGCGGTCTTCTGCAGTTTGGACCGCTCAAAACCTTAAGGCGCTGCCAAACGTAGGACACCGTAAAACGCTCAGTTTTGTCGCACAGTTAGGCGTATTGGTACATATTACAAGCCAGTTTTTTTTAGTGTATTGTCAAATGTTCAAATAAAAGACTTATTCAAATTTACTTCATAAAAATAAAATAGTATCATGATAAAAAAATCGTAAAACGGAGCTCAAACTATTTTTTTTAGGCGCATAAGACGCAAAATTTTAAGAGTAAGCTATCATATTTTATGTAATGGCAATAAAGGCAATCCAATACCTTAAAAATTATTCCGAGCCGTGTATTTATTTTTGAATTTAATTAATACAAAAAAAAAAAAAAAAATTTGGTGGTCTTTCGATTCAACTAACATTATTTTTTGCCGCGCTGCGCTATTGTCAATTACCTAAAAAATTGCTTCTTTCCGCGCCTTAAAGACATTTGTCGATTGATTATTGAGGTTAGGTCCTTTAGTGTAGGTGTATGTATGTATTGGGGTTAATTTTTTCCCTACCTAGTTGCTATTCCACCAATTCGCACTAAGCGCTTCCAAACATCTTTTATAATGCGCACAGCAAAAGAGTGGAATTCTCTACCTGCGCCTGCGTTTCCGACCGAATACAACCCAAATCTCTTCAAAGTGAGAGTGAACAGGCTTCTTCTGGGTAAGCTCACTCCATCGTCGACTTTGTCTCTGTCATCTCTGACCTAGACTAGAGTCAAGAGAAAACCCATATAAAATAAAAAAAAAAAAAATTAAAGCCTCAATTTTCGTCAATATTTTTTTCAATGACTAATTATAATGTTATTCAAACACTAATATTATAATTGTTGAGAAAAGTCCTGATACATAAAGTTGAAACCTTCTAAGCGTGACTGTGTTAGGTTTGTTTACACTTTCATCCGATACATTTGGACCAGACTATATGTGTTTTAATGTGTATTATAAACTGTTTAGTTTGCAGTTAAATCGATTAGGTTATTGTGGATATTATTTCTGCAGTGTTGATAATTCTACGAAGTAATTAGCATACATATTGAACTGTTAAAGACTAGCTTTTGTATGCAGCTTAGTCAACTGTTTTAGAAATGAAAATGTTTGTTGCATTTTTTGTATTTCATGCCTCGATGGGTTGTACGTGGGGCCCTAATTTCCATCCCCGGGTCGGTGTCGCTCAGTGTTATTGAGTTTTTTCTTTATGCAATTTTCAGTTGTAGCCTGGAGTCTGGTTTTATGGCTGGTTACTGCCAATATAATCGCCCTTATTACGTTGGACTTAAAGCTTAGCTGGCGAAATGTTGGTGCTTCTGCCTAGTTCCTACTCCTTCGAAGAATACAAGCTTTATGTTATGCTACGATGATGTAACGCCAAATCAGTATTATCACAGTAATTTGTCAGTAGATTCTTACACAATATCCTTACCAGAACTTCACAAAGCAGATAAAACCTAATAAATTACCGCAAATAACTTGCCCCGTTGCTCTACATAAGCGAGCTATTTATAAATACTATGTAAATAGGATTACTTGTATCAATGTCGATGATCAGCTGTCTATACAAGATAAGACTGGTGTCACGATTTCACGAAACATGACTCCAATCAGTTTTGTAACTGAAGATACATAACTGATTATTGTCAGGTAACAAAAGACATGTTGCAAAATGGGCCAGGCCTATGTATACTTACTACCTTAAAAAAAAGAGAAAAATCCGTAGAATTCGGGAATAATACAGATAATTAATTTTAATGTATACTGTTGTGGTAGTAAATTGAAATTTATCAATTATTTTTATCGACTTTCAACATGGCGTCTCACCAATTTAGTTGCCCTTTGCTTAAAAACAATGTTAGTAAACCATAGATCGACCATTGATCATAGAAAGAAAACTGTCAGCTGTCACAACAGTGTCAATAAACATGTCAAACGTCATTAATCAATCAAAATGACAGCTTACCACCATCGCAGTGACGGGTTTTTGTTGTCTGTAAGTTTAAATTCTTGTGGTTTACTAGCAAACAAAGCCATTTTAAAGTAATTGAACAGTTGATAACTGTTTTAAATGTGGTTTCCTATTTTTAAGTATAGTGAACAATGACCTGGCCCAGGTTCCATACATTTTGGAACATCTCCTTTGTGTGAGATTACCGATTGAATAAAACTGAAGTTCCTAGTTGCTGGTGTCAGACCAAAGACTATCATTGTCCTTATACGAGTAGCTAGAAGATACATAACATGACACAACGCCTGCGTTCCCCGAAGGGTTAGGCAACGTGGGTGTACCTATATGTTACACCCACATTTCGCCAGTAAGGGGGGCGACCCTATTGTCATCAACCGGGCAAAATCCAGACTCCGGATTGCTACTGAGAAATTATTAATAGAAATACCCAAAAACACGTTGCTCGACCTGGGAATCGAACCCAGGACCTCATGATTAGCAGTAGCGCTTGCAACCACTTATAGACCAATGAGGCAGGCTTTACCTTGTAATCCCATAGTTACCGATGACAGACTAATGACTACGGTGGTCGTTAGTCCTTTACGAGTATCTAGAAGATGTAGACCTGAAAATCGAAAGCCTAAGATACTTATCACAATCCTACTGTTACTATAGATTGCCCAGAACAGGTAGCAGTCATGTTTGCCGGGCTAAAAACTTTCCCTAAGAGTTCAAGAAGGCAACAGGGTATAAGGTTGTAATACCTGTGATTTAATACAGTTTACAATTCAATTGTAAATGATTTATTTCATACTAGCTGTTGCCCGCGACTACGTCTGCGATCCAAGATGAAAAGTGGCGTATGTCCTTAGGATCCAGGTCATGGTCTATATTTGTGCTACATTTCATCTAAATCCGTTCAGCCGTTTTAGCGTGAAAGCGTAACAAATAAATAAACTTACCTTGGCATTTATAATATTAGTTAGGATAAACCAAAATGACTATTTAAGAAAAGAAAAAAAAAGAGTCAGCAAGAAACTCCACGGTTTTCATTGTGTAGCTAGCTAAAGGTTATTGAGAAAATTATATAAAATGGCTAGTGTATGTTTTGTCAGTCATAACAGAGCCCTAGCGGCCCGCTAATTATAATTGTAACAACCAGTAACTGGTCCAACCTGCACCCAAGCAATCAAATCGTGCCACATAATTTTAATTCATTTCCGGATGAAAACAGATTTATAAATCATAATCTCACAATCATAAAGCAATCATTACCAATTTCCGTGTTTCCGCACTTGTTATTAGATTTCAATTATGCACCATGCTGAGAAAACATTGCTGTTTGTGTGTTCGTTTCTTATGGCTCACTACACATCGTCTGTCAGTCAGGCGTCAGCGTGCGGCGTAAATGATGACGTTTTTTCTGCGCGCGCACACGCAAATCAGCTCGCATAGATCTATAATAATATGATAGATGTATGCAGTCAGGAAGTTATAATGCCTATCTCGTTGATGTCGCAGAGATGCAAGATTCAGCAACATTTCAATTAGGTTTGCGAGCTCACCCAAATGGTTCATGTTACTAAGGATCAAATATTTCTAGTGAAGAGTAAAGTAGTAACAGAATCAAGTAAGATGTTCGATGTTAATCCGACACTGCGCTAAAATCTTCGTTCGGGAAAAATAAAACTACGTATCGTACTGTGAATGTGGCTTTGAAGTGGCCACTCCTAGGAGGTAGCTCAGCAGAAGCTCATACCAGGGCATACGACAGCCTATAGCGATTGACAGAATACCATTATTCTATCCAATGTCAGGTTAAATTATGACAGTAAATTTTTGTACGTAATTGTCGAGTTTGTCTTGGACATTACTGACATCTTTTAAGGAAAAACATCGTGAGGAATCCCGGACTTCTAGTCAATATACTCGTAACTCTGAAATCGCCCACCCATCTTGAGCAAGCGTGGTGATGCTCATGCCTTCTATGTGTATGAAAAAAGGTCTTTGCCCTGCAGTGGGACAAAAAAAGCCTGGTATTATAATTTTTGTCACTTTCTCAAAAACACATATTCTTTGCCAACCACCATCATGCTTCTCACCTACGCAAGGGTGGGCAAAGCTGTGCCATTAGCATATTAATTATCGAATCCTACGATAGTCATAGACTCCTGGTACCGGTTCGTGTTCTAACTGTTTGCTAGAATTAAGTCTGTACTATTAACTTTAGAATTGAGACTGTACTGTTGTCGTTATTTATTGCATTGTTTTGATTGGATGTCGATTCGGCTGCGCTCGGGTGTGAATTTATATTAGGAGAAGTTATTGGTTGGGTAGATAGGATTGATCAATAGTTGGGGAAGTCCAATTCAATTTGCCTGGTGGTTGTGGATTAGAATCTTTTCAAGGACGTCAACTTGCTATTGATTGATGGTTTGTGCAAGATACCATATCGCCACTAATGGCTATGTGGTTTCTTGCAATGAAGCAGCAATTCTTGAAGCTTTAGAAAAGTAATATTTTACCTACAACTAGGTACCTGAGACAAGCATTGAGAAGAACATAGAGCGAGTTCGATTGTAACTATAACTTTAAGTTATGATTACAGACAATATCTGTCTATTAAAAACAGTTTATGCTTTCTTATAACTAGCATACTTTTGTCGTTATCCTTGTGTCCGCTTAAAGTTTCCTCACTGCATTTCCTCCGCAATCATTACACAAGTAACCAGTCCTGTCCTACCTGAACCAAGGAAACGAGTCAACGACAACTAATAGAAGCACAGACTTTTCCCTTTCGCGTGCAACTGAAATCACTTTCGCGCAAAAAAAGTTTCTTGAACACTGTACCAGCGAATCCGATCGCAGATAAAACAGCGCTACAACAAAACGATGGTAAGCAGGCAAGGAGGCAGGCCGTAATCTGCGCACGGCGTCTAATAAATTAGATTGTGTCCATAAACATGCGGCGTCGGGCTAACCTCGTCATCTGATACCGCGGACATTGTTTGGCGGGTGTCCATTGTTATGCGGCACAGTTTTCGTGGTGTAAGTGTTGCCTAAAGTTTAAACTGATATTACATTTGCTGTGCAGACGGATGTGCAGCTAGAAATTTGTTGTTAATGAGATTGACACACTACATTGATTTGCCATGTTACGGCCGTTTCATACAACTGTCAATAAATGACAGTTGTGATTTGTTTGTGATAAACGAGTAATTTAAGTTGGTAGTCAATCTGCTAAACAATTAACTTCTCTGTCTTTAGTTAGTTATGATGGCATAATCAGCCTATAATGTTCCCACTGCTAGGACACCAGCCTCCTCTCTGCGAGAAGGAGTAGGCTGTAATCTACCACGCAGGCCCAGTGCGGGTTGGTAGATGTCACATGTCTTCGAATTTTTGGTTCTCTGAAAATTTCCTTACGATGTTTTCCTTCACTATTTTGAGAGCAGTGGTGATAAAATTATTTACACAAAGTAAATCACCTGCCTGGGTTTGAACCCACGACGTACAACTCGTAAGTCGGGACCGTTACAGCTGGGCCACCACTGCTCCAGTCCTAGTTATGATGGGACCTTTTGTTACAAAAATTCGTGAAGGTGCATTCAGTATGATGTTTAAAGTAACACTACAGAAAAGAACATCAGAAGCAACCTACATAACAGTCATATGGATCTTCGGTCGACGTCAAAGCAAAACATTTACTGTCCAACATTGTCACGAGAAAAACGGTACAGATCCCATTACCGTACAACAGTGGACAATCACCGCCTCATCGACAGGCGGCTGCTAGTAACGACTGCGCGTCTGTAGGTGCCGATATCTTAAGAAGCTTGTTGTAATGAAGTGCGATCACGGAGCCAACAGCCTCTGAAGCCCTCTTCATACTGATTGCTCTGCTTCTGGGAACAGTGGCCGTATTAACGGGTAAATTATATTTTTGGAGGAAATTTTCGTAATGTAATAGGGAAAGTTTGCTGGTTGCAGCTGGATATACTCGTATATAAACACTTATAGTCTGTTACATTTTAGTATGTTCGTAGCATCACAGTTATGATAAACCAAGATATTTAAATACACTGCTTCTTTGTCTATCTATCTGGCTTACTTTGTCTCACTGTAAGGCAAAAGCCTCCCTTTCCTTTTCCACAGACACAAACTGTTCTCCGTTCTAACAAAAAAACCCGTAGAAAAACTGCTTTTCCAAGGCTTTTACACATAATCCATTGCCAAAAACTAGTCAGTTAGCAAAATGAGACGGAATTCATCGATTTTTTTTACTGAAAATCCGATCTCACGTCATTCCTTGCCGTACAACAATGGACACCAACCTCGGAGGTATCCATAGGCGGCTGATAGTGTTCAGTCGATAGCGGTATATTAAGGTGCTCAATATTAACGCTAGTCCCGACTGCCGTCTGATCGGCGGCTACCCCTGTTTATGGCATGATGAGATGCTAAACGACTTTGATCTATAGAGCATGATAATGGCCGCTGTGCTGCGGTGTATTAGGAGCTTGGCTGTTAGGTTGGAGTTTGTGTATAAAGTGTGTGATAGACTTAAATATGGATTGAAGGATTCTAGTGATGTTCCTGTGATTGGGGACTGGTCTCATCATCTGTAAAGAGAAATGTTGTTCGAACAAATTTCCAATTTTAGTTTTCTTTAGCTAGTCGCGGCGTTCCTCATGAGGCCCACAAAAGAGCAAAATTAGGCTCTATCGTGGCACGCAGACATATAAGGTGGCAGGGAGATCGACGCGCAACCTGTTACCATGGATGCAGAACATGATTCTGAACGCCACTGCGTTGAAATTTTACGTCGGTTATTTACAAAAAAATGCTGTTCATCATACATTTTGACCGCGTAGGTTTTCACTTTTCTATGGAACAGCTTGTTTTTTTTTTAATAACCGACGATATATTTCTACGCAGGGGCATTGAGAATCATGTACTGAATTCATAGTAACAGGTTGGGCGTCGATGTCCCTGTCACCTTGTAGATAAGCTTTTTCGATTGATATACTTACGCCTGAAACTTGTGTGTGTTCTCAAAAGTTTGTCCTAGGATTTTCATAACGTGTTTGTTTATGCATACCTAAGGCCCAGTACACATTACCTTCCTCGTGACGTGCGGTTAATCTACCATGCCGTGATATAATGGAGCTTCACACGGAGGCACCGCCAGTCGGCGGCTAGTAGCGGCCTCTGTTCGTGTAGCGATGAGATGCCAAACTGTCGACGTTGATCTATAGCGGATCAGCAGCGGCGGGGGCGGTCGATGAACCGGGTAGCGGGTTCGATTCCCGTACACTGAACAGGCTATAATTAATAATTATGATTCGCGAGTTATGGGAATGAAAATCATGATGGTAGCAGATTGAATTTATAGACGTAATAAGATTATAGGCGATAAGTTATAGCGTGCTTGCGAAGAGTGATAGGTGTGTTCATAATCCGACTGGTGAGAGCTCGGATTTCTAGTCAGTCAATAAATAATTTTATCTTTATGAATTATGGACAAACTTCTCTTTCCTACCAATATTAAAGAAAGAAAAATAAACCTTTTAACTAAACACCCGTTGATCCAGAAATTGATAGAATTAAGCTTTTGTAATCTAATCATCTTCTAAATTAGAAATATCCACTTGAACTAGTAATCCATTTAAGGGCTTAAAACATTAACAAATTAAATTAAGGCATCACTATCATTCAGTTTATGACTGCACCTTATAAGGCTTATTTATGTATTTTTTGGTCCTTACGCACGCACTGAAATACAGTTGACATGCGAAACTATCTAAAAACTATCAAATGTACGTAAATGTATTATGATAAAATACGACGAATGATATGAACAGAACTGTACGAATAGAACGGCCATTAATTAAGATAAGAAACTTGTTTAGTACTTCCGTTTTTGTTCTGGCAACACTCACTCATTCCTTGGATCTTTGACCGCGTTGTAAATTTTGTTACATGTTAATACTTTCCTGTTTGAGCATCATAAAATGTAATGACTTCATTTTAAGACCTTCTTTCCTTATACGGTTTTCAATTAAAACGTACTAATTAATGTTTGATGCAAGAGACAGCAACGCTCTAATCTTTATTAGGACCACAATGAAGGAGCATAGAAGTTGTTCTTAATATCTTAGTTTTGCAATAAGCAATACATGCAGACTATGCAAAACAAATAATCGATTTGTACTTGCCTGTAAGAAAAAGGTACAATCAAAGGTGTAATCATTCCCTCAAAGGAGGAAATTTTCAAATTCAGCTCATGATTAAATCACAAGAATTTTCGTGCAATAAGTCGACCTTAATAACACTTTGGACCTTTATTTTGCACAAAGTTAAATAAAGATAAATAAATTTTCATGCCTGCAAAGTGTATTGGCTGACCTATCCGAGCATGAGCCTTCGATGTTTGATTCCGAGATCGAAAAAATGTTATTAGTCTTATCTTGAAAATTTCTCAGTAGCACCTCGCCGTCAGGATTTGTGTACGTTTGATGACAATAGATTCACACCTTATCACATAGGACTTGAACATAGCTAGCTACATATAAGGGTACTACACAACCTCTGTCTACCCCTCCGGTGAACACAGGCGTAATGTTATGTTCTCACCATAGGATAGATCTACATCAGAAACAAGTTGAAAAGCAATCAGAACTGTATTACAATGTCTCGTATTACCGCGGGATCCAATTACGCGCGTTATAATTGCAGCGCGCGCGCAGGCCGCGTAGTAATAGATGGTGTCTCTCTGATCGATTTAGTGCTCAGGTTTGTGCGTTGAACAAATAGTTTGATTGATTCTGGTGTGTATTGTATTTACATGGCAGGCGTTGTTTTTTAATCGATCAGTTGATTTTGTTTAGATTGAATGTCAATCCGTTTAGAATCGTTTCTTCTAACTTACACCACTTCACTCTATCCTGTGCCTTCAGTGATGTTGGCTATGCTTCTATCATTTAATTATTTTTGTGCTATCTATTTTACTTCTTAGATTAGCTTCGGCGATATTTCATATTGTTGCCTACCGTCTTCTCCCCATTCTAAGTAGGTATGTGTGTACCTACATACAAAAGTCAATCATCGTAGTAATATGATAAACCCTATCAAACAATAACTTTACGATAGTTCAACGACGTTTCAAACCAATGACCTCTGTACACTCTCACACCAGTTCTTCAGCCGCTTTATAAATATGCAATCATAAGAATGCTAAAGGACTTGGGGGAGGGCTTTGCCCAGCTGTGGGATAATACAACATAACCTAAAAAAAAAACGAAATAACATAGTCATACCACCCCTATCAACTTCCACATTCAATTACCATCCATTCAATCCAGGACTATTTCCGATAAACTCGGATCAAAGGACCGCTAATATCTGTGACCTTTAGGACCCACACCTGTCGGACCACACAGACGCACGCGCAACATTAGTTTCAAACGATTGCAGATAAAATGATGTTTTAGTAAAAAATAAACATATTTGTAAATGTTTAGGTTAATTAAGATGTGGTGTATCTGCAACAAGGAGTATCTATCAAGGGTCAGCAGCAGGTCATAACTTTTTTTTTTTTTTTTGATATGCTACTTTCGCGTTTTAGTATGTTCGCATACATACTGAAACGCGAAACGCAGAAAAACAGGTTTGGTTGTAACGTAGTAAAACCGAAAACTTCGTGCCTGCAGAGTCAAGTGAAGTCACTATTCTGTCTTATATCTGAATTTGTAATTAGTCATTTGCAGCCGATTAATATTGCATTATTTAGGTAGTCATAAACATCTCTTGATTGATCCTTGCTAAGTTCTGTCAGCTCTATATCTATCAAGTTTCACTACGTATGTAAGTTGACCAAATCGACACACTTAATTCGTCTAGTAATAAACTCACACTCACAATAATAGATTGGATCGATGATTAATGTTTGGGCTTATACGGCATGCACAACAACTATTTAATTTCTCGACTTCACTAAGTAATATTTAAACCCTGCTCGCATAAACAGTGACCTGAAAAAGTAAATAAAGAAAATGATTGATACACGATATCTAGCGATGAACCACCAACTTATCATTGCTAACACACATAATTTCATTATAGTTTTTGTTCCCATTTAGTGAATCAACTAGGATATCCACCGTCTTCCAACCACCACAATTACTGTCACTCAACAACTTACCTACCCTGATAAGGATATAGCGTGAAGATACACGTCCAAAGGGTTCAATCATCGGCTTGATTTATGATTGACTGGAGCGCGAATAAAAAGCGAATGATTGTATGCGCGGGCGCATGATCGATGGCTCACAATTGAAGCGCATTTCTTATAGAACGTGTTGCAGAATATTATTATGGATTTATGTAGCAGTGCTCAAAATGCATGACATTGTTACTACAGGTGGTAATTATGAAAATAAGACCTAACTCCTGCGACAAGACTTCAGTGAATTTTGTTTGCATTTACGTGATGCCCTTTTAAATGTTGAGTAGCGTGTTTATTTTTTTATTTCTGGGTAAGTATATTTATTTATTATACTCTTTGTATAGTAAGGTAGAATGATAAAATAGTTGAAGTAGTTTTTGTATTTCAAATGTTTTAAAGTTTTTTGAAGTGAAAACTTCTTTAGGCGCGTTCAGCACTTTTTGGGTGAACAAAAATCAGGGAACTCGCGTCATCGTCGCCGAACGCTTTCCATGAGCTATATGTATACTGTGTATTTATGTCAATTCACAAGTTACTTAGTTTTCACTTCTATCGGCGGTCCCCAAAGACTGCCCCCCACTTTTTTTAACTTTAAATGACTAAAGTAGGTACCTATAGTCGTCTAAATAGATCATGGTAAAAATTACTGCAAATTATGGTATCAGCCTTCAAATTAGATAAAATCATCAAAAAGATCGATACTTTTTTACTGAAAGAACCCGGTCCAGTCCTATCTTCTGTTACTAAGGGCTGATTTTACCAATGTCAGATATCTTTTATCCGTGGAATAAAATTGACGTCTGACAGTTCTAGTATGGAAAAACTGTCATAACTTCAAAATTTATTCTCAGGATAAGAATTCAATTTAAAAATTTAATTGGTTTATTTGAAATAAATGCTTTGAGTTTTTTTTTCGAGTTTTTTGAACTTATTCTAGGTATATAAGTTTGGTGAAATTCGCCCTAAAGAGTAGAGACGCAATTCTGTCGTAGATTAGCTGATTAGCATGCTATTTGATCAACTCATTCAACCACATCGTGATAACGTAACTTAAACAAACACAAACATTTATTACAAAAATATCTCAAATCCATCATTTGCATTAACAACGGCACACCGTGAGATAGTCGCGCCGCCCGGATGCGCCTGACTTTGACGTATAACGCCACTCATGCGCAACTGTGGGACCGTACGATCATTTTGCTGTCAATCATAGCATGCCTGAGCTTCTCACTGACGTAAAAACTGCAAGTAAATCATATGTGTCATGCGTTTCCCGTTCGTACGCTGACTTGGTTCAGCGTAATTTAATTATAATTACTAGGTTAGTGCGCGGTTCTGTCCACGTGATATGAGTTTAATGTACTGAGATTAAAGTTAGTCTAGGATATATTATGCTCATTCAGGTATCATTATATACTCTGTTTTTTTTAAACAGCAAATTGTTTCTTTAATTTACATACATACATACATAAACTCACGCCTTCTTATCTCGAAACCGAAACAACATGCAGATGTCTTGATGATGTCGAATCTTTCTTCTTTAATTTAGCTGTCAAAATATACCTACTAAAGGGACTAAAGATCAACTCTGACATTTAAAATATTAGATCTTATTAGTGGACAAATGAGTTTAATAAGGGGTTTGAAGGTGTTGTTTTGCTTTACCTACGTAAAGTCAAGCTAACAATGTAAAGATAACAACAATACAAAATATTTATGAGTGTAACCAAACAAAAACAAATCATGGATCCGACTCGACGGACCATT
The DNA here is from genome assembly GCA_916610205.1 of Griposia aprilina. NCBI lineage: Eukaryota > Metazoa > Arthropoda > Insecta > Lepidoptera > Noctuidae > Griposia > Griposia aprilina. Next base: position 23,093,742 of record OU744295.1, on the reverse strand, counting down.
TTCTTTTGGATCCGTGCCGATCCGTAAAATGAATTAATGATCATTCATTTTCTGGATCGGCTACAGATATTCATACTCACCTAAATACATAAATAGTCGGTCACTGCAGCAAGTGCGGTGGAAATGTAGCCAGCAATAAGTAAAGATACCGGTCGTCTGCTATTGTTTTCCGATACCAACCCGATGGCGATACTTTGGACGGGTCGCGTTGTACACTATGTAGGTCGCTGCTTGATGGCACTGTAACGTGCTTACGTGCTTCAAGTTTGTGGGTTTATTTATGAGATAATTATAAGAATACTGCTTCCATATTATTGCAAGCAGTGTTTAGTTTTTTTCTGTTTGACAAATTGCTAAAAAAACATCTCCAATTTATACTTACGTCAGAATGAACTGAAATCGATAGAACACTGAGTAGGCATAGCACTTGAAAGTGGTGCATGCAGACACAAATGTTTTTAAAACTGCAATTTTTTTTGTTGAAATTCTGGTAAGTCCCTTAATGTGTTGAGGCCCACAGCTTAGTAATTAAGACGACAAAATGAGTAACTTAGTGTTACTTTCTTATTATGCACCGTCAAGCACGATCCAAATAATTTATTTCTTTTCCTGCACCCAGCAATACAGCAACACCTGAATAATTCGCTCTCCCATTCATTCCATCACTCATATTTCTTACTTCCACCACTAAGTTTTCTAACTTATAGCAAGAGTGTGAAGTTAAATGCAAGACGAATAAGACTCATTGCTCGGCTACTATATTCCACGTAGGTTTGGGATGCAAACCGATAAATGTATAGGATGGGGTGAGGCAGGGAATAAACATGAATGAGTACACTGGCGGAACGAAAATTTACTCCCGTAGCCCGATTGTTAGGGATATTTTTGTCGAAATTTTACTGTTTCGGTCGTGTTTTCAGTTACTTGGTTACTTGTTTTAGTGTATTGATAAAAATATTGAAAGAAGAAAGGAATTTAATAAACGTAAAATATTTTTTATAATGTTCTTTCTTCGTCGAAATAGCAAAATTTAACCAAAATATACAAAATTGCTAGCATCTAGAATGTATTTTATTTTTATTTTAAGACGATACAGAATTTTTAGCATGTTTTAATAACATTAGAAAAATGCACCTTATTATATTTTTACCATATGAGTAAATAAATTCAAAAATAGAACACAGAAACCTCCATCACATATTCATGGCGCAATCGCCAAAAAATTTACGATATCGAAAAGGAAAATATCGGATTCGTTCACCGAACAAAAAAATTAAGCTATACCCCAATTTTTGGCCGACATTGTATCAGCTCATTCCGCGGAAGACAGGCCTCACTCAATATCGGATATTGTTGCCGAAAATGAGTATTTATGTCATCGTTTGTATAAAATGTACTGCAATGTGGCTCGAAAGCGTTTTTCCTGCGATCTCGCCTCGCTTTGTTTATTGAACAAACTTTAAGGATATTTCTTCGTTTTTCCTCTTTTCTTCTTGAGGTTATTTCGGCTTCTCTTATTGGATTCATGAATTCGGAACAAAGTGTATCAAGTCGTTTATCAGTTTGTTACCTGGTTTTGTATGGAAATGTTTGTGGGGCGCATCATTTACTTACCTACTCAGTATGAATTTTCATTTTATTACCACTGGTTCACAAATTCGTACCAACTTACGAATTCTCGGTATACTTTTATCATTGGATTTAGTTTTGACGTCATAGATCATAATTAGAGATCGGATATTCGGATGCATATTCACCTAAAGTTGAGATGCTGGCTAATATGGAATGCGCTTTCGTATCGAAAAAATCTTATCTTTAACTAACACAGACCACCCCTCCTCTTACACCCTACATACACATAATTTCATCGGGGATTAAACATTAATTTTATATAAATATGTGTCTGAATGGATATGCAATTCAAGAAACCCGGGTATTTTTTAAAATAAATAGTTTTAGAGTCGCTTCCATACTATACACCCGACTAGTTATGCATTTCCGGTATTCCTGGCATCTCGGGTTTATTTTACAAAAAAAAAATTAGGAAGCTGCTTCCATACTTTCATAGCTAAAAATTTACTTTAGATAAATATGCATCCGAATATCCGATCTCTGATCATCATCCATAAAAACAAATAACTAGGTAGAACAAATTACTGGACGATGGTCAAAATATTGACACGATCCAAGAAATTAACCCTAGAATGAGAATGGACACTATTACGCCATGAATAATTAAAATATTTTAATTAAAACAATGATCAACAAATTAACTCCATTGCCCTAAATGCTCAGCTATTTCATAAACAACTTTCTTTTCTTCGACACTTAAACATTAATTATAAGCAATATTAAACACTACCGGGGGTCTAAAAGTAACACATAAATTTCAATTCCGCCTATTAAAACTAAAAAGAACATGATAATATTGTTTTGTATGAATCTATTAATATCGCCTCTGTGTTTTGTGTGCCCCCTGGACAGACAGACAAGCATTGTTTCAAGTATTCATAAAGTGACATAAAGTCACCTTTGACATCGTCCACGCTTTCTATTGCCACCTCCGTTAGATAAAGCGCTATCAACGTCTTCTGTTTTTGGTCCTCTAAACATATAAGCGTTCAACATTTTAAGATCTCTGACTGACTGTGTGATTTTTTTCTCAGATATTATTGTTTGTTTATCGATATTTTCGTCAATTGAGGACCGAATTTGTTTTTTTTTGCATTTGGTAGAGTAAGCTTGCGCGGTAGTCCCATATATAAATATTATTAACTTTGCATGGGTCGTTTTTGATTAAATCAAATCAAATCAAATCAAATCCATTTATTTGTCAATGTAGGTGTCGTTAATTACAGGTGTTAACAAGCTTAGGCCATATCTTTACAGGTATCACTACATTCTACCCACAGGGCGTACAAACAATACGTTACAATAATATTAATCAATACATTTAATTATACAATAACAGATTAAATTAAATAAGATAAGTTATTACATTAAATTCAATATTTGTCTATCATGTCAAAAATCATCATATTAAAATCCAAATCAGTCAAGTAAGTATGTCACAATGTATAGGAGATAGATATAACAACATCCTTTCATTATCAATTAGTATTAAACAATTATATTAAAAATTGTCAGATAAGAACTCGTCTATTGTATAATATGTTTTATCTACCAGTAGTTTAAAAAGAGCCTTTTTGAAATTACTTATGTCGTCCAGTACTTTTATTGCTGTAGGCATCTTGTTATAGATCTTGGGTGCCATTCTCAAAAAACTTTTTGAGTAGAGTGCAGTGTTATGTGGACCAGCACATATATCGTTGTTGCGTCGTTTGCATCTAAATGTTTGAAATAATTGAAGGTTACATTTGACAAATACTGCTGTCTCATATATGTACAAACATGGCAGGGTAAGAAGATTATATTTTTTAAATAACGGAGCACAACTATCAGTTTTTTTCAGTCTGAACATAGCACGTACACATTTCTTTTGCGCTCTAAATGCAATTAATTTATCAGTACTGTTACCCCAGTATATTAGTCCGTAACGTAATGTTGATGTCACATAGGCTTTGTACGCTGTCAAAACTATGGAGTCATTTACAATTTTTGATAAATTATACAGCGCATAAGAGTACCTACTGGTTTAGTTTCCTACAAACACTGTCAACATGACACTTCCAGTCAAGTTTACTGTCCAATTGGAGTCCAAGAAATCTAGCAGAATTGGTTTCAGCTATTCTTTGGTTTGCATACAATATATTTAATTTCAGCTGTCTTGTTCTTTGTTGAAATAGCATGATCTGTGTTTTGTCTAAGTTTATTATTAGTTTATTTTTATGTAGCCAATTTATTATGCAATCTATTGAATTATTTATGTCATATTCGAATGATTCCAAATATTTACATGGGATAATGAGTGTACTATCATCGACAAATAAAACACTTCGATATTCAATGCATCCTGGTAAATCATTAATGTATATGAGAAATAACAAAGGTCCAAGGACACTTCCTTGGGGTACACCACACACTGTATATCTTACTGTAGACTCATGAGCAACTTCTATCTTAGATGTAGAGGAGATCCTATTTATGATAGTGACTTGTCTTCTTCCACTTAAATAACTTTTTATTAGTCTTAATATATTTCCCCTAACACCGTACCGTTCTAACTTTCCCAGCAGTATTTCATGGTCCACGTGAACAAATGCTTTGGACATATCCATGAATACTGCTGCGATCGGGTTTTTTTGGTCAACATTATTGAGTATGTCAGATATTAATACATAAATTGCCTTATTAATATTTTTGTTTTTCCGGAAACCATTTTGTTCTTCAGCCAGTATATTGTTTACTTCAAAAAATGAGTAGAGAGAATTAAAAATCACCCTCTCAAATACTTTAGAAAGGATTGGTATTAATGCTATAGGACGATAGTTTGCAATATTTGCTTTATCGCCTTTCTTGTAAAGTGGCCTAATAACAGTAATTTTCAATAAATTTGGAAAATGACCATGCTCTATGCAAAGGTTAATCATAAAACTAAGTACTGGTGCAATCAAACGTGACACCGACTTGAGTATCTTAGTAGTAATTACGTCGTAACCTGCGCTATTGGTATTTTTCAATGAATTAATAATTTTAAATACTTCGTTCGGATCGGTTGGTGCCATAAATAAGGTTTTAGGATGATAATTAATATACAATAAAGCATTATTGTTCTGATTCACCGTAGGACGTGCTGAATTTATAAAATAATCATTAAATGCTATGGCTATTTCTTTAGGAGCATCTATATTTTTATCATTAATAAGTAAATGACTAATAGACTCAGACGGAAAGTTCAATTTACATCCATTAATTACTTTCCACGTAGCTTTAGTTTTGTTTTCTGCATTATTAATCACATAACTGTTTTGAGATTTTTTTGTCAATTGTATAACTCTTTTTAGCCGTCGTGAATATTGTCTCAGTAATTGCTTATTTTTAATATTAGGTTTCCGTCTGTATTGCCATAACATTTCTCTTTTCCGTTTACTGCAACTTCTGATACCTTTAGACATCCATTGGGGGGTTTTTCGAGCGCAAATCTTTTTACTTATGGTGGGAAAGCACAAATCGTAAAAAAGTATAAATAAATTATGGAAATAATTAAATGCTGTTTCTGGCTCGCTACTATTGAATACTTCAGAAAAACTAAGATTACTTATAGCTTCAATAAATTTATGTATGTTCTCACAGCTGTAATCACGACTTAGAACATACCAATGACCAATAGAACGTGTCTTTTTTACAGGACACTTAAAAAGTTGGGCTGTGTGGTCAGATAGTGCCAATTCCAAAACTTCAGCTGTACCACCCCTTACATTATGTATAATGTTATCAATACATGTTCCACTTGATATACGCGTAGGTTGTTTTATACTCGGTTTAAGATTATAGCTCAAAAGGAGATGTTGAAATTCAATGAACAATTTTGTATTTAATAAAATATCAATATTAAAGTCACCACACATCATGACTTTTGTTTTTAAATTACGGCCGCAATAGTTTAAAATATGCTCAATTATTTCAAAGAAATTTTTTGTATCAGCTTTGGTGTATTTTGGAGGTCTATAAATGCTTATGACTATTATTTTGTGTGTCACCAGTTCAATGGCACAGCATTCGATAATATTAGGAACACAAAACTCTTTAATATCTATAATTTTATACTCGTATCTATTTCTAATTAATATACACGTTCCTCCATTTCTAGTGTTTCTAGTCGAGCATGTTGCGAGTTTAAAATTAGGTATAACTAAATGCATGCAATCGTCATCTTTCATATTGTGCTCGGTAATACACATTACATCTACTTTTTTCCTTTGCCGCAAAAGTTCATTTATATTAATATTTAACAAATCTGACTTTCCTATCAATCCGTTTATATTTTTGTTCAGGATATATAAATGGTTATAAACGAAAAAACTTAGCTTCGATAATACCTAGGTACTGAATCCACTTTGTGTATCTTGATGATGTTATAATACTTTCCTGTCACTGTTGTTTACATAGCAAATAGTGGTAAGTATATGAATTGGTGTGGGGTAGGTACCATAAATAAAAAGTAAAAAATAAACAACTGACTTCCAAAAAAAAAACACTGCAAAGTGCAGAATAACTTAATTTCAGATGTCAATGGCAAAAAACTAAAATACAGATCCAAAGACACCGACTTCCGAAATTAAGGTAATTTTTCAATTTGTACTGTTTTTTTTGGAAGTCGGTTGTTAGTGTTTTAATGGTTTATGTAAAAACACAATTATGTAAGGATGTAATAGATAATATAATTACTCACAAAAACTTGTGACTGAAGAAAAGCAACTTGAAATGACTGGTTTTGGTCATATTGCACATTCTTTTGTTCTATGGGAAAACGTTGTTTAGTGTACTCTCACTATTACTGAAACTACTCCTAGTCACAGACGAGAAACTACTTGCAAAAATAATATTAATGTCAGAATCAAATTACACATAAATCTTTTTGGTACAATAAAGTCCGAGTTCCGGCTTTAACTCAGAGCCTGACATTCACTGAAGCATCCATCTATCACGTTCAAATAGTTTCGCCGCACGAACGTTCAGAAACAAAACCTATCACATTATGCAGACTCGCGGCCTGTCATAAAATCACGAATACCATAGTGGTATGATTAACACGTGTGGGGTGGGACAGCTCATAGGCGGAAGCGGGAAGCTGAATATAGGCAAGCGTGGAATCGAATTTTAAAGACAAAATAAACTACAACGAATGCTAGTTCTATCTCGACCACTTTAATGCATAGTGTATTTGTTTAGATACTGCCGTATTTTTGTATGTGCAGAAATATAATTATTCAATACGTAAATTCCCAAACCATTACTGAACTAAGGTACTTTATACTTACAGCATTGAGCAAAAGCATCAGAGCTTTCAAGCCGGACTTGCTGAAAGACGTACTGTGTACGATATATTGAATTTTTACATTCATTACCATCATTTCAGCCGAAAGACGTCCGCTGCTGGACATTATGTCTTCCCCAAGCATCGCTACTTCGACCGGTTCGGCCGAAGTAACTGATATTTTTACTTTATTACGTTAAAAATAACACGTGTGCTCGTCTCTTTGCTGGTTAATAATTAAGTACAATGATTTAATGAATCATGAGATAAGATTTTTCAACTCGCTTCGTTTTCCTCCTTGCACCACCCCACCAACATACCGACTGCTGCGAACAAAGATGGCTGCCTTACATAAAAACTGTTTAATCGTAACTCGGCACTGGCTATCGCGATCTGAACATATTACCATATATTAATCCAATAAGGGATTGAAGCGATCAATTTATCTACATTACGGCGCTCGCGCAGGACCAAGCCGAAGTAAGGTGCTAACTTGCACCAACTTATGGCCCTCCATTAGACCGTACAACGCGTTTAAGGGTTAATATTGGGTGAGATTCGATCTTTATTTATTTGAATTGTGTCCATTTTATGTGTTTTTTTAGAATTAAATCTGTTTGAATAAGTGTCTTGTCGTAAGTTGTCGCCTAATTAGAACACGGTTTGGTGTGAAGTGCATCTTTAAAGGTTACCGCTAAAATCTTTTAGCAAGTTATAAGATGTAACTCCAATAAAATCTAGGACTCGCCCAGATTCCAGATTTTTAGCTCCTTTTTATGTGCTCGTAAATGCTGGCAGTCACGACATATTTAAAGAATAATAAACAGATAACATCACGCCTGTATTCCCCGAAGGGTTAGGCAGAGGTGTACTTATAGTACACCCACAGTAGTAAAGAATAATATTTTTTGATAATAATAATTATGCCTACATGTTGTCCCCTTGTCGCTACGACACTATGTGCTAGCGACCGCTTTTGGGGGCCCATTATTGAGTGTGCAAGTCACCCCCTGCCATTTTATCTGTGTATTTTATATAAAACATTGGTCAGGCAGGGGCTATAGTCTTTCCATAGTCCTAGAGAACCAGTCAGCTTAAGCTACCCAAATTCATAGTCAATATCTTTGTTTCCATATCCATATACCAACAGGGGTTTGTCCTTGGGTGCACTTGCATAGTCCGAACAGGGATAAATAATCCTCGGTTGGTGCCTCATTTAATTAAAAACGTCTAACGGGCTTGTGTTAGGTAGCTTCGGTCCCTCGTGCGCCTTCCCCAAAAGTCCGGGACCCCAGAGCCCTAAGTATGATAACCAGTAGCAAAACATGCTCGCAATTATGTTATCTTAACACACATAACAAACGTAACACACTTAGATTGGCGTTGACCGTAACCTTTTAATTTACAAAGGAAAAAGAAAATGCATGACTTCTACAACATTTAAAAAAAGAACACTCGTGTATGTGTCATTCAGTATCAAAACAACGCGATTTAATGAGAAGTACAAAATTACGAGATACTACTATCATACGTTGGACAGTTTATAGACTTGTAGGTTCTGCGTGGGACGCAGTGTGTAGCGAGCCTAACAACGTGCAAAAAAAAACAACGTATTCGTTAAAATGTTGACATTCTCAATTATTCTGTGAGTAGGGATAGAAAAATTCAATAAATATTTTTAGTGTTGACACGACATTTATTAACATGTAAACGAATTTAAAATTTTATTTCTATGTTTCATACATACCTAAAATAAATATAAAATAATGGACTACGTAAACTGTAACACTAACTGTAAGTAAAATGTTTTCCGACTTCCCATTTCTACACATTTGTATTTGTTTAATGAACTTGTTACGTAATTTTTCACTTTTAATTTAACTTAAACTTTATTTTTATTAATAACCAACTTATATTTACAGTCAATACTAGTCATTTAATACACATACAATCATAAAACTAGAAAAAATTAAATAAAATTAGTAAAATTAGATAACACTATAGATTCTACCCGCGACTTCGTCTGCATGAAATTTCTGGTTCCCCAGACCCACCATGCGCATCGCATCGCATCGCGGCCGGCATGTCCTTGCTATTACTTCGTTCGACTTTTTTTATTTTTGCTCGACTCCTTAGGGTTCTAGCGTGATGTTAAATGACCTTTAGCCTTCCTCAAGAATTGGGCTACGAAATGCAAAATATTTTTTTGAAATCCGACTGGTAGTTCTAGAGATTACCTCTACATACAAACTTACAAACAAACAAATTTTACCTCTTTATAATATTAGTATAGATTAGATAAAATTTGACAAAATTACATAGAATTGGAATAAAATTGGAATACAATTATTAATAACAAGATGCAATTTAATTTATTTACTCAATGGAGATTTTACTAGGAGTAGCAATGGACTCGACAGGGTACATTAAATTAATAGCCACCATAGGTGAAGATACTTAATTATCGACAGGCTAATATTTTCAACACAACAAGAAAATACCCAAACAAGTCACACACTACATTTACACACTACATTTAGGTTACACATTAAACATAGCTTAGTCGCTACAAACAAACTGTATAAAAATCATAATGTCCATATTGTAACTCGTAAACGTAGGTGTCGCCTCGGCCTTGACATTAGCGAGCGAGTGAATGACTGAACGGAGTGAACTCATTCATAAATTGACTGAATGGGACGCACCTACGCGCCCGGGCAGCGCACGGGTTGCGGACTGAAGGACCAAAAATGTGGACTCGACATTTTTCAAACGAATACCTATACGGAAAGGTTTCTTTTTGTGTACTGTTAAAATTAAGGTTTGATAATTTATAGTCAGGCAATTGAATCAAAAAATGTTATAGTTTCAATATTTCGTATTAATTATAACGTAGTTATATCAGTATCTATGCAAATAGCATTAATAGAATTTTTCCTTTAATATCATAGATTTCTTTTTATTCTCCTGTATACCCAATACCCATACTTATTACACGCTTGACTGTACCACATAGTGGGTAAATATTTATGAATCAAATAAGGCTATACAAGTCTTTGTTAGCGAAACCTCTTTCGAACCTCTTAACCTTGACCGGCGGAAGGTTAAGAACAGTCGGAAACTCCGCTCAACTTGACTTAGGTATATGAATCATCTATTGGTTGAGAGCTTTAGATGAATCTCACTTTGTATAATAGGACCAATTTTTCTCCGATTAGTTTCTCGGAAAGTTTCAAGTAGTATCGGAAATCCTTGTGGCTTTTCTTTTATTATACTATGAAGAAGAAAAACTACAAGCAATTTTCTAACTGCAGGTATTCAATAAAAACTTGAATCGCATCTCGATTAGCTACTGACGTAATTCTCCATAACCATTACATACTTAGCATGAAAGATGTAACCCAGCTAAGTGAAAGTGTCTCTTTAATATTCAACGCAGTCAGAGTTAAACTGGCTTTTTTGTTTAGTGGGGTTATGGTGGAGCGAATGCGTTCGTGATTCACATTTTTGCTAACATGTTTTTATTTATTGCTTGTTGGAGCTTGGAGCCAATGTTGGCTTGTCGTGACGATATTTGAGATGTGAATGTCGTATATTTGTGTTCTCAAAAGGTCTAATACCTACATTACACGTGCTAACTTTCAGCTCCTAGACTATATTTAATTCAAAAAACTCCTCTCATGATAAAGGATCATCCACTATTGTAATGATATAATAAAGTTCTCTAAATTCCACAATATATTTCACTAGAGTTTTTTTTTAAACACTTGAAACAACATTAGCAAAGCTGTCCTAAAGTCCATTTTTTTGCAACCAGCCTATGACAAAAATACGTAGCCCAGATACATACCCTCAGCCTCTCTTAAATTTCTTAATTGACCTTTCATCCTTAAAACCACTAATTAAAAACCCCCATCGATTCCCCGATCATTATTCACACAAGTCACTCGTAGCTGTATAAGTATGTAAATAATTTCTTAATTACGACTGATATAAATCTTCAGTTCGGACTGATCGCGTTATTACTAGCTTAGTGGTTTTTCGACAGGCATTAATGAATATGCGAGCTTGATTAGACTGTACTGTGGGTTATAAGTAGAGGGGCTATGTTTGTGTGTTATTATAGGACTGTCCGTGCTGGAAAGCATGATATGACGAACAAGTACATTTTCTGAAGGAACTCGTGATTTTTTTACTGTGTTCAAAGGATTTTGTTTGATAATTCTGTAGGATTCAGTAAGACTGGATTATTAAGTTTCTTTAAAGCGTTTATTCTATCGTTTGGAGGACTTTAAGTAGATATGTTTTTTGTTTAGGTTTCTGCAATCAGATGCCTGGTGCTTACAGTATTTGCAGACTAGTGTTGAATAGATTAGGAACTGCAAAAACTAGCCCCAAATCGAAAACATGCGATTTACCCCCCCCCCCCCCCCCTCCCGGTGACTTCAAGGTGAACCTTGAAATGACTAAATTCTAATACCATGGTCAAATAATATCCTGGTTTATCTTGTACATATCTGGTGCTCCTAGTTCCGTGCAATCATTACAGCGGGCGACGCATGGAGCGTTAACTAGTTATGCACACCGCGCTTACGTCGTCCATCACCGTCCGTCGATGTTGTACTGCTTTGTTTGATGCTGAAGATTTTTTATTATTTACTCATCGGATCCCATGAATACAATACATATGGGAAGGTTTCGCTAATCGTGGATGAGCCCTTTCACTCTACCTTATGGTCCTTATGGCATTATAAATTTAGACGAAATTACAGATTTTTCGATGATCGTACAAGAATTTTTGGTCCTAAGGTCCGAATGAGGTTGTCAATGAGCTAGTTCCAATTCTCAGTTTTCACTCGACTTTTTTGGATCTGAAATATTATTGACAGCAATACATTGTTAATTTTATACTTAACTTAAGCACATGAAGTCATAAACAATTCTTCATTATGCAGTCTACCAGGCTTAATAAAAAATTGTCAACAACTTTACAAAGACCTGCAGATATGCATAACCTTTGGAGCACATTCATCAACTACAATACTACTATGAGTGCGTGCGAAGACCATATTTATTACCTGGGCGAGGGGGCAGGGGGTAAGCAGGGATAATTAAAACCGGGTTGCATGCGGCTCGGCTCACCCTTCCGACATGGCTTCCTTTACGAGAAGTTCAGTGTTCAGCCGGACAGCCGCGGGTAACTGTTGCATTGGAAATATGCTTTTATTTCTATTTATCATATGGAGGAAACGCGCTTGACTTGGCGCTTGCAAATGAAGCTTGACGGTATTTTTCTTATTCAAGGGAATGGGTTTTTTTTGTTACATCAGGGATGTGATGGTGGTAAGTGGTCAGGGGGAAATTAAATGGCTATCGTTGAGTCAGTACAACTCAAGTAAAGTAAACTTTCATGTTTTTCTCGTTATCGTATGAACTCTTATGCATTATGTTTCAATTAGCATAATTTAAGAATGCATCATCTTGTACTTAGTAGTTCATCCAATTATTTCCACCATTGCTCATGAGACGTCAGGTTTATTAATTTTCTCTTGCACCGACTTATTTTAAACGCCATAAAAACCTTCGTGAATCCGCCGACAAACAAGCACTCAACGAAAAACAGAGCAAAACTAACAAAATCCCAATGAAACCCGACCCATTGACACTCATTATTGTCTTCAACCGCGCAGAAACCTAACCCAATTTGCGTGCAACTGGTTCAATGCAAGAAAAACGGTGCGCCTGCGCAGCGTGTATAATTTAGCGCCATAAAGGATCCCGCGTGATGACAGCGCAGTCATGGCGAACCGCGAAAATTACCAATTTTATGATCCGAAATTACATATAGACCTTATTGTGGTATACCTAGAAATTGGTCCTTCGGTCCAAATGTGGTCCTTATACGATTGTAATAAGAGTAAAAAGGTGCTATTGTGGTGGTAAAGAGGCTTGTCGGAGTGCGTTCGTGTCATGAAACCGTTGACTGATTGCTTTTGATTGACGACCACTCTTGTTTGTCTGTTTGTACGTCTGGTGTCAGATTACTATATTGATTACACGAAGCTTTATGCACTCTTACATATTTTATTGGATCATTTTAAATTGGTTGAAGTGTAGGTGTTAGGGTGACCATTAAGATTTGAACCAGGGAAGTGAGTTTACGAGGTTGTAAAACACAACCTACGTGGTTTTATTTATATTTTATTGGTTTTGTGGGTGTTGTGTTTATTTATTGGCGAAAATAAGACGACAATAGTTTGAGTACCTTATACTAATAATGTTGATCTGTATTGAGAATACAAATTGTATTTTACGGGTACATATATGTACTCTTATTCGTTGGCAGAACTGATTAAGGACAAAGCTATTCAGACCTAGGTTTGAAAGGATTTTTGCAGAGATAGTATCACGTTTCGTATTCTTGTATAGTTATTGAATCGCGTCTGTATCGATGCAAAGTGCCAAGTTACGCGATTATGGACAAAGGTGGGGGTGTATAGCGGTTGGGCACGCCACAATTGCGGCGGTAAGTCCCCTCTTTGAGGAGTGGCTTGAGAGGCGCCACGGCGTCCTCACCTTCCGCCTGACGCAGGTCCTCACCGGACATGGCTGTTTCGGGAGGTTCCTGTTTCGGATAAGGCGGGAGGAAACGCCCGGGTGTTGGCATTGTGTGGATCGACCGGAGGACACGGTGGAGCATATCGGTGGAGGTCTGCCCAGCTTGGGTGGAGCACCGCCGTGTCCTCGTGGCGGCGATCGGCGGCGGCGATCTCTCGCGTCCGGCCCTGGTACAGGCCATGGTACGGAGCGAGAGGGAATGGGAAGCCGTCACCTCCTTCTGTGAAGCAGTAATGCTCGCGAAGGAGGAGGCGGAGCGCGTGAGGGTGCGGCAATCGTTGCGCCCTCACGCCCCTAGTCGCCGCAGGAGGAGACACCCTGGGCGTCGGGAGTCAATTGCCAACTCCCGGCCACCGTAGGCGCGGGCTAGCGGACGGCGAGCAATGGGCAGCTCGCCGTCCAGTAAGGACCAGCCCCGGGTCGACGGCGCGTCGTGTTCCACGCGCGCCTCAAAGAGATATCAGCATCATTGAAGGGGTCCGATAGGGCCGATGCCTGCCGGGGTCGCGGATTGTTCGAAAGAGTTACCGTGGCCCTGGCGCACAGGCAACTGAAGGAACACGGGTGGGTTTTAGTCAGTAAGAGTCTGACACGCCCTTCCGCTCCGCCCAGAGCGGGAGAGGTCATTTGATGATTTCCCACCCAAAAAAAAAAAAATAAGAAAGGTGTATAGCGGTAGAATGCGCGAATTTTGATGCAAAAAGAAGCAGTAATTTTTATCCTGAAATACAAATTAACATGATTGTATGTATTGTACAGTGTATTATTGATAAGTGGTAAGTAGTATTTTGGTACCTTTGTGATGATATGATTGATGTTTATGATTGTTTCAAGGGGGATGCGCCAAGGTAGCCCGCGAAATTCAAATTTTCTTACGTTTTTTGGAATTAGCAGGTCAGTATCAGGTTGTAACTATGGTGATCTAAATATGATTCGCGGCCGTATCAAATATTTATTTAAGTATAGAATTATAATCATAAAAATCATCAAAACATCTCTCTAAGTTCATATTACCCTATTGAATGACTATTTCATGAAATCATGACATTTGAGGCCAATTCTAACTTAAGAAGTTGTATTGCTGTTTCTAATGATTATAATTCTGTAAAGCCATATTTGTTACGGTCGCGAATCATATTTTAATCAACCATACGAACTAACACTGAGCTGCAAATTGCAAAAAACGTAAGTAAATTTGAATTTCGCGGGCTAGCTTAGCGCATCCCCCTTAAACGATTGCAGTATAGATAAGTGCTATATTTTAGACTAGATACATACATACATACATACATACATACATACATACATACATACATACATACATACATAAACTCACGCCTTCTTCCCATGGGGGTAGGCAGAAACTACAGAACGCCACCTGCTACGATCCTTACATACTCCTTTTGCCTCGTTTACGTTCATACATCTGGTCATACACGCACGCCGGTTATGAGTACTACGCACCTGACCTTTCTGAAGAACATCACCAATAAGGTCACTATATGTCTTCCTAGGGCGTCCCCTCCCGGCTTTTCCACTCACATATGCCTTGTAAATAACTTTTGTTAATCGCCCTTCATTCATCCTCTCAACATGACCAAACCATCTTAGCATACTCTTTTCAATTTTATCACTACATCTTCTTTTAAACCGCACCGTTGCCTTATCACATCATTCTTCAGTCTATCATTCATAGTCACACCACACATGCTTCGCAAGGAACGCATTTCCACAGCATTTATTCTACTTTCATGCTGCTTTTGCCACACCCAACACTCACTTCCATACATAAGCGTAGGCACCAGCACACCATTGTGAACAGCCAGTCGTGCTTTTTTGGACATCAACTGGTTGGTCACAATTGCATGTGTAGCACCATTCACTTTATTTCCCACATCTACCCTTCTTTCCACATCTCCATCAATCTTTCCATCCCTTGTAAATAGATTCCTACATATACATCCTCTTCTCTTTCAAACACCATGACAAAAAAACTAAGAATATACTTTGTTGTAGGCACCGTACCTAATTGTAACACAGCTCATGCCGTTCAACAATATCTAGATTAGAAAAATAGACGCGAGTGACCTGTCGAACCTACGACCTCTTGCTTGCCACCCAGACAACGAAACCGTTTGGCGGCTAATGTTTCTTCAAAATAGATTATATTTTCATTGTTTTAAATTCATTAATGCGTAGAGCAATGAACTACTAAGGGTACTGTTGCTACACTAGAACTAAAACAGTAATAAATAAAGTACAACTCAAGATGTACATCTTGAGTTGTACTTTATTTATTACTGTTTTAGTTCTAGTGAAGACATTTTGATAGAATACTGCGGTGCTCTGCATGTCTCTAGTACCTACATTGCCTGTATTTTGACACTAAAGTACATTTGCATGGTAAATCAACCTGATAGGATAATTGAATATGTTGTCTGAGATTCTCAGGGTTTTTTTTGCATTTGTAAAAACCAGGGAAAAAACCTTTTTAAAACTGAAAATTTTATCCAAGAATATTGGGAGATTTATAAAGGCTAGATTAGATCTTTGTTGCCAAATAGGACCCATAGATTGCTACTTAATAATCAAAATAAGTAGTAAATATAATTTTATTTTCTTTCCTTCTTTTTTTCCCCTATCTTTTTATTCACATGTATATAGTGCTTTCGAACTTTATCTTGTTAGGTAGGTACTTTAACTGGTCGGTGGTTCGATAATTTCAAGTCAGTGAAGAAAAAAAAAGTAAGTAAGTCTTATACGATTGAGATTCCATAAGGTCACTTCAATTCGATGTTTATCTTTATATCTGACGAATTATTTGCTTGTGACTTGCCCATGGTACTCCTTTCACACTTAGGAGGAACATACTTTAATAATAATAATAATAATCGTTTTATTTCAGGAAATTATTCCCATATAAGCTTGATGAACTTTTGAAACTTATTAAAATTATTTTTTGTTTCGCTTGCATCGGGCTAACAAACATTATGCATCTCATTATCATCCAAATGACATTCTCAGTAGGTATTTATGAAACCAAATATTCTATTCCCTCATACAACAAAAGGACCAACCGACACCAAAAAAAGATTTACGCGAGTTCATTAACCTCTAACCCTCAAACGCGGGGCGATTAAGTCGCAATCAAATGTTGCCAACACGTCAAGAATCAACATAAACTGTGTTCGTTATGGTAAGATCCGATTTTTTAAAACTTATCATACATATTAAAATTTATGATGATAATAATCGTGTGTACCTATATTTAGCTGTGTAGCTACTCCGCGGGAGACGGATAAAGAGGACGGTTTATTGTACCTATCTAAGGTTTGACGTTAGGGTTCGCGTTTGTGATGATGCTGATGGCAACACTACGTGGTTGTTCTTTGAAAATTATTATTTTATGTTTTTATCTACGTAGTTTACTTATAAAAAAATGTTTAAATCATAATAAAACTGTTGGATCATATAGGGAAAACAAGATAGGAAATTTAGAAAAAATAAATTGATAAATTATATCTTAAATTCCAAATAAATTTATATTAACTATAATATAAACATTCATTAAACTGTTTTTCGTCCTTTGTCAGTCTAAAAAAAGCAGGTACCTACCGAAAGTAAAGATAGGTAATGATCGGTAGGACCACTTGTCTTTACCTTTTTTTTACTCACAAGTAACTATAATTCCGAAAAATAGTTTAATGAATGTTACACCAGGTGGCAAGTCGAGGAACCAGCACCTATACACTTACTAATTATGTACTAAATATTTGGAATTGTAGATATAATTTAAATAATTCATCGTATCTTAATAATTTTATTTAAAATATCTTGCATTACCTAGTTGATTCGTTGCAATTCAAACTTTAGTGATTTAAGATTCTTAAAAATATATTATTTATATTTATGTTTTATTCAGACGTAAGTAGACATAATATTTGTATTTTATGAAATTATGACAGTTGCCGTAAAGTTGTTTAAGAATGTCAATAAATAATTATATTCATTTTTATTTACTTAGTTGCATGCTATCAATTTATATAAATATGTAGTAGGTAAGTAGGTAGGTATCTAAGTACTATTACACTAAACTGGGAATGCAATACTTGCTTACATAGTAGTTGATAAGTAAATAAAGGGTTGTGATATGTTTTAAAGTTATGCATGCAGGAGGTGAGATATTTTATATAGGTACCTACTATTTAAATATAACTTTGTATGGAGGAATATAGAAAGAAGCAAATGGCAATATTGTAGTTTGTACTAAATCATTTTTCTTCACTATATTCACCAACTACTTTCTAGTTTTTTAAATTTATGCCTTTTTTGTCAAATTGCATTTTGATATAAAATTACGTTATCTACGTGTAGTACATGCTGACCTGTATTTCTTAATAATAATTAATAAACACAAAACAAATAATTTCATCTTGTAACGAAAATTCAGTTCCTGTTTCGTGGATGAGGACGTGAGCTAAGATAATGTCCCAAACAGCTTAAAGAATGTAGGTATAATTAAAGATTTGTTTATGGGGTGCAGGAGAGAGCAGGTAGGTAAGTACCTGTTTCCTCAGACCGCAGGACCAACATCACATCAAATTAAAAGGAACTCAATAAAAACCTCACACTTGACTCCTTATCTTTATCAGAACTTCGTCAAAATCGTTCGTAAAAACCGAAAATAGCCACATATCTGCTTAATGAGCGAACTTAAACGCGAATAAAATAATATTGACGAAAAAAAAAAACGGATTTTTACGATTCTGATCGTAAAATTACGCGTGTTTCGGGTTATTAATGTTATTATTGAAATGTTAAGTTTTTTCAATTTTCGGCCTTATTTCTAAGATGTTAAAGTGCTATGTGAGTGAACATACTTAGTGCTATGTAAAAGTAGCCGGTAATGTTATGTGAGAATATAATGAAAATATGATTTTTTTATGGTATAACGTGTTTTAGGAAAGAACACTGAATGTGCAAACTTTTTTATTATTATTACGTGCATCTAATAAATCTTGTACCTAAATATATTGAAGACCGTTTGATGGCTATAACTTTTACACGTTATTTTATCTACCATTTAGGGTATAATTCATTTCTCAACAAACTTAGGTACCACTGAAAACATCGATTTTAAATTCCTAAATTTAAAATGTAAAAAAAAAACATATATGTCTCCAAAAAAGAAAGAAAAAAATGATTTAAGTACTTAATGTTCGTTAACTTCGATACTTTTTATTTTGTTAATACCCAATTAAACTGAAATACACCAGCTTTATTATTTAAATAAGCTAGGAAAAAAACTATTTTTTGAATAAATAGTAGCAGGTGAAAACAAACCTAAAAAAACCGAATTAAAGAAAATACTCCTTTTAATACTATCAAAGTATTTTCTCCTTTCTACATAAAAAAGCAGTGAAATGATTATTTATTTTATAAAATATAAGCACTCTAAATCTCGTCAAATAATTACTAATTACATTTTAGTCAGAATAACATACTTACTTATTATACATAAAAATTACCAATAATTTAATTACCACATAACAATTGACCATACCGATTCATTCATCAACCAAACATCAATTTACAAAATTAATATAAGTAGCATTATTTAAAAAATAATTAATCAAAAATATATAATTTGAATAATTATTTTAATAAAATGTAGCATAAGTAACGTAGGTACAATCGTAACGAAAGTGAGTTAGCAGCGGGCAAAAAGGTAAAAAGGCGGCGCGGTGAGGTGGGCGGGGGGCGGGGGGCGGGGCCTAGTCGCCGCGCCCCGCGAGCGGGACGGCGACACTGCACGCGCGCCCGCCTGCACGGTGCAAGGTCACGTCAGACCCACTGACTTTTTGCAATGTTTTGACATGTTCATATTTTTTTGTTTCAATTTTTTTTTCAGGTTAATTTCGATTATATTTTTATTTTATTCAGGAAACCTTAAGTATTTCTCGTTTGAAGTTAGTTTTCTCAAAAAGTTTTGTTTGGAAACTTAATTAATCATGGTAAGTACCTAATTAGCGTTTAAAATAGTACTTTAAATAATGATTTTGTTGAAACTGGATCAATAAAGATGATGATGATGATATATTAAACGAAAAGAATAGGTTTTTATGTCAATTACAGAATACGAAAATAGAGCTGTTTAAACAAAGTAAAAACTTAATTCAACGCCGACAATAATACCTATCTACAATAAGCAACCATTTTAATTTACAAGATCAATCACATTAAGAATGCAGTAGGTTGCAAAAAAGCAGTTGCATCTTATCACGGCTGGACGTTTGATTGAGTGCGCTAGTTCTGTTCGGCGCCGCGTGGCGCTGTCGTCAGCGGGCGTCCGCTCCGCGCGTCATTCCGGCCGCGGCGCGCGACGCAACCGCATTGCCACCCGCGCTCGTTCTCGCCCGCGTAAACACGCCACGATACACGCGCAAACGATCCAATGACATGTTCACGTGCTGTGCCAAATATTGTGTCCAGTTAACTTAGTGCCAGTTATTTGTGTGAAGTGACCCACGCTGTGTGATTCCAGTAAGCATTTTCAACGTATTTGCTCGACCGACACCGTCGCAGCCCATCTGTTCAAATACGGCTGATTTGTTTAAGTTTACTATTGATGGATTGGAAAGAGGTTCAACGACATCGTACTTAGTGTTTGATGTGCTGAGGAATTCATTTCACGTATTTCGAAAACAAATAGAAGTTTAAAAAACAATGGTTATATGAGAGGGTCTCGAGTGGCATTGCTTGCTTAGGTGCTCGTTGTGACAGCTGGAGCGGTGTTCTTATTGTCTGTCAAATAAGAATATTCATTGGAAAACGAAGGTGAGCATACTTTTAGTATAGATGACAAACAAATGCTAACACTATATTTAAATATTTTATCGCTTTTTAACAATATTTCACTCATTCAAACTGCTTCTTTGAAAAACATATCCGGATTTTTATATATTTAGATGAAATAGATAGTTTAGTGTAGTATGTTAAGTTTCACAATGCGTGGTGGGCACTGAAAACTTTGTGACGGCTGCTGAATTCAGTGAGGATGCGGCGACGGCCCGCGACGGTACTGTGCCGGGCGTTTGCTGATAATATGCTGTAACAAAGGAATAACTACATGAAAATTTTATAAAGTGTTACATAAACACTTTTCACTGTGAATAACCTTGTTTTTCATTATGCTATCAAGCTTAGAGCATTGTTGAATAGTTATGAAAAGAGTTTCAAGTGTCTGAAAGGTGTCGAATAAAGTTTGCGAAAAGTTATTGAAGATATTCGGACTTTTACCGTTTACTCCAAGAAAAAATAATGTAAGAGAATTTACAAAATATAAAAAATTCAATTATGATAGTTCCAAACGATAGAAACTCTAAACGATGGCTATACCTATTAATGGTCATCGAGATATTGATACCATAGATATATTTAAAATAGAAAATTGTAAAAACAGTGAGGAAATTCTGTAGTTATTTCAATTTAGGTTTAAATTACAAAAATACTACTTATTATTAATGATGATGACAAGATCTAACTAATTAAACAAATAATGCTAAATGATTTTTAGGAAATTAAAATAATGATACAATAACCTGAATCGAACTCTGAAACCTGCATGCAAAAAGGGAACCCTTTTCGAGTCAAGCTTACCCTTCATACAAGTTACATAACTTGAAGAAAACTTCTGCATTACTTTTGCATCTATCAGGCCCTCAAAATAATAGTAAAAGTAGCAAACCACAAAAGAAGCGTCCAATATTTTTGCATCCACTGGCGTCCTTTTCCCCAGTCCGCCATCTTTATTTTTGTAAAGCAATGCACACAGTCGTCATTTTAAATAGTCGAGTGGCGCGCGCCCCAAGCGTCTGCAACGCGTCTATGCTGGGAGCGAAGGGGGAGGGGGGCAAGCATGCGGGGTAGGGGCGGGGCGCTAGAGCGGGACGCCGCATCATAAACATTGTGTACATAAAGACGTTTTGGAAAACGCAATATGCCTAGTGCAACATTAGCTTGGAAGGAATGTGATGAAGAGTTTGTAAGATTTTTTTATGCAGTTTTTTTTAAGGAATATTCAAAAGTTATTCAAAGTTTGTCCTATTCTTTACTTGAGTACTCATATTATATTTTAGTGTAACGAAAAAAAAAAAAAAATTACGTAGTCACCTAATTAAAAATGAAATGTACTTTTATTAGTTTTATTGTGTAGGTATTTGTTTTAATCACTTTTAATATTTGAGTACATTACAAACCCCACTAAGTGCCTGTCATGCGGGTATTTAAATATTCTATTATCGATACAATTCTACTGAAGAACCCTAAAGTAAGAAATTATAATTTAGTGCAATAATTAAGTATAAGTAATTCGCTTAATTATTGAGCAATGATTCATGAATTTTATTATGAAAGATAAACTAACAGTTTAGGTACTCAGTTGTTGTAAAATAATTAATAGGCATTTAATTTCTGATTCTGTTGTTCCTACCTACATTTTTCTAAATAAAAGATGAAATATCCTTTTGAATCCTGAAATGTAAGTAGCAACTCTTTATGGGACCAAGTAACACAATTGAATACTTAGTGGTGTGATTATAATTCCAAATAAAAAAACATGGTAGGTAATTTTCTTTTAATAAAACTGCTTCTACCGGTACCTGTTCCCGTACTAGCATAACTGCTATTTGCCCTGACCTTGGCGAACAGGTCAACAACTTAAGAAGTGTTAAAGTGGTCCTTCTATGCGCAATGCTAAAAAATCTGTCGCATCTGTTACCATGGTAACATTCTCCATTGCGTTACGTTAAACATAATGGGCATAATTTATTATATTACCATCCTATTATTGTTCCACGGCAGGGCAGAGGCCTCTTCTCCTACAGAGAAGGCACGAGCATTGATCACCACGCTTGCTCAAGACGGGTTGGCGATTTCAGGCTTAGATACTGATTACTATTTACTACTGACTTATAAGTCCAGGTTTCCTCAAGATGGTTTCGTTCACCGATTTCTGTAATGTCCAAGATAAACTCAGAAAATACATATCAATTGAAAAAGTCACATTGGTACTTCCTACTAAAAATAATTACTAGAAAATAATTGTACTTATTTACAACCTAACTGTTTTACTCAGAAAAGAAAAATAGCAATATATATTCAAATAACAAAACAGTAAGACGTAACGATTGACGCAAGCGCTGCATTACCTGACAATCAAATGTTATAGATAATAATACAATAGAAGTCTATAATAAAGCTTTATTGCTAGTGTCGCAATCACGAATGACGTTGATTAATAATTAATTGATAGCAAACGAAGCAATTCTTAATTACGATATGTATAACTAATAGAAGATTTATGGGCAACTTGCATTTGCATTGTTTGTCTTTTTATTATTTTTATTGTAAATAATCTTTTAATATTGGTTCTTACACTATTAGGCAAACATTTAATTTTAACAATGGTTAGCAGTTTTCATTATTTATTATTATTTTATAAGTACTTACTTGTAAATCTGTTAACAAATTGATTTAAATTTCTACTGCACGTATTATATATATATAAAAAAAAAACAATATTTTTTGGTCCTTTGTGTTTGACAGGTAAAACGAACATTGAATATTTTGAATCAATATCTTATGGTTTTTTAATTGGTATGAATGTTAAAAACTGGTACCTACCTATTGTTAGAAGAATTTTACATTAAACTAATAATTAGATAAACAAGCAAAAGTATGTAGGAACTGCATTGCAGTTTGCGCTTAAATTTTCTTTGCCCGATTGTATTTTTTGTTTAATATCATCAACTGATTTCCAAACAAGAATATGTAACTATTGATTCCTATCTTAAATATTCCTGCCACGAAACCTATCAGTTATGTGGATATAATATTAAACAATTTGAACCCAACATTTTGAATACGACAAGTTAAAATTTATAGATGCCATGTGACGCGACATCTGCTAGATCTTCCATAACTTTGACTTGTTTATGGTCGTGAATATATTATATTTATGGTTCATATTTTAGGGATTCAATTATAATAATAATCTTTTATTATTATTATTAGTTCATGGTATTAAGTTTCTTTTGAGAATCAGGTACTTAGGTACCTACCTAAAGCAAGAAAATTAATTTCATTAATTCCGAATAATTTGCTAAAGACCCTACTACCAAGTGTGGTAAAAACCAAATTGTGTTAACAAAAATGAGTCTTTTTTTACTAGAAAATATTGTTTGTAAAATTATTTCAGGGCCGGCAAATATTATTTTTTACTTAGTCCGAATGTTATTTCTCATTAACAACCATCATGTAATATTTAATAAAACAAGTTACTATTGCAATTGAACTTATTTTTTACTCAATTAACTTAATATGTCGGTTGTAACCCACATGGCTTGAAAAATATAACCAATTTCCTACAATTACCTGCAGGACATCTGTCGCAAATATATTTTTAACAGCAATTTTATTTACCGGGTCCATTGCTCATTCTATATATATTCAGAATATTAAAAACATCATCCAAGTAAGTAAGAACATTTTTATAAAAGTAATTTATTAAGTAGTGTTCATTTTTTGTATTATTATTTTGATATCCACGCAATAGTTGTTTATTCATATTTCTTTAACAACGTCATAGTCTTTTCAATACTTCCTTCTACTAACTACTATATGAATAATATGAACTGATTATCTGCCTATTAGAACCTCACTCACTCACTTCACAACAGACTTTTCCAGTTTTTCCTACTGGTCGTGAAGTCAGAAAAAATTCAAATTGCACAAGCATAATCGCAGTTGACAGTTAAGGCTCCTTCAAACAGGCGCGGCATGCAACGCGAATCGCACGCGACACAAAGGCACCGCTCGTCACGCGACAGGCGAGGCGGTGCCTTTGTGTCATTTCGCGTGTCGCGCCTGTTTGAAGGAGCCTTTAATTAAATATCATATAAATTGTATGACCATCCATTACATATCAAGAGCCCCCCTTGCCTCGAAAAGCACGTTTAGACGTAGGTCCCGGCTGTCATTTGTAGATCTTTGACAGTCATTACGGGTACTCAGAAGCCCGAAAGTCTGACAATCAAAGGGTATCGTATTACCTAGTAACAGGGTTGTGGAGGTCAGATAGGCAGGCGCTCTATGTAAAATTGAAGCCTACCCATAGACTGGAAGCCGACCCCAACGAAGTCGGAAAAAGGCGGCAGATAATGACAAGATGACAGTTAAATTGTGCCGAGGTAGCTGTGTAGGAATGACATTTGACCGATTACTTTTAAATGTTACAATTAAACACACGACACTTTACAAAGAACGAATATCTATCAATCAAGACACTTTAAAAATTGCATTGAATTCTGTTGGTTTGGAAAAACATACAGATATAGATTTACAAAACCCTACTAGTTTTTGTCGGCTTTCATCATAACCAGATCCATTTACTTCTGAGTGTCATTGTCTATTGCCTCTATTTCGTATCATCTGTAGTGTCACATTGAACACTGCTCCCAAGTGTTTTACGCCTACACTACACCTCAGATGATCTCAACGAGCCAATAGAATACAACAATAGACAAATTAATATCCTTACACCACTGACATGATTTGCAGATGATATTGTCATAATCATACATTTGTGTAATTATTTTATTTTTGATTTTTTATCTGTGAGTCTAATCGGATATGCTATAATAATAATAATAATAACTTTACTTCGGAACATCCATTACAGATCAACCATAATGTATTAGTAAGTACTTAAGAGCTATGTTAGTAAACCACAAAACACGTCTAACCGGTCCGCTATTAGGTACTTTCAGAATGCTGTTGGAGCTTCCTCTGATACGGTGTAATATGGAGGCCGTTCTCTTTCTCATAATGGCATGAAAGCCATCAATCCGAGCCTCCATAAACATACCAGACGCACTACAGTATCTCGGCAGCCCCAACAACATCCTAAAAGCGTTATTATATTGTACTCGAAGGGCATTGAGTGCCCGCTGAGTACTGCTGACCCACAGGGTGCACGAATAAAACGATTGGCAGTATGCCCTGAACATAGTGCACTTTACCTCATCCATCCTCATCCAGCTATGATTGGTGTAGTTTCCATCAATGTGTTGAATAAACTTTTGATAGCTTCACCAGCATGCGTTTCTTCTTACCCAATCTCTACTGTATCTTAAGTTTTATTTTTCATTAAGTATACTAAACTTAAGTACCATGTTACCCAGTAACTGGGTTGTGGAAGTCAGATAGGCAGTCACTCCATGTAAAATACTGGTAGGTATTCAGCTAAATCCGGTTAGACACGAAGCCGACCCAACATAGATGGCAAAAGGCAGGCACATTGCTTGATACTTTACCTACTTACTTACCTAATTCTGTTTTCTTCTTATAAAGAATTTAAAGTCATGTTGATGGCCAGAATGTTGGTTCCAAGATCAAGAAGAAGCTTTGACCACTTGTCACACTCATTAAGGGGACTACATGATCTAAACGCAAATTTATATAATGTCTAAAAATATAGGATCCACTGCAGTAACCAAAATCTGAAAAATATATGATATTCTTCTGGATATATGCTAGTTAGATAGTGTGTTGAAAACATAATACAATTAACTTGATATGATAGAAAAAAATCACGAAGATACCTCTAAAAAAATATTTTAACGAATCAATACCATACTAATATACATGCAAACATTCAGATTTTTTGTCAGATTGTTCTACAAGTTACATACTAACGTAATAGTGTTTTAATTTTTTAGTCCAACGAATAGTTTTTTTGTAAATCCATAATTGCTTCATATTTTGCAATAAATTACCAGCGTTGTGTTATCGCGAGTCTCTTTCTTTTCTTTGCAATCCGACAGTGACCGCGCTTTAGCTCTTGTAAGCCTCTTAAGCATTCTTATTTTTCTGGGAACTTCTTTGTAACCAATAATCTAACCATGAATGAACAAAGGAAAATTTCCTACTTGACATCCATACTGATTTTTGTACCTAAATTATTTGCAAATATATACCTATATCTATTCTAATCTTATTTCATATTTTTCTCCATAGGTACCGCCTACTATGCTTTGGAATGGGCAACTAGCTTCATATTTCTGACAGACCGACTCCTTGACAGTTCAAAAGTGCCTGTAAATGGTTTAATTGAAATAAATGCTTTGATTTTTTGAGTTTGATACAAAAAGCTACTATTTCACCAACAAAATCCATAATGTGGACTTGGCTGAGATCAGGTTATAGAAACTAGAACGATTGTTTATGTTTGTGGAGTAATGGAATAATTTATTTCCTTTACACTGTACCCATCCACTACTCTTTTTATTCCAACTTTTCTGCTGGAAAATATTTCTATAGAAATAAACAGCACCTTTGTACTTTCCCTGTTTTATTTACTGCGTGTTAGTACGCTAATTAAATTGTAAAATACATCGAATAAACATTTCATATGGGAAACATTAAAAGAGGCAGCTTAATTTTCCCATAACCAGTTTAAAATCCTAGTTAAGTTTTAATACTTTCTCCAGGACCATGTATTGAAATTCCAAATGTTGATTTTCATTAATATTTATTTTTTTACTTTTGCTACCAGCTTCTAAAATGCCACATTTCTGTTCTGTCATTTATTTCTTCTTGTTTTCCAAGAACCAGTGATTTCAATCGCCTTCCCTTTAATTTCCCATTTTGTTTTAAATAACAAATTTATATAACATAACATAACATCACGCCCGTATTCCCCGAAGGGTTAGGCAGAGGTATACCTATAGCACACCCACATTTCGCCAGTTATGTTTAAGTCCCATGTAATAGGGGGCGAGCCTATTGCCATCAACCGGGCACAACTCCAGACTCCGGGCTGCTGCCGAGAAATTCCAGATGGAAAAACTCGATAACACTTTGCCCAACCCGGGAATCGAACCCAGGACCTCACGCTTGGCAGTAGCGCTCGCGACCACTAAACCAACGAGGCAGTCAGAATTTATATATTTGATGAAAGTCAAAGTCAAATCGTTTATTTCAAATAGGCACATAAAATGGCACTTTTGAACGTCAAAATTTACAAAAAATAGAACTGATTCTAGTTGCCCCTTCCAAAAGGTAGTTTCGTATGGAGAAGAATGGGCAAGAAACTCCACCGTTACTCTTTTAAAAATGTTGTACAATAAAAAATAAAAATCAAAATGTTCGTGCGATTAATTCATAGGTGCAACTTCTAACCTATCTTAAGTACTAAGTAGTCCACTTGTTCCTATATAAACTTTATTGAACCCGTAAGTGTTACTAAACGGTACATTGTTATTTAGTCATGTGTAACTTTATGTGCAACAAGTTACCATAGACTATAGCTTCAAGCGGTACCGGTATCAAGTACATTGTACCCAGTACCGCAACGGTTCCTTTGACGCACACTTTGATACTTTTAACCGTAAGAACTACTCCTTCCTAAAGCGTATTAGTAATAATACTACTAGAATTAAAAGAAGAAAAACAAAATAAATAATTATGTTGAAATAAAACTTAAAATTACAAAATGTCATCAAAGTAGATCCAGATGGTTGTCAACTGGTCTATTCCTCAATTTTATTCGAAATGAAAAAGTTTTTCCCGTATAAACAAAGGAAATCTATTGAATGATTACGAGTACATAGGTATTTCTTTCATATAGGAAATACCTTTGACCACGAACTACCATTTGCTAATAGGCGGTAACATGATCCAAAATTAAGTACGCTCCATCATGTTTGTTAATTAATAAATCGCCTAAAACAACTTCGTTCTGGAAAAACAGATGCTAAAACAAATTGATAATTAAAGAGGCGTTCCTTCCATTCTAGATATTTGCATAGACCACCGAGTGGTATCGAAACGATTGGCCTGACGACTTGAAAGTCATTAAAGATCAAATATAATAAAAAATGTAAATTTGCCTATGTGTCGCCACAAAACAAATATTCAAACATCCGTCTATAGTCGATGCGTGACTGATTTAATGACAGACTGGCAATTAGCTGCCAAGATGGCCGCCTGCGCCCGCGCACCCAATGTCAATAACGCCATAAATCATCCGCCATATTTATTTCGAATGGTTAAGTAATATTTATTTTTAATCGCGTTATTGGTACTAGTTCCTCACACTGGTCCCATTATTTATGTATTGATGTACCATTATTTATAAAAATAGTTTTTTTCGGATTCCGTCATTAAAATTTACGTCGGCTATAGCTCCGATCAATGCGTTAACTGAAGCACGATACATAAATAACATACAAACAGTCCCACGGTTTGATAATCAAGAATGTATTAACAGATACGTTTTATGTATCCCACTATGATTACTAACATCGATACGAGGTTTCTCGATACCACAATAATTTATATTACGTTATTTATATTATTTTTATGACATCCATCTACTAAAGAAGTGATTGAAATTAGAATTTTTATTAATAATCAGTTTTGTTGCTAAGCTCTTACTAATTCGTTCTTATTACCTAAATGATCTCAATATACATCAATTCTGACAGCTTTTTAGCTGATTCTTAAATTCGATTAATGGTTATTATAGTAATGATAAATTAGAAGAATTTTATGTCACATTAACTAATTTACGTGTATTTGCATGTCGATTAATTGGCAGTCGTTTTTGGCAATCAATTTTATGAGTACTAAAATAAAAATGTTTATTCATCTGATTGATCAGACTTTAAATAAACCAATGACAGTTTTCGCTTCGGTGAAGCAAAAAAGAAAACATAACATTAACCCTTGAATGCGAAAAGTCAATCAACCAATCAATCAACCGTCACGCGGCCTCAAGCCACAACACTTATTTAACTCATTTGACATTTAAAAATACCCGAGTGTATGAGTACTGGTGCCGTGGTGTCGGTTGCATCGCATCCTGCCGAGTCTCTTTTTGTGTATGCCCAAAAATGTCCATCAGACGTCTATTAACATAAATACGACATTAAACTGGAGTTAATTGACACATTTCACGATTTATAAGATAAGTTGCCTAGATGTGAAATCACTAGGAATTTTAGTGGGGCGATAAATAAAACCCGTTTTTTTTCTAATGGCCGCTGTCAAATTGGGTGTAGGCAAGGAGTTACAGTAGTGTGCTTTCCAACAGACTAACGTATTGATTTCGTGACTAGATCAGTGCCGAAGAAATGCATGTTAGTTTATGTAAAAGAGACATTACTATGAATATATATTTTCTTAAGAAGCTAACATGTTAGACTCTGCGTGTATCAGATTTGGACTCATTTGAAGAATAGATGAAATGTTGCCGAAAAATTTACATGAAAACTCCTGTTAAAGAATCGAAATACATAAAGATACAGAGGATATACAATTTTATTAACTTCATGTTTTTGGCTTATCTTATAAATCACACTACCTATCTCAATCACTGAAGATCATGAGCTTGACTGACAACTGACAAGTGAGAATGTGACCGATAGTGATAACGACGATGATGCACTGAAATAAAGAGCATGTAAACAGAGATGAGATAAAGCTGTTGCTGAAAAATATAGATGGGTCAAATATGTGTCATAATCTTTTTGAAGAAAAAAATCGGCACAGTATTGTTTTACACAAAATATTTTATATCGATTAAAGTGTATGGCGATAACTTTATCTAATCTAGTAAAACTGTTGTAGGTATTTCCACCAGGACAAAGAAGAAATGTATGAAACTCATTCATAACAAGTATTCAAATAATGAAAATAGCATCAAATCTAAGAATCATCGATGAAGATTGAATCATGTCATCGGTCCAGTTGCAAAGTTTCCTATCAGCTATGAAATTATTGTCCAAACAACTGCTCCAATATTTGTAAAAACGTATTAATCTTTCACACATCAAGGCTGAATGAGATCCAGGCCGTCTTTGATCAACCATCGCCGTACCAATCATCGAAATATCGAGAACGTGTTTAAAATGTTACACAATCGAAACAAAAAATGCTTCTCAATCAGAATTAGCGCGATCAGGAACTTACAGTAGAAAAAAGAAGCTTCGATGCGGCAGCAGCGCGCGATTGTTGGCGCGGGAAAAAAACATGGCGTCCACATTTGCATCCGCACTCATCAAAGTCAACTCGTGCACAAAATTGCTCCTTAAGCACAGCTCTTAAGAAACTGACGCCCCTCTCGTGATTGCTGTTGATATTTTTGTATTACGACTTTGATCTCGATGGCTCATAAATTCGTTCAATAATGTTTGTTGAATCGGATCATCTGTTTAAGAATGGCAAGTAAATGTTTGTTTTCTATCATCCGCCGGCCAAATGTTGTTCGATTTCGCTAGTTAGCGTTGTTTTGACAGTCTCAATCGTTACAAAGCGGTAATAATGCTGTCTTCACTTCATTCACGGCTCTGTGTGGGCATGAACGTATGTATATGCATACGGAACGGTTTTTTTTGTATGTGAATATGATTTAAATGAGTCGTGTCATCTTTGATATCCGACTATTTTCGAATCGCCCAATGTTTGTTTTATTACGGAATTCAGATATGCAATTGAAACGTTCCATGTGATAAATTAGTTGCTATTAATGAAACGAATGAAATAATGAATGAATCTGTTTCAATAGATGAACGAAAATTGATGATTGTAATTTTTTCAACACTTCGTAACTTTACTGGGCATCAATAACTGATTAAAGATTTTTCTGTGAAGCTTTTCTTTAAAGTAGAGATACGATACGATTCAGTAAACGTTCATTGAGATGTAATAAGTGGTCATAGTACGAGACAGTATGACGTGCACAGACCAAGAATAAAATGACCTCTACTTCTACTGCAGAATTGCGCAGTTACAAATTCATCTACAGAGAATAGAATTGAAGCCCTAACATGAGCATCAACCCCCGATACACCGCACCCCGATAGCGTCAATCCAAACAATTTTAATTTTTCCCCTACCCCAGCGAGGCTGAAAATTCCGAGCAAGGCGTAGGTACGCTCACGGGACTAAATCAATATGATATGACAGTTACGGTCAATTTATGGCCCTCAGTTAATTACAAACGGGTGCGGGGCCCTCGGGGTGAGGGGGAAGCGTGGGGGGGGTGGCACGTCTAATGACTTGTAAAGATGCTGTTGCGAAGCGTTATTGAGTATGGATGTGTGATTGTTTGTGTGTTTCGGGAGCACGGAAGTTGGTACCGGAGGGCCAATTCCTTTTGTGTCATTGAGGCGTAGAATTCTGATTATTTCATAATGGAAAGTTTTTAATGGGGTGTAGCATACGGAGCGTTTTGTCTCAGACATTTCGCCTTAATAGATGAATGTGACTGACAAAGCGGTCCCTTAAATAACTAAATCGAACATATCAATTAACATTAACACATCATTGTGTACCAATAATAGATCCTTTTAAACAACAACATCATCACACAAAAACAACCCAAAAAAAAAAACCTAAACAAACAAAAATTAATACAGGTTACACAAAAAATATGAATTTCAATTTAGAGGTAGAGTATTTGGTCGCGAATCGCGAACCTGTTTACTGGGCTATTACATCGGGAGTGTTCGCGTCATGTGCCAATCAATCACTCTATCAATCAGGCCGGAATGAATGCAGCGGAGTGTTAACTCCATGTACCTATATCAAATAATATTGCGTTGCATATATTTTTGGGCGTCACTGTACCCGGCTGATCGTTTTATGATTTTGAATTTTGAAATTTAAGTGAAATGATTTTGAAATGTTTAGGGGAAGTGATGTAAGTGTTCATTTGTTTCAATATTGGTAATTTTTCGTGCTTTCCTAGTGGTTGTTTTATTTGATATGGTTTAAACCATCGAGCCTGGTTTTTTAATAAGAACGTAACTGTGATTGAAATATAGTTCTTTATACAAAACTGACAACTTATTTCAGTTTTAAGTTGTCAGTTTTGTGTTAAGAATTTTACCGTAATCAGAATAAAGCTCGAAATTCAAAAATGCCTCCATGGTTTTAACCTGGGGGGGTCTCAAGTTTAACCTTGTTTTGTTATAAGACGGTTCTTAATTTTCATGTGATACATAGTATTAGTAGTCCTAAGATATGTTGCGACATCTTTTAAAGGAGAGTCCATTAATTAGGACTAGTTTTACGTTTCCAGTCATGGACATCTTTATTTCATTTCTGGTTCCATAAGGGTTTCCTCATTCTTTTAATTGATTCAGTTCCTTTACGAAAAACCAAATCGACTACAGGCATCAGAAGTTAAATCTATGGAAGCTGTACAGGAGCGGTAGTCTCTGCTAACCAAACAACTTCAGTTTTATCTCTGCAATTTTATTTTTATTAAACGCATGCAATGCTGTTTAACTATACTACTCTGTTTATTAGTACGATTGAACATCTATCGTAGATCGCAAGACGGACGGCCGTCCAACGCCGACGCAATCCCGATGAGTTTTGTTTTCAATCTAATGAATAGTTTTGTAAGCTTTACATAAAGTTGGATAAGATAATACACCTGTTGATTACGCACTTACAGATAAATATACGATCATAAATATTGGTATTCAGTAGACTACCTTCTGTTCAGAATTGGATCTGCATAGATGTTCGATCCATCTAGGGGTGAACCTCTTACCTTTTAAAATAGATTTCCTCTACTCCTGTTTCACATGAAATTCTTGTCAAATGACATAGTGAGGACCATGTGGTACAATTTTAAATCGCTTTGAACTTACCAGACCAAAGAGAGTTTGAGGCTGCCTGCCATTGTCCTGGTACTCCAATGTAGGAAGAGACCTAAAGTTAACCCAATTGCTAGAACGAACAACCCAAGACCGAACAACGTGACGCTGAAGAGTGAGTAGAGCCGACCTAAATCATGATACCAAAGAAAAGAAGAGATTTTAAGCCGAGTTGGCTATCGCAGAACGATACTATTGGCAATATTATATTATTGCCCATAATTTTAATTTATCCTTTAACAACCTTTTGTAATACGTATTTCCATCATTTGTCAAGACAATAGAAATTGCCGTGCTGACATGTGTAATCGTGGTTTTTTTCCTATAAAAAAACTATCATGTGATGCTAAATAGTGTATGGCAGGTGCTCTTCCTTAAGAACTTCAATACAGAACATGGTTAGTACCTATTTAGAAAGATGGACTTCGAAAATAAAACTTGAGCGATGAAAATAAAACGCAAGTCAACCTGCTAATAGCACATTTTAACAGTCAATTTAGTACCAAATTGACTAGACTATCAACATTGCTGTGTAACTATAACCTTTCCATCTAACATCTTCTGTGATTAACCGCAAACTGACTTGAATAAGGATCTTGTTTGATCCCATCACAACACAATGATTTCAAATACTGAACCTACCGCCACGACTAATAATTTCTAAGGATACTTTACCAACTTACTTTTTCTCTCCAACCATACGAAATTCAACCCTATTAGTGCCGAGTAGGATAGATTTCAACAGTAAATGTACAGACAATTGTTTATTAACAAAATATGCATCGTAATTATATCCAATCAGCGTGTTTGTCCGTCAATCCGTCAATCAAACGTCATGTCTGGCATTGAAGAGATCTGGATCAGTGATCGGGAGATACGAATAGATCGATATTGAAGCAAAAAATGGGTCAGACGGTTTTTTTTTTAAATTAATTACATAACATAAGATCACGCCTGTTGACCGCGAAGAGTTAGGCAGAAGTATTTACTATCACATTTCGCGGTGTTTAAGTCTCATGTAGTAAGATGAGGCTAATGTCACTAACAGCGCAAAAATCAAGAAAATAAAAATATATTTTGGCTGGCTCAATAAAAATGCCTGATCTAGGACTCGAACCCAAGGACCCTTTGCTCAGTACCAAAAAAACCACTGGGCAGTATCGAATAATAAAAATGTCAGTAATGTTTCATCTGACGTCGATGTGACGATATTGACACCAGTGACATTTAAGGGATAACGGATTGTGAGAGAGCACGAGCTAGCCCTGCGAGCCGAGGTCAGAGACGGGATTGGTGATTGCAGTCAGAGGTTATCAGTAGCTATACAGGTGGATGCAGGAGCGAATTGCGAGAAATATTCTAATCGCCTTGAGAACTGAGTGCAGATCAAGAAATTGGATCTTTTCTCATTGTCACGTTTCACTCATAGTTTCTCATAGTGAGCAACGACGGATTGTTGTAAAAGGTTGGGTGGGTATGCCAATTTTTCATAGATGATGATTCATCATCAGAAGAGACAGGTATTTTCTATTATAGAAGGCCTGAATCAAAACGCAGTCTGCAACTGTTTTGCAATAAAGAATCTCGCAAAAATGCATGTAATGAAATTACTAAGTATGAACAGAAAGGTCGAAAACGTTGAAACAACTTTGTTAAACCAATGTTATTAATTTAACATTTACCCATTCTTAATAATTCTCAAACTATACTCTCCATTTTTTAGCAATGCATTCTCGCCTTTCACTTGTAATACAAAAATAGGTAAAAATAAGCTCACGAATATAATTTACCGTAGATAAATCTACCAACATCATTTTATACTGTAGGTAATTGAATTACATTATTTAATATAAAAAATGTTAGCCGCATACCGAATAGGTGTAAGTTTTTAACATAATTTAATAGGAACATTACTGTAATAATTATAGTCGTTTCTGAATTATTATTTGCTTACCGTGAATGTTGGAGTGTTTAGTTGTAATTATTGCATGTCCACTGCGGATGGCTCATGAATAATGGCTTTTTGGAGTCACTAGACGAGTACGATACGATTTGATGATTTTCATGTTGGTTGGGATGGGAATTCCATAGGTTTGTTCGTGTTTATGGCAAGTAAAAAAAAACAGGAATGTAACGAACGGACTATTGTCTATTGATCTCGATTCTTGCCTTTTATTTGAGAGATTCATAGTCTAATTTTATATAATCATTACTTATTTGAAATATTTTTATCTATTATATTACTTAAATAGCTGGTTCAGCTTGAAAAGATCTTGAGTTGATAATTGGAAACCACTGAAGATGCTAAGCTGTAAGGAAGTAATTGATACTATCATACTACCTATGTTAAATTGTTAATCTATACACTAATATACACCAGACATAAAACTGTATACTATGCAAGCAAAGTAGATTTACATCATACATTCCTATTCCTGCCAAAGAGACGACTCCGACCCGACCAAAAACATCGTCCCCACTAAAACCGCTGGAACTTAGTGCTGTCGATTTTGTTTTATTGTTTATCGAGTATCGACACGCGTAATTGCATTGTTAACCTTTATCGATATGCAAATAATGTCGGTCGTACATCGCATACTAATGCTTGAAACTTTGGACCTGTAAGGACATGGGCTGCATAAAAAAAAGTTAAATGATGGTAGGTGGTGACTTTAACACCAGGACGGTAATTGAGCTAATTATTGATAACTTCATTAAATATTTTAATTCGGTGTTATTTGTTGTAAATAGTTTGTAATATTTTTTGTTGAAGAATTTAGTAGGGACTTTAGGAATACCTTGGTCACTGCGACCTATCTATAGGTAACGAATTGAATATGAAATTTTTGAAAGTAGTTATAATTATACCTTCGTATATCTTTACCTGCATGGCACTGCAGTGCACTGCTTTTTATTACTTGCATGATAGGCATCTGCGCTTGGTATTTTAACTCCTCCTTCCTCTTTCGACCTCTCCATGTGATAAGGTTGTAATATTTGAAAAACAAAATTAGTAGTGATGTGACAGTAGATACTTTCTGTCCACCTTTCAATTACTTTTGAAACCTTATTTGAAACTTTTATTTCTGATACGTATTTGCCTTTGTTTTTGACTGCCCCAGAAGAAGGTATTTTTTTTCCACCAGTCTTTCATAGAACGTGAGCTTCAACATTGAGTATCCCTTTTTATTCTTGGTATTTAAAAAATGGGTTCGTTTTCAATTATTTTTTTCTAATTTTTCCTTTTTTAATTGATACTTTATAGCATTGTTATTTCCTCAGTATAAAAAAAACACACGTGAGCACCTCTATTAAAAAATCGTTTCGATACGTTTTTTTATTAATTAAACAAAACTGTAATAGACATCATTAAAATTTGCATCATAATCGGTAATAGTTCCGAAGCGTCGATATATCGGCAATAAATTATATTTTATGTTAATTGCCGATCGCTACGTCACTATTATGTTTCAAATCGAATGAATTGCTATCACAACACTAACATAAAGTATCGTTGTAATATGGAATGATGACAATTATTGTTATTGGGCGTTTCGATTGGTTAAATCATTTTTTTGGTTGAATTGATTCGATTTTTAGTGAGTTTGGTTGACATGGCTTCTGACGATAAGAGGTACAAAAATAACTATTCGTACAAAACTTGTTCCCAGCAAAATAAATAACTTGCTAAGTCACTCTTGTTGACAGCCACCTTAAAAGTATGCCTATAC
The DNA here is from genome assembly GCA_916610205.1 of Griposia aprilina. Classification (NCBI taxonomy): domain Eukaryota; kingdom Metazoa; phylum Arthropoda; class Insecta; order Lepidoptera; family Noctuidae; genus Griposia; species Griposia aprilina. The sequence continues at coordinate 23,056,723 of OU744295.1, read as the reverse complement.
AAGGTTCAAGGTGACTATCAACGGAAGTGATATGAACCCTAACTGGATAATAAGACTTCATAAGGCATCTATACCCTGTTCAATCGAAAAATTCTGTTTAATTCTAATATTTAGTTTCGTTGCAGTTAGATAATCGATGCAATGTTTTTGATTACATTTTCTATTAATATACAATTTGAATATTTTCAACATGTGCTAGACAATATTAGTGGTCATGCAACAGTGAAGATACAGAAGGCAAACTCTAATCAACGCTTAGTAATAACATGAAGCGGTCCCAAAATCTTGTCGAAACCACGGAGTAACTGAGCGATTTTCTCTTTCTTTCTCTTTCCAGCTGTTAGTTCCAAATTCTTTCTCTTTTTCCAATTGTTGGTCTGAAAAAATTACGAGGGCAGCAGTTTTTGTCTTTATCCTCACCTCGATCTGTCTTTGACATCTGTGTCGAAATCAGACTCAGAAACTAGTTGACAAATACACCGAAATGAAGGAAAAAACAAAGTTAAAAGCATATCCCGCGGCTGTTCTAGTGTAAGGTCTTAACTTAACACTTGAGATTCATAAGGATTTGTTTACGTTCTGAATTTGGTGCGGGAGTAGGTAAGCTGCAGTTTACCCAGTGTAGTTTCTATGTGAACCTTCTGTAGGTTTACCATTGAGGTATTATATTCAGTATGCCGCGGCTGCCGTCACGTCTGGCCAAATAATACGTCAATCATGGAACGCAATTTGGATCGTCAATGGCGGTCAGCTAATACAATAGTGCTGGTTATCATTTGGTAGCTTTGATTTTTGACACCATTTTAAAGTTTGAACTGGTTAACGTTAGTCTAATTTTCTGATAATGAATGTAAAAAAGTCAAATCAATTAATTAAGTTACTTAAATCCGCAGCGTCATTGTAATTGCCTGAATTCTACAGCATTTGTCAGTTGAAGAATGTTCTTTCATGATCACTTTGATTGGAACTAAACACTGAAAGGAACATTGTAAAGCAGACAAAATTAAAGCTAAATTAAGTAATTATAATTAAATATAATAACCGTTAACAAAAATTACAGGTTCTATACCGGTACTTAGTGATTCTTGTCATTTGTTTTTACCCAGGTATCGGTTCCAGACGGGTACCGGTACCAAATTCAGGTACGATGCTTACCACAAATCTCATGTTTGTACAAGGAACCTCGTACAGTTGGCAACCTTGAAGTTATTTTTCTAATGCCTATTAACTATCCTTTTTACTTACTACATCTGTTTTCTCACTCTATCTTACGAAAACATTTTTTTGGTTCCGGTTCAGTACATATTAATTACAAATACCCGTGGTACAGGTACCTCGTCTGGTACCGGTATATCACCAAGGCCAATGATACCGGTTCCCAAAAATACCGGAATTTCAAACCCTGGTCACAATTTCAAGTAGGTCGGTAAACCAACTACTTGACCTTTTTGAAGAACAGCCTGATAATGTTCATTGTAACTAATTAATTATCATAATGAATAGAATATAGCCGGAGTCGATGCAAGGATATCCATTACTCAGAGATGGCCATTGGCCACTTGCATAACATAGTATTCGGTGTTAGATTACAATAGATGTTTACATAAATATTAATGTTAAATATGCATAAACATAGGCTAGGTAGGCTAGGTAAGTGGGTTCAAGGTAGAAGTTTCCTTATGTACACCGGACGAATGTGTCGTGTCCTTTGTCTTAGAACATTAATGCACAACAGAGAATTCAATCAGGGCCAATGATTACCTTCCTAATTGGCGTTCCTAATTTAAGTTCTACAGATTGTACAGGCAGGGAAATTATTTACCTACCTACCATTTTTATCGTTAACATTATAAGTTATTTCTATCAGTATCAATCATACAATATCTACCTATTTCCATGATAAAGCCCAATATCATCTTCTCAGATAATCTGTAGTTCATTTTCACTATAGTATGTTTCCTATTTTGGGGGTCATGCAGCTACCTTTTGTGAAGATCGTTGCAAAGAATACCGGCACCCCAATTGCGTCACAAAATTTCTGTCACAATCCCAAAGATTTTGCTGGAAATGCTTTCTTTTGCTTCATATGTTGGAAAAATTGCGGCACGGTTGGCGCAGTGGTTAAGCGAATGACTGCTGATTTGTATGACCTACAAGTAGTTGTTCCGGGTCTGGCTGTTTGTGTATGCGAGTTTGAATGTTTGTAAACGCACCCACAATACAGGAGAAATACCTAGTGTGGGGCAAAGTTTAAAAAAAAAATCGTCTGCTCTACAACGTAAATAAAGCAACGAATGTTGTTGAGTTGTCAAAATGAAAGTCATTGTAAGTGTAAGCATGTTATGCAATTACTTCGCCTGGAAATTGTTTAAAAATACAGCGTGGCGGGACATCGACGCGCAACCTGTTACCATAGATTTAGTACATAATTTCGAAACCCTAGCGATGACAATTTTCGTCGGCTTAAAAAAAAAATGTGTCGTTCCATACATTTTGACCGCGTAGATGTTGCACTTTTGCATGGTAGGAAACAGCTTTTTTTTTTTTTTTTTTGATATCCGAAGCAAACTATCTACGCGAGGGGGTCTAGAATCATGTGCTGAATTCATGGTTACAGTTTGCACGTCGATGTCCTGCCACCTTGTATAAATATATTCTGAGTGATAGCGAATAGTTCAGCTACATACCAGGTACACCATGTGGGTACCTAAAAAACCGGTACCGACGTAATAGAAAGTGGCTGCGTATAGTATCGATACATCTTAGTGCGGGGACGCATTAATCGCCGCGTCCATGTCTGGACGTCCAACAGGTTGACGGAAGCGTCGCGGTGACCTCTAGCCCTTATGCGGCTAGGGGTGGGACGCTATTGTCAGATGAGTTTTGGTTTCTGTAAATATATGGCATGAAACAAGTTTTTGTTGTTCAGTCTGTATCATAATTTGTAAGTCAAGTTATTTTTCTAAGTAGTGCTAGTGCAATCGGTGTTAAGCCAGTATTTGTTTTGATTGAAGTTTTATCTCGTGTTTTTTGTACAGGTCAAATTACTATTATATTTTCCGACTTGAACAAAGCCAGACTATGTTATTTTTTGGCTGAGTCCGACTAATATATTTACGATATTTGATTATTATGTAGGACTATTTATGTTTTGATTAAAAGAGTCTCACAAAATTAAACTAAACACGCATTTTTGTTATTAATTTAGAAATAGTTACAATATATCTTACAATCATCGTTATCCAGTCACGTCGCCCCAGAGCGTGCTAGTTGCTACCGAACATGCGAGCACTAACAGTAGCCACGCACTAAAGGTCACCGCTAAGTGTCATTACCGTAATAAGTGCTGTGACATGCGCTTTAAGTGACTAAATGACACTTTTAATCAATTTACGAAGTAACCTACGTAACTGCGATAACAAAGATAAGGAAGGCTATTTTCGCCAAGGAGAAGTAACACGGTAACTTGCTATGATAAATTTGAAAAAAAACGTTTTTATTAAAACTAGGTTTTGAAGCATTCCTACTGTTGTTTATAATGAATAAACTCAATTAAAAAGAAGGTAATTATTGTAAATATCATCCACATGCTATTTCTTATTTGTTCTCGTTTAAGGAGGATGCGCCAAGGTAGCTCGCGAAATTCAAATTTTCATACGTTTTTTGCAATGTGCAGGTCAGTGTCAGTTTGTATGTTGATTAAAATATGATTCGCGGCCGTATCAAAAATGGCTTTACCGAATTATAACCATTAGAATCAGCAATACAACTCCTTAAGTTAGAATTGCCCTCAAATGTCATGATTTCATTAAATAGTGAAACCTGACAGTGACGTGCAAATTGCAAAAAACGTAAGAAAATTTGAATTTTGCGGACTACACTGAAGGTTCCGCCATAAGGAATCATAAAATCATAAATAATATTTATGTATAGGTAAGCACTTGGGTGAGATACCTGAAATACAGGTACATTCCTAGCTCAGGTAGAATCCAATTATTGTACGTTTACGTTCGTAAGTATCTCTAGTTTAAGGCCCTACATTGTAAATATGAAACTAAGTAAACGAATTATTTCTAAAAACAATTTTAATTTTATTTGGTCCCACTGATAGGTACCTCCTCTATTTGACGCCGGCATTCTTCACTGTTGTGTGATTTTTATTAGTTTCGTAAAACTCTATTTTATTATAACACTATTATTTTATTAATTAATTACTATATTCATAACACTGTTTTTAAAATTAATAACCCGACTGGCTCTAAAATATTCAGCGGCTGGCTTCCATATTAGCAAGAAGTTATGATAATTCAATAATTAATAATTGACAAATAGCTGGTCGATCGCTGATTTATGGCAATAAAAGATGAAAATTGTGGTTTTATTAATACTCGTTATTATTATTGGTATTTTATTACCAATATTGGCTTAAACTCCAAGGGGGTTTCCATTTTTATGGAATTTATTTATTTATATGAAATAAATTTATTGAATGTATGCTGTTATCATTTTCAAATTTAATAATTTGTATATAAGTTACATTTGACATTTATTTTTCATTGAAGTTTGCCGCGGGCCATTATTTTATGAATGCAATAATATTTTTTAATAAAACAACTACCTACTGTCCCTACCGGTTCTTTTATAGAAACAACATTCCAATGGCTTCCGAATATCTAAAATCAATTGCTACTTATTTGAATAAGAATGTATTTAAAAATATTGACGTCTTAAAATATACAGGGTCAAATTAAATTAGCTAGCGAAACTCCGCAGACGCCCCTCACGTCTGCGGAGTTTCGCTAGCTAATTTAATTTGACCCTGTAAATACATTGTTGAAGATTACTCAAGTTACAAAATACAACTCTTCGTCTTAAAGATGCATTCCATGGAAACAACTTTTTGTTTTATTAGACTAGCTAGATTAACTACTAGATAGTATTGAGAAATCGATTTTATTAGTCTCTCTCCTAAAATACACTTCAAACGAACATTTCATCAACTCAACAAACAATTCCGTTGCTCGATCTACAGTATAGAAATCACCCCGACCCCTAATCGCTACTTGAACAGGGGTGTTCCCCTAAGCGGTGTGACTCAGCACATTCCGCCGCCGTCTGTACCCGATCACATGGCGTCTAGTGTTGTGACAAATTCACTTACGATCCACGCTTTTCATGTTGGGTGAAAGTAAATTAAAAATGAAATAGTTTTAGAGTTTGATTTTTAATTAGTTTTGTTGTGCACCATTGTAATAATTAAGTACCTAAGATGTTTCATTTGAAAATATTTCGATTTTTGATAAATTATTTTAAATGCCAATCAAAATTGGTTTCACTGATTGACAGATTTTTTTAATTTATTGGTTTCAGAGATTATCTGTTTTTTTTATATTAAATGTTCACCGTAGCAAATCCCCAAATCAAATCCCAATGTACCCACACATCACATCCAATACTGTCCCCACCATTCATGTCACAGCAACTAGTTCAACTCAAAAGGAGCACTCAAGTCAAATCTCAGCGACCATCTTTCACCATCTGATCCAAAACCGATGACGTCACGTCTCATCAATGGGTCAGGCTATAATACATCACTCCAGGCCTCTCTGAGGCCTTTCTTCAGGCCCTTTTCTGGCAAACAACATCATTTGTTATAGTCAGTGTTATATTTTTTCTATACGAATTCGAAGCGTAGTGTTAATAAAATCGCACTTCATTCGTTTTTGTGGATCATCGTCACTTAACGGTAGGGTGCGTATGAGGTTGAGGGATTGAGGATTTTCCAGGTGAGGTATTTTGATCAAAGATTTATGTACATTTTTGTGTGATATTGGTGGAAACGGCTTGATGTTATTTTTAATAGCTTAGGTCACTGAATCTTTTACTAGAGCGATAATAAGAGATTAATTAATTCAGTGACCACTTTATTTCCACCACATTATGCCGTGTGTACCATGCCTGCTAAATCATGCTGAAAACTGCACTTTTTAAAATTTGCTGGCGGATTGACCAAAAACATTTAATTGTTACCTAGTTACCTACATAATCAACGGAGTAGTGGTGGTCCAGTGGAAACGGCCGCGACTTTTCTACGAGTTGTAGGTCGTAGGTTCGAACCCGGAGAGGCGCTTTACATTTGTGTAAATTATTTCATCACCACTGCTCTCAAAACGGTGAAGGAAAACACTGAGGAAACCGACATGTCCTAGAACCAAAAAATTCAAAAGACATCTGACATCTACCAACCCGCCCTGGCCCCGCGTGGTGGATTACGGCCCACTCCCTCTCACCGAGAGGAGGCCTGTGTCCCAGCAGTGGCAACATTATAGCCTGATTATGCTTATTTCCACCATACAGTTCTTTAAAATTATGCAGGCTTATACAGGTAACCAAAAATATTTAATTGTTACCTAGTTACCTACATAATCAATTCGTTACCCTTTCCTCTTGCACTTCAAACCCGATCTCAGGACTTTCCCGCCCGTCACCTCTCAGTTACACCCCCTAGCGCTCAACAGGGTTGAGTCGTCGAGTCACGACGGCCCGAGGTAGTGCCGACTTGTGCCGAGTTCGTGTTGACGGCACAGCTCACACCTGACGCTTCGAGCTGCGCCCACAGCTGCTTAGAAGATTAGCTTGTATAGATACTATCGGGCTAATGTTATTAGGGAAATCGGTTATAATGTTTGGTTGTAGATAATTGACTAAGCGGGTTTGATGATGTTTTTAAAAAGAGGTGTTCTGTTGTATCGTATTGAATTATATATTTTCGATTGGTAGGTAAAATAGTCTGTGATGTAAATGAATAGTTTTCTTTTAAACTTAGTAATACTATTTAGTTACACTTAAATTTTAACACGAGATTCGAGAATTCATGTTTGTGTTTTTTTGTTAGACATGAAGTTACTTTTAAAGACACTACAAGGAGACTCATCTCGTAACTATAAATCAAGAGCAGAATCAAATGTCAACGTCTATCAACTCAAGTAACACAAGCGCAAGCAATTCACAATATAATCTCATATTTTTTTTACAAAACTATCATTTGTTAATTTAGCCATACCTTTGGGCAGAATACGTGGCTGTCTTAAAATCGATTAACGCAATGACTTCACAAATATTGGCAGCAATGGAGTGCGCTATTGTTGTAAACATCTGTTTCCAAAAGGAAAAAGACAAAAATAAAGAAAATACTGCCTTTCCTTTTGGAAAACGATTGATTTCAATCACTTTGTATTTAATGGATTGAAATTGTTTTTGTCGATATTTCCCGGTAGTCTTAAATGATCTCTAATTTCCAAAATACCTAGGTTATTAATACTTACTTATTGTATCGGATAAAGCTGATGTAATTAAGATGAACTTACAGTACCTCTTCAACTGAAAGTATGGGGACAACTGAAATATGACAATAAAACAATTATAACCAGCTGTTAAAAACTTTAGTTTCAATATAAATACAACAAGTTTTAGTTCAACAACTGCACTCAGCCCTCTCTTATTTCCCATACCTACTCAGAATGCAACTTACACAATCATAGTTGTCCAATAACAATAGCAACAACACAAATCCAACACTACTTCCAAAATCGAAAACCAATCGACCAAAACATCGAAAACCATCGAACCGAATGTTTCTCGATAGAAATTATCGATCGAAAATTTTGCAACTCATGGTAGGGGCCCACACAAAAGTTTTAATTGTGAAAAAAATACAGAATTGTATGAATAGCAATTAAAAATCATCAATGGTGAATCAAGAGCGTCCAATGGTGATTGACGACGCATAAAAAATGATGGAATCATTGTGAGTTGTAGAAAAGAGATGCTTACAGGCTTTTTCTGTGATTGATTTGAGTACCAGCTTAATTATTTTATTTGTTTGAATTTTCCAGATGGAAAAGCATGTTAAATAACTGACAGCGTTACCCAAAATTAGAAAACAGCAAAAATAAAACCGATTTTTAGCCGAAACCGCAACCATAACCGAACCTTCGGGTCCTCTTCTAGTTTCGGCCGAAACCGAAACCGAAAACGAAATTTAAGAAGTTAAGAAACTTTTGTTAATTAATTAAATGATATTATTTTCTAAGACCCGTCGTTTTTCGTAGATTTGTTACAAATAATTTGATAATGGGCTGATTTTGCAATAATCAGATTTGTTTTATCAAAATAAATAAATAATCTCTCATCTCAAAAATTACTTAACACCACATAATTTTAGCATGAGCAATCAGGGATTTTATCGCTTTTCTGAAGCTCGATATACTTAGTGACAATGCGTTATCTCCGCTAAACAATTCTATATAGTAAGAAAACGCAATTTTTAAACCTTACTCTAACGAAACGAGCCGCCAAAACGCGATGCAGCGTCGAAGTAATCGCTGAAACGTGTGATTTTGTTATTATGACCGAACGCACAGAGCTTGTATCAATCTTCCAGAAATCGATCATATCACTACTCGCTGAACCTAAAAGCAGTATGTCTGCTAAGGAACCTAAATTACTTCTATTTATAAGTAAAAACAATATTTTTTTGGGTTTTGTACAAAAATGGTGAAAACGTTACTAAGTCTACGCTGTCTGTCTATCCGTAAGTCGTTTGTATTCTATCAAAACCAAAAGCTGACAAACGCCATACGCCAGTTTCGGTCGAGCCGAAGATTCGGCCATTTGTTGGCCGAAACCGAAACGGCGGCCGAAATTTGCTTTTTGGGCCGAAACCGGCACCGGACCTTTGGTTGGACACTAGTTATAAGCGATTAATGTCTACTACTTATGTGTAGTTAGTTTTTCTGATTTTGCATTGATTCTGCATTGTACCAATTAGAACTGAATAAATTGTGTGGTTGTCAACCAGAATAAACCAGGAATGTAGCCTAGCTACTGTCAGGAAAGTCAATGAAACCCATAATATTATGCGAACAAATGATTCGATTTGAATAGAGTCCTAAGGCCAGCTATCCACGTTCTATCTAAATCTGCGGGGTAATTGCGAAACACTCTACAATGACAATGCCTTTCATTCTGATAGTTCAACAACATACATTGCGTTATGACCTACGTTGTTGAGCAGACAAATTTCTCAAACCTATGAGGCAATGGATTAGGAATTTCCTTTGAAATTCTTCGGATTGTGATTGAAAGTGTGTATTGGAGTGCTGGTCCTTCGTCCCCTAATAACTGATGGTAGAATATTGATAAGCGTAAACAAGGAAAACAGTCCTGTAAATTACGTTTAGCACTTCATTAGCTAGATATCACCAGGCTACCCCGCGGGCAGGACCGGCACACAAAACTGCAGTGTCATGACGTGGATCATTGTGATTCCTTTCAGACGACAGCGGTTGTCCGTGCCGGGTGACGGCAAACAGTGCTGGTATATTCCACTTTGGTCTTCTTTGGTTTTGAGGAAATCATTTGAATATATTTTGGTATTTTTCTAGAGTAAGCATGGGATCAATCCTTGCCGTCTCCGTATGAGAAGAGGCCCTGCAGTGGGGCAATAATACGCTGGTATTGTTCAATAATAATACCAGCGTATTGTTACCCCACTGCAGGGCCTCCTAAAAATACCAATGTATTTTGAGGAGGAACCGTTTACGGGCTGGTGTCAATAAAATAAAAAAGCATTCCAATTTACTAGACGATAAAACATCATTTTATCGATTTATTAGTTGTTGTCTAATGTGTGGATAGTTTGTGACAGAACGTATCAATATGGTAAAAAAAAAACTGACTGGTGACTGGTGGCTAATAAAAACTGATAATATAGTGATTATTAAAAATAAATAATTATGTGCATATTTTTTAATAATTCTTAATTTCATAGAGCCAATATTTTCTGCTTTGGAATTCTAATACACCTATAAAATAATGTAAGTTAGCTAAAACAACGACAATCTTGATCAAAATAACGGTCACGACGTTTTAATAAAAAAAATAACAGATTAGGAAGTTTTATTTTTATGTTCTAATCATTTAAAAATAACAGATTAGGAAGTTTTATTTTTATGTTCTAATCATTTAAAAATAAAATTCTTATGTTAAAGAAAACAAATGTTATTTATTTAAGTATAATTTTAAAATCATGCAAATGTTTTTTCGAGGTGTCACTTCAAAAGTTTTCAACAAAAATGAATGTAAACACAGCACCGATTGTCTGGTGCTAAGTGGCGCCGAGCAACCAATGACAGACACCGACAAAGCAGCCGCCGATCCATACAGCCGATCGTCTAATTGTGTGATTTGATACCAAAACGCTTTGTTAAACCTCACGGAAATCTCTATCGTTATCTATACACAACAAATTTATCTTTTGTGGCCGTCTTCACGATTTTCGTTGGCTCTAATTAAATAGAACGAAGCGGAACGGAGTTTTGATGCCAAAAAGCTAAGAGATCGAGAATGCGTTGAGATGAACGATGTTTTTTGTGATAATCGTAAATACTGTTATGCGAATAGTTTATTTTGTTTCTGAATTTCATCCTTCCATCAATCATTATTTACAGATGAAAGAGGATTGATGCCGAATTGTTTCTAATCTTTGGTCCTTTTGGTCAGATGGGGATATTCACAAGTCTATCTATTTAATCACGATTTTATTCTGTATCAATTATTCTCTGCGAAGTAATATTTTCAGATTTCATACCCTCATGAAATTACTTAGGTACTCAAAATTAGCTACACCGAGCGAATCAATTTAGCTTAGCGTGGGTGGCAATAATACGAGTATTACAGCACATTTAAAAGTCAAACAAGTACTTACCATGCATGCTACAATTATAATATTGAAAAAGCATATTTTATTAATTAACAATAGACAACAAAATAAATTAGAAGTTACATGGTCAGCCAATCGTAAATCCATCAAACTTACAAGCTTTTACGAGCGGCTTTCTTTAAAAATATTAATTAAATCGCCAGTATCGTTTGCAATCAACTTTGGGCTTTAATTAGTAATGTGTTCCCGTCACTGGGATGACTTATGGCATATTGGATGTGCACCGATAGCGGGGCTCGTAAATATTCTTTGAGCAAATATTGGAATTTCTTTAGCAGTGCCGATTGGGAGAGCCTTAAGTGCTGGTGGTTCTTGGCTTTAAGTGCTGGTGGTTCTTGGCTTTAAGTGCTGGTGGTTCTTGGCTTTAAGTGCTGGTGGTTCTTGGCTTTAAGCTTAATTGCTCTTTATTCTGTTTAATGCTGTTTTTTATTTAGTACTGATTTGACGAATCACTGCCAGATACAATCATCAATACCTGACAATAACATTGAAATAGATGCACCAAAAAAAAATACCAGTCTATTATTGTTCCGCTGCAGGGGAAACGCCTCTTCTCATTCAGAGACATTCGATGTAACTAATAAAACATAATTGCTGCAGTTAATGTTCATAAATGCTTAGCACTACGCTAATATAAATTATTCCTTTCATCATGAATTGTTTACCAGAAATATTAAGTTTAATACATATAGTACATACTTAAACTTACGTCTTCTTCCCATGGGGGTAGGCTGAAACTAAAGAACGCAAACTGCTAGGATCCTTACATACTACTTTTGCCTCGTTTACGTTCATACATCCAGTCATACACGCACGCCGCGCTGATTGCGAGTACTACGCACCTGACCTTTCTGAAGAAAATCACCAATAAGGTTACTATATGTCCTCCTAGGGCGTCCCCTACCGTTTCCACTCACATCTGCCTTGTGTTACCTTTCGCCTTGCCTTTTGTTAGTCGCCTTTCATTCATCCTCATCTCATCTCTCCTTTCATTTCATTAATTTTAATTTCACCCTCAAAAACTTTGGACCATTAACATCTCAACGATTCTCTACGGTCACAACTGATGTTGTTATTCTTTCAACCAGGTCACGATAATTATTGTCAATTACACTTATATTTACACTTACGTTAACAGACGTTATATTCAAACATTTGACGTTTATACGCTCATCTTCATCTCACTTTTAGAGCGGGAACTAAACGGAATGAAAGCCAGCCGGTTCTCTGCATTGTTTTATTATAATGGTTTTAATGCATGAAAGTCATTTTCGTGTTGTTTATAGGACGTCGCATGTGTTTGGAATTATTTTAACTGCATTTAGTTGTCTAAATTATATTTGAAAATTACACAATTAGTTTGAATTTTGTTTATTGAACTGTGTTATTTTGGACAGAAATCCCCGGAATAAATTGACGAAGAGTTAAAGCTAACCCACCTCATGGATGTTATTTACGAACCAAAGTATGATTTGACTCTAACCCTAAAAATCTGTTTAGATCAGTCATTAGTTTTGACTCTAGAAAGAAGAACCAAAAAAGTTCCGACTTTATAAGGCTAACATTTCATTCGCAAAGTTTGTAAATCAGGCGTAACAAAAAGCAGCATTGCTTGCAAAAAATCAAATTTGAAGCCGAACTATGTACCTATAAAAGAACGATCCAAAAAACGATAAACGATAATCAAGCACCAATTCCCAATAGAATACCATTCTATCACAAAGATATATAAAATAAATTGAGCAATAAAACGAAACATATCTCCATAACTTCTAGTACTTAATTAAAATGGCGGCTTTAAATTACTCATTATTAATATATGCCATCAAATATGAGAAATATAACAATGTTTATAATAGCAGTTTATAACATCTGGATCTGTTTATGATCTGTGCTGAGATTTACAAAGCGTTCGCGTGATGGCGGTTCATAAAATGCTTCTTTACAACTTAAGTAGGATTACTGTATTAATTTAAATATGAGTGACGAACTAACGCACGTGTCGATGTCTTATTTACGATATTCGTGTTGGGATGTAATAATATTCGGTGTATTATTTGTGGGTGACAATACTTTGTAGATGTTGATAGGTTTTGCTACATTAAGAAAAATATTGGTCCTTTTGCCCGCATCATTACTCGCATCCTAGACATTTGTCTAAAAACTGCTCACACCTTTCATTCATGATAAGTTGCAGAATTAATCTGGTTTTCACAGCCACAATATCTTTTTTTAAAGCGTGCAATTAATTTTATATATCATTTGTTTCAGATTATTATGCTGTGATAGTTATGGCGTAGAAAGGTGGAACAACGTAAGTCACTGAAAATATATCAGATTTTGTCATCCCAAAACTATAAATCTAGGTAGGTACTGTACAAATTTTCATAATACCATTGCTTCACGGCAGTTTATGAATGAGAGAAATGTCGCATGAATGGCAGGCCTAGCAACGAAATAAACAATACATATTACTATTTTATTATTCTCAGCGGGTGAACTAAGTTTATTTGATAAGATCTTACACCTTATCTCAAACATACTCAGGACCTGTCTTTACTTAAAGTCCTGTCTAACACCTTTTGCCTTCTACTCTTTCATTAAATATTCTCCACACATATTTTCCGAAGTTCAAGAAGCGTGGTGACAACTGCGAATGTTAAAGATCTATAAGTGGATCGTTGATCGACAGCGCGGTGCGTACGCGCATGCAAAGAGTACTGCATGTACACGTGATCTATTGCATAGCTTTCTGTGAAATTTATGAGGAAAGGGGATTATTGTTTGATTCATTGTGGACTGGTATTAACGATGTCTTAATGTGACCATCAGTCTGAGTTATAAGCATGATTTTGGCATACATCTGTATGCATTTGGCTTGAGTCGTGTCGAGTGGCGACGTTTTAATGAAAAAAATTTTTTTTGCTCGTAATTAGAAAGCTTTAATGAATATTGATCTCATGATTCAAAACCAGATCGATCTTTCTTTGCTAACTGACCATGTTAGTTATTGTAGCCTTTGGTGTTCCATATCTGGGCCAATGCCCAAGGCCCTTTTATCATTCTTGAAGTCTTGCGGATATAACCTATCAATTGCCAATCCTTTAGTTAGATGTGCAGCTCATCTTCACATTCTCTGGGTTTATCGCATTTTTTATCGCATTGTAATGGGTATATTCTCATCATAAAGTCAGTTGTTAGTTCCTGTTTAGACCTGAAACAATTCTGAATACCTCTCATGCGTAAATACTAATGATCTATTAGCGTCCTGTTGATCGACAGCGCTGCGCGCGCGGCGACAGTTGTGCGGCTGATCTATGGCTTCATATTAACGTTAAATGTTGCGTCCAAGTCGCTGTCTGACCTTTTGGCTGTGGCATAGCTTGGCGACTTTGGTGGTCTGCGAGGCATTTCAGCCAGGAGAAATTATAATTTAATACATACTAGGAACCTAGTTGTTATTTTTGTTTCATAGTATTGTTTGGCTGTCCAGTGTTCACGTTACGTTCATCTTTTTGTCAGAATTAGGTGGCATTTTGACAACACCAACCACCATTTCTCCAAACTCATAACAGCCGTTCTACTTCCCTGTAGTCATATTAATGGTGGATAATCAATACTAACATTGAGTTGTGTTCATTTTTATTGTATATCGTTATACCTAATACAGTTTTGATATGCAATATTTCATATGTTCCTTTAACTTAAAACTAATTTATGCAAAATCGTGTCAAAAAAGCCAATACCATCCATCTCCTAAACACTACTTCATCAATCTATTTCCATTAGGACCAAACTACAAAATGTCACCAGCCAAAATTAGGCACTCCGCTCAATTATTCAGCGAACAAGTACGCAAGCTCGGGCCTACTCCAGTGTGCGCCGCGCCTTCGGTCCTTGTAGCCCTCAGTCTGTTGTTAACTTATGATTTATGCGCTGATGGCCCGTGTTCGGATGTCAAGTGTGCGCTGTGACAGTCCAGGCTTACACATTTGAGGGTTGTTGGGCGAAGGCTGAGAATGTCGCCGATGTTTCGGAATGTTTTTCTTTGTGGCTACGATAAGGAATAAGGATATGTGTAGGTTTTTGTAATGTACTTACATATTTTAAAGAAAGTAATTCTTGAAATTGGATATTAAAGTTGACAAATATTAATTGCTGCTGTTTTATTCATGGGTATGACGTATATTATTGCTGACAGCAACAGCTTTTCTGTGATGTACGAGTATCGCATGCTGGTAGGGAATGTCTAGAGTAGGAGTATTTTTGCACTATTAAATAATAAAGCATCATTACATGCGACGTTGAGTCAAACTGAACAAATTACTTTGACTCATCATTATGACTTTGAAGCAAATTGCGTCTGTAGTTATTTTGCGTTTCTACAAGACACAAAATACGTCTGCATGGGGTATGCAGACGTATTTTGTGTCTTGTAGAAACGGTACAAGCTTCAAGTAGTGAACGGTGTAACGTGTGTCCAGTCATTGAACCAATTATGTCTCGGACACTTGGGTACTGATGGACAGAAGCACTGAACTATGCATGGTACACGTCTTGTCTCTTCCCTTTAATGAGATAATTCTACCTTACGAATCCGATTGTGTCGATGTCTGTGAGTTAATTTTGAACTGTGATGGTGAATTTGCATTTGATACTAAAAAGACCAATTTATACGACGTTGGTCCTTTGAGCGTAAAAAAAATCTGTGTTAGCAGTGTAACGTACGGTGTTTTGGTTCTACTTAAGAACGTCTGTAGCAGTAATGAGAACAAACTCATTGACTATAAATGCTGTGTCAGTCAGTGACTAACGCATCTCAATGGATTGCAACCAATTGGTACAATTTTTATTGGTTTTAAAATAGACTACGTTTACAACTCAATAAAAACTTCGAAAGAATTGACTGACGGAAAAGTATCCTGAGAAATCCGCTCACATGATTCAAGATGAATAAGACATACGTCCAAAACCAGGAAGTAATTCTAGATTAACAACAAATAAATCATTAGTAATATTGCATCACATCAAAAGGGTAGCGGCATAAAACACGCGAAATGATCGCGACCCGCACCAAACTTTACGAGCAGATACCAAGAACGAATGACGGACGAAACGGCGTCTTATAAATCAATTTAATCTCCTCAGAAAAGACAATTGGTACACTACTCATTATGATAAACAATCTCCCGCTCAAATTCCAACCCAAAAAATTGAAACGTAAAGTATAATTTACATTGCAAATTTTTCGTCACTTACGTCGCTTTTCCAATCGTCGCCCGCGCATGAATCAAAACGGACGTTGCGTTTCGAACGCCAGAGTTGAATTAATGCCTAATGCTGTACAAAGGCGTGTAATCGTTGTATGACTTTTATAGTTGTATGGCTAATATCTCGGCGGTAAATCAAAAGGTACATAATTGTACAAATAGGTCGCTGTGACGGTTATTTGTTGTCTTGTACGAGTATGTATTGATGCCGAACCTTATTTGGGAAGGGACATGGAATAGCTTATCTGGGGACATAAATATTGTAAGTGCTGGTAGACAAATTAGGACCAGCTTGTCATATTTCTAAGCGGTCTACTAATTCGATTTATGCTTGTGCTTTCAATAGTAAGGCTCTCTCTTGTCTCTTAAGGTCTTCAATAGAAACCATACCCGGGCTGAACTGAACTACATTCTATGCTATCAAAGTTTTATTAAGTTATTTTTCAAAATGA
Source organism: Griposia aprilina (assembly GCA_916610205.1). Taxonomy (NCBI): domain Eukaryota; kingdom Metazoa; phylum Arthropoda; class Insecta; order Lepidoptera; family Noctuidae; genus Griposia; species Griposia aprilina. The sequence goes on along the minus strand of OU744295.1, from coordinate 23,040,218 downwards.
AAACTACTGTTGTCTATCCAACGTGATTCTTTGTAAAATGATGCTAGAACAATCTACAACGAACTAACTGCCAACCTTTGAGCTATTCACCATGTTCATAAATCCGTCGGTTCTTAGATGACCCATCTTTCCCCTTTATAATTTAGGTCATCTCAAGGACGACTGCAAAATTGTATTCTTCAAAATTGGAATCGAAATAATAGAGAGTGACGTCCGTCGTCCAGTAGGTATACTTGTGGTCGTCTGCAACCGCCACGTTGTACAGAATTAGAAACGATATAGCCCTGTCTAGGTTAATCGATTTCGATATTTTAGCTTTTTGGGACAAATCTATAATAATCACACGGCAGGAATATCTGAGTGGTAAAACCTTTGTGACTGGGGAATCTTTAAAGGGCAAAGTGGAGTCTGCTGGAGAGTCGCTTCTGAATGTAGCTAATAGCTATCAATTAATAACAGCCAATATTTGTTTTAAATGCAGAAAATACCGGAAATTCGGTTTATGTCAAACTTTTCATCCTATGTGTAACTGCATCATCAGCAAACATTAAATGAATGACCTATTTGCGAAACGTCTGCGATACCATAATTGAGAATTTTAAACCACTTTCTTAGTTTACTTTCAGCATCTAGTTTAACGCCTTAAAATAATCAATTTAAAGTCTTAGAAATCCGTACTGAAGCTAGAATTAAGTCTCATTATATTATTGAGAAAAGATTTTCATAGGCTCGAAATTTTCCATCTTCACAAAAGCAATCACAGAAATTCGCAAACAACGGTACACATAAATGAGTATCATAACAAAATTTCAATAAACGTAATTGGAAAAACGTAAAGCGTAGAATAACTGCTGACCCCCCATTGTAGGGATGACAAAGAGCGCGTTAATCGTCCAAGGATAGGTACACGATGATTTGAATCCAGCCATTGTCCCGGACTATTGTCGGCCGCGAAACGCAACCAACTCATTATTGGAAGATCCACTCTGGATTTTTGATTGTGTTACGCACTTGGTGGGTTTAACGCTGCGGTTTTTTGGCAGCTGTGTCAAAAGTACAATATTCTTACAAAAACCGGCCAAGTGTGAGTCATACTCGAGCACGAAGGGTTCCGTACCATTATCTATAAAAACGGCAAAAAAATCACGTATGGTGTATGGCCCCCTTAAATATTTATTTTATGCTGATTTGTAGTATTTGTTATTATAGCGGCAACAGAAATATATCATCTGTGAAAATGTCAACTGTCAAACTATCACGGTTCATGAGTTACAGCGTGGTGACAGACGATCAGACAGATAGACGGACGGACGGAATAGGGTCCCGTTTTACCCTTTGGGTACGGAACCCTAAAAAACAGAAAACAGTTGTGAGCAGCTTTACCTCAAAATATGTATTCGAGAATTTAGTTTTCAAATATGTACTAGATTAAGACAGCCCTTGCCATTTTATTTTTGGTATTTCCCCAACTAACTGTAGTCAAACGGTATGATTATAACTTCTTATCCGCGTTTAAACCGCTCCAACTAGCGTTTAACGCTACCTTATCCACTCAGTGCGTCCATCTGTCTCTTGAAGTGTTACCTAACTTGATCTGATAATGACTTGGGTATCAGCATTGTACCATTGTCTGTGTATTTGACGGACCTATTGAAATCCCACTGATCCGATGATAGTAATGATTTGTTGTTTTTTCGTGACTTTTTCTTTATATTCCGTTTCGTGGGATGACGTCATTAGTAATTTTTGGAGATAGCGGGACTTTAGAGATTCGAGATTTGGTTTGGGTGTCAGCTGTTGTCAGTTATTTGTCATTTCGAGCGAAGTTTTATTTAATTGATTTTTGGACGTAGAAATAATTAACTTGTAGAAATTGAGCGAGTTATGCCTGATTCCTGTTTGGTATACCTCAAGTCGTTGTAAATTGGGGTAGCATCGCATACTTTTGAAGATTTTGCAGGTAAAATAGTCTCCAGAAAGTGTGCATTGGACTGTTAGTAGCTTTTCTTTTTTATCCTTATTTAACATTGTTTTATTTTTGGTAAAGAACATACTTTGTTCGTCGGTGAAGCAGACCTCCATGACCTGTGAGGTGCTGTGTCCTCTTGAGGATGTCAAAAAGGGCAACCATCGATTCGGTATCAACCATTCTGTCTACTGCGATTACCAATCAGAAGGCATAGACAAAGTGACATTCTATTAGCGCTAACAATTATGGAAAAGTAAAAAATGTATTGAATTGGCATAAGGTACCGAAAACCTTATTGAAACTCGTTATACAAATACGCTTGCTCCAATCGTGGTGACTATGCCTTTTTAATTTCCTTTGATAGTCACTAGTCACGCTTTAACCATGGCTCATGTACTGTACAAGCAGAAATATAATTTCTCTCAGATAACACACAACATTATAATAATCAATACCACACAAACACCGTCTTGGAAATAATCTGCAAACATTTTTCATTTGAAAACGTACAAACAACGAGATCTAATATCTCGCTGTGACGGCGACGTCGCGTCACGTTCGCGTCGTCGGCCCCGCGTCGCGACGATGTCGGGCGACGTCGTGCGACGTTGTGTCGCGAACGTCACTCCGTCCCGCGTCTAATAAGGACGCGGATGCACTCGTACCGACTTGAGATATTGTAACAATGTACTGTGTGCAGTTTAAGGTCTTGAGGACTAACTTGTTTTCTTCATTTAAGTATGTTGCGATTTTTATGAGGAGAGTTATGACTTTTTGAGTACGTTTGTGTATGGAAGTATTTGGATTAATCTAATTAACATTTTTTCTTGTGCTGCAACGGTGCGAGCGTCGATTTTGTGTTCCATTCTTGTGTGTCACAGGGTTTGGTTGTTAGAAAAAAATCAATAGCAGCATGAGCTCATGCATAATATTATAATGTAGTAAATTCTACATTTAATCCCTCTTCATACCTCTGTCTAGTCTCCACCTTGGAAAGGCGTGTCAGCAGTAACATTACAACCAGCACTTATTCTTCTCACCCACAACGCATGTACTGGTACAATCAACACCACGTCAAAGGTCTACGAAAACCTCCCTTATTGCTATGACATAAAGGCGTTGTAAACGTGAAATTTTTACAATAGACACGCATTTGACTGTACACAGCACTCAATTTCAATCAACTCAGTTGTAATTAACACTCGTAAAATACGCATCATCGATCTTCGTAATCGGTTTAAAGTAGCTATTATGTGTTTATCTACTTTTTGTGCTTATGTCTGGGCTGTTGGGTTGTTGGGCTTACTTACAATGTGCAATTATTGTGTGCTTGTCAATTATTTTACATCTTATAGGACTTGGGGGTCCTTAATCACCTTCAAAGCATGTAGATTGGGTACTGCAAGGTAATTTAATTAGTACTATATGATCCATTCCCCTTTCATCAAAGGTAATTAGTCAATATTGATGATGGCTTTAACTGATTATTAGTAGTTCTTAATTAATTCTTTTTAGCAAATGTACGCAATGCTTCTTAATAACCTAACCTACCTATTTTTCTTTCTTTCTTTTCTTTTCTTTCAACAGGGGAATGTTTGATCTGATCGCGGAAAACAAACGCTAGAATACATAATGTAATATGATATCATACCAAAAATTGCCAGAGTTGGACGATATCAATTAATTTATAAAAAAATTGAGAGCTGATGGTTTCTTGCACCCCTTTTTTCCTTCAAATCCTTCTATCAAACTTTTTGTTTACAAAGCTTTTGGCAAATCAGTGATACCCCTAGTTAACTTCAGATGTTAGTAGAATAGTCTCATGGATACAAGCAGGATTTGACAAGATTTAGTAAAGCACAATGAGAATCGGTGCATTATAAGTCCGGGAGCCCACAGTAAAGAATCAATATAACGTAACATTACGGGCATATAATTCTTAGCTATTTAAAATAACATAGTATGAACTGAGGAGAGGTGCGGCGCGCGGGCAGTGTCGCCTGTTGAATAAACTGCGTAATATACGTTTGTGTATGCTTATGAGTGGCTCGCTGGGTGCTGTGGGGCGAGAGAGGAGTGGGAGCGAGGAAAAAACATTGGGTGTAGTTTATGTCAATGGTGTTTATGAAAGAAAGGCTTTCAACGTAGATTGAATACTCTACAAGGTTGTGTAATGCGTAAATCTTGAATGTGTGATAGATTTATCCATATCATGAGTTGAAAGAGTATGTTCAGCTGTTGGTTGGCATGTGAATTTTTGGTCGGTAGCCTTTATAATCAGGTAGGCTTGACTAAAACGAAGAACTGTTTTTACTTTTGCACACCTACGCGTATTGTGTACATATTTGGTTCTGGAGTCTAAGGGCAGGTGTTGCTACCTACAAATTACATTCAGCGGCATTTGTTTTGATTAAATGCTTTTCATAATACACTTGCACATCATATTTTAAGTTTTATGTAACTAAATAACTCCAGCTAGACTATCCTACCATTTAACTCAATCGCTCCCGCTCCCTCCTATGACTCGCGCTCCCTCACTAATAGACCGCTGTCCGCCAACGCACAGTCCCCGTTGTTAAGGGCAGTGTACACTATCCGATCGCAATATTAACATATTCGACGTATTTAAATGTCTTCATCCGAGTGCGGCGAACTTACCGAAACGTAGGCGTTTACGGCCAGTAAGGCCACTAACGCCTGAGACCAGAGCCAATACAGTTTTAGGATGTAGTTTCGATGGGATACGGACGAAATTTGCGAACGCCAATTTACGATCGTTTTGCGAAGGGTAGTAGGTGCTAAAGCTTTATCCGTTTGCTACTGTACGAAATTAAATTCAATGTGTCCTCTATAAAAATAATTTAATACTTATGTTCCTCTTTTAATTACTCCATTTAGATCTGTAGATAGTAATTACAGCAATTAATTTAAATTTATATTTTTTTCTCAACCAATTACTTCAAAGTGCACTCGTATAACTTAGGCAAGGTTGCACGAATTGCATTTGATATAAAATATTAACATAATGGGGTTAAAAACTGAAAGCTCGTTATAGGTGGCAGCACTGTTCAATGTCTTCAAATCGCCATTGTTTGTGTATGTTTTTACTGTTGTGTCGATCACAAATTAAACGAAAACTGGACAATGTATGCGACTTGGAGTGTAGTTCAACTAAAAGTGGATCTAAGGAATAGGGAAGCGTCTACCACTGGTAAGAAAGCAGCTTTAGAAGAAAGGTAAATAAATTATGACCGTTTTATAATGGATGGGTTGTTTTGATAGTTTTACATAAAAGTCCTTTTTTGTGGAAGACTGGAGGCATACGAAAGGAATAACTTGATCGGTCTTCGGAACTTCTGTATAGATCCATAAATGTACCTATACAAAATTTACTTATTATAAGTATTCTTTGATAATACAGTATGTGGATTCTGATCTGACCCGTCATCTGGCTCTAATGATGTGCTGGGAAATATTTATATTTCATTAAGCATTGTAAATTCCTCATATTTATATTGCTCTTCACAAATATCTAGGGTTTGAACATGGCTAGGTCCAGCAATTTGATCGCTATATGTTAATATGTATCAAAACAAAGATTTTTCTCATTTTTCTGTAACCGTCTATTTGATCTGTTTTCAGCTGATGGGTTGACTGGTTTGACTTTCGTAAATGAAAAAATAGATGGTACAGCAGGCATAATGTCCCACTGCTAGGTAAAGGCCTCCCTGTCCCACACACGTCTGTCCACTACCATTGCGGGCCAGTTCTTTCGTTAGGATTCAGTGCAGGATTTGTATTAATATTAGGCAGTAGGTAGTTTGGTATGAGGGAATTAAAAACAATGCAGCATAGCGAATGCTGGTTAGATGCCGTTTCGATATATTTTGGTTGATTAAAAGATAATCTTATTACACAAACACCCGTACTATAAATACCCACAAATGCCTGCAATTAAAATACACTTAGTTCCCTGTTTTTTATGAAAAAGAGCATCACCTGTATATGCATTTCTCTGATAAAAGGCTCTGGTTTAAAATGGATAGCACATAACCTCTTCGTATTATTGAGTTTCCAATTGTTTCTTCGTAGAGCTCTTTCCCACAGTTTTCTTCTTTTAGCATCTTTGGGAAATACATCAGTTCCCTGATTTTTGCAGTCAACAGCTGCGCAAGAGGGCATGTTAAATAAATAGGAGTAAAAGAAGTTGCTTGTTTACAAAAAATGTATGGATATTGATAGCTAGCTATCAAGTTCTAAGACGCACAATGGTAGCGACATCTGTAGTGAGCAAGTGGCAGTTTTTATCCTCATTGAGCGAATATTTTTTCATTGCAATTTAAAATAAGTTCTCGATAAAAGAGGTTCCTTCAAATGCTAAATAAAAGTGTCGGTTGAACGCCGGTGGTCTGCCGTATTTGCATTGCGACACACGCGATGTCGCGAAATGTTGCGCTTTCATGTACTCGGCCTTATGTCGATGCTTCGTCAACCGGAGCTACGATTTATTTGCTTTTTAATATGGAGGAGTCTTCGAGCACAGAATTAACTTTGCGAAAGGATTATTTAAAGAGTTTTTAGTTGGTTTTAAATTACGGAAACGCCATGTTTGTGGATGATAATGAAAGCGTGAATGTATGTGTGGTTATCTTTTCTGGAAAGTCGTAAAGTCGGCGAGGTGGGTTGATGAGTCATTATTGCAAGTTTATCTACTTCTATTCTCGTAGGTTCGTGCTGAATGTCATGTAGGTACTACATCATTTTCATACGTTGACATACTTCTCTATAGGAAAATTGAATGTGCAGGTTTAGATCAGGAAAGGTTTTTGTCAGATTATTTCGTGTTATGATATGAGGTTATTAAACTTAAATTAATTGTATCTTGTCATTTTTTAAATTTGCCTATTCCAGTCCCAGAGACTGGAAACAACAAAACAATAACTATCTATCTAACTATCTAATAACTATCATCAATTAGCTTAGTTTTACTTCTTCTCGTTTGTTTTAACCATTATCTGTGTTTAATGATTTTAAATTATTTCATCTCAGCTTGTAAGACGTAATTTTGTACTAGTGATGTTCCGAAGATGACACTTGGTTATCGATATAACGAATCTAGGATCTTGTATCGACTAAAATATATTCTGAAATAAATTATTTGATTGACTGATTGTTATAAAATACGAAAGATAGTAAGCAGACATAATTATCTTAGCTATAATCGTAAACGTAATCCCTACAAATACGTCAAGTACCTAGGTACTCAAAATTAACGTCGCAATATTTCAACAATAATATTACAAGTGTTTCACATTAACTGCGCGAATTGACATAATTTTATTGACAGTAAAACTATCGGTCAGTAACCACCTCAAGCAATCAACAGATAATGCTATCTACAATTAAAACTAGTCACGACAGTAATACTTATCTTTAAAAAGGCTACAAATAAATAGGTTTTTACTTATTCGTTTTATTTTATTTAGCTACCTTCGTTAAAAGCGAGCTAATTCAGTATCTGTGCGCAATTATAATTAAGGCGTAAGACCTCACACACGCTTAATTAACGACTGTCGATTAAAAAAAAAGGTAAGGCGCGATTCAGAGGCGGCGTCGATAACGCTACTATCGCGCGGTGAGGTCGAGCCCTAATGAAGCTATGCAAATTGTATGCGCCCACGCGACGCGCGTTTGAAACGCCGCTGACGGCCGCCGCTACCGATTTTAACCGGTTCGCTTCAGTATTGTCCCGATTGTAATCGATTTTGATGCGATTTAGTTTAATTGGGCCGACAGGAGGCTCAATGTTTGAAATATTTGTTATCTGATATAAACTTGCCTAAGATGTGTTTCTTTATTTATGTTCCTACTGATATGGTAAGTAAACCGCGAGCGGTTTTAACACCAGGTGCATGAGTATGACCCATCCAATGCCACATGTCGACAACCTGCTTTGAACGTCGCCATTTTTCTCGGGGGACACTCGTAATTACCGGAGTGTTATAAGCAGCTGAAGTACATTATGAATTCCTGGATCGGGATTAAATCCACCTATCGTAGTAATGGGCAATGGCCACATCCTTAATTCTTTAAAACGGCCTTAAATACTGCTATTGATACTAAACAGAACTTTTAATAAAGTGTCCGTCTGTTTTCCTGTTGTCACTTTAGACTGCAAGCTTCAAAATAGCTTTCGCCAAAGACGTCATCTTATCTCTTCGACATTCAATACCTAATCTAACGTTCCCGTCACTAAAAGGGGTAGATCAAGTCGACAATCGATTAGAATCGCTTGGAACGAATCGGTAACGCCCGAATATCGATTGTCGTTCAAACCGATACAGCAGGTGCACAGCGGATCAGATAAGCGCGTCTTGCGCAGATTTCAAATGCAATTCCAAATTTTGGAGATAAACCTGTCTGTTGACTGGTTAGATGTCGCCAGTGATTTTTTGGTCAAAGGAGACATATTTTGGGACTTAACTGGATGAACCGTACGATGGATACTGTTTTAAATGAGTCTTAACATCGCTAAACTATATTGTCTTCAAAAGTTTCACCATGCTGGGCAGAAGGATTAGTGACGTCATAATAATGCTGTTATTAGCACATTGAAAGACGTTCACCATGAATGGTCAATTCGTCATCATACTCCTATTTTTAGACAGTTAAAGGATACGAGAGATATCGTCTTTGTTAGGATGACACAGATAGGTACGTAAAACAGAGTTTAATAATAAAAATATCACCATTTCTGTCATCACTTGATTTTTATGACATGCGGGATGATAAGTGGTTGTCAATATCATTGTATGTCATTTGCATGTGTACAAATAAGCACAAATAGAGCTGTTTTAACTTTTCATGTCATGTTAATGATCGTGTCTCATAAAGTCATAATTCTTGTTTTTCTTTACACTATTCACTGTTGTTTCTCCTTTTCGAATCAGTTCAAAATCAGAACACCTCAAGCGCGGCGTCCGTGTCGGCGTCGCCCTTCGTTTTTTTCCGTCGCGCTTCGTGAGTTTTCGTGAGGCGTAGACGCAACTGTCAAGACGACTCGGATATGGACTTCACCAGCGTGTGTTGTCTGAGAATAGGCTTGGAGCTAGTTTTGAAAACAGTAAAAGTTTGAAAAAGGAATCGTATAAAATGCCATTTTTTCTTTCTCATACTCAGCCTAATTTGATGCTTGCTTCAAATATTTTTTACGTATATTCATAATCAAAACCCAACCCAAATGAAGCATCCTTCCACACTTACAACACAAAACATTCTCCAACAACTCGGTATCCAATCCCAGCCGAACCTTTTCACATCACATCAAAAATTTCCAATTTAACCGCATACTTTGCCTCCCTAGCTCCTCGACTACTCGACTACGGACGAGGAGTTGCACACGTCCGGATATGAAGATAGCATTCGGAAAAACGAAAGCGTACACTCACTCAGTTGTACGTTGTTCTTGCGACTTTTTTTGTTTCCACGTTTTGTCGCAGCCGCGTTTTTTTGTCGTCTTTTGTGCGCTGTATCGATTCGCAGGGTGTTGGGCTTGAGACTGTTGTGAGATGATGAATAGCAATGTGTTGGATCTGTTTTTAGAGTGCTAATCTGTAGAAAAGTAAGTTTAAAAATGAGACAGGTGTATTTGAAGATAAAGGAAGTGTCATTGGATAGGAAGGTTGTCAAACGGAGACTACCTACATATTGGCAGAAAAAAATTAACTTGGTGTTTGAAGTTTTGTGTTAGGTCCAGGTTGCCTAAAACCGTTCCTTTTCCGGCCTATGTGTAGCAGTGAAATACATTTGCCTTAATTTACGTAAATCAAGCACTAACCATTTTCCTAGATCTCAAGACAGGTACGAGTATTTAGGAATTTTTAAGTTTGCTGGAATCTCGGCATGAATTATCTGTATAAGGTAGCCATTATTAACCAAATAATGAACCGTAATCACAACACGATATTATGCGGATTACAGCAGGTTTACAACCAGAATTATTAGTAGAACATATTTTATCAACTTTTCGTCTAATTTCGCGACACTTTTGTCATTTGCTGCCTGGATAATGGACTACAATTTCTTGTTAGGCTACACCTAAATCAATTTAAATTACACTGATTTTTTATGTATCTACATAGTTTCAGAGATAAAGTGCGTTTTATCTATTGTCAATTTACTTATAGTTTGTGCATTAATTTTGGTTAAACTCTTGTTAAATTGGCTTATTATAGTTATTATGTTACTAACTGTCTTACAAATGTATCAAAATTGGTAGCACTAATGACGTAGGTAGACTGTCAAAGCTTTTACTGAAACAACATTCATTCTGCTCGATAGTTTTATGTATCAGCCTGTTGGGACCTTTATGTGTAACCTTACCACTATCAGTTACGGATTATGTGAAACGATATCCAACAAGTCACATTAATAATAATAATTAAAAAAATATAAAAAACACAAACACATAATGTACATTATAATTCATTGCAAGTTGCAAAATCTGTACAAGTTTAAAACCCTGTCTCTTAGACTAGGATAGCCTGTATTCTAAGAGACAGATTACAGGTTAACAACAATTTTGCTCTCAAATCAACAAACATTAATGAATTTGTTCAGGTTTCATACAAACCCTGCCAAAAAACGCAACACAACCCATCTTATTCCTATAAACAAGTTTTGTAATATTAAGTATAAAATATCATTTACAAATAATGACGTACAATAAAATCAATGGACAGACGTGGACATGTCCAGTCGATTACTGTCCGTAACAACCGTAAAATATAGCCTGGGCAATATTACCCTGGGCGTTTACGACGACTAATTGTCATGTATATAGAGAAAACAAGAACCCATGGGATGTAAGTGTGAGAATTTTTAATTGTTTATGAAATATTGTGACCGTTGGAGGCAGGTAAAGGGTTGATGAGTATTTATGATTTTATTAGGATTTATGAAAATTTTCTTCTAAATGCATAGTTTTTTCCCTAAATATCACATAATATGTAGATACTAGAAGTAAGTGTTGAGGCCATCATTACTTCAGTTTTCCTTATGTCTGAAACATTTGGGCCTTTATGCAATTGGTTAGCTCTTATTTTAAAATGCTTGAGTTTGTCGATTTAATAAGTATCTTTTTCTAATTTTGTTTACTTGTTTTTAGTAGAAAATGAAATACATATTTTCCCTCTACTTAGCCGGTGATTTCATATTTAATTAAACATGTTAACTTTAATCACCTGCTTTATCTCCACTTACAACTTTATTATTATAACGTAATTAAACGTTCTTCTGTTCTTTGATTTGCGCCGAAGCCAGCTATTTGCGGTATGTTCATAACCACATAAAATTTCTAGGAAGACTGGGTAAGCAATTCTGGGTACGTTGACCCTAAAAGCCACTGGTGGGCCATAAAACCCTCACATCGATCCTGATCACATTTTTGTAACCATCGGAATAAAGCGCATCTGCATTAAGTGTACAACCATCATACGATAACTATAAAACTTTTACAGTCCCATAACTATCGTATGTGTGTGTAAGCTTGCCCATACGCGCGTGTGTGCGTACCGCCCAGCCAATCACGTTCGTCCGTCACCGGTTGACATTAGCCGGGTAATATATGATTGAGGCCGGACATTTTTTCGCATTCGCCGATATTTTAAAGTGAGATAAAATCGTTTGGTGTTTATTGCGACGAGATTCGTTTCTTTTATTACTGATTTGTTAGGTACGTATCAGAGATAAGTATATAAGTTATGTTATGTATTGCGTTTTAATGACGGTTGGTTGACGGGTGGGTATCGAACTTATTGGGGATTCGGTTTCGAGTTATTAAATTATCTTGAGGAAAGCTTTTAGATTTTTATGTGTGACAAGCATGAACTCCCTTTGCTATACTTATCACTAAGGGTATATCAGATTATTTAACTTTTCTTACACAGCAACTATTTCAATCTTTACCCTGAGCATCGTAACGAGACCCTGTAATCGGGATCATATTGATGATTCATCTTCTCTTTTATCGGCAGTAACAATGTTCTTAAGAATTATTTCCACCAAACGGCTCACATCGCATCGGATCGGAAAGGATACGAATGGATGCGGCGACTGCCGATCTCGTTTTACAGGATGTCGACGCATACGATCGGCTCCGTACCGTCGCTTGCGCTGGCTTGGCTGGTTGCTTGACGTCGGTGTCGCTTGAAGGTATTCGTTTCTGCGCCTAGTGAAATAGTTTCTTTCTTACCGTGTTGACGTGTTCTAATTGGGTGAATGTGTGATTGGACACGACGACAGGCGAACGGAGCCGATCGCACGTCGCATTATACTTTCGGCTACGATCGCGTGTCGCGGAAGACGCCCGCGGTCAAGCTGCTTTGCGAGCGCGGCTTGGTAATATAGACTTTAAATACTGTGTCCACGATTTAATATCGTTTAAAGATTGTAATGTCCGTTCCAATCCGATGCGATGCGAGCCGTTTGGAGGAAATCATCCTTTAGTATGGGGATAGACGTTCAGAGTTGGTCCCATAATGAAGTTGGTAATAGCCATGAGCAAACACCCCATTAAGTATTGCCAATGACTCAGCCAGCATAGTGAAAATCAAAGGCTAATCTTTAAGCCAAAGAGAGTAGCTTTAAGAAATTACTATTTCAGTACGTAGGTACTTATATGTTTTTTCAGGGTAGGCACTGGAAAGTACTTTAGAGAAGCAATTTTTCAGTACCCTACACAAACATGACCTACCTTAACCATACCCACAATCAATACGTCACAACCATAAACAGATAAACAAACACCATCACCAACAAGACTAAAAAAAACAGCAAGTTGAGTGTCCTGCCGTCACGATCAGTTGTGAACAATTGAGATTCATGTCCAGCCAAGGGCCTGTGATTCATGAGGTCGCTAATAAACGCCGAGCAGTCCGTCTGTTTGTCATAGTTGCTATTGACAGCGTGCCTGTCAAGCTAGATTGGTCGCGGTTTATGATTGTGTCGTGGACTGAATTGGTGGCGGTGTTCAAGTTGTCAGTGTCATCGTCTATAGTTTTGTTCATTCACTTATTGACCTGTCTTTGTCTGAAAAGGTGCTCTCTGCATGCATTTCAGCGCGATCTCTTAAACCTGCGCTAAATCCATACGAAGGATTTCTTTCTGTTTTCTTTGTATTCTTTCCGAACTTTGGTTACGATCATGTTATTCTGATCACCGGATGAACCTTGGAAACCCTTAGGAAATCAATTCAAGATATTGTCTGTTCCAAATGTATATGATGAAAATGTAAACAAACTCTGTTCAGGTTTAAATTCTTAGGAAATCGCCCATTTAGGGGAATTAGTAATACATTCATCTGTATTTAGAATGTTTCAACTATAGCTCGGCTCCAAAAATATTGTTTGAATCAGATTATTGAAATGTAACTGAAGAATCATCGACGAAAATTTAGGCTATAAAACAAAACTAAATTGTCAAATAGAAAACGTTTTAAAGTGATTTCAAATTGAAATTTTGGGTTAAAGTATTCAAATAATCAAATCAAAGCAATCAATTTGTAAGTGGCACTACATATTGGCATCCACAGATACATTTTCTGATCCATTTGTTTACATTTTAATCAGATACATTTGGAACAGACCATAGTTTCTGTAGATGCAACGTGGTTTTAACTACCCATAAAGAAGATGTGCTGTCTTTAATTAATTAGGTACTCTTGCTCAATCCTGACTTCACCTTTCACGACACCCACAGTCTATGATAGAGTGGACAATCCAAAACCTGACTATGACTAATGCATCCAAAAAACCAATCAAATCTTTATCCAGCCATTAAGAGGCCCATCCATAATACATTATTATAAGCTAATCGACGATGAAATAAATCAGTATATCATAAATATCTCATAATTCTAGACGGACGGATCTCGGCGTTGCCAAATGCCAACGGCTGGCCAATTTGTCTGTCTGTCTGTGTGATTTGTGTCGTAACTGCGTAGGTATATAATTGGGGACGATCGATGTCGCGAAGCGCAGGAGTCTGCATGAGATGGTTGAATAGGATGGCCGAAGTATGAGTATTGGAAGGTATTTCTAGGGCTCATGTACTATAATGTTAATGTAAGTGAACTAGTTTTCAGATGTTATCCACGCCTCCTGAATTAGGATCCCTTGAAACTGTCAAGTGTGATATACGCAGTTACGGAGACAGACCTGCTTGCACTGCTCGTTGTGCGATTAGATTAAAGTATATTAGTATCGGTAAAGAGACTCGCTTATGATGATATATAGTGACTGGTAGATAATGCCACAAGGCATTAAGTTCGCCTTGATTTACGTACATTATAGAAAACATAAATATCGAAGACATTTCAGTGTCACCATCGTTCAATTCCAATCAAAATGTTACACAGAGCATGTCTTCAGAACCTATACAGTAAGTAGCTTTCTCGATTAGCTAGCCCAAGCAGAGGCATTGGTCAACTTGTAATATATTAAATTAAACACGAATTTACCTACTTTCCATCCTATCTGAGAAGGCAAGGAAACTATAATGTCAGATATGTATCTTATCGAGAAAGTTATGGTATTGAGAGCAGAGGGTTCAAGCGATAGATAAAGTATGGCTTGCTATATATTTGAAGCCTTTCACTGCGTTAATATTTCATGTTGAACGCACTAAGTGTCGATTAGGGCCCTGAATTGTACAATGGCGATCGTGACTGGGGCATTTGTTTGTGAATGTAGTATTCGAATTATTGTGATTTTAATAAGTAATGATAGAATATTGAGTTATCGGTCAATATAGTCATAGATGGCATAAGTTTCGATGAGTTACTTGTTGATTGCATAAGTTTCGATGAGTTACTTGTTGATTGCATAAGTTTCGATGAGTTACTTGTTGATTGCATAAGTTTCGATGAGTTACTTGTTGATTGCTGCAATTGCATGTTGACAATCACAATCATAAGTATCTATTTTCTTATCACTTTCTCGATACTATTCAATAGAGTGGCATTTGTAGTTCCATTGACCTCGTCCATGAAATCAGAGAGTACTTTCCAGTTAAACTTATGACTAACTTCATTTCTACCTGCATCTCTCCCATCAAATAAACCCAACTTCACGTCACACAATTCCACATAGTTTTCTGACCGCTCATTAAATGTGATATTTATGCCACTCTGTTTCATCGCCGCATCATTTCTGCATACGCTCATCTTATGGAGATCAAACCCCTTCAATTTGCTCGTATGTTAATGAATTCCACTGTTATTAGGTGTCCTGCGGTGAACCCAACGACTGACATCTACCTATGGAATTAAAATTGCAACTTGAGACTAAGGCCGTTTGCACACGACGCTACAGAAGATATACTGATTAGCGTTTAGGTATACACCCAATAACTATTAAGTTTCGAATGTGTGTTTTGGCATCGTTAAAATTTATTGACAGTGCTTGATTGGGTTTTCTGTTGATGCATGCTGTTCTTTCGATATTATACACATAAATATACACGGATATTTACCTGGCTGTGACATTAAATGGTATTGGCGGTGGATACAATATGGTATAAATATTGTGAAAGTTGTAATATGTGCATATATATATACTATTGATAAAATTTGCTTTTTGCTATGCTTCGCGTAAATGTCGCACACAACTTGATATGTTAATAAAATAAGCCTTACGAGGTCGGAATGTAAATTTATTCACAATTTCTAAGTCAAAACGGCATAATATGCTTCGCTGAGCCCGGCTAATTATTATTGACATGTTGCAGACTTGTCAATCAGGCGTGGAACTTGCGCAATTCTAAACTGGAATAATATTTAACAGCCTATAGATCAGCAGTTATGAGTTTGTTCTAGGTAGCTTTGTATGCAAATAGCCTTAAGAGTTGTCACTGTTTGTGCACTTGCATCGCGTCACTCGTCGCGATTGATTCCTGATCGATACACAGTCTATTCTCATCTTTATTCCAACAACAATATAGTTTACAATCCAATGTAATGCGAATAGAATCAGGTCTTATTAACCGAGCAACGAGGCATCAGTATCCATCATAATTTCGCCTCATTTTGTAATGCAGCCGCGCGATGCGATATTTTCATATTCAAAGCAACTTTATGTGTGCAGGCAACATCACTTTTATTACTTTAGTCTTAAGATACAATTTGCTGCTTGATTTACGGTGTGTTAAATTTGCTTTTTAAGTGCGTAGGCTGTACAGTTAGATGGAGAAGTGGGAATATAACCTAATGATGCAAATTTTAGTGTGTATCGTATAAAACGAACGAGCAAATATAACTAACCATCGATTAGGAAACGCTTGGTGTTTACGGCGCGTGATTTGCGGTTTTGGTACTGATTTCCTTGTTTGTTCGAGAGGAGGAGATCTCGACGATTTGTTCTGACACTAACGTCCTTTTTGGTATGGTTAGATTTGAAACGCAAAATGAATGTCGTTGATTGCTGATGGCTGTGATGTATTTTTATGAAATAAAATCGTAACTCGGTCAAATATGGACAAAACTACAAACAGACTAAGATTGGAACTACTGTCCTTAGATAGAAAACAGACTGAGTTTCACTTTTCAAATATCATCGATACAAAGCTAATTTTAACTGCAGCTAAAGAAAGAAAGAAAGAAAGGAAATTGCGTTTATTGGCATTGCAGCAACAAAAATACACCTTAAAACTAAAAAGAAACGGAAAACAAAGATTATAATGCCAAAGGGGCTTCAGCTCAGCATAATGTCAGATGACAACACAAGGTGTACCACCTGACGCTGATTTACTGACCTGAGCTACTGGCCTATACAAAGATCTATTGCAAATTCTTTTGCTAGTTCTTTGAGGCGAGTCCAAATATTGACAATTAACGGCCAGTACTATTTGAATCGACTATAATAAGATAAGGATACGAATCATCTAGATTTTCTTCAATTTGGAAGTCTCCAAAAAGTATAAACCCTAGTGCATCCACTTCTGTCCCTGAAGTTACCAGTTCCTCAAGCTGTTGATGTGAAAGTAGCTGATGTTAGACGCACTAAGGATTTCGTCTCGCTAATCCGTTGGTTTCCCTACCATTCTGTCTTCATATCTGATACGTTCGCCTTCTATGGCGAACTGTCTCTGCTTGTTAAAATGACGCTGATTTTACTGTCTGAGAGAATTAATTTGAGATTTATGTTGGACTACATAGTTGTATTGGTCTGTTGGCATAAAGATCTGATGCATCAGATAGTGGGTTTAAAACTTTCCTTGTATGTCATTTTCATATTCACTTTCGAAGGCAGTGTTGACTGATGTGTATTCAAAGAAATTACTTGAAATTGGAATGCCTGCTGTGGGGCACATCTTTTGACCAATTTTATACAGGGTTAAATTAAATTAGCTAGAGAAACTCCGTAGACGTGATGGGTATCAATATCTAAATACGATATAACAAAAAAGAAAAAAAAAGATTCATTGTTTTTTTTTTGGGATCAAAGACTAGTTATTTGAAATATCAGTTTCAAAATCAGTTTTTTTCTGTGTAACCTACACAGACGTGATGGGTATCGATACTTATCTAAACACAATAAGACAAAACAGGTTTTCTCAACTACTTCAAGTAACTACATTAGGTACCAGTGGTCATTGACACCAGAAAAAAAACATCAAATCTTTTTGTTTTTGTTTTTGTTTTAGCGTGTTTAGATATCAACACCCATCACGTCTGTGGAGTTTCGCTAGCTAATTTAATTTAACCCAGTATAGTGTTTGTCTGGACATGAGAGAAGAAGAAGATGTCGGTGTTACTGATGAAACAACGTGCATCGTGTACCTCGAGAACCAAGGAAACCTTGACTATAGTGATCTCAAACTTGAAGACCAATTGATGGTTCTTGTTCGTATGCGAAAAGGTCATGATCATAATAGAACAATTACTGGCTCATATTGTTTTCTTTCTATTTATTATGACAATAGCTTAAACCCGCGACTTTGTCCGCGTGAAATTTCTGGTTTCCCCGACACCCTGTCGCATCGCATCGCTTGCCCGCACTAATACTTCGTTTTCGCTTAGCGTTCTTGCTGACTTTTTTGTTATTGCTCGGCTCCTAATGGTCCTATTAAATAGCCTATAGCCTTCCTCAAGAATTGGGCTATCAAATACAAAAATATTTTTCCAAATCCGACTGGTAGTTCCCGAGATTACCCCGTACATACAAACAAACAAACAAATTTTACCTCTTTATTATAATTATATAGATTAGTATTTTAAATAGGATAGATAAGTGCCATCTATTAGTGCAGTATTTACAACTATGACGATTTTCAGTCATAAATCCAATTTTAATATCCAAATTTAAACCAACATAAAACAAACACCAATTGTTTTACCTAACCCATACCTATTTATTAATAGTTTCATCATTTGCGTCAGCCATTCAAGTGTCAATGCTTGATGACAGCTCGCGATTGTACCTGTGTGATGACGACCTGCCATTGACACCTAGTGCGTAGAGTACTTACTCATTAGTGGTCCCCATTGTCATTTTATTTTCAACTAATTTTTATGTGTTATTTAGAGTTTTATTGAGTGGTATTTTTTATTGAAAATAAAGTTGTATGTACTGATTTATAAAGTGTAACGGAAAAGGAATGATGTATCCAACTGTATGACTGGGGTTGATCAGTAAGTACCCGGATAAGGACAAAATATACCACAAATGCCCATGAAATTTTGTGATTATACTTACTTATTACCCAACATAACACCCGTTTTCCGCGAAGGGTTAGGTGGAGGTGTACATATACACACACACACACACCCTCACACACCCTCACTACACACACACACACACACATTACACACTTACGCACGTACACTTACTACAATTTTTTAAAAAAACTGGTTTTATAGACCGCCTGTATGTCTCTCATACTTTTCTTTTTCAAAAACTTGATTTGCTTTAAAATAACGGTCGCGTTCTGAACTTTTTGACTGAATCATGGTTTGTAGCAGTAAGTTATTTGTGATTAATTTACTTAAATGCGTCAGAGATGTAAGGTAGGTCAGTCTGACTTAAAACGCGGCACAGTCAGAAATACTATAATTATTTCTTGTGTGAGAAATTAGACAATACTGATAATTATCATGCCTTTTATACACCTGTCGGTTTATGCTGTAAAAATCTTACCGTGAAAACTTGAATGAAGTGAGCGAGAAGTGACCCGTCATTCCACCTGATGCTAGGGTTTGACACTATTGACAGCTCACTTGAAGCTAACTTCACCTTTACAGAATTGACCGGCTGATCGTGTATCAACACACAACACCTTTACCTACGTCACCTCCCTAAATCAATACAGATGCACTTGTCTTGATTACCTCTTATGACTAGTAAACGATGGTCAATACTCTTCAACGTACATCTCTCCTTTCCAAGAAGAGAAACTATTAAAGTATTATTTTCCAAGAAACTAACAAAGTGTTGTTGAGACTATTATTATCAATAAGGTACCGGGACTCAATTTCAAACGTCCGATGCAGTTTACTGAGAAATTCCTGTTATGTATCAAATAGGTAATAGAGATCTTCAATGTCTACAGGGTTATTTGTTACTCGACGTATTCCTTGCAGGATGTCATAATAGGGTTAAAATGCAACTAATTAAGCGACTAAATGTTCTACCGAAATTCTGTTTTTATTTTCGTAATTTTTGTGTAAATAATTTTTAAATCGGATTTTTCATAAAACACAAAAAAAAATAACTAACTCAAAAACTTCTGATTTTCAGTAGAAGATTTGGTGGCTTGATTTGATGCATTTTAACCCAACTATGACGTCCTGCAAGGAATACGACGAGTTACAAATTACCCTGTATGTATACCTATAGGTACACACATCAAAAATGTCTAGGGATCAAATACCTACAAATTTGCTAATATAAAAAAATCCGTTTTTTTATTATATTGTTTGTAACTCCTATGGATACTGTTTAGTAAACGTCGTCGTTTGAAAAGGGAATAGTTTTTGAATTTCGGTCAAAAGATGAAAATGTTCTCTCAAGTCGCATTCATAATCCTGCAACGGGTTTTAGGCCGAATCACTAAATATTTCTGCAATACTTCTGAGTGGAATCAATACAAAAGAACATTATTATGAAGAGAAGACGTCATTTGAGCCGAGAAGAAATGATCAGAGCAGTTTATTTTACGCAATAAAACCTATAAAAACTTTTATTTTTATCTTTTTACCACATTTTAATATCAGGATTAACTAAGGTAATGAAAATCCATCATAAGCAAAAATTGCGAAAAGTCTTTATTAATGCAAAAGCTGAGAGTACTTCGTCGATCTACACATACGACAACATTTTATTTATTCATCTAAATAGACATTTTTATTTAATTTCAATAGGGCAAAAAATATTTAAAAAAAACACCTTGATCCCTAGACACTTTTGATGTGTGTAATATCGATATTGTAGGGTATTTTTACAATCTTCAGTGAATTATAGTAGTTCAAATTCTTATACATTTATTTGGATAATATATAAGCTAACAGACTTCAAATAATAATACGTCCATGTATATACAAAAGAAAGAAAAGAATCAGGGCATCAAAAAATTCGCATCGCTGTCAACAGGAAAAGTGCCCAAAAGTCTGCATTGCCACATTGAATGGCGTAGCTGATTCTTTGGCCAAAACAATGTTTGGCATCTGGCTGAAATCAGAACTTAAGCCGCCATTTTGTTTTCTCAATAAAATTTAACAAAACATTATCACAAATGATTACCAATAGCGCCCCCCTGCCAATGTCGATCAGGCGCCAAAAGATCCTTGTAGCACTTTTTGTATGAGATTGGCATGCTGCTGTTTCTAAATCAAAATAATATTTGCTGAGAAATTATTCATACTGGGAAACTTGGTTGTAGAAAACAGAAAAACTTACACCAACACATTTGGGCTATCAAAGTCAAGGGGTCTTACCACAAAAACTTAGATACTTGTTCAACTCGTGTCTACTGTCAGTATAACGTCAAACTCCATACATTAATCTCCCGTTGAACAGTTGTTTAGCTTAAACGGTTGAAAAACACGGCTCTGTGGTAATAAAGTTAATCTTTGTAAATATTAATTTCAATGCAATACTGCAATCTTATTACCCATCGAATTCCAGTCGGGAACTTAACGTTTGTACGTTAGTTTCGTCCCCAAATAATATCGAAAACAGTGAAAATCGCCATCCAATATGCAATCAACGTCGTTCCATTACACGTTTGACATAATTTTAATCACCTGTTTATCTGCTGATCATTCAAATTAACCAGTGACGTCACGCCGATATCTTAATTAAAACTTTATTAATAAACTCCATTGGACCAAATAAACTGCACGTTTTTAACGAAAATTCGTACGTGTTGGTTTTAGTGAGGACGGTGGCGATACGAGAGCAACACGGTCATTGTCTATTATGTGTCTTTGTTAACCGACTTTAAAAAAAGGAGGAGGTTCTCAATTCGATAGTATGTTTTTTTTGTGTATTTTATATATTGTATATTTGGACTTCTCTCAAAAGTAACTCTGTTGTTTTTTGTAAGCTTTCGCTGACAGCTTACTCAATTACAGGTTCTCTGTCAGGAAATGAGTCAGGTTTATAAATTGTTACAATTTTATATCTTTGTGTCAAATTATATTGTCTTCTACATAATTAGTTAGAATTGTACAGTACGATTCAAACCTAGTGGCGGCTGTAAAGTGCGCTACTCGCTGCGCAGTACCTCACCCCTCACCCCCGCTGATACGTGAATCGGTTACTGGCGCAACGACTCGCCTCAAGTTCCAAGCCGCCATTAAGTTTGAATCTTACTGTATCTTGTATTCTTGAAATATCGTCCTATGTTAAATCTATCACATAAATGTCACACAAACCAACTACAATACACAATCACGTTACGCAACTGCGTCGTGAATACAAAACGTCACCATATCAATATCCGATATCAAGGTAATGAGGGGTCGGTAATTAAATGTCCTCTGTCAAACCCGTCGCCACGTTAAATTATGCATAATCAAAATGGCGGCCGTGACGCCAGTCGCCTGTTAAATATGAAGGATTTACTTTTATCTGGCGAATAGTTGACGTACGGTCGATGTTAACTTTCGAACTTTAAAATGAAATTATTTTAATTAATTTATACTTTTATGGAGTTTGTTTGGGTGATTATTTATGTAATAATATCACGCCTGTATTTACTAAAAGGGTAGGCAAGGGTGCAGTTATGGACACCTAGTTCACTCGTTTCGACACAACATAGTGTAAGACCTGTGAGTGTGTAATAGGGGGCAAATCTATTGCCATTAACTGGCCACGAGTCAAAGATTAGGTTGCTATGGAAAATTCCTAATTTATCTAGGTTATTCACTTTCTATGCAAATAATAATATAACAATAAGGAACCAAATACCTAAATAAACGTAGATGGTGGATGGTGTATGGCATAGTACGTAGGTGTATCAAAATAAAAGAACCGCAGCAGGTAGGCTGTGTAGGAGTAGTTCCACACACGGACTAGAAAAAAAGGAAGGACTCCGCGCCACGCGTATCGAAAGTGAAGCACTATAAGTATTAGACCGTTTGTACAAACATGCCTCACGCACACATTTACATCGTAAGGTGCCGACCGGCCGCCATTACGCGGTACTACAGCGTCATTGTAGTACTGTTTACGTCAAGTAATAAAATAAAATAATGCCTTCTTGTGTTGTGAAATGGTTTCAAAATTATTCTACATCCCAGAAAAAGTGTCAAGGAGTAACATATCACAAGTAAGACACTTATTTACACACACAAATACACATTCACTCATAGATGGTACGGTGCTTCACTTTCGATATGCGTGGCGCAGAGTCCTTGTTTTTTTTTCTAGTCCGTGGTTCCACATTACCAAAATGCAGTGAAAGAAGCTATTACAAAAATGCTGCCGTACTTAGGTTTGTACTTCATGAAAGGTTCCACTTTTCTAAAATGCAATGCGTTACCCAATACGCACAACAGCAAAACCCACGTCCCATACGTCAAAAGACGGCTCCAGCAAGTGTCGTGTTACGTCCACGGACGCTCTAGACATTATGAAAGAAACGTCATAAATCCATCAGACGTGACGCGGCGACTTAAATTATGAATGTGATCTTGAGTGATTTGTTGCCAGAGCTTGGCAAAAAATAATGCCACTGAAATAACTGGAATACGTTGACTGGTACATGGTTTGTAGCTGTGTGGTATGGGGCCGGATTTAGAGGAGACATCATTTTAGAAAATGTTAGGGATCGATGTAACGTCAATTTGGCCTTGGGCGCACCCAAGGCCAAATTAACGTTACATCGACCCCTAACCCAGTGTTCAGAAAAGTGGTGAAAATTGACAGTTAATGGGCAGTAATAGAATATTATTTAAGGTAAGGTGATTTTTGTGAGATGCCCGGTGGTTCAAACGAAAAATTTCCTAGAAACTTCCTAGAAAACCAACAATAAAAACAAAGAATTTTTCACTTAGGTAACCCTTCTGAAACAAAAAGTATTTCACTAAAAACTTTCCTCTTTACAAAAATTTACACAAAAAAAGAAGAAAATGTTAACGTAACGTTCTAAGTAATCCCGAGTAACGAATTTATGTATTTTTCTTGACTCCATAAAATGGCCGAACGTAGTAAACGTTTAATTAACAAAAACGTCAGACTTGAGACTCGGGGGGTCGGTCCCGAGACTCGTAAATCAAGTCAAAATAGTATACAATAATTAAACGTATGATGGACCGTGTTTGTTCTTACATTTAGTCGCTTGTTACCGAGATATAGCTATGTCATTTCACTTCTTTGTTGACTTAGTTGTGTCTTGTTTTTCTTTTAATATTTGAATAAGGGAGTTTTAAAGCCCCTTACATAACAGGTAACATCGCCGAAACATGTGTTTTTTTATAATGTAATCGTTATTTAATTGGCATGTTGTTAATAACAAAAAAAATAAGGTAAAGCAGTTGTATTTAAATAATTCACTCAAAGATTACCAATGATTCTCAATTGCGAAGAGAGGAACTGTCATGGTTTTGTAGACGTAGAACTTTTTCACATTCTTCAAAATTGCCTTATCTAAGCCAAAGACTTGTTCCATAAAACACTCTTTGGCTTAGATAAGGCAATTTTCATCATCAACATCTTAATGCTCAACAGCTTTCCTTATATTAGTAAATACTTAGGTACGTACATCAACAGCCCGACCCCTATCAACTAGAACATCATTATAAACGAGCAGCATACATGACATTCTAGCTGCATGTTATTTGATCGTGATAGGTAAGTCTAAGACTCCAGTCGGCTCCTCCAGCAGATTTATTACCTTATAAATATGTCAGTCACGCAAGTCTTAGATACTGGCCGTAAGTCATGAACTCATGTAGACCGATTCGAGAAATACTTTTTGTTTCTGTGGTTCATTCATGGGTAGGTGTAAGTTTCAGTAGAACTTTGGCATATATCGTCCTATATCCTCTCAACTGTCAATGCTTGACGGCGCGATATGCGGCATATGTCGCGGGTATGTGCGGTGGTCGTGCGTCACAGCGGCGCCTCCGCTTATAACAACGATATCTCTGAAGTTTTGTACGGGAGCTATATATAAAACTCACGTCGTTGGAATCAATATCACTAACTGTGAGAACGACAATATTGTGTCAGCATTATGTAAAGAAAATAATATTTAAATCGTTTCTTCTTGTTCTCTTATTCATAAACAAATGTGTCATATATCCAAAAATATATCTCTTCGCAGCCATATATAAAAAATGTGCTTTTACCTATTGAAACAGTTGATAAATGGCTTCAACAGCGTAAACGCTTTTCACAATTATTTAATTACCATTAATCGGTACAAGAGCAAGTGTTCCCATCCAATCAGATGTATTTCTAAAGAACTAAAACAACACGTTTACGACTAAACCCCGCTCCTGGGTACGCTCGGTATTTATGTATTTTTAACAACGTGAGATATGTTTTGACCACAGACGTCGCCCACGGTTCTAATTTTACTACCCATATATTTAATGACGGCCTGATAGAGCCTGCGATAAAATACCAATGATCAGTTATTAGCATCGGTATTAGAATTTCACTCAAGCGCCATTTTGAAATTGATCGGTCGCTTGATATTTGAATTTTTGATCGTTTATCAACTGAACATTTAACGTACCTAATTTAGTTTTATTACTAGAAATAAATTAATACATATTAATTTAAAACAACAAATTAAAATTAAGAAAAAACAAGGAAGTCACATCTCTATTCGACTCATTCACAAGATGAAACACTATGGTGCAAAATTTTGCGAAATCCGGACAAAAAATTTAATAGTTTTGTTTATGCAATGTGTACAATTTGCACAATTTTAGACAAAGACTGTCATAAATTATGCTATTGTCACTTGGGACAATGTTTAACAATAATTTAGAACTACGTAGAAGAGAATAATAGAACAAATATGCCGAGCACTTTTACTCAAAACTTTAATTGTGTTGTGAACTTGTGATACAAGAATGCTGTAAGTATTTTTGTAATTAAATATTAGCATTGCAAAGTCGTGTTTGAGACGTACGGCCGAGACGCTTTCTGATTCTTCATTTTTGTTTTGCATCTTAAAATAGAAATGTCATGCTTTTTTAGAACTAGATCTGTACATAATGTTATCTAGATTTGTCAATGATTATAGTGTACTTATGAGAAATGACACGCGGCTAAATGACATGCCGTAAGTAAAACGTGGTTATGGCACCTAACCTCTTCTTAAGGCGCTTCTCTGACCAAACGACCTTGAGCGTTCGGTCCTTCTCTGTCCCGTCGCTGAGTCTCGCTCTGTCTCGCTCCCTGCGCACGCTCATTTATCAAAAAAATCACAAAAAAATTGAAATTATTTTAATAAAACAAGACCAGCGATGTTTTGAAATAAAATGAAACGTGAATTATTTAGATTTTAAAATTATCTATCCATTAGTGTAATCCTCAAATTAATAGAACGTCACCTTTAGCAGAAGATGCATGCAATCAATAATTTTAGTCACTTTTTTACAAGGAGATTTTAAATGTATTTATAACACATAAAAACAAATAAGAACGTGCAATGTGATGATAGGATATCGAACAATAATAATGTGCTTTTAGATGTAGTTTATTACCCATAGTGAATGAGTTAATAGCCTCTGAATAACGTACTATGGCAAGGTTTTGGTCGGGGTACCGCCTTAAGTATTAGCGCTTAATGTATCTCTAAAATTCCATCACATATCGCCTCAAATTTAAACGAAAACATCTCACAAAACGTAGTAACTGAAACACCAATAAAGTGCGATCCCACCGTAGCCAACCCAACAGAACTATCGCACAAACATTCGTTCACTTTTAACGTAAAGGGTGGCAACACGTTATCTCGAGTCGGCGCAGTGGTCCCACCGCATCTGTCCGTACATAAATCTGTCGCATATGAAAAGAATTAAAACGTTCCCTATTGTAGACGGCTGAATAAATCTTACAGATATCTTTGTGAGGGACGCGCGACGCCCGCGGCTCTCCGACGAGGAACGGCGATATTTTACAAGTTTTTGACAGCCGATATGGCTTTCCTAAACGGCACCTGCCCACTGTGTGCTGATGGCTGATCGCCAATGCTTTCGGCCAAAAATTGTTTGCTTTTTGGTTAATTAACTAGCAACATTTGTAGAAATGTTGTTCTTACTTCAACCCATGTACACGTTAATCTAAAATTAGTTTTAATTAAATGTGCGCTTTTTTATCAATATTAGGTAGTCTTTTTATTTTTAGCTATAATTTTATGAATGTGTTTCCTTCAGAAATGTCATTCTGTACATGCGCACACCATTAAATACCCATAAAAAAAGTAATAGGTGAGCATGTGATATGGCGCTCTTTCTGACCACATAAAAAGTCTTGTTGACGCATAATTAATTTTATACTATTACCGTTTTATTATTTATCTAAGTCTCAGAATATAGATTCGCAGCATGTCTTCACGTAAATCACAATTAATGTTCATTAAATCTTCAAAGTTTTGTTCAACGTCCTTCATATAGTTTCGCCTTGGAAACTAGATGGCGCTAGGTTGCTAGCAAAATAAACGGCAAGTAATGGCTCCAACTGTTTTATTACGGTAATAAAATATAACTTAGAGCTTGATGCGCGAATTTATCTCTTTTTAACAAATAACTCGGTATTCGACTTTGCAAGGACGAAAGACACATTAACAAGACAAATTAATATTCAAACAAAGGAAAATTACAAAGTATGAGACGCGAGTTTTATGAACTAGTTTTTAAATATCCACATAAGTGTTTACGACCAATTAATACCTACTCAAATCAAATAAGTTTAA
Source organism: Griposia aprilina (assembly GCA_916610205.1). Lineage (NCBI taxonomy): Eukaryota > Metazoa > Arthropoda > Insecta > Lepidoptera > Noctuidae > Griposia > Griposia aprilina. Next base: position 23,012,818 of record OU744295.1, on the reverse strand, counting down.
TCAAAGAAACAGAAAAAATGCGATCACAGTGGAACCACTTAATAAATTGTCTGGGACTTGTATGGAGAAAAAAAAGTGTATAAATCGAGTCACCAATAACACTATAGTGTGGAGTTTACGGCACTGCCCTTGAAGCGTGTTATCGGGCGACGATTCTTTATTGACACTACACGTGCGGGAAACATACGGCGAGGCTCTACGGCCGCGCGCGGGACGTGTTCCCAGGTATGTACTGTGTACGCAGAATGACAGTGAAGTGCGAGGACGAATGTCCGAGTCGAGAATTGTTGGTTCGTAAGTACCTAGATACTTGGTACACATTTTGTTGGAGTTAATAGTCCGTATTTATCTGATAGTCGTTTTCATTATTTGCAAAAGTATAAAAGCGAAACAAAAAAGGTTTTATTTGATTCGTAGAATGTGTGTGAAGTTCACAATTAAACTTCTACTTTTTTATTATTATTTTACCTATGTGATCAACATTCTAATCAAACAAAAAATACATAACCCCAAGAAATATCTTGATGATAAACTTTTTATTACTTTCGGTACTCAAAACTTCAACCAACCGCTTCTCGGCCGCTCCTTATCAAACTCCGTATATTTCCGTCATTACCCTGACTGATTTACAGGGCTTTAGCGGAATATGTCCGTTGGCTGTCCACCGCCGCCTCACAGCCACCGGCCCAATAATCGTTAAGACAAGGCGTGTTAATACCTTGCGAGATAAAAAAATGTACTCCACATATTGATGGGTCTACAATTGGTTTATGATACGGTCGATGGTAATGTCGCATGGCGGGTAGTTTGATGTCTGTTATGAAAGAATTAAGTGGGATTTGTGGGTTGGAGGAAGTTGAGGTAATTAAGCTACTTAGGTGGAAAATGTGTTGAGTTAACTTGTGTTTAAAATGTAATAATAAGTCAATTTTCAAAGACATTTTCGGTTCATCGGTGCTATGAAGTGTCAATAAGTTTGGTCAAGGAATGGTTAAACACCAAAATACTCTGAAAAGATTTCCTTGTTTTTACTGAAAGTGTATAAAAGAAAATAAATTGGAAAAATACCAATGTGACATAACAATAAGATAATTCGTTTTCCACACATCCCTGACAAACAAACAAAACTTTCCTCTTTACAATATTGGTATGATTATCATAAATACAGTCGACAAGACCTGGCGAGTACTTGTGTGTGTGCAATTTATTGAATGTCTCGGTATAAACATAAATAAGCTCTTACACATTAGAGGGAAGAATTTTATTAGTATGCATTCACATTTCCGGCCTCTTGAATCACATTAACACGAATCGTTTTATGTTATTTCACAGCACACGAATCCATATTTTTAAAATTTTTGGACATGAAAGTTTGAGTACACAAAAAAAAAAGCATTTTTTTGAAAGTCGCCCATCACAAATCACTGGGTGGGCGCACAGTGCTCACACCTACACTATATTTGGGACATAACACAACTTATTATATCGTGCCCGTGTACGTATCTTGTTAAACAAAACAAAATTAATCAAAAACGCCCAACAATGGTAATCGAGAGACAGTGTCCGTCATAAATCCAGGGTCCCTATCACTGCATCGCACATCACTGTATCGCATTACGACATTGTCTGTTTGATATCGAATTTATTACGAGGGGCTTATTCGAATCACTCGGAACACGTCAGCCGGCATCGCTCGGCTCTCATAAATTGTGTGACATATCGTTCGAGTTCCGAGATTTTTCTGTATAAAACTGTCGACGATGTTATGCGCTCCGATAAGCTCACATACAACCCTAACGATGAAGGATTAAGGTTTAATTTAAATTTTGACAGCCGCAAACACAGTTTTGCTCTCGATATCTTGTCGTGTCTTGCCTCATATTAATGACGGTTCTTTTTTTAATTTATCGTGAATATTTTCGAATGTGTTTAGTGACTTGAGCCATTGGATTTTTTGATGTTACTCGTCGGTTTTAAGAAGTGATCGGCGGCGATTGAGATAATCTTTTAAAAGTCAATTAAATACGATACTAAACATTTTTGACCAAAAATCTTCGATGTGAAACCATTGGGTTAGTTCACATCACTTAGACTGAGTAATAAAAAAGAAGAAAAAACGCGAGCTTATTTAATTTTATTAGGATGATTTTCTTTCAACTTTGTCCTGTATATTTTACACTGTGCAATGTGCATATCCCCAAAGGTTTTAAATTTTATTTTAAAAGTAGTCCGAGGCCGTTTGATCTGTTATAGAATTCCCTGAATAGAAATAAAGTATTCAGTATCCTTTTTCTCCGTTTTCAGATGACAGAGAGTGACAAGGAGGGAAAGTGGAGCGACCAGTAGAGATGCGCTCCAAGCAGCAGCCGCGCCCGTCCTACCGGTGGCTCAACACGAACGAAAACGGTGAGTCTTTTACTATTATTATAACTGGCTTTAAACAATAAAAGTGTATCTAGAGATTAGTTGTTAATGTCCGTTTTCATTAACACTAGGCGACAGCGAAAAGGACGCCTAAATAAAAACGGTCTGTTGGATTTTCAACTTCTGGTGATAAGCCTAGCTTTAAAAATAGTGAGATGAAAATATTGTAAGTGAAAACGACATAAGTGTTAGTTACAAATAGATACCCATAGCCGCCGTAAAGCTCTTTGAGAAGGCTCTAGAAGGGCTCGACTAGGCAAGTACCATACACCATATTAGTCTTGCCGCCAAGAAGATATCCTGTTTAGAAATAGAATAGAATAGAATACTCTTTATTATGTACACCATAAAAATTACAGATATAAATGCATCTATTATTGTAATGTGTCTATTTTACATAGGGTGACACAATGGGCGGTCTTATCGCTAAAAGCGATATTTTCTTCTATTATTTTTATTTTTTCTTTTCTTTTTTTTTCCTGTTTCTCCGTTTTTAAATTATTGGGAAATTAGACACACACATAACATCACGCCTGTATTCCCAGAAGGGCTAGGCAGAGGTGTAGTACCTATAGCGAAAAATTGGTTGGTGTGGGGGTTGAAATTAGAGGCACCGACATTTCAACTTTGTCTCTAAGGTTGGCACCAAATGAATGTTTGCTACATTAAATTCAATATTTATATCAAATACTGAACCGTATTGCCCAAGATAACACAGGAATGCAATAAATTTAAATTATAATAGGTGAGATAAAACCTTAAACAGCTCGATTACTCATTGTTGGGATTTACATATTAAAATTGCATATCAATTACCTCGATCAATTTGATGCAAATCAAGGCCACGTCATCCAAACGTTTTGAGGTTTCAATTATGACTACAGACTTCACCGTTTCTCACATTGTGCACGCCACGGGCTATTATATAATCAGTTAATTCACGCTTATTTAATCATATTCAACTGCAGATAGATACGTTGACTTACTGTTCTCAGCAGCGCTATTTTTTACACTATGTCACAAAGTTATACATGCTTCGATTCTACACTGAATGACTCTATCCCATTGTTTTAAAGTTGAAATTCGTTTGCCATGCATTTTCTACCAGAATAATTTGTCGCAGCGAACAATTGAAACCGGGACCGTGACGTGACGATTCTGAATATCCAACTAAAACTCGCAATAAATATTAAGTTATGACCATAGAAAAAAAAGTGGCATACAAAACGCAAATGTACTAAGTAATAATTCATAGGTCTTTTTGTATGAAACTAAGCCACCGTGAAGCGATAAATAATATTTATTTTCGCTATTATACGGGTTTTTGTCAGTTGTAATGGGTGTAAAGCGCTGAGCGGGTTGGGCGGTGCGGGGCCGCGACAACCGCGGTGCGTCACTACTGTACCATGGTGACGTCAATGTTATTAGTGAAGACGAGATTAAGATGACGTCAACGTCTTAACTTTACCTTAAGACGTTCTTCTGAGCTTTCGCTAAAGTCATAATATTTCCTAACAAGACAAGTGTTGAGATTTTTTAGCTTGAAGATTAAAGTTATTATATATTTTGAATAAAATCATGTTGCGTTTCAAAATGTTACATCCCTATGAAGAACCTGGCAGTAGATAAGAAATAACTTTAATTTAAACAATTTGATGCAAACCCTAATCTAACTAACTCTGAACTAAATCTGAACTAATATTATAAAGATGAAAGATTTGAGTTTTTGTGTGATTGTATGATTATTTGTTACGCTGTCATGCTAAAACGGATGAACGGATTTGGAAGAAATTTGGCACACGGGTAGACCATGACCTGAATTAGGACATAGGGTACTTTTTATACCGATATTCCCGCGGGATCGAAACTTATGCTGGTGAAACCGCGAGGCGCAGCTAGTTCATATATAAACTCAAGCTTTCGTTATTCCCATAGGAGTGGGCAGAAACTACAGAATGCCACCTGCTACGATTCTTACATACTGCATGCACCTTAATAGATCCTACATATTTCTAATTTTGTCCAGCGGTCCTCAAGCTCACAACTTTCCCTCCCCGCTGTCTCTCTGGCCCAGCATGCAACTCATTCGTCCTTGCACTAAAGCTCCCTACATATGCGGCGGCGCCTCAATCATGTATATTAATCGATATTAATATTTATAAACACACTACGTAACTCTACTTACGGTTTTTTGTATACTAATTGAAGTTGAAAAAATCTGCCAGCTTGTCCGGAACTTTAAAGAATTGGGATAGTATTTCCTGAAAGTAATAGTGATGTTGGCGAGATTTTTACTCAATTTCAACAATGTTCCATTGCTACTTACCAGGGCCCGGCAGTCTCGACATAGATAGTGACGCTTTCGCAAACTACCGATCGCTAAATATTAAGGTGAAACTTCAGTTGTAGATGAGCAGTGGTGGCCCAGTAGTATCGGCCCCGACTTACGTGTTGTAGGTCGTGGGTCCGAACCCAGACAGGCGGTTTACTTTGTGCAAATAATTTCATCACCACTGCTCTCGAAACGGTGAAGGAAAACATCGTGAGGAATCCGGCATGTCCTAGAACTAATAATTCGAAGACATGTGACATCTACCAACCCGCACTGGGCCCGCGTGGTAGATTACAGCCCATTCCCTCTCAAAGAGAGGAGGCCTGTGTCCCAGCATTGGGAACAGTATAGGCTGATTATGCTCAGTTGTAGCCGGCCAAATTCAAATTTACTTTGAATTTGACGATTGATATGAAATTGATGGTTATTATTCGATAAATTTATAATTCCCACAGTCGAGAATCGCTTTTGATCAACATACGACGTAAAACAGAGCTGCAATTTGCAAAAAACTAAAGAAAATTGGGATTTTGCGGGCTACAACTGAGGATTCCCCTTTAATATTTAGCGAGCGGTAGTTTTCGACAGCGTCGCTATCTAGTCGAGACTGCCGGCCCAGGTTCTAAAACCTTGAGCTGACCTATTACGATGGTGAAATTTTTAGTTATGTTTCATAAAGCATCTTGTACGAAACTTTGTGTAAATTCGGTAACTTAACTACAAGGCACTGTATAAACTTTGTAGTAGTAAAATGCACTCCTAGATTAAGATTCGATTTAGCAGCTTTTAATCGCCATGATGCAAAACTATACTACTACTAGGTTTTACCCGCGGTTTCTCCTGCATGGAGGTCGGAATATATCCCACGGAAACGTACTACCAGGATAAAAGTATCCTATGTGTTAATCCTGGTTATAAACTATCTGTGTGCCAAATGTCATCAAAATAATATTAGAAGCTTAATTAATACTAATGGTTGTAATACGATCGTGAATTCATGCTACCCTAGTACTTTTTGTTAGGTTTCTGCTCAGAAATTGTGCACAACGTGTCGTGAACAGAATACCGTCTAGTATAAAATAGGGATAAAATGTATCATCTACATAAATATATAGATGATACATTAACACCAAAAATACCACCACTAGAAACCACCGCTACCACCAACACTACTACAAACCACCAAAAACCACTACCACAACCATCACTACCACAACCACCACTACCACCACCACTACTACTACAAACCACCGAAAACCACTACCACTACCACTATCACCACCACCATCACCACCACCACCACCACCACCACCACCACCACCACCACCACCACCACCACCACCACCACCACCACCACCACCACCACCACCACCACCACCACCACCACCACCACCACCACCACCACCACCACCACCACCACTACTACAAACCACCAAAAACCACTACCACTACTACTAACACCACCCCACCAAAAAAATAAAATGTTTATTGCAATTACATAAAATGCTTTTACACCCATGAGTTGGAGATCACCTTTTAAGCAAGAGGATGCTTGTGTTAGATGAGTAATATATAACCAATAATCAAAACATTTGATACAATATTTATGAATGATTACAGGTGCGTTAGATAACAATGTCAGATCACCTTGACTAAAACATTAGTAGCTGGATTTAACAGGCAAACTTATCAGGATTGGTCTGATTGATCAATTATTATAGTTACCAAGTTTCATCTAGGCCTTAGATACTTACAATAGTTTCGCATTGTTAAATCACTGTTTATTAGACTAGAATTATTTTATTATAATATAATACTTGACAAAGCTTTTCTTTTTGGGTAAAATAGAATTAGGTAGTTTCTTATACAGACCACCTAGCTTAGAAATGTTATAAAAAAAAAAAAAAACTCCTGTTTCATAGCAAAGTGCAATACAGTATCAAAATGTATGGAACAGCATTTTTTTTTTTAAAACGACGCGAAATGTTCCGCTGCATATTTAGAATCATGTAGGTACATACTAATCCATGGTAACAGGTTGCGCATCGATTTCCCTGCAACCTTGTATATTTTTTTTATTACGGCGCTGAAACCCTTGAAAACATTGGATTAGGTGAAATTTCAAAATTTATAAAAAACTCAACGGCATCAAAAATAGTTTTGAAAAGAAGTCTATAATTATTCTGCAAGCGTCGTCGCGTCGATTAAGTTCAGAATAACTTAAGATTAACCTCCTCAAATGAAGGGGCTAAAAACTTGAACTAAAGCTTCAAAATTAGAAACAAATTATACCAACATCTAATTACCATACCTTACCAGCTAACTTACCTGTTCTTAGAGCCCCCTCATTGAAGCCAACAAGTGACAAGTGGCCACACAACTACAACAGCTGCCCGAAATTACCGCGACGCAATCACAGACAACTATACAATAAAATAATTAAAAAAACTGTCCATAGTTTAGGTGAATTTATGGCTCGTTCCTGGCTTGATTTATAGGCTTTCTCTTGGCCTATTGTTGGCAATTTGTGGACCAGTTAGCATAAATATAATGGTGCTGCGATAGCTGTGTGTGTGTCTCGTTGTCCCTTCTGGTTTTGGCCTTAAAGTGGGCCAAAAGATATTGGTGTATTTCAAGAATCTATAACCGAGTTAAAGAAGATCACAGCAAAAACTACAGCTTAAAATAATAGAAAGTAAAGCTGTATTCAGTCGTTTTTTAATAGAATTGGAGAAGTGGTGAAGTTTTCGATCACTCTGTAGTTTGAAGCTTGCGCATGATTGCCAATGGGCATTGAGAGTATAAATTATAGTATCATGTAAATCTGAACAAGTCCACCTGATTATACCTCTTGAAGTAAGGAAGATCCTATTAATATTATAAATGTGAAAGTTTGTGAAGATGGATGGATGGATGTTACTCTTTCACGTAAAAACTACTGAACGGATTTGGATGGAATTTGGAACATAGATAGTTTATAACCTGGATTAACATGTAGGATACTTTTTATCCCGGTAGTACGTTCCCGTGGGATAATTTCCACGCGGGCGAAACAGCGGGAAAACCTAGTAATACATAAAGATACGATATAGAACTAAATACCTTTCACATAAAAAGGTCCTTGTAATATACTGTCCCATTATTGTCAAGACTACATACTTTTTCACCGACCGATAACTCATTATAAAAAAAATACATTCCCAGGTATACAAAACCTCAGGTAGGTTTCCAATTATTGATTTACCGTAAAGCTAATGAATAACTTATGCTCTCGAACAATTCGAACAGTTGTTCGGTACTGCGGGCCTTTACCCATTTTTTACGCTTTCCGTAATCATTTGACCGACAGAAGTTTTATTACCCTTTTTTATGTATGTGAGAAAACAATTGTTAGGCCACAAAATGTCGAGGCACAATAAACCTTGGCACAGCACTTTCCTTGTTTTAACGAGTTTAACTTTGACTTCCAGTCTTTAAGTTTTTATTGGGAACCCTTTATTGGTTTGACGGAAGACTTGGGTGATGGGTTCGTCTTTGTTCGTGGGGCTATTGATGAATTGTGTGAAGATTGCGGTTGGAATTGTTAAAGTTGTGGGTGGTTTTTGTTATGCTTATTAGAGTAGTGTCTTTCATTGTTGCTCGTAGGCTTTGAGATCGCTTTTGGACTTCTGTCACTTTGTTGGTTCTCCGTTGTAGTAGTCAATTCTGTGTTTGGTTGGTGGTGGCATAAAAGCACTCTATTATGCCATCATCATCCAGCACAGAATTGACTGCTCCCCATAAAACGATATCCCGAAAAGCAATATTGATTTACGCAAATAAATATGAACAATATAAAGCGGAATCAATCACACCACAAGCATATACATTCATAAACCGCCATAATAAAAATCGAAAAAAAAAAACTGTCGATTCCGCATAAAAGTAGTGTTTACAAACAGTGAGCGCGGTTAATCTTTACGATCGGCCCCGAATAGGCCCGAATACACCCGATCGCCTGATTTATAGACTTCGGAATAGCTCCCGTCTTTTAAACGATCGGCCCGATGCCCGCTGAATTTACGGCTTCATAGAGTTTTATAACTGATTTTATCAGTCGTAAACTTTTACAAGGCGATTTGGTCGCTATTCATTAAGGGCGCTCATGTGCAGACGCTTTCTGGATTATAGTCTCGAGACTAGAGTAGCGATGGCGTGCGACCCAATCAAATAGGTATATGAGTCATCTCATAGCTACTAAAGCCCACAAAAATATTGATTGACGCAACGATTATGACATTTCTGCTAACAAAATCATAGTTATTTTACTGTCTTAATAACTTATTTCCACAGTCAAATATTTATGAACGATAAAAACCCATAGCATTCGCAATAAACTTCTGATGAACGATTTCCGTAAAATACTAAAACTCGTAATAAAAATATAATCGTGTCAAAACACATCCGTTGTTTGAACAGGTTTCAGTAAAGTTCGTCCAATTATTGGATAGGGCCATAAAAAGTGACGATTACGTATAAATCATTAAGTGAATAGATTTAGGGCCTGCCCTAAGGCCGTAAAGTGAGTTTAGTTGTCAATAAACGCGCGTAAACAGTTGTCGGGTTGGCGTTAGATCGTTAACTGTGTAATCGCCGGCTGCGTGGCCCCACACGATGCTACGCGGGGTTATGAATTGTGCTGCAATTTGTTGCACATTGTTAAATATTTTGGTAATTAGGGATTTTAGTAGTGGCTGATGTGTTACTAATGTTGCTGTTTACCTAGCCAGCGAGCCATTTATGTGTTTATAGCAACATGTTTACGATCTCTGGTGGTCGAGTACACACATAATGCAGCTGTAGCGGTATCTACAACGCTACATGCGAGCTACGCGTCACACGGACGTCACGTCAAAATCCTGCATCGCGCAAGCAGAGTTTACTGCGCAGCTCGCATATATACAACGGCCCGACATCAATCGTTGGGCAGTTGTCCACCAGACACGACATCCGTCTGGTCGGAGTATCCTCCCTTTTCTATGGAGGTATGAGTGAACTTTACACCCTGTTCGTCATACCTCTATAAAGCCTCGTATTGCACTAAATGTTATTCTAATATATAAAAATGAATGAAAAAAAGAAAGACTGAAAATTTACTTTCCTCGTAAATCGTACCTATCTGAAGTCTTTTTCTCATGAACTCGGGGACGTTTCGACTACTGCCTTTTGAATGTTAAGTGGAATCGAGGTCATGAAATCACTAAGTGCGTGAGGCGTTAAACGTATTTAAAACATCGTTCTGTTTCTGTCATCTTCAAACGATTGACCGAAACAGAACGATGTCTTATACAATTATGTTATAGCGCTAAATGAATTTGGTGCAAGCGGCCTAAGTATAACTTAACATACGATTCAAAATCGAAATCAAATCCTTTTCGATTTCGAAGCTGCAATGTTTGCTTAATTAATTAGAAATTAAATTAATTAAAAATTAAGTTAACGACATAGCTTGAGGAGTAAGCAAACTGAAGTGACAGTGGGCTGGCCATGTTTGTCGAAGGACCGATGGCCAGTGGAGCAGATGAATCCTGGAGTGGAGACTGCGAATCTGCAAGCGTAGCGTGGGACGCCCCCCAGCTAGATGGACCGACGCCCCTAAGTAAGTGGCTGGGACGGACTGGATGCGGAAAACGGAGGACAGGGTGTTGTGGCGCAGCATGGGTGAGGCCTATGTCCAGCAGTGGACTGCGCTGGGCAGTTGATTGATTGTTTTTTGCTTCCCATCATTCGAATATCAATACCCTCCCACAATTACAAGCACACTTGAATTTAATCAATAATTTAAGGCTGTAACACACTATAAGGAATTCGTAAGTAGCGGCGGCGACCTCGTAACGCGAGCCGCCATCTCCGACATCCTGCTGTACGCCACTTTATGAATGAAACTGGAGAATGCGCGAGCGCAAGAGGTTAGGCCGTGGTTGTACTGGTGATTGTGATTACAGACGATTTGTAGTAGTTTTTTTTTAAAGGTTTATAGGAATACACGTTTATTTTAAAAGTTTTTTTGAGATAAAAGAGGGAAAAAATTAAAAGCTCTTGGGACAAAATCTGAGACAAATTATACTGAAAATCATCCATAGGTGCAAGTACTATACAGTACTATACTATACTATACAGCTTAGTTACGTGTAATTTTATTTATTTTGTTTTGCCTTATTCGAGGTATAAAAATAAATTTTGATGCCAAAGCTCTTGACTTACTATCATACCTACTTACATAGGTCGGTACCTATTTACTAAAAATGTGCGAATATTAAAGCGAAAATAATGAGATTTGCCTGTCTCTTTGGTACGTTTTATGGATGACTATTGAAGATGGCTTAATAGTATATTTGTGATATATTGAGATCGCCATGGGGTGATTTTAATCTTGGCCGGAGGAGCGTGACATACTGCGCAAGTCTTCCAGTGCCAAAAGTGGTTGAAGAACAGCGTGTGGTTTTAGTCAGTAAGACTGTCATAACAGGGCTGAGGACATCCATGATGAATTCTACACGCAAAAAAGGGTGATTTTGATCCCAGACACCCACAATTTAAAATACACAAAACACTGCCTGCTTGACTCCGGTGTGACCAGACCCCTCGCCTGTAACACGAGTAGTGGATTACGCTTACGGCTGATTACGCTCAGCCCGGCGGTGACCGATGTCAGCCCATCAGTTTTTTATACTTCAATACTGTATTATCATGCTCTTTAGTCTTACGGGAGTTGGTAGAAGTGTAATAGGTGTCTAAGGATGGTTAGACTAGGGAAAAAGGTCGTTTGAGTTGGGCTGAATCTCAAGAAGAAAGAGCTATTACTACTTATTTGCATAGGTTTGGTGAAGTGTCTACGAGCAATTTGAGCTTAAATTAAAGGTATCTAGGATGGTTCTAGGCCGTGGGGACTGCCGTAGTTTGGGCTTAATAAATGCTGCTTTGAAAACCACAAACGTCTACAAATGTAATGTGGCCTTATATGTTTTAATTCTGGTTGAATGGTTCGTATTCAAACATGTGTCCTGTACTTTTTGGGTGGTCATACTGCACTGGAAAATAATTATTTAATATAATTAGTTATGATTATAAGCCAAATAAACTCACACTAAATTACCTTCCTCACCTTGGCAAGGCAGGATGCATAAAACTGAAGACAGATGTGACAAAATTAGTTCTACCTAATTACATTGTAATTTTCATCATCAAAATTTATTGAAGCATGTATTTACAAAATTATCGTCAACACGTAAATACAGCATCCTTGTCTATATTTAAGTGTCGCCAGATATCTTTGGGCGGCGCCTAAGTAAATTACAGGTAGGTGTCAAATAAATAGCTAATCTTCTCTAGAAATTAGATAGCTATGGGAAGAGGTATTTTGAAATGTTAGTCTATGGCGTATGGAGTTTCTGCAAGCTTATGTGAACGGGGATATCTTGTGTGGATGTGAATTTAATCTAGTGTGTGCGCAAGAGCATTGTTTTAGCTGTTGTTTTCCTTAGGTGAGTCAGTATTGGATGTGTTGCTATAGCAACGTAAAAAAGTGTAGAGTGTTTCTCTTTCTAAGTCATAAAAGTAAACTCCCTTTGCAAAGGATAATTTTAAATTATGATTATGAAAAGAACCCGTGGTAAAAAAATAAGGAATCCGAGAACTACAATAGTATTCGCTAGATGTGAACTTATTGTAGCGAGTTTTTGAAAATTTACAAAGAAAAACATCAGCAATACTAAACCAGAATATAAGATTAACATTATGTACCAACAACTTACTGAAATGTAAATGAAAAACCATGTTTGTCTCAAATTAGAATGGTTAATATCATTTCAATGTTATGATAATGCGTGTATCTAGTAGATTTAGGCACTTTGGGTCAATGATACGCCTCGCCTCGATTGTCCTCAGAGGTCAAAGTTGCGCAATAATGCATTGCGTTTGAACTGTGTCTTGTTATCTGTAATTATGTGCTAGAGTGGTGACGGACGGCGACGAGTAGACTTGTAAATTGTCAGTAATATTGTTAGTGTTCAAGAGAATGATGAAGATATAGACTTTGCATCTGAGAACACTGAGACTAGTTCTCTGTTTGGTTCATTATTCCTCACAACGGGTTGTTACCAATCGAAATTGGTTCGAATCAATCGGTAGATTTTGGCCAAGAGTTATTAGTCCTTTGCAAAAACTAGGATGAACACGACGACGATGCTTTGATATTAAACTAATGTAGAAACGAGTTTGACAGTTGCATCTTAAATAACAAAAGTTGTTAAGTCATAAATATCGCTTATAAGGAGATCTTTGGTAAAGACAGGTCTATTTAAGTAATTTCTCAAGCCAGGCTAACATCTAGGTTAATATCTTTTCGTTGTAATGACTCATAGGACGTACCCATATGAGTCACAAATAGGTAATATAAAGCTACTAGAAAATGGAGATACCCAATAACAGCTTTATAACATTATTTCAATCAATCTAATCAAAATAAAATTAAGTTAAAAGCTTCACGCTAACATCAACTTGAATCAAGATAAATATGCACCGTAGAAATATAAATGTTCGTTGTGTAAAATCAATTTAGGATACATTAAATGTGAGATATATATCCGTCGTAAAAAAGAACATGTTTCAACTAATTAATGTCAACTGGATGTGTCGTCAGACCATGTCCGATCTAATTCTCTAATGATTTTGGGACAGTTCTAAACTCTTTAATCTATGGAAATGATATGTATTGACATGTTCGCATCGGAAGTTCGGTGTCGATAAGACATCAAGCGGCCATTTTAGATTTAATGACGTCCGACCCTAACGTAGAATTTGGAAGTATTGTTTTATTATGCAGGCTTTGGTTCTAGTTTTGGGTATTCCGTTAGAAGTCATCTTTTATTTTTTAAGGTAGAATAATAAAACAATGCTGTTGTCCAAACGGTTAATCTAGTCATTTACCTTAATAGTGTCTTGTTGAATCAATTGTGTGTTGTTTCTTAGGGGAGCTCCTAGAAGTTGGAAGGTTCCAACCAGCGGTTTAACTGCGCAACACACTTAAAATGGCAATGTCTTTCATTTTGACAATTCAACAACATTCATTGCGTTATTTAAGTTTTCAAGCAACAAATTTTTCAAACAAATGAAGCAATGGGTTGGGAATTTCCATCAAAAACCTTTGGGTTGTGACAGGAAGTGTGTTACGCAATTGGGACGCGGATAGGTGTGCATGATCAGAAATAGAGTTCGCTGTGAACTGTTGAATGTTATAAGCCCAGAAGATCCTTTGGGTTGCAAAGTTGCAGCGCACACAGCGCCCTACGAAACGCTCGTTGCATTACTCTTTTTGGCGCTGCCAAGTATTTAAAACCAGCAATATCTTAAGGGCTTGTAATAGTTCAGCTGAAATTCATATTTCACGCCCACTTCCCCGCGCCTTGTATCTTTCTATGCCGCTCGCACTGTCAAACTGATTCGGTTAGGGTGAACTGAACTATTGTTGGAAGGATGCCAGAAATAAAATGATTAAACTTATCATTAATTTATTACATTAGTATAAAAAAAATGCTTTCACATTGTATGTACCTACAGTGTATATAAAATTATAGCCTTTTAAATGGGCAGGTAAATAATATAATAAGTTTAACAAAAAAAAAAACATGGGAGGCCTTCATCTTTTGTATAGAAACAACGATAAAATTAAATGGCGATGGATGGATGGATGGGATGGATCTATGGCCAGTGCCGACGTCTATACCGCCACAAACGAACTACACAAGACATGGGACTGACGTCAAAATCCTACATCACGGACGCAAAGTTTACTGCAAAATCTGCAATATACCGGATTAGTTTTCAATTACCAACCAAAGAAAATTGTTCTGCCGCCATACATTGTCATCCTAAAACAGCGACAGCCAAATAAAATTACTTGTCTTTTTGCTGATTTTTTTGCCAAAAAATAGGCCAGCCCTCTGGTCACGAGAAGAGTCGACCAACCGCTTGGCGATTTCTGCAAAAACTAAGGAGGCACTCGGACCGCATGACCCTAGGTTTTAGCCCAATACTCGTACGGCTGGAACATAGAAGTCCCAATAAGATTGGAGTATTTGCGCCGTTTTGAGGTTTTACGCACCTGCAGTAGCCGCTACAGCACAGCCCGCCGAGCTAGGAATATGGGATGACGCAAGGGAGTCAACACAATATGTTAATGAAATGAAATTGAATTGTATTTCTTTTTTAATAATTATTTAAAATACAATTTTTAAATTAATATTCGACTATGATATCAAGGAGCTGCTACTGATTGATCCCTCATAATGTTTAATAATTTCGTGTTTTTGACTGTAACAAACCCTACACACTCACACTCACACCTTCATTCTACCTCTCCTCACACTTCACATGCACACTACACATACATTACACTAGAATAGAATAGAATAGAATTTATATGCAAATATGGGTAATACATAAGTAGTTGTTGGTATCTCAATACAGAGTTCTGCCATATTTCACCATTCGGCATGCAAACATTTTCATTAAGTATTTAAAATTGTTAAAATTTCAATTCTCATTTAAACATTAACTTAATTATTACACTCTCATTAAATAAATTTATTAAAATTCAAATTTTCATTAAATCATTCACTTAATTTTTACATTAAACCTACATTAAATAAAATTGTCAGTAAAAGATAAAAATAGTGGTCAAACTAAGTACCTACATTTTATTTTATTTTTTGTGTTTCGGTGTTGACATTGTTACTTACAACATCGCATTGGATTAGTCTGTAAAGGTGGTATATGTGATTATTTTTTTATTTTTATTTTTCAATTCAGTTTTTTTTTTCTATTTAGTTAATTTAAACATGTATGTTTTTATTTTCCCTTCATCGATATTTAATTTGTCTAGAGTTTGAAAATTTACCACTGCAATGTTAATTATATTTATTTCGGGGTGAGAGCCTGGTGATCGGTCACACAGGGTATCCTGGTATGGACGTCAGTCTCTCACAACGGATCATATTATGTGTATTGTTGTCGAAACGCTTGTCTCTATGTTTATAAATATGTTAACCTTTGTGAAGAGAGAAAATAAAGATATTATATTTTTATGTTAGTAACATATCGCGGGACCATGGGGTCCCGAACCTTTGGAAGGCGTACGAGGTGCCGAGGCCAACTCGCAGAGGCCCCTTGGAAATTTTGAAAAGGAATGAGGCACCTATCGACGATTATCCCTGTATGCACTGTGCAAGTGCACCCAAGGACAATCCCCGGTTGGTGTCGGACTATTGCAGGCTAAGGAAACAAAGATATTGGACTATTCATTTGGGTAGCTTAAGTGGACTGGTTATCTAGGACTATGGAAAGACTATGCTCCCTGCCTGACCAATGTTTTATATAAAATACAAAGATAAAATGGCAAGGAGTGACTTGCACACTCAATAATGGACCCGCAAAAACGGTCGCTAGCACACAGTGTCGTAGCGATAAGGGGGCAATATGTCCTGAGGTGCTTATGAGGAGTGGAGAGGTATCCCACGGCTATCAGGACAATCCCGGAAGTACGGTCAAGATCCCTACCAGCATCTTACTGGAATACTTCCTTCCTCCGAGCACGTTTGCTCTCGCGAATCTCAACTCAAGCCGGCCAATAAACGCAAGGAAGATGTGGGAGCTCCATTCCACGTCATTGTTCACTCCAGCCGGCTCATAAAGGCAAGCCAAAGGTGAGGAACAAGAGTTCTCCCGGGAGATAGGGTACGTGGGGTCGCTACTACCCAACGGCTCGCAACATGCTGCTCTTTTACATTCAATTGTATTTTAGGCTGATTTAGGCAGATTAAACGTTATTAAAAATACGGGATCTGCCCCACAGGCACAGGCGGACCACGGCTTTACGTGATTTTGGAGGCACGGAGGTATTACAACACCTTCTAGTTCTAATCTCCGGCTGTGTTGTAACATTCATTAAGTTTAAATAACAATGGCGAATTCTTATTTGAAATAAAATTGAACGTCTAAAATTGACACTTATATGAAAGAAATTTAATTATTTATCCATGTTTTTTTTAACTATCATATTATCTAGTTAAGGCCGAGTAAAAAAATAATGTTTAATGAAAAGTTATTTGACTACTTCGTTCTAAAAGATTAGGAAATTGTTGGTTGGATAGGTTTAGTATTGCCATTTTATATTTATTTTCCTAAATAGTAGGTATAGCGTAATGGCCGGGGTGCTGTCATCGTTTTTAGTTTTTTATTATATTAACATGGAGTAAATGAATAAGTAACATATTTATTTTGTACCTATATCTAAGTTTATTCTGTGTTCATACTTAGATAAGCACATTGCAGTAAAGTGGGAAAAATATCAAATGTTATGGCAATTCTGAACTAAAAAGACTAGTAACTGTATAAAATCAAAAAGAAAAAAATATAGCTTGGTTGTTGACATTGACAGTTTACAACTCTTGACCAGAAGCTTGCGCTCTGTCCTATGTTGTTCAAAAGTTGAACACTGAATATCTATTAATCTCCGCCTTCTCTAACGAAAAATCTTACACAATCTAGCTCAGAAAATGAAGCTGAGTTTTATAATATATTTTTCATTTAAAGACATAATAATTTAATTTCAAATAAAACAATGTATGGGAAGTTGCCATTGTTCTTTATGTTTACTATAAATTTGTTAAAAATATTATCCTCAAACCTTTCTCCAAACCGTTCTCTAAAAAATAAAATGATTAAAGTATCTAATTAAACCAAAAAGTTTTTTTCTGAACTCTCGAAAATAGGTACATTTACCTACCTAAATTTTTGACAAGTTTTTGACATTGATATGAAATTATGATATTGAACCCTTTTAAATATGTTTTTATAAATGAAAACAACAACATTTGGAAAAAATAAAAATACCGATGGCTTATTTTTACACGTAAATTTCATTTTACTTTAATACATAATTTCTTCAAAACATAAAACGTTATCAATCGGGTGTTTTGAGTGCAAGCGAAGTGACACAGGTTCCCCGTCTGATAGCCGAAGCGGTACTGACAAGTACTGAATCGGGGTCCTGTCGGGGGCCGGGCGGCAGGGCGGTCCAAGTTTTGATTGGTTATAAAACTTGGTATTTGCCATCTCATCTTTTTACGGTTATTATAACGGTGAAAAAATAAAAAAGAACAGATGGTATCTGCTTTAGGCACAGTTCGATTAGCCTGCAAAGTTTCATGACCTAATTTGAAAATTTTCATTGAATAATATCCATTTATTGTACGGTTCAGAGGTAACTTTGAGATTTCTTTGTATCGAGAAAATTGTATGCAATCGTGTATTTGAAACACATAGTTCTTAGTAGAAGTCCTTATCTATACTGCATATTAATTTCAAAGTGAATACTACAGTACTGTTGAAACTACAGCCATTCATGTTAAGACAATTTTCGCAATCTGAGGTAGTACAAGCCCTTAAAAAAACCGTACCTAATTAGCTCCATCAGATAGAATTCCTATAGTTTTGTACGTACATCATACATTTACTTGCAGCGACATCCGAGTCCGCCTAAAGGTAGCGTGATGGCTGATTCTTGTATAATTCACTTAATATTTGCATGGTGGAATTCGGTCACGTGGTAGCGTTCCAATGTATTATTTTATGCTTAGAATTCATCACTTTAATTATGATGTAGTCCTATATGTAACCAAGTGTTAACGGTTAAGTTGACGACACGTAATTTTTTTCACCAAAATATGTAAACTTGTGATGGAAGCACAGCTTGAGAGAAACGGACGGTATGTATATTGAAATGTAAGTTATAGACGTCGAGATCATATAAGTCAGAAGGTAATTTAGTGGATTCAGCAATTTTAGATTTTACGAGAGTTTTATTGATTTACAGGTTATGTTAAAGTCTGTCTGTTTCATGCCATCTAGATTATGTGTAATTTTAACTTATTTAAATTCCAATGAATTCGTCTTATTTGACTTGTCCTGTCTATCTTTATTTAGGTTTCGAAAGATGAGTATTGATAAAAATAACTACCTGAACATAAAATTGTGGTATGTTTTCAAAGCGAGGTATTTAAAATTGATAAGTACCTAGCTCTTGATTCATAATTAGTTTGACTGATATACGAAATAGCTTTACATAAAACAGCAATAAACAGTCATTCCTAAAATCACGCGAAAAACATAATTACATTGTGTTATTAATTTACGACCTATATTCAAAGCCAAATATAGCGATAATCGGCTCCGAACGGCCTATTACCGCACCAACGGCATTTTAACACGATATCTAACATTCAGGAGCGAAATTATAGTAACAGTAACATCAAATAAAAATAATATTAATATCGTGCTAATCGCTAACAAAATATACTAATATAGAAAAAAAATACGAATACTAACAGCCGATTATTTTTAATATAAAACGGAATCCAAATCGCCGATTAACTCGATTCGAATTTTAAAACTGTGATTCGAATAGGCCTTCTACAAGAATTCGAACGATACAACCATAAAGCGATCATTCAATTTTGTGTGTTTTAAAATGCTAATCGATTTCGAAATCGATTGATTTATCTATATTTAAAGTAGATTATAATTTTATATCTATATTTATAAACGGTGTGGGTTTAGGAGACGAAGAAATGCTTCTTATTCCTCGCTAATTGAATAAGAACTTTATTTAATTAATATTCAATAATTATGTTATAATATTACTGTGAATAAAGTGTTTTGATTAAGATGAAATAGGATCTTTGGTAGACTTTCACAGAAAACATTTCGTATCTATTTAGCGTCCTATTTCCATGCTAATCACTACGAAATATGATGTGTTCAAATCGAGCCTTTCCACATTATTTTAAAAGTCTAAAGTTACTTACCAATGTCATCTTAAAGCTTATGTCGTTATTCGTATTCTCCTTTCTCTTACTTACAGGGAAAATATCAGTAAGGGGCTGTAACAGGTGCACAGACAAGCACCTTTTAATCAGACAACACCAATTAATGTTTCACTTTATATTGCATTTTAATTATAACAAACATACTGACTTTCTAGTAAGTATACCAAATTCCGTTCAAGGTCAACTTTATCGTCAAGAAGAGTTTCCGCTGATAACAAAGAAATACATCAAATAGCTCCGCAACCGTTGAACCTGATCATAATCGATTAAAAACCGTACAAACTCGTTTGTAATATTATGTAAAAATCGGTCGACGAAAGCGCCAAGCTAAATAAGTCTGATTAATTCTTCAACAAGGCGATTATCATGCGCTATACAGATCCATGTTTAAAAGACTGTGACACTCGGTGATTCGACATGTTTATTAGCACGACGCAAATATTCCAATAAATTATTTAAATTATACCTAGAAAACACCTATTAATAGAGAATCACCAATTTGCTCTAGCCATCACCAGCAAAACTGCCAAATAAAATTGGAACTTACGTCTTTAATAATAAGGTGCAAAAACTATTATGTAAAACGAAAATAGATCGTAGCAGGCAGGCATATTCACTTAACTCGATTCTCGATTTTCGAGAATCTTTAGCGATGGCCTATTCAATAACCGTTCGGTATCGATATAAATTGTTATTGGCGACGTGAGTTACCGTTTCGGAGATGGCGATGTACAGACGGACAGTGGAATAAATATAGAATGAGGCTTATCTGTATACGGTATCGGTGATGGAGAGATGTTGATAGCTTGAGTGGGTGATGCTCCTTTTATTTGTAATAGATGTCGCCGTGATCGAATGTTATGTCAGCTAGGTGTTACAATTGGTGCTAAAATAATATTACTGTATGTAGGCTCAGGTACTGTACGGAAATGTTAGTAGCACAGACGAGAATAATAAAGTCATCTAGATACACCTACTGTTCATATACAGACTACTACTACAAAGGCGACTGCCTCCATTTTTGAACCTCATCCATACTCAATAACTTTATGATTTACCAGTGTTTTATTTCTTAAGCATAGTATAGTGTGGGTTCGTATAGCTACCCAACAACTCAATCTCGCAAACAATGCCATTTGCTGGTATCCCATTGAGTGATCAATTCAGATTTGTAAGGGAAAAACGCTTGTCTCAGCTTATTCTTTTAGCTCAACTACGCTATCTACAAGGTGGCAGGGACATCGACGTGCAACCTGTTACCATGGCTTCAGTACATGATTCTGAATCCAACATTGAAATTTTTCGTCGGTTATTAAAAATATATTAGCTGTTCTATACATTTTGACCGTGTAGGTATTGCACTTTTCTATGAAACAACAGATTTTATTTTTATAACCGACTAAAAATTTCTACGCTAGAGGTTCTAGAATCATGTGCTGAATTCATGCGCATCGATATCTCTGTTACCTTGTATATATTTAGTTACTCGTATAAAACTGTTCATAAAGAACTCAATGGTCCGTCATTCAACACTATGAACATTGTTATAATGCTTATTGAAAGCGATTGCTAGTGCGTTTCGAAATTAGACTGCTAAATCCTCTTATTTGAACCCCTCACATAACAGTCATTCACTGCCCGGTTCAGTCATCACACTCGTAGATTAGTTACCAAAGAGATGGATGCCAAACCCCTGCCATTCCCCTGCCATTTCTGCCAGATTGATGCCAGTAGCCTGCCATTCCTGCCAGATTGATCGGCGGCCGCTGATGTGGAACTAAATTATTGACCGCTTTATTTTTAGTGTTTACATACGTCACTATTTATATCGTGCGAGTCGATAAGAGTGGGTTAGGCTATAACTTTACATGGGTTAGTCAGAGGGATTGATTCTATTAAATAGTCTAGATGTGGTCGTGGGTCTGCTTGCGTTTATATTTAGTAATTTTCTTTAATGAAAAATATGCTGTGTGCTTTTCAAGGTATCCCAAACTACCTCTCTGCCTTATTTCATGAATTTTGATTCGGTTTAGAAGTGAAATGATCCTGGTAAACCTATAAATCCTAAGGTAAATCGAATAGAGACAAAGATTCTCATCAAACGTGGTAATTTTTCTCTCGACATCTAATTGGCGCGACCAACGAACAATGTTCATCAAAGAACCTTATGTTTGAACTGTTAGTTTTTTAATGCAGTGCACTATGCTCTCGAGGTTGTCGAGGAAACTGCATTTCAAATTCCAGAAAACCGTTCTTTAACTTTAACTTTATAATAGCTGTATATCGATATAATGCTTAGAGGGTTCATAATAAACAGTTCCACAGAGGTACTCGCATGTACACAAAGTACTTACTTAATCTAGGTGTCCTAACAGTCGGTGGCTGTCGCATCGTAACTCACGCAGCGGCCGACAGGTGGCGCTAACTGTCCCGTTCTCATGGCGTCATACATACACACGATTTATTAGTGAATTATTATATCCTATCGCGTTGATACATAATTTTGATACTATTTCTGGTATGAACTTTTAGTTTGCTACGTAATATAAGGTTATTACCTAATGCGGTGTAAATTGTCATGACATGGCCAAATTGTATTGACTATGCGTCACCCGTTGTCGTCAATAAAAATTGAAAGCAAAGAATTATATTAATTTAAGAACAAAAGCCAAGCTGAAGTGAAAGAGGGCGGACACGTAGCATGAATGCTCACGATGGGCAAAGATCGTCACTAATTACTGGACGCCTGAGGGAGGACATCGCCGTCGAGGTAGCCCACGGCGAAGGTGTGACGATCTGATAATGTTAGCAACATGGCCAGAGATCGCACAAGACATGGTTAAGAAGGAAAATAGGAGGCCTTTGCCCAGCAGTGAGATACAATATAGTTCATAAAAAATAAAAAACCAAAGCATTTAAAGAACAGGCATGTTATTTGAAAAAGAACTTTGCCACCTATCATTTCAGGCTCTTGTGCAAAATTAAAACTCGGTAGAACAAACGCAAAAAATTCATCACTCTCGTGCCACATACTAAAACATAGTCCGACCTCTGTCTGAACAGTATAAATATTGCAAAAACCTAGCCACCTCAACGTCACAACATCGATCCTTGCAACACCTTCGAGACTTAATCCAAAGCCAAAGAAAACTCAAGGATTAACACTTTGGACGGCGCTATACCAAATGAGCACCAACAGACTTCGGGACTTCGACCACAAGGCGCTTGAAGTCCCAGGTATACTCGCTTATAGCGTGATTGTAACGCGCCTTGACGCCCGATGTTCAGCTCAACTTTGTGTCAATAGCGCAAGGGAGAAGCGGGAAGCGGGCTTGGATCGCTCGTGGTTTTACTATACACTCGTATTTCTATCAATGTTGTCCCGGATGCTTCTAAATGGTTTTTGTTTCTTATTGTTTTATGACCACGTACTACTTATTGTCCTAAATTTATTTATTTGTATTTAATTTTACAACTAACAAAACCCCAATAACAATATTTCTCGTTAATATTAGGACCCTGCTAAATTATGCTAGAAATAATTCAAACAAATATATACCAACCTAAAGATGTTCTTTCTACTATGCTATCAGCATCTAAGAAGCCTCTCTGCTCAAAACCCATTATGTCAAAAATGACTATAGTTATTATTCAGCAATAATTGATTTTAAATTTCTTTTTGATGTGAAACATCTATAGCCGCGGGTTAAACCGATTGTTGGCGTGGCGAAGCGTCGCCACGGTATACGATGGTATGTTTCACGTCTGCCAGGCGTCCCGTGATGGCTCAATATTTTTCTGTTTAAAAATATATGTTATTGTTTCTTCTAATAAGCACTGACTTCTGCTGCATTTTAGTCTTATAATAATCGTGGAGTCAACGCCTCTGCTCCTGTTGTTGGCTTTTTTTAAACTTTTGGTTTCGTTTAACATCTTCTTCTTCTTTAGAATATGACTATATGCGTTCGCTTCACTACCACCCGCTGTCGCTCATACCTCGCGCCTTCCACTGAACTCGATCGCTGATAAATTCTATCAATAACATCTTGCCAAGACGTCGGGACCCTTCAATAGTGTTTACCGCTAGAACCGTGTAGTATAACGCAGCTCTTATGGTTTTGTCATGGTCTCCCATGTTATGAGATTTGACGGCTCCTAAACCATCAATTGGTGGAGAAGCTACTTTAAAGGTACCAATAAAGTGACCTAAATAATAAGTGACATTTAAAAATAACACGATAGTTGGATATTTTAAGTCGGCATTGATCGTGCGGATTTTTATGGTGTATTAATGGAATAAAAATCTATTGTGGAAAGAATTGTAGTGTTCATAGAAAGGTAATTAGGACGGCACGGTTGGCGCAGTGGTTAAGCGATTGACTACTGCGCAGCGTGTCGTGGGTTCGATTCCCGCGCGGAACAAATATTTGTATGACCTACAAGTAGTTGTTCCGAGTCTGGTTGTTTGTGTATGTGAGTTTGAATGTTTGTAAACGCACCCACGATGTAGGAGAAATTCCTAGAGTGGGTAAACGTTTATTAAAAAAAAAAAAAATGGATTGACGTAAGCTATCAAATTGTCGTTTGATGCATTAATGGCAATGCCTCAATTATTGTGTATGGGCTTTGGGTTATATTTAATAGTTTTTCGTTCTTCGTTTTATAATCATTCCCCTTTGATTCCTCATTTATGAATTTGCTCAAGTTACAGTTATTAGTCAAAGTTTTAGTACTTACCTTGTTTACGCTTTACCTTATTTGTTTCTGTCCAGTGTCCAGTGTGACAGTTAGGGCTGCCTACTTGGGACCTTACGCACTTTATAACAGTGTGGGTTTTTCAACGACATTTCCTTTTACAAATAGTGACGCATTGCATCGGCATTTAGGATTTCAAAACTGGAACACACCTAGAGTGACATTTTTGAATTGATAATAAAAAAGTCATCGCTCTTATAAATTCGCGAGTGATTTACTGTTTTAGTTTTATTACTTTCTTCTCACGGTATTTGTTGAAAGCTTTACGGTATTATTGAATTCCCCTTTGACTTCCATAATATTATAGCAAATATAATTATTTTGATTACCTACTATAATTGGAATAATGCCTGAGTCACTTCTCTTGGTATTAAAATTCAGCTGCGTTTTCTTTCAGCGTCTCCTCTATTCTCTTCGAAGTTTCCTTTCTCATTATGACCTAATTAGGAGCATCAATTCCTTTGCTTTAAATTTTACTCTTCGAATTCCAAGGAAAAAAAAGATCTTAAATAAATAATTAGTCAACCTTTTAGTCTTACTAGATATATTACCACCCGCAGGCCTCACGTTTGCCTAACTACGACACACGTACATTTCATCGTCTGACGGAAACACCTCTTAGATTTAAACACCTTGTTGCTACAATAACGTCAAAATATCTCAATTACAGGCACCTATCTCCTGTCAGCATCCATCTTGTCGACACCTCGTTGTCAGTACATCAGGTACGAGTACAACCGTACAAGGTGCTCGTGACTAGCGCCACGACTTCGACAACTAACGATACTTAATGTCACTGTGTCCCTCATAACGTATTATGTGGTTTCGTATTAAGAATGTTCAAAAGGGGATATTGGTTTTTAAAAAGTTTGCTGGTCTGTGTTGAGGTTACTTTAGTAGATCTATTGATCTTGCCTGTGGAAAGTTTGGGTCGTTTGCTCAAGTTATGTATAGTGAATTTGAGATTTTTGTTTCCTGTATATTGTTGCCACCATCATTTTTCTCTGTATCTCTCTCGCCTCTATCAAATATTCACATTGTATCTTAAACTGAGATAATAAACTGAGGGTCTCTTCTTTACTGCCAATTGTAACATCTTTGTTGCAAGTTTTAAATATTCCTCCTATGTTAAAAGTTTCATCCCTTGTTTTACGGTCACGTCAAATAACCCATTCGCATTTCCTGAAGGATTTATATTGGCTGCTTCCAGAAACTATTACATTCCCATCGACTGCAATATCTAAAGTTGACTTCAGGGTTACCACAAGGCCATTTTCTATCATTTACATCAGCCACCATCATTATCACAATATTAAACATTTTAACTTTGCCTTACGTCAACATCAATCACAGCTCGACAAAGTCCCACTAACTCGGTACATTAGGTAGGTACTGTAGGTACAGGTAAGTCGTGACCAGTTCTGCCGACCCTGTACAGGTGTCTCCGACAGTGTCACTATGCCTGAGAATGTATTACTGGGTATTGTAGTATTATTACCTCAGTTGGTAACAAGCAGACAAGTTTGTTAGGGCTTTTGTGGTGAATACGCACTACCTCTGAAAATATTTGGCGTCAATCTGTGTTTGTGATAAAAAATTCAAAGCATGTTTTCAAATTAGATCATTTATATATATTTTTTTTTTTTTTAATGGGTGTTTACTGTGTTCATGGGGGAAAGGCTATATCATTCGATCTTGTTCAGTACCTACATGCCTTATCCACTTGCTTTGCTTTATGATAAAGCTTTTCTGTTACCATGGCAATTAAACTCAAAACATGGGAACTGGCAGGCCTAGGAAAGTTCAATCAATCAATCAAAATATTTTATTTCACATAAACCAACATGGGCACTTATGAAACGTCAGAAGCTAGGTGCACGGTTCCAATTGGTTGTTTCCTATGGAGAAGAGCCGGCAAGAAACTACACGGTTACTCTTTTAAAAATAAGGTGCTTTTACAATGTTTCAAATTACAGTGTTGATAGATATAGGAGGGCAGTGTAGGCCTGCCAACAAGTAACATGTACTCAACAAAATATAAAAAGGTATAGCTACATTCACCGTAGCTTCACAAAAGCTACATTCACAAAATGCGTCTCAGAAATACCTATTTAAACCAAACTAATCTCCAATAAACAATAGGAAGACAGATAAATCGCCTTCACCCTGATACCAGATAAATATCGTATCGGCATCGCCTCGTGAACTATCACGAACGAATAACTCACTACGACTGCGTACGCGCAACGACATTTCGATATTCGCCATTTTGATCTATAACACGACACGCCCCGACTTCACCTGTTGCTGTGATAAATTAACGGTTTAATTCGTTGACAGTACTGACGGTTTGTTGTTACGTTTGTTACACCTTTCGACTGTAGCTGTTGGTGAAGATAGCTTTTTTTTTGAGTGAGCTTAAGCTTATATTTTTGTTGGTGTTTTAAAAAGAAGTATTACTAGAGCTTTGACTGCATTTATATATTTCACATGGGTACAAAATAGTTGCTTCGTGTCATCGGCTTAAACTTAAAAATCAAAACATAATTAACGTCCCGAAAACATACTCGTAATTATTGTTAAAATTAGGTACCCCTTGCCTGAGGTGGATTGGTGACAAACATAGGTAACGCTATTTGTATCCAAATTAAAGACATAATTTCACCATGTACCTACTTATGTAAAATGAGCTGTCGTATAAACTTCGAATACCCCCAAAATAACCGTTATTTCTTCTTCCTAATTATCATGAAACATAAATTAATTCATAATCAAGTGTCAATTTAACATCAGACTACCAATTTAGTTGAGTAAAATTCTCGATTTCGCGTAATGATCTGTAATGGTAATGACAGCCGCGGTTTGGTCTGCGCCTGCGCCGCTCCCCATTAGGCGCCGTAAATCGGCCGAACTGCGCATGATTGCAATGCCGGACCAAATTAGCGCGTATTGAAATTTCCTTGTGTTATTAACTTATTATTGACAGGTGTGCGCTGATTGTTTTATTATTAAGATGTCCTGTAATTAGGGCTTGTAGGTGTCCGTAATTCAGCACAAAAAGGAAAGACTTTCATCACCTTAGGTCAGTTACGTTACGTACTTTTACATACACATTAGTACATTTTACTCGCTTTTAAGGCCAGGTGTCGTGGTAAATGATAAGCTAGGTTTTTTTCGTCCGACTGGTAGCCCTTTTGCCTTTTCTATTAATAAAAAAACCATATTTACGAAAGATTATATGGGTGATTAAGTGTTATTCATAAAATTATATGAAAGTCATTATTTTATAAAATATAATAACTAGTAAGTGATGGTTTACTTACGCTACTTGATGAGTAATTGCTATCAATCAATTCAAGCTGCCCCATTTACAGCTGAACATAAGCCTCTCTAAAGCTGCGCTAAAAAGGGGTCATAATCGGCACAATCAGACATTTATTTTAATAGTTCTATGACAAAACCACTAAAACATACATGCATGCATATATTGCTACCCAACCACTAGCACCTTTAAGAATGTAAACGAAACCTTTGTTAAAGCTGTCGAGCTCGCAAACAACAAACTGGTCGGACAAAATTTGAGTCGAATCGACATCTAAAGAAGAAGACTGCATTTAGATTTCTAGATAATAAACATCTTATACAAACAAACGTCAGAACCTTACCCTTCTTCTGCCGACTTAAATCCATCAAAGTGTTCCAGCTGAAACGGGCCAATCAATCTATCTCGGCAGTCTTGTCTCGTGTGATTACTGCGGGTTAATAAGACTGGGGCGCGGGTGTCTCAGGCACCTGTGGAGCGACTTGTTGCGCCGCAGACGTTTGAGGGTTGACAGTTTTTGTTGCTCCATGTGGGCGATGTTAGGGTATAAAGGCAGATAAATTATTTGCAGTGTCCAAACTAATTATATTCTAACCTCCTTGTAAGGCAACGGTGCGGTTTAAAAGAAGGTGTAGTGACAAAAATTGAAAAGAGTATGCTTAAGTGGTTTGGTCATGTTGAGAGGATGAATGAAGGGCGACTAACAAAAAGTATTTATAAGGCAGATGTGAGTGGAAACGCCGGTAGGGGACGTCCTAGGAAGACATATAGTGATCTTATTGGTGATGTTCTTCAGTAAGGTCAGGTGCTTATTACTCGCAACCGGCGTGCGTGTATGACCAGATGTATGAACGGAAACGAGGCAAAAGGAGTATGTAAGGATCGTAGCAGGTGGCGTTCTGTAGTTTCTGCCAACCCCCATGGGAAGAAGGCGTGAGTTTATGTATGTATGTTACTTATAAACGTACTATACCAGGTGAATAGTTACACACCGATTTCTCTCTTTCAGTCGTCAGTAATTTGACTTTTGAAAAAAGAAGACAAAGCGTTGTGTAACTAAACAGACGCTATGCAACGTTTATTAGTAAGGAGGTAAGAGATTATTGTCTAGTGAGCCAATTTATAACGTTTTTACAGAAAAAAACTTTAAAGATAAACAAATCTTGCTGAAAAAAGAGATTAGGTTATTTATCAGCCCTGAAAAAGAATAACGGGTGCGGAAGCATAGACTATTAGATTGTATAAAAACATAGTGTTTGTTTAAAAAATGTTTTAATCGTTTTCTATGTAGTGCTTAAGACAAATTAGGTTTGGAATTAAAATTGGCTTCTAATATCATGAGAAATACACAGTGCTGCAGTCGTAGAGTTTGGCATTTCACGAATCGTTTAAGACTCAGTGTGAGGTTTGATGGGTCACGTCAGAGTAAATGTCATTTATGAATGATTAGGTACGAATGAGATTTATGTGAATTGACATTATTGCTGCAGCTAGCCGTAAGAAAAATCATCATCATTGTTGTTCTGGCCTGCTTTTAAACCTTCGAAGCCTTGGCAGATACCACCATTCTTAAAACATACGTTTTAGTTAGCAGAAAGAATGATGCTACAGCCACCCATCACCTACCAACCAAACCCAAATAGCAAAAAAACTACTAACTAAAGTTAGCAACCTCTCAAATCCTGAATATATTTCAGTAAAATGCTTCGTCCTGACGTTTCTTGTAGTCGTGACAAGACGCTTTCATAACTCCCACAAACAGGCGTGACGCGACAACGCGACACAAAGGCACCGCTCGTCGCGTGACACGCGATGCCTTTCTGTTGCGCTATCGCGTCGCGCCAGTGTACACGAGCCTTTAATCGTAGACTAAAAGCTTATACAGGGTGGCCCTTTTCTTAATCCACACGACCAATAAATAATAACTACTTTCCACATATTAAATAGCAATACTCCTCGATCTAAAACATAAAGCCCTGAACACACGGTACGAGACGATATCGCTAATAAGTACAGGACAGAATAATGAAATCGGTCGACGCTGGTAGATGATTATCGACAATTTCGCGATATAATTTATAGCGGGTAAACGATCTTAGGAGCTCGGTGCGTACGCGCATCGATAAAAGTTGCTATTATATTATTGTGCGGCGTGTACACTGGGGGTTTTGTGCTCTTTTGCGATCAGATGGAAGGACAAACTTTTAGTAAATTTTTCTTTCTTATTTCCATTTTAACAATTTTAAAAAACTTGTTTATTTTTTTTATTGAGGCCCGTCACAAAAATATTTGTTGTCTCGTGACCCTACTGACTCCTTCTTCTACAGGAGGCCATCGTATGCAGAAAATTAACGACTTAATAAACGAATAAAACATCCTTATTTTTTTAAATTCTGGTCGTAAATAATTAATTATGAGTTTTTAAATACTTTATTTTAAAAAAAGAATCGTGTCAAATAACACCTACACAACTTTAATGACCAAATGCGATATTTAATTGCCATTTAATTACCATCTAATTTATTTGAGTTATATCCAAATGTGGAAAGTGGTAGCTCCCTAATTCGGTTATAAATGACATAAATCAGGATATTAATTTAAGTAGGAGGTTTTAACTGTTTTACTAGTATTTAATCTAAACCTTTTTCTTTTAAATTACAGCATCAAATGTCATATTGTTTTAAATAGGCAACAACAGAATGTTACTATTTATGTAACGTGTGAATAAGACCTAACACTCACCTTAACTTAGTATCTAACTGTGACATAACATTATCTAGGATAAGTAGTAGGTATGATTATTCTGAATTAGACAACAACATGAAACGTGGTCCAGTCAGATATAAACAGCCACACACAATGTTGTATCTTCAACTACTCCAGTATGTACTCCGCTTTACCGC
Source organism: Griposia aprilina (assembly GCA_916610205.1). Classification (NCBI taxonomy): domain Eukaryota; kingdom Metazoa; phylum Arthropoda; class Insecta; order Lepidoptera; family Noctuidae; genus Griposia; species Griposia aprilina. The sequence continues at coordinate 22,982,158 of OU744295.1, read as the reverse complement.
GAAGCACCCTGCCTCCCTTATTACCGGTACAAGCCAACGTTGTCCATTACTCGGACACGGAGAGGTGCGTCTTATCGTTAATTACCGGCTGACTTACCGGTTTACCGATTACCCGCGTGATTTACCAGCGCACACCACTATACTTTACCGATTTCAATTACCGACACAGTGCGTTTGGGTTTTGTTTTTTGTTTGGTCTTCCTGCGTAGTTTTTAATTTGAGATGTGATTATAGGATATGACATACAGCAGTCGACTCGTATCTTCTCATTAGATTTTCTTTGTCTATCTTAACTTATATATAAAGAGAAAATATTTGATATTTTGTATGTTTGTTTGTTATGCTTTACTGGATTAGGATATAGGATACTTTTTATCCGATATCCCACGGGAACGAGCCTTAAGCGGGTGAAAACGCAGGCCGCAGCTAATTAGCTATAAAAGCGTCAGTCAGCAATCAAATCTCCACTTATCAAGACCAAGGTGTTTGGCCAACAAAGAATATGAAGACCTCTGGGTAAAGTAAACTGTCAAAAAATTCTAAATTCGTAGTTTGATCATTGCAAACAGACAGATTCACTATCGCTCTCTTATTATTGAACCATTTTCTTATTAGTAAGATTAGTGGGAATTCACTATGATATAATAGAATCTTATGTGGGTGTAGTTACTATAGCTGCACCTCTGCCGCATCCTTCGGGGAAACGTGCATGATATTATGTGATGTTAGAATCTTCATATGAAAATCCTAAATTAAACACTCTTTTCACTGAACTTAATTCAAAAAAGGTCCGACTCCATCAAAACGCTTGATTCCAGTTTAATCAGCGGTTACAAAGTAATCTAAAGCTGATCGTCCGTCCGTCCGTCCGCTGGTCCATTCAGAGCCGAATCTTAGCATAAAGGACGCCATTGTCTTCGATCGACGCTTCGTTACAGCGAGATGGTTCACTGATTGGTTTTTATTTGGAATTCTGTATGTTTGTGGAGATACATATAAGTAGATATTTTTACTCTGAAAAAGATGGAAGGATTGCTTATTTGTTAGCAGTTGTTACATTTAATGTGTTGATAATCATCAGAGATCGGACATTTGGATGCATATTTACCTAAAGTATTTTTTTGATATAAAAGTGTGGAATCGGCTTCTTAAAATACTTTTTTTGTAAAAAAATAAAATCTGATGCATATTTATTTCAAATTAATCTTGACCCCCGATGCAAATATGTGTATTTAGGGTGTAAGAGGAGGTGTGGTGTGTATTAGTTAACACAACACAAAAAACCTAAATTAATATAAATATTTTTATTAAATTAAGTACTTATTATATCTTGATTGGGCGTAAATATTACCTCGGCTACGAAAACTTTAACCACAAACTTTCGATCGCTATGATTGGGTCCGGTTTGGTTGGCTGAAATCTAATGTTAGCGGGATTGTTTCGATACAAAAGCGCATTCCATATTAGCCAACCTCTCAACTTTAGGTGAATATGCATCCGAATATCCGATCTCTGATAATTATCTAAACGTAAGCATCACTTTTCATTTATTTAGAAAGTGTATTATAAAGGTTCACTTGCAGAATTATGTAAAAGCTTTGTTAAATAATGCTTATTGAAGATATTTTACAGATAATAAATTTCACTTTCTACTAATTATCTTAAGGAAAAGTTTTGCTAGAAGCGTTTTAATCTTATCGAAATTGACACAACCGTGACACCATAATTGTAGAAAAAGTGTAATAACAAGTGACGACACAAAATTTAAGATTATTTCGATCATTAAAATAATGTTTACGCGAATATAATGATTGATCCAACAGATGAAATAACAAGTTAGCAAATTAATTAAAGGTCAACTTCCACTAATTAGAATACTTAAACAATTAATACATCTATAACTTGCCATGTTATCTTAATTTAAAGCAATTAATACCATTAGCATTACGATTTGCGTTAGTATTTCCATCAGATTATGTTAAATGTCTTCATATTTTTGAAGACAGATTTATGTAAAAAATAGGCGTTTGGCATTCTAGAGTATAAAACAGGATTTTAGTTTTCTATTTTGGCCCAGAAAAAGACATAAATAAAAATATCAGAATCTAGAATCACATTTATTTTAATATATTGGAGAAATAGCCTTAGAAGAAGCTATTTAGTTTTAACACCTAAATGCCTCATTACGGCAGCAAAAAGTCAGGCAAGCTCATAGTAAAATCTTAAAACACAGTAACCTTCGGTTTATCGCGCAGTGACAAGTCAAAATATTAGGTATACAGAAAATATTATTTGTATAGCAAATAGAAAACAGTACCTAGTCTTAAAAAGTTGATCCACCAACAAAAGAACTGCATTCCAATAAAATACACAACGTGTTGATTTTCAAGACTTTTCCTACAGTTTCAAAACCAAAGAGAATCTATGGCCGTCTCAACTAGAGACGCCATCGCTTTGCCGTTTAATTTCCCCGTAAATCTGCACCTATAGTTGTACAAGGATCTTTTGGCGCGTTGTCAAAATCGAAACATAAGCCGCCATTTTGTTTTTCCATACATTCTAAAAAACAATGGCACAAACGATTACCACCAGCGCCTCCCTGCCAACGTCATAAGTCGAGCGCCTAAAGATCCTTGTAGCAGTGTAAGTACTTACATTACAATACTTACCTGTCAAAGCTCGCTCTTCCGCGTCATTCGCTGTCAACGGCCTTTCAATCGCTACACTGAGTCACAGGTAGCACACGTCATGGGTATTTTACCTTCCACAAAATAACAGGTAATGTAGTTGCCCCAACAATTTCTAGATCTTGATAACCCCTAGTTAAGTGCGGCTGCCTCCACAAATAAGGTGTATTAATACTCCCATTCAAGGCTGAGATGTATGACGGAGTTAGTGAGTTGTGTTCGTTTCTACGCAATAATACGTACTCTGTGCTCATTGTTGTTACTGACTTCCGTGCTTGGGAATGTTTTCTAACTAGTTGTGATTTTGTGCGTGCTGATTTTTTGTTTGTAGTAGGTTTTGTTCAGGGTTTTGCTTTCATAGCTAGGATATGCAGCGTGTTGCGAATTTTTAAATGGCCAGTTGAGGTTTAGAGCTTTTAAGCAAGTAGCTAGGTAGAAAAATACGAAATATAGAAGAAAGATGTAGAAAAAGTCTTTTGAAATTAACCTATCAGGCACTGTTCATCAAATTAAGCTCATTTAAGTTACAGATACTTAGGATTCCAATATTCCATTGAATCATCGCCCATTTCCAATAAGAGACCATATAGAGGCTTCTCAACAAAACCGTCTATAACTACCGATACAAAAAAAAACATCAACCATCCCCAGTTAACCCATCAAATACTGAAGAACTTGCGAACACTAGCAGTCTTCGCAACCTGCGCTAACGCATAATGCGACGAGAGATAATAAATTCTCGTTGATCGTCCACATTGTGCGTTAGAGCGGGACGGCGACATGTTTATGCGTCGCCCCGCCCACGCGCCCGCACAGCTTTCGCGCCAGTTTTTCTGCAATAACTTCAAGTTAAGGAGACGTGATGTATTTCAATTTCTTAGTGCTGTGCCTAACGGCTGGTTAATTGCTGTTTTGTTGGATGATTAAGTTATTAACTTAGTTTACAGCGCGTTGATCTGAAGCTTAGGTATAGTTGCTATGCGGACAGTAGCTGTAGCTTTACGGGAAATTCTTGTTATTAATTATACTTTCCCTCCCTTTATTTTCACTAATAAGAATTTAGCACTTCCCCAATACATAGTCATCATAACTCATCTAAGGGGATGATGATACAATATAGATTTTGCTGAAAGGCAATGGAGTTAGTAGACAATACAAAGTAGCAAATCATGTAACAACCCTTAGAAAGCAATAGAATGATCTATTCTTCACTGAGAATGCTCCACCATAGATCGGCAGCTATGTAAATTCCAATAAGAGCCTTTATTCATGCACCAATAACACCAATAAATACCATCAAAGTATCGTTTAAGGAAACGCGTCCATAAAGCGTACCACGCAGGCGGCCTGCTCGAATATTATTAAAAACAAAAATCAACATTCATTGTATTGAAGCCTCCCATATCAATCTGTTTGTATTTTCAGCAATAAACCACGTCGGGCTTCAGAATGGGCCTAACTACAATATTAGGCCCTTCCAGTATTATAAAATCAAAATCCTTTGAAAGCGTGTAAAGAAAACGAATGCGTTACACCCACGGTTTAGGTACAAGATGTCAAAGGTCTGGTGTGTTTGAGAGCGGGGAGCGAGAAGTGACTAGCGAGTAAGGCCCACTTGCACCGCCAATCACTAAACAGGTTTAGCGCTAAACGAGTTTAAAACAGAAATCTGTTTCTATCAAATGTTGGAAGATGACAGAGACAGAATGATGTTTAAAACTCATTTAGTGCTAAACATGTTATAGTCATTGGCAGTGCAAGTGTGCCTAAATGGTGTTAAGTTTCGCAGATATAATCGTTACTTTTCTACTTGGCATAAAATAAGTTCTGTATTTATCAAGTGCTTGTAACCTCTTGTAAGTGCAGCACGCACCTGAGGCAAAATGCATTTCATTTAGATTTAAGCAATTACTTTGTATCTCATTGTAAGTGAACCTATTTATTGTTCTTATGAGAATAAATTCTTTAAACTTATGTGACGTTTAGCCATTCTTGTAAACTAACGCTAAATTGCTGCTTTTCGCCCTGAATAGGTACGGGAAGGAACATTATCAACAGTAGAAAAGCCAGCTTAGATATATCATGGAAAATTCACCTGGACAGGGAGGAATTAGTGATCACAGCTATTTATTGTCTTTCAACCTTCACACTGATTAATTTTCACTTTGTAAAGCTACTCGCATACAAATGCTTTAAATTTCTAGCAGTGGCACCATACCCATTGCATTGCCACGTCAGATAACTCAGTGCTCCTCAAGAGACAATACATGGTGGCGTTAATGAAGTGTGAGGCTGTGACAAAGGACTAAACTACTTGTCAAGTGTCTACGTCATACTGCTGCACTAAACTATTTTCATATCACACGTCTCGCTTGCAGTGGCGCCTGCCCCTACAGCTCTCATGTCAGATAACTCAGGCGTCGCACAAGCGACTTGATGGCGTTAATAAAATGTGAGGCTGTGACAAAGGACCAGCCTCCTACTATGCGCGTCATGTGTCGATGTCACAGTCTCTAGGACCATCGCGGTGTGCACTGACACTGTAGGAGAAAATAGACTTGATATTTATGTGGGCATGGAGTCGGAAGGTTGGATAGAAGTGCTTGCTACATTTTCAGATTACTGATCATTTGATCCTAAGACGTTTAGTGATTTTTAGAAATGATACGCAAAATACAGTATTTTGTTTAAAGCTTCCTCTCTCTTATAACCTCACTCAAGTGACCGCGTTCAATGGGAAAGCGAATTCATTTGTTTTTTATTAAAGTAAATCATAGCTGATGCACTCCTCAACACCGTTCGAATAGAAGTCATGTTTAGAAGCTGACACCTCATTATATCAAGTTTATTAGGCAGTTTATACTACCTATAGTCATAGCAAATATCTTTAAAATACGGCGCAAATACTCCAACCTTATTGGAACTTGTATGTTCGAAGCGTTTGGGGTTGAAACACTAGGGATAGGGTCCCAGAGCCCACTTAGTTTTTCGAGACATCGCCAAGCGGCTGGTCGACTCTTCACGTGACCAGAGGGCCGATTTGTTGGCCAAAGAATCAACATCGCCATACAACGTGGTTGTCTGTAAAAGATCGCTTTTAGCAATAAGACCGCCCATTGTCACCCTATGTAAAATTTCTACATTTATATCTGCAATTTTTATGGTGTACATAATAAAGAGTATTCTATTCTATTCAATGCTACCAGCCTTTTGGGTATTTTTCCTGTTGACAGCGATGCCGGCGAATTTTTTGATGCCCTATTATTCGGTCTCTTTTTAATATAACTTGTACATATTAATAATAATAATAATAAGAGCCTCGACCAACACCTGAGGAGGCTCTCGTTGGGCAGCTGGATCAAGGGCTTGATTCAGAAAGCGGTACTTCTGGACACGGCTAGCATTGTTAGGAGATTCCTCTCTCTGGAGTCCTGACCGCCGGTAGCTTGGACCCTGTTCGCGATACCGGTGGGCTACTATTTTTTATATTTTTAAATGTTTTTATATTCTAATATTTAAAAATGTAATTTATATGTAAATAATGAAATAAAGGAAATAATAATAATAATTATTATTATTTTATTGTCAGGCAACTGAGGCCCATAGATAAAATACACAAATTACAAAATAACAAACTAGCTTTTGCCCGCCGCTTCGCCCGCGTGGATGTCGGAAATTATCCCACGGGAACGTACTACCGGGATAAAAAGTACCCTACATGTTAATCCAGGTTATAAACTATTTGTGTTTCAAATTACATCCAAATCCGTTCAGTAGTTTTTGCGTGAAAGAGTAACAAGCATCCTCTCAAACTTTCACATTTATAATATTAGTAGGATTTTAAGACTGTTAAATTATGTTTATATTGTAGATAAATGAAACGATGTAAAAATTCAGTAAATATAAAAGCAGTCCCTGTCTCGCAACCGAGAACTATAAACTGTGCATTCTGTGCGCAAAATGGCGAGACAGATGCTGTCATCCTGCTCAAGCCCATACAAGTAGAACACCTTGCGATAGGTACTCGCCTTGCTGTGGCAATTTGTAATTATAGTTGAAAGACAAGAATGATCTATCTCTGTAGGCGTCGTGTGTCGTTAGGAGCTATACAAGAATGGCCACTGACATGGAGAAATTATTTCAGCCTATCAATAAGGTTGGGAGCGGAGCTAACTGCCCGGGAGTGAGGTTGACTCTTTTACTGCAAAACCGTAATCTATAGCACGGTGTAGGTATAGATTGTTCTACACCTCCTTTCAAAGGAGACACGGCACATTTCTTTTTAAATACTAATTTTAACATCGTCATCATTCTTCTACTCGTATCTCAATTTATTAAGGGTCGGTTTAACGTTTGTCTTTTTCTACCTTACTTCCATATTCTCTATTATTTACTCGTCACCTCGGTAGTCACCGCCTTTCTTGTACAGTGACTAGCAGGTCAAGCTACACGAAACTGTCAAATTTCTCCTAAAGATTCTAAAACCTTAAAATGTTGATGGTTAAGTTCAAAATCGAATGACAAAATCTGACAGTTTGTGAAAACTTGATGTGTTGGCGAGTTGGCATAGTTTTAAACATCTACATAAACTTCTATTTTTAGATGGAAACGAGGTGTGAAGGATCATTCCTTTTAAATGAAGGAATCTATTGAAAGGGAAGGGGAGGATGACCAGACGGATGTTGTCTTAAGTGATAAATAAAAAAAATTGTAACGGACTCGGCGTCGAAAAATTACATTCATACTGTTTTTCGTATTCCAATTTGTCGTATTATCTTTATTAGCAGCTTAAACAGCGAATGAAGTATTTTAAATTAATACAATAACTTTAATGGTATCTCATAATTTTACGATTGTATTCTTTACGACACAAATAGACATGTTTAGTGTACTGACACTAATCATGATACCTGACACTTATGCGTGTGCGCACGCAGGTTGTGTTCAACAGGTGCCAGGTAGCGCGTATCGCCATCTCTGTGGTGTTGGTAGCTTTATTAATACTACAATAGGTGTTTAAACTTTGCAGTTTTATCATTTTGGATAGTGCTGGTAAATACCTACTTGTTTTGTGATGTTGTGTGATGATTTTGATCGATATGTGTACGTTATAACCTGTTAATTTTCTTAAAGCTACATTAGGTACTATTAGCCTACTAGAGCCCCATAGGTAACAAACAACTTCTGAATTACTGAAAGCTTACAACGATAATTCACGTATGGAAAACATTTTTTAATGATTTCACCCTTGAACGTTGAGCCTTGAAAACTCCATAATCGTTAGTTCACACTTCGGAATTTATTTCCAAACATCACAAAAATTCAATTCAATTACTTTAAAAAACCTTGCCAACCACTTAACATTTCGAAACCACCGTGAAACATCATCGAAACGCTATTAAAACAAACCTACATGTATAAAAAATTATATCGCCCATAAACAACTAAGTTTAGTGCACACGACGAGCGACTGATGACCAGTAATTAAGCTCTGTTAACGCCGTCACCTACCTACCCACGAGCTGCGTGGGCGCATGTGTTAGAAAAGGCAGTTATGTGGCTGGGTGGTCAGTGGTATCATTTATTGATAAAAATCATGATGCTACTGGGTACAAACTACAAGATAATGCTTCGTGGTCAATATTAACTTTCCTGTTACCATGATTTTTGGTTCAGATGAGTCAATGAATTTATTTGAGGCGTTGGTCTAAATTTCGGCATCCACCTAATACCTACATTTCATTTGGTCCTTATGGTGTTCCATTGGTCAAAGCACAGAATAGTCAAAGGTCCAGCATTGATTTCTAAAATAAACAGGATCTTGCCAAATTATTGAAATTGTCGTAAGATCTGCTTCTGAAAAACACTTAAATTAGAATTTCGTTTACAATATTAATTTTGGGAATAGACCACTCCTTATTGCTAGTGCCCCAATCTCAAGAAATCAAAACTCTGTTCCTTAACTGATAACGACATAATTATATTACCAATAAAAGCACTAACGAAAACCAAAAAGAGACAAGCCCAACAAACTAGCTAGATTTTATATAACACGTTGTCTGCGTAATACAGTTCGAAAACATTGACAAAATTATTTTGGAGTGCCACAGGGCACAGGGTGTACTGGGACCTCTCTTATTCCTCATATACATTAATGATCTCCCAAATATCATTTACCATAATACAATCTTGCTTGCTGATGACACAACCCTCATTGTGAAATGTGAAAACGAAAACACATATGAACTAGAAATAAACAACGCAATAAACAACATAATACACTGGTTACATTCTAACAACTTACAAATTAATATGCAGAAAACTAAAACGATCCAATTGCAAACGCATATAAGAAAGCCATTTGCGTTAAATGTTAAATATAATGATACTATAATCGAACACGTTACAAGTACTAAATTTCTGGGTACAACGTTGGATCAGAATTGCGACTGGAAAGCACACGTCGATTACGTTTGTGATAAACTCAACAGATTTGTCTACGCATTAAAAAGATTAAGAGTTACGGTATCAACAGAAGCTGCTCTTTGTGCGTATCACGGATACGTTTTGTCCCTACTCCCTTATGGTCTCTTATTGTAGGGTAATTCGGTGGATATTATGAAAGCGTAAAGAGTACAAAAAAAAATATGTGTGCGTTCAATCTGTGAAGCCTGTTATACGGATATCTGCCTTTGTTTAAAAAGTACAATATTCTGTAATTTCCCTGTATGTTCATTAGATAATTATTTCTATTTGTACAACAACATCCGGAATATTATATTAAACACAAAGATGTAACCAAACGAAATGTAGCTCCTAGAAATAAAAATAACTTTAAACATGAGCTCTGCTTAGCGCAATGTAGGCTCGAATTGTATAAAAGGAACTCGTACATAAATGTTGTAAAGGTATATAACAAATTACCGAACGCCTTTAAAAACTTACCTATGACCATGTTTAAAAAAAAGATAACGCAATGTTTAAAAAAATGCTTTTTTGATCTCAATGAATACATGTCAGATCGCGGAGAAGGAAACTAAAATCTATTGGTATATACCTTATAATAATTAATGAATGTTAACATTTTACTAAGGACCCGTTGTTTGATACATAGTTAAAAATAACCAATAGTCAATTTAACAATTAGTCACTTGACTATAGTCAAAAGCTGTCAAAGTTTAACTACTCTGTCTGCGCAAGGTTAACTTTCACAGCAAATTGTATTTTTTTTAACTATAGTTAGCTTAACTATTTGTCAAACAACATACTCTTGTAATTTCTAACAGATTGTTAGTTTAACTAACGAATTTTAACTATTAGTATGTTTGACTACTGATCAAACATCAATTCCAATTTACAATTATTTATACATTCTTAATCTGACATTATATTAAACTTTATCTCTTAAACTGACATAGGTATAACTTTGACATCAATTAATTAAGTTGTTCCTTAAAAATCCTAACGCATGGGCTCTTATTTGTTGTTGCCGTTTTCTTGTTATTATTATTTAATTAAAATAATTGCATTGTGAAATATAAAATTACTTAAATATTTGTACACCTTAAGTAATGGTAGAATGTAAAGGGGCCATTGTAGTTTTAAGAACATACATTTGTAAACCTACATTTTTGCAAATTAAATAAATTTGAAGCGCCCCCCCCTTCTATAGATGTATCTGTTACAAAGTGTAGAGTGGGTGTATCGAATCCAATTACCTCGACACAGTGCCGACGTTAAGAAATTATACGATAGACGCTCGATGCAGAAATGAGGTTTATTAAGATGGATTTTTTATCATATTTTCTGTGATAAAATGAGCTAATTCTTTGAAATTTTGTTAAATGGATTATTCATGTAGTTTCTGGATGAGCTAGTATAGCTTACTCCTACCTATATAATCCTTGCCATTGACTTTTAAAACAATAACGCCATGGAATACAAGTTTTAAAGCTTTAGCAACAACTGGAAGCTTATACCCGACAATTAGATAATGATTTTTAATTATTTTTTTGTTTTAATTCCTTAACAAAACATTAAAATATCTGAACTATTAACTGAACGATTTCAAAATACGTAAAGCATTATATAAGTTTTCGACATCGCAAGTTCAGAATGAAGATGCAGAAAGCGGAGGACAGGGTGTTCTGGCGCAGCATGGGAGAGGCCTATGTCCAGCAGTAGACTGCGTTAGACTAAGTTGATTGATTGATTGAAGTTCACAATAGGTAAAAAAAGCGATAGTGAGATGAACTGGACCTCCGGCCAAAAGAACCAATACTTTCGTCGCTCACTAAATAATCATAGACAATAAGTGTAAACAGAATTGAGCTTTAGTACCTACGCTAGCTAAAACCTTAAAATAGTTTAAAGTCCTAAAAATCTGCATCCAAGCAACTGAACCAATCTTTAGGTAGGTACCTACTACAAATCCGTCAAATATCGCAGGTTGTAAACTGAGTTAGTGCTGGTTATGAATAAGTTAACAGTTCTTATCAGAACACAATGGGCGCTTACGATAACATTTAGAGTAACCGCCGTGTTTAGCTCAGAGGTCGTTGAACCGGTTAGCGTTAGTACTAACTAGTACTTATTGTTAGGTTTGTTACCTGTGGTTTGTTAGGCGAGATTTAGAGCCATTGCACACTGTCGACGGGTCACCGGCGACTCGGTCTCTCGGCGACTAAAACATAAGCCTAATTCAGTCGCTCGGCTTGGTCAACCAGTCTAGTTCGTATAATTTGGTCGCCAAGAGACCAAGTTGTCAGCGACCGGTCGACAGTGCGTAATCAGCCTTAGAGCCATTGGGCACTGTCGACTGGTCACCGGCGACCCGGTGTCCCGGCGACTAAAATATTGGCTTGATTCAGTTGCTCGGCTTGGTCGCCCAGTCTAGGTCTTAGGTTAGGCAGGTAGTCCTGGTCGCCGAGAGGCCAAGTTGCCGGCGACCGGCTGACAGTGCGTAATCACTCTTAAGCTAAGTTCGAAATAGCTTGAGAATGGAATTGATATTTTGGAATTTAGTCTTGTTGAAATCTTAGTCTTTATGGAGTACTGTGGGTGCACCTGTAGGTATAGTGATAACTGCACAGGAATAGGTACGTACTGAAGAAACCTAGTAATCGAGATTGGTTTTACAGACCAATCTTAAGGCGAAAATATCAAAGATGCTTCACAAACCTTCTTCAGGAATGCAATCCCTTAAGAATAAAAATGACAACACTATGATAGAGGAATATTCGGAGAGTATAAGAACCAGTAAATGGCGATGCAAACATGAATGATTTAGATCATCTTAAAACGCAATCAATAATTATTATTAACTAGCTTTTGCCTACCGCTTCACCCGCTAGGTCTAAGACTACTACCGGGATAAAAAGTACTATATGTGTTAATCCAGGTTATAAACTATCTGTTTTCCAAATTCCATCCAAATCCGTTCAGTAGTTTTTGCGTGAAAGCGTAATAAACATCCATCCATCCATCCTCACAAACTTTTACATTTATAATATAAGTATATATAATTATAGTATTGCATTTTGTTTTTGACACTACATAAAATGGTACACAAATCACACAGGTCACCGCTCTATAACGTCTCATTCAAGGCTGTGTATACTTGGTGTATATACAGCCTATTTATGTTTAATGTCTATTGTTCTTAGAGGAAGTGCTAAGTAACATACGCACCTGGTTGGAACTTAGTTTTATTGAGCCTGCTTGACAGAGTAATGACGCGGTCACTCATGCTGTAACTTTCAATGGAATTACATAAATAATGCGTTCGTTGAAAAGAGGTTTTTTCTGCCACGTACTTCTAATAAGCGTATGTAGAGTTTATCGATAAAGTCGCAGAGTGCGTGGGTTAGTTCCTGCACGAAATAAATAATTACGTCAAGCTAGCCAACCCTCCTGACATACTTATTCCTAGATAAATTATTATTTTTATTTCTGTAAGTAGGTTTGTACAAACACTTTTACAAGTCAATCATATTTAAAAAAATCTAGATGAGGTCGGCGTTTCCTATCTGACTACTCTGAGAAGAAAGTCCGAAACAAACTCAGAGGTCACAGTCTCTTTTATAGTCCAGACATAATCTTGGTTAGATCATGTGAAGACCATGTATATTTGTGCCTGAAATGGGGTTTTGAGGAAAAACCACGCAGATTGAGTGGACCTGTCCAGTCAGTGCACGCATTTGTCAGTAACCGTGCAGCACAACTCAGAACTTTAAGGAGCTCAACGATTCAACGAACAATACCAAAGAAAGGACCTTTGGGTAGGCCACAACAATTACTCAAACTGCCGAGATTCAAATGATGAAAGTAGACTAGACATGACTCGCAGACAACGGCAATGGTTAGGAGATGTGATAAGGTAAAAAAAATTACTAACATTGAAACTACATTCACCAAGGATCTAAAGGCATCATTTAAAAATACAACTACAGACTCCTAATATAAATCGATTTTCACCCGTAACTTTATACTGAGTCGAGCAGATATAAATTAAATCTCCCCTTATACTTAGTCATTCCTGATTCCGAGCTAAAATCAATTCATTAAGAGACACCAATAAAACGCGAGTGTCCTGCTCTGCAGCACATTAACAATTCAAGAGATAAAAGGAAATAAAAATGGCGAAGACCACCTACACGTCTTGCCGGACTGCGGCGGAGGGGTGCGATTTGTCGTACGTTTTTGCGATTGGTCTGACGGTGAAGTGATTTGAGTGCTAAAACTCCAACTGAGCTTAGTAGTACTTATCTCTGTGTCGGTAACTAGAAATACTTCGTCACTCTTTTCGTACACATAGTTTACATTGAGGACTAAGAAAATTTACGTTATTTTTGCCAAGTTCGAAAACAGGCAATTATTGTAAAATCTTGAAAAGTATAAACCCGATACAAGACCTTGGGAATTGCTTCTCACCCCCAAGGGATCTAATGACCGTATTTGATACCTTGGGGGTGAGAAGCAAATCCCAAGGTCTTGTTCGGGTAATACTTTTCAAGACATAGTACACTACAGTACTTTACAGTTTCCCGAATACTGATTTGGGAAACTGTACACTTTACAGGGCACCAGGGCACCTCTATCTATCGCTTTGGGTATCACAGGGGTGACATTTAAACAATCTAAATACATAGGCATTGAAACAATACCACTATAACGTATACACTTTTAAATATATAACCAAACATCATTCATCTTTTAAGAAATTTTTACTCAATGCTAGAAAATCAGTCGCCTCATCCATACTTCGCCTTATCCACACACAAAAGCAACTAGAGAAGTAGATTAATACAATTAAAAGGGAAAGAGTCTCTCCCGATTATAAATCAGACATGTGACATTTTTGTTCGCGTATTTCAAATTACCTAGTAAGTTATGCTAGTCAATTAAACGTCCGCGATTGTGAGATCGGATTACCGTGATCGGAGAGAAAGTGGAGTCGAATAGTTGGAGTAATTTTTAAGAAGTTTTATAAAATGTAATCCAACGGCAAATCCTATATCATTTGAGCTCTAGTCAATACTAAAATACTTACGAAGATTACTTATGATTACCTTCAGAACCTCAGAACTCAGTAATGCACTTGAGCAGAATCTTCATAAGTAGGTACTTTACTTATCGTAACGGTGAAGTTATCTGATGCTTATTTGTTTATTCATACATTTTGTTTAGTATATCTACATAATAAACAAAATTATCAATGTCTGAATTTTTTTGACGTTTAAATGTATCTAATGCAACTTTAATCGACGTTTATAAATAAACCCTATTATGATTCACCAAATGCTTTGTGCTTATTTTAATACATGCAATAAGACAACGCAAGGAATATAATGTAGTTAATAATTAGGGTGGTCTATTTTTTTAAAGATGATATAAGATACGACATTACCCCTAGAGAAATTCACTACCTATGTATATCCCCACTTATTAAAACCAAAAAGAAATTAAACCCAACACCGACTCCACTCCTCTGTCCCGAGACGCCTTCGATTTTCTTTTTCCCCACCGTCAGTCCGAAATGAAGTACCTTCGTCCATACGTTACTCCGGAAGTGGACAGCCGGAGTGAAATGCCCGCTCCGTCGTTTCCGGCCCCCTCCCACCCTCAGCAGGCTTTAATTAAAGGCCGGTAAGGTTTTAACACGTCTCTACCTTTGAAGGCGAATACGATTGGATTGAGATTTTTTTGTTCGCATTAGGGAGAAGATTAAGGGTGTATGTACAAAGGGTGAAGGGTTCTGTCTGTCTGTGATGCTTGGTTTTGTAAGTGGGTGGGTTTTTTTTATTTGAGTCTGTTGAATGTTGCTTATGTTTTGATTTTCTATTGTTTACAGGTAAGTTTGAACGTGCATTGTAGATGTGAGTAGTGGTGTGTGGTGGTTGCTTGCAGATGGTAAGTAGTTTTGATTATCGAAATCCTTTGAACACTGAAGCCTTGAAAGGACTTATTGCAGTTATAACGAAACAAAAAAAAAAAAACATTAGAACCAGATTGCCAGTTCTCGTAATTAAAAATAGGTTTAAAATCTTGTTTGTAACAACAAGCCTAAATCGAAACTAGATTCTGGAATATTTAAAGCATCTACGAGCATTGACTTTTATGTACACATACACATACATACATACCGACACCACCGCACCGTACCGTACTTTTATGTACCTACTTAGGTAAGCTGCTATTGCGTGACTGCTACCCAATTTTGGGGGGTCCATGGCCCCGTATGGGGCGCCCGTTAGGGCGGACACCCTGACGGCGCGCAACGTCGTAATATTC
Organism: Griposia aprilina; assembly: GCA_916610205.1. Taxonomy (NCBI): domain Eukaryota; kingdom Metazoa; phylum Arthropoda; class Insecta; order Lepidoptera; family Noctuidae; genus Griposia; species Griposia aprilina. The sequence goes on along the minus strand of OU744295.1, from coordinate 22,966,679 downwards.
GGAAGGCCGCAGAGAGCAATGGCTGTTAGGGTGATAAGAGGATACCGTACGATCTCCTACGAGGCAGCAACTCTCCTGGTCGGATTAATGCCCTGGGCGTAATTTAGCCTACCGCGGAAATCCTTGCGTCCCTATATCGCTGGCGGAAGGTGAAACTAGCGCGTGAACAGCGTCCAGTTTCCCGGGCATTCAAGGCATGAAGGACCAATCTCCGGTAGCTCCTATTGGCAGAATGGAGGGAGCGACTCGCACAACCCAGGTGGGGGCTCGCCGCAATAGTGATGGTAGTATGGCTTGTTATGGAGGAATGGCTTACGCAGGTGCTTATTGGACACGGATGTTTCGGGAAGTACCTGAGTCGTATAGGTCAGGAGTTGACGCCCGAGAATACGGCGCAAAATACGCTGGAGGAGTACCGTACTCAGCTTGGGCCCAACAGCGCTGTGCCCTCGTCGCGACACTTGGTGCGGGTGATCTCTCGCTTCTGGCTGTGGTTCAGTCGATAATCGGAAGCGAAAATGCGTGGTAGGCTCTCGCCTCTTTTTGCGATGAGGTGATTGCATGCAAATGAGGCGGCGGAGAGGAAAAGAGAGCATACCTCTCATTTCACCCGAGCCAGAAGAGCAGCCGGGCGTCGATAGGCGCTTAACAATTTCCGGCCACCATGAGGGGCTTGTAGGCAGCGAAATTGGGGCTGTGTCGTCGCTCGCGCAGTCGGGCTCAAAGAGGTAGCACGCAGTATGCACGTCTTGGAGGGAGGCCGTGCGGTCGTGGGATCGGCCGCACTTGGTGATGGGGCCCGCTAGGTATGGCGGACTGATTTCAGTCAAGGGTGCGGCGAGTGAACAAGTATCTCCCGGGCCCCCGACTCATAGTTATAGAAGGAACAGTGCAATGAGGTTTTACTCGGTAGGAGTCTGACATAATCCTCCGTTATTCCCTGACGGAGGGTATCCATGAGTCATTCCCAACGGAAAAAAACGGTATTTGTTATTCGTTTGTTTTTAGAAAATGTTGTACTTTTCCCCAAAATTCATATTAATAATGACGAAAAACCCTTAAAACTAAACAGACAGATACGAGTAGACGCAATAAAATAAATATAAAATCGACATCTTCACGAAGTTGTTTAAATAAAAACAATATAAAACCATCGCTTTTACGATTCAACATACATTGTTAGATTCGTGACTGCTTTAGTGAATCCAACTTTTATTGTTTAGAATTTTATGTCTAAATTATAATAGAAGTGCCATTATTTATATAAAGGTAACAAAACGTGTTGCATGTGATAAGAAAGTGCCGTAGGTCCACTCGTAGCAATGCGCGATAAATTTGGACGTCAAACTTTTCTACGGATACTAAAAGGCGTAACAAAACTCTCTTAAACCATTTTAAAGCGTTTACAATAATGCGCATAAACTGAATCAGTGATATAATATCGTGACGGCTAAGTATTTATTGTGCTACATGAGTATACGCTACATAAGGTCGTAGCAAACAAAAGTAATTGTGCTACAAAATTCGTAGCACACACAATTATTGTAGTACCAAAATCGTAGCACACAAAACTTATTGCTACGAATTTTGTAGCACGTCATTGCTTTCGCGCAACTCGTATGCTTTCGAAGCCAAATCAAGTTAACATGGTCCTAGGTCCCAGTCTTATTTTTTTTATTACTTTAACCTAAGATTTTTTATTTATAATGGACAGTATGTGTTGATCTTTCGATACATTTCTATCTTGCGGTCGATCTCACGAAACGTGTGTGTATTGGTATTTCTTAATTTCGTGACGCGACCTGCGCCTACGCACCTCGGAAGCTATTTTACAAGATCTTTATAGTCACTCTATAGAGTATAACGCCTCTTCACTTTTGTGTTGGGCTACAGTGTTAGCGGTCATATGAGCGGAACGGTTTCACAACGATTTATAGCGTAAATATTTTTAAAATACGGTTCATTTTTGTCAATTGTACATAGTTCGGATTTTCGATAAAATTTAAAGCTTATTCAATCGTGGAATATTTTTAAAACTTAAGCTTTACCACTGAAAGTTTAAATTATGGTAAATAAAGTCTTAATTTAGATGAAGACGCTTTTTTAGCGTCATTAGCAGGCCTACAAGCAAAATCAACATGAATACGATAGTAAACTACCAGACATTATTATAATGTATTTATTTAATACGACTTAACCACTGACTCTGAGGTCTCACCCATCCAACCATATACATATTTATAGGGAGTCCATTACACCGATTGTCGTTATGATTCTCTCTTGACCAAACAAGTTCTGATTCAAATTTTATAATGTAATATACTCGAGAATTCATCGCCTATTATGACAAGTCAGTAATGAAAGTATTATGAGTTATACCGACATTATCGTAAACTTTATGTTTTAATGATCAGTATTTTTTTGTGACTGTTGACAAAATACCGCTTGTAATATATTTATACGGTGGAAATATGGGTTTTATGGCAAATCATGTTCTATATATGACGTTTTATATTTCTGTTGATATTAAACGTGGTGCTTGAATCAATATTTTGTGTAATAATGAGTGTTCTTGTGTTTAATACTAGTTTAGTTAAATCGAGTCAGAGATGACATGGAGAACTAGAATTGCTTAATAAAAATAGTGAAATTAATTATTTTTAAGGAGTATGTAAGAATCATAGCAGGTGGCGTTTTGTAGTTTCTGCCTACTCCCATGGGAAGAAGCCGTGAGTTTATGTATGTGTAGATATTTTTTTTTTAATTGAGGTCAGAGGTGCGTAGATGGACACATAACTCATAGGTTTGTAAACGGTCGAAATGATGTGTGTTTTAGAGTGTTAGTGGGCGTTTCGAAGGCGCCACTAATATTACTAAGGCGGAATTAAATTTGGTGATTTTGAGGATTATACTTTGCTTAAATACTGTTGATAGCTCCATTACCCTAGATTTTCTATTATATTACATCAAAATGGCTTCTAAATTGTATTAAAAACTTGAAGGGTCAGTTGAGCTTAGACTTTCCCAGCCTTCATTGGATTCGACTTCTCCTGTAAGTTACCAGATGCAGCAGATTTTGGTATTTTACATAGAGAGACTGCCAGCTAATACATTCGCATTACTGCAGCCAAAAGACTAATAATCTGTCTGATGAAATCTCAATGCTTAAACAACGGTAGATCTTAAAGATCACAATTAAAAAGACATTGTGTCCAAAATCTGTGAAGAGAAACAAACAAAAAAATAGCCACCACTCACATAAATCTACGTCCATTGTTAATTGCATCCTGTGTAACTTATAATAGCCCATCGTACAAACATATCGTATCATATCTCTACGCATTGCAAGCGACATCGTCACCGACACTGCCCGTCACCGATAAGCGCGACAAGCTGAATTACGTCATAACGCCTACGTCATTGAGGCGCGGACCGAAGGACCAATACGAATAAATAGCCTAAATGAAGGATTAGAGTTTATGTGACAGTTGATGACGGGGATTTGAAGTTTGTATCTCTAATTTTGACTGAAGTTTCAGTTGGCGATGCGTGAATTAAACTGATTGCCTAAGGTAGTTTAATTTGCAGGAAATAAGGCCTTTATTCAGCGATTGACAGTCAAAAGCTCAGTAACATCTAGTACTAGCGAGTAGGCTTTGGCTTTGCCGTACAAAAGTGATCGATAATCTAAATATCTAAATCTGGGATCATTATCAATATTTTGTAACAAATAAACTAAACCTTTAGTTTCATTAATTGGTCCTTCGGTACGGATCCTTCAACCTTCTGAGTCTTCTCTATAAAGTCACTATCGCCAATCTACCGGCATGAATCGCCCGTCAATTGGAATAACTTCAATATTATTTAGTTGTGCCACGATTCACGAATAATGATAAATTGTGTGACATCATTGTTTGATGTATCTACCCGTATTTATTGTGAAAATTATAAATTATCATTTAGTTGATAGTTTGCTGTCAATAAGGTCGTAGGTTCAAATTTATGTTGCGCAAGACTCTTGATAAATTTGATTTTATTATGATTAAGGTGTATAATTATGGACGTTGTATTTCAAACTGGCTTTTATAATCTTGGTGATTACGAACGGCATTTCTTGAGATTATCTCTATGATAGTTGATAAAGTTGCATAGTGTGGATCGTTCATGTTGGACATAAATATACACAAATCTACTTAGCGCCAATAATTTGATATAGAGGGTGGATCGATGAATGATTTAAAATTGCCTGTAAACATAATATTTTGCATGCCGAGCAAATGCATTCTCAACTGGGAATCCTTCAGAGTTACCTACCCTCACCTCTAGTAGGGGTCATCCTACAGGATCCTATAAGAAAATGGAACATCATTAGTAGCTTAGGACCACAATGACATGTCGATTCCTTAACGAATTGACATTCAAATCACGAACCGCCAATACTTGACGTCACACTTCAAAAGAAAAGACATCTCTGTAATAATCCTACTCGCCGTGAGTCCTAATGAGAATACTGATGCCCTAATTAGACGGTAAACATTGCCGTCCCGCAGAGGCCTGTGACAGGCGCATTAACTTGTCGACGAGCAATCTATACTATACCTATTAAATGGATGTATCGGAAAATATGACGATTGTGATACGAGTTAATTTTTTGAGTGTTTCGGTTTAAATTAATTATGATGTTATGGAGTGGATATGAATACTAAGTAATAATGTGTTCATGCAGTAAAATAGAGGATATAAACCTTTACTTTGCAACGTAGTTAATGGACTTACTAGTAATTGGTTTGAATTCTAGGTTTCTTTTATTGCGGATATGCAGCTGTCAATTTTGAAACGTTGGCCATAAGTATTTATAGAATCAACTAACAAAGTGAGCCACTAGCCATTACAACATTGATGTTCTATAAAATAGTACCTTATATAAACACAATACTCGTATGTACCTCAGATCCTGGAATCTATGATCTGAGTATCTAGGATTTTTTATATATAGTTGAGCAATCGGCAACCAAAATGGCTGTGGCGTCAACAACTTTAAAAGCTTCGTATTTCTACCGATCAGAGGATAGATAACCATGTGTCTAAGAAAGGTTTAAATCTACTACAAGCAACGCAGTAAGCTTTCACTTGTTTTACGAGCTCATTGTTTCAGGTCCGAACTAAAGTTTAGTTTCAGGATCAAACATTCTCACTTTCGATGAGGTTGTTGGGTTGTCCTAGGTAAAACCAAGTGTTCGTGTTCGGGTAAATTTTAAACTTTGGTAAAATAATTTTATTATACCAGGGCGAAAAGAAATGTAGTTTAGCAGAACATCAGAATCCATCAGATCAAGTCAGACGGTAGTGTTTCAGTATCTTACTTAAAGTTATTCTGTACGACTCAAATTTTTGGTCCTGCAGGTCTAAACTGATTATCAGTACTTAACGGTCAACCTAGCTTGCGAAACAACCCTATGTCGGTATTTTCTATATTAATATCAAAAATATTTGTCACTTTATATTATTTGTTCTTATCAAATATTCTTAATGTGGTCACTCCATCTTATAAAAAAACTTTTGGTTCTTATTAATAGTCTGCAGAATAATAGTCACATTTTCACTGTAATATAATAAATATATGTAATAAATGATGATATAAATTGATTTATACGTCTGTTGGTTCACGGAGCAGTAAGGCCTCATGGTATCAAGGAGCGTTTACACAAGCCACTGTGGCTGACAGAATAGAGTGTGGTACAAGTTATAAGAGATTAGCGTATTATAACAAAAACATTCTTAGCTGTCAGGTGCTTCCAGTTATGTTTTTGTGTTGACAAGCGTAATGTCAACAAACGGTTAATAAAAGAAAATACACTCGAGAGCAATGAATCCGGGTCACTTAAAGAATGTTAAAAATCTCGGAAACTAAAAATGATAGGTTAATGCAATAAATTGTATTTAATAGACAATGTAATACTCCTTAAATGAAAGTAAAAAAAATATGAGTCACCGTACATTTTATTAACACAAAATTACATAAAGAAAAAAACTGCTGATCTCTCCTTAAAACAAAAATAGGAAACATGAAATTTTTGAACTTTATTACGATTTTCTTGAATTTTAATACTTCGTATTGCCTCCTCGTGCTTCCATTACTGCGTTTACGCGGTTTGGCATGCTGTACACCAAGTTCCTTATACGATTTTGGGGAATATTCTCCCATTCCTCTGTGAGAGCAATTTTGAGCTCACGAAGCGTGATTGGGGGAGGGTTTCGTTGTTTTACGCATCTGCCTAGCTCGTCCCAAGCATGCTCGATCGGGTTGATATCCGGGCTGCGCGCTGGCCACTCCATACGAGTAATGTTCATCTCTTGAAGGTAGTCATTCACAATCCTACCTGTATGAGGTCGGGCATTGTCATGCATAAATATAGCATCCGCACCTAAATTGACCATAAATGGACCAACGTGATCATTGAGGATTTCTTCCACATATCTTACGCTAGTTAAAGAGCCGTTTTCTATGATCACCAGCTCTGTGCGACTTTCAGAAGAAATTCCGGCCCACACAAGTACAGACCCACCACCGTAGGCTACTTTTTCTTCGATGCATGCTTGCTTGAATCTTTCCCCTGGTCTTCGATACACTCTGTGTCTTCCATCGTGCTTGTAGAGCATAAATTTTGATTCGTCGGAGAACATAACTTTTGACCAATCTTCAATACTCCAATTTACGTGGCTCTGGGCATATCTTAGTCTTGAAATACGATGCCCACGCTCCAGTTTAGGGCCGTTTGCAGGTCTAAGGGGTTTTAAGTTAGATTCAGCAAGCCGACGTCTTACTGTCCATGCGCTTGGGTTACTTCCTCCAAGGCGTCGAAACTGATTTGTGAGTTCAGTTCCTGTGAGAAAGCGATTTCGAAGCATGGTGTTCACCAAGTATCGGTCTTCTCGTGCTGTGGTACACCTGGTTCTGCCCGTTCCTGGTCTGCGTAGGTTAGAACCAGTTTCTTCGTAACGTCGGAGAACTCTTTGTACTGTTGACAGCGACACACCGACAGTCCTGGCTGTATCGCGCTGACTCCGGCCGGTTTCCAGCATTGTAAGTATTCTGGTGCATTCTTCAGGCGTAAGCGACATAATTTCAGCTTGAATAATGAATATAGAGCACTATCAACATGGTTTATGTACCCACATAAATGACAGATTACAAACAAAAGCAAAACCAAATGCTGTAATTTCGTAGTTCCATCTTCGAAAGTGGCCCTTTTTCAAATTTGTTTTTTTTATGATATAACTTTACAATAACTAAGAAGTTTTAATACCTTCATTTAAGGAGTATTACATTGTCTATTAAATACAATTTATTGCATTAACCTAGCATTTTTAGTTTCCGAGATTTTTAGGATTCTTTAAGTGACCCGGATTCATTGCTCTCGACTGTATTTTGAATGATTACTGAACTAAGTCATTTTTACACACATACACAAAGGACCAATGGTACCATCGGTCCTTAGTGTATGTCTGTAATTAATAAAAATATTGACTGTTGCCAGCTTCTTTTTCTGCATGTACTTTGTGTTATATCATATTTATGTATTTTATCTTAGAGGCTCAAACAGGCGCGACGCGACTCTAGTAGAACAATTTCTATGAAAACTACATGGAAATAGTTGTTGTTGTACGGGAGAGCCTTAAATAGAATGAAAAGTAGTCAATGTCCTTCTCCCAGGCTACATATCTAATAATTTTTATAAGGATATGTTCAGTGCTTTAAGCGTGAAATATAATAGACAGACAGACAGAGTTCAGTTCAGCAAACAAACATAAAGAAATCCAATCTTTCTCTTTATAATACATATTATTATAGTTTAGATAAAGCTTTTGTTGAAACACTTCCATAAAATCATAATAAACAAGTTTCGGCAACCTACAACCTATAATACTGTTGTAATTGACCTCTGTCCTCCCCGCTAACCTCTCCCACCTTACACCGCCATCCAAGACGGAGACAATTGGCACGTCACCGCCAGAGGTCGCCGCTTTTGCAAGTAACCACAAATCACTGGTGTCCGCGCCGGTCGCCGGTCAAACGCGCTGTGTGTACGCTCCATAATACACTGTGTAATGTTGCCTTAATAACTGATATTATTTGGGTAGTAATATATCATTTCTCTTCAAAGTTATGATGAGCCTTTAAAAAATGTGACAGTTTCCGGTCGTCAAAAAAGAAAATGTCAGTGAAATGTTAGAGAGTGACATTTCAGATACGTCATACGAGTGACCGTTTGACATCTGTCAATTAGGTACCTACATTTTGTTGACATATCTCGGTGATCAGTCATCGTCACCTTGCACTGGGTTGCACTAGTAACTAGCTACTATATTGAATGTCCTTTGGTACCTGAGAGGTTTCCAAAGGCTAACCTGACATGAAATGTTTTTTTCGCTAATACAGTCTTGGAATCTTGAGGCCACAATTTTTTGCCAAATTATGCAAAATAATTATGTTTAACTAGCTTCTGCCCGCTACTTCGTCCGCGTGGAAGTCAACTATAGGTAATATAAAACATAATTATCTTATGGCACTCAGCAATAGTGTAGGTTTCTACAATTGGATTTTTGTAATCGGTTCTGAGGGCCTAGACAAATGGCATTCGCTTCGGAGCGATTCTATTACTACAATCGATAAGTATCGCTTTTGCTAATGTTTCCATCATACGAATCGAAAACTAGCGATAACACTTGTCAAATAGTGCCACTTGGCAACGCATCTCTATGGAAGTAATCGTTCGATGCTGTCGATTCGTTTCATAGAATTGAATGATGTTAACATTGTCTAGCTAATTTCTATTCGTTGACCTATGATCACCTGACATTTCGATAACTTATGTAAACCCCATACATTTTTTGCTTTTCTACTAGCGTCATCGCTAATCGAATGTTACTTTGTTTAGGCCCTCAGTATCTCTAGAGATTACCTTTTACACACAGACAAACAATTCCTCTTTATTATATTGGTTTAGATTTAGATTACATGAACGGATTTCGACAAAATTTGGCATCAAGATAGATGGCATTCTGGAGAAAGACTTAGGTTTAGGTCAAACCTACCCTATGTCCCTCCTTTTTTCTAAGAAAATCTTGACCATATTGATGATAACAATTTATCTCGTTGCAACTCCGTGGGTCTCATACCGATTGCACGGTTAACTGGCCACTAAATTGTCACAATGAAACATAAAATAATCTTAACCATGGATATAATTACACTGTCAACAAATTCATTAATTCCCAGAACTCTGTGTACAAAACTGTAGGTCCGGAGCACCCTGCACCGTCAGCCCCGGAGCACTCTGGACAGTCACCCCTGCTGATACCTTGATTACAGGCTGTTATTATGGCGTCTACGACATGAGCTTTTTTAAAATACTATTTCAGTAGCGACTGGCGACCCGCCCATGTTTTGTACGGGTGCACTGGCGATATGTCTAAAAATCAATATGTCTTCGCTATACCTAAGTTAAATATTAATGTTTTATTCACATAAACCTTTCGGAATAAATGCTCTTAACTCTAAAGGATAGTGAAAACCGCATCAAAATCTATTGTATAGTTTAGAAGATGTAAGCAATCTTAACGACAGACACGAAAAGCGAGTTTGTTTAATACTATTAAGGTACTATAGATGCAAGTGAAGATGAAACAGTAATATTTCCAGACAGACACTCAATTTGCAATGATAAATCGCAACATAAAAAACATGATCAATAGAAAATTAAAATCGTCAGAACTTTATTAAAGAAATCTCGAATGCATTTTATATGAGGTCGACATGTCAATTACTCATATCTATGGCAAATTGGCTTATTACTCACGTACGACAGTCGGACGGATTTTAATCTGCGTCTGATAAAGCGGGCGATCGCAGCGAATAATCGCGAGTGTGTGGGCAAACTGCCTGCGATTTGTCAAGTGTGGCGAAGGCCTTAGATAGTTAGATTGTTTGTAAGAACCGATATTGTAAATATGTATCGTTTGTGGAGTTATAGGTGTTATTGTGTGCAGTTGTTCTATATCGATTGATATCGATGTGATCTACGTTTTAGTCTTGATCAATAAGGTTGAAGTTTGAGTTAGATAAGAACAGAGTTACGAGTAGTTCGGTATTACATGCTTAACAAACATAATTCAATTGCCTACTTGATGATGCTAATTTTGTACTTAATGTTAATTGAAAGATTGTGTTATATAAAAATAAAAAAGTTGAATAATTTTATTCTATCTGCTATTGCTGCATTGATTCATACATGGGTACTTAAGACATTGAAAACCGGACACATTCTAGAACTCTATAAATCAAGCATGTTATTAACGTATTACCATTTTTGGCTGTTATTAAACATGGCAATATTACACGTTTAGATTGGAATAATATCAAATGACAGGTGTCATATCGCCCACGAAAATATTACCTACCTACTTCCGTTCACAATTCGCGTAGGTAGATAATTAGAAACAGAAAGACATTTATCAGTAAAACCACAAAAGCTCGTCGCTAAGACACGAAAAAAAAAAACAACTCAAACGAAAACTCAATTCTTTTTTAATCTGAATTCCGGAAACCCCTTCAGGACATATAAAACCAGAGATAAGACTAAACTAAATACCAAACTCGCTTCTCTAAGGTCTTATAAACATCAGTCCGTCCGTCCCTGGGCGGTCGTCACAAGGAATCACTGCAAGACTTGCATGCTCGTGCCAGAACGAGATGGGACATAGCAATATAGAGAAAGACAGAAAGAGAGAGAACAACGACGTTTTGCAGTCGTCATAATTTCGCTCGGCAGACTAATAATAAAGATAAACCAGGGGTGTGTGCGGGCCACTTGGACCGGGTACGTTTTGTATATAAGCTTGTTTTCTTTTGTGGTTCAGTTAAAGGGTTGGTGACTTTGTTATCTAGTTTGTTGAATTAGGGATGTTAAGTGTACTTGGTTTGTTGTGTTTGACGTTTCAGTGAACTAATTGATCTGACGTGTGGTTTGAGCTATAAGAGTATAAGCTTATCCCTCTTTTGCTCTGGGTGTTGTTAAATCTTAGGACTTTATGTCAAGGGATAATAAGAGTATCTACCGAGTGTTGTGATTGTTCATCTTTACGGATATTACAATGGTATATTTTGGGGAAAGCTTTCGATTGGCCTGCGTCAATAATTGTATGATATCAGCTGATCTATATTGCATCACACACAACCTAAATGTAACATAAAACGAAATATAAAAATGAAATATCGTTTTATCTACTAAAAACTCGAGTGGGTAATGACAGGTGTATCGAGAATCGTTAAATATTCATTAGCTTTCCTCGAACAATAAGCACTATCCTTTTTTCCTTTTAGCACCTTCAAATGTAGTACCAATTGGTTTATTTATTTTTACACTTTGAGCACCTTATTGGTGCAGCGGCAACAAGTACCTACAGCTCCAAGGGTCTTGGTTTGTCTTTCTGAATTTAGTTAAGAGGGAGTGAAATTTACAAAAATGTAAATAAAAACTTATACTTACACATTAATTTTTAGATATACTTAATTATCTATCCCATCCCATACCCTTTTTTGTAAAATTTTAAATGATATTGTAACTGTTCTTTTGTTTTAAATGGTGCAGTGTTTCTCATTTCGGTAACTTAAAATAAGTGTTTCGCCGAGAATGGAATGCAAAATATTGAACGAATTTGGTATCAGCTATTTTGTTACCTTATTCGTTGGCATCGATTTATCATTTTTTATTAAATAAAGGTTTTGAGTGGATTTTATATATTCCAAACTTTTCTCGCACTGAACAAATCAAACTCAGAAAATGCTAAATGGCATTGTCACAGAATCATACTTATATCAATCATTTGCAAAGCTTCACCTCCGTTCATCCGTCGCAATCCCATTACGAAGTTGCACGTATGTACATAAAAACGTAATTCAGAAAAAAGTTTACAAAACTCCTGAATTAATTAGATAGTACAAATATGATAACCAAATGAAACTACAGACATACAGACTTGCACAAGAGCATAAACTGTGCTCCCACATAGGGCATAAGCTAGGGTTGGCACGTTTCTAAATGAGTATCTTTATACTATCCAAAACAAATGAAGACCTTTTTGTTTTTGTTTAATAGTTCCATTCTCTTCTTCTTCTTCGTATCGATGATTCCGTTTAAATGTTTTAAATAAGCTTCGACAAAAATTTGCCCACTTTGACAGAGTTATCGTTGGCCTCGCGAAGGTTTTACATAGTGCAGGTGTTATTGCATATAGAGCACGACAAGTGGTGAGGCATCGTTTGCGATGTGGCTCAGTCGCACGTAGCTCATCGGAGTACCCCCCACCTGACTAAGTGTGGGTAGTTTCCATTCTCTGATTAACTTTAATTCATTCATTTTTAAATGACGTTTTCTGGCTAGATTAATAGTAATTAGACCTACGCCATCGATATGTAAATGTGTGAAAATATTAATTATTATAAAGAATATTTTGTAAACCACATAGTTTTAACAGAAAATGGTGTGATTTTATTCATTTTTGTTGATAATATGAAACAGATACATTAAAATAATTGGTACCTTCATAGTTAGATATTGAAAATGGGTTTATTGCAAAAAAAAAAATTGAAATTGTGTGTTATTTGAAATTAAAACTTGTCAAAATGTTTAGATACCCTACCCTGTAAGGTGGAAAGGCAGTATATTATCGTCCTCATTGCTGATCCGGCAAACGAGGCAGCCCTACGCAGAATAAAATTTTAAGCTACGTCTTTATGAGAGTTGGCGCGAGTTAGGGAGGATTCCACGGTTGAGGGGGGAGGGGGCAGTTCCTCAAATGCAGTTTGCATTAATTGAAAATATAATATGGTCGCTTTTTACCGATCTGAGATACGGTTATGTTCTGTTTTGAAAAATGTATTAAGAACTTTCTCGTCTGCCAAGTTACTGCTGTAAGAGATATCGGTAGAGACTCCTATATGTTCTAATGGTGATTGAGGATTAGGGAAGCATGTTCCAGCAGTACAGTTATGGAAATTGCGAAAGGTAAGGTATCATAATACTAATAACAATGAATTAAGCTAAGACGGGAATCTAAAAGCTTTTCAATCACTTCTTTGTTGCTCATAAACGTTTGCATTTTTTGTAAATATTACATTAGTACAAACACAAATGTATGGTTAACAAAACGGAATGATTGATTTTTCATTTCTCTGAGGTGTCCTATTTACCCTGCTCTCCTCTAAGGAAAATATGCGGCATGATTAGTAGCTGACATGTAGTACATTTCTCGCATGTCTAGATCAGAATCATGACAACAATCTTCACGCTGGATGTAACGCAGTAGAAGCAGAGAACTCCAGTCTGCACCAATGAATGTTGAGACTTCGACTAAGGACATCACGATTTCAATGTCTTTTACAAATTATTGTAACAGAATTGGAGCAAATAAGCATTACATCCAAGAAGTAGCAGTAGCTAGTTTCTAATAGGGATTTGAAAAGCTGAGGAAAACTTGTTTAAGTAAGAGACAATCGTAAAAAGTTATTAGCTAAACATGGTAAAAGGTCAAAAGGTATTCCAAACCGCAAAAAATCACATTAGTTAATTCCTTAATTCCTAAAAACATAATCCAGCGTAAATATCAATAAAATTATGTTAATACGCGATATTTTCTAAGCCCCGTCACACACGATCGCACGTCACGTCAGCCGCGCGACACGACGCGACGTCACTCCGCATGACGCGTCGATCGTGACGCGTGACGCGCGACACGTGTCACACGCCGTGACATGGCTTACTTATTCATAAGGGAAAGCGAACAGGCATGTAATTATCATAGCATTTTGAAATTTATTATACGGATTTATGTGTTGTTCGTGCAGGTTTTTGAATGTGGTCGGTAAGGTTCGTGTGTCGGGTTTGATTTATTTTTTATGAATGATTGATTGCACGTGATTCTTGAGGGAAAAATAATACTGTAAAATGACAAGTTTACCCTTTGGAAATACCACTAGCATAATCAGCCTATAATGTTCCCACCGCTGGGACACAGGACTCTTTTTTTGACAGGGAAATACCACTGACTATTAAATACATACATACATAAACTCACACCTTCTTCCCATGGGGGTAGGCAGAAACTACACAACGCCATCTGCTACGATCCTTACATAACCCTTTTACCTAGTTTACGTTCATACATTTTATCAGAAATGGAGTTGGTACACGACATTACATTTGAAACGCAATTAGTAACAGTGAGTTTAATGTCCTTTTAATTTCAATTATAAACAATTGCTAATAAAGGAACTAACAGCTCGTTTCAAAACGGAATTACATAACCCATTTTTCCGCATCATAATTCCCGTACCCCATTATCGCCATATACGGAATATCGCAATAAATATTGTGTATCGTTTGCAGGTTAGTGTCGAATGGGTGCAATTTTCTCGAGACGCCGTGCATCATGCAAGCTATCTATCAGGTCTGCCATCAATCATCGCTCGGGAACGAACCCGAGTGGACGTCTTTGTCGGTGATAGATGCACCAGAGATATCTTCTGATATGAATTAAAAGACAAATTGGTATAATATTTATAATAGTTTTACCTGAGAAAATAAAATTGTTTAAATGCAGCAAATGTCAGCGGTAGCTTGGGAATAATAAGCATATAGATTGTAGATACTATTTGTTTTCTATTTATTTTGAGTTTGTGATGTGACTGATGTAACTGAAAGTCGTGGAGGGAGGCCTCATCCTAATATGGCACAACCGGATGATGCAGGCAAACAGTCGCATCCACAATAGGTTATTGATTCTATTGAATTTCCAAATTCTTGTTCCAATCAGTAATTTCCGGAAAATATTCTTATGTGATCTGTAGTATTCGGAATTGGTGTCCATAAATGATAAAAAATGTGACTCCTATCTAACCTACATTTAAAACTAACATTTTACACTACATTTAACAACTAGCAAATACATATTCCGGCAAACATTTGGCACTCGATGTTTCACTGCGGCAGTAGTTCATAACAAGGCGACAGGTACGCTCAGCCGTCATTCTAAGGAAACTACACTTATCATACAATTTATAGCTGACTTGTGAATTTAAATACGTTTTGATAGAAATAATATTATACATGTTAACTGGTACAGTTTATAGAGCAAAATCGTTATAATTTGTGCCATTTTATAGATCATAAAATTTTAATAAGTAGGTTTTTATATAGTTGCTGGATTTATTTAAAGTATCTGGTTTAGAAGTGGCTATAAAATTATTGAGTTAAAGCAATCATGCACATCAGGTGGATTAATGACATTGGTTTATTGGTACCAGTCAAGCTAAAGGAGTATAATATGCATATATCCCTTTTTATCATAAGGGATGTCGTTGCTCTGTTGGTATAATTACCTAATCGTGATAAGGTACATGTATAAGATTAGCAAACAATAATGACTACACTTATAAAACAATAACAACTTTTTTGTGGCCAGAGATTCACGCAACTTTCATTTTCGTTAAAAGTTCCTCAGGTTCGTTACTCGCATAGCCAACACATGAAAAAGTTTAGCACTTTGTTTTTATAAAACGAAGTGATACCGAACAATAAGTAACCAAAAACAAAAAAGGGTATCAGTTACGATACCAGCCCAGATACAACATCGACAAGGAACCGCACGCGATTTACGCTTAATTAGAACAGACATTACTTACTATTTAAGCCTATTCGCTTTTCTTAATTAATCATGTTTGGAGTGCACCTACGTTCACTTTCGTACCTTAACCGGGAAATCATGTCCTTTATTTAATTAGCGAGTCTAATGAATTCCATCTCGGGTAGCCGGCTAATTAAGGGGACATCGTGCGACAACGCGATCGCGCTTGTCGCGTCGAGTCGCGACGTGGTGCGTGTGAGACGGCTTTTCTTTTGTTTTCTAGTGTTAGCGTAGTTTACGGTGTGCGACTTTTTATTAGCTACAGCGCTAGTTATCTATGCAGTGTTGCCTACAGGAATTAGCTCGCCGCGAATTTGCTGTCAGCAATAAAATACATTGATGTACCTTTGTTATTTATAGCGTCTATCGATTGCACCGTTAGGAACTGATTGACAATAAAGATTAGTAGGTACATCAAACTTAACTGCCAATTTAGGCAGCAGAATCGCAAATCGAATTTAATCGTTCAAAATCATAAATAGTCTTCCCATTACCGCAGAAGGCTATCTACACGACTGTGGGTGTTTATCACGCACACTCATATTCTAAACGCTCGTTAGATAGCCCGAGAGTCTCTAATATGATCACACTGTCCGTAAATCGGTCGATACCGCGTCGCTCGCGCCGGTCGTGCATCTGATATGCGCCCGCGCCGCAGCACGCCATCTATCGTCGCGCGCCCCAACCGATCTAAGTAACGAGTCGATCTCGCGGATAAATTGTCGACGTCGCCTTTCCCCGTTCGCCGCTTGTTAGGCACCCGTAATTAATGATCGCTCTCAATCGTAGTTTCCTTACCGGCTATTATGATTTTGTATGGGTAAGCCGTTGTTAATGCGCTCAACTGAGCCCATTTCTCGTCGATTCCCTGGACAGGTTGCTGATAAACTTGCGTTCACTTACAAAACGCAGATACGTCATAGTTGCGCAGCCGCGGCTGACAGATAAATGGTCTCGCGAAGGATTCTTACGAAATCGGCAGACACTCGGACGGGCAGCCTGACCCGTGCCGGCCCCATAGTGTTCTGTTTTTGTCTCAGTCGTTGTCCATAAATTATTCTAAATCGGGTCCCTATTAGATATTCAGAGGTTAAAACGGAAAGCTGGTGCATTTTACTAAAACATTCCGGAGTCTGATCGTATATCAATCGTTTCGATAGCGTCTCGTAGTTTTGGTTCCAGGAAACAATGCGTGCGACCTGCTACCTGTTGGCTGTCGCTACTCGCTCGCGATTTGTGGTCGCGGTCGCGAGTCTCGCTTGTGTGCACTATCGCTTACTTTCGTCATGATTATAGGGTTGGCGGACTCACTTCTGATACTGTGATTTATGTGAGCGCAGTTTATTCCTTTAAAAGCCTGCATTTAGTGAGCTGTTGTATCTTCACGCTTTGTTTTTGCGGACTAGACAGAAATTGAAAAGAGAAAAAAACAATTGTGGCGTTGTCTGTTTTCTGTTACTTGTCTGTATTACAAAAACACATTTGATGATTAGTTAGTCAATAAAAAGTAAAAGTACATCAACTCTCGTAACGAGCGCTTGTAATCTCGAGCAATTTCAGGGACTCAACTGAGGGTTATGAGTTACTTTGTAGGTCGTGAGGGACATTACAGTTACATGTTTGTCCTTGAAATTAATATTACGTGCTTCACTTGCGTTTATGTGCGTGTTTACTAAGTATGTAGAGCTAAATATTAAAGTAAAACGTAGCTGTAGCTATGTCAAATATGTCACAAACAATGGCCGATTTTGTAACTAATCTTACTTTAATTGCTATACACCATGCTTATTTTCATTATTTGGTTAACTAGCATTTCTGAATCCTACCTTTGGCACAGTGTCAGCATACTATAGAATAACCGGGCAGTGGTTTCCTTCATCATAACAGATTACTTCCATTGCGTAGCTACCTTCATGGACACCAATCTTTTACTCTCTCACATAGAAAAACTCCTATCATTTGTTACCCCTGTGTAAGATTTTCAAACCGCGTTTGCCAGCCCTGGCCCGGCGCGCCACGAGCGCAGTTCACACGGGCGCATTCGCACACACGCGCGTCCACATTCAATGATATCGTCGGAATAAATCTCCGACGTGGTATAGCACGAGATCCCCGCTTTTGTCTTCCCGCGATACTAAGATATACGCGTCGCCGTCCACTGTATTAAAATATTTCGTGATGCACCTACGGGCCGATTTTTTTGTATGTATATGCCTTTATTTTTAGGCAGACAATGGGCTTAGATGTCCAGCGGTGGACGGCGGTTCGTTTGGTCAGTTGTTAGTGGACTGGTGATTGCAGTATGATTGCGTCGGTGTTGTCTTTAGTTGCTTTCAATGAGGCCTGGAGATTGTAAGGCATTTCGTGCAACAGTAGCTCAGAAGTAAGCTGAAGTGGTAATAGGCCGGCCATGGTATCTACAGGCTACGAGTAGATGTATTATTTTGGCGCAGACCGAAAATCAGTAAACGTTGTGTGGAAAAATGTCAAGATATGACGCTAGACTTTAGTGTAGATTAAGAGCCTGCTAGGCAGGTATTTCCAACGTTAAACTACTTTTAAGGCTGATGATGAGGCACGAACAAGAGTCCCTAAAGATGCGAGTTTACGACCATTTCCTTAACCCATTCCATTAGTCACCTTTTCGTCACCACCGACTTATAACACTATATTGAGCACACAATTATATTCATTCATACCCCACAGTTTTCAGCCAAAGAGAGTAACAAAATATAATATGACGCGGTTTTCATCTATCGCGTAAGTTGTGACAACTTAACACGACGCGTGAAGCGACAATAATGTGTGCCGCGCGACGTCACGAGCGGCGACAACGCGACATGTTTATTCAAATCTTAATGCCCTATCGTAATATTTAGAATTTATAACCACCGTCTAAATGCGGACTGGAGCGCGTAAGGTCGTCGCCGCACTGGGGACGCGGCTGTGCCGCGGATTGTGGGCCTTGTGTTTTATTCAGTGTAGGATAACACGTGTGATAAGATAACATAGTTCGTACTTCGAAGTTAGCTTAGAAGCTCCGTTGGTAATGCAATTTTCCGATACTTATGCAATTTTAACATTTGATTGCGTTAGGAACGACTAAAACTTACGTTTTGTTTAAGAACAAAGCCAATTACTTAATTTACTTAAGTATTTAATTATTTCTGTTTAAAAAAGGGCAGCATCAGAACCCTACGAATTGTATCAACCTTTTGAAAAAGCTTACTGAAGCTTCGTTTAGTCGACGCGTGTTGCATTTGCACATCTTTCGCTCAGTGTGTATACCACCTTACAATTATTCTAAAAGAAGTTTATATCTTTGTATCATACATAAATTTGAATGATTCGTGATTGGGCTTATTTTAAATCTGTAATTTGTGACGACACGTTTTATTTATAGTAAGTGAGGCGAGTTTTTTTTGTTAATTTATGACTTTTTAAATATAGAAAATAGAAAGGAGATTGGACAAATCTGTCCTGTCGCCCAATAGCGTTAAGATCATCAGATCAGATCAGATTGTTAGTTAGTGAGGAGCTACAAAGCTCTAAATGTGAGTAATAAGGTATTATTAAAATTCTGGTATTTCATCAATTAATTAACTTTCACTATTTATTTTCTTGCAAACATCATCTTTAAAGCCTATCCACGTTCCACTTTAAAACATAGCCATCTATATGACGTTTTAGGAACAATGTGTATAAGAGTCGGTCGGACAGAATGTTAAACCTGTGGGGTAATTGCGTAACACAGTAACGGTAGGAATGGCTTTCATTTTGACAGTTCAACAACATACTTTGCGTTATTTACGTTGCTGAGCAAACAATTTGTTCGAACATATGAAGCAATGACTTAGCAATAGGCTACAAAATGATACAGATTGAGATTAATAGTGTTTTACGCAATTAGGGTGCTGGCTAACGTCCCGATACAACAAAGAACATTTGTTACTAATTGTCTGAATTATAAGTCCATTCAGTGTTAAATGGTTCTAAATGTGAATTTAACATCAAAACGTGAATTGAACGTAAACGAGGCAAAAGGAGTATGTAAGGATCGTAGCAGGTGACGTTCTGTAGTTTCTGCCTACCCCCATGGGAAGAAGGCGTGAGCTTATGTATGTATGTAAGTACAGGCAGAAAACTAGATAAATATCCAGGGTCGTCTGATATAGTTTAAGTTTAGTAAGGAACCGATGAATGTTTTCGAATGAAATTTAATTTGATAAATGACCAGTTTGTTTTCTATTAATTTTATTTTATTTTATTCAAAAACATTCATCGGTTTCTTACTAAACTTCAACTATATCCGGCGACCCTGGATACTTATCTCTATTGTTAACTGTACATCAAAACTTAACTCTCTACAGTAACTTGTAAATATCATCATTATTATGTTAACATAACAAAACACGCCTTCATTTCATAAAAGTTAGGCAGACATGTACAACACGACACACATACATGGACACATGTGTGTGCGTATGTATGTGTGTGTGTGTGTGTTGTGCAACTACATTTCGGCTAAAGAGGTACCGTAAAACGGGGTGAATAGCAACGCAAGGGTGAATCGCAACGAAACTTTAAAAGGGATTTTAACATTGAAATATTATAGTCTGTCGCCACAAAAGGACTCTAACGTGTATACTGTATTATAATTATCGATTACGTGTCCCTGTTGGCAACAAATTATATTATTTAAATGTTAAAATTCCTTTTAAAGTTTCGTTACGATTCACCCCTGCCGTTCCTATTCACCCCGTTTTACCGGTACCTATTTATATCTTCTATCTACAAGTATAAAACAAAGTCGTTTTTCGTGTCTCTCTGTGTGTTCGTTTAGTTCTTCTTAACTGATCTTAGTTTCTAGTTCATCACCATCACTTAGAGAACTTATTCCCGAAGGTTTATGTGTATAATACAGTAACATTTAACTTTGATCAATCAATCAATCACAAAAATCTCATTGTTATGACATGTCGCCAAAACACTATCTAGATTTTCCCGACAGCACATAAAAGCTGCTCACTTGCGTGGGGGTTATAAAGCAGCGAGGTGATTGCGCAGCTCACTCACAATTACAATGCCATTCATTTTGTGTCCGTTAGCTAAAAATCATTTTTTGACTATTTTAAAACAAATCCTTATGAGATCGGCTCTATTTTGAGGAATTTACTGTATGAATGCTTCGGGTACGAAATTCCTAATATCCATAGGAACATTAGAGCGGAAGTTCAAAATAGTGAGAGAATGCTTATCTGAAGATTTTGCTCAACGTTACCTGGGCTTAAATAATTTTAAGATAATAATAATAATAAAAAAAACAAAAGTGTACATTTAGCCAACAGTAGTAAGATTTCTCATACAGTTATAGTGCCTAAAAATAAACTAAAACTAAAATGATATTACAGGTGCAAGTAATGATGGTTCGGAATTAAAATGTAAGGTAGTGACCCGCCCGTAACTCAAACCTGTGTTTCAGGCCATCACTATACATTTCAATTAAATTGGGACCTTAAAATTTAACTTGAACTAATAAAAATAATCTATTAACAACTATGAGAAAAAGCATATACATTAATACCTAAAACTAAGCCTATGTAAATATACAAAAGTAAATACGAGGAAATATATTATCATCATGCCAAAATTTCTAGAAGTTTTTCTGTGCATGTGTAATTGAGTATCGGTAAATATTCTGATAACATTTTACTACATTTTATATAAATTACATTATAAAAGCTTAGTAACATGTTGAGTCTATTATACAAAAAAGGTCCTAAAAACACATAAAATCGATTAGCAAACGCATGTCTAGTTTGAAGCTTTATGTAAACCAAGTCCTTCCTTCTTTTGTCGGAAGGTACTGGTGCAAGAGGAAGTAAAGGTGCTGGGGTCGTACTATGCTTAGAATAAATAATTGCCGTACTGTTAGTACATTACATGCTATGTAGAGCTAATGATTTATAGTCGGCTATGTTCCGTAAATTCTGAAAAACATATATTATTTTGCGCACTCTTTATTAAATCGATATGTTTACAGAAAATTAGATTGGAGTCAATAGTCACACCTAGGTAACTTTAATGGTCAGCTTTAGCTAAACGTAACGTTATTTACGTAAATGTTTAGATTAGTAAGTGGTATGTTAGTATTTCTCATTGTAAATTAAATATATTTTGTTTTATCTGCATTTAATGTTAGGAGATTATTATGGAGCCAATTCGACACAGTGTTAAAACCATTTTGAGCATGTTTATGGTTCTTGATTTAGCTCAGAACGATAGAGCGGTGTCATCCATAAGACACTATGACACCATTTTGGAGTGGCAGGCTGCATAATTCAATTATATGAATTAAACATAACGTAGGGCCCAAAATGTTGCCTTGTGGAACTCCAAAACAACTATTTTTAAGTTCAGAATTTGTATACTGACCTACTTTTAGATAATGTTGACTGAGATAATCAGAAAAGAGTAGAAGTTGTGCTCCTCCCATCCCAAGTGTTTCAAGTTTGTGCTAAAGTACAAGAAATAGTGTCGAAGGCCTTGGCAAAGTCTAAAAAAATACGAATTGTGTGCATACTATTATCTAGATTGGACGTAATATAATTAGTTAATTTGTGTACTGCTCAGCTAGTTTATCTTTTGGGCCTAAAACCAAATTGACTATCTAAAAGTAGTCTGTTATCTTCCAGATATTTTATCAATCTAATGTTAATGATCTTTTTAAAAATATTGAGAGGTCTGTTAATACTGAAATGGGAGTACTTATTCACACAGTTTTTATCTTCAGACTTAAATACAGGAGTAGACCACAGGTTTTTTAAGCAATTTAAGGAATATTCCTTTAGATAATCATAGCTGAAAAATTTTGGTTAGCCGAGGGGCAAGTAGGTATTTAAATCTTTTAAGTATATTATTAGGTATGTCATCCCACCCAGTAGCACAAACATCCTTTGGTAATGTCCTAAACAAGGAATCCATACCTCTCATCACTACAAACTGCATGCAGGTGCCGTTCGGGGACTGAAAATAATATCAATAAACTGTTCCACCGAACCACACGTTTAAAAATTTTGTTTCAGTGCGGTTAGTGGAAATGCTCAGGTGCGGTTCGGTGAAGTGATGTTGAAATCAGTAGTCTGAGTGGAAAACCTCGTATATTAATCTTATTACTTCGTTTTCGTCGGTATCTAATAAAACAAAAAACTTTTTTACAAAAAAACAACCGACTTCCAAAAAAAACACTAAAAGACGTGAAAAATAACTTTAATTTCGGAAGTCGGTGGTTTTGGTTTTGTATTTTCGTTTTTGGCCACCGACTTCCGAAATTAAAGTTATTTTTCACGTCTTTTAGTGTTTTTTTTGGAAGTCGGTTGTTTTTTTGTAAAAAAGTTTTTATTTTTCACTTTTTGGTTGCGGTACCTACCCCACACAAATTCGTATACCACTACTTGGTGTGTAAATAACAGTGACAGGAAATTATTAACACATCATCCATATAAACTAAGTGGAAAAAATATGCAGTATTAAGGATAATGCAAAAACTACTGGTCAGACCTTGATCAAATTTTAATGGGACCACATGTGAAGCACCACCTATCAAATAAAAAAAGAATCATCAAAATCGGTTCACCCAGAAAAAGTTATGAGCTAACACACATAAAAAAAAAAAAAAAAACATACAGACGAATTGAGAACCTCCTCCTTTTTGTGAAGTCGGTTAAAAAGAGTTTAGTGTAGAGATTGTCGCAGTCGTGATTTAACAGAAAAAAAACTAAAATAAAAAAAAAACAGTTAAGTTTTTACCAACGTTAGCAAAAGTGTTGTTTGCTTTATTTATTGCTTTGGATGGGTTTATCACTGTTGATGGTAAATCAAGCGGAGGCTCGGGATTTCGTTGTAAATGTATTAGTTTTTATAAATTTCCACACAAGTTTACAATTTTTCCCCGCCTTTTGTAATTCATTTTTATCATGTTGATTTTTTAGTTTTTTCAAAAGATTATTACAGAAGTTATGATACCTTTTATAAGTATCCGAAAGTATTTCGTTATCAGGCGCTTGTTTCAATTTTAGGTGAAGTTTGTCTCTATGTTTTATACAACGAACGAGACCGGGTGTGACCCCGGGTTTAATACAACTATACTTTCTAGGCATTGTCTTAGTGAATGTGTTTTTCCTCGTTGCATATTGTAGCGAATTTATGAAATAATCTAAAGAAATATTTGCATTGTTTTAATTATAAACAGGGTCAAATTTAATACCCCGTATGTCTTTTTAAAGGTTTATCGTATTAACTTTAGTGTAGCTACGCATGCAGTTTTTTCTAGGTGAACTTAATTGTAAAGTTAGTAAAACAGCTTGATGATCGGTAAGCGAAGAATTAGTAACCAATGTTTTTGCTGGATTTTTTGATTTTAGAATGATATGGTCTAAGCATGAGCCCCTCTGATGCGTGGGGTGATAGTGAGTTGCTAAAAGTCTATAAAATTAGCAAATATTCTTTTTTATATTGTCTACACATCAATTTTCGTGAGTGCCAAACCAACTCACACTGATTTTTTTATTATAAAAAAATGTTATATATTTTTAAGTTTGTGTCAAGTGAGTCTAAAAATCGGTCCATATTTTGAGAAGGTGGTCTATAAATAGCCTTCATTTTAATTACTACGCAATTACTTTCTTTGGATACAGGTTCTTCTTTGATTGTTCTTAAATTATATTTGATATGAATGACTAATCCATCGCTTTGGTTTATGTTTCTGTCTGTTTTGTAAGAATAATATCCGGCAAGAGATGGTAAGTTGACTGTCTGTTTTGTCAACCAACATTCTGTTAGGACAATAAGCTTCTTGTTTTGTGCTCGTGATTATATATCTATTCGGTTTTTATTTTTATTTATTTAATTATATTTTTTGTATGCACGTGTTTCTGTTACAATTAAACCAATTTTTCTTTTTTTCTTCCTTTTTTTTTTTATTTGTGTAACAGGTTTTATGTCTTTCTTATGTCAAGGTTCAGTAATAACACTTTAAAACCGTTCATGTTTCGATGTATGCTGCGAATATTCTATGTGAGCAGGGTTAACGTTTTGTCACCAGAATGAAGAAGGTATTCCCAGTCCTCAACTTTAAAAGATTCAGACAGAAAAACTATCTAGACTACAAATAAGCTGATTTGTGATGATAGTTATAAATTTAATAAGCTACCTGTTTATTTGCTAAACAGGTAGCTTATTAAATAAAAATATTTGGTGGTGCTCTTGTCACCGTCATAGTCTTTTGAGTTGATGTAGTTTATCTCTGAGTATTTCCGCGCTGGGCACCTTACATCACCAGTTGGATGGTCACATTTCCTATTAAAGCGTTTGCACGTCGCACATTGAGGGGGAGAAGAATTGCTGCTGCATTCCTTGAAGGAGTGTCCAGCCACAGTTGTTGCAAGTAGGACTAGTTTCTCGGCAAAACTTGGCTGCGTGTCCGAACTGCTGGCAATTGCAGCACCTGGTGACTAACGTGAAATCTCTCACAGGGCACGATGTCCAATTCATAAAATGCTTTGATTTATGATAATTTTTCTTTTGTTAGCGTGTAGTTCCAAGATATAGAACTACAGGTAGGAAGGTCTTTCTTGCCCGATTTATGGCTCAATTTGATGCTCTCAAGGAAGGACTCACGAGTTGTATTCGGCAGGTCTGCTTGTCAGAAAGGTTCTGTTCTTTAATACAGTCAAATACCTCCTTCTCGGTAAGGGATACGGGGTCATCAAGGACAATAAAACTTTGGAGTGAGTTTATGCGAATTCTTGAGTTTGTCAATATCGCCTTTATTTTCGGTGCTAATCAGAACGACCCCATTTTTAACTCCCGACGCAAAAAGAGGGGTGTTATTCACTTTTCTCAGGCCACGGATATGAAGCTTAAGTTGTTCGGGGGAGATTATCTTTTGGACAAGTGACTTGGTGTCGTCACTTGCTTAGGTTTTATCGCTAGGATAGATGGCGACTGATCTTTGCAGGACAGGCGAAGTTTAACCATTCTTCACCATGCTAGCATAAGAAGTATTTTCTGAGGGATTCAGCTTTGTTTCTACGACCTCTTTGAATTGCTGGACAGAGTTCACAACGTTCTGGTGAACCTGGAGGTGCTGGATTGTGTTATGGGCCTGGATGGTTTTCTGCTTCAACGATTAGTATAATACGGCCGTCTGAGAAGCCCACTTGAGACCTTCCGGCAAAGAGTGGAGACACGAAGCTTCTGGTCCGAGTTCATTTTCCCTTCACCGAATAATAGAGCAAACTTCGTTCAGAATGGCATCTATAGATCCTAACCATTTCTGGATCTCCGGCGTACTGATGACTTCACTCGGCATTTCATCCTCCGCGGGTGCTGGACGATTTGGGTCGTTCGGGGGTAATGGTTCGGTAGGCGTGGGTGGAGGCCTTCGATGTACTAATTGGCTACGACCAAACGGGCTCGATGCTGGATTAGACACACTAGCAGAAACACTTTATTTATTGTTTATAATAAAAAATATTTATTTCAGTTTGCACATGAAACTCGGTACAAACCTACAAGTCACACGCGATACACTTTACTTTTATACTGACGGCGCAAATAATCAAATTTATTTGCCGTAATTGTTTATCTAAATATATAAAAGGCAAAAGTGATTGACTGATGTATCAACGCACAGGCCAAACCTTTAACGCTAGAAACTTAAAATTTCGCACACGTATTCCTCTTATGACGTAGGCATCCACTAAGAAAGGATTTTACAAAATTCAACCCGCAAGGGGGTGAAATCTAAATATATAAAAGGGTATGTTTGTTCCGGGTAATCTCTGAAACGGCTGGACCGATTTTGACGGGACTTTCACTGGCAGATAGCTGATGTTATACGAAGTTACATAGGCTACTTTTTGTATCGGTAGTACGTTCCCGTTGCATAATATCCGACATCCACGCCGGCGAAGCCGCGGGCAGCAGCTAGTTAAGTATAAACTTCATCAATACAAAACACACGACCGCTTAGTCTTGAGTCTCGTAAAGCAATCAAAATAATATAACCAGAGAAGAAGTGGAGGCAAGATCTACTATCCCAAGTCATATTTTTGGTGCACAGAAGAGAGAATTTCCTTTTTCAGAGACAACCCTATACCCTTCACTAATGACGAAACCTGGTAAAACCTTTGCTAATCGTATGTAAGTACAGACGGCTGAACTGTAGAAGTAGTAGGATCGATCGTATTTAGCGCTTCGTATGCAACAATCATGCGCAGCCTAATGCGAGAAGAAGCAGTTAAAACCTGCGCTCCAATAGGAACACGTCGTCGTCGTCGTTAGCTCTTAGATACATTGGTATTGTAATTACTGTTTTCTGACTTTTTTCATTTAAGACTTAATCAACGTTGGAGATCTAAAAGCTCTCACATTTGATTCCAAAATACCAACGCTTCTTTAGGACTCTGCTCATACCTTAAAGGATTTCCAGCGTGAAGTAACAGATACTTTTATAATAATTATTATTGTAGGCATTGTTTAAACTCCGTACTTGTTTCATTAAGTAGAACTAATCGATTGAATGATCGCCGACGATAATTTATAAAACGATTCGATGAGAGCCATGGCATTTTAAATTGCTTTGAAAATTGTAATTTTCCTAATGATTTTGATTGATATTATTGCGTAGGGAATCTTAATTGCTTTAATTACTAACGCCACATTGTTTTTGGTGCTGTTGAAAACATTTTGAGGTACCAAAGTACTATTTTAACGGTATCAACAAATTAACGGTTTTGTAATCGTGACCGATTTGACGAAAATCTTACATAGTTATAAGACTTTATATTCTACCATCATCAGTTCGGGCAATTAAGCAGTGCGGGATCATCGGGGTTAGTTCTACTCATTTTCGATTAAAAATGGCAGATTTTAATTGTTTTCTACTCTCAACAGGCATTTATATTTAAATTAATTGATTAACCCGTAGATATAACTTCTTTTCTTCTTATTTATGTGGAGAGTGCCTGCCAACTTGACCTTTTCTAAACACTACACTACACACACACATGCACACACACGCACACACACACTACTTTCTTTTCCGTTCTTTTCTTTTTGCGCTTATAAATGTATATCGTGTACTTTTAAATGTAATGTAATGTGTAGGCTAGCCTATTAATAAATAAATAAATCCTATCAATAAAGAATTTTCACCGTCAAATAAACTATACAAATAACTTGACTGCAATACATATATTTGGATCAAATAGCATTAAGCTTGTGGCAGCAGACTTTACTAGGCTGTATCGCCAGAGGCCTATATTATGACCTAACTTTATACTTAACTTTTACAAATTACGATTCGTTTTGATATTTAAGCTGCATTGTTGATATTGCTTCGGTACCCATACCTATGCTCGAAAGTAAGTATGAGTATCGATGCGATATCTACCAATATAAATGCATTTCCCTATAAATACTTATTTATTTTACGTACTAGTTAACTTTCATTAACCAGTAAAGTATCCTTTTAGATTGCCAATGTTGATCTGTGCTTATAGTCCGCATTGAAAGAAAGACTTACAAATAGCTGGTCCCTACAGGAAGGTATTTATTTGTATTTGTTTCTTAAAACGATGCCGAAAACAAAATTGACATTTCATGCAGACCATAACTTAAACGTGAACATCTGACAACTACGACCCACTTGCACCGCCAATCACTAAACACGTTTAGCGCTAACCGAGTTTTAAACATCATTCTGTCCTGTCTCTGTCATCTTCAAACATTTGGCAGAAACAGAATAATGTTTTAAACTCGTTTAGCGCTAAACGTGTTTAGTGATAAGCGGTGCAAGTGGGCCCAAGGCGCTGATGGTTTGAATTTACTTCCTTTAAATTCATAACGAATTATGAAATTATGTTCCGTGAGCTTAAGTCGATTCATGTTGCTTTAAAAGATTTTTTCCACAATAGATTAGCCATGGTCTTTTATGAATCTTTGATTTATTAGATTGATCGTTAGGCAGTGGAATTTTAGTACGAATACCGAATAATATCGTCAGATTGGATGCATTGGGTGACGTAAAAGTTTGCTAAGAGTTTCACGTGGAGGAAACATCATGCTCAAACTTCGGTACAGTCAACTGAGTTAATCGCACATCAGTGCAAACAAATTGACATTGACAGCACCTAAATGTTGTTGCAGTAAGGGCGATTTTCGCAGTGCGAGTGATACCGCTACTGTGCGGTTGGCTGTACTAGACGATCACCAAATCACCAGTTCAGCTGATATCATGGTGGTCATGATGAACCATTTTTCATTAGGTATCTTGGTCCTTTGATCAGTTTACTCTGGGCATTTTTTTTCTCTTTTCGATGCTCATTGATATTTCTTTGGGGTAGTATTAAACGTTTCTCACGGCAAAGGAAATCTTAGTGTCTTACAAACCAACAAAAAAACTATTACTTATTCATTTTCGATGCCCATGATAAATAGTTCTGCGTGATTGGACTTTCATGTCATTCATTATATTTTTTATATGTATTAAAGGATTAAAAGACACATTATTTGATGAAACTCGCGAGAAACATTAGAATAATAAATCATTTTAGTATTGTCAGTCATGTAAATCATTTTGAAGGGTGGTCTTTGGAGTCCCTATTTTTTCTTATAATCTTGTTGAGACTTATCTTTTGCATTGTAAACTACGCATAGCTTGTTCATGAGCATGAACTTACTTTACGTCTTCATTGTCACTAATTTTGTCAAGAAAATTAGGGATATGGATTTGGGAATACCCGGACATTTATATTGTCACATGTATATCATGTAGTGTTCTCCTTATATCTTCGGAACAGGTAGGACGTTCTCTATGCCAAACAAATTGGAAGGACCAAAATTTACAACCCAGTTCTCACAGTTGGTCCTTCCGATGCTACATAAACAGTTGTTTAACTGATTGTTTTCTACTACTAAAGTTTAAATTCGAATCGGTGACTTCCTCCGTTTCTAAAGGGTAAAAAATAATAATATATTCTCAGGGACGGTTGAGAAACACCCCTTTTAAAATCGATAAAAAACAAAATGAATGAGTCCGATAAGAACCTCCTTTAAATCGATTTAAAATAAATGATGTTCATAAATCAATCGATTCTGGTCCTTCCTTTTTAGTTTTATTTCATGGGTCATGACTACTAAAACCCAGAGAATCAACCCAAAAGATATTAATGAGGCTAATCCCCATGTATCAAAGTCGGCAAATGAAACGCAATTTTTCAAAAATATGCTGTTACTGCTGAATTCAGGATTAACTTTGAGTCAACATAGCAATATGAAATATTTGAAAATACAATTATAAAAGCTTTTTCTGAAAGAATTAAAGTGTCTTTGTAGCAAAAACATGAAACATGTAAGTTTTTAATAGTTAAGCAGCAAAGTTTGCTCCATAATTATACAATAGTAAATAGAATATACTAGATGTTATCAATGAAACTTTTTGGATCTCTTCAAGAGTTTTCTTCTACCTTCATTACATTCAGTACTATGTTCGTGACAAAAGAGATGACGTATCTAATTTGAAGTAGACAGACTCACTTTTTAGCTCACTCTTCAAAAACCGTGTAGCTCCATTATTCACAGACTAAATCAAAAGAAAATGTCTCCCATCTACTTATCTATTTATACGTAATAGGTTGAATCACTAGTGAATGTAGTCAGAGTCACAGAATAAATTAGTACAGAAGGTTGGCTCCCTACAACGCGCAAACGCGCACGCACACATAGACACGCTTCACGTTTAGCGAGAGTCGCGAGAGCAAGCGCACTCGCGACTAGGATTTGTTTGATATCTCCGTACGTTCGCGTCTATGTGTGTTGCTCGTTGTCTGGAGCCGGCCTTCTGTACCTATCTATTCTGTGTCACAGTCGTCATATCTCGCTCAATAGCTCACTTGTCACTTTCCAGTCTTTGTGCCAAGACTGTGTAGATGGTGTTTTTGTCATTATCTGATGACTGGACGCATGCCACACTTCTATTAATCATGCTGAGTTCGTAATTATTGCTAAATAATTAAAACAGGATTGATAAGGAAGTTGGTTGTGATAATATAGTGAAAAGTTTTTTTCCATTGTAACAAAGTACTAGTCGTTCTCGGTCACAGTAAACAACTTAGCATTTCTGGACATACGTGCGATTTCTATGTTCAAAAATTTCCTTAAATGAAAAGAAACCTACTTACAAGGGTAAACTACCCTACATACCAATCTCTTTCAGATATAACTGCAACTTATTTAGATCGTCACCTCCTTACTTCTATATCCAGCTATCATAAACAAAGGTTGCAATTGTAAGTGATTGAGCTATCAACATAAACCGCGTCCCTTAGCAACCGAAATAGCATGAGGATGATACGTGTCATATCGTTGAGCTGCACGATTACTGACAAATGCTTGCACTGACTGGACAGGTCCACTCAAGTTGTGTGGTTCTTTTCTCAAAAGACCATTTCGGACACAAATCTACATGGTCTTCACATGATCTGACCAAGATTATGTCTGGACTTTAAAAGAGACTGTGACCCCTGAGTTTGTTTTGGCCTTTCTTCTCAGAGTAGTCAGATAGGAAACGCCGACCTCATCTAGTTCAAAAAATATTATGGACGTGTTTACGAACCTACTTACAGAAATAAAATAATTAATCATTTATAAATTGTAGGGTTATAATGTAATATGTAATAGATATAATGTTTTTTAGGTCCGTAGAAGCCCGAAGAAGAATGTTTATACTAAACAACGCAATAATGTCTTTAGACGGGTTTTGGTGAAATAACGACATACGGTTAGACAAAAGGACAGCCTAATTAAGTTGATTAGGGTCTCTTTTAACAACTAGATTCATGTAGAATGCAATATTCCTTGATGTAGCAACTTTTATAAGGATGTTATTTTGGAGCCTAACGTAAGGTAGTTTGTGTTTGTACCCTGTTCTTGATGCAAATGGGCTACTGCTGTAGGCAGTTTTCTTATTGACGAAATCAACGCTATTCTGTCCTAAAATTAGTTGTTAATTCACTGCATTACGCAATTTCACATTTCAGGAAACTATAACAAAGATAACCTATCATCTCCCTTTATCCCTCTTCCGCCATCTTGCTCGGTGCGCACACGCATGAAAACGTCGCTAATCGCGTGATATATCAGTTGTCGGTGCGGCGACACTGGCACTCTGTGAGTGATCCAGTGTTCCGAGCTATGTGAGCTATGAAACGACTGATTTATTGAGCTATGCGGATTAATATTATTAAGTAGGTTGATATGCTGGAGTCAGATAGTATTAATAGGATGAGTCAATTAGATTTGCTCAGTGTCTCAGGCTTAAGATCGGCTTGCAGATTAGTACCTCATGAGGTAACAGGGGATAACTTGAAAGCTGAACTTAACCTGGGCATCAGTGATGATGAAAATGTCAGCTAGCGATTTTAGCCGTAGCGACAGCATTCTATGAAATTCCGGGGAAAAGGTAAGCTGGAGATGAATGTGAAGGTATTTAGAAGTATTGGTTGAAGCAGGGTCGTTGACCAACAATCATTTTTTAATCGTGGTGCGGAACGGAAGTAGATATGTGTATGAGTGAATCATTTAGGACTATAAATGATCCTAATGTGCTGTCATTCGGTCTATTGATAACGAGTCACTTTGGCACATTATTTATTTCAGTATTAACTCACCTACATATTTATGTTTATCGCCAAATCGATTGTGTGGATGTGCAGCTGAATCTAAAACACTATTCCTCAATTATTTAATTAAAGTATGAATACTCATACTTCGTGGAATCCCCAGCTACTGCCGGCCAATCATTGCCCAAGAGCTGTCAGTCATTTATCTAACTCATTACGACGCTATTTAAACAACTCCCACTAATAAGCTAGGCATGCATACCAACCACTTCTAAATTCTAAAACAGTCTCTCAAAGGGTTTACATAAATACGTCCTTACACACTTGTCATTACCCGACTGACAACTACAAGGCGTCCTGTTCTATCCGATGACAACCATACGACAAAGCGCATGCCAGACGAAAATAATCCGTAGTTCAAGTTACTGAAGGGTTAATGTGAATGCACATTAAAAATTGCGCGATTGTTGGAGGCGTAAAACATCTGTCATTGGCTAACAAATGCTGACAGAAATTGATGCGCGCACTGACAGTGAAAAACGCGGAATCGTGCGTCCGGCGAGTATTTTTAGTCGCGCAGCTGTCGCGTCGCGTCGCGAGGTATCAAGACGTGTCGCTCGCCGTCTGAACTAACCTTTTGTTGATAGACAAGTATTGATATCAAATGATGCTTGTATTAATCTTACTCATTTGTTTAGGTACTACGCTGATTAAGACAGAGTTTGTTGCTCTATGTTATCATAGTTTTTAATGATATTTTAATCTAGACAATAAGACGAACAAGATAATTGATTGGCTACTTAACTAACTCTGTATCGTGTCGTGTGATTAATTACTCTTTTAAAGGGCTTTTTCTGGCTAATCTAATCTGTAACTACTTTCTCAAAAACCGTTTTGAATTAAGTCATTTTCAACAAAATTAATTAATTTTCAATGTTATCAAGCAGTGTTGACTAATCTATAAGAAGTAATGTAGGAGTAGCACTACGTTGTCACTTCATATTTCTTTGGTAGCAAGCGAAGGAACAAACATTACCACAATCGGACTCGCACACGACGGGTTTCGTACACCGTACAATATTTAAGATAATATATTTGAAAAAATACACGTTTCTTGTATCGAGACCCCTTTAATTTTTAACATTATTTTATTTTTATTATTTGATGCTAAAGCAGCAATAGAGAAATACACCCTGTGACAATTGCAACTGTCTACCTATTACGGTTCGTTAGATTCAGCCTGCTGACAGACAGACGGACGAACGGACGGACAGCGGAGCCTTAGTAATAGGGTTCCGTTGGCATCCTTCGGGTACGGAACCCTTAAAATTGCTTTCAATGGCCTCTTATAAACAATGGTTTCTAAAGTCTCATCAACATGGTTATAAGTAATATAAGCTATTAAATATAACAGCAGAATATATAAGCTATTAAATATATAGCTTTGTAACTAAAGCGTCTAGTTGGCACCGCTCTCAAGCAATATATATCGGGTTTTGATGAAATGAGACGTACTGTGAAGCTTCATAATTCTGATATATTTCAGATATATACATGTCTCAGTGACGATAATTTTCTTTAAAATATTGCCAGTATTTATACGGCTATATATTCTGCCTTCTGTGATGACTGTGATGAGTAACATGTAGCGGCTTCTGATAAACTAAATGGTGACTGCCCTTCATGAAGAAGGTTCAATTCGATTGAGTGAGGGACAACTATTTGACTTGGCGAGGTTTTAACCCAGAAAAAAAGGTGACTGCCTCGTTGGTCTAGTGGTCGCAAGCGCTACTGCTGGGCATGAGGTCCTGGGTTCGATTCCCGGGTCGGGCAAAGTGTTATTGGGTTTTTCCATCTGGAATTTCTTGGAAGCAGCCCGGAGACTGGATTTGTGCCAGGTTGATCGCAATAGGGTCGCCCCTTGTTACATGGGACTTAAACATAACTGACGAAGTGTGGGTGTACTATAGGTACACCTCTGCATATTCCTTCGGGGAATATAGGCGTGATGTTATGTTATGTATGTAAAAAAGGCGAAAGATTTTTGTCACACGCACTCTTTCTTAACTAACTGAAGCCAAACTAAACTAAAATCCCTGTGTTTATAGCACAAACATTCGCCGCACTTCTAAACAAGGTTCCTTCTACTGCAAAATCTTAAAAGTTCAATCGCCAATAAAAGCGTTTCCCCCAAATATAACTGTCAGATCTCCATTATATGTCTCATACATGAGTCAGAAACTCTCGGGTCAATCGTGACCCGCACCGAACACGGCCAAATATCTGACTACGACATTTTACTTGGAAATTCGATTTCTATTAGTGTTAATTGTATTCCAGTGACATCTGATAGGATGGACGTGTGTCGTAAAATTTTATGTATGTGTCTTTATTCGTTGTGCGTCGGTGATTAAGTTCGGAGAAGTTCGGTGATTATCATAATTATTGCCGTGCGGTAGACTGATGCGATTGCTGTGTCAAACGGTCCATTTTATTGCGTCTACAGTTTTTCATTGCTGGGCAAAGGTCTATCCCATAACTTCACTTTGCATTTCCATAAAAATCATTTGATATCTCTTATTCACAATAATAAACATGTTTAAAGAATGTATCACCAAGTACACTCAACCGCAAAAATATCTAACCAAATTATAACCTAACTCGCAAGGAGAGAGCCCGTCACTAAATTTTACCTCTTAAATGAGATTCCACGGCGCATAACTCTCAAGATATTTTACTGTAGCGTGTATTACATAAATATTATTAATACGGGACCCAGACTGAATTAAAGCCAACGAAGCGAACGCCCACAATTTGCCACAAGTCAACATTTTTTATGTAAATGTCCTCGGTCCTACCTGTTTTGTTCTGCGACTGTAACCAATGATTATAAGGATAATTTTGCGTTTTTGATAAGACAGCTTAAACAAGAAAGAAGGGTGTCACTAAGTATAATCTTAACGTCTGTATCTCACGTATCCCACTGTCACCATAGTCATGATATCAGATACTGGGAGTATAGCTGATAACATCATAATATTCATAATCCACAATGATTTAATTTCTCAAAAGTTTGCAGAGGTGAGATTAGATGCCATGTCTCTGTCTGCGACAAGACATCAGTTATTTCTGTGCATTATTAGTTGAGAATTACCCTGTTATTAACAAGTTCACATTATGTTTGTTCAGCTAAGAGCAAGAGGAAGAGAGAGGTCAAATACATAACACCAATGTAAGAAATGACAGACGACCCATCGCCTACTCACATCATCAAAAGAAACTTTATTTTGAATCCTGCATTCCTCTCCTAGAAAGCACGACATATTTTATATTTTCTCCCATTCCCGTCAAAATGAATTGCCTTACAAAAAAAATATTTATACCAAACAAAAAGTCCCGACTAACAAACTAACAATAATAATACATATTGGGCTTCAACAATAACTATAAATTACTAAACATTAAAAGTTTCCTAGCATCAGTCACGGCGACTTATGGCATCTTCAGCTATCTTCTCATCAATCGGCTAATAATAACATATCTTCGTTTTCTCATTGTGTTTGTTATAATAACTTATAAAGCATCTCCGGGCTATATAGCCGCCGACGGTTTATAGCCCTTTTTGACATATTTGTGATGGTTTCAGAGATCGGCCCGCTACACTCGCTAGATTTATAGATTTCGAGTCATTTCTTCCGACTGTACCGCGGTCATTCTTTTGTGGGCGCCCGTTTTTTCCATTTTATGTTATGTTTATGATTTAGTGTTATGTGCCAGTGTTATGTTTTTATATAGTTGTGTTATGTTATGTAAGTGATGGATAGAAATGACCTTTATTATTTTTGAAACGGTTTGATGTTGGAATGAAGTCAGTTTATTTTCATTTTTAACCGACTTCACAAAAAGGAGGAGGTTCTCAATTTGCCTGTATGTTTTTTTTTTTTTTAATGTGTGTTAGCTCGGAACTCTTTCCTGGGTGAGCCGATTTGGATGATTCTTTTTTTGTTAGAAAGGACATACCTCAAGGGTGGTCCCATGATAATGGATGGAAACCAGGATATGATGATGGAATGCCGGAGAAATCGAGGGGAACCTTCGAAAATCGTAGGAGCGCCTAGTGCGTTTGTTAATTTTTTCATTAAGTATTTTAAAGAACTACAATTTAATGAAGGTCTGGAATCGATCTGATGATGGAGCCGAAAGACAGTCGAGGGAATTCCTCAATGATTTACAGCAGGTACCTTGTGTTTGGGCTTGATTAATTTGTATTTATGAGAACTTTACACCTGAAGGGTTGTGACTGTCATTAGGGGTCTGATGATGAAGACGAAGGACAGTTAAGGGAACTCCTCAACGGTTTACAGTAGCTACCTTGTGATTCGACTTAATTCATTTATATTGATGAGAACTTTGCACCCATATGGGTTATAAGTGCCATTACAGGTCTGATGATGGAGACCATAGACAGTTGAGGGAATTTCTCAACGATTTACAGTAGTTACCTTGTGTTTGGGCTTGATTAATTTGTATTGATGAGAATTTTACACCTAGATAGGTCGTGACTGTCATTTGGGGTCTGATGATGAAGACGAAGGACAGTTAAGGGAACTCCTCAACGGTTTACAGTAGCTACCTTGTGATTCGTTTTAATTCATTTATATTGATGAGAACTTTGCGACCATATGGGTTATAAGTGCCATTACAGGTCTGATGATGGAGACTATAGACAGTCGAGGGAATTCCTCAACGATTTACAGCAGTTACCTTTTGTTGGGCTTACTTCATACGGTTCAATATTCCAAAATATTCAGGTCGTACAAAAATAATACCCAATTAAGATTGAAGTTTTTCATAGGGCAACCACTACCTACTAGTCATGCTGATGCGTCAATTTGAGACTGAATTTAAGTTGCGTAATCGCGTCATCTCTAGCAATGCTCTTTCGTTGGTTGCTAAGCAATTTATGCTTGTCACAATGCATATGGTGAAATGGAGCTGATGGTGGCTTCACCATCAGCTCCAGTTCTTCTGGTTTTTACCAAGAGAAATCCTGAACAATAAACTCCTCAATTCCTTGCATCGGGAAACGAAATATTTTGTAAAAGGTGATGAGCTGTTGACATTAGGCTATTGTAACTTCGATAAATTATTATCTAACCCACTAAAAAGTGAAAAATAAAA
Organism: Griposia aprilina; assembly: GCA_916610205.1. Classification (NCBI taxonomy): domain Eukaryota; kingdom Metazoa; phylum Arthropoda; class Insecta; order Lepidoptera; family Noctuidae; genus Griposia; species Griposia aprilina. Next base: position 22,929,069 of record OU744295.1, on the reverse strand, counting down.
ACTTTTTGACAAAAAAAACAACCGACTTCCAAAAAATACACTACAAAGTGAAAAATAACTTTAATTTCGGAAGTCGGTGGCAAAAAACTAAAATAAAGACCCAAAGAAACCGACCGCCGAAATTAAAGTTATTTTTCACTTTGTAGTGTGTTCTTTTTGAAGTCGGTTGTTTTTTTTGTCAATAAGTTTTTATGAGTAAGAAGACGCTTACATACCGTTTTGTCAACACATTTTTCAGTTGAGAAAGCAGTTTTGAAACCTACTTCCACTGAAGTTGATTGGAATGCCAATGGCGCTTCAAATTACTTTTAAAAGGCGTCATTTAAATCGATTTCGTTTCACTTACATGACCAAATTTTTCGAAACTTCCCATTTAAATATCTACTCACTTACTGTTATAGCGTAATTTGACAAAATTCTCACTTTAAAAAACATAAAAACACGCATTTTACGATAACATTGTTTCACAAAAACTACATTGACAATATAAAGTTAAAATAACGATATTTTTATCGATAATTCGTACCGTAATTTTTGACCCGGTTATTTAATTATCTTTAAAATTAACGTTTCGTTTATAATAAGTATAGATACTGAGAAACTCTCTTGTTTTACTTTGAATTAATAAAATCAATAAGCGAAATTGTTTGCGTAACGTGTTTGTAAAAATATTTTCGGAATAAAACTTTTGCTGTGTAATTTTATTTTTGATCTTTGTTAATTAGACATTTTTAAGTAGCATTTTATTATCTTTGTAAGCTTCAGATCGTAATCTCAACTTATTGTATAAGATGTTGTTTTGGTACAAGTTTCATACATTAATAAATATTTTAAGTATCACCCACATTGAACAAAAGCAAAGCATTAATTAAATTACAAAAATATAACGCAACCATTTATCGATCTCACTGCAACTTCAACCCCATAAAACATAATAGCAAATGTTCAGTCGCAACGCAAACTCTTCCCGTCCAAGTGGTTCCTTGATAAATATAAATAGGTACAATTAGCGTTGATTTATTCGCCGGCGGACGGATTAAACACTCCGATTAATGCCGACATCTGCGGCGATCGATCCTTGGCGACCTTTAACTTTTCTCCGTGACTGTACTTATCGTTGGACGTGATCGTCATTTGTATCATAAGTTGTGCTGACCCACTGTTAAGATTAGATGGGATGAGGATGGTTAGATTGTGATTTATGGTTGAAGATATGTGATTGATTTAGGGATGTAGCCGCTAGATTCGTACTGTGGGTGTTTTCTAATTCATGTTGACGTTTTTCTATGTATGGGTTGTTGGGAATGGACTCGAGGTACTGATCATTAATTACCTTTACAGGACATGACATGACTGCTAAGTGAGACCAAGTTTTATAGTAACAGCTTTCCATATATAGTCATACGGTTGCTTCAAAAAAGGGTCACAATTTTCCGTAAGAATCAAGCAACGTGAGAACCATATTTGAATAGTGAGATGTTACTGCACCTATCAGTCAATGGCTGGATATAATAAATAGGAAAATTTTCTGAATCAGGCACTTATAGATTATTATAAGACGGCTTTAACATCATTGTGTTAGCAATAATTTAGACAAAAACAAATAAAAGCTAACTAATACAAAATCGTCAAACAAAACACATACAATACGAAAGTTGACTATAACGAACGCAAGACAGGAGCAAAACAAACGGACACACAGATGATAAAATGCAAAAACTAAGTCGCGACCACCGACCGATGACGTCACGACGAATTAAGCCGACGACCGGAACTGTGGAGTAAACTTTGTTATTTTATAAGTTTGTTAAAAAGACATTGCTGAAGCATATATTATTATGTAAATTAATTAGGTTTGTTTCTTGGAAATAATAATAAGGTAGAAGTAGAGTCAGATGCTTTTAGAAAATCTGGTAGTTTGCAATTAAAATATATCAGTATGGTGAGTAAAGTAAAGAAGGACAATAGACAAGATTACAAACTTAACTAAATGAAAAGAAAAACCGGGCTATGCCACTAAGTTTTCTACAAACCAGTAAAACAAAGAATATAGTACAGAAAGTTCCATTAATACAAAATGCTATTTTTGAATTTAAACACCAAAAAAATGTTTTATTCAATAAACAACAGACTACTCTTTTAAATTCTAACCTTTATACAAAATTATTACTCCAACACCGTCTCTACACCTCTGTCCATATTCCGCCCACGGCGAGCAGCCCAACACAGCGACACACAGCGATGCAAACGTCATGCCTTGTCTATTCGATATTATTGTACACATGTTATTTTGCGATGTTCACTGCTGCACATTACTTATATCACCAACCCACTGTCCCTTGCAAACCTCTAGCGGTGGAAACAAAGAAATAATGACGCGTATGTTATAGGCCCCACAATGTATGACAACGTCAAAGACAAGTACGCGTTATGATCGTTGAATGGTAGACCAGGTTCTGTTTGTAAGCGTTAAAGGTTTAATTATGTATTGGAAACTGTATTTGGAACGTTTGTATGGCGAAACCAGTACTTTGAAAAATAACAATAGACTGAAAAAGCTTAGGACCTTTTTTTTGGTCGGTTTATTTATTGAATCTGCATTCTCAACTTGAAGCAATGAAAAATTGCCATAATCCTCCACATTGGTACCAATGCAAAAATTTTAGACATCATGGTACATCAATGAAAGACAAATCCTAACTTTTTGTAATACTATCGACACGCACGAAAATGAATTGAATGGATAGGCATCCCATTAAGAGATACCTTAGTCCACAATCAGTTCCATACCATTCAAATGACTCCTAATAACAATAGGTACCTTGCAAATTAAATCCCACTTCTGTTGACTTATTACACACATGTCATACACGCAAACATAACAATACAGTTTAGTATTAATATATGCCTGTCCATTTAAAATCTCCAGTGCAGGACAAACTAAAAGTGACGTGACATGTCCAACGTCCAACGGGTTTCATTTAACGTGCAAGTTTATGTGCACATGACATAGTCTCCATTGTGACAAGATATGGAGGCTATTCATTTCGTTTTTCGGAAAAAGTGTGGAAGCTTGGGTGTGTTAAATTGCAATAGGTATCAGGGATATTAAATATTTGGGTTAAGTTAGCTGGAATAATACTGAAACATCAGACAACTGTAAACAATTTAGTGCAACGGCCAATAGACAGAAAGTATAGAGCAACAAAGCAAGACCAATTAACAATACCTATGCAAATATTCATTAATGAATATCATATGATAAATTGTGCCTAACTTTATATCGATAATCTACAACCTCGAAAAGAAACAGTCTGAAAAGAGCAACCAACTAAACCTCTGGACCATATCATCCACAACATAGACCCAGGGGAATTTTCCTGGTGCGATTTCTATAGCGTCAGGCGTTGAGGGGAAAGCACCAGGATGCCCCCAAAATTCTAATTTTCTTAAGTTTTCTTGCAATATGCAGGTCAGTGTCACGTTGTATATTGAACAAAATATGATTTTAGACCGTAACGTATTATATTATAAGCCTATTGAATGACAATTTCATAAAATATCAATTGATAGGATTATATCAACTTAGAGGGTTGCATTGATGATTTTAATGATTATAATTCTGTAAATACATACTTGTTACGGTCGCGAATCATATTTAGTTCAACATATAACCTGACACTGACCTGCATATTGCAAAAAATGTTAGAAAACTTGAATATCGCGGGTTACCTGGCACTTCTCCTTAAGAATTTCAGTAGTTTCAGTATTTTTTATACGATATATAAGTATTCATACGTTACCATGAAAGCCCTCCAGCCTATTCCCTAATATACATCAAACTATCCCGGGTCCGTCTGTGTGTGACCGACAGTTGGAGAGATTGTGGTGTCTTGCGAGATAACTGTCGCTGACACATGGGCTTATTGTGTCGTCGGCTGTACGCACCGATTTGTCCTTCTAACTGTACGTATGGGGTTTGGCTTGACTCGTATTGATATCAAGGTTATGATCCCTTGGAAAGCTTCTGCCAATAGTATTTGGACAGGCAATTTCAATAGGCATATCTTATGACTAAAACCTTAAACAGATAGTCACAACAAAGATTATATCGATTCTTAAGTTGTTCGCTATCAAATGCACTTTTCTGTAATTGGACACACCGTTGACCTTTCATCAAGTACCAATAACACACATACGTAGATGACATAATGATTTATTCAAATTAAGTGCAAATCCAAATAAACCCATCCACTGCATCTATTTACCAAAGAAATTACGACAGTGGAAGTACTAGAAATTCACCCTTTTACTAATAATAAATGCGGTTCTAACATTGCCGTTGGTCGTACAGACAATGCCTATAATATGTAGTTTCGTCTGATTTTATCTATCGGTGACGATATATTTTTGTCCTCCTCGTCAATAAATAATGGGGCAGGTCAAAGTCTGAGAGCTAATGTGTGTTGATCTTAGTCCAAGCTTTTGTTATGCTGGTTACAAAGGTACTATCATTGGTATGTACGGTTTCAGTCGAGAGCTTTTCGCTTTCGAGTCCGGGGTGATAGTTTGACTTTGAGCTACAGCTTTGATTGAAAAAGTGGAATTGAAATAGATTAATACATCTGTGGTTGTTTTCTTGAATAGCGATAAACCAATTATATAAAACTTTTCTATTCAATAGTCGAACAAACACAAGTTTATAGCCCGATATGATGATGATGATTCAATATTCTCTGTACTAAAGTTTTTTACTACATTTAAATTACTGTTACATTTACCTTGTACAGAAAAAGGCCCAATTTTCGATTTTATCGACCAAAACTTTAATTAACGACATGAACAATTAGCTTATTTGATTTATATCCAACAAATCGTTATCAACACCCATTAAAAATATACTATGTGATTTTTTCACCGATTTAACACAATTTTTCCCAGCAATAAAATAATTATCTAAATCAGTTGATTGGTTATGGGTATCGTATTTTCAACTGTTTTTTAATGATAAAATCGTGTGAATCGATTTCATGTTAGTGTTCGAGTTTCGAGATTTAATCGGGAACCTTTAGTAGAGGTGTTGTGTGTCTAGAATTTAACTGAGCTAGTGAGATGCTGCATTACTGAAATAACTACATATTGGCTTGATTTGGCGCCTGCTACCGAAAGGGACATGGCTGGACTTGTTTCAGACGACTGCAGCAATTAGTATCAATTTCTTCTCGAATAGTTTACTGCTTTGTTTTGGTCAATTCGTCGGGCAAGCTAGAATTAAGCTATTGGTATTTATCGTTATATCGTACTAATTATATCCAGGCTAGCCAGGTTAAAGAAGATGAGTCCATTTCTATTTTGTACGTTTGTATTATCATTAGGTAAGGCTTCAGCAATGAGAATAATTTAAAAAAAATCTTAGTTTTGTCGCAGATGGCACATCACCTTTTGTTAAAAAGTTGTCGCCCTACATTTTGAATTCTTCTGTCACTATGTTTCTACGGTTTAGAAATAATACTGTCATTAATGTCTATCTTATAAGTTGATCAGACTTAATTTTAATAATTTTTATGATTCTAATCATTTAACAAATTTCAAACTGTCCAATACTCCATAATTTCTTTTATAGCTTGTATTGTCTCAACTTCCAAATAGAGGCGATGCTGTCGGTAGATAAACTTTGAAAATGTCGAACAAACACTTAATCTAAGCAACACATCGGTTCAAAACTGGATATCTTAACAAAATATCTCATTATAAATGCAAATTAATTCTTTCTTAAATAAATAAACAACAACAAAGGAACCGGGCAGTGCTCTAGCCGACTTACCGCTATATTTTACCATAGCTACCATGATCTTTGACATATCCACCGTAATATAATTAATATCAGAAACTTTACCGAAATTATACATACCAACATCGTTAAAATACCTTTTGTCGTAACGTTTATAACACAGTTAAACAAACGCGATTTAAACGGCTCGTAAAAACACATTAAAAATGTCTGATTTCAACTTTTATTGTACTGTCGGCGGCTAACGTTAAATGCGTTATAGAAATCTAAACTTTTTGATCTTGTAAAGTGATAATGTGTAGGTCGTTTTTATCGTTATTGCTTTTTTAATACCGTTATTAATTTATACATTTGGAAACAATGGTGTTATGCAGTAGCTTTATTGGGGAATTAATATGTTGCTTAGTCAGTTTCTACGTTCTGATTGGTCAATTAAAATGGTCATTGAATTTTGAGGTTTTATTTTTATGTAACTGTATTTTCGTCAGATAATTTAGTTTGAAATTGAGTTTATTTTCTGTGATTGTGTTTGTCCCTCAGTTGGCAGTTTATTTCGTAATTAGGGGTTGGCCAGACGATCGACTAAGTGGTCAGTGGTGCTACTGTCATTAAGCAACAATCTAAAGCTTCCATGTGACAGTGCAAGCTTTTACATTTTGTAGTAAATTCGACCACGGTTTTGTTTGATTGCAAATCGATCGTTGGTTTTGTGTGTAGTGGTATTTGTTTATTAATAGAAATAGTTTGTTATGTGATGTTAATATGTTGTGTTTAATTGTAAAAGGTAACTACTGGGTAATGTCAAAAAATCTTTACTTTTAGAGATCTCCAAGGCGCCATCAACTATTGATAGAATACATTGATGAAGAACGAATCTAAAGTCATTTCTGATTAGTGACAGGAAAATAAATCGGCACAGAATGTTTCAATGATGATCTGGTGAATTATAGTTAATTGGTAATAAGTAGGGGGTGGCAGGGACAGCGACGCGCAAACTGTAACCACGAATTCAGCACATGATTCTAGACCCCTAGGGTAGAAATTTCACGTCGGTTATATAAAAATAAATTGCTGCTCCATACATTTTGACCGCGTAGGTATTGCACTTTCCTATGAAACAGCAGATTTTTTTAAGTGAAAACTTCTTTAGGCGCGTTCAGCATTTTTTGGGTGAACAAATCATGGTCGCGTCATCGTCACCGAACACATTCCATGAGCTATTTGTATACTGTGTATATATGTGTACTTTTTGGGTGACCTAAAGCGTGAAACTCGCGTCATCGTCACCGCACGCTTCGACGATACAATTCACAAGTTACTTAGTTTTCACATCTATCGGCAGTCACCAAAGACTGCTCCGCATTTTTTTTTTATTAACTGACTATAATTTTCTATGCTATGGTCTAGAATCATTTGCTCAATCCATGGTTCATCAGGTTGCGCGTGGATGTCTCTGCCACCCACATAAGTATGTATCATTGTTAAAAAATGTTAGTGCTGTAGATACTCTTAAAATAGTACCTACAACAGACAAACTCCACCTACACAATAATGACATCAATCAAAGAAGCTCCCTTTGACTATTTAATTAAGTTTTCTTCGTTAAACAAAGATTTAATTGCCAGCCGGAACCGGAAACGTGTCCTGCTAAAGCCTTTACTGTCACGGCTGAAAGACTGAAACTTAAGCTTGTGTAAGACTTGCGTCACTACTTTTGAAGTATTGCGAGTTATTTTCTGGAAAGTCTGAAGGAGCTGTTATTTTGTTTTTGTAAATATTTGTTGGATGTAGAGCAGTTTTTCGACGGTGGATTTTTTAGGCTAACCAGGGGTCCAGTCACCAGAAACCAACCAGTCAAAGAAATCTCGGTGAAAAGCACGAGATTACAATCAGGGGGCCAAGTCTACTGATTTACAAACGTCACAATGGTCTCTGCATTGTTAGTTTTTGACAGATTTTGTATGGCAAATCTGTCAATAATTCACAATGCAGAGACCATTGTGACGTTTGTAAATCAGTAGACTTGGCCCCCTGATTGTAATCTCGTGCTTTTCACCGAGATTTCTTTGACTACATGACAAATCATGACCAACCAAAACCAAAGTTTTGAAACTTGCTTTTGCTTGTTTTGGCTTTGGAACTTTATTTCATTTAAAGTCATCTTAAAAAAATCTTTGGTACTTAGTATTAAAATTAAAGGGCAGTTCAGATTACGCTATACTATTTCGATATAGTAAACCATATTGCGTCATAATTATGGTAATACTATACAGGAGACATCGACGGGCAAACTGTAACCATGAATTCTGCACATGATTCTAGACCCCCTGGGGGATAAATTTTTAGCTGGTTATAATATGAAACTGCTTTTTCATAGAAAAGTGCGCGTGTGTTCATACGCGGTCAAAATGTATGGAACAGCAAATTTAAATAACCGACGATAAATTTCAACGCTTGTGGGTTCAGGATCATGAGTTGAATCCATGGTAACAGGGTGCACGGCGATGGCCCTGCCACCCTGTAAGGTATGACGTTCACACTACGCTATATTGCTAGCCCGTCTACTATGTATAGCAAGTTATTTGACGGCGATCCGTCATAAATTGCACACAGCACACAATGGACTTGGTACTCACTAGCGTCGAAAGCTCATCAAGCGACGACAATGATATAGAATTTGACGCCAACTTATTATTAGCTTTGAAAAAGAAAAAAAAATACAGAACTGAGTCCGAATAATCTTACGACATAGCTCTGAGAATCACTCAAGTTTATCGCGTGCAGCAAGCTAATACTTTATAGCATAGCGTTGTGTGAACGTGTCAATATAAAATGTATGCTGAGCGATATTGTTGTACTTTACAATATTTGCTATATTATATTATGCTATATAAGTACTATAGCGTAGTTTGAACTGTCCTTTAAGGAAAATAAGGACGGCTTTGCTTTTTGTTAAGACATTTTAAATTTTAAGTGTTCCGGTCAAGTGGCCATGCGTAGATACCTATTTGAGCTTGTAAGCACCATGTACAAACTTAAGGGATTTATATTTTAATGTACTTGTGGCGGCATCTACATTGCCACGTGCGAGCTACGCGTCATACTGACGACACGCAAAATCCTGCATCGCGCAAGCAGAGTTTACCGCGCAACTAGCATTATGTAACAACGTCCCGACAGCAATCGTCGGGCAGTTGCCCACCAGACACAACACCCGCCTAGTCGGAGGACCCTCCCTTTTCTATGAAGGATGAGTGAACTTTACACCCTGTTCCTCATACCTTTAAATAATAGTTTATGAGGAATGTAATTAATAATTGTTTTTACTCTTTGCAGGTAAGTCACAGTGCAGTTTCGATTTACGAGATCCCTACAGTTTTAGTGTAAGTAACGATAATAGAAACGTATCAAGGGAATAATTTTGTTGTCGTCCTCAAATAGCAGAGTCAAGCTGATATTTCTTTAAAATGTTATTCGTTTGTATTAACTGATAATTTTATTGGAGGACATTAGCAGAACGACAATGCGTATAAACTATATAATATAATTTTATGCTACAGTAAGTTAACAGCTTTATCTCTTCAATATATTGGAAATAAAATTAATACGGCGAGGAATCCGATCATCATCATAAATTTTATTACCTTAAAATATCCATCGTAATAAATTCCTCGTCGTGTCCAATGTTTGATGTCAGGAACGCTAATAAAATAGTACCAAGAAGCTTCAGAGTTTTACTATAAGTAGCTCATACTTAAACTCTAATGACCATCAATTAAAATCGCGTTAATTCTTCAAAGGGCCCGAACAGCTCTAAACCAATCAAGACCACTGATAAAGTCACATACATTACCAGTATTTTATACATAACTCCCCATTACTGTTTATTTTAAACCATAAAAATTTATGGGGTTTAAATATTTTCACCGCTTCGCGATGGGCGTCCGTGGTTATAAACTTACTCGTAAAGTTCCTACATAAAAAGGTAATAGTTAGTGACAGATGTGAGGTGCGCGCGCGCTGCTTCAGCCAATCGTGGAGGGCCGAGCGCCGCCATTTTCCCGCCGTCCAGAGGTGCTTCCGGGTATCGATATTCTACTCGGATAAATCGTCCAGATACGCTATCGAATAGTCGACACTTATCGACTCCGATGCGGGTAGTTGACTATTTCGAATGTGACAGTGACTGTTGATATACAGCGTGTTATCTATTGTGATAGAGACTATAGTGCATGAGGGCATAATGATAGAAATGGAATTTAAATTTTTGATACCTTTTTATTGGAGTTAATGCGTGTGAATGTGCATGTAATATAAAACGGCCAGCAATTATTTCTCCTTACAAGTTTTAGAAGCCACATTAACGCATAAAATAAATGTCTAGAGCCTTTTTTACGTGTTGCGGTCTTTACAAAGGTTTTATTTTATTGCTATCAATAAATAAGTAAAAAATCATTTATCACCGGGTTAATTGCACAAAAAGAAGTTAAACGTTGCAATCGCAAATAAGAGCACAAAAACTCCAAGCATTTACTTTTAGACGGAGATTGATAGCTCGCACGCTACATAAACGTACACACACTACAATGAAATGGGTACTAAACTGCGCACGAGTCGAAGGGTCGAATCCATCACTCTGTCAACGTAAAAAACCGAACGGCCGTCGACCAATCGGAGCGCGCCATTTGAATAATTGTTCGTTTAGTGACGACCAATCGCGTACGCCCGAGGCACTTCTTATTCTGTATTCAAAATGATTAATGCTACACTCAGACGTATTTACGATCGGGTTTCAAGAGAGTTTGAATGATTTGTATGACTGACGCGTCAGTGCTGAGCCAGATTTACGATTGCGTGTCGGCTAGGACTCGATCCGGGTTGCAACACTATGACGGATGACAGTCGTATTTTATTATATAATTCCATAGATATGTAGAATAGTGTTGCCATGTTGTGCCGTGATGACGCCGCGTAAGGCAACATTGTAGGTCGATGAATATTTCACATGCAACAAACTATCTAATAACATGTACATGTTTACGATCTGATGTGTCGTGTATGTAAATTGTGTGCGTTATTTTGAGATTCCCCAGTTTTTCGTATGCATAATAATCAGGACGTGACATTTTAAATTAATAAAATGCAAAATATTGTCTTGTTTGCGTAAAATCACTTTCAATTAGGAATTCAACCTTTCATATAAGATTTAAGACTCCATCGTTCATTTTGAGCAGGCTTGGAACCACTTTCACCCTGTGTACAAACAAACTATACCAATCCAATTTTCCCTCACAATTTTATAAACCAAACATAAACCAAGAAACACTTCCATACCCACAAATCGCGGTCCGAAACACCCAAGAAAATCAAAAGCAAATCTAAATAAACTATCTTCAGTAATTTGCAACTTAATGTAGCTCTTTAGCAAGATTTCACACCCTGTATTCAAATATGGCGCGGAGATAAGGCCAGTGGATGTATGGTCCCATTTAGTGTAATTTAAAGCCAGGCTAGCTGAGTTAGCGCATCGCTTTCTATATGAAAGCTACTAAAACAACATTATAAATACCTGGTACTAATCTGAGAGTGATTGCAGACTTGTTACAAGATGTCTTCGAGTATAACTGACGAATGTTTGTATTAAGTGTCGATTTGTTGGCCGAATATATCGGGGCGAGTTGTTATTTTATCATTTATTAGAATAACTAAGGATTAGTGTAGGATTTTGTTAGTATCTCGTTCCTGATCTATTTTTTTTTGATAATTGAAGATCAAGAAATAAACTGCACCGGAAAAGTTGTCGCAATTCTTCTTTGATCAAAGATTTACTACCCAAAACCTAATCCCTTTTTGTCTAACAAGAATCTAGGAGGCAGGATTCATAATAATTATTACCAGCCTAACTTCACAACCTGCTGCGCATAGGTAAACCTCTCTTTTCAGTCAGTTTGCCAGTCTCAAGCAAGTTCTTTGTCCAAATTCTATAATTTCAAAGAATCGATCCGCTCTTCCAAGCCGAATCTAAACCCTAAAATGATGGAGCGTTAAAACTAGTTAATTATCTAATCGTAGTGGGGATGGGTCAGCCGGCATCCTCTCACATAAATCTGTCAATGCGCAGGCGCAGGCCGAGTAACGCACACATCTTGATCTACGCAGGGACGCTCAACTTATGGTCGTTGTTTTTTAAAGGATGTAGGAGTAGTTAGTGAGTAATATATGGAGATTTTTAATAAGATTCTATTGTTTTTGTGTTTAATTATTTTCTAATTAGAAGCTAAAGAAGTTTGTATTGATGGTGAAGCTGCTCAAGTAAAGTAGGTCCTGACATAATGTCACGGTTCGACTTATAAGAACAAAATCTCATTGGTATTTAACTTAATTGGATAGACTTCATTGAAAATATCCATTTCATCTATATTTTTAATTATCTACCCAAAATCAGTACCTACAAAGATGTCTTGAACTTTTCAATTCTAGCTGTCTTACTTGAGGGGGTTTAAGTAATTTGGTCAACAGCTAACACAAGACTTGTCTGCAACTTTTTTTAAAGCCTGCAATAACCGGCGCCAAGTGATACAAATCTTCCAGTACATTGACAATTTTTTTTTCCTGTTTAAAACAGCCACACGTTGCTGACTCCTATCAGGCTGCTAGTCGGAAAACCCTGTGATTTGCGACTATTCCACCTCCAATTTATAGTACTGATGAACAAATTCTTTTGTTTTGATTATACCAAGTACGAGTATTTTATACTATGTCAACGTATTAACCAGTTGGCAATTTACGATAGTTGGATTTAAATTTTATTGTTAAGGGAACGTATAAAATTGCTTAGAAGTTATAGATGTTTACCTTTGCGTGCACTGATCTAGTACGTGGAGCAGTGACAAAATAAATGTGTTGTAAAGTTGGATTAAAGAATAGTGGGTCTGGTAAATGGTTGTTACAAAATGTGTTTTTCTTTTTGGCAAATTAGTTCATGTGATTTCTTGGAACGATCTGTATGAAGATAATGAATGGGTCTTACCAAAAGTAAAATATTTTATGAATGAATTAATATTTTATAATAATACAATTCGTGGTCACTTCATCGCCATAAGGTATCGTAGGAATACAAGACATGCCAAAACCTTCATTGTGAATAGGTCGTTGAATATTTGGGGCGTTCTCAAAGCTGTACGATTTTGTTTGAAGCTATAACAATAGCAGTAATCCCACTCTTCTCAAAAAAAGAAAATCGAAAGAAAAATAGTTTATTCTGCACAAATAAATTACATTAATTAGTACACACATACAAAATAGCCAAAATCCTCGTATTCAAGCTATAAAAGTTTGACAATTATGTTTGACTATTGCTTGGTGTTAGGGCCAGGGACCAAAGACAATACACATTGCTCTGTGTTGCGACACTGGTAAATGACAACAAACAAACAATCAACACAAAAACAAAATGCCAGAGTGTAAAAATGACTACTTTTGGAACTAACAAACAACAATAATAATAACAATTAAGCAGTGCGTCGCATCTGTGCAAGAACAGGTCGTTGCTCAGCAAAATGCTGTGACTTCGGACGAACCTATCGTCAACAGCGCTGATTTTCAGCAACTACCTCTCGAATGACGTAATGACGTCCCCCTGTGTGATATAATAAATCGGGTAAGTATAAATTTCCACAGAACTAACTACACAACTATTATCAACCCAAGATTCAAGTCCCTCTTTCACGAATCCGCCTGATGAAACTCCACACGAAAACAAAATCCCTAACCTTCATCACGATATATCAAGCAAAACTGACATACAGCTGATACTAGAAGATTTATATTGAAAGTGGATCTTTGTATCTCCAATCTTTCATTGCGCTATTGCGCGTCAGGCGATGGCAGATCTAGATAAAACAAAGACTGGCCAGTTCCTGAGTTACGCTGCACACAGACGGACTGACAGCCTCGGGGTTTGTGCTCTTGTGAATTTATGAGAACAGCATAAGATTTAAGGTTATATTTAGAAATATGTTTTGTTGTTTCAGGTCAAATTTTAGATTTGTTTATGGGATGTTGGGTTGTGGAAGGTACACGAGAAAAGGAAGGTTTTATCATAAAACGTATTCAAAATCATTTGCACCATCACTGTTTCTTAACAGTTAAACAGACTGTGTTAATAGATCGGCCGACTTTGTATCGAGAAACATACTTTGTAAATAAATACTAAAATTCGCAGTATCTAGTACAAACTCTGTATGGATAAAGCAGACTATATCATCACTTTCTCAGCATAAATCTTACTTATTAAATCTTACTTTACACGATTATACAGCAGTTATTTAGATAGCTTCGCATTTATGGGAGAAACCAGAGGTTTTCGCCCGGCTATCCTAAAATTTCTATCAACTGAGCAGCTCTTCTAAAAACTCATAAACCTACAAAGCTGCAGTGGTACCCACGTTAACCTCTACTTCTCTCATAAAACTGAGAACCATGACACGCTTAATACAAAGTCATTTATTGTTTTACCTGCACATCAAAGATTTATAGTTCAAACTGTAGGAGATAACCAAGTTTATGAGTTTAACGAGGAAAAAGGTTCAGTGCAGGTCATGGATATATGTTAGAAAAATCAATGAAGTTCTGACAAAGGTACACGATGATGGTATAGAAATAAATTAGGACAACATAGAATATACACTCGTATATGTATAAACTTACGCCTTTTTCCCATGGGGGTGGGCAGAAGCTACAGCACGCCACCTGCTACGATGGAATATCTAGTACAACATGGAATATGATGACGAGAAATAAATTAATTTAGAGCTAGCAGTATCAGAAGAAAACATTTCATTATTGTAGAAGTTGATAAGAAAGCTTTTATTCTTAGCCCACCTTTAGTGAGGCAACGTGCGTAATTTAATAATCATTTATTTGATTCAATACAAGAGGCAAAGGAAGAGAGAATGGAAATTATAAACCAAACAGCAGGGCTTATTGCTTTGATTACCGAAAAATGTATACCCATGCTATTGCTGTCTTGAAACCTAGTAGTCCATAACAGTGATCACTGTTCCAACCTTCAGGCATTTTTAACTATCTCTCAACTTAAAAAAACACGATGATATCTCCATATCAAAAAACGAAAAAAAATCTCATTAACAAAATAGTAAGAACGCTGGAGTTGTTTTTTCAACAGATACCCATTAAAAGAGTGATTTATAGTCCAATGTGAAATTAACTAGCGCCTTTAAATAACAAAATATCATTTCTGTATGACTGTACGATTTATGGGGGCTGACGACCCCACCCTGTATACCAGCGGTGGTCAACCTTTTTTTTTTTGTACACGCACCAACCAGTTGCAGTAAGGTGTATGTTATCTACTAGTGTCAAAAGAGTTTTTCTATCTACAGGTGAAGTTGTGTTTACTAGCCGCAGAGAGCTGGTGACTTATGACCCCTACTTCTCTCATAATAAATATAATATGATACTTCAAGTGTCTCTTTAGCTATGACAAGAGACGGATGAAAATTTTGTCGTTTTACACAAATATACAAAACGCCTATACAAATTATATGCCCTTTACATGCAAACGATCCTTAACCTAGACTCCCAAGACCTACGAGTTATAAAAGTGTCTGAAGAACCTAAATGTCAAATTGCAAACATGACATCTTAACTTTTGTATTTTTTAAATCAAATCAAATTGTTTATTTGCTTAATACTTATAGTATTATTATATATATATATATATTATTATTATAGTAGTACTTAGTACGTATAAATAAACGGATGTTACAAATAAATATAAAGTACTCTGTATCATTACCTAAAAAGGTGTGCAAATATATATATTATTGTTTATCTAATTAAATAATTATTAAAATAACGTTACAACATTTTTATACTCAAAATAAAACTAAAAATAGTTAATTTAGTGCAACAGCTTAAGTACAACCGAAGCCATTCCCTCAAAATACGTCTTATTACGCGGTCCCAAAAGTTGAGAACCCCTGCAATAAGCCATGCACAAGTCGTTATATTCGTGAATCATTTTAATTTTCCTTGTAATTAGTTTTGTAGTTCGTCTAGTGGTAGCTACTTATATTGATAGAAGTCGAAGTCGTTTAGTGCACAAGTTATGGGCTTCGTGGCTGTATGAATCATGTCACAGGTATTGCTTTTGATTGAAATTGTGATGTCGGGGTGTAATTTACTTTCGAAAGAGATTTGTAGAAAGTATAAGTAGGTAGATAACAAGTCATGTATTGTTAAATTTTTGAGTTTAAATATTTGTAATGGATAAAGTTCTAAGCTTTTTCTTGCGGATCTCAATCAATGTTCATGTCTGTGGCTATTTAAAACGTTTAACTTTTTTCTTTAGTGTTTTCCTTCCGTGTTGTTTTCAGTCTTAAATCTCATAATACCTTCAAAGGCAATGGACAATTATCTCATGGCCTTTAGGAATCCAACACGCAAGAAACACTCTTAGCGACATTCGATTCGATTGTTAGCCAATTGAGCCGCCATACATACTTACATGAATCACCCTAAAGTCCAGTTTGATATCGACTACGATCCCCTCCCATTATGAAAACAAGCAGGTGGACATCGAAGTTTCCCATCGATTCTCACATTCACGCTAACAGCCGCATATTATTATCTTATTTATCTACTGCATAAAATGCATATTTTTTCAATAACCATACCACAATAAGGCTTTTAATACTAAACATATTGCTATTTACTCCTCATAGTCATACTTACGTATATATGCTAACTGAATTTCTATCTAGTTCCGTGGGAAAAAATTGGAATGGATGTCCTACTCTTTTACAGGATGATATATCAATAATTTGCTAATTACAACTAATAGGACAGTGGCATCATTTGTCAGTGGATTGATACCTATGAGCAGTGCGCGGCAGCTTTCCTTGACGGGTTGTGCGTTAGAAGCAATCTACTTCGCTCTCAGTGCATTTATAGAGAGGTCATTGAGAGGCGCGGAGCGAGTTTCAAGAGGGAGCGATTTGAAAGTTGCAGGATTGTAATACAATTGATACAAAAATGCGTGTGTAAAGGTTTTCCAGTATCCATTTACATGCAGTAAGTGTATACACGAGAAAATATTTCATCGTTAGTAAAATGAATTGTTAGATTTCAAGATTTCGTTTGTTGCTTTTTGCCATATAAAAATTATTTGCCCTTTTGTGACTCAGAAACAATACTTGGTCTCGTAATCCGTAATTTTGATAAACATATGGCGAAAATCACCTGAGATTTGTATTCTAGGCACAAAAACGGTATCTAAGCTTACTAATAAAGCAAAGCGCCTACAATAGTAACGTTAAGGGGTAGTTAAGTTAATTCAACATCAAATCTAATTGGTAAAAGTTTCTGCCTTTTACCACACACAGTATTCTGATAGCGTGATCTTATGGGAATGCGCCGCTACCATTCCGATGCTAATTTAATGGTACAAGACCATTTGAAATAACAACAAAATGTCCCTAAGTTCAGCTTGATTGATATCTTTATAGCCAACAGCCTCCATGTCTGTCTGTCCATTAACGTCTTGTAGTTTGAAGATACCCCCTCTCTATTTACATAATTTGTCCACTATGATATCGATTCGAGAATTTTCTCTTAATCGATTCCGAATAAGAACTAAATGATAATTTTGAAATTGGTAGGTATCGATTTAATTATTGTGGAAAGTTCGAGATGTTTAATTATGTACATAAATTAGAACCTAATGTGAATTTACCTTCTGATTAAATATAGCTTACTGTTATAACCAAGTTTTAAGAAGCAAATCACAGCTCAGAAAGAAAGAAATAAAGAGAAAATATCAAGTTACAAGTATTTGTAAAGAATATGAAAATCTAATCGAAATAAGCAATACTAGGTATTTCTAGAATGGTATTACCAATGACACTCGAGAAAGTTTGTGTTTAGAAAACTTATGGAAAATCTGCTTTTCCCTTCCTTAAGACTAGAGATGCCGATGCATTCCACCAGTTTTTATGACAAGTCTTTTACTGTTCAAGCAGTACGGTTATGGAATGCCTTGCCCATGTCGATAAGGCGTGCTCAATCTTTGTCCACTTTTAAAATTCTGGTTAAAAAACAATTCCTCTCTCCTTAAACATTGTCATTACATTTAGTTTCCTTACTCTTGTTTCATGTTTATTATTGTATATATTATATTATGTAGATAGGTATATGTTTTATGTATGTATGTATTTGTTGTATATGTAAATGGTACACCACTGACTACCTGCATTATTGTCTCTCCTTCTACCTTGAATCCATCCAAAGGTTGTCTGTAAAAGATCGCTTTTAGCGATAAGACCGCCCATTGTGTCACCCTATGTAAAATTTCTACTTTTATATCTGTAATTTTTATGGTGTACATAATAAAAATTATTCTATTCTATTCCCTTCGGTATAAAAACCTTAATCGGATGGTCTACAGAAATCATCCTGCTCTAGGCAAAGCTACAAGTGTTTTATAATCGTTAATTTAAATAGAAAAGTTTAATATGGGCACATAAGTAACTATTGATAACCAGGTTGTTATTACTTGCACTGTCAAAAAGTGGATGTCCTGTAATTTGGCTTCAAGAGAATAGAACCTTCTCCTAATTACTGTAAGGCTATCACCAAAGATGTCCTTCACCTTACTAAATCGCGAAAAAAAAGTCCATTTTGAGAAGAGTGAGCTCCTCACAAATGGCGTTTCCATGACAGTCAAGTCAAATCTCTGCGACATTCTGTGTGTCAAGGTCTCAAAATGAAACAGAATCGCGACCGTCTTTTGACGCAGTAGATTTTAATCTTTGTTTTAGACTAATCAATTAAACCAAACCCGATCTTCATAACCTAAACCATAAAAATAGCTAAAACTCAATACATAGTGTACTAGTGCATCAAAGTCATTGACCTTCCCGATACCTAAACATCGCCCGAACACAATAGAACATAAATTCCTAAAGAGGCCATAGAATAAACAACACACTAACAGACGGGACGGCAGTATTTTACCTAGCAACATTAGCTAGGCTGGTACCAATTAAAGGATGGTAAAGGTGAAGTAAGACGGGTTTTACGAGTAGTACTGTATTGTGATAATAGTAATGCAGATCAGGAAATGTTGAGATTGTATTGTTATCGGAGTAAGGAATTGAATAAAATTGGTTAAATTCGTTTATATATATGATAGTTTTGAACTTGTTTTCTAAAGTTGATGATGTTGAAGAGGAGACAGTCGTTGATGAGACTATTGATGAAGTTATGGATGTGGTTTTAGAGTACAAATCTAGACGTGTGACATGGGTATCGTTAAAGCAACTTGTGAGTAAATGCCAATAGATTCTACATCTTCCAATAAGCCGTTTGGAAAGCTTGATGAGGTTTATTTAATGTCCAGATTTATTTCTTATGGCGTCACATCTATTGAGAGTCTCATGTTCAACTGTAGCTGTGAGCTGATAATTAACCTTTACTATAGCAGAATTTTATGTAACTCCCAGATTATTCAGCACACTAACAGAAGATTCTGATGTCACCGTCGCAATCCAGGGACGCCTCGGTCCAAAGAGTCCCTTATTCCATAATTCCGTTCCGTAACTGTTTCCGTTTATAGCGGTTCTCACTCAGGCCGATTGGTCGCGTACCAACGTAGGAAATTGTCTATAATAAGTTACTGCTAATAGCCACATTGTACTGTTTCTCTTATCCTCAATTTCTGTGAAAGCGATTTTAAATTTTGATGTTTGTCCTGTTTCTGTGTTATGGCTGGATTGTTTATTGAATTAGTTTCGAAATTGCTGTTTGAATTACTTTAATGGGGTTTAAAATAAATTGTAAGAAGATATTGTTTTTATAAAGGTTTTTCATTAAATTTCATGTTAGTTCGAATTGGGAATCTACGACAAGTTGACTCTTCATTAATGGCTATATGTATGAATTTTGTATATGGTATCTGTATTTTTTACTACAACCTAAACACATAATAATACACATAATATATCCTTTTGAAACCACTAACAGTTCCTAACACATCCTCATCAAACGAACCGACTACCGGCTTTACAATTCAGTACCCATTTCAAAACCTCACTGATGCAAAACCTTTCTACCTACTTCCGTGTCTCCCCGCTGATCTGGCGGGGCTATTCAGCGCCGTTTATGGCAGTTTTCACTCAACGCGATTGGTCGCTAGTACTGAGCGCTTTCAGAATGGCCCTCTATTGTGGTAGTGCATTGTCTTGTAACCGGCTGATTACAACGATTGCCATCGGTTTCTTTATTCGATAGTTTGTGTTGATAACCTTGTAAATATTGACACTTTTGGAATCTTAACTGGTTCTAGCAGTAGCTAGTGCTCCTTGCAGTTCAGGTAGCTGTGAATTGTAGATAGATTATCGTAACTGAATAATGTTGTATTCACATTGTATTGGAGGTGTAACTTGTCGTTTAATATTCATGTAGTAGACGACTTTATTATCAGTTAATGTTGCTGTTGGAGACGTCAAGGCCAACTTTGGGTAGAAGTTATAGCCATAGAACCGATGACCGTTGGGGTAGACGTGTTCTTGAGTGGAGACCGCGAGTCGGCAAACGTAAGATAGGACGCCCTCAGGCTAGGTGGAGCGACGATCTTCGCAGGGTGGCTGGTAGCAGCTGGATGAGAGTTGCCGAAAGTGGAGCTGAATGGCGTGCAATTGGAGAGGCCTATGTCCCGCAGTGGACTGCTGTAGGCTGATGATGTAATGTGATGTGATGAAAGAGGATATATTATGCTGGCATACTGTGAACTGTGTATGGTCACGAATTTGATTGCACTGCATGGTGATTTAGACATGAAGTCATTGAATACAGCGATCTTCGAGAAGGCCCTTGTTCAGCAGTAGGCGAAGGATTAAGGTGATTCCGATAAGCTGACTGAAAGAGTTAACAGAAAAGTAGGTAATTATAGCAGGCTTGTTTAACACATGAACTGCTATCAACTTGCCTACGATAATTTGGATTTATATGAATATACAGGTTGTCCCAGAATTCGACCGACATACTGTAGGTGTTGATAGCTTTGGTCAAGCCCTCCCAAATTAACTAAACATAAAATGTTCCGCAAAATCTTGTAGTTTTCGAGTAACACCAGTATTGCAAAAAAAAAAAAAAACAATATTCCGCCATGCGTCACTCTTTTGGCTCTCATGAGTAAATAATATATTTCTATTAATATCTTTTCCATCAAAATATTATTAAATAGTTACTCTATCCGTAATTTCCCTTGATTTTCCATAAAAAATTATAAATTCAACATAAATTCACTATTATTCGATTTTTATCCTCACAAATATTTTTGTTAATAAATTACATATATTAATTTTAAAAACTATAAGATTTTACGGAAAATATGTTATGTTATTTTGGGAGGGCTTGACCAAAGCTATCACCACCTACAATATGTCGGTCGACTTCTGGGACACCCTGTATAGATTTTTAACTTAGAACAAATACTTTTTATTTCGTATTTTCCAATTCACTGGGTACTGGAGCGCAAGGTGATACTGTGAGCCGTCTATAAATTAACTCTGTCTTCCATTAATTGTCTGTAGGGTAATGTGGGCACTAAAACCTCCGCTGGTGTGTCACCACCCTATGGTCATCGTCCACCTTTTGTTTACCCAAACGAAATCTTCTCAAGTAAACAATTCCAAAAGGAACCACTCAGCTTATTTCCTTATGGCATTTGCTTAGAATTATCATTACCATACCAAGTGCACTACAGGCAAACTTCGACCTTAGCTTCTGAATATATAGTTCAATTTGCATTGACAAGTTTTCTCGTTTGCGTTCCGCAGTCACATTTTCGCGACACGTAGTTCTTATTGCGACGTGATAGAGTTGAGTTTTGAGAAGGAATGTCAGGGCATTGTCGGCAAGGATGGACCGGTAATGCGACAGTTTGTAAGCATGAGATCCGGAGTGTAAGGTGGGAGGCGCGGGGCGTGGGGGGGGTCCCTGTAATAGTAAAGAAATACGTACAAGTTGTTGTATGTAGGACGTTGACTTGAGTATATATTTTATTTATATATTTACGCGTAGGTGCTTTCAGGAATGTGTCGTTTTTTGTTTTAAATTGGGCAGAATTTCTGTGTTGACCTGCGAAGTAGAAAAGTCGAGTAAGTTTTGTAATACTGCGGCATTTGGGAAAACGCTGAAGAATCTCGTATATACTATTTCTGGATGAAGTTAAATTTAATTAACTATTCTTTACTCTAATAATTGTAGGTTCAGATTCGAAGGTCGATTGAAAACGAGCGCCACTTAGAATACCGCGTTGGGTGTTATTCATGAGCTAAAGCGGATTTTCTTCTATTGGTCCTAAGAGTCTTATCTACAATATATTATTATGATGTCATCAGTGTACATGTTTACTACAATAATACTTCGGTAGTTTTCACAAGAAAAGCTGAGTTTCCGATCCCTATACGGGGACAGCAACCTTTGGAAAAACTCTCTTGAAAATAAAAGGGAAGCGTATCTTAAACATCTTCACCCAATATCAGCAAACGTCATCAAACTCGAAAAATTCATATCTGTCGACAGGAATCTTCAAAATAACAAGAACCTATTCCACCCAAGGCTACAGTTATCTACATGCTACCGTTCACAAAACCCGGACACGCTTCCGTTTTAGGGCCGCGCCATATCTATACGCAATTTATCGCAAGATTTCATCGACAAAAAACTCGAGTCTATCGATACTTCTCCCGATACCTAACAAGTACAGTTAGTAACAAAAATCCTTCGATTTTTAATTAGCAGCCCCCGGTCCGTTTCGCACGTGATCGGAATGGGAGGGTGCTCATTGCATAACTCGCCGGACGGCCCCGGATGGCGCCGTCCGATGTCGTATTAACGGAAGAATGTAATGAAGTTAGGTAACGTTCGATTTGACTGCGCAATTAACGATTGTACTTAATGAGCTGCTCGTCTTTTTACAATGTACTTTTGTTGTGGACTGTACGAATTTGATTAGGGATTGTAAAATGGTCCGAGTTCAAAGGAGTTCAAATGAAGGCTAAGTGGAAAGCAGAATGATTTTGAATTCATATAATTTTACAGCCCTGTCTGAGCTTAGTGTGAAAATTGTTAGTGAATGGCTCCATGCCATATATTCACGCTGAAGAAGTACGAAACTAGCATGGCGCTATACGAAAGAACTTTGTACTACAAATAACTCACGCAAAGAGCAGTTACTAATTACCTATCACGGAGGGAAACATTTATTAAAAACAAAAAATGAAAGTCGCAAGAAGGTTTTAATTTTGAATGATCAAACTTCTTAAAGATGTTCCTAATTAATGTCGTTTTTAATCATTTACATCTTAATGCAAAATAAGTATCTTATTTACACTTCTTTCCTGTTATTAAAGCATCTTGCTTACATAATTAGGTAATTAAAGAAAGATCCATGAAACTATGTGAAACATCTCGTCCAATAAGATTTCTTTAATCGTAATAACGGATGTTTTAATTAATGATATGGGAATGTTATGGTTGATAGGTTTACGTAAAAATAACTAAGTTGAGTGATGTACTCGTAATGTCCGGCAGTTTTAGTAATTTTTGCGGCCTACCCAAATGTCCTTTCTTTGGTATTGTTCATCGAATCGTTGAGCTCCTTAAGTTCTGAGTTGAGATGCACGATTACTGACAAATGCGTGCACTGATTGGACAGGTCCACTCAATCTGTGTGGTTTTTCCTCAAAAGACCATAGACACAAATCTACATGGTTTTCACATGATCTGACCAAGATTATGTCTGGACCTTAAAAGAGACTGTGACCTCTGAGTTTGTTTCGGCCTTTCTTCTCAGAGTAGTCAGAAAGGAAACGCCGACCTGGTCTCTAGTTTTCAAAATATGATTGACGTTTAAAAGTGTTTGTACAAACCTACTTACAGAATTAAAATCATTTATGATTTGTCCGGTAAAATTACACGCACATGATTTACGAACTAAATTTTTCTTTGCTTGACGGGAAAAATGCCATGATATGCAGGATGTATACTAAGTGGACGCGAATATGTCCAGCAGTGGAGTGCGATAGGCTGAGTTGGTTGGTGCATTGAATAGTTGAAGGTTTACTGCTTAACATCGTGTGTGGTGTCTGCCAGTTCAGTTTCAAACTAAATAAAATAATAAAAAAACTTTTTGTACATGGCATGGAAATAATCATATTCGTACTGTAATTCCAACAAACTTCACAACTAAGTCAAAAGCAGAAAAGCAAAAACCAAAAGAGTCTACATATCTAAAAAAAACTCACCCCCACAATCCAACTAGGTGCAGGTACTCTAAAGACTACTTTAAAATTAAAAATTTCAACTCTAAACAACGCGTTCAAACGCTGACCGTTCGTCACTCACCCCCCGAGGGCTAAATAGCTAAAAATAAACCCCTCGACGTATGCAGGCGTTTCTTTGCTAGCAGTTGCTTTGAGGCGATTTTAATTCGCTTATTTCGCTAGCGAGAAATTGCGTATGTGTTGCCGAAATAAGGGGGGTGAGTGTGTGATGGGAGATAGCGAGAGCGGTTTAGAATTTCTCCCG
Source organism: Griposia aprilina (assembly GCA_916610205.1). NCBI lineage: Eukaryota > Metazoa > Arthropoda > Insecta > Lepidoptera > Noctuidae > Griposia > Griposia aprilina. The sequence goes on along the minus strand of OU744295.1, from coordinate 22,904,660 downwards.
ATAAAAAATATATTCGAAAGAATTATTAGATTCGTAAGAAAACTATTAATGAGATATTTTGCTATCGTTTGTGTAGAATTTTAATTGATTTAATAAATTTTATAACTATTAATTAACACATAATAGATCTTATTGCTGTTGTTAAATAGTGGCTATTCTAATTCTAATACCCATTTAATTACTTTTGTTACCAGCCTTGCTCGCTATTTAGTATTTTTTACCTCGTTGGTGAAAAGAAAACAAATAAATAATAAGAATTTTATTCAGTTCAAAAAAAACATTTAGTTTTAGAAACACATGTGTGTGTGGATAAACAGTAGGTAACTTACAAATAAACTTTTCTAATTAACATTATTTTATTTTATTCTATTCGGGAAACTTACAGCTAACTTATATAGTATTCTTAAACAATATGCAATTGAAGGCAATTTACTAGTTTGCACTGATAAACACTAGAAATAAAAAGAGAAAAAAAGGTAAATTAATTAACAATCATCTCTTTTAAATCCGTGTCCAATCTGCTTACCACTATGCCCTCACCCCGTTGTGGCGAAGCAGGTCTGCAGACGTCAGCCTGGCGATTGTAAAGGCGCGATGTGATATGCACTCAGCCCAAAAAATATTATCCGTTCGCTTTTGTGCACACGCCTTTATAGCATGAACAAAGAAAGCTAATGAGTGTGTGCTTGGGTTAATTATTATGTTAGTAATTAGTGAGTATTTATCTCGTATGCAGTATAATTTCTTTTCGAAATTTATATAGATATTGGCGTGCTACTGTCATTCTGCCAAGCAAAAACCACTTTAATAGACAAGGCATGAGAGTGACTATTGACCATCATGCATACTTCCTGCGTTATTCAATTTCAGTCTATGAAGTTTTTGCCATGTTTTCTTATAGATTTTGAGGATTTGAACTCAGAAATGCCTTATACCTACAATAAAAAATTTACAATATTAGAACTTCCAGGTTTCGAACCCGCCATCGATTCCATACCTTTCAGGATTCTACATAAATGTTGTTTAATATTCAACTAAGCTAAAACGCTTGTTACAACAAGTTCATCAAAAACGGGTCACATGTGAACTCACAACCCCTGACTCTCCACTTCGACACTACTCTCCGTACCATACCCACTTTCTAATTAAAACCTCCATCCACTAATAACTCCATCTATCTCGTTACAGAACCACTATCCTATTTCCTACATCCTTTCATTACCCCCCAAGTAATCTTAACCCGTCGACTGTCTACAAACATTGTGGAAAAAAAAAACTCAGGGACAACACGTTGATATGTAAAGCTTGCGTGCTGTAGCAAATGAAGGTTGGTTTTTGTTTTAAAAGAAAAAAATAAAAATTGCAGTGGGAGACAAAAAGAATTAACGGGAGCCACCTTGTGACAAAAAGAGGGGGACTTGATTTGAAGGAGAGGGGTAAAAAGTGGTTGTGTTGTTCAGGTTAGTCGAGATGAAAGTGTGTCAGTGTTGTTTATTTTCATGATGAAATCATTGTTAGCATGTGCGATGGTTTTGGACCGTCTTAAAATAGGACTCGCCAGAATGGACCCACCTATTTTCGGGTTTATAGTGCATTTTTCTGACTTCCAATTGCTCAAACAGTTAGACTTGCCATTTAATTTACATATACACAGCAGCAGTTTTCTTTTAGCGGAAAAGGATTATAACTAATCAGTGTTTTAGCTGACTTTCTTTTGTGCATCACTGTGTAAGTCAAAAATCGTGATTATGGTATATTATTTTTAAACGACTTCAAAAAAAGGAGGAGGTTCTCAATTCGACTGTATTTTTAATTTTTTTATTTGTGTTAGCTCAGAACTTTTTTCTAGGTGACCCGATTTGGATGATTCTTTTTTATTTAAAAGCTGGTGCTTCTCATGTTGTCCCATACAAATTTGATCTAGTTCTGACCAGGAGGTTTGGAGTTATCCTTTACTGCGTTTTTTTTTCCACTTAGTTTATATTGATGATGTTTTAATAAATTTGTTGTCACTGTTGACATATCAACTAGTGGCACTCTTTCTGATTTTTTCTTTTTGGTCGGTTTCTCAGGGTCATAGCGTGATGTTAAATAGCCTATAGCCTTCCTCAAGAACTGGGCTATCAAATGCATTTTTTTTTCAAATCCTATCCGTAGGTCCAGAGATTACCCCTACATACAAACAAACAATTTTTTATGAATATGATCATGCCTTTAATTCTCGAGAAACGTATGGTTAAACTTTACTTCGGTTTATTAATATGGGGGTTCGTGTTTATCACAGTGTATAGTAGACCCAAGTTCTGCAGCAAACATCTGTATTCTGCAACCTGCTGTAAGCATAGCGGTAAGCCCGTAAAGATATATCTGAAGGCAACAACAGACTGAAATATATTAGGACAGGTGAACCGTGTACGATTCGTCCCGGCCCGTCCCGCCCCGCCCCGGACGCATGTGTTAGTAATGTAGCTCACGGCGTTATGGTATCGGCAGATCCTATCGGTTACGATCCGATCCGGTAATATTAATTTCAGAATGATTTTGTTGTGAATATGGTCAATAGTGATAATTATTATTAAGTCATGTTTCCGATTCCCTGAATGACCAAATTATGACTCAGTAATGAATAGAATTTAATGGAATTCTGCGATAAATTCTGTATCAAGACAGATACTAAAACAGTATTACGATGTAGCCCTGTTATTCTGTTTATACAGGGTCAAATTAAATTAGCTAGAGAAACTCCGCAGACGTGATCTAATAGGTATCGATATCTAATATGATAAATCAAAAATAAATTAATGTGATGATTTTTTGTTGTGGGTTCGTCGACTGCACTTAGTTTATTAACTTGAACTATTAGTCTTTTTTTTTATTCAATTTCACAGACGTGGTTGGTATCGAAATCTAAACACGATAAAACATATGTTTTCAACTCATACTCCATGTAGCAACAATACGAGCAGTCATTAACCCCCAAAAAAAAACCTTTTTTTTTACGTGTTTAGATATCGATACCCATCACATCTGCGGAGTTTCGCTAGCTAATTTAATTTGACCCTGTATGTAGGTTTAGGAGATGACACCTAGGATAGATAGATTATTGTTCTATGAAACCAATGATGGTGCTCACATTTGCAACAAAACACTCTTACAATCAAAGTTAAGACTATATATTCCGCAGAAAGCTTGTGGTGTTTGCCCTGTTTTCAAATATCATTATTTTTATTATTATGAGCCTGTTGTATCCCACTCCAGAGCAAAGGCTTCCTTTCAGTCTTCCGTCGAATATAATTGTCTATCAAATATCACCCAAAGACAAAATAGAAGTTAACCCTGTTCGACATTCAAAACCATCCCCACCAACCCTGCTCACACAACACATTCCTGATTTAAAAACCGAGCGACACACGTCCTCGTCAAATCGCCTCTCGCGACAGGATGTGACACAATCGCATGACACTGACAGCTGAGACTCGCTTCCGGTGGAGTGTCTATAATATTTGCAACTGACAGCTTTGTGATCAAATCCTATTTATTGACTCGTTCGAGTGAAGTTTTAGCTGCTTCGGAAGGGACGTATGTTTACAGTTATGAAACTGCTTTGATTTTGTTTTTGAATGTATTTTCAATTTCAAGGTGAAAATGATATTCTCCTATCGTCTTATCACGAGACTTACGCGACTGGCTTTATGTTGTAGACATAATATAAGCCTCCTAGGAAGTTTAAGTTAAGAATTGACAGCCATGTTCAAATATGAGGCGCCTGACTGTCCTGTCAACTTATAACATCATAACTTTTGTGGATGACCTTCTAACGAACCCCATGAAAATGAGACCACATTTAGGAACCACCTGAAAAAGCATTTCTATCAATGAAACGCAAACTTCATTAAAATCGAAAGTACTAATGGCCCTTAGATGTTTGTTTTGATAGGTTTTCGTATGTATACAAGGCTAGTATGGCCCAAATTTCTCAGTACCCAGCCCTCCTTCTGTACACCGGTCCCCGGACAAAGTACTAAGTAATCAATCAATGGACGCCTACATACAGTACTCATGACATTATTCTGCTCCATTTATTCCCTACGAAATGCCCACGTGAAAAACAGTAGACATAATTCCCTACTCTATGTTATGTCTGCGAAAAAAGACAAATAATGACATCTGTCATTCAGTCCATGACCACAGAATGATTACCATCACGACTCATTATCCCAGATTACGGGAGCGAGCAGTATCCACTAATCACGTGTTACAGGGGCCCATCACTCACCGTCCACCGGCCATCACTCACGGGCAACTCGACAGCAACTTTCCTGTTGCCGCCGCTACAACTTTTATCACGGCGGAATAGGGTTGAAATTGGACGAAATAAAGTGTACCGTAATTTTTTTAGATGCTGAAGACTTATTCAACTTGAGCCCTAATTGTGAAGTTGTGTTACGTGTTGGCAGGTCTACGTTGTTTGGACATTTCATCCGTATGTCACACTACATTATCGGAGTTTCTTAATTGAAGATAATAAGAGGGGACATGTGTCTTTGTCGCATTTTTATGGCGTGTAAGAGAGGGATGTTGTTTTTTCCGACTTTTGACTATTCATTTTGGTATTTTTTGTTTGTATTCGAGGGTCGAGCTCATTGTTTCTGATGGAATGAAATTTTCATTCGGATTAATTTAATTATGCTTGATCAGAGGTAATAAAGGGAGAAGGAACGATAGGTCATTCAGTATTCAATTAGATTGGTATGATTTTTGCAGTAGGGATGATCTGTTTTGGTGTATATGATAATTTAATTTAGATGTCCGATTGAGTAATTTAATTGTTTTTTTTTTTAATAGCATACTATTTTAATTCTTTGATTAGTAGTAGATCGGCATAGTGCATAATATTATGATTACAATGTGTTTGTTAATGGTAGTCGCTGTAAGCTGCAGCTAGCAGGTTTATTAAAATATTATGAATAACTCAGTTTCAAGTTAACAGAACCACAAAATACATGCTTATCCTAATTAGAAATGGCAAAGAGATGTACAGCTCTCATTATTCTATTTTTTACAAAACACACATTTTTATCATGTCCACTACCAAGTACAATTTTAAAACGTAAAAAGAAGTACGGTCAACATACGACACTATTTTATAAATCGTTGTGCCGAGATGTGCCCACCTGCATCGTAGGGCGATATCAATCCATCTGTGCCCCCGACGAGGGGTGGACGGACGCCCCGTCCGTCTTTGAGGGGTATTTAATTTTGTGCAAATGACGGCTTGTCCATGTCGCTGTGTCATGGCGTCCACTCACTTTTATTTGGTTTTAGTTTTTCTGAGTGACGTGATGAAAAGGAATTGTTTTTCTTATTATTTTAGTACTTAATGTCCTTTTTGAATTTTTGTCTGGCAATCGGATTACAAGTAATTTGTGCTCAGATGAGGTCTTCTTGTCAAAATGCCAATATTTTTTCAGAACTGAAAGGTTGATTAGAAAGACTCACTGAAGTAAATTAGATTGAAAAAGAGAAAGATAAAATATGTAATAAGTTGAGACACTTCTAGCCTAATATCTTTTAATCAAACTGCATAATCAAAAATCTTTCCCTCAAAATTTTCCACTTGACTTCAATCAAGTAGAAAACTCAAACTTCAAAGTACGTAATCTCCAAAAGGTTCGGTAATGAATCGAAAACCTTCCTTCAATACTTCACTTCATAACAGAAGTCGCAAAACTCTCCAATAGAAAATTAATAGTACATAGTTATATTTCTAAAAACATACATTCGTACAAAAGATGCCTCGACTTGTGCGCTCCTCAGTGCATAACCCCCTTATTATCCGGGGTGGGTCAATATGCACCCCCGGGGTGGTGGGTGACGGGTGGGAGGGGGTGGGGGGTGGCTCTCCGTGTCACGTCACTGTCTCAGGATCGCCATCACGGCGGCCCGGCGTCTCGTTTGCGTCCATCGCCGTACTTTTCAACTTGAAGTGTAGCGAAATAGAAATGTTTTTAGCTGTCTAATGGCGCGTGCTCTGCAGTTTTTGATGCGGTTTTATTATCTTGTTGGTAAATGTAATTACAAAATAAGTGCAGTAGTTTTTCTAGTTAGTTGAACTACATAATTGGTTTGAGGCATGTGAAATCAGAGTCTATGAACTATAAAAACCATTACATGGTTATGCAATGTGAAGGTTGTATTGCAAGATTTTTTTCGAATGAATATTTAAATAAGCTTTAAAACTGAACATAAAGAAATAATCTGAGATAAATATTTTCTATTTCATGATCCTTTGTCTGCATTGACTTTTGTGTACGTCCTGCATTTAGGAACACCACAATATAATTCATGGAACTCATAAAAGGTTAGATTCTTAAGCCTGTGATTGAACATGATTACTAATTACTCAATAAGAAATGCATTATTCAGAAGCACAACAAACACATTGGCAAACACACCGAAAACAAAAAGAAATACAGCCCCATTCCGAAGCGCACTAACATAATTCCCCATTTAATTCAAAACTATAACAGTACTTTATATTTTTTATTTCCCGTATGCTATCGCTTCTTACGTCTGCTCGGTGCAGCAATATCAATCCATCTGGCGGGAGAAACGGGTGGGGGCGCAGAGCGAGGTGGTGGGGGTGTCACGTCACTGTCTTAAATGACTGTCACGGGTGTACTCTAGCCCGTCCTCTGAAGAACGGTGGATGGACGGGTTTACAATGCCATCCTCGGGATATTGTGCCGTGTTATGTTCTTATGGTACAGTTTTAATGTCGTTGTAGGTCAGGATTTATGGAGTTTTATGTCGTTAAAAGTTAGAAACATGGATATGTGAAAATCTGACTGAGAAATACATAAGTTTTTCCGAAAGTTACGGCCTTTGGACACAACATTTAAAAGAAAAATTAATAGAAGAGAATCAGTATTGAATGGCACATACCAGGTATGTGTCATACTACATGAAAATATGCGACACTTGTAAAACAATTCTGCATACTTCGAGTGGTCGCTCTGGCCTACCTCCCACATCAATCAAAACTAGTTCCAAGTACACAGCTGACAGCAGCATCTTCAGTATAAACATCAGCAACGATCGCACACAAACTCTTCAACTGTCAGCTTCAACATCCAGCCAAGAAAATAGAGAATTGCCATCAAAACCTGTTCCAAGAAATCATCGCTCGACAGTTGATAGTTTCAGCGCCTGAAGTTAAAACAACCGTCGGGCACACGCTTGCATTATCAACTTGCATCGAGATGACGCGAGCATCCCTGTCGCAGCCACGTCCCCAAGTTTACTCGCCTCCGCTGGAAATTTCACTCCAGACTTGCTTTCGTGGCCCAAGTAATGGGTGTCGGAGATTCGGGGGGCTCGGCAGCCCAAATTACCGTTTAACATTTTTATACATTGGTGCGGTTATGCCAATTGTTTTTGATCTTGGATTATCTCGTACACCCAGAGTAGCCTTTCTATTTAAACTTTTGTAATTTATCTTCTCAATTTTTTACTGGGTCCAAGCTAAAATTATGATTCCTGTCTCTGCTTTTTGCTAGTCAGTACCAAATCATCTCAACGTTGTTAGATCGCTGTTACGCATTGGTACAAAATTCAATAAAAAAAATTGCCACTTGCACCACTCAACACCCTGTCAGTGGTGTCACGTCAGAACAAAACTGTCACGCCCGACAAGGTCACCGACTCAACTGTTCCAAGATACTTCTTACAGTTGTATCTGCTCCTTTAGTTTTAAGCATCAGTCCTTCACAAGTTGTGACTATCTCGTCTCTTACACCACGCCACAAGGACTCGGTTATCACGTCAGGGCTAGTGACACGTCGGTGAGGTCTGAGACTGTTTCAAGATAGTTCTTACAACAGTATCTGTTCCTTTAGTTTTAAGTATTAGTCTTTTACAATTGTGACTATCCCATGTTTCTTGCGCCAAGCCACAAGGACTCGGTTATCACGTTAGTGCGACTGTCACGTTGGTGACGACTGTGAGACTGTTTCTAAATAGTTCTAAGAACCGTTAATTTGTTTGTCATCCAGTCTTTTGAGTATCTGAATCGTTTCATTGTTTTGAATTCTCTTAAACCATAGTAGCTTTAATGATGTTTTCACTTCACTTAAAGTTATAGCTGGCATGTCAGTCATGTCACATATTCTATGCAAAGCAATGACTGACCTGACTTTAGTTACGTTTAGGAGAAATTTCAAAATGTCACGTTGTCAACGCATGTGTTCTCCTCAGAGCTATCTTCATTCAATTGCCGAAGTCCTTCTGCTGTAACCGTTATGCCTTCTTTAATGCTGTATCCGTGTAAACTGTTGTAGGGACGCTGACAATTGTTCATAGCTGTTTTAAAAACAGCCATAATTATTTTCAATTTTTATTTTTTTTTATCATCCGCTTCTCTTATCACTCGGTCCACAGTGGCCGTCACATCAGTGTTCAGCACTGTCTTACTGACAGCTGCGACTGAATTGTTCAGCGCTGTTTTACTGACAAGCTCCGTCTTAGTTTATTGTGCTGATATTGATCGTTGAATGCGATCGCAGCTGATGGGTTCTGTAAGAGCTTTGTTGTTAAAAAGGGTAAATACAAAGACTGTATAGCTAGACTGGAGTAACAAATCTGAAGGCAAATTCTCGTACTTGTACGAGTAAAACGTTCAAATTCAAGTCGCAATCTCGTCTCAGTGATAATCAACGTCTAATACTTGTAAGAAATGTAGGTATTTTTGACCGATTGAGACTAATATTAGAAACGTCGTATTCTAATCTTTTTCGTTCGTCAAAATACGGAAAGTGTCCCTCTGGAAAGAGGTACGGTCGTAATAAGTAGAAAGTAATGAATGGCTTAGTAAGCTGTAAATTGCAACTATGATCAGAAAATTTAAGTATGAGTATGATGTAGTGTCTTGATTATCTTCCAATCTCCATACGTTCGACTACCTGTATCTCTTTTCATTCTAAAGATACTGTTACTACTACTATTAGCCTGCATCATCCCACTGCTGGGCACAGGCCTCTCCCCATGACTTCCAGCTCTTTCGATCCAGGAATAAAGTGGACCACTGGTCCGTTGTATTCTCTAGATCGTCGCGCCTTCTTCTGCGGGGTCTGCCGCGACGCCCTCCGGCTGGTTATTCTAAAGATAAAATAACTAAATGAATCCTATTGTATAATTAATACAAGTCCGTCCACTACTGAAAGCTACTTGATTATAAAAACGTCACACCAAATGAGTGAGTTGTTTGTACCAATCATTCGATTTCATGATTATGATAAAACGCGAGCATCAGGCACAAAGTTTGCTCTTTATAGACCGGAAAAATTTAATATTTACGAGAATTCCGTCAGTTTGATGAGGACTATACTCATTCAGGTTATTGACATTACGTCTTTCTCTCCAATGAATTATTTATTGAAAATATCGATATAAATAACAAAAATATTTGTATATTATTCGATTTATGGGTATTGATTGTTTAATGTTGTGTAATATTGGCTTAGCTGGTGACTCATAGGTGAGTTGTATGTCAATCTAAGTGGAACTATATATGGGAGGCTTACTAGAATATTGTGTGACGTAACTTGGAAGTCCGGTCGGTCCAGTTTTAACAATATTTGCATACTGTGTAACTTAATTTGAAATGTTCCTTGGAGTAAAATTCACTATCAGATATCCTTAATTAGGGTACTTACTTTTTCTCCACCTTGTGCGAGATAAGCTGCTGTCATGGTATAAATATAAGTTGGTCAGAAAAGTGGAAGTGTGTCTGGTCTGACTGCCCAAGGTAGGTCAGTCCAGTTTAAATGTCAAACACAAACTCAAAGCATTTATTTCAAATAAACCAATTACAGGCACTTTTGAATTGTCAAGGGGTCGGTCAGTCAGACAGATGAAGCTTAGTTGCTCATTCCAAAGCGTAGTAGGTACCTATGGAGAAGAACGGGCAAGAAACTCCATGGACACTCTTTTAAATCAAAATATGGTTACAAAATATTGGTTACATCATTCATGTTGAAATTATGGATGTGAGAACGATGCAGAACGTTAAAAGCGCCCGTAATATAAAGACAAAAACAATTCAAATATTAAATTAAAATAAGCCGTGGCAGCTAAGAAATGACCAGTCCCTACTGACGGCGCCCGTTCACGAACACGAAGCCATGGATCAAACAGAAAATTCCTTAAAAAATTTTTACTCTGACATCCAAAACTCATTTTCCCCACAAATTAATAACTACCCGTTAATTTACCAACACAAAAACTGTGTCTAGCAGTCGCATTGTATTTATAAGCTGCATTTCACATGACGGCACTGCAGTCTGTAACTGACAAGTTGTCACGTCACAGCCGCAGACGGCACTCGCAAGAAATTCAAGTCGCTACTGTAAACAATTTTCACAAAGAACTAACCCTATGCTGCTGCACGGTGGTCCAAACGATCCGACTTTTAATTCGGGTTGTGGTTATTTTTTGATACTTGTTACTTTGGTTAAATAATTGACTTGCATAGTTTCTAAGTTAGTTGATTTGATACATTTTTTTATGAAGAATTTTATGTGAATAAACTGTCAAAGTAAAAAAGTTGCCGTAACTTCTTATTTACAAAAGCCGTCAAATTAAATTAAATATATATGATAAGCCGAATCTTGTTTATTTTATCAGAAGGCATTAAGAAATACATGACACACGTTCAGTTGAGAACACATTAGTTCCTAATACAGTATTTTTCTTCAAAACCTAAAACCTCTTTTACACAATAACACAAAACTTTGAAAACAAAAATCCAACAGCAACATCCACCATCACACACAAAACTGCCAACATTAGAAAGAGAACTAAACAATTAACCCCATCCTACTGAGTCCGCACAAAGACGCATCAAAGAAAGTCCTCACGTATGCACTTGATCGGGCGCTGCACTAACGTGACGCCGTCCATCGATTGTTGAGGGGAGTGGGTGGTGGTGAGGGGGGAAGGGGGGGAGAAGAAAGCTTTAAAAACACAGAGAGCCAGCGGCGTCTCAGCGACGGCCCAATACGTCCCCGACCGGCCGTCGATTACGAGAACGTAGCTGCATACGCCGCCGGAGGGTTAGCAAATGTAATGCGGATTTTGATACTGAATATTTGATGGTGGTGTTTGTTTGATGATGTTTTGTTTGAAGATGCATAATATGTGAGGCGGGGGGTACAAGATAAATGAGTGCTTTAATTAAAAATTATTTACAAAAAAAATCGTAAATCCGAATGGATAAAAATATGCAGCACTTTTTAAAATTAGATTTTCAGGGTTTTCATTTATCATTTCAACGTTGAGTTTTATTATTATTCCGAATTTTCTTCTGTTTTACTCCATTGTCTAGTATCTAACTGCTTATTATTTTTGACCAAAAAAATATGTCACCGGATATTTTCTGGATATCGACCTATATAAATCTTTTATCTACCTCCAGACATAAAACTACACGTACAAAAATTAATGAAAAAAATATACGTGTCAGAAATTATTTAGGTTGTTCTGCGTCCAGTACTCGGCGGGCGCACGGAAACACACGATCGTCAGTAATACAACATTCGTTATTTTTCGCCACCTTCTGCTACCGTATTGATTAGTGCTCATTGGCGCCGATGTAGGATTCAGGTGCTTCGTGTTAGCTTATACGACTGGGATTTTCAAATACCTACCTTTTGTTACTGTAATTAAAGTTTATTTTGGAAATTAAAGGAATGATTAGGAATGACCGATGATGTTTGTCGGTTGTCCCACATTAACAAGACCCTTATTTTTTACTACAAGCACCACCGTTTTTAAAAACTACATAGGTACATGCTAAAAAAATAGTTTTTCCCCAACATGCTTGGAAATTCGATCATTATTTTGACAACCTTCTTCGAGATAAATTGAAAATGCTGTACTAGTCAATTACATGCGAGTAGCGGCCGGCAATGTTAGTATGAAAATCCGTATCTGTCGTGTTTAGCGGCCGAATAAATAACTGTCAAAACTCATATCTGTCGTCTAATTTAAAAATGGAACGAACTTTTTACTTCGATCCATGGCAACCATGGAGGTAACTTATCAAAGATTTTATTTAAATCTCGAACTGGCTTAGCAAATAGAGCTGTAACAAATGAACATATTGGCGCAAGGAAAGTTATCGTTGTTCGTCATTGATGCTGGAATTATTAATTAATTTACATTGTTTGAATTTCCACGCATTATTTGACAAAAGTACTATACAAGCTTTGGCCTCAACCAGGCATTGATGGACTCACGTATGTACTCACATTTGACCATCAATGCCTCTGGTGTCGGCCGCTGCAGTAATGTACTTTATCTACTACTACCAACGTAAATTGTCCGTATATTCGAATCACAACTGTGACTTTTAGACGGTGTATAAAACGTCACGGCTAATTGACGAATTGTGTCAATTTGATAAACAATGAATTTCCCTCAGTGTTCGAGGACCAACTAATCGGAGCATCGACATCATATCGATATTTAGAAGAATATGAATTTGTCCTTCAAAATTAATACTTAGCTGGTTCTTAGAATTCTCATGACAATACGAGAGCCTGGCCACGTGGGTTTGACACAGAATGGCTGACAGACTATTTACGAGTGCTTTTCCAGGTAGGCAAAAAATAACTTTTAGAATATTTGCGACCATACTTTAATACACTTTTACCCTAACAACACAACACAACACGGAACCATAAATAACCACAAAAAAATTGAAACTTATCAACAAAATATTAACTAATTTGACTCCTACAGGCTTCGACTGCGGTGTTTCACACATACTTTCTATGAAACTAAGTTTAATTCGAAAAGTTCACTGCGTCGCTAATTTTGTGTGACGGCCAAGACTAGTTCAGTTGTGACCCGCTGTCGGGTGCAGAGGCGGGGGCGGCTTGCATTTGCAGTTTACGAAAATAAATATAGGTAATTTACAATACGTTTGCTTCTCCATAACTAGACGGAATAATTGGTTGTATTTTCTTGTCATTAGCAGAAAAGAGTGGGTAGTAATTATGAGCATTTGCCTTTTAAATTCACCATCAGAGTTCCTTTTACGACTCTGGTGAAGAGTACGGATTTTCTTTCTTTCTTAATCGTACGCCAGATATCACAGCAATTGCATAATTATTCACGATTTCTCTCAATTGTTATTTCGGGATTAGCGGCATCGACTGAAAACGGAATTCATTCCTCGATTCACTCGGCGATGTCGGATGTCGAACAGATATCACAACGTAATTATTAAACTACACAATGTTCAGTATTATGTGACTGTACCATAACAAAGTGCATTACTCTTTATTCCCTCTGGCGGGCCGCTAACAGTGCAGCAGTGGAGCCAGCCTTCTTCGTTATCGTATTAAATCGCTTGTTTTTACGTCCAAAACTTAGAACCCGTTGCATAAATAAAGATTTTCGGTTTAAAATTAATCTGTCATCTACATGGCTTTTGTATCGGTGTTGTAATTAAGGGATCTACCCTTAATTACAACACCGATACAAAAGCTTATGTCGAACTGGTTTGATCGTGTCTCCAGCCATGTAAAACTTCTTCGTTTTTCGTTAAATAACATAAACTAGTAGAAAATATATTGTTTACATAGTGTAAGGCGTAAAAAAGATATTGTTTACATATTGTAAGGCGTAAAAAGATATTTTTTACATATTGTAAGGTGTAAAAAAATATTATTTACATATTGTAAGGTGTAAAAAGATATTGTTTACATATTGTAAGGAGTGAAACCCATTGTAGATTTTGATTGAAATCCGATCAGTCGCGTGATTTCAGGGACATGTTACTTGACTTAGTCATATATGTTTACGTGGTCTTAGGTACAGTGAAAGAAAACATGGTGACAAGAAAATCGCCCCAGTTCTTTACTACATTTTCCAAGCATTGGCTTAGTATACGTAGTCAGCTTAGATGTAACTTACTTCAGTTCCAAACACGAAATTACAAGCTTCAGGAACATGATTAGTTCCATTAAAAACTGCATGAACAGTGTATTAAGTATTAATAAGCTGTTAGTTAGCGTTGCGACTGTTTCTTTAGGTTCGACAGTTGGGCGGCGTGTGGTACAAGTGAAAGGATTTAGCGACTATAAAGTAGTAATAGTAAAAATGTGTAAATTACAGATTCTATTGACTAAATGTAAAGTATTTGTAAGTATAGTAAGTTAGTAGTAGTAGTTGTATTGTAAGTATTATGTTTTTTTAACTTTGTTTTATGTTTTTTTCAAAGATATTCTTCGAATGTAAAGTATCTGGAATGTTCAAAGATTATCAGCTACTTAATATCACAATAACTGAACTGAAAACAAAAACTGTTGTTTTAAATAGTTTGCGTTAAATAGTCGAAAATATACTTTTTATTGTTGCATATAATATAAATAGCAACAGTTTCGAATGTAAAACCACCGGTTACATGTTTAGTTTCACGGTTATTATGTAAAAATGTGAGAAAACTCGCCCACAAATATACATTGACCATTTACTTTACAGTCTCCAAAGCGTAGGATGACATGAAACTGAACCACAATTTCTCCAATTGCCTAATTACCATTGAAAACTAATTAATTAACAGAACGTCACGAAATATGTAAAGAGAAATGCCTATAAATATTCTTAACTGTGTAAATAACAAATGGATTTGATTCTCCAATTCAGTTTCATAAAATCAACATTAACCTCGATTTGGATCAAAAATATCAATATTTTGTTATAAACATATCAACGTAATTATAAAACTGACATTATTTATAGAGTTAAGCAAATAATTAATTAACTTTCTGTGTTATTGCTACTAGTTTTAGTTTATGTAAATGACTAATTAATGAGTTTTATTAATATTCAAATTTAAAAGGTTGTAGGTACCATTACTTTTGAGTCTGTTTTTACCTGTGAAATGACAAAAAAACTAGAAATTTAAATTATGTGTTGATTACTGTTATATGATAATTAGAAGTGATTGACATTCCAACATTTTAATTTAGTTTTTATTCCCACGTGAAATTATTAAAAGCAAAATATATCTTCATCGTAAAACCTCTCAGGAAGACATCGCAAAAGTTTAATGTCCCATCACATTTATTGAGCATCATAACTCTAGTAATTTACTTTATATTTTATTTTAATATATTATATTAATAAAACTTTTAATACCACTTTATATTTAATCTGATCTAAGAATAGTGTTAATATTTGGCATTATGGCGCCTAAGACTGATTTAGAACACTGGTGAGATATAAATTACTTTCCCACTCAAAAATCATAAATCATGATAGTAAAACATGTTTTGAATATCATAAAAAAACCAGCCAAGTGTGAGTCGGACTTACACACGAAGGGTTCCGTACCACCGTACAATATTCAATACAACCTATAAAAAAACACGTGTCTTGTATGGGGACACCCTTTAATTTTTAACTTTATTTGATTTTTATTATTTTTTGTTATAGCGGTAATAGAAATACATATTCTGTGAAAATTTCATCTGTCTACTTATTATGGTTCATGACATAAAGCCCGCTGACAGACGGTTGGACAGTGGAGCCTTGGTAATAGGGCTCCGTTGGCACCCTTTAGGTACGGAACCCTAAAAACCTAAAAAATATGTGTTAGGTACACACATTTTTTTAGAGAATGACGTTATTATTTTTAATTGTTTGATGAATTCATCTTAAAATTATATAATTGAAATAATATTGTGCAATCATTGTCTTTCTTTCGTCTAAGTAATTATTTACATTAATCGTGTTCGCTTATGCCTCGAATCCTATGAAAGTCCACGTTTTAAATCGCCAACTTTTCGCTGTTTTAATTAACTTGACGTCACAGTTACAAAGCTGTTGATTTGTTGGTGAACGAATGCGCTTGAGGCGGCATCTCTCGGGAGAAATCGGGAAACATCGGGTTCCTTCGGGAAATGCAATGAAAAGGAACTTGAAAGAGCTGTGTTTTTTCGCAATGATTGGTTAAAAATCTTCCTAGTACAGCCTACTGACAGTAGTTTAATGGTCATCTCTATCATCTACCAAAATGCTTATTTTTAAATGTGGAACTGCCAAAATCATTGTGCTTCATTCACAGATGGATGATCACAATACATATGTTACTATTGCCAAGAGAAGCCAGTGGTCCAGCTTAGTTTTTGTAATGCCAATGCATTTGGCACTCACGGATTGCATAATAATTATAAATACAATATACGTATACTTAGCCAACTTGCAACCTAATAAAACAAACCAAAATAACATTTTACAACTAAAATTCTTAATTACCATCGTCACCGAATTGCATAATATAAGTTTGCGAAGTTGCCGTCAGTGCTGTGGCGTGCTTACAAGCATGGAACTAAATTAACATTGGCTGTGAGTCAAAAGCGAATGAGTTAGAACAAGTTGCAAACAAAAAAAAAAAACTATATTTGAACATGTTTACAGTGATTTGTGTCGAACGGGAAGGTTTCTGATTACGGTTAGTGGTGAAAGTTTTGATGGTGTTTTAGGGAATATCTTTGTGTGAGTAGATTAAGTAAAGATTAAGTAGGAGTAAGTTGTATGAAGGTGTTATTATGCCTATTCATTGCTTTTGCACTCAATACTCTATACTGGCAAAAATGTATCTAAAAAAATGCATTAGCTATAATACAATTTTCATTGCATTAACTTTGGCAGATCAAAGCAAATACAAAAATGAAAGCTGTAGATAAAAAAGCTCTATTAAAACAACAAAGGCAAAAAAGAACAGTCAAACAGTATTAATTTTCACTCAACCCCACTAATTCTACAAAAAAAAAACGTGTGAGAACAACTTTTAAATGCTCATTCAAAATTCATAAGTCAGAAGTCAGTCCTAAAATTAAAAGATACACCAATACCGTTTCAGTGTCGAGATAATAGCCCGAACAGACTTGCCTGCCACTTAAAAACGACAGTTCGGACAGACCGACGACTTTTTTTAGCGTCGCAAGAACTAACGACGCGACTTTTTTAACCCTTCCGATGCGGGTGACAGATCCGACGCGAACTACTTAGCGAATCAGTTAGGAATATCACTTTTTCGCTCAATAGAGTGCGGTGGTTAATTTGGTTGGGACACGTTTATCGCGATTTTAAGAATGAGTGCAGTTTCGTTAAATGAATGTTCGGAAGGTTTTTCTTTTGTCTTTTGGCTGTGATTTGAAAAGTTTTGCAGTTATTTATAGTTTTAGCGATGGTTTTGTGTTTAACTATGATCATAATATCATTATTTTCTGTGTATTTAATTTACAGTATAAGTTCTTTTTTAAGCAAATAGAAGCTAAGTAGGTATCGAAATTGTTCATCGCCAATTTACTTTATTTCCTAAAACCAATTTCACGACTCAAACATGTGCACAAGTAACTGACATAACATTCACTAAAACTAACCGACTAGATTTCCGCCAAAACATAATCTTATTAATATTAAACCAGCATCTAATAAGCCCCTAATTCCTCCTAACGAGCAGCAAAAACATCTGCGTTCACCACCGCCATGAATATAACATCACTTAATTAACACTTATAAAAACACAGTTTGACCCTTCCAAAAGTTCTACGTACCAACAAAAATAAGTAAGTTACCAAAGACATAAACCGAAATTGGATTACAGCAGAAACGCGAACTCTCACCGCTGCTCCCTCATAAATATTTTAAAAAACCCAAACCCTGTGTGTCCGTATCAGTGATCTTTTAACCCCGAAAATGCCACGGCACACATTCCCGGGGCCCGGGACGATATTAGATGGGCAGGTAGGACCAATATTCGTTGAATCCCATCACTGTATTGCAAAAGAAATCAAATTAGATATACAATAAGCGGGATAGTGGTCCGATTTACATAAGTATCCAAGCTATTTGGTCGGTTGATACGAGATTGCGGCCGGGTAACAATATTGCTCGTGTTTACAGCGTCTGTCTTGACTTCGGTACAGGCGGCTGATGTGGATCGCGCCGATTTGTTTTTTTTTTTCAATAGTATTTTGTGGCGCTGTTTTGAATAAAATTGTGTAATAGCAAACGTTGTGATTGCAGAAAGATGGTTCAAAAAATGGACTGGTGTGTTTTTTTTAAATAAAAGGTAAACGATAGGAGTCAACCTGTGTACATTGGATTCAACGTAACGTAACCTCTTATAATATTTCGCTAAAGAATGTAATAAATTCAAGTAATCTCATAAATAATTTCTATTACCGACCTACACTTCCGCATGGACGAATAAAAACAGTTCCTTGTCCATACCTAATTCGTAGAAATCATTTTTATATCCTGTAATAAAAATTTAAACGATATTTGAGTATTATTACGTGCCCCGAAAAGGGTTATCCCAAATCCAGTGTCGTCTATCGGAGGGGTATCAAATACATGCAAATCCACAGGATTGGACGTTAAATAATACATAAATACAAAACGATGGTCGCGCAAGTAACTGGGCCCAATAAAAAGTTGTGAGTACGTAAAATAAAATTCGATCAGAAGAGGTCCGGGGCGACGGGACGTGTTATAAAATTTCAGGTCGCCGTTGCAGGGTTAAGGTGACAGGGCTGAGCAGACGCGCTGTTGTAGTAGAATCTCCCGAAAAATTTTTTGGGTAAAAATATTGGCATTTTTTTTTGCGACAAATTGTTTTAAGTCGTTGTTAATTAATTAGTTACTTTCAAGATATTATTTAGAATAATTTTGATATTTAGTCCATCATTTATCTTGTTTTTCTTTTCGCTAACATTGAAAACAAAATACCTTGCATCTAAAAGAAGACACGTTGTTGGCCTTCGTTATTTGTGTACTTATCAATACATTATTTAAAACCTCATTAAAAAAGAATTTGAACAAAGAAAAAAAAACAATTGCCAGAGCAAAGCAGGAACCGCTCAACTTTATCATACAACATACTTACGTCAAACATTTTCCGATGTCAGTTAATAAATCAAATAATCGCAATACAAACAAATCGCCCGTGTACTCAGGCCGCTATCTTTCAGAGCGGCATTCTTCCCGATATTAAATCCACTTCATTGTATAAGGAATTCCAATGGACTCCGTCCCCACTGGCTCGCTCCATCGAAACAAGAGGGTTGACTGGCGAATTGTGGAGTAAACAGGAATCTATGTTGTATCGGGTTGATTTACTTTTTTAATAAAATATTCTGGTTTGAAGCTGAAAGATTAGATGATAGACTGAAGATATTTTGCGTCAATTCTAATTTATTTTTATTTTTGTTACAGGTAAGTCCTCCTAAAATATGTGGAAGTTATCGAGGGAGAGCGAGTGACACTGTTGCTTTTAAATGTAAGTTGGTAGGTACCTAAATTATTTATCAACAAGAGATTAACAATAGGTAAATTAAAAATCTAACTGTCAACATGAAAATCTTGTCTGAGGGCCGGCGCACATCTGGCGAGGCGCACCGCAGCACATTCGTCACTGCCATTCAAATATCGACCTTGCATTATTTGAAATAAAATTGAAAATAAATAATCTTCCATTAGCTCGAGGGCACGTCTAAGCGGAAAGAGGCGCGCGTCTCAAATTATTTATTCTCAACTTTATTTTTAGGCTCGCAACGTTGATATTTGTTTGGTAGTGACAACAACGCCGCGCTGCGGCTCGCCAAGTGTGCGCCGGTCCTGAAGTGGCAGTTGAAATACAATAATGAATCGTCGTAAATTAAAATGTTGGAAACCATACCGATACTTAATTGAAACATTTATACATAACAAACTACACAGCTCCATAGTTATAACTTGGTTTACAATAGAGATAAGTAAATAATATTTTTATTGTAGAATTCCAACATATTTCGTCGAATGCCCTACAGCCTCAACACACCTACACTAGTGAAGATCCTATTAAAATTTTCGCATTATCCCGCGGCCCGGGATTGCCAATCACCCCGGGATCCCACCGTTATCCCGGCTCGTCCCAGTAATAAGTGCATTTCGCGAATATTCCCCTAGACTTATTGAAATTGAAACATTTTAAATTTAATATTGGAAGGCAGTGATCTGTTTGTGGTGACACAATTAAAATGTCTGATGATTGATCACCCTTCGTTAAGTAAGCACTATCCCAACCGAGATAATAAATAAAGGTATTGTGGAAATAATCTATAGCATATAGGTACATATGATTATGTAAGTTCAGAAATATACTGAAATGCTCATTTTGCAATGTTACTGAATCTCTTGCTCATGTTGTCGTGTGAAAAACCATGGACCTATATTTTTATGACTATGGTGACAACTTAGATAGATTAGAATGAATCTTGAAAATGGAATACAACCTTTTCCAGTACTTCTACATCTATGTAGTTCCGATTTCTCCAAAGCTACGTTTTCCTAGACTCTGCTAGACATGACAGCTCTCTGTCATGAAAATGAAGGCAGCGCGGTTTGACATTATGCTGTCCGAAACCGCTCTCTAGGAAAACACACCAACATACTTTAATAAATAACGTTTCAGTGACGTCATTCGCCGATAAATTAATAATAATAATAATAATGGTGGTCGCAATGTGGTGGCTACCGCTCTCAGACATTGCTCATTGACATGGCAACATTAACATTCAGAGGGCATAATTATATGACTTAGTACTATTTTAATCCAGACTTCAAATCAAACAAAACCTACAACTTTACAATTTCCATTATTTAACCTATTTACAAAAATAAAATAAACCAAAACTACAAGTTTCCAACTTAGTTTAAATTGAGCATCTTAACTAGTGTGACGTCACCGCGGGCCGGGAGTGGGGGTGATGGGAGGGTGACGCGTCACTCCTGTCACCGCCGCTCTGTCGACGTGACGTGATTGACAGCCCTTGTGATAACGCGGGCGGAATAAATACGTTGTGATAGAATGGATTATGTGGAATAAAAGGCTGTAAATTAATGCAGGGCTATTCAGGAATGGAAAATTATAAAAGCTTTTATTCATCTCAACCTAGTATTAGCAAAGCCAAGCCTTAATAATTACAAGGAGCGACTTGAAAAGGAGGAAATAATGTTTTTTCCGCTAATTTTCCACATAATCTGTTGGTTACTTTATTAGTGACTTTCTGGTTTTCCTGTTACTGAATATCTCTGTGAAGAAAGTACAGGGCCAGGAGAGTACATACGCTTTGGTTTGGACGTTTAACTGGAATCCTACTAATATTATAAATTTGAATGTTTGTGACGATGGATGGATGGATGGAGGTTTGTTACTCTTTCACACAAAAACTACTAAACGGATTTGGATGGAATTCGGAACACATATAGTTTATAACCTGGATTAACACGTAGAATACTTTTTATCCCGGTAGTACGGTCCCGTGGGATAATTTACGACATCTACGCGGGCAAAGCTGCGGGCAAAAGATAGTCTAAAATATGTAGCAATAAGTGTTAGTAGGTCCTTAGACGTAGTCATCACAACACAATACTCGTTAAACAATTCGTCCTCATCATCATTTCAGCTGAAAGACGTCCATTGCTGGACATCCTGGCCTCCACCAAGGATCGCCACTTCGACAGGTCCTGTGCTGTCCTGCGGCCTTCACCAGTTCATCGGTTCCAACACAAACAATACGTATTAAGATGAATGTTCCCGTAATTAAAATCGATCACAAGTATTATTCAGAATACTGTGTAGGCTCGTACACACAGGCGCGACGCGACAGCGCGACACAAAGGCGCCGCGTGTCGCGCGATGAGCGATGCCTTTGCGTCGCGCCTGTTTGTGGGAGGGTGAGCCTATACTCTTTACGCGCACAAGCACACTCCTTCAATCCTCATTCCACATTACACACTTACTGAAATCATATTCGAAAATTTCCCCCCGCCTATATTATAGTCGTTACGATGGAAGGGAGGAAGGGGGTGCCGATAATTGGGTATTAACAGACAGTATCCGTCACCCGGCACCACTTGCGGTTAGAAAATTGAATGGATTCAATTAATTTTTCCTTTTAATCCCGCTTGTTGCAATGTCGGCCGCGAGGATAATTAAACTGTCTGTCATTATGATATGCAAGGGAATTTGTTGCTTATTCCACGTTGAAAAAGGTGATTGTCGTGTAGCGTTTTTTTGATGTTTAATTGGCGGGTTTTTCGGAATATTTTGACGAAATATTGGTTGATTGTTCTTCAGGAGAATTTTGATTATTTGAGCAGAGATTTTCTCTGAATTGATTGATAAAACACGACCCGAACGATGAATGATATTTTGGAAACTGGTGTAGGTAAGTATTTTCCGTATCCATTTCCTTGACAATCAAATTCCTTTACATACTTTATAAAAGTCCGAGACAGCGCTAACAACAACCCACCTAAAACAGGCAACATTCCTCTTAAACCTAAACTCTTAACCCTAGGACACAAAAGCGTATAATCTAAATAACAACGCAGACATAAAGTCGCGCGCCCACCACCCACCGGACCGGAACGGCCGCGTCCCCACGGAAGCGACATTAAAACTTTTGAGTGATTTCGCTCAGTCAAACGTTGCAAGACGGGCGAGGTCCGGCGACCGGCGGCCGTAGGGTCACCACGTCCGAGTTTTAGTTTTGTTTTGAAGTATGATGCTTTGAGATAATTTGACGTGGATTAAAATTTGGATGTTTGTGATCTAGGATATAGGTTGTAATCATTATTAACAAATGAAAACTGTAAATACCAGTCCAGTTAGGTAGGTCCAACTTCGAGAAAGATGTCAATCGTTGAATCCGATTCGACTGGGCAGCATTTGGGAAGCTACGCAATATCTTCTCGTCCAGCATACCGCAGTGTCTTAAGATGAAAGTCTTTGACCAGAGCGTGTTGCCAGTGATGACCTATGGCACTGAAACGTGGTCGCTCACATGAGCCTTATTAGAAGCCTAAAAGTCACCCAAAGGGCAATGGAGACGGCTATGCTTGGAGTTTCTCTACGTGATCGAATCAGAAATGAAGAGATCCCCAGGAGAACCAAGGTAACCGACATAGCCCGTAGAATAGCCAAACTTAAGTGGCAGTGGGCAGGGGACATTGCTCGCAGAACAGATGGCCGATGTCGCCAAAAGGTTCTGTAGTGGCGACTGCGTACCAGAAGACGTAGTGTTGGAAGGCCTCCTACAAGGTGGACCGATGACCCTGTGTAGGCAGCAGGAATCCGCTGGATGCGTTAAGCACAGAACCGGTCGAAGTGGTGTTTGGGGGAGGCCTATGTCCAGCAGTGGCTGAAATTATGACAGTAAATAGACAAAAAAGTTTGAAAAGTCGGATTTGTGAAAGCGATTAGTTTTTGATTGGTTATTTCGTATTATCAGAATAAAGCAAGTGGTAGGAATTTTCACGACCATATTGTATATGACGCAGCCTAATCCATATGCCAAGAAAACATAAAAATACTAAGGCTGACAAGTGAGACAGTGACTACATCACAATATCTACCTGCGTGATTAGTACAGTAAAACTAAACATGGTACCAGAGCAGCTATGAGAAACTTGATCACTTGAAAAGCATACAAACTGCATACATAACTTGTCCATCTAGCAAGCTGGCGACCCTACGCGGATGTGGCGACGTTGAGTGTGGAGAGTTCTGTCCCGACTAATTTGTGAATAGTTCTCTCGCTCGACCGATTCGTCGAGTTGATAGTCGTTTTCTGACACTCGTTACTGCCCATTGTCTACTACGGACGTTTCTTAATGAGTTCTGTAATTGTATGTTTAATTAGAGATTTTTGTAGTTTTATGATTGTTGTGGTTTGAATAGGTGTCGTTAAGTATGTCACCAAATTGTTTTTTGTTTACAATAGGTATATAATTTAGACATAATCAGAGTGAAAAGCTGACTAAATAAATTACTAAAAAGAATAGATTTGACCATTATTTCGTTGGAACTCATTCATGCACGTTCTTCTCTTTATCAAAAATCAACATCACATAATAACGTTATTTTAATCATACAAAATCGAACACCAATTAATCCACTAGCCAAACGGAAATTTTTAATCCTAGATCCCTCATTTCACTGCTACGTGCCCCTCAAACGTATTAATCCAGAAACGCCAACAAAACAAAATAAATAAGAAAACTGCGACGTTATCAGCACATCGCTAAGCATGTCCACACGTCTACTTACGAGGAGGTGTCTCCCTCCCACCCCCGAGGTGGGTGATGGTGGGTGACGTTTCCATCGTCCGGCGTCACCGCCAGATCAATGCTGGACAGTCCCCACCTGCACTTTTAATCGCGAGACGGGAGGGACATGAGACGGCATCGCTTGAGACGGAACATGTTCCGAACGGGACGTATGCGCCAGTGTGCGCGCACCTTTTGTTTTGTTTCTTTTTGAGTTTCTTACTTGATGCTTTTAGTTGTCGTTTGAGTTATTGAATATGTTAGGGTTGTTTGTGTGTGTTTGTTTCGAGATGAATAGTATTCGAAGCTTCGGTGAAAATTGCTAGCAGTGAGTTTTCTTTGATTTCTCTGACCATTTTTATTTTATAGTCTTAATTAATGCTGTTACATTGAACGCTGGTCACATTTCTTGTTGACCATAACTCCAAAGCGTAGATTGATAGGCCACTAACACGTGTCAATTATTACCCCTAGTAACCCTTTGTCTGGGTAATATTAGATTTTCACATTTTCCACAAAACGTTTGACAAAATTTTAACCCTGCGTAATCTTTTCTGAGATTCTTAAAAATAGTCTCAAAACATTTAAAACTAAACGTAACTTAACCCTTCAATGTCAAAGGCAAATTGTTTCGCTTTTAACTCGCAATAGATCTGACAGCATGATTTCCCACTGCGATGAATAAATAGAAAGGATTAAACTACTTCACAAGTTTTGGGACATCTTACAAACGTTAAGTAGTTTTGGTTAATGTTAACTTTTAGCGTTTTGTTTTAAATGTGCCATGTTTAGTCCCCAGTGGCAGAGTGTATGGACTAAGTTTAGATTGTCGACGGTTTGGTGAAGCTGAGGTAGGGTTATGTTGCCTAGGGAGAACATAAGTCCCTCCGTACCTAAAGGGTTATTGTTAGAGGACATAGTATTTTATAATTTCGATAGAAAGCTAGGGTTGCATAATGTCTTCAATTTAGCGAAATCCTGCATTTTCTGCTTAGAAAATAATTCCTATACGATTCGGGTGGTGAAAAGTTATTTCTTTCTTAAAGTAATTTTATTGGCTTTGTGTGAAAAATATTCCGTTGCAAGCAGATGTCCTGTCACTACACAGTATATTTTTTGTTCAAAGAAAGTCAATACTTAGATCAAGGGGTGGATACTAATTCTGCAGCGCTACTTAAATAACTTATCTATTTATTAAATATGCACCATTTACAAAACAGACACATCAATTGGTTACCAAGCAGCTGCAAGATACACGAACGGGTACGTTTAGATAAAACGCCATTTTTTTAACATCCCGCGTTTTTTAACTAGTCACAGATAAAAAAGATACCTTGATTCATTTACCTACATTTCTTGCATACAATATGGACGGGGACAATCGGTTGTTCGGTCCACAGATAAGAAATTTATTTTTTTCATACTTTTTTAAGCGACGGAACTCAACCCTTTGGACGCTATCTCGATGACGTCACTTGACATCTTGTCCCGACTCGGGAAACGGAAACGTTTTGCGTTAAGCTTTGTTTAAAAAAAAAAAGATATTATATTTATTTAGTTCTCTTTTGAGATTGAATTGAACTGACATGATGGAATAAAGCGAAATTTTATTTCAAGTTTTTATTTATAACTAAAGATTATGGATTCTATTGTTTTAGAATAAATAAGATAATGGACATTAAATATGTTGCGTCTTAACTCTGAAAAGTTCTAAAAGTCGAAGGTTATTTCAGTTCTGCACTTGATTCAAGACGTCCTTTTTTAAATAACGGACGAGAAACTTCAATGCAGGGGGTTTCAGTATCATTACTGAATCCATGGTAACAGGTAGTACGTCGATGTCCCGCCATCCTTTACAATTTCAAATTGTGGTTTAAAACTTTTAGCACCGATGGTAGAGTAAGCGAGAACAGTAACTTACGATTGTTTTAATCACCCCATGATATTACCAAAATTTTATGAGTTATTTTGGATTTGTGCACTACCCCACCCCCAAGCTACATGGCATCGTCATATGATCGTCAATGCATAGGCGGCGGCGTTGTCACGAAAACTACATAGATTACGAAGTTAAATTGAATATTCAACACTTCCTCTCTCCTTAAACATCATCATTACATTTAGTTTCCTTGCTCTTGTTTCATGTTTATTATTGTATATACCTAGTATTATATGGATAAGTAATTATATGTTTTATGTATGTATGTATTTGTTGTATATGTAAATGGTACAACACTGACTACCTGCATTATTGTCTCTCATTCTCCCTTTAATCCATCCAAAGGTTACAGACGTAAAAGATCGCTTTAAGCGATAAGACCGCCCATTGTGTCACCCTAAGTAAAATTTCTACATATATATCTGTAATTTTTATGGTGTACATAATAAAGAGTATTCTATTCTAATATTTCTGTTGTTGTATAAGTATATACGTCTGCAGTAATATGTAAGATGCATCACCATTGTCTTGTATGAGAGTGATGAGAGTAACCGTGGAGTTTCATGCCGGCTCTTCTCCATAGGAAACAACCAATTGGAACCGTGCACCTAGCTTCTGACATTTCATAAGTGCCCATGTTGGTTTATGTGAAATAAAATATTTTGATTTTGATTTTATGCTAATGTGCATATTTTTAATTTATTAAATGGCACGTCAACAACATAAACACAAACATGGGCATATAGCACTTCAGTGGACTAGGACTAATGTTTACGTCAATAACAGACATGCACAACATTTGCATATTACATCACAGATTTCATAAATTACTATATAAACAAAAGTTATAAATGACTTGACATTTTGTAAGGATATACTTTTCTACGTTGTCATAATTCTAGTCAATTCAACACGTCCTTTCTATGGGACTTACATAACTGGCGAAATCTGGGTGTACTATAGGTTCACCTCTGGCTAGCCCTTCGAGAAATACAGGCGTGATGTTATGTGTACTTTAAAAACCAAATCCTACAACTACTTCAACTTTGGTAAATCTATAAAGAGTAGATTATATACTAGAAACTTTGTTTCAGTATTACACATCGCTACTTCTCCTTTGTTTGTCAAACATCTGCTTACTACTTCGAAAAATCAATCCAACTGTATTGACGCATATATCCGTGAGCGGACCGGACCGGATCCGGCTCGTCTTAAATTATGTCCGAGACGTGATAACGAGGGGGTTCACAGTGCCGACCGGGGTGACAGGGGGTAACTTTTGCAACGCATATGTTTTTCTAATAGGTTTGAGTTGCTTTGACATCGACAAAACCGTGCTAAAGTGTGAACTTCTAAACAAAATCTAAAGATAGTATCATATTTTTTTTATCTTTCAGCAAAATTTAAACCGAAGCGAAACCCTTCGAACGTCCGTTTGGTTCGAAAAATCAATCCAACAAACAGAATTGACGGATATATCCGAGTGTCCGGACACTACGGACGGTCGGACTCGTCTTAAATTATGTCCGGGGCGTGATAACGAGGGGGTGTAGGGGGAGGGGTACTATTTACTTTCGCGACGCATATGTACGTATTGTTTTGTTCTGATGGCCCATGTGGGCTTAGGGAGGTGGCCCTAATCAATAGTTCGGCTTGATTGAGTTGGAGACGTCTGGAAAACGGAACTTTGTGATCTGCTTACCCTGCGGGAATGTAGGGTTGGTAGCGTAAATGATGAATTTGTTGCGATTTATTATTTTGATAATGGTTAGGTTCTTTGTAAATAACTTACTTATTGGGTTATGTTTTGCGATCAAACTTACTTCCCAATTAACTTAGACGTAGTCTTTAAAAAGTTAATTTAAAACATTTTTACGTCATAAAGGCACTGCTACTACCCACACAATAGCCTTAAGTAATAAACTTTATAAGAAAAACCCACTTTAAAAAGCTGCCCACTTTAAACCCAAACTATAACTATTACCATACCAAAACTATCTGATTTACTCTCTCGAATCGGGGTACAATTATTATAAATATGGCGTCTATGTGGGTCAGGCGAATGCGCCAGGGGGTGGGGGTGCAAGATGGGGGGTGGCGGGGGCCAGGGGGACACCCGTCAATCGATTGTCAAGGAGTGCACCGGGCAACGGGATACGCGAAGAAGTTTTTAAACTGTACTTCGGGAATTCAGGTATAAGCACGAGTTTAGAGGTGTAGGGGGGATGGGGAGAATTAGTGCATGTATGCTAGTATTTTCAGGTGAAAATGCATTAATAGCTTTAGCAGATTTGAAATGGTTTCGATGATGTATTTATCCGTTTTGATGAGAAATATTCGGGTTTGGAAACGACTTGTATGTAAATATTGAGTCACGCAGTCACGCAAAAACATGATCCACAAAAAAAATTGTTATTAATTAAGCTGTCAGAACAAAATCACAGAAATAAACACTGATAAAAGAGCTAACTAATATCCTCTGCTGAGCGAGAAGTCTCAATATGGTGAGAGTGTTCAGACACTCACTCAAATTTAGATAACCGTGCTCAGACACAGTTTCAAAATTTCAGGCAGATCTCAGATAAAAAGAGGCTTAAAAAGCAAGAATTATAGAAGTGAATAAAAACGGAATAAAAACTAGTGTTGTCAGAGGCGTGAATAATGTGGTTGATGACAATAACGCGTGTTTTATTGCAACCGCGTCGCTGTCGTGGGACGACTTCTGTTTACGACATTATCACTACTGGAGAAGTAGGAATACTGGATGAGATAGAGATGTCATTTTTTAAAAACTGGTTGTTTGATGAATTTCAAAATTTTATTGAGTCAGTCATAGAACTTATCGATACGAGGATTGCATTATCGTCACTAACTTATTTTGATGTGCAGCCAAATCAATCAGGGTACCTACTTAGGACGCAAATTGTATTGCTTTTTAGCTACTTGCTTTTGACTGCTAAGTTATTTTTTCATGAAGTTTTAGAAAGATGATTCTGTCTAATATTGTATCTATTATTTTCCCTTTCGTGTCTTTTGTTATTGTATCAAGATCTATTATAACAATTGTTTTTTAAAGGTTCTTAGAATGTGGACTGACAGTCGCAGATAAACTATCATTTTTATTATTCTGTTGACTTTTTATTCCACTTGCTACACGTGTTGCTTATCCAATTTATCTTCAACGTTTTCGACACACTTTAAACACAAGTCTAGCTCATCACTCAACGCCTCCACCGATTGTGTATTTTTATTTGTTCTAAGAATTTTAGTTTGACAATAATTCATTGTAACTGCCGCATCCACCTCGCCATCCATCCTAGATAATCCAGTTTCTTGAGCGACACACATCAGAACTATTCTCGAGCTATTCAAGCTATAAATATAGTTTATAGCTCCATCAATCGCGCACACAACAGCTGTAGCAATCGTTAAGGAGACGATGATTGATCTGGAAGTAGCGACGTGTCGTGCGAGAATTATATCTCGTACTGGATTAGGGGATTTATCGCGTCTAAAATTGATTTTATTGTTGGATTTTTCGTGTTTTTCTTGGACGTTGTGTGGTGATGTTCGGTTGTCTGCAAGTTGATCTTTATGATCTGTTATTTTCCAGTGGGTTTTCTCAAAATTGTCACCAAACTGGTTAGCACCAAGGACTGCTTTAAACTAATCTTAACATTTCTACGAATTTTAAAATCAAAGGAAGTCAAACTCAAAAAAGTAATTCACGTAGATGGGTGAGATAAGTTACACATTTATTTTACTATACAACAGGGCCTGATACAAGATAGTTCCCATATAGGGTCCGTATTAGGAAATTAGAGACCAGGAATACCATAGCATGTCCCAAACACGAAAAAACCATAAGCAAACATACAACCCTAAAATAACTCGAAACGCGCACTCTCGCGTTCTAGAATGGAATAAAAAAATTGACCACGGAAGACAAAACTATGATGTATAGCGCGAAACGAAAAAAGAAATGAGAGGAAACGGTGACGTCTGGTGATTTATACAGTAAACACATAAATCTGAGTTGTATCTGTCAGCTGAGCGGCACACACCTGCGACTTGCGACCGAAATATTTGTCGACTATTTTGCGGCATGCACCTAGGTGATATATTTTTTTTTGGTAGGTTTTCAGTGCATTAAAGGTAATGGAAAATGCAAGGGTAAAGTGAAAATTTTAATTAGCGTTTAGAAATTGATTCGTATTAAAAGACTATTTTAAGATATAATTGTTTGCAACCTAATATGACGTATGATACACACTATGAAAAAGAAAAATAAAACTGATTGAATTAGACTGCTCCAATTAGAATATCTTTATTGAATGGAATTAGAAAACCCTGGCAATAATAATTATGATAACTCTGTGCTTCTGTGTAAAAGTTTCCTAATCTACATAAGTCCGACAAAAAGTCGCACGTCTACCGCTCGCTCCTCTTTCGCATAAAACGTAACGAGTTTAGATGAAAATACAGCGATGTGTCACGATTAACGGCCGATGGATCGCGACAATTCCTCCGGATCACACTCTTAGACGCACTCGAAATAGATACAGACCGTCGACATTTCTTCACGCTTCACTATTTATGGGGTAAACAGGGCTTTACTGGATTTTTGGATGCATTAGGTGAGCGTAACTATTTCATTTTTGATACGGACACTCAAGAATTTACTCAAAACAAAGTAATTATATCACCCGGAATCTTGTCTGTTGCCTTAAATCTAATCTTCTATTTATGTATTAATATAAAAGAGTTTTAAGCATCCCAGCCAAAAGACTACTTTTTTAATCATTGATTTGATATAAAGGCGCAAACAGACTGACGCGAATAGCTCGCGACACAAAGGCACCACACGTCACGCGACGAGCGGCGCCTTTGCGTCGCGCGTTTGCTGGAACCTTAAAGCTGTCCTCGGCTCTTGGCGAGATAATCATCACATTAAAATAGCTACAAAAGAGTTAACCTGTATTCAGCGATGCGGCACAAAAATACCCTTAACTCACAGACATACAGAAGCAACCCCTACCACCATCACACAACTTCTGCAACTCGAACGAATCTCAAAATCGATACACTAGACGAAACCCGACCACTGTGCAGCCATTACCATATTTTTGAGGCGCACAGTGCGCCCACTCGTAAACATGAGACAAAATGAGCACTAATTTCTCGACGGCTGCTTGCCGTACGAAGAGAGAGCCCGTTTTACATAAATTTGTCATATTTGCACGCACCACCCCTTCGGCAACGCGTGCCAAGTTTTAAGCTCGCGGTAAATGACTTGATGGGGCCTAATGGCAGCCGTACATGCTCTGGTGAAGAATTGGGAGAAGATAATCCGGAGATAAAAAAGAAATAGTGCTTTTATACTTTATCCTTTAAACTAGTGCTGCTTTACATTTAGACAAGTGCAATTGTGGGTTTAGGGATCCCAGGCGTATTGAATGTGACTGCGGTGACGAATACCTGTCTATGTCACAGTTGCGAGCTTTTCACTGTGCCCGAACACCTACGGGACAATATCAATTTGGCCGGTTCTGTTCAGGTCGCCGCATTTTATTCTAAAAGATCAGAAATCAGATCTAAAATCAGTCTAATCATTCATGAATCTTCGGCATGGATGATACATGAAAAACGATTGCTGCGCATTTTGTCCATGCGTGTGACTTAAACTTATCTGGCAAAATGTGGGGACAATATGCCTGCCCTAACCCTTTGTAGAATACAGGCATATGTAATGTTATGTTTCAGTCCAAGTAACAAAGTTTTGTTCACGATATTTTAAGCAGCCTTATTGGCTTTCAGTCTAAAGGTGTTAATTGACTGACAGAGTGACAAGCTACATGTCATCATTACATAGATCGTCAATGTATAGGCGGCGACACTGTCACGAAAACCCTACATACTACGAAGTTAAATTGAATATTTCTGTTGTTGTATATATAGTTCGGCAGTAATATGTAAGATGCATCACCATTGGCTTGTAAGCTGAAGTGAATACA
Organism: Griposia aprilina; assembly: GCA_916610205.1. Taxonomy (NCBI): domain Eukaryota; kingdom Metazoa; phylum Arthropoda; class Insecta; order Lepidoptera; family Noctuidae; genus Griposia; species Griposia aprilina. The sequence continues at coordinate 22,872,536 of OU744295.1, read as the reverse complement.
TTTTTTATTAAATGGCACTTCAACAACAAGGACATGTAGCACTTCAGTGCACTAGGACTAATGTTTACGTCAATAACAGACTTGCACAACATACGCAAATTACATCACAGATTGTGATAACATAAATTACTAAAAGGTAATAAATCAGTTGACATTTTTTAAGGATTTGTTTTTATGTTTTCACACGTCCATTTCATGGGACTTAAACAAACTGACGAAATGTGGGTGTAACATCACGCCTGTATTCCCCGAAGGGTTAGGCAGAGGTGTACCTATAGCACACCCACATTTCGCCAGTTATGTTTAAGTCCCATGTAATAGGGGGCGAGCCTATTGCCATCAACCGGGCTCAAATCCAGACTCCGGTCTGCTACTGAGAAATTCCAGATGGAAAAGATAAAAAGATAAAAGATAATTTATTTGTCAAACATGGGTACACATACAAATCAAGCATGCAAGATCTTAAATATATGTAATAAGTCCGTACATGTTTTGCCTGACGAGGCGTACAAGTTTTTTATTTATTTTAACAAACACACATTTTTATAAACCAAAGACTGGCTATTGGGTCACTAACATTCATTATTAAATTTTATGAGCATAATAATAATATAGAAATAATAATATAAAGTTCAATCATGTCAAAAGGTATCTGTCAAAAAGTTATTTATATTATAGTAACACTTGTCTGCTAATAGATTTCGAATCTTATTTTAAATCGATTTGTTGTCATAGCTCTATAAGACTGTGGTATTTTGTTGTATATTTTCGGGGCCATACAAAAAAAGCTTTTCCCCACGAGGGCAGTTTTTGCCGAATGCAAGCAAACCTTGCTGTTGTCACGTCTGTTGCGCGGAAAAGTGTCAGATGGAAAAACCCAATAACACTTTGCCCGACCCGGGAATCGAACCCGAGACCTCATGCTCAGCAGTAGCGCTTCCGACCACCAGACCAACGAGGCAGTCGTATTATTTACATCATCATCATTAATTCATTATTTTTTTAATTAATTTTGTTTTTGTCTACCCACTTGGGAAAAAGGCGTTTATGTACGTATCTATGTTTGTAACAAATAATCATACTTCTACATAAATCAACGACGTTGCCAAACAAGTTTAGTCTCTGCATCACCCTAAGGTTGACTGGTAGAAAATGCCTCAGGCATTAAGTTCGCCTTTGTACATTTGTTTTTACTTGTATATAAAATTTTAATAAATAAATGAATGTCAATTAAATTAGCGACTAAAAATGTCCCCCTCAAGGTAAATCCAAGAAATAACTAGATAATAATATAACTTAAAGGTCTATCCATGTATGTTGGAAAATATAACATTAGCGACATACTTTCTTACTGAAACATTTCTAGATCGACAGTGAGGTAAGAAACGCAAGAACAAAAACCCTATTTATTTTATTTTTCAGGTAAGTCGGGGTAGTACAGACAAGAACAATGTGAAAGACTGAAGTTGGTAAGATTTTGATAGTACTAGTTCTGATCTTTGTTCTTTTGATACTAGGTCACGTCAACAAGGTTCACTGATGTGGGTGGAAAGTTAAACTCCAATAATTTAATACGGAATCTAGAAAAGAGAGCAAACGTCAAGTTGAACAATACTATCACAATTCTTGTTCTCTCTTAATGGAATAAAATATACCTTCATAAAAGATTAGCTCATTTCGTAGTCAAAATATTAGCTTCTTAGCAACTGCCTTTAATGTGTTGAACGTACGAGTATATTAGGTAAGTACCTATAACCACTTGTGGTTGGTTTTAATTGTGGTCAGTTAATCAATGTTAAGGATGACTTCTACTAAACAGTTCGCATCGCATCGGATGGGAAGGGAACGGATTTTACAATCGTTAAACGATATTAAATCGTGTACACAGTATTTAGAGTCTGTATTACCAAGCCGCGCACAGCAGCTTGACCGCAGGCGTCTTCCGCGACACGCGATCGTAGCCGAAAGTATGCTACGACACGCGATCGGCTCCATTCGCCTGTTTTCGTATCCGATCACACATTCATCCGAATTAGAACACGTCAACACGGCAGGAATGAAATGTTTGACTAGGCCCAGAAACAGATACGTTCGCAAGCGACGGTACGGAGCCGATCGTATGCGTCGACATCCTGCCGCACGCGATCGGCTGTCGCCGCGTCTGTTCGTACCCTTTCCGTTCCGATGCGATGCGAACCGTTTGGTGGAAATTATCCTTTAGAACAATTTCGCACGAACGTAAAAATATTGCGGCAGGATTTTATCGCCCACTGGATTTTAGACTCTTGGTGTTCAACCGAGCATTGAGAATCCATCAGAGAGCATCCCAACGAGTCGAAAAAACACTGTAGGATTTTCAACTGTCGGCGCTAAGCAGTGCGTTGAAAATCCAGTGCGCGGATATATCCGCCGCGATATTTTTCCGTCCGTGCGAATGAGGACTTAGCTTCATCAACTAAATTCTGATCTAGGAATCTCACTTGCAAACCCCCCCCCCCCGCCTTTTAAAATGCCAATTAATATAAATCGAATAGCTTTAAATGTATGTACTTATCATAGTTTTAAATTCTAAATGCTTCCGCAGAGAGGGTAAAGTCCAGAAAATGCTCTGCACCGTCCGCTAATTCCTACTCTATGGCGCCGCGAAGGCACGCCGTAAGTTAGACGTCTTGTAGCTTTAAGTTACAGTAGTTTTACTTAACATTGACTTATCGGTTCAACTTAACTGAACTTTTGCTGATATGTGACTGATTATCGCTGAAAAGAACTGAATGCGTGTGTAAGGAATGCAAGTTCTATTATGAAAGTCTTATTTGTTATTTACTGCTAAACATCATACAGAAACAATAGTATTTTTTAAGTTCTGATGATCATAACAACAATGGTGTTTCTAACACATGAGATCATTAAAGCCACTGTTGGACATTGAAATGTGTCCAACATTGGTTAAAAACGTTGGCCCAGTTTCACGATTAATTTTCGACGTAAAGTAATTAACAAAGTCAAAGTCAAAGTCAAATCGTTTATTTCAAATAGGCACATAAAGTGGCACTTTTGAACGTCAAAATTTACTAAAAATAGAACTGATTCTAGTTGCCCCTTCCAAAAGGTAGTTTCGTATGGAGAAGAATGGGCAAGAAACTCCACCGTTACTCTTTTAAAAATGTTTTACAATATTATGTATATATAATAATTATATGTGAAGACGATGCACCTAGAATAAAATTACTATACCACAATAGGTAAAAATAATTAAATATAACGCATGACAGGTAAATTAATTATGAGATAGATACATGGTGCTCACATATTTACAAATATTGAGAAGTAGATGATTTTTCAAAAAAAAAAAACAAGTAATAATTTAGTGTGTGAGTCAAAGTAGTTACATAATGTAAAAAACAATGTCATAAAAATTATAAATTATACAATTAAATTAGCAACCAGATTGATTTTGTCTAGACTCTAGATTGTCCTATGGAGCAAGACCAGCATGTTTCCAAGCATTCTTATCTAGGATATAATCCTCTAATTTGTAAAAATATAACGAAAATTTTTATACAAAGTGACATCAGTGACGTACAAGTCACATCACTAGACTTCAATACTTTGTTACCACGCATGTCTTGAAGCCACATCGACACATCATATTGAGAACTTGAGAAATCTACTGTTTATAAGAACAATAGTTAGCGGTTCTTCAATAAACATACGTTCTTCATTTCATTGATGATGACAGATATTTTGACGTGTGATTTTTTTTTTGCTATTCTTCGATCGTTTCAACTTTTCATTCAATTCATCGCTCTGGATTCTTTACGATTTGTTTTTTTTTTATGAGAACAAAACCATTATTTTAATTGGTTCTCACAGTTAATTAAGCGTGATAAATAAAGAAAAGTTAGAGCTTTTGAATAGGGTTGAACTAAAACTTTCGAGCAACTACGACTCTACAAAGATGGCGCCTAAAATCACACTGTGTCAACAAATTTTCCAACGCTAAATGCTTACTGTCGCTTTTTTTGTCAATTCATGAAATCAGCAGTATCCTTTATTGAGAATACTTGTCAAGCATTCGAATTAAGTCCAACATTCAAAACCGACACAACGTCACAATAGCACATCAAAACCACAATGATTGTCACCGCCAGACGATCACAGATCACGTCACGACCATCTTTAACCCCCAGCAGAAAAGAGAATAATTTCTTTATAAATTATTACACCCAACGAGAATTGAACTGGTATCCTTCAAAGGGGGGTGGGGGGTGGTAGCCGCCCGGGACGCACGCCGTGATTTATAGGGCTATAAAGTATTATAATTAAAAGCTGGAAACGAGGGGTGAAACTATAGGGGGGGAACTATGGGCCGTTTGCTGTGGTCTACGACAATGATGGCCAGGTATGGGTGAGTTTTATGGGTGGATGTCATGTTGATGGCGTCTTCGTGATTGTCTTTATGGCTAGTGATGTATTTGATATCAGATTTTGTTGAGACAATTATTGTTGGTGTATTGTGGCGTGGTTTTGCCTAACACGTGGATATATTGATCAACTTAGTATACATACAACCAATATAGCCTTTATAATTTAAGTATTTAGTATATCAAACACTGCTTAGATTACAACGACCCGAAGACACAGTCAAAACTAAGTTTACTTTGCATAAAGTATTGAATTTTTCTATTGTTTTCTTTCTCATTCTAAAGTCGACTTCTGCAGTTGTTTTCTTCATTTGGGCAGTGTGCTCATTCTGTTTTCATTATTCCCCAAAAAAGTTTTTCATTAACAGATAAAACATGCAATTCATCCTTTTCCCATTACAAATTCTCTTATGAACTCAAACTGCGACATCAAAAATTAGTCTCGCACAAACTTAATGTCACGTCGAGTCTTCAAAACAGCGTAGCTCGGATGTCGTTCCGTCCGTCTGTCGGCTGTAATTAAAACTAGACGGACTAAGGTCAACTCAGGACACGTTCCAAGCACAATGGAAATGGATTTGGAAGTCTGTATGAATATTATTTGGATGCAGTTGTGGGAGGTTTTGTTTGGAAAGGATGTTTTGGTTTCAATAAAGAGTTTTTTTTTAAATCCTGGAATAGATTTTGACACTTCAATGGTACTGCAATATAAATAGCTCGTCTTTACTTCTGTCAAAGCTAATAATGGCGTCAAAAAATCCTAAAAGAACGGATGTAGACCCAAATCTATTAACCCGAAACTTGCATTGAAATCAGTTATCGACAACAGAAATCGAAATATTTCGCAAGTCTATCCAAAATTGACAGCGGAAAAACTTTTTACACTACATAGATTATCCGTCAAGCAACTTCCTAACAGTCTCTTCAACTCCCAAACGTAAATCTAAGCACTTGCATACAGCATTAGAACTCTTAGCCCCAACACTAGCACAAAACTTGCCCTAGACTGGCGACGTATAGTCTGCCATGACAAACGTTCTGTTTATTAAAGTCAAAACATAATACCGGAGTGGTGTAAATCATCCACCACGGCATTTCTGCCCCCTACCGCCCTCCCCCCCACTGCCTCACGTCCACTAATTTTCAGAAATGGCCACTGAAGTTCAGACGCTTTTGAAATCTGCATGTGATGTACGTGGGTCTTGTGTTATTTTTTGTTTTTGTTGTTGTCTTGAATGTTGTTGGATTTTTTGGGTGCTGGAAAGGAATCATCGTTTGAAATTGATTAAAAAAATAATTACGCTGAAATCTTTTAGCATACTTACTTTTTGTATAAAAATGTAGGAAGTAGCACTATACTTTATCGATGAAGAAAATGCTTTTAATCATTCTATTGTTGTCTCGTATTACAGAGGTAATAAATATTAGACTAAGCTTACGAAATATTTTAAGTTTTTATTAAGCTGACTTTTTTGCATTGTAGAACAGGAAAATTTTGTTATTAAGAGAGTAATAAAAATAAAAATCTCATTAATGAAAGCAATAATTTCAAATAATAAATAATCCTAAGAAGCTACAAAAAATCGACGATAATGCAAATGACTAGGAGTCATTAAAAATAATTCAAGATATTCGCGACAGAGGGAGCCACATCGTTGCCGTAACGAAATTAAATTCTGTCAGAGACGGTACAACAAATCATGTTTATTTAGACCTAAAAATACCTCGGGTGCCCATTATATCGTACAAACCGTGGACTGAGAGCCGACCGCTCGGGAGATTAGGCAAGAAGGGACATTAAAGTGAAAATTATTTATTTAGGGCCCCCACCAGCTAGATTACATTACTCCATACACATAAATAACGAAAACAATAAGAGCTATACTAATAAATTATCTTTTTATTGCCGGATTGTGAAAATTTTAGACACTTATCCGGGGGATGGGGGCGGGTCGCGGGGGGCGAAGGTTTTGTCCCAATTATTTATGACGGTCGAGACGCTGGCGTTTTGAATTCGTCGGCGTTTGTGACGTACCATTCTTATGGAAAGTTCTTTGCTTGTTTTTTAATTAAAACCTTAGTGTGGGTTAATTAATGGTCGTGAATAATAATGCACGTCTCTTTCCAAACGATTATCGGCCCTGCTTCCGGTAGGGCGACATTTTTTGTTGTATCTGTTTTAATTGAGTGCGTTCTACAATGAATTTTATTGCTCCTAAATTACTCTGTCATATTTTATAAATAAATTGTTCCTGTAGTTTGTTCCGTTCTTTAATTGCTATAAATTATCGGACTGTTACATTTTAATTGTATGACAAATATGTTAAAGTAGATTCTTGGTTATGATTAAATACATGAATCAGTGTCATAGTGATCCTTATAATATCATTGCGTCATAGGTGGTCTAAACTTGAAGTTATCTCGTTAATAAGCTGTTAGTTAGACCTAATTAGAATATTAAAGAAGATAAGTATCTAATGCTGCCATGCTAGGTGCTTGAGCAGTAAAAATACTTTTATTGTGCTTTATTACGTTCGTGATCTTTATACATAATTATGTTTTGAAGAAACTGCTCTTCAATGAACTGGTTTCAGTTTAAGTTGAAAAAAAGTAAGAGAAGCTCCTTAATTTTTGTTATTTATACAATGAAACACCCTTTCCTGCAAGAACACTATGAAATTCAAATTTATGTAATCCTGTGACATCACCAAAGGCTTCCTTATGTCACACACACATCAACGCTTATCAGACATCTAACATGCAAAACCCAACGTCTGTGAATCCAATAAAATCCATAAACCAGCCAATCCACGTCCAACCCCCATTGTTTGACGACACGACACACCACACGATAGGACACAAATCAATCAAACGAAAAAAGACGAAAACGACTGCAGTGTTATGTCCCGAAGACCAATACGGTACAGGGTCTCTCCACCATGAATAATCTAATAAATAATCTTTTGAATCGTAATTTATTAGCTACGGCATTACGGGACGGAAGCCTTGAGGGAGCGAGACGGCGATATTATTCTGGCTAGGTTAGAAAAGGATAGATACAACGTCGTCCGTCATAAATAACAGCAGGCAAAAACAATGGACAATGGATCGTGGTGGTGAGATACGTCTTCTTTAGTCCCCCTTGTCCCCCTTGGCCAGGGAGGGGTTGGGGCACTCGGGACTGTCTCGGATTGTTCGGAACGCGTGCGCATCCTAATGTTGAAAAAAGTTGCATTTGTAATGTGTGCTATATTGATAGAGAAGGTGCCTTTGGATTGAAATAATATTGAGATGATTATGATGTTTTAGTAGGTGTTCGATTGGAACAGGTGCTTTGTGTTTTCATACGGAGTTTTTTTCTTTCTGATATTGTTTTCACGTATGTAATGTTGTTTCTGTTAAAGAATGGACCACCTCCTATGTTTTTGTGGCTATCGTAAAAACATAAATTTGAAGATTTCTACAATATATGTTTTATTTAACTATATTTACTTTGCATGCTGAAAGGTAACATATGGTGTTACCAAGGTTGTGTATTGTTACCCATATTTGCAAATAAATGATTTTGAATTTGAAATAATTTTATGATGGAACGTTTCACATTTTTCTAATGATAATCACAGCTTGCACAACATACATAGTTCTTAATGTTTGAAGGGATACCTGTGCTTAGAGTCTCACCGCAATAACAATAATATCTTGTTCACTGAACCTTTTGCTTTCTAGAAGCTTATTGAATCGAATCTATTTTCAAGTCTTTCAGCGACTGGTTGTGGCTATTTTGGCTATTAAATCCGGAAAGCATTCCATTTGACAAGTAAGTCGAGCAGTTAGAATAAGAAAATTAATCAGGGTTTCCACTATAGGTTAAAGGTTTTCTGCTAAGTCTTCATTTAGGTATTTATTATTAATCATATTTGTGCCACATAAGGTCAGACAAGCCTACAATTATATACGTAAATACATATGTTTCACATTAATGCGTAAATATTCGACACGTTAATGTGTTTGACAAGACAAACGGACAGACTGGTGACATGTACTTACAGATGTTCTCTGAAATTAATTCTATTGTTTTAATTATTTATAAAGTGTTCACTTAATTTTTATGATAACGTATTGTTGAATCAATCTAAATAGATTACAATCTAACACTAAAAAAAAAAAAAATTGAAAAAGAATGGGAAGAGCTCATAGGGCACCAAAAATTTCGTCCGCATCGCTGTCAATGGGATAAGTGCCCAAAAGGCTGGCAGCATTAATTATTGTTTTTGACTCGAAACACTTTTAGTTATGGCAGTTTGATATTGTACCTCAAAATATAGCCTAAACCTACCTCGGAAATAACAGCGCACGTTAGGAGGATGGGCTTGGACCGTTTATTTATCTGTTATTGATAACTGTTGCTATGTAGGAAGTGCAGTCAGTGATAGCTAGATACAAATTCCGATTATAGACTCTCCTACCAAACCTTATGAATCTGACAAAAGCTACAAGATGAAAACAAATTAATCTTTTATAATTTTAGGAATCGTTCTGTGACATAGCGATCCAATGAATAATCTAGGAAAATAACAAAATTGATAGAATAACAATCTTAGTAGCTTCTACTCTGCTCTACCCCGAAGACCTTATCTTCCCCACCATCACCAACAACCACTAATCCAATCAGGCACATTTACAATGCTCATAAATCCTAATCTGTCACCATCCAAACACTAACCATCTTCCCTCTCCCTCCCTCCCATCCAATCAAATCCTAATTAAATCAACCCTTTGTTGCGCCGAACACCCACGAGGTGCGCGGGCGCAGCTGTCTCCCGCAATTACAAGATGGCCGCCGCCTCACGGCACGTACTAATTGACTTTTCATGTAGCCAATACGAATTTTAATGAAAGCTACCTGTGTGTTCGCAGTAGCATGTTTCATTAATTATGTTCTAGTTTTTTATGGTTTAATTTGGCTTTAAGTGTTGGGGGTCAAATGAGGAAGAGAGGTAGTCATGATGTATTAGTTTGTGATTGATAAGAGAATCAAGACAATACGGAAAAAAATAACCTTATGTAGAAAATGTGGTGTATGATGTTTACAAAAGTTAGAGTTTAGTCACTAAACTCTTAAACGTTAGTGTTTGTTATCGAACGACTGATTTAATCTTAGTCAGTCGAACGTTTAGTTAACATGGCCGATAGAGGTTTTCCCTGCCCTATGCAGCTCAATAGCAATAAATGAAAAATCCTGCTTCTTGTCTTTGAATTTCATTCTACTGTTTTAAGCCCAGAAAAGAAAAAGCAATTTCAGTACACTCTCATGTCTTGTCAAATAAAAAAAAAACAAAAAATAACATACCGACTGAAAGTTTCAGAATCACTCCCCAAATGTAAAATATAGGAAAAGGAAACCAAGTCCTATACTCACAAATCCTTTTAATTACAAATACCACTTACAATCCTTCCATCCTTTTAATACAGGAATTTGAAACCTGATAGCTATCCGTGCATGTGTCTGTCTGTCTGTCACCAGAAATAGATGCTAAAGTGCCCCAAATCCCAACGGACGGGCTAAACTCTTGCGCAGCGGTTTTATAGGGTTCTGTAACCAAATGGCAAAACGGTCGAGACTCTTAGCACTACGTTAATGAAATTGGAAAGAAGGTGTATTATTTGCACCGTTAAATAATAAATATAATATAATACCAGCAAAGTAATTAAGGGGGCATTCCCCATACATGTAGCCGAGGCATGAAAAATAATTTAAGGCACATACACGCTGTATTGTTGGATCCCATAATTAAAAAGATTATGATGTTTCTAATTGAAGTGAGTTTTTGTTCTATTTAGGTCAGTTTTTGAGATATGGGATATTTTCGGTTATAGCCGCAGAAATAACTTTTCTTTCATAGTTTTTTCGAGAAATTATTTTATGAAATACAGACTTAATTTTGCAGACGGTAAAATCAATACCGTGCTTGCATAAATATTCATCCCGACTACAGAACCCTTTACTGTACGTGGTCCGACACTATTTTGGCCGGTTTTATATTTTAATTTGATTTGATAAATGGCTGTGTCGTTGGTCGTGTAGTTTTGATTTCATTATTCGTTTGAATGAGACTGATGATGGAGTATTTAGTTTTTGAGGAAATAGGCAGTGAAGGATTAGAGTTTAAAGTTTTTGGCAGCTGAAGGTGGTAGAGAATTAATGTGTTTGATGGTTTCTTTTGATGAGGAAATGGAATTGGATTTTGTAAGCGTGGTCAAGCTATAGGATTAGTTTATCTGAAAATAGCAGTGGAATTTAATATGTGACGGAAAACTGCAACTAAGGGATTTTATTTAATAATGATAGTGAGCGGTGGATAGACGAGTATCAGGTCCACAATTCTGAAATAAAGAAAACACCATTGGCTGATCGTGTTATTTATTTATTTGCGACTATTATTTTAATTCTTGGAGGTATTTGTTAGCAAAGGAGGACAAGGTACAATTTGCTACTCTCAAAATTACCCTGGTTTCAGAAGTTACTGCTCATCAAATCCAGAAATTGACAGCAAAACTAAACACTTCAAAAAAGCGAGCACTAACCTGACACGAAGTATATTTCATAGCCATTGAAACGATCATCTCATCACATATACAGAACGTTATCTAATAACTTTTGATCTGTCGACTTGCCTGCAAGATAGTAAAATTTCAAAGCGATTGTAGGACGCTGAACAGTGCACGTTTTGTTCGACAGACAGTTGGAAGCAAATCGATATGAACAAGCAAGGAATGACAGGATGGTATAGTGTACACGGAAAAATGGAAAATTAGATACTTGTTTTACGTAAAATGTACTACACATTGTTTCTTATCATAAGTTTCTGTGATAGTTTAACAAGAATCTTAGGTCTCGTGATGGTCTGTTGATGACAGATTTTCTATCTTACGTTGCTTTTATAAAGGGGTTAAATGAAACTGCATATTTTTTTACATCCATTTAGAAAAGACAAGCAGAACCTTTTCTGTACTTCCAATAGTGCAAGATAATACCTAAAACGACTGTGGATAGCGTTGAGGACAGAATTTTCAGTATAGTACATTACTGCAGCGGCCGAAAACAGAGGTATAGAGGTATGAGGAACAGGGTGTAAAGTTCACTCATACTCTATAGAAAAGGGAGAATCCTCCGACCAGGCGGGTGTTGTATCTAGTGGGCAACTGTCCGACGGTTGATTTCGGGACGTTGAAACTCTGCTTGCGCGATGCAGGATTTGCGTGACGTCAGTATGACGTGTAGCTCACATGTGGCGGTGTAGATACCGCTACAGAGTCATTGATGGACGAACGTGAAAATGTGGGCTGGGGCGAAGCAGAGCACCACATATTTGAGTCCATCAATGCCTGGTTGCGGCCAAGGCTTGCATAGTACTTTTCTCAAATAATGCACGGAAATTCAAACTAAGTAAATTAATTATAAATTCCAGAATCAATGACGAACTTTACTCGCGCCAATATTTTCATTTGTTTCTTTTTCAGTTTAAACAGCTGTGTTTGCTAACCTAGTTCGAGATTTAAATAAAATCTTTGACAAGTTACCTCCTTGGTTGCCATGGGTAGAAGTAAAAAGTTCGTTCCATTTTTAAATTATACGATAGATAAGGGTTTTCATAGTAATTTATTCAGCCGTTAAACACGACAGATATGGATTTTCATACTAACATTGCCGGCCGCTGCTCGCATGTATTTGACCAATATTTTCGAATTATCCCGAAGAAGATTGGTCAAAATAATGCACGAATTTCCAAGCTTGTTTGAGAAAAGTTAGTTTTCAGCACGTCACTTTAAAAAAAGAACAATCTTGATTATTTTGTTTTTCCAAAACGAAATTTCAAATCTCAATCAAATACCTCCTTCATATGTCGGAGACAGCAGGCACTTACATCCGTCAGTGGGTGATCAGCGACGTTATGTCAGAGGTGATTGGCTCCGCGCCAGCAGCTTCAAGATATTAGGGTATCACTGAATGGGATGGAAGGAAGCATAGATAGATGTACCTATAGTTCTGGTAGATGTCTCTTAAATGGTATGGCGACTTGAACTATCTCTCTTTTCAACCGACTTCAAAAAGGAGGAGGTTTTCAATTCGTCTCTATGTTTTTTTTTTGTTTTTGTTTGTTACGTGATATCTCCGGTAATTGTTGATCGACAACGAATTTTTTTTTTTAATGTTTGTTGTATGCAAAGTTAATACAAATTTTAAGAGACTACCCCTGAGGTAGTCTCTTAAAATTTGTATTAACTTTGCTGCGGTATTTTCTCAGTTAGCTTCAATAATACATACTCGTATGTTTCCACTTAGTGTTTAATGACGATGTTATAATAACTTCCTGTCACTGTTATTTACATAGAAAGTAGTAGTATACAAATTTGTGTGGGGTAGGTACCACAACCAACAAGGGAAACTTAAAAACTTTTAAAAAAAAATATATAAAAAAACAACCCACTTACAAAAAAAAACAAGTGAAAAATAACTTTAATTTCGGAAGTCGGTGGCAAAAAACGAAAATACAAAACCAAAACACCGACTTCCGAAATTAAAGTTATTTTTCACTTTGTAGTGTTTTTTTTGGTAGTCGGTGGTTTTAATGCATTATAATTTGATTTGATTAGAATTAAAGATAGTAATATGGTTGGAACCGTTCAGTTATAGGTCTTTGGTCAAACGACCAATGAGAACCTTGCACCAGCAGATGACGTTTCATAAGTGCCCATGTAGGTTAATGTGAAAGAAAATACTTTTATTTTGATTTTGAGGGAAATCGGTGTTTGCATAAAATACCATTATCACTATACCAATCACTATTGATCTCAAATAATAAATCAATACAATTATAGTCTATTAAAACGGTAAAGGGATAGATCTTGAGTAGTGGCATAACTATACCGTAAAAATCGTCACGTTCAAAAATGTTAATATAATCACTGAAGTAGTTACCCAACAGTATTACTGTGTACATTTTAGTTAAATACATAATACATTTCATTTTCAAAAGCAATGTATTACATACTTATTATTATTTATAATAAAATATCAATTTAATCTTAACAATATATTATTTATCAATAAAATTGTTTTCTCCGAGCTTTCTGTTCCGCAAAAGTATCATTAACATTATCAAAGTTTAAAAATCATGGCCATAGAATTTTCAATAGACAGAATAGCTAAGTTACGTAGCCTGTCTTGTCCCATAGAGTTTCTTAATTGATTTTAAGTACTTACCTATACAAAATTTATAATTTTTAGTAAATGTTTTTAAAAATGTTTTGTTATTTCTGAGCTCGCGGCCTGCTCTCCTCGGGCCGGGGGCCCCGTAGGGCCGAGGGCCCGTGGCATTTGGCCAGCCCTGCCACCCTATAGTTACGCCACTGATTTTTGAGGTAACCAGCATATGTCCTAGAAAAAAAATCGTGGACATATGACCAATACCAATCCGCACCGCGTGGTGGATTGCCGCACACTCCCTCGAAGAGAGAAGACCTGTGTCCCAGCAGTGGGAATTATATGAGCTGATTATGCTGTTCATACGTATAGCAGTTTCTGCATATGAGATTAATTTGATTGTTATTTTAAATCCGCTACGATACACTTGATTGGTATGCTAGTAAGAATCTTATTGTTTGTAGAAAACATCCGGTTTGAACCAAGCATGTGCACCTACAATAATTGTCAGTGACCCGAACCATCAACCATTATTCAACTAAAACATCCGTACTTTAAGCGCCAAGTTCACTGCCCTTCTACCACTATATCTCAAAAGATTATTATTCTTTCCGCCGTTATCCAAAACAATGCTTCCATACACTTACCAGATATTTACAGCTTTAGCATCGGTCCGCTGATTGACCGGCCATTTCGCGTATTTACGTTAGCAACACTGCACATTTTCACCTGGGGTGCATGCGGTGCATCGGGTGCATACATCAGCGAACGCATAATTCAGAGCACCTGTTTAGTTTCAATCACGTTGTTGGCAGGGCCGGATTTGGGGGTGCAATATTGTAACTTTGTTTCGTGAAAAAGTGTTAGGCAAATCATTTAGTATGTCCAACATTAGACTGCAATCATTTTTCGTGATGATAGTCAATTGTAAACATTCTTGTTTTATATTACCTATGACGTGCTCATGAGTTCCAACATGGTCCGGTAGAGATTTGTAAAGAACCTGTTGAAATGGGTAAATAAGTTAAGCTTAGTTAAAATGATAACATCTGATCATATTATTATTAATACAATATCATAAAACAATAAAAAAATAAAGCCTTCTTTATTCTGAATGTTGATAAAATAATATAAATTATACATTTTACTGAACATTAAGCACTAAATGCCAGTAATTTGATTAACATTTAAATTTGAAGTAATGTTCGTTGTATGCAAATCTAATAGAGTAGACAAAGCAATATTACCATTTAAACTATCTTCAAACAATACCGCCTATATATCAACGAGACATTTACCAAAATTATCTGGAACAATCTCTATTTACATTTTTGACTCATCTGCCGGCTGGACTGAAGTCCGAGAAATATGACTGTTTTATTAGGAGTGATATCGGTTTGGTACTTACTATCTTGATTTATTGAAGATGAGTCCTCTACATTGACATTTTCGTCATCAAGTTTTTTGACACATAAGTCAACTTGTCATTAACTCATGTGTCACCTATGGCTTATTCAAACACGATGAGCAATCCTAACAAGCTCTCACATCTATTCATCATCTAACGAAATCCAGTACCTACTGCTCAAAAATATCGTCAATATTGTTTTTTTTTCTACCAACTTGAACACATCCCTCTACCGTTCAATCATTCGACTTCAAGGATTTTATAAATTGATAAGTATACAGAGCTTCTTTTTTTTTTGTCTTACCTGCGGTACCTATTCACAACTGTTTATGTCTTACACACATTTATAACATAAGGCCCGGTCAATGAAATACGGCATTCTCTATCAATCAACTTTTAAGCCATTCATGTATTTTTCAGCATTCTAAATCCATGCACCCTTTTCACCGTCCTGATACCTCTCTGCATCTTTGAGACACACTGCAAGCTGCACTTGATGAGTGATCGCAACGGTCGCGTCAATCGTGGCTCGGCGATAACGTTGGCACGCAAAGTGTTGTGTTAAACCGAGTGGGCCCAATAAATTAGCGTCATGTTTTGATTTTAATTTATCGCGTAATTGATGGGTCGTAGTGATGGGTTTTTGGTATCAATTATGCTGTTGTTGATGGTTCTTCGAAAGAGTATTTTGAATGTTTTGGCAATTCCCAATACGATTTGTGCCTGTGATGTCTTCTGTGGAAAATAATAGTCCGAGTAAATTTTGGACCGACTTATTTAATACTGACAGTTTTCTTTTTCACAAAGTTAACTTTGAGTCACATAATTAATGTGATAAACAGGTTATAAACAGGAGGATACAACTATAGTTTTTAATGGTCTATGTGATGTATCTTTGGAAGTCTGGATGACGCCTGTGCTGTGATTGAATACAGTCAGACTATTGTTCTATCAAAACGTCTTCGCCTATAACTCAGCCTATCGCAGTGCACTGCTGGACATTGGCCTCTCCCAGGCTGCTCCACAAAACCCTGTCCTACGGCTTCCGCATGCAGTCCGTCCCAGTCACCTTTTTAAGGTCGTTGGTCCATCTGGCTGGGAGGCGTCCCACACTGCGCTTACCGATATGCGGTCTCCACTCCAGGACCCGTCTGCTCCACCGGTCATCGGTCCTTCGACGAACATGGCCAGCCCACTGTCACTTCAGCTTGCTTACTCTGCAAGCTATTTCGGTAACTCTGGTTCTTTTAATTTCCGGATTCTAACACATATTTTAGACAAAACACACCATCAATCAGGTTCATATGCCGCATCGTAAAGTTCACTTCTAAATGGGTCACTGCTCTCTGGTATATAACAAATATAGCCTCGATAATATCTATCAACATACATAAAAACGTTTTATGTATTATTTGATATTCATAATAATTTGAATGTTAATGTTGTGGACATAAATTATGTTAATATATTTGCTTATGTAATGCAAATGTTGGGTTGTCTGTAAGTTTATTGTTTTTTAGAACAATGATGTATTTTTTGTTTAGATTTGTGCCCGGTTGGTGGCAATAGGCTCCCTATTAAAAAACATAACAGGGGAAATTGTGGGTATACTATGGGAGGGGTGCGTACCTATGCTTCTGCATGATGTTATACTTAATAAGTTATTTTTTCAAGTGAACTTTATACGATTGATCTATGATTATAGGTTTGTACTTGTTCAAATTTTAATGAGAATGGGAGTGAATATTTCCTAATTTTTCAAATAGCATTTCATGTCGAAATGAATCTTCAGTTTTATAACTTTGTGTTTTCAGATTTTCATTAGCATTAAATTGTTGAAAGATCGTTAAAGTTCACTGCTGAAATAACGCTTTCATATAGGAATAATCTAGATATTATGTTCAATAGTGCGTGGAGTAGTGAATCATGTTACCTATTCGTCGCAAGGGCAAGTCGCAAGTGCAGGTCGAGCAAAGGGCCATTGGGTTATTCCATCAAGAACTTCTCAGAAGCAGCCCGAAGTCTGGAGGTGTGCCCTGGTGATGGCAATAGGCTTGCCCCCTATTAACTGGGAATTAAACATAACTGGCAAAATGGAGGTGTATTAGATACTTATAGGTACTGTACCTGTAAACTCTTTGGGAATTACAGGCGCGATGTTGTGTTCGTTATATAGTAGATAAAGGAACACAAGCAAAGTCGTATGATAAAACTTGTTTATTAGTAGTAAAAGACACAAAAAAGACAAGATATTACAATATTATATTGAAGTGTAGATCATTCTCAGCGGTGATATTTTTAACATGTGAATTATGACAGCCAGTTTCTTTGCAAAATTGGTGGAAAATAATATTAATTAATAGTTTATTATACTTATTAAAACAGAAGAAATCAGGAATATAAATTATTAAACTGCCAAATTATGAAAATGTCACAGACCTCAGCAGTATCAAATGATAAAAAAATGGTGATGCAAACAATTCGTCAGGCTTGAAATACGTGATCGAATATCTTATTCAGATCTGTTATTAGTTAAGGAAGATCATTATCTAGCCTTGACCGCTAATCGACAGCATCAATAAATGATATCTTTTCCGCAAGATGACCTGTTGTCGTTATTTTTCAATTCAAATCAATTAATTTCCTAATGCTCAATTTTGGTTATTCCTTGATTGAAGATGACTATTCTGCTTCAGTCCGTACGTCACCCATCGCTGGATGCAAGTTTTTCTGATGGCAACAGGATTATACTGCCTTATTTTACTTATCTTTTTTATTTTCTTTGAGCTTCTTTTACACAAAGTAAAGAGGGGACACTTCGCTAGGATTACTGGGGCAGTTCTCCTACAATGTTAGTAATTAGCTACGTCCAAGAAGCATTTCTGTGTTCTGACAATAAACAGCATCTTGTACATTACATTAGGTGGACCAACCGTCAGTTACCCATACCTTAACAGAATACGATCAACCACCTCGAAATTCGGTATTCACCAACCAGTATTCCGTTCATCAGACGTCAATGCTCAACCAAGCCATCAATCATCAGAACCAGTGGTAACAAGTACAGTACAACTATTTTCTTAATGTGCCTCGGGAATCATGGCATTTCCGAATACAAACGTATGCTAATTTCCATGTCCATCAATTGTTAGAATTATCGTGTATAATAATTTGAATTCAGAACTAAGTACTTTATTGTTTCTTACGTAAAAACAAAACAACAATAAAGTACTTACTTTGTATTCGGAAATGCGATGATTCCCGAGGTACATTTAGAAAATAGTTGTACTTCACACCCATGTTGTTTCTATGTCATCTCATGTATGCACGTAGCCAAATAAATATTTTATAATATTTTTATTATTTGTTTGCTTATGTCTAACACATTTTTTATCATTGCAAGAAACCGCGACCGATACCAGTGGGCGTAGTTACAAAAATGCCATCATATTAGTTATTTACGATCATAAAATCAAATGGTCTCTTGTCATAAAACATGAAAAATAACGCTTCACTGGGCAAAGTGGGCGATAACAAATGGTAGAGAAGGTGACACTTATTTAGTGGTTATTAAGAATTTACAGCGGTTATTTATGTTTACAATTGTGTCTTGATTGGCATTTGTAAATTTATAATTAGCACGATTTGTTAGGTTGTATTCTAATGGTTTGTCTTTTAATAGGAATTACTGTTGATAAGGGACTGTTTTCCCATCATGCACATTGTGTAGAAATCTCAGAGATGTTTATGTAAGAAAATATATAATCGATTTCCAGATCAAAAAATTCGCCGAATCGAATGGAAAATCTACTTTCGACTACTATTTTTCGGATACTACCTACTGTTACCATTTTAAAGTGAAACTTTTATTACATCGTCTCAAACTTTTTCGTCTGTGTGTTGCATGTCGCGTGACGGTCGGCCGCGGAGTAGGGAAAAAGTTTCACTTTTACCGTGGTTTCATAAAACCACACAATCCTTTTTTTTATATTTTTTATATTGAAACTATGTAGGTAAGTAGGTATTCATCACACATTTACATTGCCATTTCAACTATGCGTTAAACATTGTTTTCTTCAGAAAACATTCCATTTAGAAACACGTCGTATCAACTGTGCTAACCATTATAAAGTTTGGAATACACAAGGTTTTCAGTTCCCTAACAATTTCTTATTATTATTACCTAGTTTATTCTTCAATAATTATATTCAAGCATGCATACCTTGCATTGATATTAAACATGGCTTGCTAGTAAGTTTTGAATATTAACCATAACTAAATCATATTGTTGCTATTAGCTAAAATTCAGCGTCAGGGTTAACCCTTGTGTTGCCATCTGACATAATGTTGAGCTGAGGCCCTTTTGGAATCACAATCATTGTTTTCTGTTTTTTTTTAATTTTAAGTGTATATGCTTTTTGCTATAATGCCAACAAACGCATTTTTATTTTGTTTTTACCCTCTACCTGCGTTTGTGTTTCCGAACGCAAGCAAACCCAAATCTCTTCAAAGTGAGAGTGAACAGGCTTCTTCTGGGTAAGCTCACTCCATCGTCGACTTTGTCTCTGTCATCTCTGACCTAGACTAGAGTCAAGAGCAAACCCATCTAAAATAAAAATAAAAAATGTCTTTATTACAAGTAATTTAGCAATGTTTGATTATGATGCTATCAAATCACAGTTTGAACAACTCTTTAGGTACCACATTTCGATCGTTTCTCACGAAACTCACTAGACGAGACAGAACCCTTATTATTATCACCCGCGCAACAAAAATGATTTATATCACAGTATTATTATACTCTTATATTGACACTTATAAATTGTCTTCATATTTCTTTCGCCACATCATTACCAGTGTTCACTACTATAACAAAGTACCACGTCTCCAATCTCATTATATTTTTTAATAATCACATTCTTGGCACACGCATTATTAAAAAATCTAGTCAACACAATAGTACGCGATAAATTCAAAAAAAGAAAAACATAAAATGTACGGAACGATATAAAAATGACGGAGACATGACGCAACACAATGGGCAGAAGTTCCAAATTATACAATGCGTAAGGGATTTGGACAGTAGTCACGGATTGATCCATATAGGTTACTTCATCACCATCATTCACCAATAATTATTTGCGATTAGCGTAATAAGTGGTTTTTTTGCATACATCCTCTATCAACAGGTCCGGTGTATCGGTCATTTACTTTAGTTCATTCCAATGGCTGTTCTCAATTGCACCACAATGTCCACAATATCTTCTATGTTTCCTTTTCTACTTTTGTAATCTGTACTCAATGGATGGTCTTCTCCGATTATCAGTCATTCAGTAGGCATAGCCATAAAGGCTAACCTATACTGCCATTCTGCAATAGAGTTTAGAAAGGTGACATTAATTACTAAAGCAAACTAAGTTTCAATATTTTTTTTTCATACTAAATGCAGTTTTACCTCCTATATAACTTGCAGCTGCAATGCTGTTTCTTGTGTTCTACTGAACTGTATATTTTCAGGAACAAGCCTTCTGCTATGTCTGGTTCGTCAAATCTCGTACATGTAAAAGTCGCAACGCGTTAATGATTCGTCATCCTTGCGACAGGTTTACGGCGTTTCGCGGTAAGCTGTCGGCGTTTTATAGCGTAGTGTTAGTTTTTAGAATGGTCTGTTTTGTCTTCGATTATGAGTTGATTGTTCGGCTGTTTATTGATGATAACTGTTAATTTATTATGTATAACAAAATATACCAATGGATATCATGCGATTTGTTTTAAGTCTGAATGAGAAAAATGTAAAACGAGCAAATAAAATCAGAAAACTTTGTCATAGTCGTTTGTAACTTTAAAAACGTTATACGACAGTTCAATTTAAACAGTCTTATTAATCAATGTTTTTCAATTGACAATATTTTCATTATCATGAGTACTGAGCCTTAAAGTACACATCATTTTACACAGTTTTTTACTTGAATTTATTTAATCTAAATTAAATATAGGTATCCAAAGATTTTACCAACGCCGTCTCCAGCTTCACTAACCCTACAAAGTGTATAAAACGTGAATATAAAAAAGCGATAAAACTAAACTAATAGCTCTCGAGTTAATACATACCAGCAGACTAATTTACGATTCACAAACAGACATAAACACCCAGTTTTGTATAGATATATTTCAGTTTTATAGCATTTTGCATGAGCGTTACGAAACGCCGCGTTTTTCCGAGCGACTGTCATGTCATGACTCACGACGCAAGATGTTTTGGTAAAATTATTTATATTATAGTACTTATTTTGAAATTGTAACGAGATTTACACACGTTTGAGATATTTTTAGTTTTATTGTTTGGTAATAATAGGTAGATAATTTAGTAGTATTTACAATTAAGCCCGCTTTACACCTTTCGACTTTCTTGTTGCGGTGACGATCGTCACGAAAGCTTTACAACTAGCAAGGAATTTCGTTAATCAGATAATCTTCTGTCAGAAGGCAGGTGTCTCAAGAAAATGGCATAAAAAACAACTCGACAGCGAATGTATGTGATACTTCCCTAACCACTAATATATTATACCAGAGCATCTTAATTTATTAGTAAAAGGCACAGAATATTGAGTTTTATCAAAGATTAGTTCATAATCACAAATTTATAAAGAAAATGTGACAAGATAAAGACGTATAAAACTATTTAAAACAACTTCTAAACCTATCTATTTCAAAAACAAAACACAATTTAATTAAAACTCCATCTCACTGTCACACATCAAATACCTACTTGAAACATGACGTCACAATCAACTAGACACCAGCTGATTCCAACTCGACTGATATAAATGAGTCACCATTAATACGGCGCTCGACGTGACCAAAATATTCGCGTCAGGTCCTCACCGCGTCATTATTATTCACTTACACCTTTAACATTTGTCCACGATCGGTCGGAGTTGACATTGACGGCGTCAAGCTGTAGCTACCTCGTAGTTACAGATATTTGGCTGTACTGGTAGATTTTGTTGTAGAGATTTTAATGAAAGAGCTCGCTCAGCTTCGTTCGT
Organism: Griposia aprilina; assembly: GCA_916610205.1. NCBI lineage: Eukaryota > Metazoa > Arthropoda > Insecta > Lepidoptera > Noctuidae > Griposia > Griposia aprilina. The sequence goes on along the minus strand of OU744295.1, from coordinate 22,850,450 downwards.
TCCTACTACTGTTTTGTTTCTGCAACCAAACAATGTCGTAACACACTATCAATCACAATCTGATTCATTTTTAAGCCTTTTTAAGCTAATCCATTGCTGCATACGTTCGAAACATTTGTCTGCTCAACATCGTAAACAACGCAATGAACGTTGGTGAACTGTCAAGTCAAAATTAAACCCATTCCTATTGTTAGTGTGTAACGTAATTACACCGCAGTTTGAAGGGATAAACTGTAACTTTTATTACAGTTTATCCTTTTATCTGAACCTGAAATAAAAAGTACCTGTCTAACAGAAAAGGTGTTGAGTTTTTTCCCTTGTGTGTCAAGACAGGTCAGGCAATTTAGTCATCATTTATAAATTACGTGAGCTGTCAACCTGTTAGCCAATTTATAGACTTAGGTATCAATAAAAAGGTGAATCAAAGGTTATCAAATTTTAGATTGGTGTGTCATTTTCAATTAAAATGCATAAATTCGGTTTGACAAAAGTGGCTAAACCCAATAAGATTTACCGCTAACATGTTGCAGTTTAAGGGCTGCGATCCGTATTGCGTCAGATTGTTGAAGGTCAGAATAAGAACTATGTTAACCTGGAGAAAATTATGCTAAAGGTTTGGATATTTGTGGTTTTTCTTGCATAAAACCATTTCAAACTGCCATAGAAACCTATTCGGATGGTTACCAATAAGATAATTTTATTCATAAGTTTCACAATAAAAATTAACCTGTTCTTTATTCACAGTTGACATAAACAAATCAAAAACACTATAAGTTATTGTGTTTACTAGAAATAAACACAGCATAATAATTATATGACTAATTAATCAGAATATGAGTGACATAAGCGATTCGTTTATATTATTAATCTAAAGAAATAACAACTTTGAGTTGAATTATCATATTTTTGCCATAAATATAAGGGGACAGGTGTCAGTGGAGGTGACATATGGAAAAACACTGGTGATGCTGATTCATAGGATGGTCAGGCATCACTCTTGGGGTGATGTCACTTTAGAGAATTATTTTTTTTGAAAATTAGTTTATTACTTTATTTGTAAGTGAGGATGCACACGGAGCAACATAAGGGCATACTTTTTTATTTATATTCTCATTATCATTACATCACGCCTGTATTTCCTGAAGGGTAAGGCAGAGGTGCACCTATAGTACACCTATATGTATTTTATATTTCTCTCAATTACGTATCAATGTCGATAAAAGCACTGCACACGATCCAGCTTTCCATTTAGTCTCACCGGCCACCGGCCGGCGGTAGGTTGAGTATTGTTCCGCAAAATCCCAAAACGGTTTGTCTACACTGTTTGCCGGTACCAAAAGCAATAACTAGGCAACTTTTTCCCTAGTCCTGAAATTAAAAGACACCACTTGTAAGCACCATTTCTTACTAATAAGAATTAATAAATGTAACTTACATTCATACCTTTTATCACCAACACCAACCCACAAATCACCCATCCACAAAAAGTTGCCCACAATCGCAACATATGCGCGGACTCTTAGCCGATTGACATCCTTAACACAGATGGCGCGACATAAATCAAGATTTGTCTTCAAGACGCGTTCTTTACAAATAATAATACGATAAATAAATCAAATTAGCAATCCAGACAGTTTTATTGAGATACTAAATAGGATTTTTGTAACGAAATGTTTGTATTTTGTGTGATTAGAACACGTTAAATGTATGTATTGCTGTTGTATGATTACGTTCATTAAGATTTTTAAGGTATGTAAAAGTGACGAGACAGAAAAACTAGGTCCTATTAGATTTGTTTAACAATTGAAGGTATTGATTACTGATTTATTTTAAGATTACCAGAACCTGCTATAGCTTGCTGTTCGTTCTTTGACACAAGCCAGGAGTTTACAATTTCATATTTGATAGGTCGTAACTCCAGGTCTAATAGTGGTTTAGTAATTATCAGTTTCGTGGATGAATGACCTACCTACCTACCTACCTGTCTTATAGCGTGTATGTTTTAGTTGAATTTCATGGGAATGTGCACCAGACCAAAGCTCTTAAAACAATATAAATCCACTCTTAAGAACATATCTATCAAATTGTGTAGACTATTCGGTAATAAAACGAATGATGTAACTTGAATGAAGTTGAGATGAGCAATAAAAATAATCGAGTTTACACTGTATATCTCTCTATCATAGCTAGTGGTGTAAAATATTAAAAGCTCTAAAATAAACCGCCCACAACGATTCTAATGAGACACGGAACCAATAAACTACTAGTTTTGTTGTAAAAGAAATAATAGTAGCGACCGATGTCACTACTACACTGTAATGCAACGAAACGACCGCTCCACGACTACGATACGACATTTAAACACAATCCTAAAACAAACTTTACTCTCTGTGAAATAAAGTTGATTGTGGCACAAAACGGACACGACGCACCAACGAGGAAAACACAATCGAATCCAAATTGTAAGTGCGAAGGTCTAAGGTCGATTTTTCCGTGTAAAGTGTGAACGTATAAGATTTTGAATTTGAGTGCGAATGCGATGCATTAAATTGTAATCGAACACTGTGGTGAAAACATACGAGGCGGCACCCGGCGCGGGCGCTACTTTATTTAGTGGACGGAAAAAAGCGGTTTAAAATAGCCTTGTTTATTTGCAAGCTGGTTTCCTTTGTAGGTTGTACTAGATTTTAAGTGATACCAATACTGCCCAGATATAGAAGTGGGAACTGGTAGTGCTGAAGTTTAAAGGGTGGGACAATGGCCTATCAGTTACATGTTTAATTGCTGGTCTATTTTAGTGTTTGGTTTTGTTTAATGATCAATTTGATTTACCAATGAATTTGAGAACATAGAGCATACTTTTTTTAAATATTCAAGCTGCGGTTGCGAAAGCATATTTTTTCTGAGATTATATTGATTCTGTTACCAAAATAATGCTTTAGACACTCTTCGATATATTCCTCTATAACTCTAACAACTTAAAAACTAAAACAGTTCCATAAACTTACCTCAATTTCCAGTAAAATGTTCGCCATCAAACATCTAAAACGCATAAATTCCAGCACCAGACTAGTCTAGCCTGGATGGAACCAATACGTTTCCACACTTTACAGTGACGGTCACAACGAAATATCGCGTACCGATTGTATAAATATGCAGTTATCTTTCTTTTTAGCTAACGTGCTTTTGCATTATGCAGGTCGGCCCGGGATGTACCCCACGTGTGCTTCCAATAAAATTTTACTACGCCCGCATTGTTCTATATGGGTTTTTCGTGAGTGCGAGCGAGAAGGAAGATAGGCCATTTTGTTACGGCAATAACGAAGCGGGGCAAGTGACTATAAGTCGAATCCGCCGCGGTGTCGGACGGTGTAAATGGCATTATTTTTTATCGGCCGCCCGTGTACGGTAGGTAGTTGGTAAAATTTTCTTTTACAACATTGATTTTTTTCGGGCGTTATATTTTATTTATTGTATTACTAGTAGTTTATTATGTACTTTACTGAATCGTTTTGAAGGTACGGTAATGAAAAAAGAATTGATATGAATGAAATGTGCCCGTCACTTTTTCACAAACTATAGAGTTCAACTGTAGATTTCATAGGAAATAGGAACTTTATCGTAATAATACAAGGGCCCGTGAATGTTTACGTCATCGTTACAATAAGACGGACGATGACAACAGTTTACTGGATGGACAGGCTGTCAATGGCGCCACTGGCATTGTTGTCAATACAACAGCAAGCTCACTTGTTCGGTTGCGTAATTATTTGGAAGCTTTCATATATCGGTCTGAAGCTCTTCATAGACCTCCGAAATGGATAGATTATGCAATTGTATCACCATTTATGCCAAATCCATCGGTGATCACAGTTAGTGATTATCAGTGATCGGAGTAGGTAGATTGAACTGGGGTCATTGATCCGAAACGTATATATTACTATGGACTTTCCTCCGGAATTGGTGGATTATTAAAAAAAAACCGGAACTTATGTAGGAATTGTATTCTGCCAGAGTGGAAGGAGTCATTTGATGATTTGCCATCCTCAAAAAAAAGGTAGGAATTGTAATAAAATGAGCAATTTTATTCTTTATTATTCTTCCTATTTTTTTTTTTTGTCACGATTTGACAAAACCCAACGACCAATCAGAACAAAGGATCATGGGTGGTACAATAACCGGTTATCAGAACAATGCGTACGCCCGCCGGAAATACTAAATCCGGAAATACCGGAATTACTTTCCGGAAAAATGGCTTATCCATGTTATTCTTTCTGTGTGCATTTATGATACAAGTACTAAAAATCAATCTACCTACTCCGATCACTGGTGATTATATCAGCGTGTTAAAAGAGAAGCTGGTGCCAATTCTCTTGAAATTATTTTTATTTTAGTAAACCCATAGCAAAGAAGTACGAACTGCTGTACAAACAGTAAGTAATTTTAGCATGCTTTATAGGTCATAAGGTCAGTCATATTTTCAATTGAATATCTACAATAACTTAATCAGAAGCTAGCTACAACATCTACATCTCTCGCTTACCTTTTAATTATATTATATTGTCGTTTCATATAATAATAATACTTAATGCTTTTTTTTCTTTCCCAGGTAAGCGAGCTTTTCCCAGTCCCACGTATTAAAACAAGGTAACATAAAAACGACGAACAAAAATACTTAATTAATAATGAATCGTGTGGTTGATTGATTAATATGATAAGTCCTGACGTCTGTCTGTCTGGCCACAGAGTAAATAGGTTACAGAAGATTCATTATTTAAAACCGACTTTATCAACCTCATCCGTCCTTTGTCATAAGTAGCAATATTAATAAGGTATCATGAAAGTGCATCTCATGCAATCTGCAACTGAAGATCTTCACCATTTTTTAAATAACTTTTCTAACTTGGTGCGACTTCCAAGGAAGATGTTAAAAATAAGAAAGATTTGCAACATATTAGTCACATTTAACAGGCAGTTTCTCTAATCCATACCGTAGGTGTTTATAATGTGTTACATGATCAAATAGGTGTTAAATTCAGAATGTCTCGGGCAACTGAACCCCAGTGCAAGTTTCCAATTGCGAAACATTTTTGTGTGACACATGGTTTTCAATGCAGTGACCCTTTTACAAATAAGCAGGAACCTACTTTCAAATATCATACAATCCACTCACCATTAAATAAAGTGTGACAATTTGCTAATACTGCACCTTAACGATTGGGTACTTTCGCAAGTTCCATATCCCGTGTTGCAACAAATGGTCTTTCTGAACATTTTTACTCTGTGACCTGTCTGTAAAATGATTGACAGATTTTGGTTTTAATTGACGTCTAGCGGGTATTAATTGAGCGACGTGTCAGGGGCGACCGTCTGTGCTTATTTCACTGTACAATGTATGTTAATGTTGTATTTAATAATATTTTAATGGGGCAGCCTAGTTATTTTTAAGCTGGGTACAAGTATTATGCAACATGCTGTGTTATGCAAGCATTCACTTGCAAAGACGTAGATATTGTTATTTTTTTGCGAACACCGATTGTGCATACGCGTTACATTGCATGTTGCCAGTCTATCACGTTTACGGTTAAGAGTTTTGATAAGTAAAGCAGTTGTTATAAACTTATGATCTATCAAAAATTACAAGAGCTTATGCATACGTCACTCCATGTCCAATGTCCACCAACTATTTCAAGTCGTGATTATAATCGCCATTGCAAGTAAAAGTGCATAACACTTGCACAGAATGTCATTGTGTTACAAATATCGAACTTTGCATAATCCCATCAACATACATTTTACGTGTTTAATGATCCAATAAATAATAAGCTTGTTTATTAATGAATATGTCCTAAAACATGGCGACCTCAGTACAAACATACACAATTATGTCAAGTGCAGTCGACCAATCAATATCTTATGGCATTGAGTAAGGAGTGTCGACGGGGCGAACGATTAAAATGCATTCTCTGTTGTTTGTCGAGCGTTACGACGTTACGCAAACGTCAGTCAATATTGGCGTAAAATGAATCAGTAGTTTGTCCTCTACAAGTTTTTTTTTAAATCGTACAATAACTCAAAAATCCAGGCTGCGAAAGGCCGAGGAAAAGGTGTTGTGGCGCAGCCCAGGGGAGGCCTACGTTCAGCAGTCGCCTGCGATAGGCTGAGTTGATGACAAACAAAACAGTTCTAAAGCTAACATTTCTGCACTGCCTTCTTCAAAACAAAAGTATTAGAAGAAAAAGAAAAAAAAGTGAAAAACTACACAAAGTGGGGTGAACTTGGAATATACCAAGAAGTAATACACGTCTTAGCTCTGCATGTGGCCTTTAGTAAACTGTTATTAGGCAAATAAACGGCGAGCGATGAAGTGATTACCTCTGATTTATAACTACAACCAGAAACGGTTTAATTTCACCAATATGCTAATTTTATGTAGTTTATCGGTACTGTATTAATGTGAAAATAGCTGGCCTTGCAATAGCCCTCACAAAATTATATTTTGCTTGTCTATCTACTCATTATTCTATGACGTAAATTGCATTTAAGAATATTTTATTATTTTTGTCAATGTCGCTTCTGGATAATAAATATTCTTTGGCGTCTATTTTCCTTTAAATCAACACGTCAGCACGAAGGAAAGCTTCATTACAAACTCAAGGCAGTTAACATAATAACTGATTGATACGATTTATTTTTAAATATGGCAATAAACGTCTTGGGTACCGCTCGCTTTATTGGCCCAAATAATTTTGATATATTAATGTCATTATCCATTTAAGAGTTTCGAGGTTATGCAAGGAGAGCGTGATGTGTTTGTACAGAAATAATTACGTTAATATTAAGGTTTATTAGTTTTTGTGAAAGGAGGAAGGATCAGTCACTTTTGGAAAGTGTTATGTCCTTTGTGAAAGGATCAAGGATTTATTACTGGACAAATCAGAGAAAGCATTTATTTTTTATTTTTTGCTACCTTCGTCTCGCGACACGTGTACTGATATGTACGGCTGCCTACAGCCTATCCTATTAGGTACTTTAAACCAATCAAAGTCATTTATTCAAATTAGCCTGAGAATCAAAAATTTTAACAAAAAAAAAAAAAAACGACAAAGCTGTTTATGTCATTGACCAGACATTTATGGTGTTTCCACAATGATCACCAAAACCAACATTTCACCCCATACTAAGCAGTTGCAACAATGTCCCGTGAAAGCCATCAGTCTGACGTCACGCGTCTGCTGCACGGGTCAAGGGGTCTCACGACACCCCGCGATTCCCCGCGACGCCCCCTTTCACCCCCAACCTGCACCCCCAAGTCCGACTTGATTGATTTCTTAGCTGTTTACACATTTCTACTTCTAGTACAACTTTCTGGCGTAATTTTGTTTTACTTCTGAAATATGTAGTTAGAAATGCTTCTGATCGAATGGGATCCTATTGGAGTTGCAAGTAGGTTTGATTATGAAGTACTTATTGGATTTTTAAACTGATTGGTAATAATATGGACTGCGCTATCAAACTAGCGAAGGTACTCTGGTTGACAAATGAATTGGTTAACTTAATTATGATTAAGTACATCAGTTTTGTTGATTTTACCGGCCAGCAGTAGCCAAGTTGAAAGATCACTTGAAGTTATCTTTTTATCAGAACTGGTTTTACAGTACTCCACTTTTTTACTAATGAACGCTTTGTATAAGAATTTGGTTAACATTTTTTTTTTTTGATGTTGTTTTCATAATTTAAACATTTCCTCATTAATCTCACCATTCAGCCATCATTCTTCCTCATAAGACAACAGCCAGCACATCCCTTATTAGTATTACCCACATTTAAATATCATCGGTCGTCGTAATATCTTCGTGAAATATTAATTCTCATCATATCGTGGATGATTGACGGGTGTCTACGAGGGATATATCCGTCACGGGCGCGGTAAACAGACCCCCTCCCTGTCACCCCCACACCCCATTTCGCCCCTACTAGCCCAGTCTCGCCCCCGAGTAGAATATCTCAATCTTTAGCGCGATTTATTGATTGATAGATTGATTCCGCGCGGTTTCGTATTAAAGCGATTTATGTTGTTTGCGGACGATTCGCGTAATTTTGGATATTTTGAATAATGTCTGGTTCGTTGATGAGTTGAAGGATGCCTGAATATCATTTCATTTCTTTAACGTTTCAATGAAAAAGAAGTCTCCCTCCTCACACCAGTCTACAATCAATTAGGTAATTGATTTGTCTCTGTATAGTGTAGAGGTAGACTGAAGAGAGTAGGGAGAGAGATTTTTTCACCACCATTTTGACACAAAAACACAAAACTAACAAGGATTCGCTTGATGAAGTATGTAACTACACAGTTAAGATCACAAGTCCTAAATTCTAACCCAAACTAGATACACGTAGACGGCCCCCACTGCTAAAATCTCAACCAATTCCAAGCCAAAAAGAAATATCTAAACCGAACACAAAGCTATCTTATTAAGAGTTTTCCACGACCATTCACAATAAGGGAACTTCTGTTTCAAGTTTGGAAACAATCGCCGAATATTGCTCGCCAAGTGTTCCGAGGCGCGAACGGCTTGGAAAAAAAGTGGCGTAGACCTCCCACTTGTGAAGCGACATCTGTTAGCTATTTGTCAAACATCGTTGACTATTTTCGTCGTGCGACATTCAGTTTGTCGCATACTGCATCGGAATTGGGACTTTGGGCGCTTTCTGTAGACTTTTGTGCGTGTTTTAGAAGTTTTTTGAAAACTTTTAAGCATTTTTAATGGTGGTCGTTAATGTTAAATATGTGGTGTTTAATGGCTTCTTTTTGGAACTCAGATTACTATTTTGTGTCAAAGTTAAATACTAATAGGTAGTTATAAAACGAATTTTTGTATCACTAAGCTAAAACTGTTTCCAATATTAAGTTCAACAAAGTAGTTGGTTAAAAGTAGGATTTGGATTTATAACCCCGCGATACCGCTACAGACGTATATCAACATAACTTTAGAAATAATCCTAATGATAAACTAAAAAACGAGTTGATTGATTCTATTAAAAACTGCAGTTGGGCAATAAATAATAATAATGCACGCCAAAACAAATGAATAATCTAATAATTTATTTCCAGTCGTCGTGTCACATAATTTAGATACTTAAAATATTAATATACGATATATCTTAATACAGAAACACGTTTTGTAAAAAATCACTAAAGTGCATTGGCATTTTAACCTTCTCCGATACCTTTTTCTTTCCCACATTCAACTAAGAACACCATCTTTTCTTTGACACTTCAACTGTGACGTATGATTTCCTGATGACAGCTGCACATCTCAGTATCAACTATAACTATTGCTTGTACCAGAACCCCTACCCCCTTGCAATATAGGTCATAATTGCTTATTTCCACAGCAGAATTATTTACAGCACAATGCAAATTTTCTGCAATTTTTTTGTTGCAGTCGCTTTGAATTTTAACTTTGTTGTTTTAAGGTTGGATTTCGTTTGTTCTGTAGTTGGGTTTGTGTTTGTTGAAATGTTTAAGGTTGTTTTGATGGAGTGGAACGTCAATTAAGTAGGAGAGGGTTGAGGAGGTGCGTCTTGGGTGTGATTGAGTGCATTCATGCAGGCTCCGGAGGTATGGCAGGTCTGATAGGAGAAGATTTTATTTGATTGTGAGAGTTGAATTTTATTATTAAAATTACAATTTCTATTTTATACTATCAATAAATCTGACTATAGATCCAAGACAGTGGTCACGGTCAGACATATGACCTGTCTCGTAGTGCAGTGAAATGTGGTTTTTGACAGCCATTTCGAACTTTTCTCTTTGTGTACTTGTCACATTTCATGACCAGATCTCCAACGTGGTCTAGTATCAACATTTTTTAAAGACCAACGTTACATTTACCTCCAAAAAAATCCACGAAAAGCCTTACCTACCCACTAAAGGACATCAAATCAAGAAACCTCTATTTACCAAACAAGTTCCTATAGTACCAACAAAAACGTACCCAGTATTTGTGAAGGCTACTCTGTTTGTGAGCCTGCATTAGCCAGTTATTCATAACGCTATTTACACGAGGGGGTGGAGGGGGTGAAAAATCGATCATCAGTAGACTGTCCAACCCACATCGACTTTGTGCTGTCAAGTTTGATTGAATCAACACGGTGAACACAGATGTAGTTTGTAGAAGCGACATGTGTTTGTTTTGCGAAATTATATTTTTTAATTAGCTTCTGCCCGCGACTCCGCGTAAAATTTCAGGCACAACCCAGCGCGTCGCATACTATCGCCTGTCCGCGCTACGCTTAGCGTTGTTTGATTTTTTATTTTTGCTCTGCTCCTAGGGGTCGTAGCATTATGTTAAATAGCTTATAACCTTCCCTAAGAATTGAGCTACCAAATGCATTTTTTTTAAATGTGACTTCGTTCCAGAGATTAACGCGTTCAAACAAAAAAAACAAACACTTCAGATATAGTATAAGTACAGATATTTGGTTGTAGTGGCGTTGTTATGTTGTAATTAAATCATTCTGTACGAATGTCCTATTACGGGGTAAAGCCGTATTTTTAACCAACTTCAAAAAAGGAGGAAGTTTTCAATCATGTCAATAAATAATTTTTGTATTTGTATTTTGTATTTTTGTAATTCGACAGTTTTTTTTATTTTTTTTATTTGTGTTTCCTCAGAACTTTTTGCTAGGTGAACCGATTTTGATGATACTTTTTTTATTTGAAAGCTGGTGCTTCTCAAGTGGTCCCAAATAATATTGATGATGTTTTAATAATTTCCTATCACTGTTATTTACATATCAAGTAGTGGTATACGAATTTCTGTGGGGTAGGTACCACAACTGAAAAGTGAAAACTAACAAACTTTTTACAATAAAAAAATACAACGGACTTCCAAACAATAAACATAAAAAAGTGAAAAATAACTTTAATTTCGGAAGTCGGTGGCAAAAAACGAAAATACAGAACCAAAGCCACCGACTTCCGAAATTAAAGTTATTTTTCACTTTTTAGTGTTTTTTTTGGAAGTCAGTTGCTTTATAATAGAAAAATTGAGCATAGAGGTAACCCTCATGTGCACACTACCATAACCATAATCAGCCTATAATGTTCCCACTGCTGGGATACAGGCGTCCTCTTTGAGAGGGAATGGGCTGTAATCTACCATGCGGGCCCAGTGCAGGTTGGTAGATGTCACATGGCTTCACACAGACATGGCCTGCACACTAGGTGTTCGTAAATTCAGACTTGCATGTCAGGGAATGGAAAAGTCTGTTTTTTACGACTTAAGCTCCACCTGCTCCTCCACACTCCTATCTGTGTTGAGAAATACTTTTAGTCTATAAATAAATAATTGTGTGTAATTAAAAACGGTATTGCCATGATTTGTCCCTCTATAATATTTCAGATTTATAAATCAAATCAAAACTTTAGCTGTCTATATTTTAATTACAACTTTACTACTTAAACCCCACTTTTACGAATCAGAATCCATCAAAACCTGACCAAAACACTCCATTAATTCATTTCTCAAAATCGTCCTAATTAGCAAGAGGTCAAAAGAAAAAAATATTTTTTTTCAAACGCTGTCACTTCTAGTCGTCGCGAGTCCACGCGAAGAGTAAATAAAGCTTCGGTCGACAAAGACGTCCGTCTGCGCGCGACATCTGAGCGACGTGTGTCGCCCCCTCCACCCCCACTAGCCCCCTACTTCGCCCCGACTCGCCCCCACCCGCGTCCAACGCCGATAATGATGTTAACTCACCGTTTGAGACTGGCCCCGCTTTGTTGAGTTTTTTCTGAGCTAATGTTTTGTAGTTTAGTCGTGTGTTGTGTGTTAATTTGGATGGAGGATCGATAGAGTATCTCCACACAATTATCCTGCAGCCTCATGAGACTGCAGCTGGTGGCTGCTTTGGGAATGCATCTGAAAAGAATTAAATGATATAATAGTCTGCTCTACAATAGAAAATGGCAGTCTAGTCTGATCGATCAGCATGTCGCAGACACGGGCAAATACAATTCATGTCGATCGTCAGAAAAGTTCTTGTACAACTACAATCCTATCCCAGAGAAAACAGAACGATAAAAAATTCTATTAGCCGTAGTTTCTTCCGAATACAAACAAAAGTTACACACAGTTTTATAAAAATCACAAACTGTGTTCATACATAACAGAACTGGGAAACATACATTCCCATTTCCCCGCACAAAAGTCCATAAAAATATAAGTTCCAACGGTCGCTATGGAAATCCCATAACAGAAGGAAACTGCAACACAAGTTGCTCCAAATAAATTTCATCAGCGCACGAATCCCGGACGGCGAACTCGACTTGTACAGTAAATTGTCTTCAAGAGCTGACCATCCCCCCTTTTCACCTACAGGGAGAAGGGGGTTCAAAGGAGGCCACCGACATTCCCCCGTTCGTCTTGCTTATGAGTGACGGCCGGACAGCTTGAGTGATTGAGAGTGACTGCAGACTTAATGCGCGCGGCGAGATGGGCGCCTCACGGCATGCAGAGCGCGGCAAGCGACGTGCCACGTCTGTGCGATATATAGCTCTATGACAAACGTTTACGCTCGCGTTTCCGTTGTGTACATTCCGCGTTTAAAACCCGAGTTATTGTAAAGAATATTGCACATGTTATTATTATAAATTAAAATATACGTTGGATCGTTTTAATACGGTTTGTGAGGTGTTTGTAATTAGTGATGCGAGCTTGACGCTTGATGGATGGCACTGGGTACATCCGGTGCGACGCTGGTATTATAATTAATCGTTGCTGAGGGCAATGTGCACACAGGATTAAAATTAAATACATATATGGTTAGTATGTTGCTGTTAAGGCGGTAATAAATAGTGACCAATGCTTTATTTCTTTGTGAGTGATGTGACTTGTGTATTTTTTTTCATGAAATCTGCATTCTGCGCACTGGTCCTGTATACAATTAGGTAGGCTCATTGTCTTACCAACTGAAGCAATCACTTTAATTCGTGTCATTGTCGTGAAGTACATTTCATCTACATTTTCGGATGGGCTGCATTCAGAAGCATATTGACAGTAATTTAAGACAATCCGACTGTCAAACGCGATTACGTCAATCTAGTAAAATCATTCAACTTCGTTTTTTTTCCAATTAATTAATAAGTCATCAGTGTCATCACCAAATCATTAGTAGTACAGTAGTCAGTCTTTGTACAAAGCTGGAAAATTTTTCGTCAGTGGAAATTACAGTAATCACCACGCTTGGCTGACAGAATGGTGATAACAAGTCTGTTGTTAATAGCTGACAGAAGAATGATGCCACAGTCCATTCTCTTGACCTTATCTCATACTCCCTTTTAAGACATGACAGGATTTCAAACAGTAGCGTACATAAGAAGTGCGCAAACACACGATCCCTATTTATTATTAATATCAAACAAAAACCAAATCAACGCTTGCACGCAACGTTAATACGTTGGACGGACAGACAGACGGACGGACGGACAGGCAATCAGTCCGGTCTCGTCTGGCCCGTCACTAATAAACGTATAATTTTTGCTCATATTTTCTGTTTTGATGTAATTGTAATGCTGATATTATGCTTTGTTAATTTATGGGCAGTAGCTACGTAGATGTGTAGTTTTTGTGGAAGGGTATTACTGTGAGCTTTTAGTGGTAGAGGTCCTGAAAGAAATCTTGGAAGGAAGAAGGCGCTTCCGCCAATCTTAGTTCTACCGCAGAGCATCTAAGTTTTAGTGTTTCGGTTTGAGGGGTGAGCAGATAAAGTAAGACAAAATTTTGGTCATATGGATAGATTCAATCGTTTTTGCGTGAGAGAGTAACAAACATCCATCCATCCATCCATCCTCACATTTATAAAATTAGTAGAATCAGCTTAGTGTCCTTCGTTAGCTACTGAAAATTGTCTGTGTCATGAAAACTTTGTGCCTAAATGTACAGTGGTTTTGTATTGGAGCTAGGAAACTGGGTGTGCAGAAAAAACAGATATTCAGTAGGTAGGTAGCAAGCAGTAGTGTCTACTAGGGACCTGACAAAGGTACTGCATGCCGCATGCTGGTGTCAAACCATCTGTAAACCGTGATTTTGTCGTAATCTTCCAAGATGGAAGAGCTGCATCAGTCTACACGATAGGTATAAGAAAGTTCTATGGTCTACACGATATCACATGAAAACCTTTAATAGTTAACAAGCATGTAATGAATAGCGTAATGAAATAAACACGTAATATTTTATCAAAATTTATCTCAAGATCGACATGAAGGTACTAGGAATACATAAGGCACTAAAAGGACGCAAATTACTCAAGGAGATTACAACATCTTGCATACTGTTCATACCAACCTTATCAGTGAGAGAATAAAGACGAGTTTTGGATGTTAAAGTGTGTAGTTAAGTTTGTTAGCGTAGGAGTCAGACACGATGATCGGTCGACAATTTGATTCTGAATATATCGCCACGGTCAAGTTGTAAACAAGTAGTCGTAGGTGGGTACGGGTTCGATTCTTGACCGCGAAAGTTCTGTTTGCCGTGTGGCTGTAATAAAATGTCTAGTGTGTTCCATAATTTTTAGACTTAAAGAAAGGATTTTAGGAGACTTGTTGTCGTTCATTTTGTAGTTTAGGGTCTTTTAGAGTTTAATCATATTGTACTGGGGTATTATGGGACGAAATATTGCAGCATGGAAATCATGTTGTGGATTTTTTAGCATATTGTTATTTTTTGTTGTTTGGTTTGGTGCAAGCAAATCAAAATCACAAATCAAGATTATGTGAATTCGTATTAAGGTAGTATTTTAAGTGTACCTAATTCATTTTTTGCAAAAGATTATCGGCTATTCAGCGTCATTTTCGCAAGAACTGTTAATCCTAAAAGCGCCTCAAATTATCTTATAAACCTGATATGATTATTGATAATTTATATCAACTCAATTAACTATTAGACCTTCAAAATCAGAAAATATAATTACCCTTCCACATAATATAAAATTAACCCTCCGCTAGCTATCGTACTATCTAGCAACAATTGATTGATCAATGAGCTCGGCATTGTCACACGTCACATGTCAATCAATCAGCTTGATTGAATGAATCAATCGGCAGGTCATTGCCAGGCGACTGTTTGTAGGTAGGTATATATGTTAGTTGTTGTCGACGTTATTTTGATGGATGAAGAATCAATTGATTGGCTGAGTTCTCAGTATTCAGAACTCATTGAGAGCATTTTTTTCAATCGTTGAAAAGGACTTTGGACTGCGTGAATGTCGTTTTTTATGTCATGAAAAGGTCATTTTAACCTCTTGAATCCCGTGTAATGAAACATAATGATTATCTAAGTATTCTGTCTCGGTCGATATCGCGACCTCGGGACTCAAAGAGTATGAATTGGAACAAAAGCTAAATATCAAGAATTAGAAAATGTTAGGTGACAAAGAGACTAATAACTTGGACTTAAAAATATGTTTAATAGAGAATGAGTTACTTCATCTAGCATATCGTATTCAAGAATAAAAAAACCGGTTTCTGTGATGTCCTTGATGAACACAAAGAATGTATTTAATTAAGTTTTCTTCAAAATGTCGGATAAAAGTACCTAAATAAAGAAGATGCATAGATGAGCCCCTCCCGGCACATAATTATATCCCAAATTCACAAGTATGTTTTTACAGAACAATCTTAACCCTCAACTTGCCAGCCAGCTACTGTGAAAACTATAAAACATCAAAATAAACTACATTCAAAAATGGAAAATAAAGCGAATTCGCATCACATCAGCTGTCAGTCGCTGTTTGAACTAAACTGACGGTTGATCGAATGCTTGCGACGTGTAGACATGTAGTTGGAAACGGAATAGATTTTATTTCAAAACATTATTTACTGATTTTGTCAGTTCAGGTTGAAATATAAATAAATGTGATACTATTGAATGTCAGGTTGTTGTGATTGTTTGTTTTATCAAGAGATTTGAATTCTTCTGAGTCTGTCTAGAATGCAATAATGGGCCGGTTACTGGATAAAACTAGTTCAGTCATCGCAAAAAGTTCTCAACTCTTATTAGCAGTAAGTGTGACATCATGGGTGTTTATTGTCTTGTCCGACAAGTTTGATAGATTGCTCACCTGCCAAATCATTCTCATTTGGCATGGTAGAGACAGCTTTATTTTTGGGTTTGAAGTCTGCACATTCACCTTGAATAATCCTTTCTAATTTTTCACAAATCCTGCTACGGCATACTCTCTTATCAAAACGCTTTGCTTTTGAAGTTATTCATCTTAATTTCACTTGCTAGAATATTTGCAGATGAGTGTGTCTGTGGAGTCTCTCTGTGTGTGCTTGTGGAGTTTCTTGCCGGCTCTTCTCCATATAATAGAAAATAACCGATTGGAACCGTGCACCTAGCTTCTGACGTTTCAAAAGTGCCCATGTTGGTTTATGTGAAATAAAATATTTTGATTTGATTTTGGTTTCCCTCTTCACGACTCACCCGACTACCTCATATTCTATCGTCTGAAACTACCGCGTAGTCTTGCGTCAGTTATTTAGCCTGTCAATAAAAGCTAACTACATTTTAGATGTGGCATTATTCTTGTTATCTTTATTTTCACCTGGTCTTTCTTCATCGCAACCCTGCCAGCTCATATTCTATCATCTACAACAAAAAGCTTCAAACGCGTTAGTTATATAAAGTGATGGGTCTGTCCGTAACTTTTGAGACAGTGGAACATCCCAAAGATTACTCTGTCACCATCTTGACAAACCACCCTGCATAATATCCACTGCAAAAAAAAAAAGTTATTCACCTTAAGTTCACCTGGTAGAATATTTCTATCTTCACAACCCACCCTGCCACCTCATATTCTATGATCTGCATATAACGTACACTTTTTTGGTTCTTTTTCTAATTTAGCATGTTTGCAAATACTAGCTACATTTTTAGATGTGGCGTCATTATCTTTATCTTCACTGGCAGAATCCCTTCTCCGTCTCGACCCACCCTGCCAGCTCATATCCTATCATGTGCAACAAACAGCTTCAAACACGTTAGTTATATAAAGTGATGGGTCTGTCCGTAACTGTTGTGACAGGGGAACACTTCCTGATTTGTTGCGCAGGTGGGGCGTTGCACCTAGGTGGCGGGTTGTGTGGTGATAGGCGGAGCGGTAGCGGGATGGCAGTATAAAAGATTATATTCTTAAATGCAAGTGATTTCTGTATGTTCCTAAAAGTTAATTATTTTGAAAGTGAATGTCAGAGTTATTCATTCCGGTGACAGTCCTCGATGTTGAAGAGTGAACAGGCATCTTCTGGATTCACTCGTTCTATTAGATTTCATCCCTTGCTTTCCACTAGGCGAGAACAAGGCCAAGAGCAGACCCATCCCGTAATAAGAAAAAAAGGACGTTGTGGTTTTAGTCGTTTAGATTCGATTCGTGACCCATACAACATTGTGCTCCTGCTTGAAAAACCTCCTTACTTTTTCCAGCCCGAGACAATCAATATAATGCATTTGTTTAAATGCATATTTTATTTTCCTTAAAATTTTTCGTTGCTTGTGTAACAAATAAAGCACCACTGACTAACTGACTGACCTGTAATTTCGGGATTATCACAACTCATAAAGATTTTTCTTTCTATGAATATCTTACCTTTACAAACCGCTATTATACCACCCCAATAACCTCTCCCTTAAACGTCACGGATCTACAGTGTAATCTGACGCGATGTGCGCGCGCGCTGGATTCTGATTAAGGGCGTCGACGCATGCGCGGTGCAAGCGTTCGCAATTATTATTGCAGTTTTGTGTTTATGCTATATTTGTAGCTGTTGTATTACAAATAGATATTCTTGTATCTGGTAGATTTGTTTATTTTATGTCATTTTATGTTTGATGTCGAGGATACATGAAATCGAATGAAGGAGCCCACACTTACCTAACTATTGAAAAATAATAGTATGAGAGTACAATTATTAATTATTTTGTAAACCAGAAGGCCAATTCTGGTTTAAAAATGTTCAAATTCAAATCGCAATCGCATCTCACCGACAATCGAATGTCAGAAAAATAGGAAAGAAAATTGATTGTATTTTTTAACACGCTTTTGAAGATGGAGACTGAGAATAGGTTGTAAAGTTCTTAAAAATACGGGCATTTTCCCCTTGATACTTTGCGGTATTAATTATTTTAAATTAAATGCGCATTAATCCAAATGAATTATTTCCTTGTTTCAGGTAAGCATCCATGAAAAATCGACTTTCATACTTCAAATAAGGCATCCACTTAACCCGTAAGTAATTTTGATCTTCAAAACTCTTTGACTAAGGGGTGATTTTTTTATAATCTTCAGATACTAAAATAAACGAGAAATACTGTTACAAAATTGTAAATAAATATGGTTTTAACGTCTGAAATTTATATCGTCACGCTATACCTCAAGGACCTAAGCAGTCAATCATTACATGTATATGTAAGAATTACTAGTATAGTAAAATTGCCAACGAAGTAGACAGCGTATCGGTTCCACGACCCTATAAGCCACGGTTCGTAGGTTCAATCCCCAACAGATTTTCTGTTGTTAGTAGACTTATCGATAAGCACGACATTTTTTTCTCTCAAAATTCTTTTTATGGTTGTTTAAAATTTGTTGTGTATGTCTACGTTAAAACAACGTCGACGAACAAATCGGTTTCCAGATCCTGGCATGGAAGTCGCAAACACAGTTGTTTTAATATATTGTGGCGTTTCATGATTTCCACGCGAACGACATCGCGGGCAAAAGCTAGTTTTTTAATAATCAGATAACGTTTACCGGAGGAATGCCTAAATATTGCAGTTTGACATGTTTTCTATAAGTTTAAAAGCTGACAAACGGCAATATAGTCGGCGGAATAGTCTGACTATTGGAAAATCAGCCCTTATTCGTTTCGTAACCACAAACCTTAGTTTTCGCGTACAAATATGTTCGTCAGATTCCCGACACGTTATCGACTGAGGACTTCAGTCTCTGAGCGCCGCACTGACGAGATAAACGTCAATCGAATGCCCAACACCTGCCGACGACCTGACATGGTTACCCAGGTTACCTCGCTCTTGGCCCCAACGTTGTGGTTAATAGATTCACTAGAATACAATGTAAATCTGGAAGAGAAATTAGAAATACATTATAAATTGAAATGATTGATGAGTCAAGTCAATTCTAAATAAAAAAAATTGGACTAAGTCCATTTGCTATACGTAAGAAATAATGATAGACTGGTACAGTCGACTGCACGAAAGTGGTAACCCGGTCAAAACCTTAAGCTGGCCTAGCGTAATACAGTTTCAGCAGAATACTTGGCCAGCTTATTTGAGCGCATGCTGGTTTTGTTAACACTGACTTGTGGTGGACTGTACAAGGCGGTCTTTGGCTCACACTTGATAGATATAAAAACAATTTCTGACCGACTGACTTATTTATTGAAATCAAGTGGCAATTCTTTCAACCGTAGTTCTTAGACAAGACCGTGAGTTCCTCTTTTCCCTTTCATCAACACAAATAAAATCGAAAAACAATTCTCGCAAACCTTCACCCCTGTTATCTATCGTCAGTTGACCTCGTGCGAGTACAATCTCATCTCGCTTTAAATCGCATCATACACGGCTCTGTTATCTCCGAGATCTGCAACAACTCGGAATGAATCCTGCCCCGAGCAGCCAGCTGATTGATGGCCGGTCGGATGGCTAGGGCTCGTAGCACATAGAACCTGTCGGTTGGATATTCTGGTTATTAAAAGAGGAATATATTTAAGTTGGACGCAACCCAATAATACTAAGGAAAATATTTCTAAGATTAAGTTTTGAAGCTAGCTTAAATAGTGGTCTTGATAATTTAACGTTGCCGAAGAATCCTAACATTGATATCAGGAAGGAATCTATCTATTACTTCTAACAAGCTAAATTGTTAGAGCTAGTGTTAACTGGCAAATACTTTATTTATTAAAGTTACTTTCATATTTCTAATGGTAGTTTGTATTTTGTGACTTCAGCGGTAGTTAATAATAATTCCAAATCGATTTATTCGATTAAATACTAAACCGTTTATTTTAAGTTTTTTATATGTATAAAATTGCGTTTAAAAATATATTTTCCAAGTACTTACTTATTTTATTATGCTTAGAAAATAGGAATGTTTTAAATAATTGCAAACAATTAAACTTTAATTTATTAAAATGGCAACCCTGCGCAACCTGCGCACACGCTTCAGTGCAAATTATAAAATGCACGTTACGAACAAAGCCGATCTTTATCGAGAGCCGAATGATAGAGTATTCCGTTTGGCTGCGACTATGTAGCGCATTTTTGTCGTATTTTCACGCTTCTTAATTTGTGAGACCATGGCAGGACTGATATAGAAGAATGGAACGTAGACTTCTTACATTTTGACACAAAGAAATAAGAAAAGAAGCAACCAGAATTTATTTACACTCATTCATTACATTCCTAAGTAAAGTATATGCTGACTTTGGTGACATAAAAATCGATACTGTTTCTAAGCCAAGCACTAAACACACTATCAAATTATAACACAATGTTTTTACATAGGTACAGCACTTAATATAAAAAACAGAAATCAGTCAGCGAGTCAACCCGTCGCCTGCGCATCAATCAAGCGATAAAGCAATTTAATTGATTGCGTCAGTCAATCAATTACTGTCGTTCCAAATTCAAAACAGGAAGCTGGTCATTTTTTGAGTTGCCAACTAATTTATTTTTTTGTTATTACCGGTGTTGCAATAGCATAGTTTTTTTGTAGAAATCCTATTATTAATGTTACGCTTTCATTTGAAGACGTGGTGTTTCGTTCATTTTATAAATAAAATGATAGAGAGCGTCAAATAATATTAATTTTATCGAGACTATCAATGGCCTTTTGTTTTGGACTTTCCAACTTATTTGTGTGCCAATCTACTTGATCTACTTGACTTGACACTCTTGCCTTCTTATATTGAAGCACTTACCATATTATTACATCTGTTTTCTCCATACTTCGTAAATCAAACTAGTCTAATTCGATATTATTTCCTCCTATTTTGTAACCTTCACGTGCACGTCACAAACACACATTACCTTCCAAGTTACGAACAACAGAATTAAAGACGACACCCTAACAATAACAATGCATTGTACATCAACTCGTGTCCTGTCGTTGCCAATCAGCTCCATGTTGTCTTTAAATTCCGTTCTTCTCGTCAGACGTCGACGTCGTTTCACGTTCCCGTCAATGACTTCTTTTTGCGTCGTCTCCACCGCTCGATAAGGACGTCAAATAACGTACAAAGGACTAGCCAGGAGGGTATTTTGAAATTGTTGGTTTTAAATGTTATTTTTAATAAGAGTGATGTAAACTGGGATGTACGTGCGTTTTTTGGTCTTTCGATACGTATGACAGTTTTGTCACGTACAGGGTTATGATTAGTGTTGAGATATGATAATAATTATTAGCAATGTCGTAGAAGATTTTTTTTCAACTGCATGTTAAATAAAATAGATTCTTCCTTTTCAATATTACGTTTTGAAAATTAAAAGAAAAATCTATCTATAATTGCCGGATATTTGATAATAAAGCTTCAAACTCTTATAACTTTTCATCGATTGCCAATATAAACACGCTGACATGTACATAAACATTTCAAATCAGACAGTTTAGTTTCTACACCCATCATATTTAATGTACTCAAATGGAAGAGTACATACTTGCAGCCAATTCTTTGGCAAAAGTGATTACAGCCAACGTCGGTATTGTATAGGAAGTACTTACTACACGTTGCTCTTTTCTAGTAGTTAGTAAGTTGCTCGAAATTAAGGACTCTTATTTAAAATTCTTTTCTGCCAATGTCAGTTAATCTCGTGTATAAATACTCAAACTGGAACAAAACGTGACTCGAAATTCAGAACTTTTACTTAGTACTTATTGAACTGAATATAATTATTAGTGTTTATGTTAATTCCCCGTCATTTCCCCTGTCCCAACAATCTAATTCAAATCCAAAGCACGCCTGTTACTTCTTCATAGAGAGTCCTAAACGCAAAAAACCCAGCTCAAAATTCAGGTCCAAAAAACTGCACAGTCACTCCCAAAACTCTTCCCCTTTATAGCAGTTTTAGAACATTTCTACTGCAACATAACGCCGGCACGATATGCAAATGACTGCAGTTCTTTAGAGTCGGTTCATCGTTATTGCTCCCGAGGCACCTTGGGCTCACCTATGTCTGCCGTGTGTCTTGGCCTTTATCTCGGCTTAGTCGTTAACGCCAGAATCGGGCTTCAGGTGGAATTATTGGAGGTTAGATTGAGATCGTTTGAATGGATCTGTCTGGATTTGCAGTGTGCAGTGTATTCTTATTATGAGGCAGATATTAAGACAGACTATACACATTAGACATATAGATAAAATATTGGTTAGTTGCAAAAAAGTCATAGTCGGAAGTGAATCAATCAGCCATATTTTTGTTAAGAACTTCTATTGTGAAATATATTATTTTCCTCAACAAAAACACTTCCTATGTTACCATGATAATACTACAACTGTCACCAACTCAGCACTTTTTAGAGCCTCCTCATTTATTTTTTAAGTGTTCTCAACTTTATCATAATTCAAGGTCTTCCGGCATCTATCAACTAACTAACCTATAAAATAACTAGAACCAACATGACAACAATCGTCAATCAAACAGCCATAACCCTAAAACGCGGCCATCAATCGGAATTAATTACGAAAAAATTCCTAAACGTAGCACAATGATTATCAATCCGGAATGATTGACGGAGTGCCCGCACAGGTGCTGTAGTGATGAATAATATTATAATTGCGACGGGATACGTCTTAATATCAATAAAGCAGGTACGGCAACTAATGCCCGTTGAATAAACATCGATCAATCAATGCGCTTGATGTGGACGAGAAGCAAAAAGTGGAGCGCTGATGGAATAGTGTGGATCAGGGTTTATTTTAGAAATATTATTGATATTTTTGTGTTGTTTGTAAATATGGCTGATGATTTAAGGTTTAATATGTTAAGAAATAAAATATGACTATGAGAATAGAAGTGAGGATGTAAGTGGTATTTCTGTAACAGTTGAAACAGTCAACTACAGATTTATCTCGTCGAATTGGTGCAAATGATCGATTTCCTTGAATATGTTGAATACTGTTTTACATTCATAAGAAGGATATAGTTTCTCCTGTGTCTCATTATAACATTCTCACGTTTCGCGATTAGTTCTTCAACGTTTAAGCTTCTCATTAGCAGAAGGTTTTAGCTTACCCAAATCAAAATAAACAATGTGTATTAGTAGTCCCACTGTTTCCAAAATAAATTACAATCATCCTGCAAATAGATCAAAAATAATTTTAGTAAAACTATGATAAAGGCATATCCACAAATCTCTACAAAGTATAGCAAAGCAAAAAAAACAGTGTTTGTTCGACAATGAGCCGTTGAAACGTAAGGCTGCGCGCGCACGACCACTGTGTGTGTCCGCGTGTTTGTCTGTTTGCTTTGTTGCTTGCGTGTTTGTTTTCTAGTGAAATGGCCGTCAGGTGCGTGTTTGGAGATTCGGTTTTTGGAAATGGATAGTTGAGTTTGTTGGAAAAAGGTTGGTCAATGTTGTGGTTAGTTTGTGTTGTTTTAAATGGAGCCTGTGGTTTATTGTTTGAACTATATAGTTCAAGAGACTTGGTCCTTTTGTCCGCAAAGGACAGGTAATGCAAAATAAACTTGGTAGCTCGGAACTGCTGCGCTTGCGATGTGTCTGCTTTGGTTTCTATTTCAAATGTATGCATGGATTTATCTTTATAATGTATTTATCCATACTCTTGATGTATCTTTCCTGCCCTACTGGCAGGATAGATGCTTCAGTCACCAGCGATTTTAGACAAGGATCTCACATTGTGATACGCTTATCAAGTACTGCATCTACTCAATCATTCTTTGTACCAAAAAAAAACTCCTACCATAAATGGCAAATCTGTCAAAAATTCACAATGCAGAGACCATTGTGACGTTTGTAAATTAGTAGACTTGGCCCCCAGGAAGTAAAATGTTATCACGTAGCTGTTACTGTGAAGCAAAGTACCGATCAATTTTAGGTCCAAATAAAAACAAACTTCACAATTCTCAAGGGCTTGTCTCAAACGTCACAGATCTGAAATAGGAATACATTTCTAGACTTTGTCTAAAGCAGCCAGACGTTTAGATTAGAATTGGAATAATACCCTAGATTTCGTTAGCACTTTGATATTATCCAGACTGACAGATCTTTTGCTTAGTATTTGGATTGACATCTCGATAAATGCTTTTACATAATATGTAACTTGATGTTTAAAAAAAAAACTGCGGGGTAATTGCGTAACACACTAAACGTAGGAATGGCTTTCATTTTGACAGTCAAACAACATTCATTGCGTTATTTACACTTGCTGAGCAGACAAATTTTTCGAACATATAAAGCAATGGATTAGCAATATCCTTCAAAATTATTCAGATTGTGATTGATGGTGTGTTACGTATTTAGGGTGCTGTTGAATAATTTTTGGAATTATTCATAATTTTAGCTTTTTTACTTTTCATTTCTAACCTTCAACTGCTCCTATTATAATAACTATCTTTACTTTTTTCTGTTGTAGTATTCGTACACTGATTGAATCGGCGACGGTTAATTACTTAGTAAGGTTCGCGATGACTCGGTCAGAGACATTTTGATAAAAGACAATAGTTCATGTTGTTAGTTTGTTACTACTCTCGTGATTGTAAATTACCTGTAACAAAATCAGTAATAGGTTGGCGCTGAGACCAACCTGCAGAAGTTGTGTTTTAGGGTCGTAATTGTGTATTAGGGCACGAACCAAACCAACCACACCGAACCAATAGTGTAATAATAAGTAACCTCTTTAAGCAAATACCTAATGCATAGTATACCATGAAATAATCCGTTAATTCTCATTCGTTTATATTACAAAGAAAACAGACACTGCATACAAACATACACACTTATACCATAATATTCTTTAACCCATAAACACAGACGTAAAAAAATCAATCAATAAAAAAATAACAGACGTTGTCTACTTAAAAGCAAAACGAGCTACTAATGAACACTGTTCGAAATATATTTTCAACGTAACTAACTGCACTTGTACACTCCTCTATTGTACCTAACATAAAGTAGAAATTCGCGTAAATACCCGCTAAACGGAAAAACGTAACGTCAATAAAGATTAAGCGGATTCTCAGAGTAGAGTTACGCGTTTCGACGGATGGACGGACTGACGGACCGACGGACAAAAATCCGTCCGTTGACGTGTGATTGACAGTGAGACGGTGGCTCCATCTGTCCCGGTGTAAAAAGACATTTGACGTTGAAGGGTTAATCTGTCCCGGCTCTTAGTCTGTGTTTTATTTTTAGCGATGTTTTCTGAGATATTAAAATTAAAAGAAGCTTTGTTTTTTAAAAGTCATATTAAATAAGATACAAAAAATGTGAGACCAAAGGACCGCTGTTTAAATGACTTTGTGCGGTGTGAAATAAGTGTATCAAATGTTTTTTCAAATTCTGGTTCATTGAATCAAGCGTAACGATTACACGAACTTGGCAGAATCTTTACATTTTTGAATACCTAATTGTTGTGTGAACAACAAAATGTGCTGACTGGATGTGTATGCAGTTTGCGATGGAAATAATAGTAAAGTGGACATTCCCGGACAAACTCTTAGGGCCGGCGCACACCTGGCGAGGCGCAGCGCGGCGCGGTTGTCACTGCCAAACAAACATCAACGTTGTGTGACAAAGAATAAAGTTAAGAATGAATAAACTGAGACGCGCGCCTCTTTCCGCCTAGACGCGCTCGCGAGATAATGGAAATGTATTTATTTTCAACTTTATTTCAACTGATCCAAGGTCGATATTTGTTTGGCAGTGACGAATGCGCTGCGCTGTGCCTCGCCAGGTGTGCGCCGGCGCTTAACGTCCAACTTTTAAAAACCAGAGGGGCCTAGAGCAGTGGCGATTCCTTCAAAGCGTTTCGTTTTTCTACAAAAACTTTCAACAGGATTGGCATATAAGCTGTTCGGTGGCATATTATTATGTAAGTCTTAATTTTTTTTTTCACTCTAGTTATCGCTGATAGAATACCACTATGTCTAGGCCCTCACTGGCTAGTGTAAAAGCACTACAATAACAACAATTATTCTATTATCTCCAAAATATAAATATCTCAAAGACTTGTTGAAACGCCGTTTATCAAAAATGACACGTCAATGATTGATTAGAGGACAGACTAAATATATTTTCTTTGGCATCAAATATTATAATTATATCTGTCCGTCCGTCACTCATCGGCCGTCATTCTGATGTTTTCTTTTGGCAACACTGTAGGAGAAATTGTAATTTTTTGGATACTAGTTTCTTGCGAAGGCTTTTCTTGGTACTTTAGCAAAACTGTTAACAGAGAAACAGTTTTTTTTTTAGGTTCACTATAACCTCTCAGAATGACAATATTGTTTACCACCGTCACAGAACATGTCCATGGATATTAATCATAAGTTTCGGGTTATGAAGATCTGATTTCAGTCTTGGTCGAAGACTCTTCTACTCTGATATAAAATAAGATATTTTCGGCTCAATTTTCTGAAATCCTGTAACTCTCCTAGTAGTCCAGTCAATAAAGAACTTGTAGAGAGCGTGAGCAAAACCTAAGCCTAACCTAACCTGTGCCCCCAATCAAACTAAATGGGAATGACATATTGCGAGTGTACCAGTTCAGGTACTTGGGGCATTATGTAAGCGACGACCTTAATGACCAAGTGGATATTGAGACGGAACCCAGGGCGCTGGCAGTCCGATGTAACATGTTGGGTCGTAGGTTTGCACGCTGTGGCAGGGCAGTCGAAATAGCGCTATTGATGGGGCTGCCCCGTTTCTGCAGTGCATCAGTTTAGTTTGCACAAACACAAGTCGATGGCTTCCACGACATCGTCAGATTGAAATCTGCCTCTTTGCTCTGCAGAGTGCGGGAAAGCTCCAACTCCATCCTGAAGACCATAGCGGGGAGGGACGATTCTCCTTTGTTAGGTGATGTTGGTCGAAGATGCATTTTGAGCAACAGCCTGGTTTCCAAATAGATAATAAGTTTACTAACATAGGCATAAGTTATTTTTTTGTTTACTAACCCGTATGGATGTTGCTTATCCGAGGTAAAGATTATTTTATTTTATTTTTAAGCGACTCCTTCAGAGACTTGTTCAGGGTGCTTAAGGAGTGATCATACTAAAAGTCCTGAAGTCTAGAAGGTGAGCCGGAGTGGGGGGGGGGGCTCAAAGTTCCCCTTTTTCGAGTTTTTCGCTTATATCTCAAAAACGGTGCGTCGAGTGCGGTGCGTAATGGGTTCTTGGTACCCCAAAGATTAATTAGTATAACGTGTCTCAGTGAATCACATTTCTGAACAAACTACCCACACGAGTCTTGTTATTAGCCTTTTAGCAACACGAAGCTGCGAAGTGGACCAACTCAACGTCAATCATCCATGTTGATTGACACTTACATTTCTACTTACCTCACATTTTTTAAACATGCGTAATTACAGCAAAGCTCACACTTTGTCACTCTTCGCGTAGAAAGGAACGCAACTTGGCAACTAGATCGTTCGTACGTCAACGGGACGCGCGCGTGTGGTCTTCCGAGAAACGGAACGTGTCCAGATGATGCGCCTGAGTGCATTTTTGTAAAGTACTGAGACTTTTAATGGAGACGTGGATACTTGGCACTGAATTGTTGTGTTAACATTGCATTAAATGTGATAAGTTGTTGGCAGCTCGACTGTTACAGCCTCATCTTTCTTTCATTTCATATTAAAAGATTTTTAGTTCTACGCCATCGGATTTATAAGAAAGCCGTGCGGATCATCATCTGATTACAAGTCACCGACATTACAAAAAGACGCGACAATAATATTACGAGCGAGCTCTACCCAAAAATAACCAACGTATCGGCATCCCATCAAAACGAATCGA
The DNA here is from genome assembly GCA_916610205.1 of Griposia aprilina. Classification (NCBI taxonomy): domain Eukaryota; kingdom Metazoa; phylum Arthropoda; class Insecta; order Lepidoptera; family Noctuidae; genus Griposia; species Griposia aprilina. The sequence continues at coordinate 22,822,395 of OU744295.1, read as the reverse complement.
TCGCATCAATAATAATCCGAAGAAAAAAATGAGTGGGCGCCCCTCAGATACAGATCAAATTAACGGTCAACCGAACACAAAGCCCGGCCAATCAGCAGGCCGATTCTTTCTCAAACGCTTCACGTATTTACGTCACATTTCTTCGATTCTGCGGCACGTTCGCGACGTAATAAGCGGACGGGGGAGTCCGCTCGTCGCGTCCGTCACCGTGGGGTGGTCCCGGACTCCCGGACTCCCGATTCCCGGTCCGGGAGAAGGGGGTCCATCGGGTGGCGTCCGGCGGAGTTAATGAAGTTTTCTCAGCGATTCCCACAGGTCGTCACATGCGGCTAGAGTTTGCTCGGCACATATTGTACACGTCTCGCTATCGTCAGATATTGCCCGGGTGAAAATGTTTTAATAAGCGCATCCCAGGACGCGGCCGGCCGTTATGTGCGGACCCGGTTGCCCGGCCCGTCTTATTAATGTCTATTGTTTGCGAGTTTCGCGTTATTGCGTATTGATGGTACAGCCTTGGAGTTTTTATGTTCTTAGTTAGATGTGTTATCGTGTGTTGCTGGTTTAATCCGGGCGGAACAAAGGCAAACAGTGTAATATCCAAGGAAGTTTACATAGACAACGTAAACATATTGTGCAATATTGAAATCAGTTTTCACATATCAAAGAGTTTTCCACCTGCAAATATTGCTCGTTTACTTTCAGCTGGACCAATATCCAAATAAAAGCAAACTTTCATTCAAAACCACAAACATCACCTACTTTCTATTCATTGGGATTCATACTTTGGTTAGGGACAATCATTTTCTTTTACCTTATATTTAGATTGAGAGATTGGATTTTCCATCTGGAATTTCTCAGTAGCAGCCCGGAGCCTGGATGTGTGCCCGGTGGATGGCAATATGCTCGCCCCCTATTACATGAGACTTAAACATAACTGGTGAAATGTGGCTGCTCCCCTGCCTAACCATTCGGGGAAATACAGGCATGATGTTATGTAGATAATCGTCAAACTGCCACATAAAAAAAAAAAACCAGAAATAGTCCACAAACCATTTTCTTTTCGCTCACTCAGTCAACACTACTACACAATCACGCCAAAACCATAAACTTTTCAGACGTAATAATTTCAGCCCTTATTTCGTTCATCAGGGTTGTTGACACAAAATGGAGCAGGTTAACGTATCGCGCGTTTGACCTTGACCCCACTAATCGCCGGCCGTAAATCTCAATACCGGCCACATCATGTGCGATGCTGGAATTGTTTCCGAGGTTATTATGGGACAGACGGATGAATAGGTGAAGTGACTCTTTGCTGAGACATTCTTACCGGGTGCTGCACTATTAGAACAATAATTAGAATTAGCAATTAGCAGAAAAAATGCACCAGACAGAAGAAAAATCGTAAATAAATATCTAAAACAACTGTTTGTAACCATTTTCTACTTTAAAGGATTGCTTCTCCCGAACTCCACTTGTAAGCTTGGCCCTTCCACAATCGAATAATAAAGGCCTCTGGCAGAGCTGGTACCATACAGAATATCTCTATGCATAACTGTGCCTCAAAAACCTCCTTAACCTGACGTATTTCTAATTCGCATCAAATCGAACTTCATCTAATATTTTAGTCGAATACGTTTTATCTTAGTTGCGGTTCTATGAGGCATAACGTAGCCAATAAAGATTTTTAATCAACGGCACTAAAATATAGTCCTCCGGATATTTATCGTAAAGTGCACAATCCAAACATCTGAAACATCCACGCGTGCTACAATCTGCTCGAAATTAATCAACTTTGTGAGGTCGCTCCTGTCCAAAGAGACTTTACGTTATCATTTAGTTTTGCATCCCCACTTCTGTCCATCTATGTACCAATATTTTTCAATGAATTTATCCATTCCACAGTTATCCACTTCTTTCACTTTCAAAACAATTCAATCTAGGCTGAAATAAGCACCCACATTGTATAGTAGAACATTGCCCTTCCTTCAACATTTTCATTTCTGTGTTCTATTTTTAAATAACAATATTCTATAATTGCCCAATTCTCTAAAACAAGATCCTACTGTTCACATTGAAAGTAGAAAATATTTTCAGCGCGCGTTTTCAGAATATCAACATAAACATTATCAACTTTATCCTAGTAAACGATTATTTACAGAAAACTGCAGCATACGTCCACAAATTAAAAGAAGACGCAAAAACTAATTACAAATAAAGCCATAAACACACCCTGTAATCAAACGCACGATTACCGCTCACACCGAAACGCCACGCATGACGGTAACCCCTCTACTACATAAAGCACTCAATAAGGCACCACGGGAGTGCATTAATGACATTTTTCACATGTTTCTAGCTCCGATCACAGGTCAAGTTGTGGGGGGCACCCTTGAGGTGGGGGTGGCAGGGGGAGTTGGGGGAAGTTTCTAGAAGGCGCAGATCTCCCGTCAATCAGTTCGGTTCGACGTGACTGGAATGCTATAGGAAAGTTCGCAGACCGTTAAGGCGGTTTTTTTTTATGATCGCCGATTATTTGGCGCGCTGCGGCGGTAATCTCGCCGATGTGTTCGATGCTTTATGTCGTGTTTGTATTGGGTGTGTGTTATGGGTGCGAATTGTGAATGGTTAACTGAAATATTTCAATGGCAGCCGAAACCGTAAGGTTTTTTTTAGTACTTATTTATTGTAACGAAGTTCCTTATCGCACGATACGGACTTGGCGGATGGGGGCTAGGCGAAAAAAAGTGTAAGAATTTTCCGTCATGAATTTCCGTCACGACCCTTTCTTTATTTGTTTGTTTGGTTGAACGCGCTAAATCTCAGGACCCACTGGTTGGAATTGTAAAAATATTTTTGTGTTGCGTAGTGCATTTATCGAGGAAGGCTTTAGGCTATATAACATCATGCTACAACCAACAGGAGCGGAGCATAAATGAACAATGTTGCAAAAACGGGAAAAATATATTCATTTTGAGAGCTTCTATTGCGTGCGCTGCCTAAACGGTTAAAGTTACGCAAAAATCGCGTATGACGGAATTGTTTCCCTTTAAAAGTTCTAAAAAAAAGATAGACATATTATGTCTATCTTTTAAGGTTGACTCAATATAACCCTTTTTATGGTAATCAAATTTGTTCTATGGATGTTCTAACTACTACGAAAGTAACGTTCCAACTGAGTGTTCCACGACACTCACCCATTTTTTTTATTTTTGGTGTTATCCTGGCTTGTAGTCTCTTCGGCTTTCAGCCCATATAACTTTTAATTTCAAAGAATGACTTCTTTTCTGGTTTTTGCTAATGTAAGCGTTCATATTAAAACCAAATACGTTCGCTATGAATCAATGTAGTAGCACAAAAGTATGCTACTTACTAGCAAACAAGCATGCTTTTTAATAGCATGATTGTGTGCTTCAGCCTGAACGTTTTAAAGGTTAGGATGAAATTAAGTAGCCTAGAAGCTACCCAACCCAATCTTATTCCTGCTCTTCCTTAAGGGGGATGCGCCAAGGTATCCCGCGAAATTCAAATTGTCATTAATTTTTTGCAATTTGCAGGTCAGTATATCAGGTTGTATGGTGATCTAAATATTATTCGCGGCCGTATCAAATATTTATTTATAGAATTATAATCATAAATATCATCAATACATCTAAGTTCATATTACCTGAATGACTATTTCATGAAATCATGACATTTGAGGCCAAATCTAAATTTAGGAGTTGTATTTCTGATTCTAATGGTTATAATTCTAGCCATATTTGTTACGGTCGCAAATCATATTTTAATCAACATATAACCTGACACTGACCCGCAAATTGCAAAAAACGTTAGTAAATTTGAATTTCGCGGGCTACCTTACCGCATCCCTATGCATGAACTCAACAAATACACGGTTTCAATTTTAAATCAACCAGGTACCGTACCACTTTATATGAGAGAACTAGTTTTTCCAAAGTTTATTATAACGACGAGGATATCTCGGCTTACTTTAACAATAAACACAGTTTAGGCTTTAAACTCCACAGTTAAACTTAAGTTAGCGCAAAAATTCTTACGAACTTGGCATTAAGTTCGCGTCTGACTAAATATTAGATTTTCCCTGCGAAGTGTATTTTTATAAGTGTTTATTTTAAGAGAAATGTTTTTTTGTTTTTATAGAGTAAGGCTTATTTTTATTTTTAAGAATAGTTCCTGCAGTAAACTAAGTTTGACCCAAGGGAGGATATTTCCGTATGTTTTCTTGATGATTTCCTGAAATCACGTATTTAGGAAAGAACTCTAGAATTTGCTGTAGGTACGGTTCAAAGTTTTACCTGACTTTGTTTTGATTTCACTTAAAAAATATGTACATAAAATCAGGCTTTTTCCTATTTGTACTCTACAGTAATTATTTTTCTTGATTTTCATTTTGAGATATTATCTTTAAAAAAAAAACTATTTGGCGTAACAATAATTTCTTAAAGTTTGATGTCATAACCGCGACGCGTCTACGCGATATTCGTCGACACATCGGCGACAGCTTGTCACGCGTCACGGCGACACCGCGGCGAGAAACGCGTGCACTCACCAGTCACCGGACCCCTCTAATAACATTTTTTTGATGGATGTATAGTACCTACCGGGTTTTTTATAACACTAATTTAAAAAAATACCAAGCAGACTTCGAACTGTCCGGTAATATCAAAATAATGGGAAACTTCATAAAAAATAAATGTTGGTAAAACCATAATGATTTTGTGATTTGTTATCTTAATTAATATAATTTGGAGAAAAATTAAACAAACATCTGTAATTGATTCCGGATTATAGTTGATAATATCGTATAAAGGTCGTCGATATTAGGTATGTCGATTACGATCATTAACATTTGAAAACCTAAGCCGTGACAGTGACAAACACTTTAAAAAAAGAACCAGATAAAAAGTTTTTAACCCTTAAACGGCCAGTTTAAAACTAACACTGCAAGTTGCAACCAAAAATGCCGAAAACAAACCGCCATTCGTTCATTCGTTTTTTAAATTCCGTTTACGAACGAATAAAACCGGCGTAAGGTGATCGGTGATCACTCGAAACCGACGTCGCAGTGAATGAACGAACGGATGAATGAATGAATGAGTGAGTGAGTGGAGGGCCGGGGACACCAGTTGATCAACCATGATGCACTCGTGTCCGTCAAAGTCATTCAGAGTGAAATAGGGAGGAGAGAGTTCGAGAAATGATGGTAAATATGCACCTACTTAATATCTATTGCTTTGATAATTTTCCACAAAACAGTATAGAGTATAGTATTATTATTTATATATATTAACTAGACAATATTTTGAGCACCATAATGCTGTACCAAAATAGTCCCGACCTAACTATCGACACATCGTCGTGACAATAAAACAAAAATAAAATTAATATTTGAGCTTTATCATATAAATAACACTTAAATATGCAATATGTATGTCGTTTGCAACTTATAAATTTGACTAGTAGCTATTTAGTGGCATTTACTGCCGGGTGCCCGAACATGTGTCTCATGTGTTATTGTTATATTTTATTAACAGTCGACGATCAAATTTATGTCGATCATAAACGAAATTTACAGAACGTCACGAGCATTTTGCGATTCCAGTGTTAATCTGTCATTTGTAACGGGTTTCTATGGCGTAATTACGTCGACAATCTGTCATGCCCGCCATTATAACACAACTGACATCACTAGTCTTGAGCCAAAGATCAATAAAAACCCGGAAGATATTCCCACAAACTTGCAATATAACTGTGATATGTGACGATTTTTATTGAGCGATTTCTGGATTTTATTTACGTACAGTCGCTCGCAACATGGACTATCGAGCGCACATTAAAATACGTAGCGAATAGTGGTTGTGTAAATCAAAAGGCCATAAAACGCCACAATTCGGCCGGAGCCGACTCCACGCTTGCGTAGCGCTTGATTTATACGCTCGCCGTTTGCCGGTGCGAAAACCTACCTAGTGACGTCACGGCTTTTGTTTTCTGTATTTTTTTTGTACAGACTTTTTTATTGATGGCGTTCAGATAAAAAGTGGCGGTGATAGGGTTACCGTGTTGGGTATTAAGTTTTAAAGAACCGTGTGAAGCCTGTTGTCTGTCATCGTGTGTGGAAGTGACAGTTTTATTAGTCTAAAAGCCTTTGAACGAACATAGACCAGCTGAATGTAAACAATTCAAGCTAGTAAAAGAAAAACAGTTTCTCAAACATTGTGCTGCTGTAAGCTTACATATTATGCAAGTGACACTACGTTTTGATGCGAACCTATAATATTTTAAACCACTTTATCAATGGACACTGTCCAAATTACAGTCAAAACTCCAGTACTTATGTGACTCTCACTGTATTGCATAGTTTATCAACCACGAAGTGAGGTCATTCCTTATTTGACACCACACTAAAAGCCCAAAAAATCTTAACCCACTATCGCCACCTCGAAAAAAATACAACACTTAAAACCAAAAACACGACTACCCTTCGCGCGAACCCTGCACCGCCGAACGTCCAAACTAACCGTGGCATCACAATTTGTGAATGATTTTACGTTCGGTGTCCCGAGCTGGGCCGTCCCGCGTCCTGGCCATTTCATAGCCATTTGTCAGCCGGGCGAAAAAGATGCATGTAGGACCCAATGACTTTTTTTTTCTCTTTTTAGGCTTTTACGCGGATCCATCGACACGTGAAAGTGTGTTAGCGTTGGTAGGGTTTATAAATCTAGTGCGTTGTTCGTGGAAGTTTATAGGTTTTAATTTTTGTGGTTTAAAGTGTGTGACGTGTGGCTATAGATGAATTTTCTAGTGGATTAAGCTGTTCTGTTGAGTTTGGTTTGCCCTATAGTGTAATGAGTAGCATATAAAATGCTTCTGCACCTTACGTGACTTACAAGGACTCAGTCACGTCTTGATATATCTATTGTTTCATAAATCCTCTGTGTACTAACATCATTTCTATCGCCCTAAAAGTTGACGTACCCAACGTAATGCTGTTGCTCTTAAAATTTAATAAGTGTCACTTACAGCAGATTTACTGCTGCATTTGATTGAAGACAAATTCTCAGTTTACATAAGGCCTCTTTCACACCGTGCCACTCGCCAAACCGAGTGCCACACACCCAGAGAATTAACTTATTGTGACAACAGTTGCCGGCCACACGTGCACTGACGTTACAAAACGCGTGATTGAAGCGAGCCCGCAAAAATGTCGGCCAACGGACCGACGCGCGACGGGCGCCAAACCGCGACCGCCCAATTTATATTTCACTATTATCCACGAGAACCGAGCCGATTTACGATTTCATTATACCAGGCTCCGGCAACTCGGTAACTCGTTGATTTAAAATGCACACGATTTTTGTGCGAAAATATGTGTCGGACGTCGTTTGGCTTCGATTTATTTGGTCGTCAATAAGGTAAAGTTGTCTAGGGTGGGGTGATTGTTGATGTTACGTGTTGGAAAATATGTCTCCTTTTGGCGTTGTCATATTGGGCATTCTAACCAACCCAAGCCTGTGCCCGTGATGAATCAAGATAAATCAATCATGATGAAAATTTCAGCTGTAATCTGACCCTCGATTAAAATGCTAGTTACCATTAAAAGATAATAATAATCTATATGATAAATAGACTCGTACCATAAAATTCGAACAATGAACAACACCTGCTAAATCCTATAGCTACATGACGTGGTCATATGAATTAAAAATGTAACCACCATTTATCATGTCGTTTCAAATAATACCAACGGAACACTTTCTTGAGTAAAGAAGGTGTTTAAACTGACCTGCCAGTCACTTGTCGCTGGTTGTCACTTTAAATATTTTATTGCCATCGATTTACATTGACAACGTGTCGTATATGAGTGGAAGCCTTGTGTTTGCATGCATTATGAAGCTTGACCGTAGTATCGTTACATAAATCAAATAATTTCCTTGACAAATAGCTTTCTTTTTTCTTTTTAAGCGAACTAATTTTAGCCATTATTCTTTTTAATTAATTTACTTTCAATCGTTTCTTTCTCATTGTAATTTACAATGTTTAAGGTTTTACATCATTCAATAAGTACAAAGTTATAATCTAACAGTTATATCGAATATGATTAAAGAACATGTGCAGAACTAGCATCAACATCCCACAATAAGACAAAACAGTACCCCAATCCAGCAGTTTTAATTTCCCAACACAAAGGGTATGACTACACTCTATGCAATGGAAATAATAAAAAATAATTTATCCAGACGCCTCTCCACGCTACATAAATAATCATTACGAAACGCATTCAGACACAATTACATACTTGGGGATGGCTCGTTAAAAATCATATTCTAAGGGCGGGTACAGACGGGGCGACCAACTCCCTGCTTGCTGTAATGTGTTAAAAGCATTAGTGGTGAGACTTAGAATATATCGTTTTTTGGAATTGGCTTGGCTGTTTTAAGTCTTTATATTGCCTGTAAAATAAGAATAAAAATTGCTTTTGTCTTCTGTGTAGGCTCCAGCTATTTAACGTTAACATAGATAGCCAAAGATTAGCCAGTCTGCTAGATACTAATCTTTCTCTCATTAATAGAATGGAGCTAACTGGTCAAAGAGCACAGTACTAAATAAACATTCCTGTTGTAAATATGTAGGTACACATAGGTATGTTTACTTTTCTTTCGTCTCATGGAAGCTCTTTTTTATTTTTTTATTTAAAGGTCTAAACGATTACTGAAAAACAAACATTTCATTCATTCTAAAGACTCATTTAGAAACTTCATCAGCATAGTGCACTGTTTATCCCACTCTCACAATAATTCACAGAATATAACATTTTCGCAACACCACAAACTATAAAACACTTCAAGTCCCAACCACTTTTACTTTACACTCGCACATAAAAAGTCGCCACCGAAAGTCGCTTAGCGTACAAACGGCTGCGAGGTGAGGCCACCCCCCGTTGCCAGTTAACACGGTTAATAATAGGCTCCTTACCCTCCCGCGCCTTATCTGCAGTATTAAACCATAAAACATTATAATTTACAACGCTATGTCGCTGGGCTATGACGTTCCACAGGCTCTCAAAGTTTACGCGTTTTTACTGAGAGCGGGAGAAGGGTTGAGTTCAATGTGAGTGAAGTTATGTACGATTTTTTTAAATTTTTCGTTCGAATTCCTGTATTATTTTATGGATTGGAGTGATTGTTGATTGGTCAATATTTTTGGACAATTTCTATCACATTTTGTAAACTATGTAGTGGGCCCTTAGGGATTGTTTTCATATTATCAGGAATATTATGTTATTAAAGCAGTTGTGATAAAATATCTAAGTTTGTAACTTATCTTGCAAACTTACAAGATTGGCATTTCATCAATCTTTTCGCCTTTGTTTTCTTTGTTTCGCAGTCCATTTTCTTTTTCTCTAATTTTCATAACTGCGAAAAAACACAAGCTAATATTTCAGCATCATCCATTCCAAGCCAAAATTACAACAAAAACAAACAGGCAAAAATCCACAATCCTATTTACAAACAAAATATCCTCATTCAAAAACTCTTTATCATAAATTCCGTTACTCAACCCATATTTTAGTCTCCCACCCTAAACTTTGGGAGCCGTACTGATACTTAAAAATAACGAGATGCCAGCAAATATTGTAATAACCCCTCTGTCGCGTATTTAGTTCCAAACCATTGTTTTAATAATCTTTCTTTGCTGATTCCGCTCCATGTGTTTGCGACCTCGTCAATATACTCGCCCCCCTGTTTACATTCCATCGATATATTCTTGCAAATTTCACTTTCCCATCCCTAAATATGTTATGTGTGTAATAGAGTTTGTGTTAATGGGTGTTTGTGTGTGTTTAGGCATTACGTGTGTGTTCTACGTTATTATCAAAATGTCGGCGTTTTGTTTTTCAGGACCTGTTATTGCTATTGGTGTTTTATTTGGCCGAATTACACTTTTGATGTGTTTGAGCAATATTTTTTGGGTTTTTACTGGCTTTGATAGTAGTAAACTTAATGGCTAACAACATGTAAATTACAAATCTTATTTATAATTATAGAGCTTTTTTTCTACTAGTTTCGTTGTTTGAATTAGATCCAATGAAACCTTGGTTTTTGGCTGCAATTTAAGGCGTTTATTGGCCAATAAATAATTCGTCCACCTCAAGATCACCTTATTATCCTCCAATCATAGCCTCACATTACGAACCATATCAGAACAGCTCGGCTTACACTCCTCAAACACTGATAGCGTCTGAACGACCCAATAAAAAAGCAAATATCAACAATCAGACGAACTATAGAAGTAATCCGGGCTTTGTTTGCGGGTACGATTGTACCTAATATTTACAATATCTTGTAGATAAAGTGGGCACGTGGGACGCAGAGAGTGGCCGCCGTCTTAACTCGGTTGCTTTATACGAAGCTTCTATCAATATTGCATGTTAATGTCCGCGGGTAAGGTACAAGCGCGAGCGATTCGGGAAGGCGTTCGCAATCTGATTTGATTAGTAACACTTTATTTTTACGATACGATCTGGAAAAGATTGGGTTGAGATCAAAACGGAAATTGATTTATGCATTTTTTAGGGGCGAAGATTTTTTCATAGCTTGTTCCACTTTCAGTAGAAAACAGTGTTGCTTGAACCCTTAGGTAGAACAAATATCAAGTTGATACCTTGAAAATGTATATCTTCTTTATTCGGATACAAAAACAAGATAGCAAAATTATTTATTACGTACAATCATTGTCGTTGTCGCTGTGAACTAATATTCTGTTCAGTTTATTGAAGTGAAAACTTCTTTAAGCGCGTTGAGCACTTTTTGGATGAACAAAAATCATGGAACTCGCGTCATCGTCACCGAACACTTTCCATGAGCTATATGCACTTATACTGTGTATATATGTGTACTTTTTGGGTGAACAAAAAGCGTGAAACTCGCGTCATTGTCACCGTACGCTTCGACGATACAATTCACAAATTATTTAGTTTTCACTTCTATCGGCAGTGCCCAAAGACTGCCCCACATTTTTTTTTACTCTTCAAATTTTCCGCGAGTATACAAGTTCAGATTCTGTCAAATTCACCTGTGGTCACGCACATCCATAATCCAATCTTGTTACTGTGTAAAAATAATTCCTTTTTATTTTTTTACGCTCACGAAAGCTATCTTGGTACCTTAGTGCGACCTCTGGGCCTCTCGCCCATGCCTTGCTCCCTCGCCCACCCGCACTCTTTATCGTTCGGTGCGTTTGCCGAGATTACTGCAAATCTACTGATTGCGACTCCAGAACTATTGATACAGGCATTAACTTCGCATCGTTGCGTTCGCGTAACGTCCACTAATCTGTCCTAATGTTTGCTTTTGTTTCTGTAAATTTACTTTAGTTGGACTTGTACCCCTTATCGTGTGATGTGCCCGCTGATTGTAAACTCTATAGGATTTCTTTTATTTGACTGCTTTAAGCGAGAGCTACAAGGTTATCTAATCCTTTTGTTACGCGTGTTTGTGTAGTATCATACGACGTGAAGGACCAAATTTTTTTTTGGAGCAGATTAACTTCAAGCCTTAGATAAATATTCACTTCAAGCGAAGTATGAATTAATAATCTGACTTTTAATTAATCTCTGTAGTAAAAGAATTCACAATTTTCCATGCTATGAAAATGTTGTGTAATAAATGGCAACTATGGCGTTTAATTTTTAATAAAAAAGCCTAAGTTATGACAGTGCTATTTAGAAAAAGCACGACACTTTATTTAAAGAAAATAACACCGACCCCAAAATCCTTGCATTCCACACGCAGCCGTCTTTCAATCTCTTCACAACACTTCACTTACCTCTATTGACACTTCATTCAACGCACTCACACAAAACGATCCCTTAGAAAATAGAAAAAAACAAATATCGAATCCCGAACGATAGAGATCCACTCGCCGGCTTAGATAAGTGTTGCTAGTATTGGACAGGTATCATTATGCGGGCATACTTAGCCGGAAGGTAAGGGGCCGACTGGGCGAGAAGGGGGTAGGGGGGAGGCAATTTAATTCTGTCCACGTTCTAATAATGACCGTCATAATTCGTTCAAAGTGTCCGGTCTGGGACATTTTCGCCCCCCGCGCTCTCGCCCGGTTGATTCCTTTGCATTTTCCCCCCTTAATTCCATTTTCATGCCACCTTGCACACATTTGCGCTTCATCTGTAGATTGTGTGTGTGTGTGTGTGTTGTTATGTTGTGTCTTGTAATCGCAGCGAGAGGGTTATGTTCTGTTGAGTAAGAGCTTTTGGCAATGATAATGGTGCGGCTTTTTAAATGTTTTTTGTTTTGATAAAATATATATTTTTATATCACTATTACTAATAATTATTTATGTAGATATCTACGGTGTGTACTAAAATGATTAGGTAACTGATACAGTAACCACCTGTACGGCAATTTCATCATGAATATAAATCGCCCTTTGACTGCTGTTCAGTCAATTTCAAGTAAAAATAGGGTTCGACGACCACATCTTTTGTATATCTCTAATCACTATAAAATTACCAATACGTGTAGATAAAAGTACCCCTTATCAACTATCAGTCTGCTTTCATAAATTTTTGACTCACGAAATTATAATCGAAGTCATCAAATCCGATTACATAGTATCTGTTGCTAAGTTGCTTGTTATCAACCGCAAAATGACACATTGGAAAAAGTGTCACTAACAATATATTGTATTGACGTAAGTAATACATTAAAGCATATTTAGAAAATGATCAATGGCTCGATATGGACAGATAAAAAACCGCTGAATATAATTTATACAATAGTCCAACGGGCACGCCTCCAAGTAGTGATCGTGAATTTGAATCCTAAAACAAACCTGAACTTTGTTCTAAGACTTAGATAAGCCTTTTTTCCACATATCTCTGTAGGAATGTGCACCATGTGTTACAATCCCAAAAAATAAACAAAAACAATTTTTTACCCTAACAAACCCACTGCGAAAAAGGACACGAAAAAATAGAACAATAAGCATTCGTCATTTTAATCCGGGCCACACATTAAAAAGATAATCTCACGTTCTCCCTCAAGTCAAGCGCCATCTTGGATATGTGTATGTGTGTGTGTTCTTGTGTGCGTGTGTGTGCGCACGTGTGGCGGGCTTTATCAACACATGTAGCTAATATTAAGTTTGATTTATATCTGTTATATCGTAAATGGATTAGGGAAACGTCCCTTTGGTACAGTTGCGTACTAAAGTGGATCTAATGTCGTCGTTTTATGGGTACGCGTAATTGGCGAGGTCTGTCTGTTTGTGTAATTAACGCCGGCCATATTTAATTTGTTTTGTTTTTTTTTTCAGGTACGTTAGCGAGTTTTGGGTGGAGTACTACTAATGTTAGTAAGTGTTTTCTGTATTTTATGAGGACATTTTGGGGAACGGTTGTTTGGCGAAAAGAAAAGCTTTTACATAAACATAATAAGGATCTAAATGATAGTTTGTCAAGAGAGGCAAGTATCTTTTAGATACGTTTGCTAAGGGTAGAGTAGAAGGGAGTGAAAATATCATTAATATTTATTTACCAAATTAAATTAAAAGTAAAACTGTCAAAATCTTGAGGTTTCAGTAGAGTTTGTCTAGAAAACTTTAGATTTCTTCTGTACAGAAGAAATCTAAAGTTTTTTAGAATATTTTAGATAGATCTAAAGTACATAGATTGGAAAACACAAATAACAAAACATACTTAATAATTACAGGAAAAACTATTCAATAAATATTATGTTATGTAAATAATTATGTTGCAATAGTTATGGTATTACATAAATTATTATAAATATTTGAACGGATTAATTACTAATCAATCATAATATTTATCTAAACGGAGTTTCTGATGACTAATAAAATTAATTACGATTGATTGTTGAGTGACGCACGCCGAATTAGGAAAGGGTTAAGAAGAAAAAAAAAAGAATTTATAAAATATTTGTGTTTAAAAAGCTGCTCTCCCCTAACTAAAACTCACTAAAATAATGAACATCACTAACAAAAACTCCTAACAAGCAAAACATCGATGTTTTTAATTCAAACGGTCCAAGTAATTAGGGTCCGCACACATTACTGCTATCGACGGCGCGTCGATGTTTACGATTTTTAATTAGAGCGCTCCGTCGATACGATACGTGACGCTGTGCAGTCCGCTTTATTGTGTGCTAGTCTTTGTAACGACACTGCACAATATTCATAGTAGCGCTAGGTTTAAGATGAACAAAGTTGTTTATGAGGATAGGACAGTAACCGTAAAAACTTTAAGTTTTAATTGAAAAAAATATAGGTAGAGCTAACTTGATTTCAGCAGCTTTTCGGTAAAGGTAATTTTAACAGTGAAAATGTTGACAATTACCAACTACGAGTATGCAATGCTAAAAAAACGCAACGAATGAAACTGTTAGCACATTTTCTAAATTAGTTTTCATTTGCTTTTCCTCAATTTGTGTAATTGAATTATCACGCTTTACGAAAACTTCAAAACAAAAGCAATAAGAAGATTCTACATCACCCATCTTTTGCCATCACGTACCAACGTCGCATTAAAACGAGACACAAAAAATCGCCATTTAACCTCTCTGGAGTGGATCGTTTGCATAATTAATGTACGTAGATATTGGACATCGGCGAGCGACAATAGTGTGTCCTCGCATCTATAAAAGAAAAAATTAAAAAAACAATTATTTAGCTCCCCAAGTTCACTAAATAGGTTTTATTCATACGGCATAAGTGTCTGGTGTATAAATTAGTTCGTACAGTAATTGCAATAAATAAAATGCTAATTGTTAAAGGTTTTTAGTTTGTTTTTAATTTAAGAATTTTAACACACTTGCTAACGACTTTGGTTCGTGATTTACTGTATTAGTGTACTAACATTACTTTTGCTTAAAATAAATAAACTTTTTAATAATATTGAGATGCGAATGCAAATGCTTCGACGGGGGATCTTAAAGGGTCAGTCAATTAAAGGACATGCCGATACAAAGTCAGGGCAGGCTTATCAAATGAAGAGTATTGCCTTTAATCTTAATTTGAAGTTATTTTGTAGATTAAAACTTAGAATTACTCGCATTTTGAAACTGGATTAAATTGCTTTAAAATTTAATGTTACTGTTGCAGTTGCTTACTAACAGTAATTTCTGGATTTCTTTAATGTCATGATTGCTACTATATTTTTTTCACGTATTAGTTGTACTTTATTTTAATGTTACTCATTGTACGCAGAACAATGAGCACCTTCCTACATTTTATTCCAGATTAGCTATTAATACTTTCAGAAAAACATCATCAATTTACTCATAAATGCCGGATGCATCCCGAAACAATATACTTAATTTCCTTAATTACACAAACATCTCTAATTCACTTAAAAATAACAGCACATTCATTCATCGTCAAAAAGTCAGTCAACAAAACAAAACACAGTACCGCACCAGACAGAACGATTCAATTTTCCACAAAATCACGAACGAATTAAGAAAATGCATTCGAAGCGAAGTTCGTCAAAAGAAAACCAAACAGTGGAGAGACATTCCGTCCACTGAATACAAAGAGGGACAACGGGGGTTAGGAGGGGGGTGGTGGGGGAGAGGACACAAAAAACATTTGCTTCCACTAACGAAACAATCGCAAGCATAATTGATTTTAACGTGGAGTAGACTGCAAATGAAGTTGAAGGAGGAAGGGACTCGAAGTCTCGACTTCTAATGTGGCCAGGTGGGACGGGGATAGGTTTTTCTTGAGGATTCGGGATGTAATTACTTATTAAAAATCTCTGTAGGTAAAGAATGTAAGTAGTTGGTTCTGTCTGAAGATTGCAAACGTGACTCGGAGTTGCATCGATCGTGACGTGTGACTTTTAGATGAGATTTGATTGATTTCATGCTTGTTATGGTAAGGAGTAAAGGAGTATGTAAGCAGGAGGCGTTCTGTAGTTTCTGCCTACCCCCATGAGAGGAAGGCGTGAGTTTGTGTATGTATGAATATTCTTATTTGTACAGCTTTTTATGAATAACACAGTTTTAGATTTGGGCACTTTTCGCTCCATTTGATGCAGAGCCCATGTCAAAATGGGGAATTATTACCTTACCATTTTTTTTTAAATCCTCAGTGTTTTCGTCTATACCTTATCTTTGATGAATAGAAAGTATTTTTATTTCTGTCAGCTATGTTTATTTTTAATATTAGTTAGTAGGTATATCTATTTATGTAGAAAACTTCTTTTAATAAATTAACTAACAAACTATTAAAATTAAAATATAATATAATAATATAGGTACCTTAACTTAATGCAAAACATTTTGCTTATACCTTCAAAGACCTGCATTTCCCACCCACCCAGGCAAAATAACAATTAAATTCTAAATAGAAAAAAGCAGAACCCACCTCTACTTCACCAGCATTTCCTTTATATTGTCTCAGAGCAATAACCGTTGGGAAACTTTACACAATCCAGATAAAACCAACTGAGTTGACTCCGGCTGCTATAATCAAGAACCATGTACCTGATTTAAATATGTACACGGTCTCCTCGATGTTGCATTAACCCGACTGATTCATTAGTGTGTTGAAAAATTCCGACTTGTTGGTGCTGCTGCTGTTGGCTTCGAAATTGGCACGTACCGTGTTCTTTGGATTAGAGATCGCTGGTCTGTAATGAGGTGCGATTGTTTTGAATATTCTTGGCTGCGCATTGTTAATTAACATGGGAGGAATTTGTGGTTCTGTGTGGATTATTAGAGGGCTTTACTTATTGATGTAGGTATAGATATTTCGATGATTTGAATGGGTTTGATTTCGTTTCAGGGAGCTTATTCCTCTAAGTCCATCAACGAAGATACGGGCCCGTCTGCAACTAGTTCGATACTTAGAACCTTACTCCCAATTAGGTAACTTTTACGGACGGGACGAAAACACATCGCGAGTAAGGACAACTGTCAACTCGTGTTGTCATTAATTTTTAGTTTGGGCCGCGGACTAGTCTTATATCCGTAAATGATAAGGAGTATTAGGAAATGATCGTAACTTCGGGCGAAAGAAACAGACAGATAATGTGTCTTGAAATTCTTTGTTAGATACAGCTACTTAGTATTATGTTGATTATCAGAAGACCATAGTAAATTATTCCAATTAACCATAAAGAACAAAGAATTCAATACTCTCGCTTTCCACAATTAAAAAACAAACAACATAAAACACTCCAAAATTTATTCAACGCAAACAAAAAGACAGACACTGAAAACATCAAAGTATCTAAATAAGGGCCGACACAGACCGGCTACCGCGCGACGCGCACGATCGCCTAAATATTCCGATTCTTCGGCCGCAGCGATTCATACGCGATGCATGAGCTAGATAGCCAATTTGCTGTACTGCTCGTCCATTTCACTCGCGATTCTCGAACGTAGATATGGTAATCTTGAAAAAGTTGCGGTGTAGTCGCCCGCGATTGGGTACCAGGCCTTAGGGCGTGGTGGGGTAGGTCAGTTCATTGGGATGAATAATTTATAATGAATTATGGTAATGTTGGATTGACGATCTGGTGGTGGAGGAGTGTGATTCAGTGATGGTTTTCTGTTTGTCATATGAACGTGGGCAGTTGTCTTTCGATGTTAAAAGGTGTTTTGGTTGTGCAAGTGCAGTGTTTTATATATTCCTTGAATTGAATGAAAATATTCTTTAGTTTAAGATTTTTTATTAGCATTTTTGTAGAAGAATCCTTTGGAATGAACCAATCATACAACCGATATTTTAGATTTTACCTGATTTGAAATTCATTGCACTGCGTTTGTCAAACAATTATTTTGACAGCCTTCACATCAAAAACACAACCCGCCAGCAAATCAAAGTACCAATTAAATTCAATGAACTGAAATCATCGGACTTAACCCTCCCTCTGGCGCACAGCCGTGTGATCACGTCGCGCTCCCAGCGGCTGGCGTCTTACGTCAATAGCAGACGTCTTGGACGTGCTGATGCAACGTTGACCAACCCCCCGCCGTCCCGGGGGCCCACGGGGGCCGGGGGCTCATGGGGGCCACACGTAGGCCTGCACCGCCCGCCTGAATACTAATTATCAATTAGACAACGGAGTCCGGGTCTTTCAGGGTTGGTGTTTTCAGGAGTTGGGTAGTGGATGTAATGTTTTGGTTACAGATTATAGAATAGTTTTAGTGGGACAGATGAGTTGTAGTTTTGCTCTATTCAAGAAATTATCAAAAATAGCTTTGTTTTCAATTGCTTTCATGCATCTAGAACCGTCTAATCCAAATACTTGTAATAATGTCATAAAAACATATTTTTGTGCGCTTACATTGCTAACGCTGGCTAAACCTTACGAGATAGATCAAAATAATGTACTACGGAATTGTATATCTTAAAAAGGTCTACAGAAAAGTCCGCGATGGTATATTTGTGTATCTAAGGATAACCCACAGTAACCATTTTTATCTTTTACATATTACTAAAAAAAAATGTTATTTACAAAGCTATTTTAAACCATACAGTATTAATTCTTATCCAATTAAATATGTTTGCTACGTTGTGCATTTAATGTAGATCAAAATTGCCCTTTACAGCATATCATTAAAATTAATATGTTAGAAGATATCACAGATTTAAATGTGTTACATCTAACAATGGGGGTCGATATAGACCACTTTAGAACAACAAAGTTGAAGGAAGGAAGTTATGTAGACAATACATAAAATCTCGAATGAGCTTCGTAGCGACAATCTTTTACCTTTTTTGACCCTAATATTATTACATAATTTCAGAGAAGGGTTTCGAAATGCATGTATGTTATGCATGTTTACTCCATGGTCTTGCATATCAACAAATAATTTGAATCAGCTTTCAAGAACAGAGCTCTAGTCGACAACAGTTTTACAGCCTGAGCTTTACTCAAAAAGTCGTTAAAATATGTAATGAAAATAAAACAATAATATTGCCATTTGATTTCAGTAATTATACTATATACTAGTACATTTTGGCGCCACACTAATTGTATTTTATCTAACTGAATATCTGTTAAAGCTATAAATAAGTAATAAAACTCTTTGATGTCGGTTTTGACAATAAATAATGTCGATAAAGATTGCAAGATGCAATTAATTAAATATGCATAAGCAGTAAAACTGAATCTCTCTTGAAATACAAAAAAAAAGTTATAAGGCATGAGCGGTAGCGATTCAAGAGTTTGGAACAAGAACCAGTAGATGTAATTATTCATTTTGTCCTTTTATCTTCCTGATTCTCCATCCATTCTAGATTACTTGAACAAGAGAGTGTTAATACTTAATACTCAATTTCGGAACTTTACTCATGACTTAATTGTTTATCAAATTGAATACCAACATAAATTGTCCTTAAATTGACATCACAACTAATTTTTTGACAGTTATGTGAAAAGGCTATAACAGAAAATTGTGTCGACATTGGCACTCATTACTATAGAGAAAAATAGAAAACAGAATATTGACGTAGTGTATCAATTTAATAAGCACTTAATTTACCCGGCTTTAAATACAAAGGTGAAGAAGGACAAGACGAATTTAGACAGTAGATACATATTGTGTGAATTAAGGGGGCCGAGTCCAACCCGCAATCAGTTTACATCTTATACTAAACACCAAGCTGCTGTAAAGGCAGATTACCGCTTAGGACTTAAAGGCTCCTACAAACAGGCGCGACACACGACGCGACATCGCGACATAAAGGCACCGCTCATCGCGCGACGAGCGGAGCCTTTGTGCCGCGCTGTCGCGTCTCGCGTGTCTTTGGAAGCCTTACATCATATTTTTAACTGTTCGACTCGATCCGTTCGACGTTTACAAAGCTGACTGACCGATCAGGCTACACTTAGATTTACATACAATAATGTTGTATGGAAGTTACACAGTTGCGAATATTTAAATTTTAATGTAGGTAATGTATGAATAGGAATCGCGTTTATAAGTCACGATTTGGAATGTATCAGTGTCTGCGGAAGGCTTTAAATTGTATAGTTTGTACATTTGATTGTATGTGTATAGCCTGTCTGTTCAAGGTAATCCACGAAATTGAAATTGAAGATGTTAAGAGCCTGGTTTAAAAGAAGGAAATCGTAACGTATAGGAATCAGATTCACTTTCAATTTAGGTATTCCACCCATCAAGACACAAAAATATTATTTTTTGTTAAAATGACTCATGATAATTGATGTTGCCACTATGTGATCGATGAAATCTGATTGTTACTGCAATCCATTAGGAAGGCAGTTTTAAATGAAAATAACTAGTAGGTAACATTTATGAATAAGTACTTAGTTTAAACATATTCCGATATTCACTTTTAAACGAATCAAATAATGTCTCAAACTAATTTTACATTTTCTAACGCCTTACAAACATTCCTTCCTTCCCAATTTAAACCACAATAAAATCCATCAAATTAAATCAACACCTCAAACTCGTATCGTGTCCGTCGCGTGACATATAAGGACGCTAACTCATTCATCTCTTGATTGATATACAACGCGTCGCCTTCCGGCCTTTCCTTTAGTTCATACGACTTTTTTATATAAATTTATCATCTTCAAGATGAAACGGGCGCCATCTTTGATTCGTGACGTGATTGAGTGGTCCTGCTTCCGTTTTAATTAACACTATAATATATTTTTGGGTAATTTTGAGTTTTTGTGGGTTTGTAGAGACTACGATTAGATGGTGGTGATTGATTTTATAGAATTTTATTTGGTCATATTATTTTTGTATTTAAAGGTGTTAATTATTGGGATGCATTGACAACTTAGATTAGTGATTACATTTGGTATATTACACTCATTCATAAAGAAACAACTCTCGACAATCCGCTTTATCAAACAACAATGTAAAAAAAATACCATTTCATTTACCTACAGCAAGTTGTCAGGGAGTTAGATTTTTGACGAAGCAGTACCATCCTCGAAGTAAAATGTAGATTTTAAAGTTGATATTAACTACTGCACATGTAGTACCTGGTAACTTCTGAAACATCAAGCTGTTGAGTCGCCGCCTTAAAATAATAGGTCTTTACCTATGAAATTGCCGTTTTGTATGAAAAAATTTAAACGAATTTTTTTCATGAATTTTTTATTTGTATTAATCGAAGTAATCACCCATGCAATCAATGCATCTTTGCCATCGCAGTGGCAGTTTATTGATGCCCTTCTTAAAGAAATCAGCTGGACGGGAGGCAACAAATTCTTCAAAGGCATTTTGTACTGCCTCTCGGGTATTAAATTTTTTTCCCGCCAAGAAGTTATCC
This sequence comes from Griposia aprilina, assembly GCA_916610205.1. Taxonomy (NCBI): domain Eukaryota; kingdom Metazoa; phylum Arthropoda; class Insecta; order Lepidoptera; family Noctuidae; genus Griposia; species Griposia aprilina. The sequence continues at coordinate 22,801,074 of OU744295.1, read as the reverse complement.
AAATTCTGGAAAAAGTAGTAGTCTGTAGGCGCAAGGTCTGGTGAGTAGGGCGGATGACGGAGAGCTTCCAACCCCAGTTCTTGCAACTTGGAGACCGTCTGCTGTGCAGTATGAGGTCGCGCGTTGTCGTGCAGGAGCAGCGGAGACGAGCGATTGACCAATGCTGGTTGGAGATGCGCCAGCTTCTCCATCATTGTGTTCAGTTCTTCACAGTACACATCTGCAGTAATGCTCACCCCGTTTGGTAAGAAGCTGTGATGAATCACACCGGCGCTAGACCACCAAACAGTGACCATCACTTTTCTAGGGGTAAGTTTTCGTTTAGGGCATTGTTTAGGTGCTGAACCAGGATCCAACCAACTTGCTGAGCGCTTACGGTTATCAAACAGAATCCATTTTTCATCGCAGGTAACAATGCGGTTCAAAATTCCTTCATTTGTGTGTCTGTTGAGCAGTGCAAGGCACGTCTCGACGCGTACTTCGCGCTGGCGATCATTGAGTTCGTGGGGCACCCATTTGTCAAGCTTTTTTACCTTGCAAATTTGACGCAAATGGACCAATATTGTTTTGACGCTAACGTCGAAAGCTGCTGCTAATTCAGCCGTAGATTGTGTATCATCAGCTTCCACAATCGCCTTTAATTCGTCATTGTCGACCAAAGTCTTCGGACGACCGCGAGGTTCATTTTTCAGGTCGAAATTTCCAGAACGGAAGCGAGCAAACCAATAACAGGTGGTGCGTTGGTTTGTAGTGTTAGCTCCGTAAACGTCGTTGATGTTGCGTGCCGCTTGTGCCGCGTTGCTGCCACGACGGTACTCATATTCCATAATTACTCGAATTTTTAACGTATCCATGATGACGAAAAAGATTGAAATGCGATGAAAATGTAACACTAATCAATAAAGAAATGACTACTTTTAGAAAAAAAAATCCATGTTTTTAAAATAAAATTAATTTGAAATTAGAATTCTTAGCCAAACAAAAATTATTTTGATTTGAAATGGCCAGTACTGCAGAACGGCAATTTCATAGGTAAAGACCTAATAAGATGGGGTCAGAAAATATTTTACGAAGAAATGACACATAAATCAAAATATAATTCTATCAAAATAAAATTTAGATCCGTATAATATAATGATAAATAATATTTTATATTGAATCTTGGTGAGACTGAGATTTTTATTAGATTATAAAATAAATTCTTTCACACTGGTTTCATAAATTAAAATATTTAGTTCTAAGTGTTTCCATTAGTTCCAATAATTTCGATCATTTTACGAGTCATTTCATATTTATTTCAACGGTTTGTAATTAACGTACGGTTGTCTATCTATAAAAGTTAAAAAGCTTTTAAAAGTTTAGTGGGCAGGTTATTTTATGGCAATTATTAGAGATATTTTAATTAGTAGCAAGTTTGTTTCCCCAAGCCAAGGTTCATTTAGTAGTAGTAGCACTCGGGTGACAATGATTTTGTTAATTTCACATTAGATATTCAGCAATGAACTATTTGTTTACTTACTACACCGAACATAATTCCACGTATATAAATAAAAAAATACGTATTGAACTTAATTTTTGTTAAAATTGCCATGCATTTGCGAAAGGGGTTCTGGAGGTTAGTGCGAAGATACTGATGTGTTCAAATAAATTAGTTTATTACTACCGTGTGTCTGCAATTGTAACAACACAATGATAATTATATTATATCGTCTCTCGCATGACTAAATGTCCTATCTAATTTTTAGCTGATTTGATTTAGGACAATTACATTTTTCTATTCATGATTCTTTGCATTTTTCACTAACCGTCGATTACGTCGTTTAACATAGAGCTACGACGGTTACTGAAAAATGAAAAGAATCACGAAAAGAAAAATGCAGTTGCCCCAACTCAAATCAGCTAAAAAATGAGATAGGACTTTTAGTCATGCGAGCGGCGATATGTGTAGAAAACGTGTGCATATCCGTATACCACACAATATCCATAAAAAATTAAACCAAACATACCAATAACCCGTAAAGAAACACTTAAAAAGCAATCAAACAGAAATTTAACAACAATGAAATTAATCTACCGTCGTACGCAATAAAAGTACTCATATAAAAATCATTGGGAACATTTAAAAAGACATACTATCAGATTTCTTGTCGTAAAAAAAGTCATAAAAATGCCTCTTTTGACAGAGTTTTAATGATCCACTAAACATAATGATATAAAACATTATATCCGGATTGTTAACACGCAAGGTCAATGAACTGGGCTTTATTGATGATCAGGGGGATGATGGAAAATGTGCCTTGATGTGACACAGTTAAGAACTAATAACAAGGTTGAAGAGATGTCTAAGATCTACATAAATTTCTGCCTGTAAAAGTTTGTGTAGGTACGTTAACGCGAATTCAATTTAGGAGAATGATAATCGAATCGGTACCAGTCAGTCAACGCAGCTTACAGCACTGCAGTGTTAGATATACATCCTGTAATAAAAATGTTCTCCTGAGTATAATATAGTATAATAAAATACCCGATAGTATAAAAATATGCCCCTATCAAAGTTTAAGAAAGCTCTCACTTCGCTATTAATTAAAAAATGTTATTATACTGTTGTAGATTTTATAAATGATATTTTTTTTATTTTTTGTTAATTTGTTTTATTTAATTTTTAAGTATTTTAGTTTTTAATTTCATTTTACATAATATTTGTACGACTTCACGGCAAAACATAGCGCACAAATATGTTAACCTAATAACACCTATAAGTAAATACCTATGTTTTACAAATAAATATTCTGATTCTGAGTAATTTCTCTCTCCTGAGTAACTTCGTGTAAACTCAGAACTAGAATATACCTATCAATGTTAAAGGAAATCGTTCACTAGAGAGCGAACTAACTAAAGGTGTAAGTGAAAAACAGGAAATTCAAATTACTTCAACACGATTTATTAGCAAAGATAAAATCATGCAGCAGTCTGTTAGTCTCTATTTCTATTAACACATTTCGTTCAAAGTCCTGCCGCAGATGCACTCAAAACTTCGCGTTACAAGCCCACGTTACATCAGAATGCCTAGCTTTGCAATTCCATGGCTTCTTTACAAACAAAACTACGTCATAACCCTAAACAGGCTATCAAAAACGGCTCAATATTGATAAAAAAAGGCATAAAGACACGGCGCCTCAATCGGAAGACACTAAAACTTTTTACGGGCGCGACGACTCAACCGTTTTGGCCATAAATAAAGTATTTCGGACGCAACACGCGCGATTGACGCGGGATGAACTATAAAACATGTCAAAATACGAGCTGTTCGAACAAGTTCGTGAGATAGTGGTAAAGAAAGAGGTTTATTGAGGAACTTACAGCAACTTAGTTGGCTATTTGGATTATTAACTGAAATTCACGAGGCTTTCAATTTTGTGTAATGTATATACTGGCATTAAAAGTACTGTTTTGCATAGCATGCACACACAACTACACAAACACACAAATTGATACGAATCTTTTTTCAAGTGTAGCAAGAAAGGGTAGAACAATAATGTTTTATTGTAAACATAAAGAACTCCACTTCCTGTCTCCAATAAAACAATACGATTAGAATCAATCGCCTTCAAATAAACATTTTCGCTGTTCCCAAGCCCATAATTTACAAAAACATTAGCCTTTAGGACCACATTACCATCACTACACGAAAATTTCGTATCTTATACTTCGGAAATGGTACGAGAACATCGAAACGCCACAATAATAATACGTCAACGCCACTACGCTATCTAAACTGCGTTTGAAACGCTTCCATCAATGTGAGCGCTGAGTGTGTATCGGTGTCCTCATGTCCCGACTCGTGCACTTATTTATTATGTCCGTCTGTTGGCTTGGGTGAGGACTTTTTTGTCTATGATCCTAAAAAAACTGACATTCAATAAAGATGGGAGAAGTCTGAAAGATATAAAGTTTGCAGTAAAGTTCCTGATTTGAAAACTTTTAGACCATATAGGTACCACACAATTGCGTGATTTTGCTACGTTCAGTAATTATAATTATCAGATTTAAGATGATGAGATTGATCTGTCCAGAAAAGCAGTTACCGAATTTTGGATATTATATGTATATGACAATGAATGTTTTGCGTGACTCTTGATGACCCAGATCGTGACGTCATTGCGTGTTTGCCTTGTTTGAAACGCTTTCATCAATGAGAAGGTTAAGTATAATGAGTAGGTATGCATCGGTGTCTTCATGTCCCCAGTCATGTACGCTTAGTTATTTATCATGTCCGTCTTTTGTGACTTCGATGACGACTTTTTTGTCGAACTAGGGCGACAATCAATGAAGATGGAGAAGATTCCAAAAATCGGAGGAGGAATTCAGGCCTCAGACATCAGTCGGTCGCGTACAGTCGTAGCAACGTACGCGCCGCTGACGTCAGCGTCGCAGTGTGGTGCTATATCGAAAACAATTTATAATCGTACGCGCGACCGACGTACACGACCGACATCAGTGCAGGAGGAATGCAGGCCATAAAGGATACCAAATTAGAGGTTCGAAGTCAATGTCTTGAAGTTCCCAGCCTGTTGACTCATTATTTTCTGGTCTCGACTGCCTAGGGCCCTTTTTTCAACCGATTGAAACGATTAAAGTATCGATTGTTTTGTTATGTAATACCGGTTTACTGCTGTTAGAAGTAAAGAGGTTAAAGTTCAAGTAATCACCGCGTGTAAGTTGTGACAAAGTGCTCTCGAGAATGAATCAAGTCGAAAGACATGAGATCACTGAATATTGTGCTTAGAATAATATAGTGTCTAATTTTTTCCGAAGACGTGAGAAAAATGGCAGCCAACAACTATTGGCTATTTTTTTTTTTTAAGTCCATAAAAAATAAAAGCTCATCTATTAATAAAAATTTATTAGTCCTCCGCTAACACTAAAATCGAATTCGCAGAATAGCCCTGAAGCCAATAATTACAGGCTCTCATATCGCTATCTCGCCGCGTGGGCTAGGGTGACAAAGCGTCGCATGTCTGCGGACAATGTGCACGGGACACGCGGACAGCATGTTCACACGATCAGATTGCGCCTGCTTTATGGCACCGAACCGAACCATTAGTACCGGCTGCTCGAATTACCTAATTAGAATTACATGGCGAACTAACAACCGGTTTTTAGATTTCGCTATTCGTGTGTTGCGATCTAGATTGTGGCGTGTGGGTTTTAGCTGCGGGAATGATTTTTGCGATTTTTTTATTTGCGTGCTTTCACGCGTAGTTTATAGGTTTTCAGTTGCTACAGTGGGGAAAAAGTTTAACTTGACGTGCTGTTTGGTTGGTCTTGTTTTGATCTTTATGCCGCCATTCGTGTGCATTGTGTAGTGCTCTACACGCGTTGGGAAGCAACAGGTTCTTCATACATGATTCAGAACTATACGTAGTTTGGTGATTGAAATTCAATGGTGAATGATTCAACCTTCGCTCGTGAATGAAATCTGGACTGATAAGTACATTGACTTTATTTCTGATTTACGATAATGCATCTCCCAATAGTTAGTATTAGTCACAGCATGCGTTGTAAACTTTATTATAATCGATTCCAACTCTCATCCGATTCTCGGATCGTATAAAAATCAAACGAACGCCAACATAAAAAGTATCCTTATCCGACACAACACAATAACGTTATCGTTGAAATATCGATACAATTTCCATGATCAGTAAAATAAAATCGGACCGTCTTGACGTTTGTTCAAATTTATATGCGCGCGCGTCCAGCGCAAGATTGTCGTAAAGTTGAGGATGTTATGTTCGTTGATAAGTGCGATGTCGGGTATCGGACTGTCCCACGTGACAGGTTTATTGTGGACACCCTACTAAATGGGGTGATTCGTTTTGCGAAAAAAAAAGTATATTTATAAGCATTATATTAAACTTTAAACGAGTTTTCGATTTGTTTATGATGTCTGTTTATCGATTGTTAATTTATTTTTTAAGTTCGATTTAATTTAGCTTAAAAGCACGATGTTGATATTATGTCAAATATACGATTAAAAGTCATCCATTTGTTTAGTGATCGAATACTTTGTTGATACAAACATTTGGATGTTTTGCCCCTTGGTTAAGGATAATAAATATTTTATAATACCTTATAGAGATGTAGGTATGTCAGTTCTGTAATGATTTGTACAGTACAACTATTTTTTTAATGTCCCTCGGCAAAATTCGTGTTTCGTCAGTCTTCGGATTTCTATCAGTTGCCCTTTGCATTTGGTGCAGACCGGACGCCTCGATCAAGTCGATTGAGTCGTTTTATTGCAAATGTATTAAGAAAATAGTTGTATTTTACGTATAACAGCTTTTAAAGCTCGTAAAGGTCATTGACTTCCGATTGAGAATCGAAGGTTAAAACTAGGTGACAAATTCAAAGTAATTTATGTCAGCCTTACCATAAATGGGCTGTTTGTATTACAAGCTTTAACTTGCATACATAATCATAAATATTACGATATCCTTTAAATACATTATGAACGTGAGATATACCTTCGCATTTTCTATGTAATCTCAAGTAAGACTGAAGTAAACTAAGTTTCTTTTCTACATTTTTTTTTCCTTTCCTATCTTCAGGTGCATCCGGAACCTATTTTGTATGTTTATCTGTTGACATTCGCCGTTCGACCCCAAAATTATTGTCAAATCATCAATCACTACTCTACGCAGACAAATCAATCATTCGCTTAATTAATTTATCAAACAGACTTGTTGACGCAAGCTGTGACACATAAAACCACTCAAAATTCAACCTTATTTTGAGGGACCTAAAGAATGTTTATACCTTTGGTAAGTGTAGACACTATGTTGGTATTTTTATGTCACAGTAAAGTGATAGTTTCATTTCATATACAGGGTGTTTACCTGGTGTTAAACGTGCAATCGATCACTGCGTGCGCCGGCGCCGAACTGACGCGATAACTCGATAAAAAAATGATAGGAAATCGATATTTTTGTTTCCGAAAAGTATGTTTTTATAGCTGATAATTTATTTTGGTACATCCATAATAATAGTCTCAATTTGAATGTAATTGTCAGTATGTTACCTTTTAACGCTTATACCACTGAACGGATTTCGATAAAATTTGGCGAGGAGATAGATGGCATCCTGGGGAAGGACATAGGGTACTTTTTGTCCTGATAGCACGTTCCCGTGGGATAATTTCTGTCATCCACGCGGGTAAAGCCGCGAGCAGAAGCTATTAATTTTATAATTTGTCAAAATAGGACACAAAAGAGTATTTATCTAGAAGTCTCTTGCATTGTTTAAGTGTATTTTTATCATAAAGGTCCATGAAGCACGAAGGGCTTTCTTACTTATGTGAAAACTTTAGAAAATATGCTGTTTTGATCTTTATAAATCTAGGTTAAATAACAATAACACTTCATGCTTCAAAAACAACACAGACACAAAACATAATAAGCCCCAGAAACCATAAAACAAATATTTCCCTACGTGCCTTTACCTTAATCGCAAAACCAAAAACGAAAATACAAAACAAAAATCAAAAATAACTTTCTACAATACAATAGGTCACGTATAAGGCTCGGACCACACTGACGACAGTGATGATGGATCGTGCGATTGTCTAACAGTGCGTATCAATCATCAGTCTGACTGTCGCCGGACTGTCGCCGGACGACTGTCCTTACTTGAAGTCTTGATCAATCAAAACCCTTTTAACGGATAATATTAAGGTGCCATTTTTGATCTTAAGGCAGATTTTTTACTTAAAGATTTTATGATAATTGTTTGTGTGTGGTATTTAATGGTTGAGTAAGAACCCAATATTCGGCTTGCCCCTGCTTCACACGCACGGGTGCAATCGACTAATGTGGCGACATGTCAAATCATCGAGATTTCTGCGCTATATCTAAGGTTACCTTTTGGATTAAATTCTCTTAATGATGGCGATGGATGTTGTTGCGGATCAAAATTCATTGTGAAGTAAAGAAAAACAAAGCAGACCAACAGACAAACAAAAAACAACATAACTTTATCTTCTTCTAGACAAATAAATAAAATTAAAATGTCTTTCTGTGATGTCAAAATAACAGCTTTTTACTAAAGAACTATGAAATTACATACGGAACTTATAACAAAAAATCTATTAAAAAAAACTGTCTATCTTTCTGTTTGTTCCGGCTAATCTCCGAAACGGCTAGACCGACTTTGATGAAATTAGGTATGAGAATACTTTGAAACCTAGGAAAGAACATAGGTAACTTTTTATCGACATACCACTTGAGTGAAGCCGCGGGTGGAAGCTAGTACTATTTATAGATTTACAGTCCCTATTGTCCTCTTTTGAGTCAATCTTTCCCACCCTGGACAGTCAGCTCCACTGACTTGTTGACTCGTAAAACTCTTCCCCACGACATGAGCTATCTTCTTAAAGCTCGAGTCGACAAGAGAAAGTGACACTTTCACGAAGTTAGTTGTAAATCAAAACGGTTGTTCGCCCTGAATGTCAGTTATTTACATGATCCTTATTGGTCAGGTCAGATCATTGCAACTGCCGGGAGAGAACAGCAGTCGTATAAACTGAAACGTAAATTGTTTACTAGGCTTTTAAAAGCCTGTGTCAATTGTCATATAATAGGTCTTTACCTATGAAATTGCCGTTTTGTATGAAAAAATTTAAACGAATTTTTTTCATGAATTTTTTATTTGTATTAATCGAAGTAATCACCCATGCAATCAATGCATCTTTGCCATCGCAGTGGCAGTTTATTGATGCCCTTCTTAAAGAAATCAGCTGGACGGGAGGCAACAAATTCTTCAAAGGCATTTTGTACTGCCTCTCGGGTATTAAATTTTTTTCCCGCCAAGAAGTTATCCAAATTCTGGAAAAAGTAGTAGTCTGTAGGCGCAAGGTCTGGTGAGTAGGGCGGATGACGGAGAGCTTCCAACCCCAGTTCTTGCAACTTGGAGACCGTCTGCTGTGCAGTATGAGGTCGCGCGTTGTCGTGCAGGAGCAGCGGAGACGAGCGATTGACCAATGCTGGTTGGAGATGCGCCAGCTTCTCCATCATTGTGTTCAGTTCTTCACAGTACACATCTGCAGTAATGCTCACCCCATTTGGTAAGAAACTGTGATGAATCACACCGGCGCTAGACCACCAAACAGTGACCATCACTTTTCTAGGGGTAAGTTTTCGTTTAGGGCATTGTTTAGGTGCTGAACCAGGATCCAACCAACTTGCTGAGCGCTTACGGTTATCAAACAGAATCCATTTTTCATCGCAGGTAACAATGCGGTTCAAAATTCCTTCATTTGTGTGTCTGTTGAGCAGTGCAAGGCACGTCTCGACGCGTACTTCGCGCTGGCGATCATTGAGTTCGTGGGGCACCCATTTGTCAAGCTTTTTTACCTTGCCAATTTGACGCAAATGGACCAATATTGTTTTGACGCTAACGTCGAAAGCTGCTGCTAATTCAGCCGTAGATTGTGTATCATCAGCTTCCACAATCGCCTTTAATTCGTCATTGTCGACCAAAGTCTTCGGACGACCGCGAGGATCATTTTTCAGGTCGAAATTTCCAGAACGGAAGCGAGCAAACCAATAACAGGTGGTGCGTTGGTTTGTAGTGTTAGCTCCGTAAACGTCGTTGATGTTGCGTGCCGCTTATGCCGCGTTGCTGCCACGACGGTACTCATATTCCATAATTACTCGAATTTTTAACGTATCCATGATGACGAAAAAGATTGAAATGCGATGAAAATGTAACACTAATCAATAAAGAAATGACTACTTTTAGAAAAAAAAATCCATGTTTTTAAAATAAAATTAATTTGAAATTAGAATTCTTAGCCAAACAAAAATTATTTTGATTTGAAATGGCCAGTACTGCAGAACGGCAATTTCATAGGTAAAGACCTAATATATTGAATGATAGCATACTTAGCAAGGATTTTGACAGCAAAGAAGTTACTCATTCAAATATTGACAATATTATTGTTTTTGGGTTTCCTCGAAATGCGTAAGATACTACGTCGTGTAAATTATAAACATAGATCCTCAAATATATTTCCAATTAGCCACAAGACAAAATGTAGGAAACCTTAAATAACTTAAATTTTAACCACGAGCCACTCAACGTGTTTGCAAAAGTGACACCTACCGGTACGCATCGATAATCGAAAATTTCAAAAGTCGTAAGGTGTAGTCCAAGCCTATATCTGCAAACAGTTCGCGCCGTTTTAAAAATAGTGGCTCAGCAGAGTTTGTATAATGTAAGTAATTACTGTTAATTTGAACTTCTATGTGATTATGCTAATTAGAAATTGCTTGTAATTATTATGTCGCATTATCATCTGGGGTTCCTTTGGGGGCAGTAAAACGCCTATAATTTATATTGTTTTGTGTATTTATATAGAGCTATCATGTTTGTGTTTTGAAATGTAAGTTCTGAGTCATTTACTACAAGTTTTCTAAAAATGTATGTCAAGAATATGGACAGCAATTACCTTTAGTACCTATGATAAATAATGGGACCACCAATCAGCTTCATTATCGGGGCAATATTTGGAGATACTCGTACCACACGAAAAACAGCTCTTTTTTGTAACAAAATAGCCGGACCACCAGTCTCAACGAATGGCAACCCCGGTTGCTTCTGCAATGCATGTAAAGCCACAGTAAAGTGATATTTTGTCACTTAAAGGATGGCAGCAATTAAACTTACACTTAACATTCCTAGAATTAACCCTTTTTAAACCATTTTATATATTTTTCCATGTTTACGTCTGACGTATTTCGCGCTCAATCGACTGTTAAGTACTAAAGGTACTCATTACCTATACTTAAGGTACGGATGTGAATAGCGACAGAAGGCTTGCATTCAAGAACTTATAATTATCCTTTAGTTATAGATAAGTGACTGGTATGTGAATGAAAATACCTTTGTTTCTTGTATTTCTTTTATTTTTTTAAAGGGACAAATTGATATTACTCACGCATAGGGTGGGTAGAAGTGTAAGTTTAGCTTATACATTTAGCATTTTACCATTTCAGCGTCTTGTTTGATCAAAACTACTCGTACAAGACCAGTCAGTTCGACTTTCTTAAGACTTTCTTTCAGATACAAATCTAGCAAATCCCAAGTCTTCACCTATTCTGCTTGTCAAAATTCGAAGCCAAATTAAAAAAAACCGAAGTCCGGCTAAACTCAAAGCCAGTAAAATTTAAGTTAGCCTTTTCAGTTTCAGATCTGGCAACCCTACTCACATAGATGAATACAACTTTGTTGTACTCCAGAATGATCCTACCTTACAGAGAACTCATCTAATTCTAAGCTCGCTTACTCGACTCAGCAGTCAACAATCTGTCGAGACATCGCGTGCGCAAACGCACCATCGATCTCGGAAAACAAAATCCAACCGTTTGCGTGCGAAGCCCAATTTATTCTAACCCTTCAGCCTATTTGTCAATTACACGTCGCATATCCGATGGGCCGCCATCTTGGTTCTCTTGTAAATGTCAACCGGCGGTCGACCAATTACAAGTGTGTGCAGGCGCAAGTTGACGGTAACAACGCACCGCGATACCATAAAGTTTCGAGCCATTTATAGAAGTGAAATCTGCGTCGTCCAGATCGGCTGTTCCAATTAATGCAGACGCTCGATGCCCGATAGGCAGTACTTACGATGGTCTGTTTTATTTGTGGAGTGATTTTGTTAGGTTAAATGTCAGGTTGGAAACGCTGGAGGTTTGTATTGGTTGTTGCGCTGTAGGAAGTTAATATTGTAGAGTATCTGAGGGTCAGTTCTGATTTTATGGAGCCGATAACCATAGATCACAATGTAGATGCAGCATTAATGCAACAAATAGAAGGCGCCATGCCCATACCACCCTCAGTTCTCTAAATCAAACAAATCCATTTCCACACCCGTGAAATTATACCACAAGAGCATCGGCCGTGAAATACTATCAAGCGCTGCGTTGTAGGAGGACATCAGCGGCTCCGATAATTTAATGGCATCGCTCGCCACCCGCAATTTAATGTAACACCGAACAACCCGGGGGCATTAATAATTTTCTCCGAGTTCGCCCATTGTACTACCTACCGGAGGGACACTCACGATCTTAGACATCATCGGTGCCTATCGTAATTCCACCGCATCCCATGTACAGAGCCTTCTAACTTAATATGTGCATCACGAAGAACGCGTATATGGTCCGCGCACCCCGCCCCGGCCCAACCGGCCAATCCTATCGCGCATTTTAAATGCCGCCGCGCATTGTATGTATATTGAGTGGGCCCGCGAATAAATTGAGTTCTTGACGCGCGTCACAGAGCCGCGACGTCGCCTCGCGATAATCCGCCGCGGATTTAAAACCGCTTATCCCCGACACTCTCGGGCCGAGGAATCTCCCTCCTAAACCTACAAATCAATCGTACGCCCGCACTCCATAAATTAAGAGGCGAAACAATGACCCTAAATTATTGGGCCGTCTCCTTTATCGGGCGCCTCCGTATTGTTCGTTTTTTTAAACGACTCCTTACACAAATGAGACTCGGCTCGGACTTATTAGGTTTCGGTATTTCGCTCGCTGAGATCGACAGGAGCGATAGCGTCTGTGGGAATGCACGCTGGACTGACGACGCGTTCGCTTTAATTATTCGACTTCCTCGTGCGTTTGAGACAATGGCGTTAGGTGTGGATCTCGTGTTGTGGCGCGGGCCGGCTAACGATCAGCGGCGGGTATCTGGTATTTCATCACGGTGGACGTCGGCGCGTTATTTTTCCCCGCAGCCTAGCCGTTTGTGGCTCACATTAACATAAAACAAGCGGGCATGCGGCGGGCCCGCGTCCATATTTCTGCTACCGTCGTGACGGCCGGCCTCGGTATTGTGCGCGATACAGATCTCGGGACGCATGTGCACGCTGCCTCTGGATATTTAGAAGCTGTCTCTTAAATTCGCGTCCTCGGCGACTTAACGAGTCGCATTCTGCGTATAGGACATGCGATCGGCTATTGTCCATTTGTGGAGCGGTAATGATAATTTTGCGGAGGTTAATGCGAGCGGAGTTTTCTAAGTGGGGAGTTGACGCGTTCCATTAGGGCGGGGGATGGTTTCATAAATATTTTATTGGTTGTGAGCCGGGGCGGTTGCCGCTCTCATTACGCGGCGTAGACGCCCGAGATCATTAGTCGGTGATAAAATGCGGTCGAGAGACGTCGTCTCTCGGAATCGGTGCATTCTTTACACGTTAGCCTCGTGGAGGACTTGGCTTTTGTTTTCGCGTTCGCCACCTTTATAATTACTGGCTTTAGGGTTAATGGACTGGTTAATGTTGGTTTTGTTCCTTTGCTTCAGTTTGCTTTAATTGATTGGGAATTGGAGCTGCTTTCGTATTCAGACGGGCTTTGAATAATTTTTTATTGCTTCATGCTTCAATTTTTAATTTGAAGAGAACTGAGAAGTCTTTCAATTACTAAATCGTTTGAAAGCATGCCATGATTGTCAACATGTTCTATTTCATACAACAAATTGCACTAGAAAACAAAATCATTTCCATTACAGCAATTATCTATGTATAATTCAGACATGCTTTTAAGATGACAATGTCCTCTTATAAAAACTCCTCGCCACCTCAACCCTAAACTGCAGTCCACTCAAAAAAGAGCCGCAAAATCTTAGTCAGCGTCCGGTAATGAGTCCCTATCTATTCCAGTATAATCTAGTCTGAATATCATACACTACGTCTGTAGTCAAGGGTTCCCGACCAGCAATATGGTAATGATACCCGATCGGAACATTCTCCAGTTAAAGATGACTCTTAATGTGCATCTAAATACTATATAAAATAGTCGGCGAGGTTCTGTGGGACATACGGGCGAAGAATGTGGCGAGCAATCAGTTGGATGGTTGAAAAAGTAATTGTTTTATGGTGTACGGTAATTTGTTGATTTTATTGGGGTGACGGTTAATAGAAAGCTTGTTTGAAGTTGACTTATTTAAGGGTAAGTACTTATGTTGTTCAAATGTGTGATATTCAGATGACACTAACATTGACATTTTGCCACTTCCTTAAATTGTTTTGCTTTGAAGTGCAGTTGAGAAATTATACTAACCAATGTTAAAATTATGGCCCTATGTGAAGGTGCCTACCATATCTCCATTTGCTCTGGCTTTCTGAGGATATAGACCACATTATAAGATGCACCTTTTGGAAAATGAGCTACTTTTTACCATGAGCGAATTCTAATCAATAAAATCAGCAATACACCTTAAGTTAAAATTGCCCTCAAATGTCATGATTTCATGAAATAGTCATTCAATAGGGTAATATGAAGTTATAGAGATGTATTAATGATTTTTATGATTATAATTCTATAAATAAATGTTTGATACGGCCGCGAATTATATTTAGATCAATATAAAACCTGATACTGACCTGCAAATTGCAAAAAACGTAAGAAAATTTGAATTTCGCGGGCTACCTTCGCGCATCCCCCTTAAGATCCACGATTTAGTAAATCTCAAGCCACTTGTCAAAAAAAAAAAAAAACAGATGCTCTTTATGAAACGAACGTTCTGCTGGCCATACTCCCCGTACGTAGCCCGTACGTAGCCCGCACGGGGCAGTGCATCGTACAGTCGCGCACTCTCCTTATGCTAATGTGATCGAATCCGAAATTGGACGCCCTGACCGCAGAAGGATTTCACACACTTGGATTTATATACCGCCATATTTATATATAGGCATATTTTAGTCGAGTGTCTTACGATGCAAGACTATTCTATATTATAATACGTCTCGATTTAAGTGGTTTCTGAGAGAGTTATTGTTTTAGAGGTAGTGGATTTTTTTATACCAATAATTATATAATGTTAACTTTTAAGTTAGAACCTAGTAATAAGTTTTAAATGTAATAATACTTGCTGCGCCCCAACGGGGTCATGTACTCTTAAGTTTTAGCCTAGCCTGTAACTGAGTGTACATTATGCTAAAATAAATAAATAATTGATATTGTTATTAATATAAACTGTACCTACCTGTTGGTATTTTTTTTTTAAATTAATATAGGTTTTTTTTATGTGAAATCAAGTTTCCTTTGTCTGCTGACTATACCTAACTATCTTAATAAAATAACGGAAAGCAGTGATGCAGCATAATTAATTTAATAAAAGTTGAAGTTTATAATATCTCCTCCCATATAATTATTACCTCTATTAAGAGAGTTATCAATAAAGTCGAAGAATTTATGATAAAAACACTATTAGGTTTAGGTAATTAAAATCAGGTGACATTAGATAATTTGTGTTTTGATATGACAAGCATCTTTAATAGATATCACTGTCGCATTTTTATGAGTTAATTTTAGCAACTAAATATCAGTCGTATCATTTATTTATGATTAATTTCAAGTCTGCGAAGTAGGTACTAAAATACATTCTCATAATGTACTGTTACCAAGGCCTGATAGAAACTGTAACACTGATGGAAAATACCTATTTTACATATTTTAACCGACTTTATAATAAAGGGGTATGGTAGCAAAAAGCGATGAGTACTGAAAAAAAAGATTTAGTTTCAGAAGTGCGTGACAAAAGCTAAACAAAACCGAGCTTTTCCGATAAGTTTATTTGGCGTTGGTTTTCCATGGACACTCGGTTTACTATATGGTATTTTACACGTTCACAAATAGGTTTTGTGAAGAGCTTAGTCGACAATCCGGTATACATTCAGGGATAGCAGACGCAAGTTATGAGTTTGAAGCGATTTTTAAATTAATATAGATTTTTATTAATTGTTGGTCAGTGAAATATTTACAAAAACAAAGTTTTTTTTTACATTATTCAGAACGTAAAGATTTTAATCAAAATAGACTGCGATATGAATTAATATCATTAAAATCATTGCGGTTTGCCCTGTTTTATTTAAATGATAAAGTTACAAAAGGTACCTAATCATGCAAGTATGTTATCCCCGATTATCATTATACTAAAATACTGATTTTCATAATAATACTTCAAATATGCTTAAAAAATCGCAGCAAGAAAAGGCTTTCTTTCAAACAGTTTCGATATTAGTGCTTAGAGTCAGTACTGTTGTCTATAATGGGTTCTTACATTAAGTGAAACAAGTATATGTAAGGTACTTATATCAAAATGTCACGTCCATGAGTGGCGATATTGAATTTGTAATAAGTCCAATCTAAGCTTGTAGGTAGCCTGCAGGTGGACTTTCTGGCCCATTCTACTCCATACGAAACTTCCTTTTGGAAGGGGCAACTAGAATCAATTCTATTTTCTTGTAAATTTTGACATCCAAAAGTGACTTTTATGTGTCTATTTTATTTTTATTTTATTTTATTGAAAGGAACAGCAAACAGTTACATTATAAGAACTTACAGCTAATTCAACAAACATAGTTTTAGTAATAATATAACCCACAACACTGTCACCCACTGTATTTGAAATAAATGATTTGAATTTGACTTTGAGAGCTAAGCTTAAACCATCTTTTTGTCTGGCCAATATTGAGTTATTACCTAACTGCCTGACTGTGTTGCATATACTTTGAGCTTATCATCATCGTCATTTCAGCCGAAAGACGTCCACTGCTGGATGGACATAGGCCTCCCCTAAGTACCGCCACTTCGACCGGTTCTATGCTTCTGGCATCCAGCGGATTCGGATACTTCGAGATGATCCGACAGAATGCTATCGCCAGAAGTGACAATGGCAGTGCTAAACTCCGCTAACCCTCTTCCCGCGCACGTCGGTCACTTCGCCACCGCTATCACAAAATCATTTTTCATAATTGCGATTGCTCGATCAATCTTACGTCGACGGAAGCCACTCAACCTCGCCCTGTTCCCCATAGATTTCTGTGTATTATTGTTGTTTATTTTTTGACTGATAGCCCACTACCTGACCCACTTGCTTTATCGGTATAACCACACGCGATTAGGCGGTTACGTTAAATGTTAAATACACACGAATTGTTTAGTGAAAATGATGAATTTTTGATGGTGCATGATTTGTTGAGGGTTGCTTTGTTGGTTAATTGTTTTTGGACAGGAATACTTAGGTACAATGAACTAAGGCAATTAAACTAGTTCCTAGAAAAAAATGCTAGAGTAAAAAAAAAGTTTTATTTTACGCTGCCGATGGATTTTTACAAATAGCACTAAAAGACAACAACTATTAAAAAAATATTATAACCTATTAGAGCCTTATTATCGGAATAAACTGTTTTAATAAAATTTCTATTACGATACATAGAAATTTCTCACGCGCAAGAAATGCCACAATAATCTTTTAAGTGCGCCTTTGACTTGCAAAACATATTTATTATCTTAACCCTTATTCTCCGCAAGATGGCCTTTAAACGCATCACTTAACATTTAATTTGCAAGTAACATACTACCCCTTCTACTTTATTACCTTACGTAAAAAAACTCAAACGGTACGGTTGAGTTCTAAAAATCATAACTCTATACCTTCGTTTCGTTACCTGAATTAAAACTCCAATAAATCGCATGAAAGATCAGCGTTCATAAATCTAGCAGACAACGGACTAAAGGGGAATAAATATCTCAAGTCCCGGTAAAGACTTTGGATTCCAACCAAAGAAAATATCGCACCCGAATTCCGGTGGCGACTGACGGGGCAAATGGAAAAAAGCGCGAAAAACGTTGCATTCCTTAGCCCCGCCCACGTGCGCGCGCGCTGCGAGCGACAGGTGAATGCGACGCGGGCGCAGCTGCCGCGCCGGACGCTACGATTTGCTGCTCTGTTTTTCTTCAGAATATACTTAATAAAATATTGATATACAATGGGTGGTGACACCGCGCGCGATTTCTGTTACATCTCCGACCTCATTGTACCTGCTCGTGCGCCTGTCTCTTTTTATGTTCACTCTTAACTTTAACTATGCTGGAATTGTTTAAATGCTCTTTTAAATAGCGATTGGATTTTTACGTCGAACGAGTGAAAGGTAACGTCTGCATGCTGGCAACTTTATAATGTTGAGCTTTCGATTTACACAATGCGTGAGGGCAGCGAGGTCGCGATAGGCTATCAACACACCTGTTGGTTTACTTATCTGATTATAATCTTAAAGTGCTCATAATCTGCAGTAATCTGCTCAATTAATATCCTACTTAATAAACGCTAAAACAAGCTAAACTGATTCCTCCTTGCCTTCAACTCAGTGGCCTCTACCGAAGGTCTCTGTATCCATGAAAATAAACGGCTAATTACAACCGTAACTCACAACCGGGCGAGTCACGAAAACATAAAAAGGCAACAAAACGCGATATATCAAGTTACTCACTTATCTACATACGAATATGGGTTTGTAAGTGTACACTAAGAGAAAGACATAAAACAATGAACAATGGGAGCATAAATCAGTATAATTAGTTTTGCTTGAACGGAGCGAAATCATTGGTCAAAACGCATCGTGGCCACGCCCCTGCGGTGCAGCATGCATCGTGGACGTTAGAGCGGCCGCTCGCCTGTTCAATTGGATCAAATGTAACGTTAGCAATACGAGTGCGGATTGCCGTGTTTATCTGCACTGAAAATCTGTTAAGTGCTATTCTAGTAACTTATTCGTGTTTTTGAAGTAGTATGGGATAAGATTGTGGTGCATTGTTACGAGCTTAACTTGAAGCATTTTCAAGCTCTTTGTGCTTAAAGATACTGTAATGTTCATAGTTTTCTAGGAATATCTTAGGGCGTTTTTTTACTTAATTTGTATCTGTCTGCGATTTTGAGAGGACTGCAAAAAGAAAGCCGCTTTTTTATATGAAATAATGTGTAGTTTTCTAAATAATAATAAAACACATAAACTTCCTGCTATCTGTACCAGAATTATTGTCACCATAAGGTGCGCAGGACTACAATTTTTGCCAAGAAAGAGAAACCCTACCCACGAACAGCTCAGCTACAACATTAAGCATAAAGCTGTCATCTCTGTAGCGAAATCAAGAAAATCTTTAAAAAAATATCAATCTAAAAAATCCTGTGCTAACCGTACTTGACTAGCGCGACCTCCGGGCCCCGCGCATTCACAAGTGTCTACAACTCGTAGGTACAAGTAGCAACAATGTACGTGCTGAGTAGCCTTCACTTTAACACATGCTTTTCCCATACTTTTATTTTTTTGCTTCAATTGATTTGACTTTTATCTTTCCATTTTTTATTTGCTTTTCCTTTTTTTTAACGATCGGTTATGAGTTTTATAGGTTAACCCTAAAGTCACTTCTGTGAAAGTCACTTCTGTAGAATTCACTTTTGTGAAAGTCACTTCTGTGGACTGAAATTTAAAAGTGCACTTTAACAGTTTTTTTATTATTATTTATCATGAAAACCAAAACAAGGAGTAAGTAAGTTACAATACAACAACGTAAGCAATACAAGGAGAGGAGGTTAAGAACAATTCTCACCAAACTCTGTCATTTAGTTACAAAAAAGTCATTATAGCATTTTGACGGACAAAACAGCAAATCGCTTAAAGGGCCATTTAAAAAGTATGCCGAACTGACAAAAAAAAAACAACGTTTTTCGTAGTGTTGAACTAGTAGGATTTACCGTCATAGGCTTTAAATCACGCCGAATTTGATGAATAGATAATGTCGTTTTCATGGAACAGAATTGGTTTGCTTTGTAATCGGTGACATACAATAGTGCCACGATAATGATCTTACGTATGATTTCCATCTATAGTATTGTCAATTGTTTCGCTATTGTTATATAACGACTTATTTGACTTATAGGGTATTCAGCATTTTGTTTTTCGACGTATACCTCTCATACCTCGGTTTATCTATAGTCTTTTCTTGCAATGTCTTATAAAGATTTTTCTGGCTCTGGTAGGTATGTCTACGGCTTTTTTTCTTAATGAAAATTAATACTTACACAACACCTCAATCCAAATCGATACTTTTATGATCGAATAAAGTTATAAAATTTATCGATTCCTGATAGGATAGTAGATATCAAATCATTAAAAACCTTTCTTTTGTTTCATTAAGAAACAACACGAATACCTTTGGTTTTATTATCCAAATATATAAAAGATTTTCTATGTAAATATTACATTTACATAAGAATGTAAAATTTCTAATACATAAGGAATTAACTCCTTATTATGATAATAACGGCGCTCAGGCCTTTTAATAGGTGTTGTAGGTAAAAAAAAAAATATAGATTTTTGTGACAACGGTTACGTTAGGTCAATTTATGGACGTGTTTTTGTTTGCGTAAGTTTTTAACCTAGATTTATTAATTATTTCATTGATTAGTTTCAGATAGGCTTTTGTTTATATTTTTGTGCCAAATTATTTGAAGGCACTTATCGATTTATGATTAGTAACAATCTACATGCAGATAATAATATGACAGTTATTTTTAATTATTGTCGTCTTGTACCCGAAGATAGGCAACTGTAGTATATTTGATTACCTAAATGACACGGACATGTAAATAGTTCAAAATTTGAATACACACATCAACACTGGCCAGGTATATTTCACAGTTAGTATCATAACTTTAAAAGTACTCGCCATATAAAAAAGATTTAAACGTCAATTTGTTTCTGGCACATTTATCTTCTGTACTTATTCTAAATTCAAATTTAAATAAAGAATGACAGAACTGGTAAAATTAAATTAAATTTATTATGATACATTTTCGATATTTATATTTTCTCAAAAGTTTGATAATGGAATTCATACTGTTGGTTTTTCCTATACTATGGAACGAGGCATGCTGGAAATGGACGCGTTCCGGTGCAATGTCGCTGATGCCATTGGCACTAGTCAAAGCGTCATATCAAGATTGTGGTCTTGCTACCGGGACACTAGCGAGGTGACTGACCGGGAAACTGGGAATATTAGAATGACTACCACAAGACAAGACTGATTTTTACAAATAACAGCGAAAAGACAACCTGCCGTTACAGCTAGGCAATTGGTTTTGAAGTTACATTCGGAGCACCAGCTGCTAGTGGGCTATCAAACTGTAAGGAGAAGGCTGCACGAAGTGAACCTTCATGCTCGTAGATCACTTCGGAATCCAGCACTACGGCGAGGCAGTCGCGGACGACGATTACAATGGGCAAATGAAAATTTGGCTTGGAACGATCGCCAATGGGCTGGAGTGTTATTCTCTGATGAATCACGGTTCGGCGTTCATCCAGATTCACGAAGAATACGTGTTTGCGGGACACGTGAACGTGAGAGCCGCCTGGGAAATCCCCTGGAAGTCCATCCATGCCTAGGTGGAACAATATGGGCGAGGAATACGCCTAGGCGGGAGAACCGGCCTCGTTTGGGTTTACGGCAACTTAACTGCTGCAAACTACCGTGACGAGGTACTGGAACCTGTAGTCCGACCACACCGGTCGCAAAAGGGTCAAGATTGTATGCATAATAATGCCCGCCCACACACGGTTCGAGTGGTAACTCAGTAGCTGCAGCAACATATTGTGGCAGCCTGGACTGGCGCGCGCAGTCCCCGGATTTAATTCCAATTGAGCACGCGTGGGATATGCTCCAAATGATATGGGATAGGATTTACAAAAAAAACCCGAAAATCTGGTGCCAGACAGTGAACCTTCCATGCATCTTCGTCGAACCTGGGACCATATCCCACAAGGAGATATCGATAACCTCATTTTGAGTATGAATAATCGTTGCATATGCGTTTTTAGCATCCATCAATTGCCTGCCTTTTCCCAACCATGTTGTGGTCGGCTTCCAGTCTGACCGGATGCAGCTGGTCTGGTCTAGTGCCGTTGGTAAGACTGGTTGTCAGACTTTCGGGCTTCTGACAACTCGTAACGACCGCCAAAGATCTACGAATGACAGCCGGGACCAACGGCTTAACGTGCTTTCCAAGGCACAGAAAGGTCTTGCTATGTAAAGATGGTCACCCATCCACGAACAAACCGCGGTAAGCGTAGCTTAACCTGATCGATCGACCCGTGCGGCTGTTATTACTTCGCCACACATACATAGGTAAATACATAAACTCACGCCCTCTTCCCATGGGGGTAGGCAGAAACTACAGAACGCCACCTGCTACGATCCTTACAAACCTTGGGGCCTAGACAAAAACTTTTCTGATAGCAATAACGCCAGATGCTAACGTCAAAATGTATGACAATGACATTACGTGTGGAAAGGACACGTAATGTCACGTGTTAAGCAAATGTCATCTCCATACAATTTGATTTTCCGTTGGCGTTAACGCTTACAGAAAAGGGATTTTGTCTAGGCCCCCTTGTGTGCTTGTACTTAGCCACGAGCCCCTCATTAACATCTGAGGTACTTTCACGGATGATTAATGTTTATTTTTTAATTTGATTTCTTTATTTAATCACGTGCAGAAACAGAAGTACGTTTTTTTGTAGCTAGTTAGTTTTTTTTTTTCTACTATGAAGACCTTTTTTTTAAAGTTAGATTTTTATTTAATTCCCTATTAGAGTATAAAATACTGCGCATTTTAATATAAGTGTTATAAGATTTTCCAAGTAGTTCTTTTCAATACATGAATAAGTAACTAAAATATAGATTGTGTTAGACTTCTGTGAAAGTTGTTCAGGTATGGCAGTACCTACCAGCGTTAAGATCTATAAATAATTATTGTATTGCCACTTAACAACATAAAACGAAAAGAAATAGGTATATATGGGACGAGATGGGGATTTTCTTAGATCTCCTTCCGCCATCATCATCAAAGTTTAAATGACGTTAATCCTATGCTTAAGTGGAACAAAAGTAATCATGCATTCAAACATAATAGAAATTTTCAAAAAGCTATTTTCATAAAACTACTTCTTAACTTAATTCCATAAAAACCTTTCTTTCGACGATTTTCATTTACTCAAATCACCGTGTGGTCCAATATCAGCACAGAATTAATTAAAAACTTAACTTCATTAATTTATTTCCAATCATTATTTAAAATATTCAGACCACCGCTTCAACTCATTAGTGACGCATGACGACTGGAATTCTTAAACATTTACACTTTAATAAGAAAAGCCTTCTTATAATTATCATTTTAATTATTAGAACTTGATGTGGTGACGTTAAATTAATAATTTTAAATGTATTGTGAGGAAAGTTTGTTTGTTTTATGGGAATAGAAAATGTGATTTTATATTTTCTTTTAAAGAATACACATTTTTTTTTGTTTAGTTTTTAAATTTTGTGTATTATTATGTCATAAATTTCTAAAATTTTGCGTTTTTTTTTCTGTTTGGCATCTCGCAAGTCAACCTAAGAGATTGTCGGCTGCTTACCCACGCTATCCTGTTGATGCCTTAGTAAATTAAGTCGTTGTACCTACTTATCTTTCTGTAGGAACTTTCGTTCCGCATAGAAGTAGGTGCTTGGTTATGTGTGTTATAATAAGTCCAAGTTCCATCGATCGAGATCGACCACGTTTTACGTCATTAGTTAGTAGCATAACATTATAACTAAAATTTAAATTTCGTGCTAATCAAATTTAATCATTAGCAGTATTTTTCATAAATTACTAAAGAACTGTCACGCCTTTACACACTTCTGTCATTAATTATACGGTGTTTTTATAATTATCTGTCAAATTTATCTGTAATTATAAATGCATGGAAAATTAATAAAATTTTACTGCTTTAGATTTAACCAAATTATATTTTTATTTGGCAATATTCACAAATTAATGCAAAAAACAATACAGAAAGTTTTTGAAAACACGTTATCTCCTAATCAATTAAGCATTTAAATAATTTACGGTTTGAATGTTTCAATATAACGTTTAAACTGCCATAATCTTTATGATAATTTATGACAAAACTGGAGTTTATTTAAAACAATATTTTTTTTATTTATTTATATAATGAAATGAAGGTAATTAATGTGTATATGTAACTTTAATCGCTTCAAATTTTGCAAAAGTTCTTTGAAGGACGTATTAGATATTAGCAACTGGTTTTATTATTTATTTTATAATTAGACACTTAATAGTAGTTATTAATGTTTTTTTTTGTTTTTTTTTTTTTAAATTTATTAATTAACAAACGAATGACTATCATATTTATGATGCTCCGAACACAACGACCCAAAAACATTGTCATAAAAAAATATCTATAAAAAACATTCGTCGCCTCCTCCGTGAGAGAACATTTTGTAACTCTAAAATCCTAAACACAAAAAAAAACTTAAGAAAAAGCATTCATCCAGTCATTTCTACCCCATCTGTTACCAAACATTGGTACAAATGGGCCAGGCTCTTTTCGCTAATGAAAATGATGTCCGGACATCACAGCGTTGACAAATACGGATCGCACCGGCCTGAACACTGCCCCGTCCGGGATTTTTCACGCGAACCCGTCTAATCCAGCGTCGAGGTCGGTTAGACCAATAGATTTGTCCCAATATTTGTTGGCGGACGGACGATTTTTTAGGGTCATCTGGCGATGTGAAGTGGAGATTAACATTCATCTGTTGCATGGGTTTGGTACCATTTTTGTAATGTTTTTGTTGAATAATTATAGCATAAAAGAATAGGGGAACACTAACTTATAATAATAAATATCTTGTACACCGCCGTAGCCGTTGTGCGGGTATCATTAATTTGTCTTTAAAAATGAACCCTTTCTTTGTAAATGACACGTATAGGAAAATGCGTCGTGATCATTACTTAGCTGAGATCATAGAACAGAGCATTCACCCGAATAATGAAATATTACAGAGTGATGACCACAAAAATATTTGAAAGTCACAAATAAAATAAAAGTTATAAGTGTCTCGTCCATATTAAGCAATCCAACCCGTTTGTATCTAGATTTTTATAACGTGCCATACTTATATTGGCAACTGGCTATTTCTTTATGACATAATTTCTATGGTAATTAAAAGTATAATTATGACAGTTTTTCTTCATTATTTTGACGTGTCTATTCAACAATATTATCGACGCGGGGCATCTCAACTGATAATCGTTTTATATAAATGTCATAAAAGACGATGACCTTCACATTTATAAATCTGATGAGCCAAGATTAGTTTAAACAAACAAATCAATTGTTTATTTTGACAGTACATTATTTTGGCATCTGATTAATTTGCATATACTGCAGATGAATGCAGTTTTAGGTGTCCTTTTTTATGATTCGAATAACTTTGCATATATTTAAGTGTCACGGTTTTGCCTCGATGACTATACTTGTCATGATACAAAAACTAATAAGAACATCGATTCAACTAATAGCATTGACATTACCAAATAAGTCTGAACATAAGCCGAGAAATACACTGTCGGCAACTGTGTTCCACCCATAACTTATTACTATAAAAAGTATATTGAACGATTTAAGACAAAAAATATTCACGCAGTCTATTTTGTTTTTGTTGAACACAAGTCTTACTTTGATAAGCCATTAGATCTGATTTATATTTCAAGTCATTAACTATCAATGATTTATCGATACAATTTAAATATTGGTCAATAAGAAATAAAATTCACGATGGACATTCTTGATTTGTCTATTTGTAATATTTGTCTTCTTAAACTGTTTGTGAAATGATATAAAATTTGCTTGTCAGTCACGAAATAAATCGTATCAATCCATCTATATTTCTTTTAAAGGTTTTATTGCATCACTATCAGAAACTTTAACTAACGAGAGTCAAATTAATTACAATTACTACCGGATAACAACTAACTCGTTTTACTTAAAACGCGGTAGCATTTTCCACGCTCAATAAAAACACTGTTTATTTATTTATTTGGTACACCAACAGCAGTATATACAAATCAATAAAAATTGAACAATAACATAATAAGAGTATTGGTATGTATGACTATTATAGAGCATTCACCATAATACAACATCGTAATTAACTAAAAAAGCTTATGAAAACATAAAATACAATTGACAAAAAAAAAACAAAATAAGTTGATGTTTGCATTATATCCCTATACTAAATAAAAAATGGACATCAAATTAGGAATTTTCTCCTACCACTTTTCTTAATGGTATTCTAATACAATTTCTAAGTCAGTTAACATAACCTTACCAACTTCAAACGACTACAAATTAAACAACAATTCTGAATAACCTTGCTACCCAGACCCAAACACGCAAGCAATAATTTTATAAATGAATAACCTGCTCCATTGATATTCGTCGATAACATGATTGATACTAGAATTTGTTTCGCCGGTCGCCGTCCCAATCAATCAACGCCATCTCTTGATTGATACGCGACGACACTGGATTCATGAGCGTATTAATTTAACTTCGCTGTGACATTGATGGATATTTATGATATTAACGAGCTATATAATTATCTTGATGTGAAAGGTAAAAGTTTTGTTGATGTATGTGTTGCGGGCGTAGTTGTTGGTAGGTTTTCAGAGGTTTATGTTGGATGGAATAGGTGTTTATAAAAGTATGATGATCCGTTAGTGGCACAGTGACTATCCGTAGAAAACTGTTAAAAGGTTGATGTAAATGGGATGCTCAAGCTCTAAATGGGTTAGAATCAGAAATCATGTGACATTATTGTTGGTAAGACAGTTCTCTAGAATTTTTACTTACACCTCTGAAAATTGAAACAAGTAAAAATTACTAAAATATTGTTTCAGTGTTTTGAAAAGTGATTACATTTATGTCTATTTTGATGACTTTTAACCATCATTTCTTCCATTAAAAATAGCATAGATACACGTTACTACTTTTACATACCACGAAATAGTGACATCCAACCCGCAACCGCTATGATGCCAACAAGACGTAAGTACGAACATTAACAAGAGCTCAAATAGTTGATATACTCGGAGTCAACCCTCCCGCGCCGGAGTGACAGCGACAAATCGTTACTTGTTGCGCAAGCTTTATATGCTCAATGTTTAGATACCGCAGTGTTATCATACATGTTTATTAATGTACCGTTTATGTATGAAAATATTTTTTGATGGTAGGATGCCACGAGTTCAAATTGAAAGCTTGTGTCCAAATTGAAAAGTAAAACAATATAATTTTCGTAAAATTAATTATAGGGTAATAGTCACCCTGTTTTGAACTGGTCAAGTTTGGTAGGTAGGTATAAATCGTTGAAACAGAGATTGATAGGTGTAGACGCATCTATCTCTTATTAATTATATCACCATCCTTCACGTCAGGCAGTAAAAAATCAATAACACAATATTATTCGATTATGATATAATACTGTAATAATAGGTGTTTACTTATCTAAACCGAAAATCTTGCAAAATAATATTACTTTTCGGAACATAAAACATCTTTTTTTTTTCTTTTATACAATACCTGCAAGAGAAACTGTAAAGTAAAAAAAAAACATCTACCTTCACTTCACTCAGTCGTTGCGCTGAAGAACCATCCTCACAACAGTGTCTCCCACAAACGTTTTGCATGAAAACCGAAGTCCACTCGTAGAGTCCACAAACCTGACGTAAACAAGAGACTCACTGCTACGTCATGACAAGTTACACTTGAGCCCGTTGTGTTTGTAACTTGTTGCGTCGCCGTCGACGTCTAAACGCGTCAGCAATGACGCACCGCGCATTTGAGGGTTGATATTTTGGTAATGACGTTGATGAAGACATCATTACGTTGGTCGTTGTTCTTCTGCTGATGATGTCGTGGTTAGGAAATTTAGGTAAATCAAGACTGCTGTTTTAGTACTGGCCTTTAGGAGAAGCTCTAACTCAACTCATAGAATTGGTTTCAAATAAACCAATTACAGACACGTTTGAACTGTCAAGGGGTCGGTCGGTCAGAAAGATGACGCTAGTTGCCCATTCCAAAGCGCAGTAGGTACCTATGGAGAAGAATGGGCAAGAAACTCGACGGACACTTTCAAATCCAAATATTGTTACAAAATTTCCTTCACAATATTTTCAGCATTCGCAATGCACCTCCAAAGTTTCGTTCTACACTCAGATTATACTAATGTTCACTCAATCTACCTACGGACTTTAGCACGCTGACGTGTTTGACGTTGAAGTTTCGTTTCAGTCAGCTGACTTCAGTACTGAGATAACAATGCATCAAAAAGGTTTCAGGAATAACGATTCCGCCCGGCCCGACCTGCACTCTCAGTGTTGCTACTCTCATAAAGTTTTCGCGTCTGCATGAGCTATTATCCTGTAGCTCGTGCCGACAAAAAAGTAACAATGAAATTGCTTAAAAAAATACTATTTCCCAACATTTTTGCAAAAACCACTCGCTATTTAACCCCAATCTTTTCCCCACGAATCACATAATCACCACGGTATCACCACCGCCACATTATTCTCAGTTATCAGTCTACTCACCCCAGTGGCGACTATCGTGAACATACGCGGCGCGGACAACGCGGTATCTGACATTTTACGAGCGCAACCGGGACGGCCGGTCAATTACCGCCAGATACCGCTTGCTTATTGTGTGGAATCAATATTGTGCACGATATGCACGGGGCGAATTATAAAATGTTAGGGTTTAGTTGTTGTGTACGGCACATCGGAAGGGAGTCTAGAGAATAACCATGTACGTCAAATAAATGGGGTTTATGAATGCAAAGTCTAGGATAAATAAGAACACATTATATCTACAAAAAGCTGTGCTTTTCTCGTTGCTTAATTTTCTTGTTGGCCCTTTTGAAGAGGGAGTCTCATGATTAATCACATTATTCCAAAAATAGTAGATAAATGATAATTTTGCGCATTGATGATGGACAATTAAATAAGTACCTAGATGATTATTGGTTTTACTGAAGACGTAATTCACTTTTGTCCTGTCATTACAGTTTAGTTGATATGACCGACACGACAGCATCAGTACAATACTTAATTAATAATAATAATAATTTTATTTTATTTATCTATAGCTTGGTGACAAAAACAATTGTACAATAATTTGATACAGAGATGTGAGACTAATAAATCTCCTGGCTCCCAAACTAGGTTTATTGCCTGTGACTTGGGAGTCAGTGATTCCAAAACTTATGCGAATATACTGTTAAAACGATTGTATTATGTAATGCATGTTTTAGTATTTTTTTAAATAAATTCGCATATATAAAACGATGCCAGTATAGTTCAAATCAACATAACAAAACCAACATGCAAATAATAATCCCCTAAATTAATACTAAACGTTACACCCAATAAATCTGCCAAAAATTAAAAAAAAAACAGCCATAACTCGATCAGCGAACCGGTCGATTATAATTGGAGCACTTAATACAAAAGTCGAAGGACAAATTCGAAATATCGCGATCACCCATCGGTGGTAAGCACGATTTATAGTGCGTGCGTGTGCGCAAGGGATTTATCGGAACATGCACGAAACGGTGACAGATCGGTGATGTTTTTAGTTAGTCGTTTATTTTTTACAGTGTTCGTAATTAGTGAGCTGTGATTGTGCGAGTTGTGGGAAGAAACGTTGATGTAGAGATACAGGTATTGTGTTGAGGTGAGCTGTGCGAGGGTTAATTATAATCTGCTATTGACTTAAAAAACACGTAATTTAAAACTAAATCAACCAATCCATTTAGTGGTAACACAAATAAATCCTAACTAATATTATAAATGCGAAAGTAAGTTTGTTTGTTACCTTTTCACGCGTAAACCAGTGAACTGATCATCCTAAAATTTTGCATATACGTTGTCAGGTATACAGAAACGGACATAGGGTACCTTTCATCCCGAAAAAAAATACTGTTGCCGAGGAAAACAACAATAACGTTCTTATGATACTAGATGGCGCCACGTGTATTTCGAATCATGATGGAATTATATTATTGTAGAAACTTTAGTAGTGTGCTACGAGTTTATTTTTTATTTAAGTACCTAATATATTTTGTGAGTCTAGAGTGTCGATAGACCGGTTTTTCATCCTCCTAACTATGATTCCCCGAACAGCCCGACTTGATTGTCACATTCTACATTAATGCGAGCGAAGCCGCGAGTAAAAGCTAGTAACATTATAAAAGCTATCAAAAATTAAGTGGGTAATTAAATAAGATATCAAGTAGGTAATCATCTCAAATAACAATAGATATCTAGGTAATTTACAAATGCAACTTTTAATATTACAACCATTCCATTTCCATTGCAAACAAAATAATCAACGTTATCAATTTAATAACCAACACCAGCATTCCATTCAAAGCAACTATAACTTATTGAAAATTAAAATTGACCTATCAATATCGCGAAACTTCGTTCGATTTCAATGCGGAATCGGTCCCCCAACAAAGAGTTCTTGCTCTTTGTGCTGTCCGGCACAGACGGCACGCTAAAGGCACGACAACGGGACGGTCGCGAGGAAATTACGCGCCGACACCGCGCCGATTGATCGAATGCTTTTGAACTTTACGTATAATGCTGATTGGTTACCTACTCGGTTTTGATCTGTGACAGTAAGGTTAGATTTCTTGATTAATACTGAAATCCCAAACATCAAAAGTGTACTCTATTTTTAGTCTACTCGAAGTTGTCAAAAAGATTTTCTGCATTGATCGATATTAGTCTGAAAGAAAACAATACCTAATCTAAAAATATATTATTACATTTTAAATTACTTCGCCCAATTCAAAAAATTAAGGCGCACGTCAATGTTCCTTCTTAATTATAAAAATCTTTATCGTCGTTTATTTGAAATAACTTATTTCGATTAATTAAAAGTTCTCGCCAGTAATTTAGAGTTGAGGACGGACTATACTTAACTTCGTTTGTAAGTTTTACAATAAAAGATCATTTCCGTACACGGCTCTCACTGTGTCGTGTTGTGTCGTGACGCGGGATACACCAATAAAACTGATATGTACAGGACTACATCAAATGACAATGAGTTTTGATTGGCTAACACTGCGTCAGAAGGCGTCACGACACGACACAACACAAATGTGAATCTGGCTTTAGTCTTCTGACTTCTATTAAGCAACATAAAACCAAAACACCTCGGAATGACACTGTTATAACTACAATAACGAAGTAACAACACAAGCTTGGCAAATAAAACCGCCTATCTCCTACTACAAGTAGTATGTCAACAATGACCCCGGTTATTGCAAAACTGCCCTTATCAGTAACACTAGTTTGGATTACCGACATCTGCCGTTGATTGATCACATGATAACGACTGATAACAACCGATTAAGTGAAACTTACCGTGCTAAGTTTGATACGAAAACGTTAGTTGTTGGAATTGTTAACTGATGGTTCCTAGGTTTGATGTTACCGATAACTACACCCACATTTCGCCAGTTATATTTAAGTCCCATGTAATAGGGGGCGAGCCTATTGCCATCGACTGGGCACAGACCCAGACTCCGGGCTGCTACTGAGAAATTCTTAATGGAAAAGCTCCATAACACTTTGCCCGACCTGGGAATCGAACGCAGGACCTCATGCTCAGCCTTAGTATTTGCGGCCACTAGACCAATGAGGCAGGCCGAAACTTTCGTTTCATAATTAATGTGCACGGTTCCGAATTGCTCGTTTCGTATGGAGAAGAACCGGTGAGAAAATCCATGATGACTCTTTCTCAGCTGTGGTTGAACCACGTGGTTGACCAATACATAAGTCGGTGATGAATAAAAAATATAAGTTCGATAGGTACAGACTTTGTTGTTTCAAGTTTTCATCAATTATTAGCAGGTCTAAAGACATAACGACTCAAATATAGATTTATTATTCATACTTGTATCGACTTTTATTTGAGTGTCATTTGCAAAAAAACAGTAGGTTTTTGAACCTACTGTTTTCCACAAAGTAAAGCGCCTGCCAGGGTCTGCCCTGGCAGGCTCTTTACTTTGTGTAAATAATTTCATCACCACTGCTCTCAAAACAGTGAAGGAAGACATCGTGAGGAAACCTACGTAGAAACAAAAACTGTAAAATATAATATGGCATCTACCAACTCGCACTGGGCCACTCCCTCTCACAGAGAGGAGGAGGCCTGTGTCCCAGCAGAGGGAATATTATAGGCTGATTATTATAAGACAGTGTAGCTATGTCCATCAACTTTAACTCTGGTCACTATAACAATGATAGAAAACCTTACTTATTCTAAATCAACTTCAAAGATAATTCTATTGTCTACCACAACATGAGCATTCATATTTCGATTAAAGAAAGTTGTTTTTATAACAATTTACAATTTACCTTTTACAAGTCAACTGTAAAAATTGCACTACAAACTCCCCAAGCAAATCTAAACTTTAAATACAATATTGTAGAGTTCAAACTGGAGTGTAAGTTATCTAACTATGTATAAAAGTATCAACCCATTTCGTTGAGAATCGATAAAAATCAAGATTCATAACGTTTTATTAAGAAACGGTTTAGTTAACGTTGTCATTTGGTGAACAATTGTAATCGGTAATCGGTAATCACATCGGCTTCACGGCGATTTTCGTGAAATTGATCTATTGTTTCGTCAGAATTCTAAAGAGTAGGTGAGCTTTGTAACTGTCTGGTCACTGTGACGAATTGGGAAAAAAAATGGTACGTATTTTTTTGTTAAAATACTTAAACTTTTAGAGATATTGAAGAGACAATTCAAAAGCAGACAGATGGCCGTTAATAAGGTCATTATAAATAACTGTTTTCTTAAAATGATGATAAGAGACATTTGTCTCCAGTAGGTAATTTATGTGGACGTTTGAATTTTTTGAAGATTTAATCGAAACGAATGTCCGTCCTTTCATTTTGTGTTTACTTTTGAAAAATAACTTTCATCAACGTCATTTAACAAGTCTTCAAAACATACTCGTATAATATTTTAGTATATTAAAAAAATCTTTGAAACCTTAAACAGGATGGCAAGGGGACATCAACGCGCAAACTGAAACCGTAAATTCAGCATATGATTCTTGACCCCCTAGCGAAGAAACTTTGCGTCGGTTATCAAAAAAAAAAAAAACTGCTCTTTCATAGAAAATTGCAATACCAACGTGGTCAAACTTTATGGCCTTTTTTTTAAATAACCTACAAATAATTTCAACGCAGTGAGGTCCAGAATCATGTAAAGAATACATGGTTGGTTGTGCGTCGATGGGGTGCCACTCTGTATATTTTTGAGCACCTTGAAAAAGGCATTCAAAAACGTAAAAGTCGACCACTGAAATAGTTCAGAGCATACAATTTAAAGAATCGTAATAAAAAAAATCTAACTAAATTCACATTATCCTCAAAGCCAAAAAATTATCCCCAAACAAACATACCATTTCATAACTCTCCCATAATTCACAGACAATGCGGTAAAGGGGACGCTTCATTAAAATTCACGTTCATAGAGCGAATCAGAGTCACCTGCAGATACCCAGCGGCCTATCACTTCCTTTGATCAATTGGCTGGCACATACGGATCGGGAATAGGGATGGCCCACACTTGTTTCCCACTGGGATCGAGGAGAGTCCGGGATTATGATTCGGTTGTTGATTTATCGGTTTGTTATTTGCGGGGGAAAAACCCAGGAATGTGGCAAATCCTATCACAGATTCTATATAATTAGTAGTAATCATTAGCACCTATCAATCATAAAATCTAATTGTATATCGTTATGCGCCAAAAATATACTTTGTACGTTCGATGATTAAAAGATTACATTTAATTGGAAATGACTCAATTTTAATTCTGGAATATGAATAATTATATATTTTCATTAGTATAAAACAGCATTGTCGTTTCCTAAAGTTACGGTAGTAAACGCTCATAATGCCAAACAAATCTCGCGTCCCGTCCCGTGCCCCATAGTCACAACCACGGGACACCCGACCCCGGGACCAATCGTCCCACCACTAGCCACAGTGCAGACCGCCGCGGGCGTTTCGTCCGCAACCGCATCTTTGGCGTCCGGCACCGGATTGACACGTTGCGTTTTAATCAATTAGCGTACAGAAACGCGGTTCACGAATCAATGGGCAGTGAAATAAGCGGGCCGGCCACCGCGGCGCCAATTCGGCTATCCGGTTTCAAATACGTTTTTTTTTTTGCCAATGCGTTTTTCGGACGGACGATAACTTCATAATCGGTGGGTTCTTTTTTTAGCCGCGGATTTTCGTTACGGTCAAACGGGCGCTTTGTTTTAGATATTAGATGTTCTTTTTTAACTTTCGCTGCTCATAATTGTCAGATTGTGAACTTCTTATGTTGAATAATGATTATTGAATGATTTTGTTTAATCATGTGATATCTTCTGAATTTATGAGTGCTGACATTCCGGATACATTTTTCTTTTTTCTTGTAAAAACTGGGCTTCCTTAATAGATGCATGATCCTCATAACAAAAAAATATTTTAATTTCTGCATGATTTCTTGGTCGGACAGGGCAGATGTGCAAAACGATCAATGTGATGAAAAGACCTCTTAATGATAGCAGTCATAATCAACGTTCTAATTACTGCAGATGAACAAATAACAATAAATAGTTATTGCCTTTCTTATTGCGAAAGGTCCGGGCGATATGGTATGTCGGAATTAACAAGGTAATCACTTTTTTTGTTCCAGCATCCTATTTGACAAAGAATAAAGAGATTACACACGTTGTAGCTAACAAAGAAAACGCTCGTTTGAATCTATGTGAGACGTCATTTCGAACGCCACAAGCAGTTGTTTGGATAGCAACACCCATTGCACTGTTATCAATAGAATCTAATACTATACTACTATCACGTGTCAAGAGTTATTACTATCTTTAACAAACTGCTAAACCCCGAAAGAAAAGCACCAATCATTTCCATTATCTCTATCTAATTAGGTGACTCCTTCAAAACCTGATACAAACCATATATGTGAGTATCAACATTCGTTTTATCGATACTATCGTCCCAAATTATGTCAGCAGTTTGAATAATTAATCCCTTTGTGACTAGCGTAATATAACCAATCAATCAATTATCGATCACATGGTTTTGCGCAACGAACGATGGCCCCATTACAATTGTGTTTCTCCTTTTATTATCATTTTTAATATCTAACCTATCGCCGATTATTACATTTAGATGATGAACGATCGCAATAAAGCGATATACTGTTATCTGTTCCCTTTTAAATCAACCTAAATACGGTTTTAAAATGTCTTTATTATCATGATTAATTTGTCAGTTGGTGTTTTGTTTTCAATATTAATTAGCTCTGTATCAGTTTTGTTTGTATCATGCTTGTTTGCTTCAAAAAAATTCCATTTAGCTAACATGACGACTGGAGCTTTGATACGCGATATGGATGTATATTTATTAATTTATAATAGCTTATTGTGACATGAGTTTGTCATTGCAGTTTTCCTCATTAAAGTTAGGTCTATCAACGTAATTCTTTTCAAATAGTACGAGGTTCAAAGTCTTAATTCTATCACAAATCATTACAGAAATCAAACGTTTGAAACGTTTGAACGTTTGTTTGTGTGGTCAGTATTATCTGCTAATCTTACAAGAAGAATAATCATGTTTATCTTGTTAAGGGTTTTAATTTAAACCGTATAGCGACTAATATTTTTTTGTTAAAGCTCAGTATTCTTCTTTATGAAACCTATCTTCAACCTCACTAACAGCATCTTCTGCATTGTCCACAGAGGAAGCCAACAGTCCAGAAAGCGGAGTGAAGGAGCGAGGTGACAGGGGGGAGAGGCAGGAAGGGGGAGAGGGCGAAGCGTCTGGCTCTATTTCCCCTGCTTCCCGCACCTCCCCCGCGCCTGACGAACGTGACGACATCGAGCACAGTATACCAGCTAGCCTGATACAGGATCCTAATGTTGAGAGGTGAGTTCTAGAAACTTTAAATGATAAAAAGTATTTCATATTTATCATCCTGCATATACCATTAGGCTCCTCATAGCCTGCTATACAAACAGTTTTGGGCAAATAGGTTGATGATAGCAGCATGTTGGTAATAGAATACAAGGCAATTGTACTCCTTGGTCAAAATCGTGAAAATGTGATTGATGTAAAAGAATAGGAGCCAAAAAGCGTCTTGGCAATTTAAATACTACTGTTTGTTGCATTCGATCTGAGTTCTTAAGACATTGAACTATACAGCTTCCTGCAAATAAGGAAATATGAAATGAGATTTTCGCTAGGTTCCTAATAAAAGTTCACATGATGAGTGAGGATAGCCGAAATAATCATGAAATGGTTGACACATCATTAGTTTCGGACGTACACAAAATATATGACGATCTTTGTTCCAATCTTCTGACAGAACAGTCATTAATTTACTTAATTGTTAGTTTGTTGCATTCCTATAAATGTTCTTACATTGACCAGACGTAGACGTATTTGAGTCCAAATAATAATCCATTTGATTCAAAGCTCAAATGTCTGCAGGGTCAAACTCGCAAGAACAATCCTTTCCAATACTGCACCTCAAGGCTTTTATGGAAATTAAACCATCACCAACAATCTCGAACCAACGGACCCCATTCATAATACCATACGCCATTGTCAACGCGGAGGTCTGCACATCACTCCATGGTGTCCACTTTAATGATCCCATTGTTTCCACCGATCAGTTGACAACGACTGTCCACTGACATCACTACTTACCCAACCAACTTAAAAATACAGCCAACATAAGTCTTGTTACAAAGCCTATAAAGTTAGAATTGGAATATGTCATACGAAAATTTTATATAGTCGAGATAGAGGAGTGAAAATTTAAATGTGCAGATAAAATAAATCTTGTTGAAAGGACTCTAAAGTTTATTTTAGAATGTTTGGAGTGCAGAAAGAAGTTGGTGAAGATAGAAAAATGAATGGACTCGTCAGTGACAGTTATAGTGGGCAGAACCACTAAAAATGATCTGAATTTTCAAAATGACGTTCCATCAATTTTCATTTTGAAATGCTTTTGGATTTATCGATCTTGGTAAGAATGATTGATGGGTCAGGAGTTACGGCTTAAGCCACAAAAGATTTTGGTGTAAGTGCAACCCGAGAATGATGAAATTAATAACTTTGTTTCTGTGCTACATTTCATTTGGAACTAGTCAAAAAAAGCCATCGCCGTTATTCTAGTCAGAACTATATTGAAAATGACTGCCTCCTCAGCTCTGGACAGGTCAGTTAAGACAACAAACAAACTGGTAAAAGTTAATAATAATAGATAATTCTTAACCTTTAATGTTACGAACAAAATCAAGGTTAGCGCCACTTTCAGACATTGACATTTTTAATATTATGTATAACAAAGTCATGGCAACATTGTAAAACAAAGGTTTTGCTTTCACTGCATGATCAGGAAAATCTTCTGTGCCATGGAGCATACTAGAATATTGCAGTTAAATATTTAAACAGAACGTGACAGATACCACTTATCACTTAGTATGTCCTGCTTTATTTGATTATAGGATCGACATGAAAATTAATGATTATTGATATATATTAGAATAATACATGATGGATGTTTTGATTGTGTTAATTAATCATTATGCGGAGGTTATGAGGAGATCTGTATCTGAAGCGGATACGTTTTGTTGGCAGTTTGTTGTTGAACGTGATCGTATAATCGAATCGATTTTATTTGCCATGGATATTGTTTAAAGTTACAACCGAATGAACTAAATATAATACCGAATGGGTAACACCTGATTCCAATAGAAACAAGACCAGTTTTCTTTTTAATGTTAAATAGATAATCTTGTTCAACTCTCTTTACTTCGGTTAAAATACTACCACCACCCAGCACAGCATTGGAAAAACAATGTACTATGTGGTGTAGGAAAGGACAATCGGACACCACAAGACGTCACATCATTTGATTAACAATAAGAATAATATCGATTATTATTTACTCACACGTTTCGATTACTATCTGATTTATGTGTTACGAATCGTCAGATTGTATGGGAGCCGTATCGAATCGATATGAGGACAGCTGCAACTCGATTAATTTCAATATTTAATTAGATGTATTGACGTAATTAAATGTAATTTTATATAAATAATAAATTAAAATGATAGGCCATTTATCACTTAGGTTGTGTGTCTTAGAAATGTGGGATTCAAATAAATTTAATAATTATAATTTAAATAATATGTTATTTGTAAAGCCTTCATAATACTTGAATAGCCTGCTTCAGTCTGTTTCAATATTATCGATGTTGATGAAAATAATGTGTCCTCCAGGAAAAGCGCAATTTTGGCATGACTACACATCGTTTGTGAAACTTTTGATGCTCTAACTCCTTGGTTAGTTACAAATTGAAATAAATCCAATGCACTTAAATGCTCTCTCATTTGTCAGTCAATTGAAAACCGGCTTAAATGTAGTACCTACATATACGTAGGTACTTAAAAAAAAGTTTAACGTCCACACTAATATGAACTTGAGGACATCATTAACATGTTAATTGTATTAGAAATCTTTTATTTCAAATCTTTTATCTTTCGACCGGCCAGGTACGAGTGCAAACAAACGCAATACAATAAAAAAATCCAAATTTAAACGAACCTCAGCTTTATGGTGATAGAAATAAGGAAAGCAAACTTTAAGGAAAGTGAACGGTAAAGTTTGTGCTGTAGCAAGTCTGTTCAATCAATGTCAATTAGCTGCACTGAGGTGGCGTGATCAATCATTTTGAGGTTCTAGTGCCTTGAAGTTCTATTGTTTAGATTTTAGATCTACTGATTTAGTTTGTGTATTCGCTAAAATGGACAAAAATATGGGTTCCGATGGGAATGACGGCAAAGCATTAGTTGAGTCATTTTGATTGAGTGCCGTGGAATTAAAAATGGGTGATGTATTTTAATAATTATAAATTATGGAATGGTTTGAACTTTTCTATGGGTTTCTCTTTGTCAAAGCATTTCCCTGTTCTATAAAATATTGCTTTGGCGACTGCTCAAGTCATTCTTGTTTTAACTCCCGAATGATAAAGCAAATCTAAACATATTGCAAATGAATTTTATAAGAGACTCTAAAATGTTCTTCAGTTCATAGATATGAATATAGCAATACCAACGTAGTCACAGGTTGTAGTAAATTGCTTTGTCATTGTAACCAGTTCTAGACAAGTTGTAAGTCACTTGGTCAAGTGTAATAAATCGAGGTTAACAATAATGTGTCAATAAACAGCTGAAACAGTTTCTATTATTTATTTTATTCCTATAATGGATGTATTGATTTGTAGATCTTTAATTATATTGTTTGAGAAAGTAACGATGTGTTTTTGTTAATTTACTACTAATGCATTGTTTTAAATTTTTACCTGGCATGTCACGGCAAAATGATATCAGCCGCACGGGTCGATCGAAGGTTAAGCAACGCTTGCCGCGGTCGGTTCGTGGATAGGTGATCACCCATTACATATCGAGACGCCTTCGTGCTTCGGCAAGCACGTTAAGACATTGGTCCCGGCTGTCATTCGTAGATCTTTGACAGTCGTTACGGGTCGTCAGAAGCCCAAAAGTCTGACAACCAGCCTTACCAAGGGGTATCGTGTAACCCAGTAACTGGGTTGTGGAGGTCAGATAGGCAGTCGACCTATGTTGGTAAGCCGACCCCAAAATAGTTGAGAAATGGCTTCGCAGATTAATGTATAGCTACGCAGATTACTGTTCTACTGAGTTCTTTGGCAGTAATCGGTATTATAGTATATATAGGTAGTATTAAAACGGTCGGATTCAGTATCCTGTGAATCCTGTGATATGTTATGTTTATTTTTGTGTATTCTATGTAGTTCGCAGCCGAAGGCTCTAAATTCCAGTTATTCTTTTGCACTACCATGAGTTATCTTGTTTTGATACATATTATTGGTTCTCTATGTTGTCTTCTATTTTATTTTATTTTATTAAATAGGAACAACAAACAGCTACATTATGCAATATTACATACATAAAATTTATATAACTTAAGTAATAATGTAATTGGACACTTAATTAAGTGTCTCTAAATTCTTAAAGTTTTTTATATAGTATTCAATAACCAAAGTATCTTCGTAACCTTGTCTAATATTATGAAATTAGGCAAATTAGTGAAATTATCAAAGTCTGGCAGCGTATCTACGTCTCGATTATATTGTACGAATTGTTTAAATGTGTCAGTCGATTCGTTCAAGAAAATATGATTTCGAAACAAAACTTTTATTGACCATTTTTTAGAACAGGTTTGATTACTTAGTTTATTGTTAATTTCTTTGCCAATTGTAGAATAATGGAAACATATTCACTGTAGTTGTATTTTTTTTTGGATTGGCTATGAAAAAGCAATCGCTTAATAACTTGTTACTATTAAAGTTAAATATATGTTAGAAAGAGTATAAGTGTTATAATAATGAATGTTGTGATATTAATATCTAGTAGGATTGCAATATAATGTTAAGTTTAAGTTTTTGAATGAATAATTAATGAATCGTTGAGCTCCTTAAGTTCTGAGTTGAGCTGCACGGTTACTGACAAATGCGTGCACTGACTGGACAGGTGCACTTAATCTGTGTGGTTCTTTCCTCAAAAGACCATTTCAGACACCAATCTACATGGTCTTCACATGATCTGACCAAGATTATGTCTGGACTTTAAAAGAGACTGTGACCTCTGAGTTTGTTTCGGCCTTTCTTCTCAGAGTAGTCAGATAGGAAACGCCGACCTCATCTAGTTTAAAAATATGATTGACGTGTAAAAGTGTTTGTACAAACCTACTTACAGAAATAAAATCATTTATCATTTTATCATTTAACCTAGCAATAAGTTAAATGTTATAATACTTGCTGCGCCCTAACAGGGTCATGTACTTTTAAGTTTTAGCTTAGCCTGAAACTGTGTGTACATTGTATAATTCATTTTTTAATTTTTAAATCCATAAAAATAAACAAATTGCAGAATAATATTCAAACATTCGCCAAGTTCCAGGTTCAAGAGTTGTCATTTCCTCCATCTCTTATGATCGTTATTGTTAATTTTATGTAAAAACAGATTTACCGAAAATTGGTCAATAAATCTAATAAGATCAACTCTGACACAATCTATCTGACAATTACTGCATGTTCGTAAAAGTTACATATTATATTTATACATATATTTATTCATATTCCCATACAATCATCTCACTCGTCTCCACTTATTTCTGTATTCTCTACAAATGTTCGTACAATGTCTACTATCAAGCTCACTGCAATTTTATTACCAAGGAGACATGTGTCAGTTATAAAATTTGCTTTGTTACTGTAAAATTATTCAAACGATGTCAGGTGTCCCTCATACATCGACCCGCACTATGCACACATTGACGCATAAAACCGCTCTGTCCTAATTCCTACACATCAAAACGGCCACAGTCTAAAATATATACCACTAAAATTTTTATCATCTGTCGTTACATGTAGAAAAATAGCCTAGAATTCTTTTGTTTATGTCACAACCCACTCGGGGTTATTTTAGTTTGGCGCAGGAAAGAGACGGAGATAGTTGTCACATAAATACATGTGATTGATTGACCCGCAGCCAACTAATGTTCATAGGAAGCAATAAACAGCTGTGCGATTCTCTTATTAAAAACTTTATAAAACTTGGGTTTGGAACAAGGTTCTGTCAAATCACTATAACAGTTGTTTAGATCGGATTCGTTGATAACATTTACTTTGAGATCGTTCAATGATAATAAAAACAGTATTATGGGCTGTAAAACGTATAGTACATTAGTTTCCGGGGATTAACGGAACATAGTTTCTTTACTTTGTTAATTTATTTATCTAGATGACGTCCTGTCATTATCGATTCGCTGTATGACATTTATTGTATTGTCGTTCGGAAGTTTCCTAACGTTTCCTTGCGTAAAAATAAAATAAACATGAGAAAATATTTTCCCTTTGTCAAAGCAGGAAATCTGTTCGTGATACGCGTAAATCCGTCCGCGTCCCCTGTCTGTCCGTGAGTCGTTAAAAGGACTCGTCTCGGCGTTTTGTTAACGCGCCATTTCCTTGTCAACGCCGTCAACCCTGTCCGGGTAATCTTCTTTAAGCCCTGAGACTTCAATCTACCATGCCGAGTGCGCTTCATCTTTGCTTACTCCACCTACATAAATGGAATTCCATAAACAATGTCGTTAAAAAGTTATTGCGCCTATTGGCCATCAAGGATGCTCTGTACATTTTTCATTGGTGTTACGACTGTGACTCAGCTATGCGGAGTAGCTCCGCTGTGTCAGTCGGCTGTCATCGGAACGATCGCCCGTCACTGCACGTCCACCTCGCGCATCGCACGCACGCTTGCATTACGCAGCGCCACCCCTCGAAGTTGGATACCGATAGCCGTCTCTATCTTGCGCGGCGCGCGGTCCGTTACAGCGGCACCTGTCTCTCTCTAGCGAGGGGCGTGCGGGGCGGGGGCGCTGCAGGCGGGTCGTAAATCACGCGGCGTCTCATTCCACGCGGGACCGCCGCTGCCGCCGCAGGCACCGCTCACTTCCCTTCCGACCGCCGGCATCGCGGCGCGTCTTTCGCGACGTGTTTACATTTTCAACTATTTTTGGGGAGTCTCAATTGTTGTCTAATAGCAAAGTGTTATCAATTGTATCAGTGTTGTATTGATGGATCCGCAAGTTTTTCACCGTAACCAGTTTGGAGTACTTTGAAAACATTACGTCTAAAATGATCGTCGAGCCCGACCACGTGAGGTAGGTTTTCTATTTGTCCAAGTGTTATATTGTTTTTGTGTAATTCATCATGTTTCATATCGTTTTCATGTTCAAATATTGACTTCACATTGGATATTCTTTCAACTTTCCCGCACTTCAACTTGTCGAATTTCAACTTAGAATTTTTCATGTTTGCTTAGATCAAAGCTTCATAACTACTATGTGTCCAATGTACAGTTCTTACTCTAAAAAAGTGTTTCTCTGTTATATTTAAAATAGTTCCATCGTTAAAATATAATATAAAAGTATGTTGACTTTAATATTTTGGTGGAGTCTGTTATGCAAACCAAAAGGAAAGCTCGTTTCATAAAGTCCTACATGATTTTGTAGAAAATATTTAAAAGTTTTAAAGCCTAGATAGCCTAGTCTTTATAGTGATTTATTTTACATAATTTTTATCTAAAACGTTTGATCCGTATATGGTATGTGGGTTTCTCAAAACAACAATATTATATTTGATTCTGCTATTTTACGAGGTACAAGGATTTTTGAAGACATTAGATAGTCTTTCACTTTTCCAGTATAGCGGAGTTTGTTTTTATTAAGACTTTTTTATTTTATTGTCACATAAATAATCGATAAGCTGTGTCATCAACCATTGTGCTCGTCGTGTTTATCACATCTGATATCTCCATAATTCCCTATATGATTGCTTTACAATATTGATTCAATATTTAATATATTCTACACGTCAGAAATGTGATTGTTAAATTTTATAGCTGTCATTAATATAACTTCTTTGATATCCAATTGATTATGCATGTCTCAAGAC
Source organism: Griposia aprilina (assembly GCA_916610205.1). Classification (NCBI taxonomy): domain Eukaryota; kingdom Metazoa; phylum Arthropoda; class Insecta; order Lepidoptera; family Noctuidae; genus Griposia; species Griposia aprilina. Next base: position 22,757,662 of record OU744295.1, on the reverse strand, counting down.
TTGACCTATTTGTACCCAATTTACCTTAGATATATATTTATGTCGTATGTCATCAATATATTCCTTTTGTATCAAACAGATTAAATCTAATATCAGAACGTCAACTCTGTCAACGGTTGATTTTTTGATCGTATTGACATCATTAAACATTTAACAAAACAAAAAGTTCGACCCACAAGGACACCCAAACAACGAGCTATAAAGTTTTTTTTAGATCGATATAAACCCATTAGTGTGTCTATTTGTAATTCATGATCGAGCTATTAATTTATTAAAAATGGCCATAAAAAGCTTGCATTCGTTTTGTTTACCGTCGATATTTAAATATCGATAACCGGTTTAAGATAACGACGGGGCTGAGACAGAGGCGGCAATTTTCGCTAAGTAAATTATGTCGGCCGAACTAACCATGTCACGCTTTTGTCCCCAGGGAGAGCCCGAGATGTCTGTCGCGGGAGTCGTCGGGCGCACCGCGTTGTCCCTCGAATGACTCGGTGTACTCCAGCCGCAGCGGCGCGGGCCTGCCGCTGCCCGCCGCGCTGACCGCTGCCTTGCCCGCCGCGCTACTGCCGCCGCACTCAGCCGCGGTCGCCGCCTATCTGGGCGCTGCAGCCGCCGCCGCCGCTCAGCAGCGTCTCCTCATGTCCTGTCAAGAGGACATGACTGACTCCGAACGAGGTGACGCCGTCCTTGACTTCAGCACTAAACGCAGTGAATCACCGCACGACGATGATGATCACGATGACGCCGTCAATCTCAGTAAGAACGAAAATGGTCCCCTTGACTTGTCTACTGGCACAAGAAAACGTGGCCCAGAGGACTCTCCATCGCCAGTCCCATCTAGAAAGAGTTCTAGGCCGTCAGAGTTTAAGCACTCTCCATCTCCTTGGTCCACGCCTGTGGCACCGCACCTGCCATACTTCGCTGCTGCCGTTGCTGCGGCTAGTCTGTCTCCTAAGGGAGGCGTTCCATCTGATTGGAATGGCAAATTAAAACACGGCGGTCCTACACCCAGCGATGCCACAAAGGCACTGGAAAAGATGAGTGAGTTAAGCAGGTTGGGCGGCGAGGAATTGTTCCGATCAGTACAAAGTGCCGCTTTAGGCGCTGGTCTAGCTCCGAACGCAGCCGCCCGTCACTCCGCCTGGCAATCCCATTGGTTAAATAAGGGCGCAGACCAAACTAAAGACGTCCTTAAATGCGTATGGTGTAAGAAGAGTTTTAACTCACTCGCAGACTTGACGGTACACATGAAGGAAGCAAAGCACTGCGGGGTCAACGTGCCCGTGCCACCCTCCTCGGGTGGACCTATCCCACCCTCTTTACAACCACCTTCCAGTTCCCCATCGACGCCATCACACAACTCGTCCTCTTCGAGCGGTTCATCCAAACCGAGCCAAAATGATTTGAACATGCTCATAAAAGAGAATATGCCAATTCCTAGAAAACTTGTCCGTGGCCAAGATGTTTGGTTAGGTAAAGGCGCAGAGCAAACCAGACAAATATTAAAATGCATGTGGTGCGCTGAGAGCTTCCGTTCCCTGGCTGAGATGACCAGCCATATGCAGCGGACTCAGCACTACACAAACATCATATCGCAAGAACAAATTATTTCGTGGAAATCTTCGGACGACGCTTGTAAGGGAGGGTCCAACTCGAGCGGCCCGGGTGGTAACAACCCGGCACCCCCTGCTACAGGTACTAGTAGTCATGTTAGCGCTGTATTAACTTGTAAAGTCTGCGACCAAGCATTTAGTTCCTTGAAAGAGTTGAGTAATCACATGGTTAAAAATTCTCACTACAAAGAACATATTATGCGATCAATCACTGAAAGTGGAGGCAGGAGACGTCAGACGCGTGAGAAACGAAAGAAATCTCTGCCAGTTAGAAAACTCCTCGAATTGGAGAGAGCACAACACGAGTTCAAAAACGGAGAAGGGAACGGTGTACCTATGGGTAAGCCAATTAGAGATTTCGGCACTGGAAGCCGAATCACCTGTGAGAAATGCGGTGACAAAATTGAGACTGCGGTATTCGTCGAGCACATACGACAATGTATTGGTGCGCCGATGTCAAATAGCCAAAGGAATTTTTTGAAGAGCGCGCTGTTATCTAACAACATCATCCCGCCCGACGTGCCCGGCCACGTCACGCCCACGGGTCGCGACGGGCGCAAGAGCATCAACGAGGAGCTGCCGTCTCCCGGCTCGCACCACCGCTCTCCATCCTCCGTGAACGATTCCTCCCCGAGTTCCAAAGACCCCAACGCGAGCAATGAAAAAAGCTCGTCGCCTTCGGTTCTCAACGCCATAGAACAATTGATAGAGAAGAGTTTCGACACCCGATCGCGGCACACCGTGCCCGGCATGCCGGGCGGCGCTACACACGCGCCTATCGGTTCTAGTATCCTAAAGAGATTAGGCATAGATGAGAGCGTAGACTATACCAAACCGCTGGTAGATCCCCAAACTATGAATATGTTGAGGAATTACCATCACCAGCAAGGATACGGGCGCCGCGAGCGCAGCGGGAGCGAGTCCAGCTCCATGTCCGAGAGGGGCGGTAGTAGAGTAGAATCACTGACTCCCGATAGGAAGATGGACACGTATCACATGACTCCTCGCACTACTCCCGACACGCGTGGTTCTCAAACTCCAGCCTCCGAGGACCGCCCGACTGAAGTGAGAATAAAGAGAGAAGTCGAGGAGGAAGAGCGCGAAAATGGAGTAGATTTGAGCAGCCAGCCGGTGCGAGTGAAGACTGAAGTAGACGAGGACGAAGAGCCGCCGCGGCCTAGCAGCACCGCCGACGAAGACGTGAAGCCCGTCGTGGCCAAGCGCGAGAGCGCTGCGCCCAGTCCCGCCGCCTCGCCGCGCTCGCCCGCCAGCGACCGCTCCGCCGCCACGCCGGGCGCCGAGCGCAAGGCGGGCTGCAGCCTGGGCGCGCTGTCCAGCATGTTCGACAGCCTGGCGGGCGGCGCGGCCGGCGAGCCCAGCTCGTCGCGGCGCGGCGGTAGCCACCCGCTGGCCGCGCTGCAGAAGCTGTGCGACAAGACCGAGTCCAATCCCTCGCGCGCGCCCGCGCCCGCTCCCTCGCCCGCCGGCCCGCCCAGCATCCTCACGTTCAGCTGGGCGTGCAACGACGCCGTGGTCACCGACTCCATCATGAAGTGCGCACTGTGCGACACGCCCTTCATATCGAAGGGTGCGTACCGGCACCACCTGTCCAAGATGCACTTTGTGAAGGATGGCGCGTTGCCCGAGCCGGTCCCGCTGAAGGCCCCGGTGGGCGCGGGCTCGCCGGGCCCGCACAAGGGCGGGTCCAACGCCGCGTCGCCGCAGGACCCGCGCAGTCCCTCGCAGTCGTTCGACGAGAGCCCTCACTCCAAGTTCCTCAAGTACACGGAACTGGCCAAGCAGCTCTCCAGTAAGTACGTGTAGGCTGGCCCCGGGCGGCAGTTGTGATGATACCATATCTTGCTACGTTAAACCTTGCTAGGGTTAGGTCGCAGCCGCGACGCTAAGTATTTCGAAACTCTTTGCCAATTTAATTATTTAGGTAATTATTGTTAGATTTCACCGCATAGATCGGTTAGTGTAATAAATTAATAGCGACTTAAGTATACGCCAAACGTCTTACGTTCGTTTTAGGTATTAAGAGAATATTTTCAAAATATTGCCTTTAGGTGATCGGTTGTTGTAAGGGCGGCAGAGCCCGTGGCTTATCTTCCACACTACGTTATAATTCCATTTCGATAAATGTAAATATAAGTCACATTAAGTCATAAAAAATACGATTCGATCTCTTTTTGTAAATGTATATTTTTTGCTAATAATTCTTTGAAAAAGGTAAATCGTGGAAATTAGTTTTCGTTAATTGCAATTCGCCTTTCGCATGTGATTCGTCTATCGTATTAGTCGCGTAGTGGCGTTGACTTTCAGTATTTTAACAGAAAATTCGTTGCAATATCATTCTTTTTCGTGTTACTTAATTTTTTATGTAAATCAGAGTTAGGGTTAACGTGGTTAGTTTATGTATATTTTGATGATTTTTCTTGTTTTTTTTTTTTGTGAATTTAAGAGATCCGTCGATGCGTATAATCTCGGAGATTCAATCTCATTCGTTTCGGTTCGTTTTGTACATACAATTCGACATAGAATGCAATATAACAATCTCCTTAGTGTAAATTTTGCTATAGGTATGCTCTCCACGTGAGGATGCTATTTATTATTTAGTAATAAGTACATAATATTAGGTAAACTACATCTGTGAACAATTGTATACCAATATACCAGCGCATTAATCGGTTGAACAATCAACCTATATATAAAAGTGATACATATACATTTTTTTTCGTTGAAAGGAATGATAACATTCGTATACGTTTAGAGCATAAAGATATACCAGATATATCTTCCAATTTGTAACGACAGATATACGATGATGTATATACGGCACTTGAGAGTGAAGAACCTCTTTTATATTTAATAAAAATATTGTAAACTGTCTAATGTAAGTTTCAGACGATATCAACAAAAAAACTTTGATTGTAAACTGAATATTCGTGACATTAAAAATTCCATTTACCCTTTGACGTATACGACATTTCTAATGGAATATACAATTTTAAAATTTATTTTTAATTTTATTTTTTGATGTTTTAAATACTTATTATACTTACCTAATAGTTTTTTCAAAAGTTGCGAATATTCAGCTAATGGTGATTAAAATCGATAAAAATTTGAAATCGTATAAAAATCTATCATTTTAACGATAATAATGAAACATACGACAAATATTATGTATACGCTAGCTCTGATGAGAGATTTTTGCTCATTCTTAAGAAAAAAAAAGTAAAAAAATGGTGTTGAAATATTGATTTTACCAAATTTAATAATCTTATTTAATATTTTATGTTGTATTTCAAAATGCAATTAAAAGCTCAAAGAAATATATATGTTACATACTTTAAATGTTCATTTTATTTAAATTTACCCCACTGACCTACCTCAAACACAATGAAATAGAGCAGCTATATCTGCTCAAACACAAACACACACACGGCACACAAAGGTTGTATTAATTACAAATAACGTAAAAAGAGAGTCGAGGAAAAAGTAAGATATTTTTCTACCGACATGTGAATGCTACCTACACACAATCTGGGATGATGCTTTAAATTATAAAACGATAAATAACAAACTGATGACCACATGACAATGACAGGGTTGTGGCTAAGATTTAAAATTCTTCCATATAACACTCACTGCATCTAGCAGAACAATTGCAGAAATAAAAAAAAAAATGTTGAAAGAATAGGTACTGTATTTTAATTTATTATCAAAACGGCATCAATTTTTCTACACAATATGTTGATCAGTTAACATCAAATTGTTTTTAAGTTATAATAGGTCTTTACCTATGAAATTGCCGTTTTGTATGAAAAAATTTAAACGAATTTTTTTCATGAATTTTTTATTTGTATTAATCGAAGTAATCACCCATGCAATCAATGCATCTTTGCCATCGCAGTGGCAGTTTATTGATGCCCTTCTTAAAGAAATCAGCTGGACGGGAGGCAACAAATTCTTCAAAGGCATTTTGTACTGCCTCTCGGGTATTAAATTTTTTTCCCGCCAAGAAGTTATCCAAATTCTGGAAAAAGTAGTAGTCTGTAGGCGCAAGGTCTGGTGAGTAGGGCGGATGACGGAGAGCTTCCAACCCCAGTTCTTGCAACTTGGAGACCGTCTGCTGTGCAGTATGAGGTCGCGCGTTGTCGTGCAGGAGCAGCGGAGACGAGCGATTGACCAATGCTGGTTGGAGATGCGCCAGCTTCTCCATCATTGTGTTCAGTTCTTCACAGTACACATCTGCAGTAATGCTCACCCCGTTTGGTAAGAAGCTGTGATGAATCACACCGGCGCTAGACCACCAAACAGTGACCATCACTTTTCTAGGGGTAAGTTTTCGTTTAGGGCATTGTTTAGGTGCTGAACCAGGATCCAACCAACTTGCTGAGCGCTTACGGTTATCAAACAGAATCCATTTTTCATCGCAGGTAACAATGCGGTTCAAAATTCCTTCATTTGTGTGTCTGTTGAGCAGTGCAAGGCACGTCTCGACGCGTACTTCGCGCTGGCGATCATTGAGTTCGTGGGGCACCCATTTGTCAAGCTTTTTTACCTTGCCAATTTGACGCAAATGGACCAATATTGTTTTGACGCTAACGTCGAAAGCTGCTGCTAATTCAGCCGTAGATTGTGTATCATCAGCTTCCACAATCGCCTTTAATTCGTCATTGTCGACCAAAGTCTTCGGACGACCGCGAGGTTCATTTTTCAGGTCGAAATTTCCAGAACGGAAGCGAGCAAACCAATAACAGGTGGTGCGTTGGTTTGTAGTGTTAGCTCCGTAAACGTCGTTGATGTTGCGTGCCGCTTGTGCCACGTTGCTGCCACGACGGTACTCATATTCCATAATTACTCGAATTTTTAACGTATCCATGATGACGAAAAAGATTGAAATGCGATGAAAATGTAACACTAATCAATAAAGAAATGACTACTTTTAGAAAAAAAAATCCATGTTTTTAAAATAAAATTAATTTGAAATTAGAATTCTTAGCCAAACAAAAATTATTTTGATTTGAAATGGCCAGTACTGCAGAACGGCAATTTCATAGGTAAAGACCTAATATTTGCCTGAAAACAATTGACAAACGACCTATTTCAATGTCATCATTCAGGCATTAAGTAAGTGAAAGAAACAACTTAAAAATAAAGTAATAACCTTATCACCCGATAGATGGACCTACTGTTGATATAATCGTCACAAGGCGTCAAATAAATACCTTGTAAAAACCAATATCAATAAATAAATAATATTGACACAATCAGCACGCGTAGAGATCTCATACTTGTTATAAGAGACACGTGTCAGCGAGTATCGAGGATATCTTTGACTGTCACTTCAGTTGTCTCCAAAATAAAGTTTCCAGTGATCTTGGATAATCCGGAGCTAAAGGTACTGAACGAGTGGATAATCATTAAAAAAAATCCTCTACAAAACAGAATGGCTAGTAAGTATAAACGGTGTAAGTATGACATCAAAAGAAAAATCAATCGGACGAAATGCATTGATAAACACAAATATATGAATTGAATCTGTGTCTATTTTTTTCCGTAATTTTAAAAATAGGATAAAGAGAGCCCCGTTTTTCGTACCTCAAAATGGAAAACGGGGTACAGTTCCCAAAAAAAGAGTTAACGCAAAGTGCCTAACTAATTCCGATGAACTCAGAACTTATAAACATCATTATAAAAGTTAATGATTAACTTGACAAGACAAGTATAAATTGGAAGGCTGTTAGTCAAAAACATGACAGATTGAGAACATTTCAATTTTGTTGACATGTGCCGATCAATGAGGGCTATCGCGCTTGAGGCGCTAGTGTAGAGTAAGGTCTCTAGATGTCAAATGTACTGTGTTTGCGGGTTTTTTTATCACGGATTTTAACTAATGATTCGTAATTGTTGTAATGGTTGTGCCATTCCAATTGCCAATTCCAATTGCAAATGTGCCAATTGTTGTATTTGTCTGCTTCATGCTTACCTATTTTAGGAACATTATAATCTAAATATTCATTTGAAGTTTTAAAATGTAATAAAATAAACATAATATGGGTACTTAAACTTATCCAAAACATCAAATAAAACTACTTGACAGGACCTTACTCGCCAGTGGCGCCAACTGGTGAGCACCATGGTATAATAATACACTTCGCCATTATAGCACTCCGGTCACGGGGGTGACGAAAGCCTAAGTCATCACCGCTGTGTTACAAGTAGTGTGGTATAATAACTCCCTAATCGCCTTTATTACCTGCGCGAATCCGATAAACCAAAGAGGTTTTAACTAACAATTAAGTTGGTATATGTTTAAATTGCATTGTTTCGTTTGATTAGAAAAATGAAATGACAATTTAAATCGTTTATATATATTTATAACAGAATGGTGACTAAAAATGGTTCCATAATTCGTGTTTTCTTGCAATAAAGTGGCAACTGGATAGTGACGTAAGCATGTGTCACTCCCGGAATGCCAGACCTTGTTTTTTTAGACCATAGTGAGCACAAAAACGATAGCCCCCATTCAAGTAATTGATAATTACATCTCATAACATTGTCATCTCTAACTTCTGCTGCAAGTGTCTTAAATCATAAACATTGAATTTAAAGAAAAGTATGATATGAAAGGTGTACCTACCGCTAGGATCGTAGTACGTTGGGACCAGCCGGTCTGTTCTATAAATCTCACACGTGAAAACTTGGTGAAGTGAGCTGGCATTCCACTTGATGCTAGCAATTGACAGCTCACCACTAGCGGTGACATTTTTACAGAATAAGTCCTCTTTAGTTTTTTCTGTATAAACTCATGGAGAAAATGCATGAGTTAACTTAAGGGGACTACATGACTTACAACGCAAATTTATTATGCCTAAAAATATATGATCCACTGCAGTAACCAAAATCAGAAAAATATATGATATTGTTCTGGATATGTATTGCTGATTCTAATGATTATAATTCTGTAAAGCCATATTTGTTACGGTCGCGAATCATATTTTAATCTAAATACAACCTGCAAATTGCAAAAGACGTAACAAAATTTGAATTTCGCGTGCTACCTTAGCGCATCCCCGTAAAGTAAAACTGTGGAAAACAACTTACTACGTCTCGCAGTCTCGTAGCATGATGTAGAAACGTTCCATTTCTTCACTGTATCTTGTAGGGTAAAAACTATGGAATAAAATATTTATTTTCTCTCAAAAAATTAATTAAAGAGCAACCAAATATAATGTATTCGATAATGACCGGTTTATAAGTGTGTGCTGTTCACAAAAATCGTATTGACAAACTTTACGTTTTATACGCATAGATTCTGTCAGCGTATTTCAGTTAAAACTTAATATATAACAAATTAAAGTCCTTTTTGTTACACCATCGTTTTTACTTTACTAAATTAATCATGATTAAGACATAGGTACTTTCATCTAACATTATGACATCTTCAAAAAAGTTTTAAATTTAACCTAACTACATTGATCCCAAAATCACCAATTAGCCAGTCATATAACACGTTTGACTTACCACTACTAAATCTGCCGGGCCCCGAAATCACTCAGCGAGACATCTTAACTCCAAGAAACCTCGTCTTTATCACCCAAATTACGTCATTCATCGCAGTTTACGAACATCTCCTACCACGTCCTCATACACATCGACGACTTACAATTTGTAGTATCCATTGACGGGTCAACAGACGGGTGAGTGGAAGGTTGCGAAGGAAAGCGGTAATGGATAGCTTGATAAGAGAGATGGTTGAGAGAGAAGTGTGACAGACGGATCGTCAGTCAAACCCTTGAAGACGAGTATTCGTCGCTACAGGTAAACGAAACATACGGGGGGTAGTCCTCGGCGGGGACGGGAGCTAAAAGAGGGAAATATTTTAATAACGTTCGTAATTATTTGACGTGCTGTCTATGTAGATCACAGTGATAGACAAAATAAATGTCTGTAATGACAATCACATTTGGTTAATTTTTTTTTCAATTAGGTACTCATCTATTTATTGTATTCAGAGTTTGTAAATGAAAACGTTTATATCTGTTGATGTGAAAGTCAAATTCTGTGTTACAGGGATTAGTTTTATACTTAGTCAATAAAAAAACATAACAAATCACGCGTGTATTCCCGAAGGGTTAGACAGAGGTGCAGTTAAACAATGAACTTTTCAGTCTTTAGTAATTTTTCCAGTCATGCCTCTGAAATTTTCACTGAAGCGTCCCCGCCACATCTATTTTCCTATACATATCCCCGTCTGCCCCAACGACCCAACCCCAAACAAGACAAACGTCCCCCAGCCCCTCAGACCGCTGTCTGTCATTGTACGTCTAATAATGGTGACTAATTAAAATGACATTTTGTTTTATATCATCAAATTAATGAATACAACCCCCCGCCCGCCGGTGGGGTACGGGGGTACACCGGGGTACCATTGCCCACGATTTACGAGCCCCGCAGTCGCGAGATGGATAGCATGATTTATACGCTGTTTATCATCTTTTTATGGCATCGAATGAAATAATACTGTGTTTATTTTTTCCTGGCTTTTAATTATAGTGGTTTCTGGACAGTAAATTCGCTTATTTATTATGATGGCGGGATAGTTGTCGAGAATGTTTAATTATTTCCACTATTATTTACGATCGGTTTTAGGGTCTTTCAAAAAAAAAAAGGATCACTAATAAAATCGTTACACTGTGTTTGGGTAATGATTTTTATTAAAATGAATGGTGATTGAACATCTGTGAGCTATTTCTGATATACAAATCATTCAGATGATAGAAAAAAACTCATCACAAGAGTGATGGGTGGAAATCGTTTTATTTTAATGAGTAGTTAACTATAATGTGATCCAGTATTAATAACAACAGTTGATCCAATCAATTCAGTTCACATTTAATATCTGTCTTTTCTTGCCACTTGAAATATCATGAAACATTCCTGCGTGTAATTTGTTGAGACATAAAAGTAATCAAGTGTTCTACATTGAAGTGGGACCGGACACAGTCCATCAACAAATGCTGGACGTATTATTAGTCGTTTATCACTTCAATGCGCGTACGTCAGTACTGAGATATGTTTTTCTTTTTAATGCTGAATAAGTATGTAATGTAGATATGTGTTCAGGGCTTATTATTTCATATTTATACCTAGCTGCTGCCCGCGGCTTCGCCCGCGTGTACGTCGGAAATTATCCTACAGCAACGTGCCACCGGGATAAAAAGCCAATGTTACTCCTTATAACATCAGTTAATTGCCAGTGAAAGTCCCATCAAAATCGGTCCAGTTGTTTTGGAGATTAGCCAGAACAAACAGACAGACAAACATACAAAAATTGTAAAACATGTTATTTTGGTATTTATACATCCTTAAGAATTTAGTAAAAAGCGGTTATTTTAATATTACAAACAGACAATCCAATTTTATTTATCTGTATAGATTAAACAGAGTGCATTATATTTTATCCATCTAGCCGAAACCTAGACTGCATGCGATAAAAGACAACACTTTTTGTTGAACGAAGAACCTAGAGAGATAAGCTCTGGTATCTCCCAACCTAACTGGATGCAGCTCTATACCAGTATTTTACATGGAGCGAATGCCTATCTGACCTCCACAACCCAATTACGAGGTAATACGATAACCCTTTGTTAAGACTGGCTGTCAGACTGGCTGTCTGACGAACCATAACGACTGTCAAAGATCCACGAACGACAGCCAGGACCAACGGCTTAACGTGCTTTCTCACGCACGGAGAGGTCTTGGTGTTTAAAGATAGACACCCGTCCACGGACCAACCGCGGCAAGCGTAGCTTAACCTGATCGATTGGCCCGTGCGGCTGTTATAACTTAGCCATAAGCCCATCTCCTAAGGTCTGATAAGCTTAACATAGTTGTGTCAATTACTGTTCAACGTACTTTTCCAGGTCGGTGACACTACCCTACTTTCCTAATATGGGGACTTTCAACTCAACTCAAAGAATTTATTTCAAATAAACTAATTACAGGCACTTTTGAATTGTCAAGGGGTCGATCAGTCAGAAAGATGAAGCAAGTTACCCATTCCAAAGCGTAGTAGGTACCTATGGAGAAGAACGGGCAAGAAACTCCATGGACACTCTTTTAAATCAAAATATGGTTACAAAATATTGGTTACAACGGTCATGTTGAAATTATGCACGTGAGAACGATGCAGAACGTTAAAGCGTCCGTAATAAAAAGAAAAAAGCAATTCGAATATTAAATTAAATTAAAATAAGCCGTGGCAGCTAAGAATTGACCAGTCCCCACTGACGGCGCTCGTTCACGAACATGACGCATGGATCAGCACCATTCAGCTCAACCATTTTGAAGGGAACTTAATGATCCAACACACACGCCACCACCAGCGAGACATTAGAGTGAGCATGACATACTCTCAGCCGCCAGGGCACATTCAAGTCAATGAAAGAAAAACTTTAAGGACTTATCTCCAGTTAGAGTTTAAGACAAAGTGCTTTCTTATCAACATCTCTTCAAGAACCAGAACTTCAAAACACCTCTCAAACCCAAAACACTTATCAGCATGTCCCCACATACATCCTTCCAAAGTGCCAATTTCATTTCACTTTTCACTCCCATTTACTTTGGCACAAAAACTCGATAAACAATGACCCACAAAAGAGTCAGTATCACCTGACTGATGGCTCTCCATGACCCATCGTTGAGTAAATAGCAAGATTTAGATCGCACAATAAATGATTTACTTCAGGTCGGCCGTAATAAGTAGATTGATGTAGGAGCGCCCCCCGTCATTTGTCTCAGTGTTCGCGGTGGTGGGGTTAGTTCGGTTAGCAAAAACAGATGGTTTTCTTGACTTTAAAAAGTTTTTTTCTGGTTTAAGGAGCTTCAAGTGTTTCTTTTTAAGAGTTTTCTAAGGTTTTTAAGGGTTTACAAATGTGGTTGGTGGGAAATGTATCATGTTACTGGATTTACAACGTATTTCGTTCTTAATTTTCTCTATAAAAGTAAGTATAAAGTATCAAATGGTGTTTTAGGTATTGTCATGGTGAGGTTTTGGATTTATTGTTATTTAATTTGGTTCTTTCGATGATAGTAATAAGTAGATTGATGTCGGAGCGCCCCCCGTCATTTGTTTAAGCTTACGCAGGGGTAGGGTTAAGTTCAATTGGCTTTTCGTGGTTTTTCAAAAGCTTGATGTGTTATATTTTTCAAGATTTCTTCTTAGGTTTCAAAAGGTTTACTAGGAAAGCCTAGTTTCATGATAAATGTAATTCTGTATACACAAGATATTTTAAAGTTTCTAAAACTTTTTGAGAAATTTGTGAGAGGAAGGTTAACAATATGTACCTAGTATTAAACAAGTTTATTTTTTTGATATTGTTGTTTTTGATGATTATTGTTAAGGAATCATATTTAGGTTTGGTGTTAACCAGTAGATTCTTAAAGGAGCGCCCCGTTATTTGTTTGAGCGTTCGCGATGGTGGGGTTAAGTTCGGCTAAAATAAACAAATGGTTTTTCTTGAGGTTCAAAGAACCTATATCAAATTGAAGGTGTTTGATTAAAAAAATATGAACCTGGATTCTGGTTTTTCAACTTTGTGTGTTGATAGAAATGATGGGCTCGTCTTATAAAAACGGGACTTGTAGTAGACTCCTAATTTTTTTTTTTTTTGTGGAAAGTACTTATTATCTTGACCAATCTCACGAAGTTTCTGGTCCAGGAAATACATACTTTCTGAAATAAAAATAACCAACTTTGATAAAATAACCTCAACTTTTGTACAATTTTATTGTTTTTGACGCAATTTTGACAGCAGTTATTGCTATTTTAGGTTTTTTTTTTTAAATGCGTTTAGATTTTGCAAATACGGTATAAGTACATAATTTTATTTTCACAATTTGGTAGTCTTTTACTTTTGAAAATGACTTGATAAACGTACCTACATGTTTTTATAAGGCTAAACCGAACTACTTAAACGATAACTTTCTAAATCATTATTTTCTTAATTTACTTATGTACTTATTTGATTTGTGACCCAGTTTTAAGTAGAATGAGACACCACACATACAACACTACTTTTTTATTTAAAAAATAACACAATTTTAGATGAACAACCCTCTGCCGCTCAACTGTACCCCACTATTTCCCGAAAAAGCTTTTTGACCTTGACCGACTTTCTAGGGGAGAACTTTTGCTCTCAACTTTTCAGTTTAGACTGAAATATTAAAGTTATTTATAACTTCTGCTGTAATATTCTTCTCTAACTCAAGAATAAGTACAAGTTACATTAGGTGATGCATTTTCCAATTCTCTTTATTTAATTAAGTACATATTTTGGATCTACTAGCTTTAACTTTTTGACTAACCGACTCCCTGACAATTATAAAGTGCCTGTGCCAATTATAAATGATTTAATTTAAATAAATGTTTTGAGTTTGAGTTTTGGGTAGTCACCATTCAACTTAATATAATTGCCGTCTTATCCTTTAGACTTTAGAGTGAGCATTGTTGAAGTTTAAACTATTACCTTGTAAACATTATAACCCGTTGTTAAATTCGCATGGCCTTGAATCGCCACAGGGGATGAGATAACAAAGAATCCTTTTTTAGCAGCACTCAAAAGCTAAGATACAAGGACTTGCTAATATTGAGGTTAAGTTGAAAGTTAATATTCAGGTTATTTAAGTTCTGGATATTTCTTGATAAGTGAATGAAGTAGGTAAGTATAATAGGTATGATAATAATATTTCGTAATTTCGCGACATTGATCCAAAAAGGGAGTGTAAACCATCAAAAATATAAATAATACGCCATTCATTACATTCAAATAAATTAATAACTTCGCATAGTGTGCTAACATTTGTTTATTCTGGACAAAGTGAATATTTCAAATGTTATGTTATAAATTCGTTTATTTATTGATACATATTATTTTGGACGTGAAATAATTGTTATGTTAAATAAATACGTCGCTTCTGATATTTAGTGGTTCCAGATGAGCATTTTAATTGAAGTTAGGTGATTGTGTGACTGTTATTTTATTGAAGTGTTTTGTCATTGTAATTATTGACCTTTGTGTGTATTTACTGAATTGAAATAGAGCTCCAGGGTCTTTTAATAACATCAGTATTAGCCACTATATTATTTATCTATTATAGAATCTACTTAGGCACTTTAATATTTACATTTACAATAAATTTATTGACAGTTAAATTAACAAAAATAAGTTGAACTGTGGAATTTAGTGTTACATCAATAAGGATTGCAACTAATACCAAAAACGTAAAAACATTTCACCGAAAAAATGTCATCCCCTCACCTTTTCAATATAAAACTTACCTCACCGGCAAAATTGTAACGTATCGATTACTGAACTAAAACTATATTGAAATGGAGCGCACTCCACCTATAACTCTTGTCGAAACAAATGCCGTCCACTCTGCGGCATCTGTCGGCACTGATGGATGACGGGACATGTGTCCATTATCGCCTGCACACTGCGCCAAACGTGCATCCACAAAAGACGCTGGACAAAAAATCGCGTGGATTTGACACGCTCGTTAATCAAATTATGCGATTTAGTGTATTTTCTTTTTGGTAGCAACTTTTTGAATACCAATAGGGAGTAGTAGAGTTCTATAGAATTGTAGAGAAAAAAAGTTTTTGTGTTTGGACTAACAAATTACTTTCATTCATTTTTTCCGCTGACGCTATAAATAATTGCCGTGATTGGCGGGATTTATGACAGAAATAAAGATGGCAGTTTATAAAAATAACGGGTATATAAATATCGGTTCACAGATTCGCGAGTGTTTGAATAACAAGCGCAGGCCAAGTGTTGAAAAGTTAACGGTCTCATAGAATGATAGAAAAATGAAAAGACGTGTTCATATAAATGTCTTTCTTCTCAGCGATTACGTTGTTAAATTAAGATATCTCCGGTTAGTACTGATCAAAGCTAGTTTTGGGTCAGGAATATATTTTAAATACTTGTGAACAAGCGTTTTCCTTTCATAAATCACACATAATTTACGTTACACATTTTGAAGAACTAATTAATAATCATAAATGCTTCGCTACTATAATTAGTGTATGAGCAAAGAAAATATGTTTGGGGTAAAATAAAGTTTCAGTTTCGTAAAGTCAAATTAAAATAAAATAAAACTTACAATAACCTTGTCACTTTCAAACCAAAGGACTTTCAATACCTTACAGACAACTCACACAGAAAACAAAAAAAAAATAAGAAAACGAAGAATTAAAACACCTGTGAATTACCCCTTTGTCCAGACTCCACTAGTTCGGCGCACTGTGCACACATTTGACGATGACGGATGACGGACGGACGCACACTTCCGCGGGGGGGTAGGCAGAGGGGGCTCGCAAGACCCGCTCTAGATATATTCCCGTCTATCAATCCACGTTGACGTTGACGGGTTGCATGAAATGGTAACTCGTAGGTCGGGTATTTTCGACCGAGCGGAGAAGCTTGTGTATTTTTAGTTTAAATTGCAACATTTTAAATTCATTTCGTACTTTCTCACTTGACAATTTTTACTTTTGAACATTTGGTGTTTGTTTTGTCGTATTTGTCTATGAATTTATTTGTTATCATGGTCCTTACGACGAAAAGCTATCTAAGGAAATTTGAGAATGATCCATGTATATTTTACCAAATATAATTTAAAAAAAAAAGTTAAGTATTTGTCTAACTTATCTACAAATTGTTTCTGCCTTAGTTTTTAGTTGTCTGAGTTGTAAAAGAACTTTTAAGCTTACAGATGGTTCTTTCTTTTAACTTTACTACTTCTAAAGGTGGTTAGTTTTCTTTGCGATTCCTTCCTTTGGTTAATCTTGTTTCAATGCAACTCTATAATAAAGAAGTCGTATTTATTCCTCAGTGTTTTTCTTCAGTTAGATCCTGACTTACAGGATATGTTGAGTTAAAGTTGTATTAAAGCTAGCTATATAATTAAACACTATATTCTGTAGAGCTTATAATTTTAATATCGTTGAAGAGAGAATACCTTTATTAGTAGAGCCTAACACAGTTTAAAACATAAAACAAAACATTACAACATCACATCTTACTTGTTAATCCCGAGGGGAAAGGCCAAGTTTACTATGCATAAGTATGTAATGTGTTTGTAGTAGATTCTGAAAACACATTTCACTAGGAAGGTTATAAGTCTTTGGCTATGCAATATGGGGGTAAGCATTAACCGAGCCCAAGTCGAGAATTTTGAAAAAAAAAATGGAGTTGAAACTAATCCAAGTTGAGCAGGCAGGCTGGTTGATAGATAACTCAGCAGACTATTACTGGCATAGCTATTGATATTTATCGATTATATATCAAAAAAGAGAGCGCGGAAAGGAAACATCAGCTGTCAAGTTACGCTCGAATTGTCACGGCGATGATCAAACGACGATCGAGCAAACCGTTCGCTTGTGTCGCATGTGACAACGATATTTTAGTTCTGTTGTATGCAGACCTATGAGCTGACATACTTTGCTGTGCGTGCGGCGAAATATAGAAGCAGAATGGAAGAGTTTGGCGCAATTTTTTGACGTATTGTATGCAAGCAGTATCATCTTGGAATGTATTGATAATTTGTTAAGTCTATAGGGTATGTTGGGGTAAAACGGTCAGTGGGTCGTCTTAGCGGCGGAGTACCGTACGAATCAAATTCTGTGCCATTTTACACAAAAAATATTGTCAAATTAGCCGGGAATTTGATTCGTATGGTCTTATCCCAGGGCCAAACTTACCCCAACATACTCTACTAAACGATATGAAGGGAAGAAAAATATTAAAAAGCCACCAAAATACTAACCTGTTAAGCCATCGGCTTTTCCGCTACGGCTGACTGGTTCGATTCCCGCGCAGAACACATATTTGTTTATCCAGATCTGTGTATGTGTAGCAGTAGTACAAAAGTAATTCTAATGCCATATCAAAGTTGCATTGTTAAAAGTCATTTAAAAAAAAGCTAAAGATACGTTATTTCCCCATTTTTCTAATACAAACAAAGCACAATCCTATCTAACTCAACTCAAAAAATATAAAGTACTAAAAAACTCTTACAAAATTATTCTATCACAGTGATTTCGACCGAACCCTGCCTCCGATGAATCACATAATAATAATAATTGATAAAATCTTTTTGTCTGCGCGCACGCGTTTGCGCACACTGTGCTGATTGACAGCCGATCGACAGTTGACGTTATCTCGACGCTATTTCACTTTCGAGTTTCCGCTGGTATGTGTTGGAACTATTGGAATTATTGATTTCTGTTCATTATGCTTGCAATATTATGTTTAATGTAAAATGTATTTAGTTTGGGTGCAATTTATTTATGTGAAATAATTTTAATAATTATATGGAACTGTATTTAAAAGTTTTGTTAGATCAGGGTACAAAACATTGATGATACAACATCATTGACTATGACAAAAAATTATGATGATGGTTGACAATGTATTTCTAGTAAACGTTTAATTTGATTTCAAATTATCTTACAAAATCTCTCAAAACAATATTTTATATAGATAATAATAAGTGTGATCATAAAGACTGGGAGGAAGACCAGTATAGTATATAATTTAGCTAGCTTTAATACAACTTTACCTCAACATTTCCTGTAAGCAAGGATCAAGGTCAAACTAAAAGCATTTATTTCAAAAAAGTACTTTTGGACGTAAAAATTTGCAAGAAAATTGAATTTTTTCTTGTTGCCCCCTTCCAAAAGGTAGTTTCGTATGGAGAAGAATGGGCAAGAAACTCCACCGTCACTCTTTTAAAATGTTTTACAATATTTTGTATACATTCATTCTAATTCAGATCTAACTGAAGGAAAACACTGAGGAATAAATATGACTTCTTTAGTGTAGGGTTGTATTAAAACGAGATTAATCAAAACAAGAAATAGGAGAAATGGCAAAGAAAAACAACCACATTAGAAGTAGTTAAGTCAAAAGAAAGAAACACCTGTAAGTGTAAGAATTTAAATATCTTAGTAGCTAATTAGCGACTTAAATATAGTACCTAGCAGGAATGTAGCTAAATAATTTCGCTACAACCCTGGGAGAGCAATTAAAAAAATGCCTTTGACTGCGATAAGCAGACTCAAAAAATTACGATATAACCGTTAAATACACAAAATCCCGATATGCTCCACCGTTCCACCGTTTCGACTGGATGGGAGGACCCGGTGGCCATATCCGGGGGAGTTCGAGCGTTCCCGCAGTCTCCAAATGAGTTCCCCATAGCTTTGGTTACCTCTAGTGTTCCACTTGGATCACTGAGCAGCACCTCGACTAGTCGACTTTTTTCCCCAACAACTCTACTCAAAATGTCGAAAGCAAAGAAGAATAAGGTTAAACAACGGCTGCACTTCCTCCCACTAAAAGTGCACCTTACTTACATCAGGGGGCTGCAATCCAATCTCGATATGGTCCATCACCACCTTGAGGCCGAGAAACCGCACTTGATTATCCTAACGGAGACGAAGATAACAACCCCGTCCGATGTGGCGTACCTCAACTACCCGGGTTACTCTCTTGAACATAAGTTCAAGAAACAATCTGAGGTCTGTGTGTACGTCCGCGATGACATTTGTTGTCGTCGTCTCTGTTGCTATGAGAAATCAGGTTTTTCTGCCATATGGCTACTTGTGGACAGTGGCGTGGAGAAATCTCTCTACATCGGCGTCAACCGATCGCACAGCGATGACCAGGAGACAACAGCGCTCTTTACTTTCCTCGTGGAGTCGACTGACGTAGCTCAGCAACGGTACCCAACAGCGAAGCTCAGTTTTCTGGGGGACTTCAACGTCCATCATAAAGAGTGGTTGTTCCCATACCATAAAACTGACCAAGCCTGATTAGAGGCGCGCGAGTTTGCTTTAACACTAGATCTAACCCAGATGGTGAATGTGGCAACGCGGGTACCGAATGTTGACGGCCATACACCGAATTGCTTGGACCTTCAGCTGGCAACTGATCCGGACAGTCATTCAGTATCGGTCTCAGCCGCGCTGGGAACATCTGGCCATTGTCTGGTGAAATACATATCGAGCTGCGCTCCTCCGTATGACAGTCCTAGAAGCACGATGCGAGTATGGCGTTACGAGTCAGTGGATAGGGATGAGATGCGGCACTTTTTTGCGACTTATCCATGAGGGAAGTGTGCTACTCCTCGGGTGATCCCTCGTGCTGTGCTGACGTGGTTGCGGAAGTGATTCGGCAGGGGACGGAGTATTTTATTCCATTCTCCGACATGTCGCTCGGTCACAAATCCCGGCCTTGGTCTAATGCAGAGGCCACGCTGAGGCCCGAAAAGAGTCTGCCTACCTAGTCTGGGTCAAGGTCCGCGACCGCAAAGTTAGAGCACGTAGGGTTCACGCGAAGAAAAGAGTCTTTAATTCTGCCGCCAAGCTCTGCAAACGGGTTTTACGTGGCGTACGTTTTGATCATGTCGGACATATTGGGGCTAAACTAGCATCGCACCCTCCGGATAGTAAACAGTTCTGGTCCCCTGTCTAAAGCGGTTGAAACGAATTTCTGTCGTCCCACTTTACCTATAATGATGAAACCTGATGGGTCACTGGCTCACTCTGCAAGTGAGAAAGCAAATCTATTTGCATCTCTCTTTGCAAGCAATTCACGTATGGACGCTGACTCCATGCAACCGCCTACTGTACCTCAATGTGACTCCACGATGCTGGAGATCGCAATTCACATTAAAGATGTCCGAAGAGTATTGTGCAGTCTAGACGAGAACAAGGCTAGCGAGCCTGACGGCATTCCAGCGAGAGTAATGAGGCAGTGTGCGCCTAAACTGTCTCCTGTGTTGACACGCTTGTTCCGCCTCTCTCTTGAAAAGAGAACGGTGCCAAACTCGTAGAAGCTTGCAAATGTACAACCAGTGCCACAAAAAGGGCGACCCTGCAGACCCTGCCCATTACCGCCCAATCGCCATTACCTCCATTCTGTGCAAGTTTATGGAAAGGGTACTGAACAATAAGTGGCTGACCTACCTTGAAGACAATGATCTCCTCTGTGACCGTCAGTATGACTTTCACCGGGGACGGTCAACTGGTGATCTTCTTGTGTAGGTATGTCACGCAGTGCTGGGGCGAAGGCATCGAGAAACACGGCGAGGCACTTGCTGTAACGCTTGATATCTCGAAGGCCTTTGATAGGGTCTGGCATGCGGGTCTACTCAGCAAGCTTTCTGCTTATGGCATCCCGGCTGATTTTTGTAGCTGGATATCAGACTTCCTTAGTGAACGGTCTATCAGAGTAGTCGTAAACGGCTGCTCTTCTGACCCTATGGCTATTGATGCTGAACTTCCTCAGGGTTCTGTTCTCTCTGCAACTATTTTCCTACTGCACATCAATGACCTTCTTCAGCCTGGTAATGTTGGGTACGCAGACGACACAGTACTGTTTCAGAGAGATACTTGTCCAGATCATAACCTAGCGGGGCTGATTTTTGTTGAGAGAAGCCATGGTAGAGCGGACAGATTTGACCTTAAGCCTTGTCTCTCAGTGGATAGATGATAATCTGGTCTCTTTTAACGCCACCAAAACACAGGCGTGTCTTTTTACCGCTAAAAGGAGTCGTTTCGACCAATCTCCTACTTTTGGGGGTGATTGTCCTGTAACTGATTGGCTCGAGCTCCTAGGGATGGAGTTGACATCTGATCTCAACTTCAGCGCCACCATCGAGTACAAAGCCCAAACTACGGCCAAAAAGCTGGGCATCCTAAATAGGATGAAGCGATACTTTACGCTTGGACAGCTTTTAACCTTTTACAAAGCGCGAGTCCGATCCTGCATGGAGTATTGCAGCCACCTTTGGGATGGCTCAGCTAATATCAACTTACCGCGCTTGACTCGGTGGAACGCAGAGCTAAGAGGCTCATTGGTGACATAAAACTGGTGGATGCCTAGCTTCACAGCTTGGCTCATCGCCGCAAGGGTGCCTGCTTGTCGGTCTTCTACAAATTGTACTTCGGTCAGTGTGCCCAAGAACTCCACGACCTCATTCCACCGGCCCCTTCTACCATCGGACATCTAGACGCACTGCAATTACCATCCCTGCCTAGTTGCTATTCCACCAATTTGCACTAAGCGCTTCCAAAT
The DNA here is from genome assembly GCA_916610205.1 of Griposia aprilina. Lineage (NCBI taxonomy): Eukaryota > Metazoa > Arthropoda > Insecta > Lepidoptera > Noctuidae > Griposia > Griposia aprilina. The sequence goes on along the minus strand of OU744295.1, from coordinate 22,735,884 downwards.
ATATTTTATAATGCGCACAGCAAAAGAGTGGAATTCTCTACCTGCGTCTGTGTTTCCGACCGCATACAACCCAAATCGCTTCAAAGTGAGAGTGAACAGGCTTCTTCTGGGTAAGCTCACTCCATCGTCGACTTTGTCTCTGTCATTTCTGACCTAGACTAGAGTCATGAGCAAACCCATCTGAAATAAAAAAATAAATTTAAAAAAACACTCGAAAATAAAATCCTTATAAATAAAAAAACAGTAATCAAATCAATCAGCTAGATCGAAACCCAAAAAAGCCTGACACATTCGTTGATACCCATCGTATTTAATCAATATGTTGAAAATTGAAACTAAAAGAGTCCAGGTCAAAACTATAATAGCCATGCTTATGTGTACAGAGTAAACCCCAATACAGATGGTACAATTCATAAGCTGATTTTACAAAAGTTCTCATAAGGAAATGTCATCTGAAATTGTTTTTATATCAGGAACAAATATTAATGAAAACGAGGCAAAAGGAGTAGTTAAGGATCGTAGCAGGTAGCGTTTTGTAGTTTCTGCCTATCCCCATGGGCAGAAGGCGTGAATTTATGTATGTATGTGAATATGAATGGACTGTAAAAACAAACATTAAAACTATCTGAGTCTTTAAATTTAATAGCTATTTACCTAACTCCAGCTATTAGCTAAATGGACGTCCATTTTCTGAGTTAGATAGGTATTTTTGTTTGAGGAAGCACTACTTATGAACAAATTCACATTTTCCTCCCTTTATTAATGATTGAAAATGTTAAGAAAAAGAAAGAAAGAAAAATAGATAATAATATCATAATCATCATCATCATAATATATATTTTAGCATCTTCGAAGCACCAGTTTTCTGAAAATGGCTAAAGAATACATCGATAACAAATCAAAAACATAAGAAAATCACCTATTTCTATCACCATTTTCACATAGCACATCAGTAATTATTGACACCAACCGAATAATGAATATCCATACAATAGGTATAACTTCCACCCGCTCGCGCTCATACCTCGGCCCGCCCTCCACCACACCCCACTTCGTGCACACGTCAGTCAGCACCCATCAATCACTGTAGCCATGACGCCACCACTCATATTTCAGGGGTCGCCTTTCAAACAACCCTTCACCCTTATAACGACGGCATAAGGTCCAAATTGAGGTTAAATGACGCCAATCGATTAAGTGCTTTGTTAATGAGTCGGCCATAAGTTTTACATTACCTGTGTCCTTTGGTGTTTGTAGTGATGCATGTGGTGGTCTTGTATATTGAAGTATGCTTATCTGATGTCTGTGTTTACTTCTTGTGATTAGGAGAGAATGGTATACTTACTAAATTTATTAAATAAAAGAAGGAATGGGAATGCTGCCAATCTTCTGGGCACGTTTCCTGATGACAGCGGTGCGGACGAGTATTTCAATGCCTAAGTATACATAATTTTTGTATTTTTTTGTATACCTAGTTGTCATTTAATTTAATACCTAGTGCAAATAGTTAGTTGTGTTATACAGGGTGGCAGCACATGATTCTAGACCCCTAGCGTAGTGATATTTATTTAATTTTGACTTTGTATTATTATCTTTATTTCCATTAATTATAAATTATTTATATGTTCAATTGTTAATGTTTTTGCTTGTTTTTTTTTAATTTTGTTTTTTTTGTTATAATAATTACTAATTTATATGTTAAAGAGCGTACTAAGGTAGATTTTTGAGGAACGAATTATTTATTATTAAGATCTCATGTAAAATGTACCAAAAATGACACCAATAAATGAATTTGAATTTGAATTTGTAGTAAGTATTTAAGGCGGTACCCCGACCAAAACCTTGTCAAAGTGCGTTATTAAGAGGCTATTAACTCATTCACTATGGGTAATAAACTACATCTAAAAGCACATTATTAATGTTCGATATCCTATCATCACATTCCACGTTCTTATTTGTTTTTATGTGTTATAAATTCATCTGAAATCTCCTTCTAAAAAAGTGACTAAAATTATTGATTGCATGCATCTCTTGCTAAAGGTGACGTTCTATTCATTTGAGGATTACACTAATGGATAGATAATTTAAAAATCTAAATAATACACGTTTTATTTTATTTTAAAACTTCACTTGTCTTTTTTTATTCAAGTAATTTCGTTATTTTTGTGAATTTTATGATAAATGAGCGTGTGGAGGGAGCGAGACAGAGCGAGACTCAGCGACGGGACAGAGAAGGACCGAACGCTCAAGGTCGTTTGGTCAGGGAAGCGCCTTAAAGTTAATTATAAAAAAAACTGCTGTTTCATAGAAAAGTGCAATACTTACGCGGTCAAAATGTATGAAATGGCATTTTTTTTTTTTAATTTTCTACGCATTTCAACGCAGTGAGATTCAAAATCATTTGCTGAATCCCATGGTAACAGGTAGCGCGTCGATGTCCCTGCCAGCCTGTAACATGTATACAGGATCAAATTAAATTAATCTAGCGAAACTCCGCAGACGTGATGGGTATCGATATCTAAACATGATGCAACAAAAATATTAATTTGATGATTTTTTTGTGGGGTAATCGACCGCTATTAGTTTATTCACTTGAAAAACGGTTTAAAAATCTGTTTTTTTGATCATGTTTTGATATTATCGATATATCGATATCAAAAAATTATAAAACATATTTTTTCAACTCATACTTCAAGTAACAAAACAACCAGCGGTCGTTGACCCCTAAAAAAAACACCAAATATTTTTTATTTTATCGAGTTTAGATATCGATACCCATCACATCTGCGAAGTTTCTCTAGCTAATTTAATTTGACCCTGTACCTATATAAATGTTAATAAGCATTTCAAAGTAGAAGAAAATAATAAAGAAAAATAGGTAAGTGTAATGTCTGTCGATTTGTTTCATTTACGCCGCTAGACTGCCAGACAAGCAGGATTTTTCGAAGTGAGTTAATTTAGTTCGTGATTTTGGGCATCCGGATCTATTTAATAAAACCAACAGGCTATAGGCGACAGTTGGATAATTTTACAACTTTTTTTCATAGATATAGTGTTTTGGTGTTGCACCTGACACGAGAATGTGTCAATTTTGTCACTGGGTGACAAATATATTACATAGTTAGAAATATTAGGTCCTTACATATGAAATTGATGTTTTATAGAACTAGCACGGTAAGAACACTTTGATCTCAAAAAGCCGGCGTTTGGTTAAGAATTCCAAATTCAAATTTATTTTAATTTAAAGCGTGTCTATTTGTGTTTCGAATGTAATAATTCATTTGTTTTCGCGCCATTTAATTTTGCTTTGACATCGTTCTGTGCTCAATATGGAAAACATAAAATATCGCATTATTTTCGAATACGAATTCCATCGCGCCACTAGCGCTGCAGAAACAGCTCGAAGGATTAATAATGTGTATGGAGAAGCCATTGTAAAAGAAAACAGTACGTTTTTGGTTCCAACGCTTTCGTTCTGGAAATTTTGACCTCCAGAACAAACCTCGTGGACGGCCGGAGACCCTAGTTGTCAATGAGGAATTGAAAGTGATCGTGGAAGCGGGTCCATCTCAAACCAGATCAGAGTTAGCTGCAGGCTTCGGTGTGAGTGATAAAACCATTTTGTATCATTTGAAACAAATTGGAAAAGTGAAAAGCTTGAAAAATAGGTACCGCATGAACTAAGTGAAGCAAACCAACAAACACGAGTCGACTGCTGCGTCACGTTACTCAACCGTCACAATAACGAGGGGATTTTGAATCGTATCATTACTTGTGATGAAAAATGGATCCTATACGATAATCGGAAACGCTCATCACAGTTGTTAAATCCAGGAGAACCGGCTAAATCCTGCCCCAAGCGAAAGTTGACTCAAAAAAAGGTACTGGTTAGTGTTTGCTGGACCAGCGTTGGTGTCATCCACTACAACTTCCTAAGCTCTGGTCAGACGATTACGGCAGATCTGTATTGCCGACAATTGGAAACCATGATGGAAAAGCTAGCCGTTAAACAGCCGACATTGGTCAACCGCTCTAGCCCACTGCTGCTTCAGGACAACGCTAGACCACACACTGCACAACAGACGGTGGCGAAACTAGAGGAGCTAGGATTGGAATGTCTCCATCACCCACCATACTCCCCGGACCTTGCTCCAACCGATTACCACTTTTTTCGGAATTTGGATACTTTCTTAATTGGAAAAAAATTCAATTCAGATTAGACAGTCCAAAACACCTTCAAAGATTTTGTTGATTCTCGCTCCCGCAATTTTTTCAGCAAAGGAATCAATGAACTCGCTATAAAATGGCAAAAGTGCATAGATCACAATGGTACCTACTTTAATTGATTAAATAAAAAAATGTAAAAAAAAAATAGTTTTGCTTTTTCCATATAAAACATCAATTTCATATGTAAGGACCTAATATTTAATAGGAATTGGGCTGATTCTAAAAAAAGTCAATTTTTCTGATTTCTAGTACTACGTACCTTTGTATCGTCAACGTCGATTTAGGAGACTGCAAAAACTTAGAATTGTTTTGATAATAATTCTAAGGCAAGGAGGACTTTTCAAGTGTTCAATGCTGTAGCAATAATCAGCAATACAACATAGACAGTGCGTAAAGTCCCCATTTCATACTTTATCAACATTATGTTGCCCTTATACCAAATTATTTGGTCATGGTTGGTTTTTCTTTTTCATCCATAATTCTCTATTAATCGTCATCTCGGTAGTCACCCCCCTTTCTAACCACATCATCTTTCACATAGTCCATTCATCGTTTCTCTGGTCTTCTTTTATAGCCATCCACATTCATACTAAGTAACGACATACTTTATAACCGACTTCAAAAAGGAGAAGGTTCTTAATTCGTCTGTTTTTTTTGTATGTTGGTTACGCGATATCTTCGGCAATTGTGAATCGATTTCGAAAATTCTTTTTTTAATAGATAGGGTATCAGGGGTGAACCCATATGAATTTTATTAAATTTGGTAGTGTCAGTTAGCTTCAATAATACTTGTGTTTCCACTTAGTGTAACATATCGATGATGTTATGTTATAATAACTTCCTGACTCTGTTATTTACATAGCAAGTAGTGGTAAGGATACGAATTTGTGTGGGGTATGTACCACAACTTAAACGTGAAAATAAAAACTTTTTAATGTTATTTTTCAGTGTGTAGTGTTTTTTTTCTGAAGTAGGTTGTTTTTTTGTAATTTTTTTTTAGCATTATCATCTCAGCTGCATGCAATTGCCCTTGCTCATTTCAAAGTTCGGCTATAAATCTATACTTAATATTATAAATTTTATTTATAAATTAAAAAAAAAAAAAAAAAAAATATATATAAATATTATAAATTATATTTATAATATATAGGTACCGGCCTCGGTCGGATTTGAAAAAATAGTTTTGCATTTGATAGCCCAATTCTGGAGACAGGTTATAGGCTATTTAACATAACATTACATCACGCCTGTATTCCCCGAAGACTTAAGCAGAGGTGCACCTACAGGACACCCACATTTCGACAGTTATGTTTAAGTTCCATGTTGTTACATGGACGAGCCTATTGCCATCAACCGGGCACAAATCCAGACTCCGGGCTGCTACTGAGAAATTCCAGATGGAAAAACCCAATAACATTTAACTATTTAACATTACGCTATATCGACCCTTAGGAGCCGAGCAGAAAGAAAAAAGTCAGGAAGAGAGCTAAGCGAAAACGAAGTAATAGCGTGGGCAGGCGATGCGATGTGACGAGATGGGTCGGGGGAATAAGACATTTCACGCGGACGACGACGTCACGGGCAGAAGTTAGAGTAAAATAAAAATGTAAACTATCAGCTGCTGATTCCCATTAACAACAAACGGTATTTCTTAATATTATTTCAATGTATTACTTAGAAATAAACTAAGGGGAAGTAAGTGCCAGTTACAACATTAGCCATTGACGTTAATATCACAAAACAGATATGCTGCCCATTTATTTAGATAATGGGCTCCAGTAATGACAGATTACTGACGGTAATAGTACCGTTATGATCTATTTTGCATACAATTCCCTGTAATTTGCGAGCTGAATATTGAAGTTAACTGTGTTTAGCATCGGAAGTAGTGTTTACGTTTTGTTAGAAAATAGGGGATACATTGATAGCTGCAGGGAAACAACAAAGTAAACGCTGGTCTCAAATGAAAGAAAAAAGGGAATGCAAGAAAGAAAAAGGTCTCTGACAAGTAGAAAAAAAAACCCCTATATCTCGCAAGTTTTTTTTTTGTGAAGTACGTGCTATGCTATAAAATATATTTTTATTTAGTAATGTTTGACAAGCCCTCGCTTATTCCGAATGTAACTTTTACTGGTTACCGTGGTAGTTGCTAACTCATGATATTTTACAGTTTTCATAGTGCACACTACATGTAAGATTTTCTCTCCCGCAATTTTGTGACATTATTGTGTTTGTGGCCCTTGACAGTAACAAATGAGCCTCCTCAAGGGTCGGTATAGTTTAGCTGACGTCTCCTGAGGCCTAACTGAAGTGAAATTCTATCATAGAACGACGATATAAAAGTCAAAAATTTATTGGACTGATATAAGCTATCAAGAAAGCTTAGGTCAATCCCGATGAATAGTGCTGTAGAACTACGGAACACTTTGAAAACGATAGCCATTTGTCTAGTCCCTTTGGGCTGTGACCCCAGAATACCAAGTTTGCTGCACAAGAGAACACTAGTATATCTCAAAATCACATGCCAGCTGGTACACATATATAAATTTTAGAAAATTGGACTGTCTTATGCTACCGAAAAGCTTCAGTGAATCCCGTTGAAAATTACTGTAGAAATACGAAATTAAGAAAGATTGTTACTTGTCTAGGCCCTCTGGGCTGTGAGCCCAGAATTTTGCAGACAGTCAAATTTTCATCACTAGACAACACGAGAACACTTCAAGATCACATGCTGCTTACATAGATATACTATTTATGAAGTCACGTTAAAACTAAAGCAACCGTCATCCAAACCAATCAAACAGATGACAGCACTCGAGCCAATCGATGGCTCCCACGGCCGCCGCATGATACAACACGTTTCTGTTGTCGCCGCCGCCATTTGGACTTATTAAGCTGTGCTCGTTGCCCTTTGATAGCGTTAGATTAGGATGGATGCGGTGTGGATTTTTTTTTGTAGATCTATTCTGAAAAAGTCTCACCGTGAAAACGTAGGTCAAGTGAGCTGAGCCATCTAATGCCCCTAGCATTAGATGTAATGGCAGATCTTTTCACTATAGAAAGCTCACTTCACTTTGGTTTTCAAAATGACATTTTAAGTTTTACAAAACAGATCAGCTGATCATGCTTTGGATGAAAAACATTGAAAACTGATATATTCAGTTGGGTTTTCACCGATCATCGCATGGATTTTTATGTATACAGGTGCATGTGAATGTATGATTGGATGTATAATTCTATTTTCTACACGAGGGTAATTCAGGTGGTTTTAGCGGCTAATATACAACTGAACTATACTATTACAATATGAATAACTAACGAATTATTGACCTACGCAGCCAACCCTTCGAAAATCGATAATTTCAATTAATCTCTTCATTTGCTTAAATGCACATGTGTTATCAATACCATCATCAAGGCCTCTATATGTAGAAAACTGCACAGGTGAATAGGGCTGTCTATGCAACTCACCATCTTCCATTCTGCACCAACAGAAAACTGAGTAGCATGTCTTTAACTAAAAATGGCATCCTCAGTATTTGCCTATGTAAAGCACTACTAACTGCTAACCACAAGACAAACCACTCCGCATTAAAATCCAGAAAAGAAACCATCGTGTCCACACAAATCTACCCGCCATTACTGAAGATTACCGCCGATGCTTTGACAATTGATTTATGTCTGTCAAGGCTCGTCACAGCGGCGACTGCGCGGGCGCATCTGTGCGCTCCCCCCTCCCCCCGCACCTCCCACTACCTCTACTACGTCTCACAAACATTGGACACAGAGTAGGACAGGAGATGGGATTTTATTTGTTTTTGAATGGTTTGGGATTGTTTTTCTTTACTTTAGGTAAGTGTACCTATTGTGAATGTGGAAGGTAGTTTGAACTGCTTTTATATAATAATTAAATGTTGTTTCATTATGGGTAACATTTCCCCTTTCTTCTGGATAGGTGACGAAGATTAGGGGGATTATAACCCTGAATCATGGAGAAGGTCATGAACCTGGGGACCATTTCAAAGCGTTTCGTATTTTTACATCGACTTTCAACAGAATTGACTTATAATTTTCGATAGCTTATATCAACCCAATACATTTTTGACTTCCACCATCGTTATAGTTGATAGAGTGTTACTTTGTCCAGGCCCTCAGGCAAAACAATGAGTTGTAGTTAAAAGTAGCCAAATACCTTAAAACGTAACGTTGTTCACAATTAGCGACGTGTATTGCGTGACGATATTGTCAGTGTAGAAAGCAGGTGCAAAGATGAGCTAGGCAGCTACACTGTAGGAAGAGCTTATTACCAAGAGTGTCTCGGTGTCACTCGCGAAGTTGGATTAAAAATATCGTTTATTAGTTCAAAACAATATTGATATTTAAATTACTCCAACAGTGTCTATGGATATTCTACCTAACGCCACCTCTGTACCGGCTCCCAATCGCGGGAAACTCGACAATATATCATCAAATCTAAAATAGTCAGGACGCGTTTGCGGGAGTTTGTGGCGAAAAAAGAAGCGCTTTATTTTAATAACTTGCAGCGCTTCAGCTGCGGCCGGGAAAACATGTGTATTGACAGATACATTGATGTTTTTATGGTGTCTGAATGTGGATTAAGAATTAATATAAAGCAATCTTTGACGTTTCATGTGTGTATTTACCTACTTGTACCAGTACTACTTAGTGCATCGTAGTACCTGTATTATAATATTGTTTTCGTAGAGTTTAATAACTCCTTATAAAACAGTTTGTCAGGGTAAGTCTTGAACTATCTTTTATTAATGCCAAGCAAGATTGCTATGAAAGGACCGGTTTCCTGGTGAAAAAGTAAGAGTTTAAGGTTTATTTCTCTTTCTTATTGTTTGTTGGCAACGCATTGGTAACTTCTTGGGCTTTTCATTCCAAATGACCGGACAATTTTATATGTACGGTTGGAAACGTTTGCATCAGCAGAAGTTCCAAAAAAAAAGTCGGTGGTGTCATGAATGCCGCTTTCTTATTCCAAAAAAATCTTCATCTAAAGTAGCTACTATACTACAAAACAATAGTCCTACAATTTAGAAACCAATCTAAGAAACACCAAGTCACCAATAAATAAATTTAATATCAGCGGTACTTGTCAACTCGACGCGTGTAATAAATTGTCACAATCAATTGAGTGAGGATCCTGCGACGTTCGCTGACAATAGACCGACGACCAGACCTGTTGTTAATACGCACATTGTTAGGGCGAGCTCGTCTTGCAAACCAAGGTTTTATTTAGCAAAGATTGTGGCAGGTTATGGTGATAAAACCTGCTGTTTTTTTTTTTTGTTATGTATTTTGTAGGTCAGGTGCGTAGTAATCGCAAATGGCGTGCGTATATTATGACCAGATGTACCCCCATAGGAAAAGGCATGAGTGATGGTGCAGATTGCAGTGGCGAGCCCCTGGATGTGGCACCATTTTGTGACATCAAGGTCACCAGACAATATTCTATTCCATTCTATTCTATCAGACCTTCGGAGGGTATGTTAGACAGTAGAGTCGTTAGAACCCAGCAGAGTCTGTTTTCCCAGACTAGTCAAAGGAAAAGAGTACAAACTCGCACAGGTAGCGTGGAACGCTTCCTAGGTAGACCTATTGACAACGTATAGAAGGTAACAAGGGTAAAGATTATATAAAAACGAGAAATTTTAGAAGAGACTGCATAAGCCTTACAGTTGGTTGAATAATCAAGTTTTTTTTTTGAACTTCTCGCTCCTTATAAGGTAGAAAGGGGGACTTTACGCCTTAGTACCTTATTATTATATTTTTTTACCAGTCAACCAAGGGTGGTAGAGAGATAAAATTACAATGTTTGAGAGGAGTTAATAACAATAATAACCCCACCGCAGTATCTCTACGTTGACGTCGTGGTGGGGCTTGCGCACTCCGCACTCTAGGTCTGTGCCGGTAGAGTTTACTTTGCCGGAATAGGTCTAGGGTTAGGAGCCAGACCAAGAGAGATACAGAAACCCGTAGGGCAGCATGTGGTGAGTTGTTGGGCAGTAGCGACCTCACGGACCCTATCACCTGGGAGTAGTCTTGTTCCTCACCTCTGGCTTGCCTTATTGGCCGGCTGGAGTGAACACTGACGTGGAACAGAGCCGTCACCTTTTCTTGCCTTTATTGGCCGGCTTCAGTGGAGATTCGCAAGAGCAAGCGTGCTCGGAGGAAGGAAGTATTCCAGTAAGTACTGGTAGGGATCTTGACCATCTTCTGGGCTCTGGGATTATCTTGATAGCCGTGGAATACCTCGCCACTCCTCAAGTACCTCAGGGCATTTTGCCTCCTTGTCGCTACGTCACTATGTGCTAGCGATAGTTTCCGGGTGTGAGCCATTAATGAGTGTGCAAGTCACTCTGCCATTCTGTCGTGAAAATTATATTATCATTGGGCAGTCAGCGGGGAATAGTCCTTCCATAATCCGAAGTAACCAATCCACTGTAGCTACCCAAAAACATAGCGCAACATTTTCGTTTCCATTATTTGTAATAATCCTACACCAACCGGGGGTTGTCCTTGGGTGTACTTGCATGGAGCATACTGCATACAGGAATATAATCATCGGTTGGTGCCTCATTAATTTATTTAAACTTTTCGCACATAGTAACGTTCAATGGCGGACTTAATGCCTTAGGCATTCTCCACCAGTCAACCAAGGGTGGTGTAGAGATAAGATGACAGGTGCTCTGTTTAACAGGCGTTAATAATAATAATAAAATATTAAAAAGATAACATCATTACACACACACATAACATCACGCCTGTATTCCCCGAAGGATTAGGCAGAGGTGTACCTATAGCACACCCACATTTCGCCAGTTATGTTTAAGTCCCATGTAATAGGGGGCGAGCATATTGACATCAACCGGGTACAAATCCAGACTCCGAGCTGCTACCGAAAAATTCCAGATGGAAAAGCCCGATAACACTTTGCCCGACCCGGGAATCGAACCCAGGACCTCATGCTCAGCAGTAGCGCTTGCGACCACTAGACCAACGAGGCAGTTACATCATTAATTATAAATAAAATAGGTATACAAGTACGTAAATAGGTTATAAACCTATAATACACATACATACATATATACTATATTATATACCTACATTTATATAAAATATATTCTATATAATATAAGCGGAAGAGGTAATTGAGATGACTCTACGCTATTTATTTTGTAAATAACTCCGTAATTTTCGCTTAAACGCATACCGACTGGTGGCCGTCCTGATATCAAAAGGAAGCGCATTCCAGAGAAGAATGGACTGAATATGAAAGGAAGAATTAACAAAGTCAGAAGTATGAGAAAAAGAATATGAATAATATATTTGTTCAAAAATATACAGACATTTAAATAATATGATGATGTGTCTATGATCAGATACTGAACATCTGTATCTGTACTACGTATAGATATAAAATATCCGTTTTACAGACAACATCGCTGTTCCCCTGTTGTAGGCGACACTTACAAATTAACTTGAATTGGATAAAGAAAACTTACTATAACTTACTACTCACTTTAATGATGCCAACATTCTTCCTATCCCCAATTCTACCTTTATATCTTTACAAAAAAGCGGATATTAAAGTAGTACAGTTTAAAAAAATACCTATTTCCTATCTAACTAGAACATGCTGATAAAAAGCCCACACATCCCCCAATCCCTCTTTATTCCCAAATGCTCAACACAGCTCAACAAAACTAAAACTACATTATCCAAACTAAAAACACGTAACACATCAAGTTACCGTCTAATTAACGAACTGTCTAAACCGCCGGTGGCAGATAAGTGACGGCCGGGTGACAACTGACGGGAACTGACGCGAGTTGACGTGACGTGATGTGACGTGACGTGGATCTCGGCGGTAATGAAATTGTGACGTTGACGAGAGGCGCAAGGTTGGAGAAAGTAGCGGATTGTGAGATATTTTTAGAACCTACCTATAATTTTAATTTTTTATCAGAAGTTGTTAGAAGTGTACTTTAGCCTCTTTATTTATAAACGTTGTTTAAAGTTAAGTAGTGATTAGCGACTGTTTAACCATACATTTTTGATGCTTAAATGCTTCTAATCTTTAAACAACGTTCATAAATAAACTCTTAGAAGACCAGTGATAAAAAACATTGCATTGTAAAAGCAATAAGTTGCTTTTAAAATTCCATAGCTTACGAAGGACTTACGAAGGATACAGGATATCAAGAGTGTTGCCAAGACACAGTTAGAGAAGTTAAGTTTTTGCGATAGCAAAGCAAAGCGAGTGAAGCTAAGTGGCGAGCAACAAAGCATGAAAAGCAGATGAAAAACAACATTATCAATATCAGATACTAAGATCGAATATGATTAATTATTAAAATCAACAAAGTTCGCTTTCGTCTTTATCAAAATGATCGATAAGTATACAGAAATATCAACAAGATTGCAACTCCAGGGATCAATAGCCCTGTGTATCACAAAACGTTCCGTAGTAGTGTGGTCAAGTGTAGAAATTAAGTCATAATTATTTTAATATGCGAAAACCGGCTGGATCTTACTACTTGGGCCACACCAGCGCTGAGCAGAACAGTCGCTCTGTCTCGAAATCGATATTAATTATTTTCACAAGACGTTTGCTACAGGATTATATTAACTTTCACGATCCTTTTACTGTATTTAGAACTTGAAATGTTAATTATTTAAAATTATTTTGTTTTTGTAAAAATACAAATATTTTTTGCAATATTTTTATGGTGAGAGCCTATTTGAAAGAATTAACGAGTACAGTATGTACCTAATAGGAATCATATAGAAAAATAATGTATTTTGTGCTTTGCCCGCATCGAGAGTACTATAAATATACCTGTATAAATATGGACACATGATAAAAAGTGGGGTACTCTTAAAAAAATGATTTTTCTCCAACATGCTTGTAAAGTATAGCATTATTTTGACAACCTTCTTCGAGATAAACTGAAAATGCTGTACTGGTCAATTACATGCAAGCAGTGGCCGGCAACGTTAGAATAAAAACCCGTATCTGTCGTGTTTAGCGGCCGAATAAATTACTATGAAAACCCATATCAGTCGTGTAATTTAAAAATGGAACGAACTTTTTACTTCGGCCCATGGCAACCAAGGAGGTAACTTATCAACGATTTTATTTAAATCTCGAACTGGCTTAGCAAATAGAGCTGTTTTAAGTGAAAAAGAAACAAATGAACATATTGGCGCGAGAAAGGTTATCTTTGTTAGTCATTGATTCTCAAATGTATAATTAATTTAGAAAAGTACTATACAAACCTTGGCCGCAAGCAGGCATTGATGAACGAACGTGAAAATGTGAGCCGAGGCGAAGCCAAGTCACACATACGTGAGGCCATCAATGCCTCTGTTATCAGTCGCTGCAGTAATCAGCAGCAATCTATCTACAGTATCAATCAACAGTTAATGAAGTAAGTAGAAAGTATCAGTGGCCTGCGAATTCTGATCGAAGCTTATTTAAAACTTATAAATGGAATCATCGATATGACGAAAGAGTGGGCAGGAAGATTTTCATGAATTTGTACGAAAGGCCTGGCTTGACTTTTTATTTAAATCTAAGAAACCACTAACTTACGATGAAGGAAAACATTGCAAAGACACCAGAGCTATGTTGTAGTACTGTCGTCTAAAATCGCGAACACGCAGTGAGCGAGTGGCGATGGCACTCGATGTTCCTGCTAGTCTATTTTGTTAAAATCTCACCGTGAAAACTTAAGTGAAGTGAGCAGTCATTTCACGTGATGCTTGGGTTTGACACTTTTGACACTAGGCTTGACACTATTGACGCGTCGGTTTGACACTATAGACGCTTGGGTTTGACACGATTGACGCTTGGGTTTGACACTATTGACGCTTGGGTTTGACTCTATCGACAGCTCACTTTACCTAAGTTTTCACGGTGAGATTTTGACCTTCGCCCTGCACTGAGACAACTAGATGGGACAATTAAAGAATGTTAAAATCGGTCAGTGTATGTAATGTCTATCACTGTACTTTTCTGTCTTAAATGAGTCACATTATTACAGATTTAGTACAGCAAATTAGTATTTCATACTAAATTCAGTTAATCCTGTCACTCTGGCTTCTCCCAGAACCGCAAAAATTATAACATTTATGTTTTTATCTACCTACTAGTAGTATGGGTATAGAAAATGATACCGTAGTGTTGTAGACTTACGACTTAAAATTGCTTTCGTTTTGTCCATCATCATCGATTAGTCTCTTCAATTTCAAGAAATATTCGATTCATTCATACCAAGCATTTGTAATAATGACCTACACACACTACTCCGCCCACAGTCACCACGCACAAGGACATAACTGCGAAATTCGCAATAAATCAATTTGCTACAAAACTACGAAAAACACAATAAGTGCCTACGTGCGTCGTTCGCGTGGATTTGCATTAGTGCTTGCATTAATCATTTTCATACAATTCGGGTAATAAAAGCCATAAAACTTTGTATGGGCGGCCATTAATTGTCATTGACAGCTGACAGGCGCGAGGGTTGATTGACAAATGTCAGTCGCGCGAGCTGACAAAAGACTTCTTTTGTCAGCATCTGTTGTTTTTTTTTTCGTTTTGAAATGGTTCAGTAGTGACTTGCTATGTTTATTGATGCTTATATCGCGTTTTTAGGATTCTTGTGGGTATATTAATAGTTTTAGATGTAGGGAGAGAAAATTTTTGTGATTTTTATGGAATATTATTTTAATTCAAAGTGTGCTTAAGGTTGCTGAATCAGCGTTTTTCATAATTACTTGAAAATAGAAATGTATCTTTTAATTTGAATTATCACTATCCTGGTTTCTTACCTGGACCCTAAAAGTAAGTTAAAAAATGCCGAAACAGCATGTTAAGAAGAAAATTAAAATACCTATTTAACGTTTTCAAAATTAACTATCATGATAACGATATCAATTCCCAAGCAGATTCAATATCGTGGAATTACGACACAAATACTCAACACCGTACTGTGAAACCGAATCCACTCTAAAAGCTTCACAAAAACAAGAGCGTAAGTACAAAATTGACATTTTATTCAATCGTTCGCGAGTTGATTGACGCCCGTCACAGATACAGTCGCCGACAACTGACGAAGGATCGCCGATCGACCAATAATAAGAAATGCTTCAAATATCTCGTCTGATAATACTATTATAAAAAATATATATGAATTGGAGCTTTTAGTCTAATGTAAGTTGTTGGTAATATTTTGATCAAAGAATCGTCGCGTCGGGGGACAGCTGATGACAATAGGAAGTTAACAGCAGTTATCGTTTCTACAATAGCATACATTCACTATTGCTGGGGAGGCCCAGCGCCAAACAAACGAGGGTTTGTTTGGTGTTTTCATTAGGCTTCCCCCGACACGACGATGCTATAATCAAAATATTACCTACAACTTATATTAAACTTAAAACTCCAATACATATATATTTTTTTACTTTTTAGACGTTTTTGTAAGTGTCGGGGGTTATTTAAATTTAAAATTTAATTTTTATTTCCTTCTTGTTAAACTTAATCTAATCTGTTGACACGCTATGATCGACACGTGTCTCGCTTAAATCTGCGCAGCTGTACGTATGTCTCACACAGTGAAGCCAGTTACAAATTTATCCTCATTTCACTTTGCTATTCCATCATCAGACCCTGATCCTAATGTCTATAAGCTTTTCACTGAGACCATTCCAATGAGGCCAAACACGATACTTCTGTTGTATGTTGGTGAGGGAATTTGGTATCTTGCAAATTCTAGGTGATGCTGCAGCATCAGTTCAAGGTTACTATGTTCTCCTAATATCATTGAAGTAATAGAATGCCAAATTTCAACTCAAACAGACCTGTGGAAATTGCTCACATCCCTCCATCAACTAGAAAAGAGCTGATAATCTTGAAACGGCTAAACAGATGTTCTTAGATCATAAATCTCGAATAAATCACCTTTCAAACAAAACAAAAAAAAACAAAATCGGTTCAGCCGTTTGGGAGCTACGTGGGCGTAGACAGACACACAGACACACGTTAAACTTATTACACCCCTCTTTTTCCGTCAGGGGTTAAAAATGCTTTTAAGAAACTTTATTTTATAAAAAAAAATATGATTTAAAAAAACTAGATTTTGTATCTTTAGATGATTTGCGTGACTATAGAATGAAATCGAATCTTGGAAATAATCATATTACACTAGTAAGTAGTTTTAAATTAACCTAAAAAAATAACTCGTCTTAAATTATCAATAAACCACAAGATTACAGATTCGCATTAATAAAAATCATTCAACTATGTAAATGTTGGCCCAGTATTTAAATAAACAGTGGAGTAAGTGGAAAATTGACATTTCATTCTATCGTTCGCTGGTTGAGTGACGTACGTCAGAGATACAGTCGGGGACACTGACGACTGACGAAGGATTGTCGATGGACGAGGAGATACGTAAAGTGAGCGACGTGGCACCTGATAGCTGGAGTTTTTAGGCGTCAGCTAGGACTGTGGTGCTAATGATGGAATAATAGTGTTGGTGAAAAAATTTGGTGTAAAACGAGTTGAATTTCATGTACAAGCAGTTGAATGGCAGGTAACTTATTTATAACTTATATCTGTATTAATGGTTTACAAAGTTTTTCTCTTAAGATTTTCATTGTTATGTGAATGTTATATGATCACATTTTTTTGACCATGCATTCCAACTCCAACACGAGCCATTGCATGATAGTAATAATACCATCACTAGAGAACTATCATCGTTTGTAGATCTGATTTATAGCCTAGTCAAGTTTCATAAAATATGATATCTATCGATTCGACCCTAGTACATACCACCGTCTACAAAATTTAGAGAAATCTTCCAAAATACCCTCACTTCCACAACCTTTACTGATCCCAAACCCAGCACACCACCCGCATCAAAGTAAACAAAACATAAACAAAAACCCAGAAAGAAAATTACGCACAAATCAACCTTCTTTAAGGATGACCATTTTTCCGACCTACCCTAGTATGCGCACAATATTTGGACTATTACCTCGCCCTAGTCCATTGATTTATTGGTTATGAATCAACCTGACCCCCCCCCCCTCCTCCCACGGTCCACGTTCACCCCCGGCCATTACAGGGGTGATGTATCGGGCTGATAATGAATCTAGTTGTATTTTTGCTCGCATATGATGGAAATATGACGGGTGGGTGGGGGTGAGTTATGTGTCTGGTGCTGGCGGCTGTTATTTAGTGATTTTTGAGGGTTAGGAAGGTTTGAGCTAATGTTAGGTTACTTGTGAGTGTGTTTGTTGTGGTTGAAGAGTTCTTGGATGAAACTGTTTATATGAAATTATTTTGTTTTAAGGAATTTGGACTTGAACGTCTGCTGTGAAGGTGAATTTTTAATTCTTCTTATTATTGGTGCTAATTTACTAAAACAATTGTCTGGAAAAGTTTAGCAGCCTTCAATCATTCAACTCCATCATTCATCCTGCGACGCAGGGTTTCCTAGTGCGGGATCCAGTGTCATACCTAAGCATTGTAATACACGTTTATTAATCAATAAAACCTTTATTATTATTACTTAATTAAATCTTAATTATTTCTATTGCTGTTTTCTCTGCCACTACACATGTTCTACGAAATGTCTCTTTAAAATAGTTCAATAGAGCATTGTTCAAATTCTAGAATATACTGCTCAGTGGCAATCAGGGTTAATCTTTAATCGCACCCTTTTAATTCCACAATGATTCAATCAAAATGTACAAAAAAAACCCATCACTTTATGCCGAAAAGCACAAAAATATCCTTACAAATTTTTCAATAACCAATCAAAAATCAGTCCCCTGAATGATATTAATTTAGCAATAAAGGCCGCATTACACGGCCCATTTTTCACCCCCGCCGAGGGTCGTACCGTCGGACGTCAGCGTTGCAACGTCAACGTCGGCATTTGTCACGTCAACGATCTGCAATAATGTTGGAAAAAGAGCTGTTACTGGTTTTTTGGAGGATTTTAACTTATTTCGAGGGATTATTGTGATGATAGGGAATTAAAGAGACGTTAAAAAAGGGTAGAGGAAATCAGGATTCTTATTTTCCTTACCGTATCAATTGACAAAAAAATTTGGCGTCCGATGGGAACGAAAAGTACATATCAAACGATACTCACTGATATAGGGTAATAACATTGACATCTCACTGTTATCGTTGAGCTCCTTAAGTTCTGAGTTGAGCTGCACGATTACTGACAAATTTGTGCACTGACTGTGTCTGGACACGTCCACTCATTCTGTGTGGTTTTTCCTCAAAAGGCCATTTCATACACAAATCTACATGGTCTTCACATGTTCTGACCAAGATTATATCTGGACCTTAAAAGAGACTGTGACCTCTGAGTTTGTTTCGGCCTTTCTTCTCGGAGTAGTCAGATAGGAAACACCGCCCTCATCTAGTTTTTAAAATATGATTTACGTGTAAAAGTGTCTGTACAAACCTACTTACAGAAATAAAATAATTTATCATTTATCATCAGCAAACTACTTTCAAGCCCGGTAGTGAAACAGTCAACTGCTGAATATAAGCATTTCTCGTAATCAAATAAGTAGGCTGGAATGAAAACGAATAGAGCCTGTAAGCGTAAGTTGTCTGACAAGCTCAAAATTAACAAAAGGTCACCCAAATTAAAAAAAAAGGTATGGGATACCCGTCCACACTATTTTAGTAATTTCGAGCTCTTTACATACACATAATTTAACTTATAAATTCAACTCATAATAAATTTATACCCCGCTACGATCGCTCAAAGCTTACAATTTTGCCATTTTAGTGCAACATACCCAGTGAAGTTATTAAACCTATAAAAACAACGTTTTTATAGCTTGCACATTCGTGTATTATACAAAATTCTGTGTGACTGGCACACAGCGTAATAAAATGAAATGAAACAATCCTATGAGTTATTCATGGACCGCTTTATGCTACTGCTTTTATTTACGCTACATTTTGATTTTTGAATTTATGTTTCGATGTATGGGAAGAAAATTGGCTCTCTGTTTTAAGATTATAAAATTGTCGTTACAGGTGACAATGGGACAACAAGATCATAGACAGCAGTGTCTTCATTTCTGCGGCTGGTTGCTTGTCACTCCTGATCACGGATGTATCCATATTCTAGAACGGTCAAATCACTTTGACGGAACAAACTCCCCAGCTGCACAGCTGATTCTATACAATAGAAAAGCAAAGCAAAGTAATTAACATTACGAGACACAGAACATTAAATTAAATTATTTGCCATATATGTCAGCTAGCCACGCCAATATACCAACAAATACAATGAAAACTATACTCAAGCTAAAAAATGAAAATGTAAATAAAACTTAATACCTACTTATAACTCTCCGACACTGCCCGAGACTGCCTCGTTGGTCTAGTGGTCGCAAGCGCTACTGCTGAGCATGAGGTCCTGGCTTCGATTCCCGGGTCGGGCAAAGTGTTATTGGGTTTTTCCATCTGGAATTTCTCGGTAGCAGCCCGGAGTCTGGATTTGTACCCGGTTGATGGCAATAGGCTCGCCCCCTATTACATGGGACTTAAACATAACTGGCGAAATGTGGGTGTGCTATAGGTACACCTCTGCCTAACCCTTCGGGGAATACAGGCGTGATGTTATGTGTGTTATAACTCTCCAGGCATAACGGGCAACCACTTCTTTTCAGTATCAGAAGACGCACTGGATACTTGATTGAGAGGCCAATGTTCCTCAGCAATCATAAGATGCAGCCAGTGAGCGATGCACTTTAGAAGTTCATCGTCTGAACACAGAGAGATCCTGGAGGAATTGAGGCTATGGGATAAAGGCCAGCCGACCAGTGACCGAACCCACCTGCACATTTGGCGAATACCTGGTGCGGAGCAATGAATGTATGCCGCCAAAAGGCAGGTGAATATTTTAAATCGATATATTCTATGGGTCTTTTGCTGAGCTACCAGGCTTACCTGATCGTTTACAACTTTAGATGTTTAAAAAAACTGAGACATTTTGGTTACCTATCTGTAGGTAGTATTAGGCTATGAT
Organism: Griposia aprilina; assembly: GCA_916610205.1. Taxonomy (NCBI): domain Eukaryota; kingdom Metazoa; phylum Arthropoda; class Insecta; order Lepidoptera; family Noctuidae; genus Griposia; species Griposia aprilina. The sequence continues at coordinate 22,715,548 of OU744295.1, read as the reverse complement.
GATAGTTATCAACTGTTATATTTTTATCTGATCTTACTTACATACACGAGTGAGAACATGCAAGATATGGACCCAAGGAAACACAATCTACATATGTACATATTATCCCCTTCAATCGGTAAAAAACTCGTAAAAATTGAAGTCGTTTTATGGCTTTTTTCACCCGACAAAGTCGTAATGTAATTATTTAAATGTTTCGCGTGTTTTATTATGGCCTCCGTACCCCATAAAGTGTTTAGTGGTTCATCTCATTAAAAAGAAACCGAAATTCTCTCGGATGTGATTCCTTCGGTAAAAATTTAGTACGTAATCAAAATATTGTAGGCTGTTTATTGAGGGTCGTAAAAGTCCAGGTGAAGGGACAACATGGTAATCTTTGTGATCTTAGTTTGGTACTTTCTGGTACCAAATATGATCGTTAGTTGCTTTAAATTTAAGTAAAATATGGGGAAAATCTCGTCTTGCCATAGTAATTGCTACATTATCAAAAAACCCACAATACACACAGTCAGAAACTGCTCAGCATCCTTTAGAGCTAGGAAATAATGCATGCGCAAGAAATGACGACGAACGAGACAAGGCCTTTGGATCTTTCTTGGCCGATGTATTCACTCCCAATTCCGGCGACACATCAAGCGATAAAGAGGTCCACAACTATTTGCAAGAAAGATCTACAACTCAGTTTACCATTAAAGTGCTAATCAGCTCACGAGATCTGGAGGATTATTAAAGGTCTAGAACAAAATAAGGCTTCTGGATAACTGCCGAAATCCTACGTCAACTGCCAAGAAAAGCCATCGTCTTCATAACACAGCTCTTTAATGGAATTTTGAGGACTAGATATTTTCAGAGAACATGGAAAGTGTCGGAAATTATCATGATCCCAAAGCCAGGAAAACCACCACACCTTGTGTCATCATACAGGCCAATAAGCCTACTCCTTGTTATGTCTAAAATATTTGAGAAAGTCACTGCACGTAGGCTTAATGAAATACTTAAAGACGGCAACATCATCCCACAACATCAGTTCGGATTCAGAACAGGGCACTCAACCGTGGAGCACGTGCATAGAGATGTGAATGGGATACGAGAGGGACTGGAACGAAAGGAGTACTGCTCGGTATTCCTGGATGTACAGCAAGCGTACGACAAGGTCTGGCCCCAGGGTTTGTTATTTACGTAAGTAAGATTTAAAAAACAACTGCCACATAACCTGTACGTACTACTAGTCTTACTTAAAAGACAGATTTTCAAGGGTAAAAATTAATGACTCGTACTCTAAATGCTGCAACATACAGGCGTACCTCAGGCCTCTGTAAGTCCACGCATGCGACATTTACTCTCAGAAAAGATGACTTCCCATCTGTTAAACTCGGAGATGACTTCTATACGGGACAACAGTTAAGTACTTACCTCGGCGTACATCTCGACAGGAAACAAACATGAAGCTACCACATCTTTACGAGTTTAACATGCTACTCCGAAAACTGTCTGTCTGGACATACGGAGTCAAGGATGAAGTCAAATATGGAAATTCTCCAACGATTTCACACTCAAGCTCTCAGAATAATATCAAATGCTCCTTGGCTTATGAAGACCTCAAAATTAAATGAGCATCTACAAATCAGAACTGTAAAAGAGGTAGAACACAGGAAACAGTCATACAAATATCGAATAACGTCACATACCAACACCTTAGCCATAGCCCTAGGGTAGGCCTCCCACAAGGTGGACCTTGCGAAGGTCGGGTGAATCCGCTGAATGCTAAAATCACGGGACCGATTGTTGTGGCGTTGCTCGGTGGAGGTTTATCTCCAGCAGTGAACACCTTACAGCTAAACGATGATGATATGGTGATCAAAGCTCATTATCTCCATGTATTTTTAATAAAGCACAATATTTTGATATAATTGAATTTTTGTGTTTATCTCGCATAAACCACCCCGTGTTCGACGCTGTCATTATTTATTTCAGACAGAGCGACAGACAGATCCTGATCTACGAGCTGCCGACATCAAACGGTCAATGTGTCACTTTGGATTCCAGTTTGTGAGCTAACTTTAATTACATTTAGTGCAGAATTTACTCTTTATAATTGACAAAATCTATACATGGTATTATAAAGAAGTAAGATTTGTTTGTATGTAGGGGGGTAATCTCTGAAAATTGATATTGAAATTCCCAAGATTTTTCCAAAAAGATTAGATTTATGTTTTTGCCCATTTACAGACTACGCCGATCAACAAGATGTCTTTTGAAGTCGTGAAAGTTAGTACAAAATAAAAGTGACGTTTGCAGTACACATACATACAAAACTCACGTCTTCTTCCCATTGGGGTATGGTCGGGTACGTTAGCAATAGTTTATCAAAAATCAAGGTGAATCTTGTAATGGATTGATTTAGTGTAAAAAATTTGCACTCCAATGAACTCCAAGAAACAGATTTACTGATTACGAATTTATAAATTTCAATGGACATAATAATAAACCAATAATTATAAACAAATTTAATTTGGGAAGTTGTTGGCCTGCAGTGGGAAAACACAGGCTAATTTATTTATTTTTATTATTTATTTAATTAAAGACAGATGCATCTGCCAGTTCGCATAATATAATTCTTACCTCTACCTCTACGATCGATACCGATACCTCTTTTTGGTACCGTTCTCACCGGAACCGAAAAAGTTACCTTTACAAAACCCAAACCCATAAACCACTCCCACTGCATCCCTAAACTAATGACTATCTCAAAACCATCGTATACCTCACAATTTAATCAATTGAAACTATCAATATATCCATCTGAACGATATGTTATTATTCAATAATAATGATTATTTTCGTTAAATATACCATAGTTATGGTCATTAATCATTGCTGTAGGTAATTAATGAAATTTATGTCCGACATAAATTTCATGTTGCTTATTATATTTTGCCTACACGTTATGCGAATGAGGTCATTGTTTTTTGGGGTTCCGCCGGTGAAAGGTTTTCTCAGCCCGTAGTGAAAATAGAAGAAGGAAATGATTCTAAGAAATGACAAGGCGGAGATAATACTATAAAAATAGAGCCTCTAGAGCTCGTCAGTTAAATGGAAGAAAATATTTGAAGAAGGGAATTGTACTTACCTAAATAGTACGGTCTTCTTGAATCAATAACCTCAGTATATTCGTGGTTCCCCAAGATCTGCTACAACACCCAAATAGTGCATCTTATTTTAATTCATAATACTTCTGCAGCAGCTTTCCGATCCACCAAGGGCGATGATCCGAAATCAAAAGAAGAAAAAAAAAATCGGTGAAGGTCCCTTAACATCCATACTAATATTATAGATGCAAAAGTAACTGTCTGTCTGTTTGTTACCTTTCACGCCATAACGTGTGAACGGATTTCGATGTGCCATACAGCAAGACTGTGACCTGGGTTAATACACGTAATCTTTAAATCCCGGTAGTGTGTTCCAGTGAAATTATTTTCTGTCCTCCTCACGGTTGAAGCCGTGGATTAAAACTAGTAGTTAATAAATTAATAGTGTCCCTAAGTCTTTTGTAAACCGCTACTTAGTAAACATCACGTGTCATGGCGATACCCCACACTTTGAGGTTATCGACAGTTAAAAGCATTTTGTACCAGGAGACATAATTAACAGACTAGTAGATGTCTAGTTGACAGGTCCATAGAGTAGGTAGCCTTTACCCAGATTTCGAAAAGCCAGCTAATTCTCTGGTTGGTAAATCTGCTGTCAAAATATTATGTTAGCTTTGGTTGACCAATATCACACCACCCATTAAATTTAAATATAGGTTTGACAGTAAAACTGGGGGTTAGACATCTACAAGTGCAAAGGGTCTAAATCTAATTTAAAAAAATATACAAAAAAAAGTTAGATCGAATGTTCTGGAACGCGTGTGAAGATTAGACAAAATCAGTTTCTGAAATTCTGTTTAATGTAAATTGTTCGTTCGTTTGTTTTAGACACTTGGTCAACGAAATTACATAAAACATACACATCTAGGCTTGGTGTGTATTTCCACTTTATCCAGTATGTGAAACTAATACACTTTCAATCACAACCTGAAGTATAAAACCTAATCCATTGCTATAAAGAAACATAAGAAAGAAAAGAATTGTAAATAACGCAATGAATATTGTTGAATTGTGAAAATGAATTGCAATGGAATTGGAAGTGTGTTACACGATTACCCTGCTGTGTACATAAGAATAAGGGTATATATTACCCTACGGAACATCATCTTACTAAACCTTCCTACGCTTGGCCAGTCCATTGTAATCTGGCTTGACTAACGACTGTATTTTCGTCAAATCAAAGTATTTTATTACAGCCTCAGAGATAATGTCTCACGTCTTTATCTGAGGTATCCATGGCTTGTTTGTTTTATGGTGGGCAGAGGTTGTACCTACTCAATAACGTATATTTTGAAAAATATGTAAGTAATATTAAAAGGACTCTAAAGTTCTAGTTGTTGTACCAATTATTACACATTTTTAGTTTATTAATTTATTTAAAATAAGTTCGCCAACAGCATAAACATTGTACATTAAATAATAAAAGTTAACAGGTATGGGTTCTCATATGCAGGGTCAAATTAAATTAGCTAGCGAAACTCCGCAGACGTGATGGGTATCGATATCTACGTGATAAAACAAAAAAGAAACAAAGCAACCTTCGTAAATTATTAAAAATTACAATTTAAATCAAAAAGAAAACAGCTTTGACTTAAGTCCAAAAAATTATAAAAAAGTAACTTACACAAATATCAAATATAAGTATAATAATATTATAATTCAATATATTATTGAATATATCAATATTATATAGAAGTACATGTAATAGGAGTTACTCTTTATTATAATAGGTCTTTACCTATGAAATTGCCGTTTTGTATGAAAAAATTTAAACGAATTTTTTTCATGAATTTTTTATTTGTATTAATCGAAGTAATCACCCATGCAATCAATGCATCTTTGCCATCGCAGTGGCAGTTTATTGATGCCCTTCTTAAAGAAATCAGCTGGACGGGAGGCAACAAATTCTTCAAAGGCATTTTGTACTGCCTCTCGGGTATTAAATTTTTTTCCCGCCAAGAAGTTATCCAAATTCTGGAAAAAGTAGTAGTCTGTAGGCGCAAGGTCTGGTGAGTAGGGCGGATGACGGAGAGCTTCCAACCCCAGTTCTTGCAACTTGGAGACCGTCTGCTGTGCAGTATGAGGTCGCGCGTTGTCGTGCAGGAGCAGCGGAGACGAGCGATTGACCAATGCTGGTTGGAGATGCGCCAGCTTCTCCATCATTGTGTTCAGTTCTTCACAGTACACATCTGCAGTAATGCTCACCCCGTTTGGTAAGAAGCTGTGATGAATCACACCGGCGCTAGACCACCAAACAGTGACCATCACTTTTCTAGGGGTAAGTTTTCGTTTAGGGCATTGTTTAGGTGCTGAACCAGGATCCAACCAACTTGCTGAGCGCTTACGGTTATCAAACAGAATCCATTTTTCATCGCAGGTAACAATGCGGTTCAAAATTCCTTCATTTGTGTGTCTGTTGAGCAGTGCAAGGCACGTCTCGACGCGTACTTCGCGCTGGCGATCATTGAGTTCGTGGGGCACCCATTTGTCAAGCTTTTTTACCTTGCCAATTTGACGCAAATGGACCAATGTTGTTTTGACGCTAACGTCGAAAGCTGCTGCTAATTCAGCCGTAGATTGTGTATCATCAGCTTCCACAATCGCCTTTAATTCGTCATTGTCGACCAAAGTCTTCGGCCGACCGCGAGGTTCATTTTTCAGGTCGAAATTTCCAGAACGGAAGCGAGCAAACCAATAACAGGTGGTGCGTTGGTTTGTAGGGTTAGCTCCGTAAACGTCGTTGATGTTGCGTGCCGCTTGTGCCGCGTTGCTGCCACGACGGTACTCATATTCCATAATTACTCGAATTTTTAACGTATCCGTGATGACGAAAAAGATTGAAATGCGATGAAAATGTAACACTAATCAATAAAGAAATGACTACTTTTAGAAAAAAAAATCCATGTTTTTAAAATAAAATTAATTTGAAATTAGAATTCTTAGCCAAACAAAAATTATTTTGATTTGAAATGGCCAGTACTGCAGAACGGCAATTTCATAGGTAAAGACCTAATATTAGCCATTGAATACTAAGCATACTTTGAAACTCTTCTGAAAAGAAAATAAGTACCTACCTGACTATAAAATCGTAGCGGCCTTACTTCTACAGGATTTCTAATCAGCATTAGTTTACATAGAAAACATAAATCAAATCTAAATCCATGTACAAAGGACGAACTGTTATGTAAGACAGTTTAAAATATCGTAAAAATAACTTGAAAAGTATATAAAGTTGACAAACTAACCGTTGCCTGCAGACCTAGTAACCTATATCCTTACTGTAACACGGCCCAATAATAACTTACTCAGAAATGCGAATGCTGCTATCTTCTCAGAGCATTAAGCATGAGTTAAGTATATTATTAAGTTGTGTGTTAACTTGGAATGTCTTCCTTTATTGTGTGAATGATTTAGACGAAAATACATTCTAAAGTTTTGACTGAGTTGCTGTAGTAAGAATTGGAGCGATCGCCTTTTGTTTTTAGCTTGCATAGCCCGGTGGGGTGGGGTGGCGAAGCGTCCTGCACCTTTCGTGCTTGCGTGCGTGGTTGCTCGTTCAGATCCTTACATCTGAACCTTTTTCTCTTTGTGTTCATCAGAAAACGTATGGGAGTTTTATGTAGGTTTTTTTTTTGTATAAGCAACATTGGAAAATCGGAAATTCAAAAATTAATATTTGCCTATTGTAAGTCGCCATTTCTAGGTCAGCTTGGGACGGAATATCAAAATGCCCACTTACAAAAATATGTTTTACAAAAAATGTCGGTACTTATTCTTTCCAGTTACTACTTCAGTCAATTTCAGTCTTCAAGGTTCGATAATTTTAGGGCGAAAGCACAAAAACAAAACAGTCCACCATCATGCCTCAATGAACCAAACCCACCTTCCGAAACTAATAATAAAGTAAATTCAAAAATTATCTCATACGGCACAGCTCCCGAAGGCCCGAGATACGCCTGACATATTTACGACAACGGTTTAGGGCATAAAACTAATCCTTACGACGTAGGGGGACCAAGGGGGCCAAGGGGGGCGGTCGAAGGGCCCTTTATTTCTAACATTCGTCACATAGTAGCAGTAAATTATCATAGTACGCTATGATATGACGGGGGACGCCCATTAAAACGCGCTTGATTTAGATGAGGCCATAAAATTGATTTATGCCTTCACGCCAACAAAACCCGTAGTACTGAAGCAACTATTATATTAACATTTTCGTGGATAACCTTTTTGATTTTGGTTGGTCATATATCATTTTTATCTACAAGGGATTCTCAACCTTGTACCTAAACGCAACGCTTTAAAATCGCTTGGTGGCTCTCCAACAAATTAAGTCTTTTATAATTGAAAAAAACTTATTCAGTCGCGTAGTTGCATTCGTTAGCTAAAATACATAAAAGTCACTTTATTGTATACGAAATAAGGTTGAAAATGTGGTGTGGTTTCACGTCGATCGGGACATTGTTTTTGGATATCGGGCCCGCGTAATTTGGACCATTTTATGACATTGTACTTCAATATAATATGTTGTGTTAAGTTAGATGGCTGTATCTGATATTATGAGCTGGCATTTTGCTATTGAAAATGGTAAAAGATTGCTTATTATATTGGCATGTTCTCGTACATTTTAAAAGGAGTTCCAGCTTGCAAGGTTCTACCCACGTTATATGTGTATAGGGAAAACTGCAGAATTCTAACTTAAAATATTCAAAAGCATTACAAACTGCCCTGAAAAACGGATATTTCTTAATCAGGGACTGAATGTACCCTTCCCCAACAGATATTTTGTTATTCCTCGTGCCTATTACAACTACAATACCTTAAAGGTCCCTAAGGTACATGTTTCCTTCATTCCACTGCACACTGCTCACTTCAAGGTACAGATGAAAAGTTCCATGTCCTGTAATTTCAGGATACCGTATTTAATAGTGAAACAATACTAGGTTTTCATCAAAAGAGCAGGGTCTCGTGATGCCACTGATCTAAATGGCATGATATATTATAACTGGCTTATAAGCATATCTTTAAAAGTAACAGTTGACACCGACGAAAAGTCGGAAAATTGTTCAAACTATTGGTCGAAAGTTCCTCAGGCTTTGAACATATCGCAACCGCGAGCGCGCGTGAGTTGGTTGGTGTAACCAATATACATTTATACAATGATTTTACACAACAATCACACATGGTGCAATAATTTCCCAACTATGTAACATTTTTCATTCTAACCCTATATTATAACAACGCTTCTATCAAAGAGGGGTAAACAGGAACCACGGTCAATCGTCACGCATAACTAACATTTCCTAAACGAATTTAATCAAGGAAAAATCAATCTTATATAATCTTAATGTTAAATAAGAAAAGAAACAGGAGGATAACTTATGATTACCAGCTGCCATCTATCGACATAATCTTTGAACTATTACCTAACTCGTTGGCATTAAAGAGTATCAAAGATGAATAAATTCAGACACGACTTTTTTATTTTTCAATTAATTAGGTACGTAAATAATTTATAGGTATTTTTATTGTGAATCAAAATAGACCCGAAAACATTAGAGATCTTAAGCTAACAATGTAGATAAAAATTAACGATTTAACAATTTGTTTTAATTAAAAACAACATAAAGTTTGGCCATCAAACGAGCCCGGCCACTCTGAATCTGTAACCGTAGCCAGTAAAGACATAATAACAAATATATCTTATCGAGACGAATAAAAAGTCGAAAATCGTTATTTATCTATTTTACGAGACACGACACTCGGGATTGGTGACGTAAGTCTTATGGTCAAAAGCCATAAACCAAGGCTAACACGATTGGTCGGTCACCACTAAATCTACCATTTTAGTGTCCATGAGTTTTATGGTATTTTAAACCATAAAACTTTAGGTGTCAATTGATTGGAAGTAAAAAATGTATAATGTATCCAATTAAGTAACGATTTTGTATATAATGTTGGTAGATAAGGGTTGTCTGTCCGTCACGTATTGATAACATAATAGTAAAAAAATATTTATTGAAAAATCGTAAAATAGAAGACGCAGGTGTGCTGATCTAATTTTTTTTTGTATAGTCTTTAGTAATAAGTAAGTGGCCATGGCCGTGTACCACCTATATTATATTTTAATATTTAATTTCATTGTCATATGGATTTTTTTAGTACCTAAATAATCCACTGCCTGAGAAATATCTACCCACATAAGAGTCGAATCGTCGACGGCTTAAAAGTATACCATTTTAATTTAATGCATACCTAGATCTCAATTTATTTATGTAGCGCTCAGAGTAATATGGAAATTAGTTGAAAATTCAATGAAGGACGCATACATAGATTCTCACAATACAATGAACTTTAGATTAATTCTAGCCTTGCATCTTTTGAAGGAGTTTTGCTCATTATTTTGGAAATACCCTTATAAAAATCTCACGATTAGGTCCTAAAAAGGCTTCAACGAGCTCAACCAAAATGTAAAAACATAAAAACTTCGAAATTTCAAACATGAAGCAGCGAGCGATCCGAGTCGGACTTAGCGCAAACTTGCTAGGTTCGTCGTGCTCCCCTCGACGACATAAATCAATTTGTCAGTTACAATGTGACGTAGTTGTGCACACACACGCGAACTTGTGAACGTGTGGGTCGTTTTTTTAAATATATTTTTCAGTTTATTTTAGTTTTCTATGGATTGTGTGCAATTATGAGTGATTGATTGGAGTGGTATTTTGTTGTGAGGGATTTTTATATAATATAATGTTTTTGATGTAAGTGCTTGGTGTCACGCACTTTACGGATAGAGTTTATACCTAATTCTCATGATATATTAAATGTGTTTTCTGGCTTAATAATGTTTGTCTCTTACAGTGTTTTTGGAAGGATCGGCAAACGTAAAGTTGTATTCCCGAAGCTGACAAACCCAAGACGGTGCTAGGGTGGACTTGATGCGCAAGGGCGCCCACGATGGAGAGCTATTGCGCAACTTTCAAAATGCTTATCTTTGTTTATTGTGTAACAGTGCAAGAAACTGCAACAGGATAATCTTATCGATTCAGGTAAATATTACAGTTTTTTAATTAGATCATAGATCGTTAAAAATATGTCCTTTATTTGGTAACAAACACTAATATTTTGTTTGGGTATGGACCCAGATAAATTTTGGAGAAAAGAAGCAGGTCTACAACTGAGAAGTCACTGGTAAAATATGGAAGAAAGGAATTAACAATATTACCTAACGTATGTAACTAATATTGCACATAAATATCCTTTTTAGGGTTCCGTACCCAAAGGGTGCCAACGGTACCCTAAGCCTCCGCTGTCCGTTCGTCTGTCGGTAAGCGTGCTGTATCTCATTAACCGTAATAGGTAGACAGTTGAAATTTTCACAGTGTGTATTTCTATTGCCGCTATAACAATAAATAGTAAAAATAAAATATAGTTAAAAATTATAGGTCCCCCATACAAGAAACATGTTTTTTTTTAATATGTATTGTTCAATATTATACGGAGTACGGAGCCCTTCGTATGCGAGTCCGAATCGCACTTGGCCGGTTTTTATAAATCCCTAGTAATAAATCTGTTTAGCAAAAACCAAATGCGATCTATACTTATTATTTTCATCTTACCTGCTTCACATCAATAATAAATAATTTACTGATGTATGTAATGTATATAGTTTTCATTATATATTCCTAAATCAAAGTAAATTAAGTTAAGTTATAAGTTAGACTTTTCTAACTTACCACTTTTCATTAGATGTTTTCACTATTCGCAGTTTTATGAGGTTCGAAACATGAGTGATAAGACAAAACTTTATTAAATGCTCTATCGGTACCAAGTGGTCGCAAAGACTCGTGGGTGTCGTAAAAAGCACTAAGAAACAATAACGTTTTCTTTCTTTTAAATTAATCTAACAACATTTTTTGTGGACTAGTATTTACTTATCTGAGAAAATACGTTGATCAGGTATTGTAATTGCTCATTTGACTAGTCACCAATAGCGTTTATTGAGTGGTGAGTTTTTAAAAGCATAATCTAGATTCAATTACAAACATGAACTCACATTTTCCATGTTTCCGTAAGATGAACAGATGAAACCTGGTAGTATATAAAATTTGGCTATACAATGATTACGATTAGGATTTATAGAAATTCAAATAAATAAGTAATTAGGGCTGGTGTCTGCAAGTCCACGTCAATGTCAGTATTTTGCGTACGAAATATGTACATATAATAATAAATAAACAGTGCAGTGATAGACAGCGAGACAGTATCAGCCCGACTGCTCGATACTTTTATTCGGCCATAAACTGACTCGAATGAACTTCCCACAAATCTTTTGTAAGGATTAGGTTACCTTTCATGTGTCTAAAACTATTTTCATACAAATCCTATTAAAAGAAATTGACAGTTTTATATAAGAAAATATACGGAGCGATATTTCTCCCGATGCCCTTGCATTCGTTCTAAATGAAACGATGGCGCGATTACGTACGTGTTTACTCAATAATTCGATGCGAGTGACTTGTAAGTGCAAGGGAGAGGTGGAAGCGAGTTCTTCGAACAAAAATTATGAAGACTCTGAAAAGATACAGCACTCAGTAGTATTAAATAGATCTTGATATTTGAGTTTTTCAGCTTCAGCGTCTTTGCTGAAAAAGGCTGACGAAATAAAGGAAGAGTTTTGCGCAACCCATTTCCTAAAACACTGTTATTCTTAAAAGGAAATATTGTAAATAAATAATGATGGATATAATAGTAAAATCGGGAATGAAAATGACAAAGCAGAATACTTAAGTTGGTACTTCTAGAAATAAACAAATCCAAACGGTAGACCGTTTTGGCTTGCAGATGGTGAGCAAAATAGTGCGGAAAAACTTCAGTTTTGCGGCAATTGCTTGCACCACACACCAGTATCGCTTGCGATCCGGCCGCGACTCGTCATTTCTCGCATTGTCGTAATCCGCTGATTTACTAGCGACATTAATCAGGTTGACGGCCGATAGGGACTAAATCACTACCACGCTGTCTCCTGCCATCAACGTCGACCTTACAACGACAACATAAGATGTAATTTCCCATAACAACAAGCTTTCTTACGCATCCAATATTAACACTACTGCATGTTATTGCTTGTAATTCTTTTGCGAATTTTGTACACATATATACAACTTTTTTTTGTTTCATACATGTTTTATTTGTCTAGCACGACGTGTTGCTGATTTATTAGTCGTTTCCTTTTATGCCCGTTTTAGAGGGTTTGACTGTAACGCGAGATTTAAAAAAGCGTGTTGATTTTGAGTGATATATAGTGATAATTTATTTTGTATTGTTGCTGTTTTCATGTGGTTTATTGTATGACTGCCAAGTTTGATAGGCGTGGAGGCAAACAAGCTTCTCCGGATGCATCTGATCGTACGGGCACAGCTGTCCATGTTATCAAAGCTATACCTGCAGTGTGACCTCTGAAAGAAAGAAAATGTATTTATCGGGACTCGCACAGGATTATCACAAACTAAACTAAAAAACACTTTTAAAAACAAAAGTAAAATGAAAATAACAACAGAAAGTCCTGTCCTCTTCGGTTATAACCTACTTTTCTATTTAATATGTCTGGTCATCAATCTTTTTAATGAGAATTTTTCATGCTTTGACGTTGACATGCCCAACATTTGATGGATATCAATGATTAGAAAATCATTGATGGATATAGAAAGAAAATCAGTTGCTTAAATATATAAATCATGAGCAGTCGATTTCCATAATTTTCGGTGTTTTTCAATCCTGTTGGAGCCCTAGTACTAACTCTAATACCGTATCGATTCAAAAAGTTTTACAGGCAACCAAGTCGCCACACTAATAGTGCACGACATTTCTTCGAATCTGGTACGTACGTTTCCTCATCTGCTCTCCCAGCGGAAGTCTTAGCCTTTTCTCTGCTGTAATATCTTATTTTATTTGTCGTAGGTGTAGAACCAGTTGAAAAGTTCTGCTTCCAGACCTTTTCCGGGTACCGGACCATTTACCAGGCTTGCGGTTCTATGGTGTCGCTTTTGCCAGGCGCATAGAATCCCTGAAGTTCGAGACCGGCAAGCCCACTTTCATCCACGACAATTGATTGTCGTACCGTCTCCTGTCCTTCTAGGCCGCCATCCGCCGGGATCCAGGAAACGATCACCTTTATCCATTGTGCCGTGCCACGGAGGCCAGCGGTCCACCAGCTTCCAGGAAACTACCACTTTTATCTATTATGTTACCTTTTATATTTTAATGATAGTCTACCATTAACCGTGACTGTTTTTATCAGGATAACTTAGGTAATGTATATAAGATAACATTAATTTAAAAGTTTACGTAATTTTTTAGGTGATTAACCTAAAAACCGATTGCAATCGATTCCCTAGTTCGTAAACCAGCGTGACAAAGATTTACCACACAACTCAAGTTTTCTCGTATTTTTTTTACATATTAGGTCAATTTACCTATTCCGCAACTGTATTTTTTATAATATTTAATTAAAAAATTGTTTTTACTTAATTTCGGATTTGATTTGTATTAATAATAAATGTTACGTGTTCAATAATGGCGAATTTCCTTTTTTGTTTCGCTACACTAACTACAAACATATAACACTAGCTTTTGCCCACGGCTTCGCCCGCATAGATGTCAGTAATTAAATCACGGGAACGTTCAATCAGGATAAAAAGTATCCAATGTCCTAAAATGATTTAAAAAAAAAGATAACCCGTTTAGCCCTTAAGGCGTGAAAAGGTTACAGACAGACAGATCGACAGACAATCAAACAGAAGGTGTTACTTTCGAATTATTTTATTATAGTATTATGGATAACTTCCACACCAAAAGCTGCAGCGTCCCGCGAAAGATGGCTCCTCAGCTGAGGCGCCATAAATCCACAACTTTTGCCAGTTCGCGACATAAATCAGTCTGATGTATTAGCGTTGCAGAATTAAAAATATAAATGTTGATCGCGATTTACGACTTTTGATTAGATGCGAGTCTGGGTAAGGGGGTGAGCAGTAGTGATGCAGAATTATCAAAAAAAAATCCTCGACTGTTAATCGACTAAATGTTTTGAAATAAAATTGTTATAAACGCCATTGACCAAATGTTTTGTTATTTCCAGTAGGTACTAAATAATAGTAAACATGCTTGAATTTAATTTTGAAGGTCACAGTGGTATGATAAGTAGTTACAATCACTTTACGAAAAAATTGATCACTTTTGTAATTTCTCACTTGTTACGTTGTCACATTTTCATCGTCATTTGCATCGTATAATATGACAAGGTTCCAAGTATCACAAAGGTTTTCGTAACTCGACAGTACCAGTAATATTGTACAACTTACACTACAAAAAACTTTTTTACAAAAAAACAACCGACTTCCAAAAAAATACACTAAAAGACGTAAAAAATAACTTTAATTTCGGAAGTCGGTGTCTTTGGTTTTGTATTTTCGTTTTTGGCCACCGACTTCCGAAATTAAAGTTATTTTTCACGTCTTTTAGTGTATTTTTTTGGAAGTCGGTTGTTTTTTTGTAAAAATGTTTTTATTTTTCACTTTTTAGTTGCGGTACCTACCCCACACAAATTCGTCTACCACTATTTGGTGTGTAAATAACAGTGACAGGAAATTATTAACACATCATCCATATAAACTAAGAGAAAAAAATATGCAGTATTAAGGATAACTCAAAAAGTACTGGTCAGACCATGATCAAATTTAAATGGGACCACATGTGAAGCACCAGCTATCAAATAAAAAAAGAATCACCCAAATCGGTACACCCAGAAAAAAGTTATGAGCTAACACAAAAAAAAAAAAAAAAAAAAAAAAAAAAAAACATACAGACGAATTGAGAACCTCCTCCTTTTTGTGAAGTCGGTTAAAAACAGGCATCTTTTAAATATTTTCTCCAAAAAAAACTTGTCAATCAAAATGATCTGAGTCTTTAAATTGGAGCAATGAAAGTTTAAGTTGTGCCAAAAAGGTACGGGTAAGGTACCCCGAAATAATTATTCATTGCGTTTTTAACAGCCAGCCCAGGCGGTGCGGAATTGAGCGAGGCCACTAGAACGACGGAGAGAGCCGCGCTGCTGTCGTAAAAAAATGTTCTAGCAAAACTGTGGAGTGGCGAAATGGGAGACTTCTGTTCTGGATTGTGTTTCTTGAGTTTTGCATGCACTTTTTCGTGATATAGACAGGAGTTTGGTTATGATTGGTGATTAAAAAAGCTGATCAAATATTCATTTTTTATTTTATTTAGCCAGGTAGAAAATTTGGGAATGCTAATTGATTTGGCACTAGTACCACAGCGTTGTCCATGGTTGATCTCAATGGAAAGTTTTAATTAAATTCGAAGTCAATTTTCAAGGATTTTATGTTTATAATTGTTTGGCATTGTATCTTCACCCTGGGATCCTTATAAATAAATGGGAAAAATTATTGCGTTGGTCTTTTTGGATAATATTGCTTCCAACATTATTATTAGCCAGTGCTGGAAACAATATTGGTGACAGTGATCTTTTGTCATGGCATCATAACCCTTTCACTTTTCCTTGACAAATACCCTTCACCCACCGCTCCACTGCACCCCTATTCCTTCAAAACACAACCATCTCCTGACTTGTTAATGCCACAGCCAACCATCTTAGCATATTGCAACTCTCTAAATAACGCCATTATTCCTAAGATCGCGTCCAAACACGAGGTTATCACGAGCAAAGTATTTGATGGGCAGACCTTGCAAATTGAATGTATTATTTAGGTACTATCAGGAGGGCGGACCTGGCTGGGTTGCCAGCGTTGATAAGGCTTTTGTTTTTTGAGATCGAATTTTAACTCCACTGGCTTTTATATTGGATAGGCTGTGGTTGACCACTGTTACACTTGGTGGGATGATTTGGTCGATGATACTGTACACTGCCTAGAGGCTAAAAGTACCGATTTCTTTAGTAATACTGTTAGTTTATCGACTTTATTTTGTAAAAGTATTTCTCTTTGAATATAACTGAAAGTATGTAGTTAAGTTTTGCGATATGTTTTGTGAGAGCAACGATTTTGTACCTGGTTAATTTTGAGTTTTATTATTTTATTTTATTGATTCTGTACTTAATAGTTCAAATTACCTTCACAGTGTTTCATTCGGTTATTTTGGTCTTAGTTCCGGTAGGTTTACCGACAAAACTATTTCACTCTAGCAACACCACGCACAAACGTGATGCGGTGTTGCATATTTATAAAAACCGCCATTTGACGAATATGAGAGTGTGAGGGTTAACAGAGTTTCACTCAACAACAGCTTTGGGACTCCTTCGCGATGGCAGGGTTAAAGTTATTTGTAATAATTTCAACCCCACCGCGAAGGAGGAAGGAACTAACTCGAAAAAAACATGGGTGGTTTTTGAAGATGTGTTTAAAGTTTCTGGGTTAATAAGCACCCTTAATATGATTATTTCAGAGTTTTCCTGTAGTTTTGCATTAGAGTTATCTATAGTTTGGGGTTTATTTGTAAAAAGTGTTTACTTTATTTATTTTCGGCGGGATACTGCTAGTAATTTCAGTGCACCACGATTCAAATTTCTTATAATTTCAAACTTACATATTTTTTTCTTTATTTTGCAATACTTTCAATACCTAAGATAATCCTAACTAATATTATAAATGCGAAAGTAAGTTTGTTTGTTTGTTTGTTACCTTTTCACGCCTAAACTACTGAACAGATCATCCTGAAATTTTGCATATACGTTTTCAGGTGTACTAACGGACATAGGATACCTTTCATCCCGAAAAAAAGTACTGTTCCCAAGGAAAACAACAATAACGTTCTCATGATAATAGATGGCGCCACGTGTCTTCCGAATCATGATTGAATTATATTATTGTAGAAACTTTAGTAGTGTGTTAAGAGATTTTTTTTAAATTTAAGTATCTAATACATTTTGTGAGTCTGGAGTGACGATAGACCGGTTTTTCATCCTCCTAACTATAATTCCCCTAACAACCCGAATTGATTGTCAAATTCTAAATTAACGCGAGCAAGCCGCGGGCAAAAGCTAGTTTATTATAAAATAATTCGTAAAGTAAACAACAACCTTAAGCTCCGAGTTGAGCTGCACTATTACTGATAAATGTGTGCACTGACTGGACAGGTTCACTCAATGTGTGTGGTTCTTTCCTCTATGGATATATAATCTACATGGTCTTCACATGATCTGACCAAAATTATGTCTGGACTTAAAAGAGACTGTGATCTCTGAGTTTTTTTCGGCCTTTCTTCTCGGAGTAGTCAGGAAAAGACGACCACATCTAGTTTAAAAAGTATGATTTACGTGTAAAAGTGTTTGTACAAACCTACTTACAGAAAAAAAACATTAAACAAAAATACTTCAGGAAAACTATTGGCACCCAAATGGGCCCAATCCAACTCCCGACTTAGCCTCGAAAAAATCCAATACAAGATTCAAGAATTAAACAGTTCTCAAACTTACAGAGTAGAGAGCCAAATAAATTTATTTTATTTCCCTTCCCGTCGGAAAAGTATTTGATTCACTTCGCCTCGCTATTAGAATGATCCTGTGTTTTTTTTCTTTGTTCATTGCTTTTTTCCAAGTCGGTTAAGCAAGGGGCAATAAATTGTACAAGTACACTTCAAGTAGGTATATGTTTGGAGTTATTTACTGATTTCAGGGATCGCGTGATGATATTTTTATTTAAGTAAATGTAGATTTTTTGGGCCGCCGGTAGTTGAGTCGTTGATTTAGTTAAATGAAGGTAGTTCTTAACTATTTGTGGAATATACTGACTACCTGCATTATTGTTGTCCTTCTCCCTTGAATTCATCCAAAGGTTGTCTGTAAAAGATCGCTTTTAGCGATAAGACCGCCCATTGTGTCACCCTATGTAAAATTTCTACATTTATATCTGTAATTTTTATGGTGTACATAATAAAGAGTATTCTATTCTATTCTATAAGCTTATCAGTTATGTTGTAGGACTTCAAGGACCTGCTTCAAGGCTTGGCATGGAAATGATTGTACAACTTCTCGAATACTGGATACTAAATATGTACTACTGCCTACTATACGTACTTCTAGCTACTTGGCTCTTTTTGTTTTCATTATGCAAGTTTTTTATTTTGCTGAAACCCATTTTTGTGTATTTACCTAGTGTTTTTTTTGTGTGCAAATTGACATAACTTCAAACATAGTCTCATAAGCCACTAAAAACTATGCCACAGAACTATCTAGCAACAAACTTATCAGAGCATTTCTACATAATCAAAACATAAAAGAATAAAATTGCTAAACAAATAGCTGTTTGAGATGCGTGCGCATGTTGACACAGAATGCGCAGGCGCCGCGGTGAGTTGGAAAGAGCTTTGTCACTAGAAATATAAGTCTAGAAGGTTTAGTTAGGTTAGGTTAGTTAGGTTGTCGATGTGTCGGGTTGTGGGTGTGTGTGTGTGTGTGTGTGTGTGTGTGTGTGTGTGTGTGTGTGTGTGTATGTGTGTGTGTGATGTGGGTTGTTGTTGAGTGGCGAGCGAAACAAAATAATAGGTAATTACTGTTTAGGTAAATTTTTTTCAAGTTTTAAATATTTGTTCGCCCTTTTTGTTATAAGTGGTGTAAAATAAAGTTTTTAATAAATAAATTATAAAGTACTGGCTAATGAATACATACATATTATATAAAAAAATATTTCCTTCAACTAGGAGGAAACATTTTTAAACATTTTTACGAATAGCGCTGTACTCCCCCCCCCCCCCCCCCCGCCATGCTATTTCCAAATGCAGAATCGCAACGGCAACTCCTGCAAGACAGAATTTAAAGTGGCAACTAACCTGATCAGCGGTGATCAATTAAACCCAGGGCAGCAATTTAATTGTCTTAGAACCCTCAATTGGTCAATTAACTGGAAGAGAATATTAGATATGTAGGAAATTACTCTGAAATTTTCGCACTTGAAGCAACGCTGAGCAATCAAAATATTACAACTTGATTGATTCAAGTTCGAGACGTTCGAGATTATCCTATTCAAGGACATTTCTCCTAGTTAGCCCCATGTTATTGCCGAAATCTCACTCAAATGCAAAATTTCTGTCTCCGGAGAACCTAATAGGAGCATGGACCTTTTGCACTCGCCTTTAAAGTGACAGCGGTAAGTTGAAAAGAGTTTAACTTTCAAGTGGCCTCTGAAATGTTTGCGTCGGCAGATAACTTGAAGTTCGGTGTCTTTTGTTATGATTTGTGTATGTTTTACTAATGAAATGTGTGTCGGTTATTAGCTAGTGTGTCTTTGTATGTGCCGCTTACGAGTTCTGGCGTGGGGTCTTCTTTAATGGGTCACTATGTCTCTCTCTGGGCATGTCGAAAGTGATGATAAAGGGCTTATGTCTACTGGAGCTATCTTGGGATGGGGTTCCAATCTTATTTGCCTTCTGTGGCATAGGAATATTTTACGTTTGTCTGTACTTTACATAGAACGATTGTTAGAAATATCTAACCCGGATCTACTGAAATCCCTCCACCATTCATCGCCACTATTTCAAAAACTAGCATGTTGTAGAACAAAAAACTTGAAGACATTTGATGTCCACCAACCCACACTGAGCCCGCGTGGTTAACTAAGGCCCACTTCTTGAGATCACTAGTGAAAGTTACCCCTTATAATGGCTTGGATTACCACTTTCGGATAAGTTACACAAAAATTACGATATTGCAAAAAAAAAATGATATTTTAGATAGTACTTATCCATATAAAGTCCAGCTGAAAACCAGCGTTAGGTACTAGTTGTCTGACATATTTTCTGAACTGGCCCTATTTGGCGCAGCCGCGAGGCACACTTTCCTGCTAATTTCTCACAACGCACTTTACACTTATTATGTGCTTTATTTTTCTAAAAAATATTTTTAATTTTTATTTGTTTTACTTGTATATGTTGTGTTGTGTGCCTTGTAGTCTATCTATGCTAAATAAATGTATTTTCTTTCTTTCATATCTGGGCACTTAGCAACAGGCCTTTAGCTTCATCTTGCAAAACTCTGCTACGGTCTATTTCTCATCACACAAACATACTTAAAGATTAATTTATGAACCTTATATGATAAGCTCACACACTGCAGTTTCTAATATGGCGAGCAGATGTTCTAAGACGCATAAATCAGTATAATGACGGATATATGTGACAAGTGTACGTACATCACACGTCATATAGAGTGATATGTCGCTCATATCATTTGCATGTGTTTATGGCATGTGGTTTAGCAATTATGGGTGTTAATTATATGGTGCTGTTGGATAAATAGAGCGAAAAATCTTTCATAGAGTTCCGTGTAAAATTAAACTGTGAACCAGTGATTATTTTATTAATTAAAAAAAAAACAGAATCTATGGTAATCTTAATTATCTTATCATGAAATGCGCAATCACGGAATAAAACGGTTTTCAATTTTCGTATACATTTCCCGAAGGTGTTGCTGGCGAATGTCATCTATTGGGACTGTCATTGGAATTCAAAATATTGGCAGTATTCAGTCCGAAAAAAAGAAGAAGTTTATTCACGGTGAAAGTAAAAGTTTCCCTAAAGACGCTTAACTGTACTCAACATACTTTTTCCGGAAGTCGCAAATAAAAATAACAAGTTGCAGAAATCATATTTAAAAATTACTATTTACATAATTTATTTAACATTTTTTATTTCATCATTTATTTCATCCACAAAACTGAACCAAGAAGCAACGTCATCCTAAAAACTGTAACACTACACACACCCCATCCATCAGCGTTCATCACAAATCAACAAGACGCATGCTTTCCGCCGGGACTCGAACCCGGGACTAATGGCGCCGCCCGATTTATTAACAACACTACATACACACGCTAATGTAGTTAAAGAAGGGGAATAAAAGGTTCTCTCAAAATTATGGCGACCAAAACAATGGGTGATGGTAGAGGCTATTTTTACGTCTTCTCTTAAAATAAAGAAAGTACCTATGCCTGTAGATATTTTGTCTAAGTGAATAGAACTGTCATTAATGTCACAGTCAATCACTAACATCTAAATGAACTCTGCTAACTTTTGATTGTTTATTATTACGCATACCATTTCATAATAAAATTATTCTAATGACTTTTGATACTATTTACTAGATCAGACATATGATAATGATAGCCTGCGGGATAACTTTTTTGACATGAGATGAGTCTTCGACTACCCTAAGACTCCTTCCACCCTTACACAACGAGATCCAACTTTGGCCCGAGTCAGTTTTTATATTTTGGACCATATTCCGACAAAAGTTCTTAATACAAAATTGACAACTTAGACTCGTCTTTATAATCTTTTTTTGTATTTAGAACTTTCAACTTTTCCGGAATTATGTTCGAAATTCAAAAATGTCTTGATAGTTTAGACCTTGTTCTAAAGAAATACGTTGTTTTGTTTGTAATAAGACTGCTTAGGTTGGGTAGAATCTAATGTTCTTCAGTTAGAGTTACCCAACCAGATGTCTGTAGAAGTAGGTTAGGCCCTTCTCCGAGGTTTCTTGCTCACAACAGCTGATAACACTCTCCCGTCTCACACACTATGATATTAATCAACCACTAACTAAGCTTCAAACATCCCTCAACCATACTAATACCACAGTTCAATAAATCATTATAATCAAATAATTTATTCATAACTCTAAAGCGAGGGACACACGGGCGTCGCAACGCCGCGCGCCGCGCCGCGCCGTCGACGTTTTTTCCTGTGATGTATAGCTTCCTCAGGATTATCGCCGAGCCGTTGAAACGCCAAATGTTTTGCGAATCGACGACGTGTGCGCACTGTTATAATTGGAGTGTGAAATTGTTGAACAAAAAATAGCCTAATTTGACAGATGTAAATTGGCCGTGGAATGAGTTGGTTGGTGCAAGTTAAAGTTAAGTTAGTGACTTCCTCATTAGTAGGTTTGTTGTACTTGTAACTGATATTATTTTACTCTGCTTACACGAACTAGACTAGACTAGACTAGAGTTCGGTAATAACATAATATTAAGCTACGTAACACATTTTATAAATATATAATATTTTTAGCAGGTTAAAGTAACAGTGGGTATAAGACAAGATAAGACAATACATTTGAAATCAATGAAATCAATTTCCGTAACTAAAAACGTTAAAATTTAAGCCGCAATCTCATCTCAGCAGGATTCAATGTCAAAAACTTATCAAAAAAATATACGAAAATTAGAGGTATTTTTCGACAAACGTTCTTAAAAATACGGGAATTGCCTCTCTGTTGTCAATTCGATTCAAGAATTTATTTCAACTATATCAGACAGTGTTGTTAATCTTGAAAAACGAATCCTTTTCCTTCAGTTTTCAGGATATAAAATAAAAAGGTTACAGGTTGTCTCTACAAATAAGGGATTAAAGTCCTCGAAACTCCCACACTACGTTAGATGCCAAGTCTAGTCAATATTCTCCACCACTTCTTTCCAATCCCCCCACGTTTCGGCACCAATAATCAGCACCTCACATAACCCGCAGACTCCCACCGTCAGTGTAAATAATGTATGTGTGAGCAGCGACGCGAGCGCCACCTATTGACTTAATCAAAGACTGCTAAATGTGCGCGTGATCGCCAGACGTGAGAGGTGTTCTGTACACGCGTACTGGCAGGTTGAGAAGTGTTTCGGACAATAAAGAATATTGATAAAAAGAAGAATAAAATGATAAGTCTTGCGGTGATATGTCAGAAGTTGGTCTATGCCATTGCGAAAACCGTCGTCAAAAAGTTTTTGATCAAATTAAACAGTTTTCAGAGTGGCACTCTATGACAAAACGGTAGCTAATTATTATTAAAACGATAATATGTAATTAGGTATTCCACTTTAAACTTAAGTTTAATAATGGTCTTGATGAGTATAAAATAATTTCAGCATTACATTAGAAGTCAACTTAGGGCCCGTTGTTTGATCAGTAGTCAAACATACTAATAGTTAAAATGCGTTAGTTAAACTAACAATTTGTTAAAAATGACATAAGTATGTTGTTTGACAAATGGATAAACTAACTATAGTTAAAAAAAATACAATTTGCTATGAAAATTAACCATGCGCAGATAGAGTAGTTAAAGTTTAACTATTGTCAAGTGACTAATTGTTAAAATGACTATTGGTTATTTTTAACTATGTATCAAACAACGGGCCCTTAGTCTCTCAACGCTATCGGACTGATAAATAAAGACTGTGATTAATGAATGTCATGTTTGCTGATGCAAAATAACTACACCAAGACTTTATTCTACATCAAAATTAATTGAATAAACTTGAAGAAATTGGGGTAAATATAAATTAAATTAAATCGTCCAGTTTTCCCAAACACTTTTCCCCACAGCAGTACCGTCGGCGAGTTATCAAAAAGCTGTGCTTATGCATAGTTTGTGTGCTAAGTGCTTATACTTATCTGTGTCGGTGCAAAAGTGGTGTTCGGTGTTTATCTGCCGTTCTGGCGATGTTGAAACGGTGCTGCCTGATAGCATGCTTCTGTTTCCCGTCAGGCTGTAGACATCGGTATTTAGGGAAGTCGGTAGTTTTGATCATTTGATGACGTAGGAAGAAATGGTGTGTTATTTTTGGGTGAATAAGTCACACAGAATGTTCCGTCTGTGCGAATTTAAATTGTTCTACTGCTCTTGTATTGGCACGAACAATAATTATAAGAGTTTGTATCTCACAACAACATACACATTAACACATATGATTGTATACACATTGACATGAATATTTACTTCGTAAAATATTATTATTATTTCAATATTGTAAATGTGAAGAGTTAGTATAGTAAGTTAGTTTTAATCATGTTCTGGCAGTTTGAGTAATTTTTGCGGCCTACCCAAATGTCCTTCCTTTTGTATTGTTCGTCGAATCGTTGAGCTCCACGATTACTGACAAATGCGTGCACTGACTTGACAGGTCCACTCAATCTGTGTGGTTTTTCCTCAAAATACCATATCAGACGCAAATCTACATGGTCTTCACATGATCTGACCAAGATTATGTCTGGACTTTAAAAGAGACTGTGACCTCTGAGTTTGTTTCGGCCTTTCTTCTCAGAGTAGTCAGATAGGAAACGCCGACCTCATCCAGTTTTTAAAATATGATTGACGTGTAAAAGTGTTTGTACAAACCTACTTACAGAAATAAAATCATTTATCATTTAACAATAAACTCTGCTACTTACTGGTAACAATATTAGCCAGTTCTTAAGGTGGTAGCGACCGAAGCAGGGTAGGGCTCCAGGGTGTGCCGTACGTATGAGTAAAACCATTTGTAGAGGCTTAAACTTTTTCGTCTGTGTGTTGCATGTCGCATGACGGTCGGCCGCGGAGTAGGAAAAAAGTTTCACTTTTTCGTCTGTGTGTTGCATGTCGCGTGACGGTCGGCCGCGAAGTAGGGAAAAAGTTTCACTTTTACCGTGGTTTCGTAAAACCACACAATATTTTTTTAATTGAAATACTTAAGTTATTGTTATATGACTTAATACTATATTACTCTCTATCAACACATTAATGTCCGTAAACATAATTTTAGTTATGAGACATTAATTAATTAAGTATTAGGCACGTGTAGGATCAAAGTCTAATCATTCATCAAATAAAAACATGAAAAACTTTCGAAACATCAGATAACGGAGCGTTATCAAGTAAATTTTAATTAGTAGACTCATCAGTTAACATAATTATTTTGTTGTAGGTACTCAAGATTTTTTTTAAAGTTTCTGAGCAATGAAAAACTCAAGTTAGTATTTATGCTAATTTATGATTACTGCGGTTTAATATTAGTGAAGATGTTGTCCAGTGGAGTTGTGTGAAAACGTTTTCAGATATCCAAAATTCAAATAAAAATATTTAACCCAAAAATGTCCACTCAGCTTTGTATAAGGGTTACTTTAAAAATAAGTGTTATAAAAACGATATTTCCAGAATTATCAAAACAAAATACTAATAACCCTTTAACGTGATTTTAATGTTAAATTTATTAAGGTACACCAATATAGCAGAGTTGAATATCGGGTACCCGCATTAAATATGGGGGTAGTGGAGGGGAAAGGGGTAAACGGTGGGGGTAAAGGGGGTAAACACCATACCGATATCACCGTATTGGGACATATTTGTTACGGATGGACGACAAAATATAATTATTAGTTATGGACGGTCCTGCTCCCGTATTAATAACCTTTGGTACTGATTTTGCTAAATATTTGGAGAATTTGATGTGTATGTTTTTAGGGTTGAATGTTTGGGTGATGATTTTTTGGTGTTCATTAATAAAGGACTTTTTTATTAAACATGATGCGAGATACCCGTTCAGTGTCATCTACCCTTTTGCTTTTGATTACACAACGTCAGTGCCTACCTACGTATTGAGATGTATCTAACCTGCCATTATGTAGTCATAATTCTTTTCACGAACCTTGTTGGCCAAAGAAAATGTCCAGATATGTAACTACAGTTTTCTTTTTTAATAATTTAAAATGATTCAAGTTGCATTGTTCTATAAGCCTTAACTACTTCGCTTAACAATACAAAGGCATAAAAAGAAAACCATTCAAGAAAATCGTTCGAAAACCCCAAAAAATCGGCATAAACTACAAAAAACGCCGCAAACCGATCACCGATTGATTCCCATTGTTTAAACAAATGAGAGACAAAGGAGCCTCGCTAATGCTATCCGATTTGATCATTCAATTAAACCTGAATAGGAAAGAAAGAGGTTTACAGTCCAAAATCCATATAAATCATGCTCACTGATAATAATTGCTTCGATGATAATCGGGCTTTTTCGCTCCCGATCGGTTTTAGACGATTATTAATTTTCTATTTCTGAATTGAGTTATTCGATTGTGTGAAAAAATGCTTTTGAGCGGATTTGAATGGGTGAGAATGAAAGAGAGATTTGTGTGAGAGAAAGGTGTATATCATCTTTCACAAAAGGGTTGCGACAGTATGAGTAACATACTCGTATTTTTTTGTCGACAACTTGTGTTTTTGATTTACACTTTGGTATTTATGACTTTGTAGATAATGTGTTCGTAAGAGATTGTTATCTTCATCAAAGTGGAGTTTAACACATGGCTCTAATCTTTTAACCGTTCTTCAATATGTTAATGTAAAGCATGACACTTGGTTTGATAGGACCAGTGCAGCAGTGGGGACTGTGTCAACTTTCAATTTAATGAAGTCTTTCACTTAGTGATGGCAGTTATCTATTCAGCAAAACTCGCACAAGGGGTTCTTCTTCTTCTTCTTCTTCTTTGGGTTATGGTTTCCGCACTTAGTCCTTCATATGGACCATTGTGCGTGGGCCATGGCGGCCGTCGGTGGTTATTCCAACCAGCCCACCTCCCTCCAGAAGTTGGCGATATCTCCTGGTCTGCTGAGAGCATTTGTGTAGGATATGGGTGCCCCGAGGGTTTGTGACCTAATTTGTGTGACGCAAGTGCATTCAAAGAGCACATGCGCAACGGTTTCCTCAGCCTCCATGCAGGCCCTGCACAGAGGACTGTCCGTTATGCCTATTGTGTGAAAGTGTTTGTTTAGCGAGCAGTGACCCGTGATGGTCCCCGTCACCAGGCGCAGACCGTTCCTGTCCAGACGTAATAAACGTTTGGTAAGCTTGCCATCTAAGGATGGCATGGCTTCCCTGGACTGCCTACAGCCGGGTGTCGAGGTCCACAAGCTCTCCGCTTGTGTATGGGTGTACTCCTGTAACCATCTCCGTAGCTGGTTAAAGGGAATGGGCACGATGGGTTCGGGTCCACAGACTGACGCGCTGGATGCTCTTCTAGCCAGTTCGTCAGCTGCATCATTACCCAGTGATCCACTGTGCCCTTTAATCCATTGCAGTGTCACTGTGTTACGGTTGGACACCGCCACACGTTCTAGAGCATTGTGACATTCCAGTATTATACTTGAGGTAATATACTTCCTCCCCAAGGATTGGAGGACTGAGGCACTGTCAGAGAGTATGCGTATGTGGGAGTCCATGACTTTCCTGGCCTCTATGGCGGACACCGCTAGTGTAATGCCCACACACTCCGCCTGGTAGACGGTGTTGAACATTCCCAGTGGGCTGGATATATTTATATTAAGGTCGTGCGAGAAAACTCCGACTCCGGTTCCGGCGTCGGTCTTAGATCCGTCGGTATATACTCTCAGCTCTTTCGGGCCTGAGTAGTCGCAACGTTCTTCTGTGAGTATTATGTTATAATGCCTTTGAAAGTAGTGCAGTTTCGGGGCTTTGTCGCAGGGTGATGCCATCAAAGGTTGTCGTTTGATCGCATCTTCCTTAATGCGTATGTGTTTGACTCTAGAGTCCTTGCTTAGGGTCCCTGCTATGTGCAGCCTGAAGGCAGCCAGGGCTGCCTCCTCACGCACGATGAGGTGTAGAGGTGGCAGTCCAAGCATCGCCTGTAGGGCAGCAGTGGGTGTGGTTCTCATGCAGCCAGTGATAGCTACACAAGCAAACCGTTGCAGTTTTTCTAGGTCTCTCTGGGCTGTGCTCAAATCTGTCCTGGGCCACCAGACTAGTGAGCCATATGTTATAATTGGCCGGATGATTGTGGTGTACAGCCAGTAAGTGACCTTGGGGCTTATTCCCCAATTCCTGCCAAGCATTCGCTTGCATTGCCACAGGGATATGCTGGCTTTTGTGGTGATGTAATTAGTATGTTTTGCCCAGTTCAGCTGTTTGTCCAAATATATGCCCAGGTATTTGGTTTCGGTTGAAAGGCTTAGGGTAGTACCAAAGAAACGTGGTAATTGGAGTGTCATCAACTTCCTCTTTTTTGTGAAGAGAATCAGTTCGGTCTTTGTCGGGTTCACTGATAGCTGGTGTTTATTGCACCAGACCTCTACTATTTTCAAGGCTTGGCGCATGAGGTTGCATAAGGTGTTTTCGTGGGTACCATTTACTATTATAGTTATGTCGTCGGCGTAACCTACTGTGAAGTAGCCTTTGTCATTGAGTGTTTTGATGAGGCTGTCTACGACCAGGTTCCATAGGAGTGGCGAGAGAACTCCCCCTTGCGGACAGCCCTTCGCCACAATGGCCCTTGTAGTGTCGTTCACGGTGACTTGTACAGCTCTCAGTTTGAGCATATTGGTGATCCATCCGCTTAGAGTCGAGTCTATGCTGTGTTTGTCGAGGGCCATGTTGATACTATTAAACGTGGTTTTGTCAAAGGCGCCCTCAATGTCTATGAAGGCGGCCAGTGCCGAGCATTTATGGTCCACTGCGCATTCAATTTTGGATACCACGCTATGTAGCGCGGATTCCGTTGATCTGCCTGTGGAGTACGCATGCTGTTGTTTGTGAAGTGGTTTTACCCGGAGAGGTCCGTCACGTATGTGTCTATCGCAGAGTCTCTCTAGGGTTTTCAGTAGAAAGGATGTGAGGCTTATAGGCCTATAGGCCTTGGGTTGTGTATAGTCGGTTTTACCGGGTTTGGGTATGAAAATGACTTTCACTTCACGCCATGCTAGGGGTACATATCTGAGTGCTATGCAAGCTCGATAGATCTCCACCATGCATGGCGTCAAGGGGTCAATGCCCCACTGTAATAGGGCTGGGAAGATGCCATCCAGCCCTGCGGATTTGTACGGCTGGAATGTGTTAATAGCCCACTTTAGCCGATCTTCTGTTACAATGCCTTGGGCTCTTGACCAGTCTTGACCCGTTGGGGTCCATACTGGCTCAGCCTCCCACTGTCTGTCCTCTAGGACTATACAGTCTGGGAAGTGAGTCTCGAGAAGGACCTTGCTGGTTTCAAGGTCACTTAGTGTGTAGGAGTTATCGGGTTTTTTCAGCGCGCCAAGGGTTCGGTCCTGATCCGTTGATAGGATCTTCCTCACCCTTGCGGCTTCATTGTTGGTCTCGATGGATTCACAGAATTTCCGCCACGCTGTTCTTCTGGCAGTTCTGATACACTTTTTGTATGTGTATTGGGTTTCTTTGTATATCTCCCAGTCATCCGGGAGTCTAGTGTTCTTGGCTCTGTTGAATTGTTTTCGAAGTATATCTCTGAGTTTACTAAGTTCTGCATTCCACCAGGGGTTCCTGTCCCTGATGGTTTTTGGCGCCCTTAGTTTGCAGCATGCATGGTATGCTTCGGTTAGGTATTCTGATAGTTTTATCACGGTGTATTCCAGTTGTGCAGTGTCTCTTATAGTCACCTGTGATAGATGTCTGGCTAGTAGAGACGCTAGGAGACATTTGTAGCCGGGTACATCAGTGCGTCGCGGGTTTCGTCTAGGTGCAGGGTTTTTTGTGGTAGTATTTAGTGTGAACCGGATTCTTCTATGGTCGGAACAAGAAGGCTCGTCCGACACGTGCCAGTTTGTGATAAGGTTTGTCGCGTTTTCTGTAGCAAGCGTTAAGTCTATGATTGTTTGTCCTCGGACTGTGACCCAAGTGGGTTCAGAGCCCCGGTTTACAATGTTAAGGTTAGTAGAGAATAAATAGGTGGATAGTACCTCTCCTCTGGAGTTCGGTGCGTCGCTGCCCCAGAGCGGGTGGTGGGCGTTTGAGTCGGTGCAGATGATCAGGTCCAGCTTGGTGCGCTCGCAGTGCTGCACTAAGTCGGCCATCTCCTGCGGCGGGCAGTTTGCGTCCTCGCCTGGCATATAAACCGAGGCTAGCACGACATCTGGAACGTCACCTTCAGTCTGGAGCCTGACAGCTGTCAGGTCTCTGGAACAGAATTGAGTGAGTGGTGTGGTAGGGATTTCTTTGGGTATGTAGACACAGGTTCTAGGTTTGTCTGGACTGTTTGTGTTGAGAATCAGCTTACCTCCGGTGTTACCGAGGCCGCATATTTTGTTGCTCCTGATCCACGGCTCCTGGATCAGTGCGATGGTTCGGGGCTTAACCTCCAGGGCTCTGCGTAGGCTAGCCGTGGCAGTCTGGCTATGTTGGAGGTTGGTTTGTATGATGTTGAGGGTTGATGACGGCGGTGGGGTGGGGTTAGTCGGAGATGGTGCCATCGGACAGTTTCTCCGCCTCCCCCTCACCATGGACGTCGTGATAATCGCCCGGCGACGAGGCTAAAATCTGCTCGTTCCAGCCAGGAGATTCGGGCGGTATGGTGTCCTCGGCGTCAGCCATTGCCGCTCGGGCCATGACCTCCTCCAGTTGCGCTATGTCTGGGTCGTTGGTCTGTGTCAATGTCGGCGTCGTTCCTGTCCCGTCTGTGCAGTCGGTCTCTGTGTCAGGGGGTCGGGTCGTGGGCCAGAAGCGTACGTATATCGACCCTAGAAGGTACGATATCCGTCGCTCCCGGGCCAGAACCCGTTCCGCTTCCTCCGGTGGCACCCCCAGGGTCAAAAAAGTCCCATGGTTGTCGCCACCGACGGTAGTGGCCCTGTACAATGACCACCTAGCGATGTCATACCAAGTGTTCTGACGAATCAGAACACTTTGGAGCCGGACTATGTCACCTCTGTACCGAGGGACGAAAAGTGAGGCTCGAACGCGGGTGGGCACGTCGGATTGTCGTAGTACCGTTAGTGTGAGGTCAGTGTCGGGGAGTCTTATCAGGGGCACGTTCTGGGTCAGCCAGGTCAGGGCATGGTCGTCCTCACACCACATCTGCACAGTACCTTCCGCTACCCGTGGGTATCCACGGAAGGCAGGGAGTGGTGTCGTCGGGTCGGTGTCCATTAACAGGCTCTCTAGATTCGCCTTTATGTGTTCCGCCTCTACCTTGGTCAGGTCTCTAGACGGGGGAGGGAAGCAGATAGCTACGGCCAGCCGCGCAGGAATATCCTTTGTGGCTCGCGCGTAGGTTCTCCGCTCCCCCTGAGCGGAGTGGACCCTCACGCGTTTGGCGCCCCCCTGTAGTGCACTCGGTGAAGCCGATTCGTCAGGGCGCCCCCTCTTCCCCGGTCCTGTACCGCTTGGTCCAGGCTGCGGTTCGGAGGTGCCTGGCAGGATGGTGGTTGCCAGCGGCGCCTGCTCGCGTGGGGCTCCAGCCCGCTTTCCCCTGTTCCTCCTAGGTCGAGGTCGGTCGTGGGTAACGTCGGGGTCTTGGGATCGACTGGCGGCCCCGGCAGACCCTGTCGCGTTCAGGGGTTTTTCGCGCTGGGTTGCCCCTTCGCGTACTTGCCCCTGCCCGCTTAGTTCCGTGTCCGGCCGCTTTTCGCGCTGGGTTACCCCTTCGCGTACTCGCGGCTGGTCGCGTACTGCTCTTTCGGCGTCCGATTGCACTTCGCGCTGGCTGGTGCCTTCGCGGGTGTCGTGCGTTCGGTCGCCTACTTTCCTCTCCCGGGCCATGGATTTTCCGCGCTTATTCAGCAGGCGTACTTCCTCAGCCGGGAGAGTGGTGGAGCTGCCAGGCCCGTCATCCTTTCCCGCCCCTGTCTGTCTGTGTCGGTCTTGGTCATTGTCGGGGTTGGTTACGCTGTTCCGCACGATGCTCTGTTGCCAGAGGCTCGTGGGAGGCATACCCGTCGTGGTCGGTGTTGGCACGTGAGTCGCAGCCGGGGTGGTAGACATAGGCGCGTTGATCGCAGCCGGTGTTGGGTCTTTTGGCGCGTAAGTCGCTGCCTGGGTGGTTGGCGCTAAATCAGCTGCCGGGCGCGCTAAGAAGCGCGGATACAAGCTGCAGTTGGGTGCCCCCCCCAGATTACGTTGGGGGCTGACCGCCGTGGCGGTGTGGGATTCCCCGGCTTGGCCGGGACCCACCTGGGTACTTTCTTTGTCCTTCTGCATTTTATATTTGATTTGGGGGGTGGGCTTTTTTGGAATCGAGGTTACCCCTCCTCTAGGACCGACGGGATATGGGGATAGGAGGGAAGGCATTTGGTAGTGGGTAAGGATTCATTGGGGTCACCCTAGGTCTGGGATTTTGGCCTAGGGGTTTGGGACCGAGGGGATATCTGGATATGGAGGGATGGAATGTTTAGGCAATTGGTACACAGGAAGAGGGGTGTATAGGTTACCCTGAGCCGGGGATTTAGCTTGCGGGAACTTCTCTTGTCCGGGATCTCTGTCAAGATGCTCCGACTGCGAAACCGACCTCTGACAGTCGGTCCCGCAGCCGAAGTTGGGCTATCCGCAACCTGCCCACCCGCTCGGTTGCAGGAGAAGAAGTGCCTGGCGGTCTGGATCGCCCCACCACGGGTGTACTTGTACATACGCGTTGGAGCCATCCAGCCAGCCCCGAGCGCACAAGGGGTTATAGCTAGGTCTAATGATAATTACATTAAAACATAATACATTACTGCAGCGGCTGACGACAGACGCATTGATGGACGAACGTGAAAAAAAACGCGAAGCCGAGGAACACATACGTGAGTCCATCAATGCCTGGTTGCGGCCAAGGCTTGTATAGCACTTTTCTCAAATAATGCGCGTAAATTCAAACTAAGTAAATTAATTATAAATTTCAGAATCCATGACGAACAACGATAACTTTTCTCGCGCCAATATGTTCATTTGTTTCTTTTTCACTTTAAACACTATTTGCTAAGCCAGTTCGAGATTTAAACAAAATCTTTGATATGTTACCTCCTTGGTTGCCATGGGTCGAAGTAACAAGTTGTTCCATTTTTAAATTACACGACAGATATGAGTTTTTATAGTAATTTATTCGGCCGCTGAACACGACAGATAGGGATTTTCATACTAATATTGCCGGCCGTTGCTCGCATGTATTTGACCAGCATTTTCGATTTATCTCGAAGAAGGTTGTCAAAATAATGCTCGAATTACCAAGCATGTTTGAGAAAAAAAGAATTAAACACTCGCACACAATTTTGCAGTCTATACACAACATGTCCCGGAATTAACACACACCACTGAACACCCCAATTAGAATATTATGATAAAATCATAATACATACACTGAATTTTTACTATTATGTATAAAACATTGGTTATTCATTGAATTAGTTATACTGACTATGGGAGAGAATTTGAAAAATCTTTACAAATCTACGCACGCACACACTCGCACAGGTATAAGGGTCTAGCGCTGTCGGTACTTCGTCCATTTTGATTTGTTTTGACTGAAAAGCGGAAGTGTGTCTTTAATTTACGTAGTTGTAATTATTTTTGGAAAAAAATCCTATATTAAAAATGACAGATCGATTCAGTAAACGACTCTGAACGACTCTTTCATAATGTGCATTAATTATTGACTCATTGTATAGGAAAAAAATAAGACTACTCGGACACCACGCAGTGACCAACAAACAGCCTGTAATAAAAGGAGACATACACCAACACTTGTAGAAAACAAGACAAATCTTACCATCAGACAAGGCAAAAAACACACAGACTAAAAACTGTCAGTACGTTTGATATTCAATCTCAAAAGTCAAAAATTCAAAAACCGAACCCGATCTCTAATGAATTAAGGGCAGCGTAGTTTACGTCCCCCAGTGGAAGGGGGACGGGGGAGCCCGTTCGGCAATTTTATCATGTTATAAATTTGAATTTGTATAATACTCTGGCATTAACGCATGATTTATACAACTTGACTCCGCTAAGATTTCAAAGATGAAAAACAATAAATTATGTAACCGTAACTATTGCGTTTAATGGCGACGGAGGGGTTAGAGTTGTGTGGATGTGGCGTAGTGTGCTATATTGTTTTGGTAGAAATTTTAATTATATTGTCCGTACGTGTTTAATTCAAGTGTATTTCTACTCTCTATAAACAATTGAATGTATTGTGTATTGAGTTTTATAGTTCTATTACTCAAATCTGTGTGGTTCTTTCCTCAAAAGACCTTTTCAGATACTAATCTATTTCATCTGACCAATATTATGTCTGACCTTTCAAAAAGACCTCTGGCTTTTTCGGTGTTTCTTCTCAGAGTAGTTGGAAAGGAAACGCACAAAAGTGCGTATTACAAAAGTAATACGAAAATTTTGATTTTGATTTTAGAATGAAGAATAAAAGTTAACTAGTGTGGCAGTGCTGGTGATATTTATCTGATCTCGAAAATGCCCTCAAGCCTTTCTTTTATTTACTCAAGTAACAAGTTAATATGGAATCTTCAAGATGGTACAGCATTTACTTTAGGAGGATATTTTGTTAATTGTTCAGTAATATTTCAACGCAATGTGCGAAGACATTGTCCGTGACTGCTGCAGACGTGCGGTAACTTCGGAATTCATGGATGTTTCGCTTGTTTCAGTCAGACTACCTAGACGCAGTTTTAGGATGATGCAAAAAAGTATTGAAATTGTTTATTCTTTATGAAGATTTGGATACAGGAATATTTACATTCCATGTCGATCTACACAACAAACGTATACGCCTGTTGACTCTGCGGAAAATAACATTATTTTGCTGTGGATTCCAGGAGACAAAGAGAACAATAATAATGTTAATTAGAAAACGCTTACGTACAAATCTTCTATTTTTGCAGATGAATTAGGTATTGAGGTACCTAGAACATCAATTTCTAACACTAGAGTGCTCTTGCTGGCTACTGTTGCAACTGTTTGGTGGGCAGACGTTGGTACTGTTGGTTGTTGTGGACATGTCATGTTGAGCGAGCGGTATTTACCTAAGTAAGTATTTTTTATCCTGGATACAGTATCAAGATGAGAGGTGAAGCGATCTGCAACTTTTTTAGATGAAATACTATCTACTTCTAAGTCGTCTTACATTGAAATTTATATACTTACAGTAATATAAATGCTTTATTACTTATGTGATTTTTGATTTCATGAAACGTTCATAACACCCTAAATTCCTACTACTTATTACTGAACAGTGCACTATTTACCAAAATTATAGTACCGATGAGGCCAACCTACTCACTAAACAATAGCTCTTTTAGTGATTTATTAGGTTATGATTGTATTCTATTTGATTATAAATTTATTTTCTTTCTTTCTTCTTTCTATTCCTCAGTATGCCCTTTAGACGAAGTATAATTATTACTACCACTGTAATCTAGAGATCGTGTGGAACAAATCAACATGCGTTTCATTAATAAACGCCACAATTTTTGGTGGGCCTAATCGCTGAACAAAAAAAAACTATCTCCTTTTCACTTGAGTCACTTCTTTTGAGAAAAATATATAATATTCCTAATGACGTCATAAAAAAATCTTCAATGTGAAAACAACAAAACACTTTTCATCCTGTCATCTTATCCACACTATCCTAACCTCTAAGAGTTGACGACTTTTTACTTGACCGAATTTATGCGACACATTTAGGAGGAGCTCGTCGTATACAAGTCAGTTAAATATTTAGCTTTCATCCAAATTTATACGGTTTATAGTGGAAAAAGCAAGCTTTGGTTCCGCGCCGTAAATTCTCGTGATTGATAATTTCTATTGTGAACTAAAAAGGTCTGGTTTTTGGTAGTATTGCATGTTACGTATGTTGGATGGTATTGTTGTTTCGTTCTGTTTTAGCTGTGTGTAAGGGGTTAGTATAGGAACTGGTTTTAATTAATTTTCTTCGGTGATTCGTTTGTGTTTGTTATGCGCTATAATTTTTATTGGACTAGTCTTTTGTGTGACAGTGGCGTGTGCTTTGTATTAACATTCTATCGAACCCCTTACTGGGATCCCATAAAGTGTAGATATAATGTACAAATTGCACCTTTAAGATAAAGAAAAGAATAAAATTCGGGATTAAAAAAATGAGTTTGAAATTAGCTCGAATTGAGTATGAAACCATGATATGACTGGCCAACGAGATCCGAGTGTATGATCTCTATCTATGGTTAAGTAGTATTTTCTAATTTTATTAGTAGCCACTGATTTTACGATTATAATTTTTTCACTTTTCGGAAAATGCTGGTTAACCTGTCATTTGGCGACTCTGTAAGTCTGACGCTAATTATTACCACAAATACAGGAGCCGTTGGTAAACATTCAAGGCCAGGCAGGACCCTTAGTTTGATGTTTGACAATAAGACTTTTGTTCAAGTCAGAATTCAATCTTTAAAAATGTACTTTTGATCTACCATCCTGCATTTTTATCCCTTCTACATGAAAAAGTCCAAATAAAAATACCTCAATTTACGACTGCAATATTTGGTAAATAAACTATACAAAGTCCTTATATTGATACAAAGTGATCCCCATGACGAGATCAATATACGGTCAAAATGAATACCGAATGAATACCTTTGATATATTTATTGATAAATATATTTCAAGATGGCCGACTTTTATTGTCGTATAAAGATGACTATTTAGTGGTGTTTATAAGGTTTTATGTAGTGCTCGGTTTGTATGGAAAAGGCGTTTGTTTATATGACCAACCAAATATTATTATTTTAGCCACCATCTCTCGTACAGTAACACGGTAAAAGAATCTAATAAATAGCTTCATACAAATCTAGTTTTTATTATTATAATTTATATTATTTGAATTTATCTGGTAGATAGTGCCTATCCGTAAGCGTGTTGTCTTAACGTTTTGTTGTGTCTGATTGTTAGTAGCAAATCTATATTAAATGCATAATGATCTATTATAAAATCAAAGCTAAGGATTGCTAGTAATAATACTTGGCTCTAGATGCGTTGACGTCACACCGGTAGTTTATACCTCCCGTGAGTGATAGCGCCACCTATACAATGAGTGCTTTTCTAACAATTTCTTTGATTTACTATTTCCAATGCGTTCTGCTATGTAGCTGGAAAGTGTTTAAATTAGTCAGACGTTCACATTATATTATTGACTATAGATTAGGTAAGTCAATTTTTTATCTAGCACTACATGAACATTATTGTAAAAAAACTATTATTTTCTTAATTTTTAAATGCACGAGCAATTGTATCTGTTATTCGGTTCAAAGGATCGTGTCTCCCAGAGAAACTGTAGCCCCATTTTTATGATACTTCTCAAGTTGAATCATGGTAAGAACCAGGATCATTATTAGGGATGTCATATTAATTGGTAGTTATTTCAACTTTCGTTAATGTCACCAAATGCCTGGAACATACATATTGTGTGCCAAAGTATTTGAGACAATGACTGGCATTCAATTAACTCTCTCTAATAGCAATGAAATATAAACAGTGTGTCATATTATTATTGCTTTAATTGATATGAATGATTCAGGTGGTAATTTATTTATTTATCGATTATTCACTGAGTGTGTTATCTGGGTCAAGGTTGGTGAGCTTGTTCTATGGGCAATCATGTATTTATCAAGAAGGTATTTTTTTTTAACCAAAACATAAGTGCCCATTTCAATGCCAACCGTACTTCAATAAACTAATAATTCGGTTTAGTTTACTCCAAAAGCGAGCCATCCAAATTCGAGGAACCATGGGATTTTTCGAGATTTATCATTTATTTCTGATTTTGCCCAACACTCCAATTGCGTCACTCACATTCAATCACAATGCAACGGATTTGAAGGAAATCGCGAATTTATTGCTTCATATGTTTGAAAAATTCGTCGGCTCGACCAGGTAAATCACGCAATGAATGTTGTTGAATTGTCAAAATGAAAGGCATGTCATTTTAAGTGTGTGACGCAATTACCCTGTGGTTATCCCAACAAAATTTCACACTGTATTAAGTTATAAACTGACCATTATTCCCTCAAACACTCCGGAAATTCTCCACAAACGGTTGACAGAAAAGAAGATTCAACATGAAATTAAAAGATCCTCCTCCACACTAAGTTAGCCAGGTCCTTCGTCTCCGACTCTCGGCTCACTCACAGCAGCCTACCACATATTTTTCATTTTAAATTTACACGCAATTGAACTTTTTATACGTTTCATTTTATCACAGTAAGTGTTGGATAATAACTTCGAAAGTTATCGCCAATTTATAGTTTTATTTAATTAGTATTAGTAAGTGAATTTTATCTTTGCTTTTGTAGAAAATTGTCGAGTAATGATGGCTGTAAATTACAAAACAAAACTAAGTCGTTAAATTAGATGGATTTTTATTTTTTATTAATAAAAAGTTATTGCTGCAGCTGTAAAGTCTGAAAACAAAGGATTTCCCAAACAGAAAACTGAAATGTTTTAGCTGTAATACATATTGTGTAACCTGTAACTTTTAATTTAATTTATTCATATTCTTATAGTATTTGAATGGAACTTAGGTAAAGTTGTGGCGATCAAGTTTTCATTTAATATAAACTATGTAGCTAATCCTGTTTAGATTGTAATTCGCTTTTTCAAAATGCCTTTTAAATAAAATAAAATAAAAAATAAATCAGGCAAAACTCATATTAAGTACATAAAATATAATAAAATTTTACAATACTGCAACAGAATAGATCATACTAAAATAAACGAATGAATCGGTACAAATTATAAAGGTCACAAAATAAAAATTAAAATAAAATGTCAAATTATATGGGTAATACCCGGAATAAAAATAACTCACTAAAATGTTAAAATCACAGGGTCATCAACATCATCTCTTTTCACTTTTCAGCTGAATGGTTTATGTGTTAACAGAATACCTACAGCTTATATCAGGAACTTTATTGACGACTAGCTTTTGCCCGCGGCTTCGCCCGCGTGGAGGAAATTATCCCACGGGGACGTACTACCGGGATCAAAAGTATTCTATGTGTTAATCCAGGCTATAAACTATTTGTGTTCCAAATTCCATCCAAATCCGTTCTGTAGTTTTTGCGTGAAAGAGTAACAAACATCCATCCATCCATCCTCACAAACTTTCACATTTATAATATTAGTAGGATGATGATATTGTTAATTTGATTGACGATTCCAGCTAGACTCTTGCACAATACTTAACTAAATAGTAGATAACGTATTGGTATCCTATCCCACGTAGAGTCACTCTTATGTCACGCTTAAGACAAAAAAAAAATGTTTCAATTATGCCAGCATTATATTTCCCAAGGAAGGAACATGTTTCAAAGGCGACACCGGTCAAGCAAAGACAGACAACCCAACCCCATATATCGGCAATAAAGCCACAATTCCTATATCCAACCAGTTCACTTTACAAGTAACGAGTGGTAAACACACGTTAATAAATTAAAGAAACCCACACGTTGGTCGCCCGACGAGCGACGGATCGTAGGCGAGTTACCAGTAACTTGTCACATAACTTCCCTGTTTTTATTTACTTGCTGATCAGCAGGTAAAGGTGTTATAGTTGTTAGATTGGATCGAAATGTGTGAGGGAGAAATTTGATCTACGTTTTTATTATGGTCCTATATGGCAGGTGCCTTTTTAGTTAACTTTCTGTTTTCAGCAGCTGAATAACAGTTTTCATGACACTTGCTACGCGTTAGCAAAGTTTGTATGAGGACAGATTGAATTTAGAAGCTCGACCGAGAAGCTACAAGAAAATGGATCAAAGTAGTCAACTTTTGGACTAACATATTTGACATTGTGAACTAACTAGAATTAGCAGGCCAAGATGGCTGATTTGCTAGACTTGCCAGCTAGACGTTTCGTGTTCGAATCCTACATGCAAGACAATGGACGTAAACCTGCTACTATCACAACACAACACACAAGTGCATTAGTGCAAGGTGCAAAACACCTTGAACAAAAGAAGAAAAAATCGAGTTTATTACCTTAGTGCCTATTAGACACTACATACATAAGCGTAATGTATGCAGTAAATGTGGCCCAAGCCCTAAATGTGAATTTGTAAACATCATAATCTAAACATCAATAAAAAGCGTAAAAGACAAAAATTCACAGATTCAAAGTTTGTTTTTTAATCGCGTGTAAATTTACAAACAGTCTTGGCATAATATTTTACAAAAGTCCAATTTTACCCTTAAACCAACTAGAGAAGATACTTGGCAAATATTCTCATTACAAAATCTGAATGAATAGGTTTAGTTTATTCAGAAATTCACGTTTAGGTCTTGGTCAACATTTACTGCCGCTGAATGTATATATTTGCATGAAATAGAAATAATTTATTTTGCAACGAACGTGGGTACAAAATAAGATGTAAACATTGTAAAAGCAGTTCCAACACACTCCACCTTACGGCATGCAAAAGTAAAAATATATATTTATATCTACTCAATTCACCAAACAGCTATGAAGAGCTACTGCAACCTTTCTAAATAAACTAAACATCAAAAACAACAATCTAAATTTAATATTTTACAAATTATTGATTAAATTGGTTATTTTACTTACATTACAAAACAAAACAAATAGGTACATAATGAAATTGGAAACAAAAATAATAAATTAATATAACACTATAAACTCTTGTCTTTCAAAAAATCTTGTATAGAATAGTAACATTTATCTATTAGTAAGGATGTTAGCCTGTTTTTAAATATATTTGTAGGCATGAGGTATTGTATTATAGATGACGGGCCCCATTGATAGTAAGCTTTTTCTTAATAATGCTGTTTTGTGCCTACCTGTAAACATTAGATTTTTGTATTGCGATCTAACAGAT
This sequence comes from Griposia aprilina, assembly GCA_916610205.1. Taxonomy (NCBI): domain Eukaryota; kingdom Metazoa; phylum Arthropoda; class Insecta; order Lepidoptera; family Noctuidae; genus Griposia; species Griposia aprilina. Next base: position 22,674,979 of record OU744295.1, on the reverse strand, counting down.
CCCGGACATGTTATAATATCAATCATTAGGGAAACAAGGTGTATGTTTGTTCTAACAAATATTGCAACTTGAAGTATATACAAAGACGGAAAAGTGAGTAATTTTAGAGACTTGAACACAGGTTCACAACTGTCGGTATTTTTAAGACTAGTCATTGATCTTAAACAACGTTTTTGGGCTTTGAATATCCTCCCCCTCTCAGTATAGTTACCCCAGACTATAACTCCGAATCTCAAAACTGACACGACTAGACCATGATAAGCTTCCGAAATCAGATTGCACTACTTTAATAACCACATTCATACCTCTCAAATTATTTCTGTAACAAACACAGCGATTAGAATTAGTTCCGTAGAAATTCAGACAGAGACAAACGCACACGTCACATTGATGGGCGAGTCCGTCTGTCTGTTGATGTATGGATGTCATCTATCCTGTGATGATAAAATTAGACAGACGGTTGTACGCTGATGCATAATATGTATTTAGTATGATAGAATTTTCGACCAATAATTCTTAGGTGTGGTTTCGGAGCTAGTATTAAGGCTCCCACAAACAGGCGCGACGCGACAGCACGACACAAAGGCGCCGCTCGTCGCGCGGCATGCGGTGCCTTGGTATCACGCTGTCGCGTCGCGCCAGTGTGTAAGAGCCTTTAAAGAAAGGGCCTTGCATTGGTGGTCCCGAGCGCAATTTCTGGACGCCAGGTCCTATGTTCGATCTCCAGGTCTGGCATAGTGTTATAGGTTTCGCTATTATGAATAGAAATGTATCAGTTGGTGGTAGCCTAGAGTATGGAATTGTGTCTCAAAATCTGCAAGTTTTATTCTCAAGAGAAAGGAGTAATTTTAACGATTATTTTACAAATAATGCTAGTACTTAGCATTAGACCTAGCTGTTACATTATCCAGTAATACGTACTCACAGTCAATCGGTTAATGCTGCTCTTGGATGAAAAAGAGCACTTCAAAGAATTCCGAAACCACCACATTGTCAAATGTTTCGCTAACAAGAGGATGCTGTTGTCTCATGTTGAATAATTCTATAACAATGATATATTTACCCAATTATTTACATGAAACGAGACAGAAGCACAGGAATGAAAGTCTTTGAAGTGTAGCAGACGGACGTAGACGAACATGATTTACAGCTGGCATGCCTCTAATAATAACTATAGGTATAGAAAATAAAAAAAATCTGTATGGTTTTACTTTATTTATTTTTTCAACAATTTTCGTATAAAAATAAAACCAAATGATGTGATAGTCGAATTAGACAATACGACTATCACATCATTTGGTTTTATTTTTATACGAAAATTGTTGAAAAAATAAATAAAGTAAAACCATACAGATATTGCCCACTGACGGATTTAAAACACATTTATTTTTATTTTTGTATACTACAAACTTTTTCAACTTAAGTTCTTAGTAATTTATTACAATCTAGCCTAATAGACTAATAAGCAACTTAAGTTTAACTTATTATTTTGCGTGATAGTTTACGTTATAACCAAGAATAGTGTCCTATTGCACTTTCACACAATTCCGCAGCACTTTCTTAGAGTCTGATAAATTCATAATAAAAAAACACATTGTTTACACATTATTCGTCACAATTTATACACTACACTAACTCAAATGATTTAGTTCTCTTTTTAGCCTACGCACTATGTCCGTGTTGTCTAGCAGCTGAATTGCCTCGACATTCACATGTAGATGAAGTCTGTGTTCATGGGCTTCAGCAAATTTTTCGATGACGGTGGTGACGAGTTCCATTTTAAGGTCACGGTGGAGGTGGTCATTTCTAATGTACCATGGTGCATTTACAGCATCCCGGAGTACTTTATTTTGGAATTGTTGGATTATTTTGACGTTACTTCGTTTAGTACAGCCCCAAAGTTGGATGCCATACGTCCAAATTGGTATAAGAATATGCTTGTATAATATAATTTTATTACGTATTGATAGGCAGCATTTCCTTCCGAGTAACCAATACATACTTTTATAACGTATGTCGAGTTCCTGTCTTTTCTTTTTGACATGAGATTTCCAACACAGTTTGGCGTCAAGAGTTATGCCAAGGTATTTGGTTGTATTAGCATAAGGCACTTGCATGCCGTTTATATAGATTGGGTGGTAATCACAGTGTTTGTTAGTGAAGTCAATATGAATTGATTTTGATTCATTCAGTTTGGTCTTCCACTTTTGTGTCCAGTCATAAACTTTGTTTACAGCTAGTTGAACTTTTTCTAATGCTTCTTCGTGGCTTGATCCGGTAGCCATAATAGCAGTGTCACCTGTAAAGGTCGCAATGGTGGTGGCCTGACGCAGGTCCTCATCGGACATGGCTGTTTCGGGAGGTTCCTGTTTCGGATAAGGCGGGAGGAAACGCCCGGGTCTTGGCATTGTGTGGACCGACCGGAGGACACCGTGGAGCATACGGTGGAGGTCTGCCCGGCTTGGGCGGAGCACCGCCGTGTCCTCGTGGCGGCGATTGGCGGCGGCGATCTCTCGCGTCCGACCCTGGTTCAGGCCATGGTACGGAGCGAGAGAGAAAGGGAAGCAGTCACCTCCTTCTGCGAAGCAGTAATGCTCGCGGAGAAGGAGGCGGAGCGCGTGAGGGAGAGGCAATCATTGCGCCCTCACGCCCCTAGTCGCCGCAGGAGGAGACACCCTGGGCGTCGGGAGTCGATAGCCGACGCCCGGCCACCGTAGGCGCGGGCCTGCGGACGGCGAGCAATGGGCAGCTCGCCACCCGGTAAGGACCAGGCCCGGGTCGATGGCGCGTTGTGTTCCACGCGCGCCTCAAAGAGTTGTCAGCATAATTGACGGGGTCCGATAGGGCCGATGCCTGCCGGGGTCGCGGATTGTTCGAAAGAGTTACCGTGGCCCTGGCGCACAGGGAACTGAAGGAACACGGGTGGGTTTTAGTCAGTAAGAGTCTGACACGCCCTTCCACTCCGCCCAGAGCGGGAGAGGTCATTTGATGATTTCCCACCCAAAAAAAAAAAAAATGGTGATGTTTTCCAGCTCTGGGATATCACATGTGTATAGCAAGTACAGGAATGGGCCTACCACACTTCCTTGTGGCACCCCAGCTTTTATAGTTTTTAGCTCGGAATATGCATCCTCTTGCCTTATTCTAAACATTCTATTACTTACATATGATTCTAGAATGTCTGCAAATTCTGGCGGTAGCATGCGTCTGAGTTTATATACCAGACCCTTATGCCAAACTTTATCAAAAGCTTGCGCGACATCTAGGAATACGGTGGCGCAGACTTGCTTGTTTTCGAGTGTTTTTTCAATGATGTTAGTTGTCCTGTGTACCTGGTCTATCGTTGAGTGCTTTTCCCTGAAGCCAAATTGATGGTTTGGTATTAGGTCTTTTTCTTTTATTATAGGTTTTAACCGTTTTAATAACAGTTTTTCAAATAGTTTTGATAATATTGGCAACGGGGAAATGGGTTTATATGATGATGCTTCATGGTGTGGTTTCCCAGGCTTCGCAATCATAATGACTTCAGCGACCTTCCATGGCTCAGGCACATGTTTTAGTATAAATGCGGCATTAATAAGTCGACGCAACTTTGCTATGGCTTTGCGCGGGAGGTGTTCTAGAACTTCGCCTGTTACGAGATCGTAACCCGGGGGTTTCTTCGAACTTATGTTATTTTGAATTTCTCGCAGAACTTCTTTAGGAGTCACAAGCTGAATTCTTTGACTTTGTGATAACTTTTCACTCTCAAGTATTTCTATGGAGCTCTCATTTGGTTGAAAAGTGTTTTCTAAGTATTGGGCAAACCTAAACTCTTTTTGTTCATTGCTTATGGCCCATTTTCCGTCGCTGTTTTTGATAGGCGGTATTTGCATAATCGGCCTTTTTAGTTTTCTTATCGCTTTCCAAAGAGAGAAATCCGATGATTTGTCGTTGGTTAGCTGCAAAAGGTTAGTATTCAGACAGTCATCCTCAAATTGTATAATTTTCCTCTTTAATCGTTTAGTTAGGCTATTTAATAATGTTTTATCCCGCGGGCATCTTGTTTGCTGCCACTGCTTTCTTTGCTTTTTTTTTTCACACAGTAAACTCACAATTTCCTTGGGAAAGATATATCCTTTATATTTACGTTTTAACTCGGGCGTGTTGTTCCACGCACGTTGTTGGATACTAACAATATATTTGTTTACTTCTGAATCTGATTTAGTAACGGAGTTTTTAGGTCGATAATATTATCCAGATCAAGAGCAAAACTGTCCCAATCTGTAGACTTATTAAACCAGGGTTAAATGGCTTTCTCTTAGTAAGATTTTTTGAGTTGGTCTTAGGATAATCGGGAAGTGTTTCGAATTCATGTAAAAACCTTCCTCCAAATGAATGTAATTGGTGGATATATTTTTTATTATGAAAAAGTCTATAAGATCGGGTATTTTCTGGTGGTCAGTAGGCCAGTATGTTGGTTTGCCTGTGCTCATAACTTCACAATGTGTGTCTTTAACTGCATTAAGAGCTGCCTTCTCTTTGTTGTAGTAAGTCTTGATCCCCAGTGCGAATGCTTGGCATTGAAATCACCGCCTAGGATGAATCTCGGGCCTAGAAGTTCAAAGAATTGTAAGTATCGCTCTTTTCTTATCATGTGCCTTGGAGGACAGTATACGGCTGCTATGGAAACGTGACAAAATTTGGTTTTAACAGATACTATTTCTTGAATGTCTGGTTCTTCAAATTTACTTTGCTCGTAATGATTGATGTTTTCTTTGATTATAACCGCACTACCTCCGCTGGCGGAGTTGTCAGGGTGGAGCGAATTATATACCTTGTATCCTCTAAATTTGATGAAAGATTGGTTAGTAAAGTGCGTTTCGGAGATTAAACACATTAACATAAAAAAAAACTATACATTATAGTTACCAACTTTTTATCACTATTTTCTATTAAGCTAATAAGTGCTCTTATGGCGTATCATCAGTTTTCCGTCAAAACTTACAACATACATGCCATAAACAAAACAAACGCGCACGCATAAACTCACACCTTCTTTGCATGGGGGTAGCCAGAAACTACAGAACGCCAACTGCTACGATCCTTACATACTCCTTTTGCCTCGTTTAAGTTCATACATCTGGTAATACACGCACGCGTTGCGAGTACTACGCACCTGACCTTTCTGAAGAACATCACCATTAAGGTCAATATATGTCTTCCTAGGGCGTCCCTTCGCGGCGGACTAAATGCTTACTTATTATAGGAAATAATTAGTTAAAAACTTCTAAAAAGTATAGTTATTACCCCATGCTTACAATCATAACTAACACCAGAGCCTAGTGATTGCCCAACACCTCAAAATGGTAAATAAAATCGAAATGAAGTATTAAACAATAAAAACAAAACGTGAAACTTACGTCCACCTAGTTGTTTAAGAAAGTGGGAAGCAGCAACATGATATGTACCAACAATGAATATTAAGCAATTGATTTTAACGATCATCTAGGGCCTGTATTTTCAAATACAATGTGAACATTGTGAAGCCCAAGAATCCTAATGATATGGAATACTTAAAATATGATTTATTTTTTTAAAGATTCCAAGACTTTAACAGAAAATTGACAGAAGACTGAGAACTGGGCAGGTGCAGGCTGAATTATGATCAACTTCATGCAGTTTCAAAATCAAAGTAAGTTCTTTTTTATCATGGAAATTACTTGCAAACACTAATAAATTATAACTTAAACTTAACACTGTTAATTCCATGCCCTAAGATCGTAATCTTAGGTAACCCACAATTCCGCATTACCCATCACAAAAAGGCTGCACCTAATTCCATACAACGCACCATCACTAACCACACTAATACAAATCGATCGGAATCTGCGCCTAGTAAATTGCTAGGCAGCACTTTAGAATAACAATTAACAATAAATAATAATGGGGTAATCTCATTAACCTATGTGGCGGTTATCGGCGATGCTTAATTGAAATATTGATGTTACATGAATGAGGCTTTTGTGTCGTAGATTTTGCTAAATTTTATCTATAAATGGCTCAAATATCACTGATTTAAACTGAACTTGTGCGTTGACTTTCCAGATGGAAAATGATACAGAATGAAAAAAGATTGTTTGCTGGCAAATTAGATAAAACTTAAATGTCGTGCAGAATAAAACACCTGCTATTTTTTTTTCTTCCTTGTCTTTCAGGCTAAGATTAGGAACAGGTCAATTGGTCATTTAGGCTTTATTTATCGAAAAAGCCTAATTCTTGGATTTATCTATCGCAAAAGCATATTTCTTGTATAGTTATCCTATGCTAGTTCTATTTAGAACTGACGTAATTTCAGGTTCCGTTTTTTAGGCTCTACTGATGCCTATTCGTTTCCAATTGCCATATTAATGTGGTTGGAACTTACAAAGCTTGACTGCATGCAAATTTGGACTGTCCTATTAAAATTAAAATTAAAATTCATTTATTTCAGGTACCTTAAAACCCATATTAGATTTTTGAAATTATTCAACAATAAATACAAAATCACACATAAATTAATACAAACACACAAATTAAATAAATCAAATTCAAATTCATATTCTTTAGAATAGTCTCTTACGTGCGACACTGTATATAACTTGTCTGTCACAGCAGTGTCGCACATAAGGACAGTCCAACTTATTAGCTATCATAGTCAGAACGGAATTGGAGCTTGCCTGCACTCTGCGCACTTGCCTGTACTCTGAGACTTGAGTTGACTTTGTTTGAGTTTTGAGTGTGAGCATCAATCTGAAACATATTTCAACTCTGCGATTGACCTATTTTAGAGGACCTAAACACTAAGGAGACTAATCTAAGATGGAAGACCATACGCCAAAGCATTGTGTCTGGACTACTGGCCAAAAAAACACGCTTATTTTTTTCATTTACACGAAAAATTCGTATTGTAATGTGTGGAAGTGTCATCATATTTCATGTTGTGTCGGATCACTTAGCTTGGCACCGTTTTCATTGGCACACGACACGATTATGATTTAATACGGTTTTGTTAACATTTTTCTACTTGCAACATGTAGTGTTAGTGTCACATACATTTGAGTGTCGTTAGTTTCTTTTGATGTGTGTTCTTTTGAGTTATTTTTAAGGAAGTTGAAAGAGATTTTTTAGAGGTGCAATTATTCAAATGCAGTTATTTTTATTTGATTTAAATGATTAACTACATTTCTTATTTTTATTACAAAAACTCACACCATTGATTAAGTAACTTATTTTGCAGACATTGATGAAACGAAAACCTCGCAGGGTTTCATAAATCAGGTGACGCTAGACAAAAAAGTTTTTTTTTTAATTCGCAAATATTATAGTGCTTGTCATGTTACGAACATTACTCTTACAAAAAAATAAACGAATACAGGACTAACTGGGACAAAAAATCCGTTATTGCACTCTTGCCTAGTCCTACCAATCCGTCACGTCAAACCGCACGCCGTGCAAGAATGGACACACACCGCACACTAGTGGCCACAGTCCGGCCTGCAGTGTCCAGATAGTGGCCAATGATTTAACGCTCAACTTTTGACACAACTAAGCTTTCTGGACACGGCCGCCTCCGCCTATAAATAACCTCTTACGTGAACTTGAGAATATGGCGTGAAATACGAGTGGGCGGCGATTAGGAGGTTTTTTTTTTGGATATCTGGAGGCTAAAAGACCGCCTGGTAGGTAGAATCTGGAAAGTTTTAGGTTGAAAATTCGAAGGACAGTATTGCAATGACTTCCGATGTTGACAGGTCGGCTGAAATCATCACCTTCGTAATTAAATTTTATAAAATACACAGTCCAGCAGTTAAAAATACCGAGGGGAGCTCTACTACGTTGATTGATTTATTCAAGAAATTACTTATTAGCAATAATCGAAAGCATTATCGCTGTACTATGGATAATGAAGACCTATTTCCTTCCAAGGTTCCCTTAGCAGAACTTAGGTACGTGAAAACGTTAAACTTAAACTTACAAAAGGTAACTGGCCAATAGAAGTGACAATTTAATCAGACAATCAAAATGCTGTAATCGGATCACCGACAATGTATTTCAACATGAAAATACTGAGAACCGTGGCAACATTTTCAGATGTTTAAGAACTAATAAAATGAGCTCCAACACAACAATTTTCCTTTTTTTCAGTTGCACAAAGCTCCCAAGAACTCTTCACGTCAAATAACTTAACATTTTCACTTGGCCCACAACATGTATGTTTTTGGTGGCTGTGATACGGAGCCTCTGTTCATATTTCACACATTTGTTTGAGGGCTACTCTCAAACTACTTATGATTTGTTGTGTTCACCGATGCCTGTGCTGACCCTTTTTTCTTTAGCTAGTTTTATGTTTAATGGCGTGTTTATAGATCTTAGATTTTGTGACCTATATTCTGAAGAAACTAATTGTCAAGATGCTGAAAATTGAGGTTTTGTTTGAATCAGTCTGAATCTAGATTACAAATAGAGCATTCAATGTATTAGGCTTATCGGACAACAAGTTAAACAGTATAAATATTTACCTCGATTTGAATAAAACCAAAATATATAAGTGAATCTTATTTCTTGTTTTATGTTGTAAATAATTATGACTCCCAACTACTACTACTTTATCTGACCATCTGAAGGACTCTAAAATTAATGAACGAACGGCATTTTTACATTTAGTCACGTTTGGAAACGGGCCCCCTTGTAAACCGTAAGATCGACGAATATTATGTAGACATTCATAACAGCCCTACATAAAAAAGAACATTGTATAATATTTCGTAACACCCAAAATCTGAATGACAATAACCCAATACACTTAACTTAGAACCTCCCAATTTCCACGAATTCATCTCCGAATTCCGTACTTCTAAACTACCGAATCACGATTATTCGAAGAACGTTTAAAAATAATATAATTCCATCTTTACGACTACACTTCCTCTACCGAAGATTCAAAGATTGACCTCCAAAGGTTTCAGAATACGATTAAGTGACGAGGCCGTAAACTTTTACAAGTTTTGTGAATTGTACGTCGTACTGCCGAATGTCCATCGTCGTTTTTATTGTAATACATGTTTTTATTATAATAATATATGCTTTTATTGTGTCTAAAGTGGTCATCAGCGCTTGAAGGGTGGCCGAAGAAAGTTCTGATAGGATCGGAGCAAGGAACCTGGATTTTTGGATGAGGTATATTATGTATTTTTGATATAGAGATTGCCAAACTAAATCAAATAGAAAAGGAAACCCTTGAGATGTCGATAGGTACAAAAATTCGCCAAGGTGATATTGAATTAATTACAGAAAAATCTTATTAGATGGATACCATCATAACATGACATTACGCCTGTTATCCCGGATAGATTAGGCAGAACTGTACCCATAGCACACCCACATTGCACCTGTTATATTTAAGTCTCATGTAGGAGCGAGCCATCGACCCGGCACGAATCCAGACTCTGGGCTGCTATTGAGAAATTCCAGATGGAAAAACCCAATAACACTTTGCCCGACCTGGGAATCGAACCCATGACCCCATGCTCAGCAGTGATGCTTACGACCACTACACCATCGAGGCAGGCAGGGTGGATACCAATACCCACACAATCACTGTAAAGTGGCTATCATAACACTTTGAAGACTATAAATTGCTAAATACCAACAGGACCTTATTCCTTTGTCTTTATATAGAAAGCAAAAATACAGCGCGCTGTAAAACTTCCTAAACAGCAGAAGAATTACGGAAATAAAGAAGAATTTCCATTTATTTTTTGTTGGTGGAAGTCTTTGCCATACTTAAACGAAGGCTTCTAAAACTTATTTGTTAAAATCAGAAAGAATACAAAAATCAACTTTATTATTTCTAGCATCATAAACAAGATCCCCAAATCTTGTATTCTTACATCTTTGTACCCCAGCAATAAATGGAAAACAATGTCCATCGGACGTTTCAGCGATGCCTTTAACAAAAAATAAAGGATGGACATTATTCAGAATCGCCGCGCATCAAAGCATGTTCGTTATATTTTTATGGTAGAACCAACAGTAAACTTTGATAACAATGTAGATATGATTCCTTTTTGTTTTCAGATGTGTTCTCTGATGGGGTGAAGTGTCTCCAATTTAAGTTTGAAGAGCTGTGGAGATATTTTTGTTGGTATGAGCTGATTTGGATCAAGATAAAGACTGCGAGGCTGATTATGATGAAAGTAACTGTGCTTGAAGAAGTTTAAGATGTTTATGAAAGTATGCAAATTATTAGGGAATAGTATTAAAAAAAAACCCTTCGATGATACCTGTGGGTCTCATTTTTTCTATTGAAGAATGGAGAGAGATGAGACATTTTCAGTGATTTTAACAAAATCTGCCAACACATAACCTCCTTTTCATCGACGTCAGTTAGTAACATTTTAGTATCAATAATTACTTGAACCGCAACACAAGTTTAAATTACAATGAATTTAATGAGCCATATACCTATTATTTTTATGCAGTTTTTAATAACTGGGTTTTCGCTCCGTGACTGCAACATCAGTAAGATCCTGGTTACAGTGTCCTTTATATTTATTGGTTATTTGTAACTAACAGGATTTAAAAGTTAAGTGTTATCGTGGGTTAATCCATTGTGTGTAACAGATTTGTATCAGGTGTCCTCCATGTGATTTTCCGTCATCGAGGATCGGTCAGTAAGACTGGTAGATCAAGTATGATCGTGACTTGTAATTCAAGACCAGTAAGTTCTTCAAATTAAATCGAAGTATTATTCAAGATACGGATTTCAATAAACATTACTGCTTACCATCTTATAAAGATAAGTAAGTGGAGTTGATGGTTATAAACACGACAAAAAATATATTAAGAATGATGCGATAGCGGTTATTGTTTTCCTCTTATTTAATCTTGAGATAGAACTTATGAAAATTGTATCGTGTGCAATCGGATATTAGAGTGCCTGGCTAGCACCTGACTACAGTTCCGTAGGATTTCCCTCCTCTATATTTTAGAAACAGCGGGGTAGTTGCGTCAATGTAATTCATTTTGACAGTTCAGAAATATTCATTGCGCTATTTTTCAAACATAAGAAGCAATGGATTAGGAATTTCCTTCAAAATCCTTGAGATTGTGATAGCATCACAACAAAACTATGCCCCTAGCGTACCTACCTCACCATAAACATCATCTCATCTCGAAAAAGTTAAACATGTCTCACTGATCCGTAAAGAAATGCTGCAGATGATAAGAGATAAGTCCCATTTGACAGGCGGCCATGACAGGTGCTGTTTGAACGGGATGATCAGCGTTATCAGTGACTTATGATTACGTGTTGTAAATATTAGGGAATTGGGTAGATTTATTATTAGGGTGTTAATTTGTTGAAGTACAAAAAGTGTTTGGAGAAAATTGTGACAGTGATGGCTTGGCTTGACACAAGGTCTGCTCACCTTGTGTGGTTCTGGCTTCATTTAGAAATGATTTGTTTTAACCGACTTTAAAAAAAGGAGGAGGTTCTCAATTCGACCGCATTTATTTATATTTTTTTATGTGTAACTATTTTCTAGGTGAACTCTTTTTGATGATTCTTTTTTTTTAATAGCTGGTGCTTCTCATGTGGTCCCATATAAATTTGATCAAGATCTGACCATTCGTTTTTGAGTGATCTTTAATAATGCGTATTTTTTGATGATATTTTAATAATTTCCTGTCACTGTTATTTACATATTAAGTAGTGGTATTCGAATTTGTGTGGGGTAGGTACAACAACTAAAAACTGAAAAATATTTTTTTTTTACAAAAAAAAAACTTCCATAAAAAACACTAAAAAGTGAAAACAACTTTTATTTCGGAAGTATAGTGTTTTATTTATGTAAAAAGAGTTTTTATTTGGAAAAGCTTTTGTCAGATTGAGTATTCACAGACAAACTTAAAGACGACCAGTGATCATAACCAAATGATAACGATACGATTGTTTTCTCAAATCTAAGGTATCTGAAGAATATTGAAAAGTTTCAGACAGTAATTTATATTCTGAGCTAAGACGTGGCGTTACTTCTGTCCATTCTCATCGTGACTCTTCATATCATAGAAATAAGCATAACCAACAGTGTATCTACATTTAGTTGATGGTGACAATGTATATTGCAATTATATTTTTAAGTAGGTAGGTACCTAGAAAAAAGTAGATGCAAGTGATATCGATTTCCCATGCGAGTGGGTTGTCTTTGAGCTGATAATTAAGTTCGATACAAATAAGTACATTTTGACCGACTTTAAAAAAAAGGAGGAGGTTCTCAATTCGACCGTGTTTCTTTTTTATGTTTGTTTGCTCAGAACTTTTTTCTAGGTGAACCGATTTGGATGATTCTTTTTTTTATTTGAAAGCTGGTGCTTCTCATGTGGTCACAAATAAATTTGATCACGTTCTGAACAGGAGTTTTTGTGTTATCTTTAATACTGCATATTTTGTCCACGTAGTTTATTTTGATAATGTTTTATTAATTTCCTATCACTGTTATTTACAAATCGAGTAGTGGTATACGAATTTGTGTGGGGTAGGTACCACAACAAAAAAGTGAAAAATAAAAACATGTTTTACAAAAAATACAAAACCAAAGACACCAACTTCCGAAATTAAAGTTAATTTTCACTTTTTTAGTGTTTTTTTTGGAAGTCGGTTGATTTTTTTGTAAAAAAGTTTTTTATTATCGTGTATTCTTAAATACAGTTTTAAACTAATTATCTCTCTGTAGCGGAACAGTTACGAATAATTTCACTTCGACAAGTTTTTATAGTTTTTTGATTATTTTCCCGAAAGTGACAGAGTTTTACGATGCGATCTGCAGTTAACGCTTCGATCATAAATTGCAATTTAGGAATAAAGTTAGTACCCTTACGGATGAGTCGTGAATATATCTTGCTGAATTTACGATTAATAAAAACGTGATCAGTAGCAATATATTGCTGAATACGGTTTTTTGGTATATACGGTTGTTGCGTTGCCTTTTGATTTTTGATACAAAGTTGTACATAAGTAGTTACATCAGTATTCTAAATTCAGGAATTGATTCTTTTAGGAGTTGATTGTACAAATTCGGGGCTGACTGTATCTAGATTGCCATCGACACGCTAAGAAGAAGATCAGTATTCTGAAAATTGGAGAAGCTTGTTACATTTTTTATTTTTTGTAAAGAACCTTTAGTTGACAACTATACGAACTATGACCGAGGAAGTGGTGATCGAAATGTCTTCATCAAAAACAGCTCGCAAGACTACTATATCAAAACAAGTGCGTCTCCTTTAGAACACTTTATGTGGGCGTAATATTGAACAGGCTTTAATAAATTTAATAACTACATATAAACCCTAGTAGCAAACGCCATCTAAGCATCGATATCAGCTGTTATTTATTCTATTATTAACCAAGCATAAACTAACACCATTAAAATAAACTAAGTCAACAAACCTTCAAGAAACACTTATCGTAACCAATATCAATAAGTTAAATAATTAAATTCGTAGAACGATGTCCCCTCACTTAGCGGGCGCCATTATAAAAATAATGCGCGTGCGCAGCTCTCCTTTCACGCGCACCGACGATTATCGTAAACGCGACGTGGCGCAATTGTATCGATATTTGATGCGCGTGGGACTGTTAGCTGAATTTGTGCGAGTTTTCATTTTACTGCGAAAACTGTTGATATATATTTTTGGGAAATGTAGAAAGTGTAGGATTCGTACTGAACGCAAACCATAACTAATAAAGTCCAAAGTTTTTTATAATTATGTTAGCTGAAGTTTCTGATTAATAAAACTGCTGTTTGTTGTCTCTTGTGAGCTCCCCAGCTATGATTTTTTCATCAAAATACCAATTGCATAACAACCATATATGTATTTCCCTGAAACGACGAAGAGATTTGATTAGGTTGCCGAAAATCAGAGTTAATCCATATTTTCAGAATACAATTGTAGCTGGTATGGTAATTAGTGAAACAGTGATTATTAAAAACAAATAAATAACTCTTGTTAAGTTAACAAAAAGAGAATGCCACAATACCTGGCGCAATACAATCGCTTTTTACAAATTCCCGCGAACAAATGGAAACGTGAAAAAATCAGGTCAGATCCGAGCGTGTCAAAAGTCGAAAGGATCGCTGTTTCGCCTCTCAACGTCAATTTAAAACTCGTAAAACGTTTTTATTGTGTAAATAACTACTGAAACATTATACTTTGTATGAAAATTATCGGATAGTCGCCAAATCCTCGTTGATAATCAGCGGTAATGTTACTCAAGTAGGTTAGTATCAGTTTAAAATTAAAATTAACAAGCCCCAAGGTGATACGGTATTCGCATCGTAAAAAATTTGGGCAACTTTGAGTTTGTGGGAAAACAATTTATTTGGTAATGTTGTTTTTTGGTCACTTTTCAGTCTAGTGCTTGGAACTTTATTTGATTTTGTCGATAATCAAAACTGTATGTAAGTGCTCAACTTTCAATGGCGGATATTGATACCAACTTTACTTTGGCTGGAATATATTTGCTTTATTTATTCTGTTGATAATTTTTGATTAAAGGATACCATACAATTGCTCTCAGATCAGCATTTTATTAACTTATGGATCACGTAACTATACCTACATAAAGTAACTTTTACGTAAAGATTACATAAATTCCCAAAAACAATGGACACGTTAATCACCACTCACTTCCATTGTTGGTGATGGTAACAAAACTGTGTAAATCATCACAATAATGGTGTTACCGAAAAGTTCTGTGTTTACGGCAATTAAAGGTAGAGGGCGTCCTGTCACTCGCTCAACCGAGTCGTGATTAATGAGTTCATCATACCAATTTTTTTGCCCTCTCTTTCTGCACCGCTGCAATCTGTTGGACACAACAATAACCCCAGCTCTGTCTGATACTTGTATCTGTTTAGGCTTTTTAGCTTGGTAAGATACCTCTCAGGTACGTGTCTCATTCCAACCTGAAGGATCTATCTTGTAGGGTAGGGTATCTTGTGTTGTAACACTGTCTCTTTTTAATCTTCTATGTTGAAGGCCTTGATCTCCACTCAGTCTGAGGACAAGCTCATTTTTGTGTTTCGAGTCTTTTCTGGTTTTGAAAGAAAATTTAAAATTCATATTAAAAGTACACTTTGTAAACAAGCATATTTCAAATTAGAGGACTACATCCTAGCTACGAATGCTTGGAAACATGCTGGTCCTGCTCCATAGGACAATCTAGAGTCTAGACAAAATCAAACTGGTTGCTGATTTAATTGTATAATTTATCATTTTTATGACATGGTTTTTTTACATTATGTAACTACTTTAACTCACACACAAAATTATTACTTGTGAAATTTTGGAAAACTCATTTACTTTCAATATTTGTAAATATGTGAGCACCATGTATCTATCTCATAATTAATTTACCTGTCATGCGTTATATTTAATTATTTTTACCTATTTTGGTATAGTATTTTATTCTAGGTGCATCGTCTTCACATATAATTAATGTATACATAATATTGTAAAACATTTTTAAAAGAGTAACGGTGGAGTTTCTTGCCTATTCTTCTCCATACGAAACTAACTTTTGGAAGGGGCAACGAGAATCAATTCTATTCTCTTGTAAGTTTTGACGTTCAAAAGTGCCTTTTATGTGCCTATTTGAAATAAATGATTTGACTTTGACTTTGGTAGTAGGTGCTATATTTCGCTATCTCCTGTTTGACAGTTGATACATTTTAGTCAAGATAATATGTTCTTATTACTAGTGTAGGCCACGCACAATGGTCCACATGAAGGACTAAGTGCGGAAACCATAACCCTAAAGAAGAAGAAGATTACTAGTGTATTGATGGATGTAAAAGATGGTCCTCAGTGTTTTGGTTTGGAATATTTCCAGTATCTCTATGTTGATGTTGCTGGCCGTACCCCAAAGCTATGTGCCATTGGTCCATGGAAGCTAAATTGGTGATTTGGAGAGGTGTATCATAATTAGGTGTATCATACCTAATAGCTGGTTTTTTTTCTACATGTTTTCCTCATAAGTCTAGCTGGTCGCAAAGTATGACTGCTGGGAGAGTCTGGGTGCCCCAGGTTAAGTAAAGTGTCATTAGGAACGTCTTAGTAGTATCTCGGAATCTGGATTTGTGCCTGAATAGGCACACCCACTATTAAATGGGGCTTAACTGGCAAACTGTGAATGTTCTATAGGCACAACTCGTAATGTTATGGTATGACGGATTGGTTGGTGATCGCATTTATTTCTAAATTTACCTTTCAAAAATTCGAGAGGCAGTTTTAAATACGATTAAAGGATCTTATGCAAAGTCATTATAACAACGCCTATTCACGACGTTCGAGTATTGATTGTTACGGGATTATTATCGGGATTAACTCAACTAAACATAACATCTAATTCTAATATTATTTATTGTTCCGTTAATTGGTAAGTTCGGATAGCCGGTATACCCACGATTGTAACAGACACGCTGTGACGTAAGGGAGCAGGTTGCGTTTGATTTATGTGTCTCTTGCTCCTCCCAGATCAAGTAGATTTTGAGTTCGAGGTACCTATGTATCTAGTTTCGAAGTAGTATTTACTGTAACGGCAGCTGGAGACTGATCTGCTGTGCTGGAAACATGTCGTATTCGAAATCCGTCTATTAACGCCCAAAGTGCTTTATAAAGTTTTACTAGATGTTGCGCACTTCGTCTGTGTGTATTTTTTAGTTCATAATTTTTTAATACAAATATTCAGGATGAAAAGTAGCCCATGGCCTTCTCCAGGTTGTAGGCTACCAACTGTCAATTTTTATAACTATCAATGCTGACTGAAAAAGTTACTTCTGCATTTATAATATTAAGGATAAGGATGTCGGAAAATACGTTAAATCAATTGTTTGACTTGACTAATCGGGACGCCGGTGCCACCAGGTGGCGCTGGACAGAGTCTATAATGCTAACGCTTGACCAGAGTACAGCAGAATTTGTTGTTGGCGGTTAAGCAGTGAACACGTTTAGAAACTGTCGCGCGTTCCGTATACTCGTAGTTGTGTCGTGTACCTATAGTGTGTGATTCGCTAGTGTGATTAATTTGATCGTACATTATAATTTGATTTGAACTGCAAACGGTTTTTCTATTGCGCAATAACCAACATTACCCATAGTACGCCCACAGTAGTTAAAATATGGCTGATAATAACGAGAGACACGTTTTTTAGACGAATGAAAACTTTGTTCATCCTGTTATTCACCCCAAGTCAATGTATAAGTACACAGAAATCAACGTTCTTACACAAATATCCTGAATCGAAAACTTTCAGGAAGTCTATTGACCTAGAAACTTCTCGATTTGAACTTAAAATACTGTCAATTTAGATCTAAAGTCTTAAAGTTTCGGTACCGAAAGTTTCAAATTTATTTTCTTAGGAAATTATAAGTTTTGTTAACGTTCGAGATGGTTCCAAAACAAATATTTGCGTCTGACCGAAGCTAGAGCTTTTCTATGCTTCGAGTCCGAGTAATTTAGATTGTATTCAGTAGATATGACCGCAAATATAAAGTTGTGATAAAAAAATACATTTTTTATATAATTATTACACACATGTAAATCAAATATAATATTTTCTTTTGTATAATGTACAAGTACGCTAATTAATATAGTGCCGTGCTTTCATATAATTTAGAAACATGCGAGATCTATAATTATGACCAAGACTCTATGGGTTAATGGTGTGGATGTGTTTAGTTGGTAACCTTTATATAAATAAACTAGCTGCGACCCGCGGTTTCACCCGCAGCGTTATGAAATATACTTTACGACCTATTCTCAGACCTACCAAAAATACACAAAAAAAACATAAAAATCGGTCGAGCCGTTTCGGAGGAGTTCGATAACAAACACTGTGACACGAGATTTTTATACATTAGATAAATTGAGTAGAAGAACAACTGACTAGAACACTAGACAACTGACTAGAAGAATCTAGAACTTGCCGCAAAAAGAAGTAATAGAGGCCTTATGAAGTACATCCAATGTTCAGTAGGTATGGGTTCTGGCAAAGAACAGGATACTCCTTTTCGACTTAACCCATAAAATAAATAATACTCCCGACCGATTTTGGTCACGGTGATCAATCTCAACGGAGGTTAGCCAGATATGCAGAAGATATTACTGTGCACTAGTGTGTGCGCAAGCACAGGTGCACTCTCTGTTCCTTTACTCAAACAGGCTGACGGGACGGCAATCCAACATGACCGGGGAGAGATCAAGCGCAGGACCAACGGCTTTACGTGCTTTCCGAGTCACGGGGATATCACACCACCAGGTTCCAAACTCCGAGATGCTACTGAGAAATTCCTAATGGAAAAACTCAAAAAAACTTTACCCGACCTGGGAATGGAACCCAGGACCTCACGCTCAGCAGTCACGTTTGGTATCAGTAGCTAGACCAACGGGGCAGTTAACCCATAAAGGTGTCACAGAACGAAGAAACCTATTTTCCAAAGAGACAAGGCGAAATATCAGATTATCTTTTCTAAACATACCTACTTGTCTGCTTACCGTGGCAATCATTTAGAGGCTTATTGACGAACTAATATAAAAGGTGATACCAATATTATAATCAGCTGATCTATTCAGTAAACATTTCACAGTGAAAACTGAAAAAAAACACAATGACACTAAACCGCTATTTAAAACGTGTACCATGTAAAATTTATATCAAACGATAAGGCTTATTGTTTTTTAGGGCATGTTGAGAACATATTTTGTAATTTCGTTATTATTTTTAAAATATATTACAAAATCTAGCAGTTCAAACGCTCGAACCGCTCGGCCAGTGCCCACCGACACGCGCTACAAGACACACCTCACTAAAAGAGGGTCTTAAGAGGGCGCACACCGGTCCACTATCGCCACTCCTTTAAAAAAATATTATCTCGTGACTGAGAAGGAATTTTGAATAACGGCTCAATAAGCGCCCTCTGTAAGTGTGTCTAGAATTTTCTAATACAAAGGTAAGTAAGGTAAGTTTATAAAAGTTTAAACTTTCATATTGAGATACGAAGCAACAAAATAAGATCTAGAGGAATGTGGCCGCTTTTATTTAGATCGAATTTTGTTACTACGTGTCTCAATATGAAAGTTTATAAAAGGTAGGTATTAGAAAATTCTAGACACACTTACCGAGGGTGCTTACTGAGCCGTTATTTAAAATTCCTTCTCAGTCACGAGATAATATTTTTTTAAAGGAGTGGCGCTTGTGGACCCGTGTGTGCCCTCTTAAGTGAAGCTTGAAGTGAGCTGTCGATAGTGCCGATCCCTAGCATCTGTAGGTGGAATGGCAACTCACTTCACCTAAGTTAGAAGAGATTTTTGCAGAATAAGTAGATCGGCAGGTGCCAACATAGGCTATTGCAGTATCTACCTCAGTCCATGACCAGACGAAAGCTAGTCAAAACCGACCACCAAATCTAATATTACATTAAATAACTAACAATGACCGAACAGTCACTTTCTACCATATTTTATGAAGAGGCGTTGATATTGCGTCTGTGGCCTATTGTTTCATAAGTTATTACTTTCGTATACCGTAAGATAAAGTTGTATGTGGTTACGTATTTCATCTGCGTATGATATGGGAAACGTAAAAATGTGCGTTACGTAATCTGGGAGGAATTGATGGAACATAGGTTTCCTAAGACTGATGCAATGAAATTGGGGAATGCTCCTACATACAGGTTCAAAATAAATTAGCTAGCCAAACTCCACAGAAGTGATGAGTCGATATCTAAATAAAACAAAAAACAAAAAGATATTCCAAACTTCAAGTAAGTAATTACCTACTAATTTAATTTGATCTTGTATACCAAGCTTAAAACTTCAGGCTAGTGATAACAAGTCATTTAATGTCAATTGTACCTACCCACCCAGCTGCTTTTATTTTAGTAAAGGTCCTTCAAAGTTAACTTGACTAAGGGCTGATTTTACCAGTCATATGTCTATTATCCGTGGAATAAAATTGACGTCTGACAGTTCTAGTATCGAAAAACTGACAATAATTCAATTTTTTTCTCAGGATAGGACTCATTCGAGGTATAAAAGTTTGGTGAAATTCGCCTTAAGTATCTCTTAAGGATTAACTAATCCAGTCAGTCAAAATGGAGAGTTACCATGGCCCTGGCGCACAGGCAACTGGAGGAACACGGGTAGGTTCTAGTCAGTAAGAGTCTGACACGCCCTTCTGCTCCGCCCAGAGCGGGAGAGGTCATTTGATGATTTCCCACAAAAAAAAAGGAGAAGTTAAATTGAAGTCAGGCCGAAAGTACTCTTACTGTTACGGCACTGTTACTGACAAATTATTACTATAGACACTCTGTTGAATTGTACCTTTAACCTTAACTTATCTATCTTCTACCTATATCTATACTAATAATAAAGCTGAAGTGTATATTTGTTTTGTTTGCTCGCTTGTTTGTTTGAACGCGCTTATCTCTGGAACTACCAATCGGATATGAAAACATATTTTTGCATTTGATAGCCCCATTTTTGAGGAAGGTTATAGGCTATTAACATCACGCTACGACTCTTAGGAGCCGAGCAAAATAATTAAAACTCAGAAAGAACGCTAAGCGACTACAAAGTGATAGCGCGGGCGGGGTTATTTTCACACGGATGAAGTCGTGGGAAGAAGCTACAGCTACAACAGAAGCGACCTAATATTAACATTGATGGAACTCCATTTTAAATATTAAGACTTTATAATCCTAGCCACTTGGCCCACTGCTCCCGAGATTGATAATTAGTAAGTGCAGTACCTGTGAACACCCCAGTCGATAGTACCTATAAGAAAATAACATGTTGCTATGAATTAAAAGTACGAGATAAATACAATGCTAGCTGTTGTTAAAAAAAACAAGTTATTGCTCTGAACCATTTGGTTCCCAACAAGATCTCGTCAACCGATAACTATTTTGATAATTAACCCGATGATATATACTTTAAAATAAATATATTGATCTCATATATTAACATCACGCCTCCAAAATAATATATCTATCGCTAATCACCAGTATACATCAAAAACTTACAATTAATTAAAACAATAGCCAGCCCCTATTGCAAAGAGCTTAAAGTTTAAAATAAATCATCGGTAAACTATTCAGAAAAAGCTTCAGGCGCAAACGCACCGATTAATCCTACAATAATCCTGAGTACACCAAAATCCCACTTTAATACCTTCCATATAAAGATCAAAATCATTCACCTGTGTAATAGTTGAAACTTACCTTGCAATTTAGAAATGCTACAATCAAAACCAAACTCTAATTACACATATAAACAATTCATAATCCCTTGCATCACTTTCTAAGACCGATACCTTTCTGATCACAAGCTGAAGTCCACTTTATAATTAACGGGCTAGGATTTAATTTTCCATGTACAAAATAACCTATACATGAAGCACATAATATCAATCACAAATCAACATTGACACGGGCCTGCCCAGTCGGTATAGAAGTTAATTGTTGGCTGTGCACATTATCATTAGTTCGTAGCATCGTGCTGCGCCTGCGCAACCAGATAATATCTGCCGATTATAAATTTAAGATGGTCAGTCGTATGATTGTGGTTGGGATCGGTATACATTCAATACGTTAGATGGGCAGTTTAATCAGGTATTGACTGTAGTTTAATTTCTGAGATGGGACTATGGTAGAAGATGTGTGGTCTCTTGGTCTGTACAGCTGCGATCCTTTTATGTTTTTTTTTTATTGCCATAGGGCGGGTATGAGGTAAACTGACAATCTGAAGACGGTTTAATAGCCATAACAACTAATCCATGATGACTTCGTACCTATATATGAAAGGAGTAAGTGCTAGGTAATGTTTTAGCTAACAGTTAACTTTATTAACTGAACAATTTACTTTAAGTTTACTTGACTTAAATCCCCCACGACCAGCACCCTAATTACGTAACACACTATCTATCACAATCTGAATAATTTTGAAGCCTATTGTTAATCCATTGCTACATAAATGTTCGAAAAATTTGTCAGCTCAACAACGTAAATACCGCAATGAATATTGTTGAACTGTCAAAATGAAACCCATTCCTACTGTTAGTGTGTTACGTAATTACCACGCCGGTACTTGCATGCACAGATAGCGCCTTTTCTCACCAAAATTTAAAAAAAAATCCAGGAATAATTTTTACTCAATATAGTAATATTGAGACTAAGGGCCCGTTGTTTGATCAATAGTCAAACATACTAATAGTTAAAATGCGTTAGTTAAACAAACAATTTGTTAAAAAGTACAGCAGTATGTTGTTTGACAAATGGTTAACCTAACGACAGTTAAAAGATTTACAATTTGCTATAGATGTTAACCATCGCAGACAGAGTAGTTAAACTTTGACAGCTATTGACTATTGTCAAGTGACTAATTAACTATGTATCAAACAACGGGCCCTTAGTAATTGATTGTACTAAGTATAGTATGATGTACAGAATGTGTAGGTGTGACAGCTATGTGAGGGGTCTTTTTGCCATCTCTTTTAGTCATGTAACTAATCGAACTACCATTCACTCAAAAATGTGTCATTCTTGCATCTACGAGTATATCTGCTAGTCTATTTAGGGCAGTCACCTAGCCAATACTGACGTAACTTACAACTTGGAGATTTTTCCTCCCGGAAAATTAAAGCTCCCTACAGCCAGGCAAGACACCAGGCGCACCCAGTACTCAAATAAATCATAGGTAGGTACATCTTGGAGTTATCCTATACCAGCCGTCAGCTTGTACTGACGGGCCGGTCCTACACCAGCCGGCAGCTTGCATTGACGGGTCGGTCCATATCCATTTGAATTTTGATGAGACACATTTCTATGACGGTTTCTGAATGATTTATTTTATCTATATTTTGTTCCGATTGATTTATTGTCTTCGTTGGTGTTCTTAGAAAAATCGGTATTTTTTAGGATAATTTTGGAGTTGAAGGTAAACTTGGGATTCTTCACGAGAATTAGGAGTCGTCATTTCGAATTGGGAAATTTTGTTAGTCATTAATTATTTTTATTAGTCGGTAACGGAACAGAAGTCTTCACTTAAACTCGCTGTCTACCTATTTTCTTCAGAAACTATGTTTCACATGATACATTTCTGAGTTCGGTTTTATCCGTGGTTGGGGATATCATTAGTACCTGTTGTATTGAGTACCTAAATGTGAGGACTTTCCTGTCACACTTTTCAAACCGGTCTCTTAAGGTAAAATTCAAATATTTTACAAAAGCACACCTACCTATATGTATAACTATAAATTATTAATAAAGAAAAAATTAAAAGAAAAATACATAATTATATACTTAAATTATTATTCAGTTATTAATTAATATTTACTAAAAAAAAAATTGCCTGAGAAACTTTGGTTTCTCACGGTTTTGTTGACTTTCTTTTATTTCATTGCAATTCAGTCCTCCAAATACCATCACTAGAATCCCACTTAACCCAGGTGCTCTCAGAGCACAACAATGTTCATCAGCAGCCACCCATCCATCCGTCATACCTCGCCCGAGGTAAGGCAACGTTTTTGTGTCCAGCCTTCTGACTGGCTTATACATGACCTGTATTCTCATATTCGTGCCAACTATAAAAACACCGGTATCATCCACCTAATATCCAAATCACTAACCACAACAAGCCCAGGTACCCTCAGAACACAACAAAGTGCAGCAGCGGCCACCCATCCATCCGTCATACCTCGCCCGAGGTAAGGCAACGTTTTTGCGACCATCTGAATTGATGGCTGCACGTTATTGGAGGTGGGACTGAGGTGTACAGCCGACTCGACTCGATATCAACTGATATAAGGCTAGCTTGTGATACCAGAGGTACGGGAGGTTTTGATACTTGGACGAAAACTTCTTCTAAATCTTCTTTACAATGTTAACAGTTTTGTGAACGACTGCTAGACGAGATAATAGGTATTTTTATTTTTTTTATTTCATAAGGAAAAACAAACAGTAATAACTTAACATTTAACGTAACATATATACTACACACTACATTTTCCACAGATTACAACTTAGTTATTTACAAACTGATGGCAAACGTAACTGTAGTCAGGGCAAAATTAATTAAATTTATAAAAGAAACTAAAAATAACAAAACAAAAGTCTTGTGTATACCTACAGGTTCTATGACGTTAATAATAATTTGCTTCAGCATACGGACTCTACTGCTGATCCCTCAGAATTTTAACTATATTATTTTTTAATTGAAGTTATACCTACGAAAACGAAATCATTATGTATGAATTAGATAAAATAATCACGACCGAAATCACTGTCGTGTAACAGTAAGAAACTGCGAAGCTTCAAAATTTAAGTAAACTATTTTATTCCCTAAGTAGGTAAGTAGTTAAATAATTTGCATCTCGGTCAATAAAAAAATTCTGCCCTAACGTAATCGTTAGAAATACATAAATTCGTTAAGACTATACTCCATTTGAAATAAGATTTGAAATTTAAATAAACCTTTTTTACAGTCCGTTCAACCGATTTTGACTTCTATTCCGTAGACATAAGGATGCCATTAAAAGCAACAACGTGGTTACAATGCCAACTGTTTACTGCAGCTGCCATTTGTCATGCCACCAACGCAATAGAAGTCAAAATCGGTTGAACGGACTGTAAATAAGGTTTATTTAAATATCTAATCTTATTTCAAATGGATTATAGTTGGCTCGTAATATAATTAAGGTGACTTCTGCTCACTCAAATGATTAGAAACTATGTAGGTATTGTAACAATAGTAATATTATGCTACTGTTTAAACCTTAATTTTGGACATAATTTATTCGTACTGCGAAGATTAACGCTGAACTTTGGGCTTTTGTAGAAAAAGTTTGTTAAAAATTTAAAACATCTTGAAGTATCAAACCGTCTCGTTGCTACTACGCCGCGCAGACGGCACTACACTCGTATTACTACAAATCATTCAACCGGAGCCAGTCCTGAAATGTTTCCATTCTTTTATTGATTTATTCAGCATTATTATTAATTTTTACAAATAAATATAAAAATCCAACATGGCGTCCGCTTGTTATTTATTAAAACGTTAAACTTACACGCCCAATCTGATAAGTATTTAATATTTATAGCTCATATTTTTGTTTCAATTTCGTTTTTTGTTACTCTCAAGGTTGTTTGAGGATGCTCTGTCGGTTAATTTAATGCTGATTTTGGAATAAAAAGAAACATGATACATGTTAAATAAGGGGAATGTGTAAGAACGTAACAGATTGTGGCTCGTAATTTATTGTGATTCAACCCTAGTTAGCAACATCAATGAGCAGCAATTTGCTACGCAGAAGCTTTTTCGGAAATAAATATATCACCATATTCCACCAAAATATTGCAGGTTTGAGGAGCAAGGCCGATGCACTAACGGTCTGCTTACATGAATTATCGGACAATAACACGGATATCGATGTAATTTGTCTGACTGAACATTTCATGATGTCGGGCCATGAAAATATTTGTGTGATACCCAATTTCTGCCTAGCTGCCCACTTCAGCAGAAGTAATTCCAACAGAGGAGGCTCGTGTATATACGTAAAAAAAGGACATAAATGGAAAACAATTTCGAAATCAGTGTTATTCACCGAGTGCTCAACTTTTGAATGCTCTGCAATAGAATTGGTAGCCTATAAATTGATTATTATTTGTATTTATAGGGTTCCTTTAACTAGTAACTTAAACAATTTTTTTGCAAGATTAGATAAAATGCTCAAGTATATCAATAAATCCTATAATAAGCATAATGTTGTATTAGCAGGTGATTTTAATATTGATATTTTAAAACAAAATAATACCACATCTGAGTTTGAATGTTTACTACTCAACTATAATCTAAGGCTTAAGATAACAGAGCCTACCAGAAAAATTAGCAAAACATGTATAGACAACTTTGCTCATAACTATCATAATAAATGCAAAGCAGAAGTGATTGATTTTGCATTATCTGATCACACAGCTCAGATATTGAGGTGTCTTGTTAAAAGAGTATGTCTTATTAAGAGCTGGAAAATTAAACGTAGAGACTATAGCGAGGAAAATCTTAGTAAGTTTAAATCTTATACAGAGAAATTGTCATTTTCGGAAATGTACACAACTTGTGATCCAAATGTAGCCTATAATATTTTCATTGATTTGTTTAAGTTATTTTATGACCTTTGCTTTCCATTTAAATATATCACCATTAATAGTCATCGAAAAGCTAATTGGGTAACACGAGGCATCAAGGCTTGCAGTATAAAAAAACGACAACTTTTATGGCAATACAGAAAAAAACCAAGCGAGATAAACAAAACCAAACTGACCCAATATTCAAAAAGATATAAGAAAATAATAAGACTAACTCAGCGAGCGCAAAATAATCATTCAATTAATAAGTCAGACAATAAAAGTAGAACGGCATGGAAAATTATTAACAAAGCAAAACAAAATTTACCAAAGGATACTATATCTAACATTAAAATTAACGATAGAACTATAACTGACCCACGTGAAATTTCCAATGCTTTTAATAATTACTTCGTCGATAAAATTATACCTAAGGATGATTTGAACAAAATGCAGTATAACTCTTATATGTCTACTGAACAAAAGTCTATGTTTCTGAAACCATGCTTGCCACATGATATTTTGCGAATAATTAATAATCTAAAAAGCACAAATAGTGTGGGCTATGATGAAATATCAACTAAAGTTATTAAATATATAGGTACAAATATCTCTACTCATCTTAGCTATATCTTAAATTTATGCATTGCTGAAGGAGTCTACCCTGATAGACTAAAAACTTCAATCATAAAACCCATTTTTAAGAAAGATGACAGTGAGTACCTTGATAACTATCGACCCATTGCCCTAGTTTCAGTTATTTCTAAAATATTTGAGAAACATGTTCACATAGAACTTAATAATTATTTACAAAAACAACATATTTTAGTTAAAGAACAAAAAGGCTTTAGACCTAATAAAACCATAAACATGGCCATATATGACTTTTTAGACTTTGTTATGGTTAATCTTGACAGAAGAATACCCGTCTGCTCTATCTTTATGGATATGACACAGGCTTTTGATTATGTTGACCATGATATATTAGTTGGTAAACTCAATGCCTACGGAATAAGAGGTAACGTTCTAAAACTAATTGAATCATACCTCAAAGGCCGAAACCAATATACTGAAGTGACTAAAGTGAATGTTCTTACTAAACAAGAGGAAACCTTTCGGTCACATGAAAGAAAAATAAACTACGGAGTACCACAAGGTAGCGTTCTGGGTCCACCGTTGTTTATAATTTACATAAATGACCTACCCAAAGCCACTGGTAATCCTATATCTCTCTTTGCGGATGATAGCACTGTTACTGTCAAATGTAAAGACATACATACTTATGAAGATGACTTAAATAGCACCTTGAACTCTATTATGAATTGGTTGAATGTAAATAATTTAAAAGCAAACTTAGGAAAAACAAAATTAATGAGCTTCAGACAGCGCCTACCAGCACTAAACAACCTAAACGTAAATTTTAACAACCAACCTATTGAAGAAACAGACACCTCAAAATTTCTTGGCTTGCATATTGATAATAAAATGACTTGGAAACCACATATTGAAATATTGTGCAAGCGAGTGAGTCGATCAGCTTACGCCCTACATGAACTTGCATATAAAATTAATTCCAAAACACTCATAACTGCATATCATGGGCTTGTGGCGTCTATACTCAGATATGGCATAATTTTTTGGGGCAACTCCACTAACAAAGATCTTGTCTTTAAGGCACAGAAACGGTGCGTTAGGGCTATGTTCGGTTTAAAATCTACCGAAAGTTGTGTACCTTTCTTTAAAAAGTACAACATCTTACCATTGCCATCACTGTATATATTTGAAGTAGCTGTCTTCGTGAAACAAAATCCTGAACTTTTTGTGCTTGCATCTGAAGCATACAATCGTACGCAAAGAGATGAAAGTCGTCTTTGTGTTCGTCAAACGAATACTGCCTTAATGTATAAGAGTATTTTTCATATGGCACCTGTCGTTTATAATAAATTGCCTAAGGACCTAAAAAAATGTAATGTTAATTTGTTTAAGCAAAAATTAAAAACAATGCTATGTGAAAAATGTTATTATAGTATCTCAGATTTTTTAACAGATAAATTTTGACATTATGTATTAAATAAATATATTTAATATTATCTGAATAATTGTTTTAAGTAATTCCAATTTGACTTTATGATAAAATTCTATAATAATTAGGTATAAGTCAAGTATAGGTACTATAATATCAGCAAAATCTGACTGAAGCATTTTTAATTTTTTATTTTATATATTTTTTTTTTGACATAGACTTTTAGATATTTTATGATTTGTGAATTATTTTTTATTTACTGTTGACATTTTATGCTGAATTCACTTTAATTTATTGATATTGACTTGAAATCAATTATTAATAATCTTAACTATTACATTTGTACGCCTTAATAATTGGCAAACATGTCTGAACTTATTTTTTTCTTTGTAATCCTGCATGCATATCTCTACTATTGTATGTGTACACATGTTTATGCAAATAAATATATTATCTTATCTTATCTTATCTTATCTAGGTTTTTATGCTAATTAGAAATAAAGCGTATCACCTGCTTGTGATACATTATAAGAGGTCATCGTTTTAATGCCAAAGTTATCTATTGCCATTTGTCTACCGATACAATGTTGTAAGTGAGTATGCTGCAGCTAGCTTTAAACAAGAGGAAAATATTTAATATTACTAGACATAACTGGTAAAAAATACTTGTCAACAATAAGTAGATGTAAGTTGTTCCGTGAAACTTAAACCTACTAAAGCGTTCTAAAACAAAAATAAAGTACCGTACCTAATCTCGCAAGAGTATAATTGTAAGAAGGAGCCCTTTCAGTATTAAAAGCAGTAGTGCCTGTAGACCGACTAGAATCAAATTCTACAGTCTTCATACAGGTCAAGAAAGCAGGTCTAGAGGTAAAATTTATAAAAGCCGAACCAATCGACAAACGCCATTCAAGTGTCGTGAATAATGTATTCCATATTGTTAAGACAATTTTCAGAGAGCACCGAACTGAACAGAGATCACTATACAACCGAATAAAACACGCGTCTAAACAATATGTAGTTGTCACCGGTTGATAGGACCTGTCTTTCAAACGATCTAGTTTATTAACTACCTCAATACATCCTAAGAACCAACACCACTGAACGAAAAACACACTCTAACTTAGCAAAGGCAAAGCTCAAATTCAAACGGCAAGCAACATTAACTTTCGTGGATGAAACAGCGTGTATTGGCGCAACCATATTCCGAAATTTTCGATTAGCAATACCTTTGAGTTCTACACCATGCATTGCGCGCTTTCTATACTTGCTCTCAACAAGTTTATAAACAAAATCAGCAATATATGTTGTGGTAAGGGGGATGGTGTTTCCGAAAACAGTGTTGATGTAATACAGTTTTGGTTTGACGTCTCGGGGGAGACGGCAGCTAGGTGTTGAGGTGATCCTGGGCTGGATAGATCAATGATATGTCAAAATCGTGTTATACTTGTGGGATTTATGCAGACTAGTTTCGGTAAGCAATCAGGACAGTGATAGATTCGTACCGAGGTGTTACGTCGGGAACATTTCCCTCGTGGCTATTGCATTCGATTCGGTTTTGATATCTCGTTAGTGCATACGTTTTGAGAACGGTTTGCGGATAGATATTTTGTGGTTCTTCTCTGCGTTTTATTTGTGTTTTGCTTATGTGAAGGGCGTTAAGAGACTGAAAATTGATAGGAAATGGTTACATAATGTTGTCGATTTGTAAACGCTTCTTAAATTACAGACGCTTTGACGAAAATTTTTTTGTAGAGTCGGTTAAAAATATAACGCAGTTTATTTGCAGCCTGGGCATAAAGAAAGGGTCACCATCCCACTAGGTTGTCAATTTTTCTACCAATTTGTAATTTAGATTGTCTTATAACAAAAGCTACCCAAAATTAATTTATTTTGGAATTAAGACAAACAGTTCAAATAAATTAATTAATTATAAATTGAACAGTTTTTAGCAGTTGATATCATTTGGACTTTGACATCTTAAAACTGAAGCTAGTTCTTAACTTAAGGTAGACCTAAGTTGAACCCAAAAATGCCAGGACAAAAACACCAGTAACTTTCATGCATCTATTTCTAATTTAAGCGCGAAAAAAGCTTCACAACATTTTCCGTGGAAGGCGAAGTCTGATGGATATGAGTTGGTATATAATTCATGGCGAATGGGCCTGCAACCTGTCACGTATCACGGCGACACGTGTTGTATACACCATGCTTAGTAATGACATTGTACACCTAGTGAAAAAATAAACTTTTGGAAAAAATGGTGAAATGTGGAGGGGTGTGTGAAATGGTTTGGAGAGGTTTAAGGACTTCGCATTCAGCGTTTTCTATAGCGGATTGACAAATTCTTAGTGTACTAAAATCTACTTTTACTTAGTTAATACATTGAGAATTTGTCAATCCGTCAAATAAAATTTAATTACTTAAGGCCCGTTGTTTGATACATAGTTAAAAATTACCAATAGTCAATTTAACAATTACTCACTTGACAATAGTTAAAGTTTAACTATTCTGTCTACGCATGGATAACTTTCATAGCAAATTGTCATTTTTTTAACTAGCTTAACCATTTGTCAAAAAAGCATACTTATGTCATTTTTAACAAATTGTTAATTTAACTAACGCATTTTAACTATTAGTATGTTTGACTACTGATCAAACAACGGGCCCTTAGTGATAAAAATATTCTGATTATACGAGTAATGTTAGGTAACTTGGTGTATGCGTGTCAATCAGCAAGAACCTTCTTTGGCGAGGAGGTTGTGTCTCCAGACCTAATGCTTAGGTTACTATAATATGTTTAAGTTTACGTAAACCGTCATTCTGCGATGTTATTCACTTCTGACAACTCGTTGAAGGGTTCAAACAACCAAGTAAAAAAAAATGCCATGATTGCGATAATTCTTGGGTGGTTCAACAAAGTCGAGGAGAAATAATGTTAGCAATATGTCATTAAGCACCCTCAATTTATGACAGCTTTATTTCACCTCCTACTCCTATGCTTCGGGGGTTAAAACGAGAAACAATTCAATACCAAACCCTACCGCGCCATATTTAATCCACACATCCAAACTACGCAACACACAGCTCTCAGAAAGGCATTAAATTAACTCTTATTGTCTCAAAACTTCTATCGGTACGGGATCGAATCGCACAAAACATCGTACCTGAATAACCCAATAATTGTGTACATAAATCATTTGAACGACTTCTGATAATTCGCCCTCCGAACTAAGGATGGGTTGCAAGTTATAAAAGAGTGGCTCTATAGTGGTGAGGGCATTTGAAGGTGAATGGTTTGGCTCGTAAGTAATACCTATTTGTAAGAAAATTGTGTTATCTTTGTATATATATTAAAAAAATAGAAATTCAAGTCAGAAAAGCATTAGCTTTTTGAGTTCATTTAAAAGAGACCTTGACCCCTGAGTTTTTTTCGCCATTTCTTGTCAGCGGTAGCCAGATAGGAAATGACGACTCAATCTAGCTTATTGTATATTTTAAAACATGAAGTTTAAGTACAAAGTAAATTTTCAGAAAACAATAAACCTTTTATGGTACATATGCAGTCATAAGCTAGCTTCTCGCTTTTCATTACGCTAAACTAAATAATAATTGTGATAAACAATCAGGATCAAAGTGAAATATCTTTCAGTTATGAAATCATTTACAAACTTGAATGTGTAGTGAACCTACACGTAAGTAATTTTATTATTGCCTTCGTTATAAAAATCTTAAGAAATTGAAGCTTGCGTTTTTGGTTACCCTGTTAGAAGACTGCAGGCCTGTGTCACGTTTAGTTCTTAAATCGCTATCGCTTATAACTTAAACAGAAGTATAATTCTCTCTCCAAACGTAAGGGTTTGAACAGACCGACGATAACAGCGATACGTGCGAAATGCGACTTTTCAACCTTTTGTGGGCCACAGACGCGATAATGTTTCTAATGTATGCGCTATGTTGTGATATTTTTGAGTTTGTCACGCTACTGATACTTGTACCAGCATTGTGTCCCCGGTTTTATATTTTATCTTTCTTTGAAGTTATAGCTTTGAAGATATCATGCTTGAAGTCTGTTGTTTTTCTGTCCGAAGTTTTAATGATGTTCAAAACATAACGTGAGGGATGATAAGTGAAGATTGTCAAGCTCAAAGAGAAAGGGTTCATTTTAATAATTGAATATGATATTTATGTTCAGTGTTCTATAGATACACATATCCTTGATAGCTTTAATTTGTACATGAAATGTTCGGTATTAGTCTGCAGTCTACGTGTAACATTTAAAACATGAGAATCGATTCTTCAACGTTAATAAATCAAAGGGACTGTGAAAGAATATGCATAATTTAATTAACTTTATGCCAACAAAAGATAGAAATATAAGTTTTGATAAATCGATGCCTCATTCTCTTTTATGAGTTTCGTTAACGATACAGCAAAAAAAGTTATAAGGTTATTAGGTGTACGATAAGCAACACATCATCAAAATCTACACAAAACTAACTGATTTTTAGCTTTTCATGTTACAATAAGAGTTAAAAAGAGCAAAGAGTTAATTTTCTTAAAAGTTTACTTCTGTCCCGATTTTAATTAAAATTATTTTGCTCAACAATTAAGATTAAAAAAAACAAAATATAGATACTTTTGACTTCTCAAGGAGCCAGTCAACTAGTCAGTATGTCTCCAATGAGGATGAACCGGAAAAAAAACTACATGGTTACCCTTTGAGGGGGATCCGTCAATATGTAGCCCGCGAAATACTTTTTTTTTACGTACATACTTGCAAAGTGAAGCGCCGTTTTATAAATTGTATGTTCATTAAAATTCGATGCAAAAAGACTAGCTACCTATTTCCTTTAAATTATCTCGATTCGCAACAAATATAATTTCAAGAGCTAGGTATAGGTACGTCCTATCATGTTTCAAATTATTGTTAATTATGTAGTAATTATTTTATCATAATTGCCGTAAAATGAATTTTGGCCAACATACAACGTAAAACAGCGTTGCAATTTTCAAAAAGCTGAAGAAATTCAGGGTCAATTTAAATTTGTCAGCGAAACTCCGCAGGCGTGGATATCTAAACACGATAAAATAAAAACAAAAATATATATAATGTTTTTTTTTGGAGGGTCAAATCGTGTATCGATAACCATCATCTCTGTGAAGTTTACACACATAAAAAACTGATTATTTGAACTGATGATTCAAGTGACTACTCTAATTACTGCGGTCAATGACACCACAAAAAAGTTATCAAGTTAATGTATTTTTTGTTTTACAATATTTTGATATCGATACCCACCACGTCTGCGGAGTTTCGCTAGCTAATTTAATTTGACTCTGTATAAACTTCGCAGGATTCATTGAAGGAATTTGTTTACATCCGCAATTTAGCTAGTGAAGGTACCACAAAGTGAACTGCAAAGGGTTACGTAATGAAGTTTGCGGGACCACCTGTCATCGCCTATTAGGAGCATCGATGCACCTCAAATACTCCTAGACCTCTTGTAACTAACTTAGGGGGAAAGGGAGCGAATATACCGTGGGTAATTTTTATTGAATTTTGTTTGCAGTGTCAACTAAGTAGTTTTGTATTGTAAGATAGTTAAGTAGTACCTGCTATAGTTACCGTAAACAATTTCCATGTCTGAATGTCTCGGAACTGTGATTGAAAGATTCAGTCATTAGTCAGTTATTGATCGAGTGACTTCGTTTTTCAGGAGACTTCCGTCAGTTTGCAAATAAAGCGATTTTTTCTTTCACCAAATAGTTAAAAGTAAGTAAGTAGGTATCAATTTAGAGTTAAGATATTTCGCCTGCTGGTTATTGTAATAGACTTCGTCAAACTGGCAAAGTAGTGTTTAATTTGGAACATTCATGAAAGATAACTCATGAAGTTATTATACTACGAGTATACTATCAATATACCTAAGTTCCGTTTACGAATGCATGACACGTCCTTAAAATCTTCAGATTAAGAGTTTAAGGACGTGTCATGTAGGCTTCCCTACATGAAAATTATAAATTATAGTTCATCAATCATTATTTGCCTACCTTAGTAGGAAAATAATGATGATAAATAATTATAAATGATAAATGATTTTATTTCCGTAAATAGGTTTGTACAAACAGTTTTACACGTCAATCATATTTTAAAAACTAGATGAGGTCGGCGTTTCTGATCTGACTACTCTGAGAAGAAAGGCCGAAAAGAGTTCACAGTCTCTTTTAAAGTCCAGACATAATCTTGGTCAGATCATGTGAAGACCATGTAGATTTGTGTCTGAAATGGTCTTTTGAGGAAAAACCACACAGATTGAGTGGACCTATTCAGTCCGTGCACGCATTTGCCAGTAAACGTGCAGCTCAACTCAGTATTTAAGGAGCTCAACGAATCGACGAACAATACCAAAGAAAGGACATTTGGGTAGGCCACAAAAAATTCTGAATATGCCAGACAATGATTAAAACTAGCTGAGAGGGGAAACAAAATCAACAATGACCCACATAGTCTTCACATTCACAATATTAAAATAATGAGCATGTAGTATAATTTTAACCCACGCCTTCAAAACAAGAGAGGCTTTCCATCAGGCGGGATCGAAGTCAAGAGCAGTCACATTCGGCAATTTAAAATAAAAATATATTATACTTATTAGGTACCTACCTCAGAAAATAAGTATAATAACTATTTATCATCATTATTGTCCTACCAAGAAGCCAGTAAGGCACTGGCTGTCTTAGTTCGCTACGACTAGATTATGCCTTAATTTCAATGTGCACTTGCTACTTCGGTAAGCTTTCATTATACCTTTAGTTCCACCTCAAAATTGTTACCCAGACACGCCTAGATATAGTTACCTCTCAATCTAATTAATGAAATTCCATTCACTACAGATCTCCTAGATCGGCAAGCAGATACGCGCACAATCACTAGTTTCAATACAGTTGGTAGATAGGCATTGTTTCGAACTTATAATTTGATGACAATCGCGGACTATGGAACACCATGGAAGTATGGATCCTGGCGATCGTTGCCTAACTTATAGATGAGGAGTTTGTTTAATTTAATTAAAGGTAGGTAATTAGGTAGGTATATATACTTACGTGTTGTTAATCTTTGATTGTTAAACTTATTTTAAGATCTAGATTGGTTTTCAGGTTTATGAGAAGATCAAGTTCAGTGTCCAAATTGTAGATAAAATGTGAGTTGAAGGCATCTATATTATTGTGGACTTAGAAAGCACTTCAGAGCTTTAACAAGGAATCAAATTCCTACAATACGGTCTTCTTCTTCTTCATGTCAACACAACCCTACGGTTATGGTAGTGTGGGTAATGTTAACACGTCAGATCATAAATCTACTAGGTATAAAGTTTTATCGAAATTTCTAAGTACATACACGACTTGCTCGTCCACACTTGCATGTCTGTGTCGCACATTCAAGTCCACAAAGTTTCACATCCACAGACCACAGACAACAGCCAGAGAAACATAAAAAAGAGATTAAAAACATTACAACGAGACTCCCAAAACGCACATTCGCTCTAATAGATTCCCCACTAAGTGCTCTTAGAATTTCATAAAGAATAAAAAAAACTTTGGGCAACTCTCCCGCCATTCATTAAGACTCACGTACACGGTCCACGTCATGTGATGATTTAAGGGTCCATGCGGTAATGGTGCGATAAATAATGCGGTCACAGCTATCCCAGTACTTAAAGTACGCGAAAATGGCTCCACTTAGCTACCGCCATCTAGCGGCCCGCAAATAAAACGTATAAATCAGCCTCTGTTGTTGTTGATTAGTCTGTGTAATTTCGTGTTCAAATTTTGAACGTTTATTTTTCGTTATGATTTAACAGTAATAGTTTTTACTGCCAAGTCAGTAGTATAAGGCGTAGTACTCATATTATTTTGAATCACTTAAGTAGTCGAACTACTAAAATAAATCTTTTAGATCCAAGAAAATTCTACAAAAGTATTTCTGAAAAATGAGTCTAGGTGATTGCCATGAGAAATATACAATTGTAAGCTAAGTACTTTTTAAGTTATCAAAGGAAATAAATATTTTACCTACAGGAATTAAGATTGTTGTTTGACAACACTGACCACATAGAATCGTTGAAGTCTTTTTGTTGACATACAATTTGGATAGAGGGCGCTAGTTTTATGGTCATTGACCACATTAATATGACGTGTTCACGTTTAGGTAAACCTGACAATAACTATAATGATTGCTGCATTGCGATAGACTGTTTAAATAACTTTGTTCGAATAATGAAATGTGAAAGCTGAAACTTAAAAAAATTAAACTACTACTTTTCAACTTCGTTACATTTAGGTATTGATCTACCTAAAAGCTTCAAGAATGCAACCATAGATGGCGCTACTGATATGGTCAATGACCATACAAATAACCACCTTATGATTAAGTTCGACCATTTAATGTCAAGATGGCGCTACTTGTGTTGTTTAGTAACAAAATTATCGATAACAAATCCCTACTTAATAGAAATAGAAAATAAAATTGTTTTTTGATTATATGTTTTTATTTTACCTGCAGCTCCCACTTAATATAATTCTATTGATAATCATCCAACTTAAAAGCTCATTAATTTATGTTTACTCTTTAGTGAATGCGAAGCTTCTTAAGTTTTTCCTCTTGGCCATTCTTTGTCTAGTTTGTAGTTGTAAAGTTCTTACAAACTTAGGTAAGTCACTGGAAGGGCCATGTTTTATAGTGGGTAGGTAAGTAGGTACCTACCTACTTGTTCAGTTATGGGTAATTTCGAATTAATCATCCCGAAATCGAACCACCAGCTTATCGATTCACCCCATTATCAAAAACACCTTGACACAATAATTTCCTTGAACGATCTCCCATAACTGATGAGCTTAATGCCTAAATAGCCGATCGGCAAGATTTACCGGCTTCCGTGCCGGTATCGGGTCGTTGCCGTGTCGGAGCCGTATCGGCGCCGTGCCGGAACCACGGAAGGGTCCTTATCGGGTCCTCACATCGCACGTCTCAAACGGTAACTCGTTAATTTCTGTAGATGTCACAAGCCGTGGCCTATAGGACGAGTATGGTTGCACAATGAGAGCATTGTTTGTGTAACTTTTACACTAGACCCATTTCTAGAGTAGTTGGAAAGCTTTAATTCTGTAACCTATTAAGTCAGAAGTTTCAAAATTCCAAAGTAAGACAAGAACTTAGCAGAGGAACTAGGTTTTTGTGAATGTACACCTCAGCCCAACCCTTCGGGGATTGCAGGCGTGATGTTGTTGTGTGTTGTTTTTTAAACTTTGTTTAATTACACTTGAACAAGTGACCTTATTCCTTGGAAAGATGTAACCAATATTTTGTAACCATGAGTTTCTTGCCCATTCTTCTCCATAGGTACCGATTACGCTTTGGAATGGGCAAGTGACCCTTTGACAATTCAAAAGTGCCTGTAATTGGTTTATTTTAAATAAATGTGTGTGAGTTTGAGTTCTATTAAAATCAAAGTTATTTATTCTGACTACGCGAGAATCAGCACTTTTTCAAAGTCAAAATTACATTCCCACAAAACTGCACCACTTCCTAGTGCTTTAGGCCCATTCTAAATATCAAAATGTTAATAGATCTCTACAAAAAAGACTAATTAGGTACTTATCACATTTTAAAAACCACTGCTGTAGGTACCTACCCCATGAAAACACTCAACTGGGACCTAATTCACTATGACCACTTAACGATTCCTTACTTCGAAACCACGTCAATTCCTTATCTAACCACGACATCTGCCAATAACGTATTCTCTGTGATATAATAAACGAAACCGTTTCTATAAGACACGATATTGACGTGGTAAGATTACGCGGGGAATAATATTACCATACAGAATTGGGGCCCTGTTAGTTTTCCCGTCTTATAGCTATTCTGCGCCCAGTGTGCCCCAGTCCCGATACTACCCGAAGTTAATGCGACGAAGTTGGTGCCCAAATTTTAATAATAATATATCTTTGTAATTTATTTGATTCGCGACGCAGGCGCCGTTTGTTCGGAGACTCGCGGTATAATTTTTCTGTGAAATATAATCTGAGATTATGTTTTTATTTTTTTTACTTTATGCATGGAATTCTGAAGGAGCGTAAGTTATTTATGAAAAATGTTGTCAACATAAACCTTTAAAAGTTACGATTGCCATGTTTGATTACTGATTTTATCTAAATATTTTGAAACATGGAAAAAAACATCTGTCGGAAGTCTTGACCAATTTGAGTCAGTCTATGGCAACATCTCCTTATTTTTTTTACAGGTATCATTATTTATTATGACCCTTATAAATTACATCTTAACCAAATCTTTAACAAAACAAAAAGTGCGGTAATGACAGCATTTTAACTACGGAACATTACACACACCTCCTAAACTCAACCCTGCGCTCGCTATGGGGAAAAACGCCCCCGATCGGGCCGCAGGCGAGTCAAACCGACCCATAAATAATAAATACTAGCACGGTGCGTCTGTAGATAATGGTAATTTACGATTCGCTACCATTGACGTCAAATCTTTGGCAGCAGCGGGACGGTTAGATCGACGCTCGGCGTTTTTCGGGTGAACTCGGTTATTTTCGGTGTTTGTATTTGAAATTCGAAGTTTTCGTTTGTTTGGTGTGTGATGAGTGTTTGCTTGTGAACAAGTATGTTGCATGTCAGAGGGTTCTTGTGCTTTGCATTCAAACTTCAAGTGCTTTGGTGGTGATAAATGTACCTACCAAGTATTTGCCGTCTATCGATAGGATCGTTACTTATTAGGTCTTATGTATGGAGAACCCGCTTTCTTCTGAGAATCAGGATCAAGGCCTCTTTTTGTAGGTTTCTTCGGCAAACATTGAGATAATTCGTAACAGCACTAAACGGTACTTACCTGAAAAAAAAATTGTTTAAATCTGCTGCTTACCTGCAAATTGCCGACACAAGTTTATCAGGCAATCGCAAAAACACAAGCCGCCAGAATAAAAAAAAAACACAATTTACGACAAAATTTACCTTGATTCACACACACGAGTTTAGCGTTTCTTTTCAGACCATACCAAAACTCAAAATAAGAGTAATACCGTGACTTGCGACCACAAATCAATACCCAAAATCCTTACCATGCCTCAACGTCTCACAAATGGCTAATTAATAAAACTTAAGCTATAAATATCGCCGGGCGTCGTAGGTAGCTGTTAGCAAAAACTGTTAGGATCATAAAGCTGTCGTGAGATGAGAGAGTGCCTTTGTTGCTGTTTCGTTGGCGAACGATAAATCTAATGCGAGAACAATTTGGTCGTGGTCGCGAGACGGCGTGATGGTCGCGGATGGTCGCGAGTTTTATGCGGATAATGTGGGGTCGGTTAGTGAGGGTTAAGATGTTGGATTGTGTTGGATAGGTATCTCTATATACCTATTGTTTAAATGTTACGCAGTGAAAGACAAATAATGGCACCTGAATACAGCAGGCCTATTACTTATGTTTTAAGTTGTTTGTACCTACGTTTAGTAAGTTAGGTACCTACTTACTCTGAAATTATAAAGTTAAAACTACCTTATGCCCGCAACTTCGCCCGCGTGGATGTCCTAAAAAATCCCATGGGAACGTATAGTAAAGTACCCTGTTGATCCAGGTAAACAATCTATTCATTTCGTAATATGTACAGTCACCAGCACATGCAAGTAACCACAAACTGTCAGATTTTCTCATTCGCTTTTGAACTTTACCTTCAACATTTTAAGGGTTAAAATCGTTTGGAGAAATTTTACAGTTTCTTGTAGCTTGACTTGTTGGTGACAGTACATTGTTTTCATATAACTCAAATTGGTTTACGCGGCGCACGCCAGTAATGCTCCGCCGCCGTCATGATTTTGTCCGATATCTTCAACAATCATTGTCATATTTCAGCCAATTTACACAAAACCTTAATGAATTATACTCCTAAACCTTCCTCATGAATCACTCCGCCCATTAGCGGAAACCGTATGAAAATCCGTTCGGCAGTTTTTGAGTTATTCGCGTTCAGAGACAGACAGACAGACGCGGCGGGGGGAGACTTTGTTTTTTAATCTATGTAGGTAGTGCAGCGGTGATAAGTAGGTGTGTACTTTTGCGTTTTCTTTGTAATTGTTTTTATTGTCCCGGGATATAGACACACCCTGTTTAAACACATAAACATATAACATAACGTCTATTTTCCCGACGTGTTAGACAGAGATGTACACCTCTAGGCACAACTTCTTTCAGTAGGCAGGCAAACTGCGGGGTAATGGCGTAACATACTAGACTAACAGTAGGAATGGGTAACATTTTGACAGTTCAACAACATTCATTGCGTTATTTACATTGGTAGGGGGGATACGTTAACGTAGTCCGCGATATTCAAATTTACTTACGTTTTTTGCAATTTACAGGTCAGTGTCAGGTTGTATGTTGATTAAAATATGATTTGCGGCGGTTTGCAAAAAAACGTAAGAAAAATTGAATTTCGCGGGCTACCTTGGCGCATCCCCCTTAAGGCGGTACCCCGAGCAAACCCTTGCCATAGTGCGTTATTCAGACGCTATTAACTTATTCACTATTGGTAATAAACTACATCTAAAAACATAATATTAATGTTCGATATCCTATCATCACATTGCACGTTCTTATTTGGTTTTATGTGTTATAAATACATTTAAAATCTCCTTGTAAAAAAGTGACTAAAATTATTGATTGCATACATCTTTTGCTAAAGGTGACGTTCTATTAATTTGAGGATTACACTAATGGATAGATAATTAAAAAATCGAAATAATTCACGTTTTATTTTATTTCAAAACATCGCTTGTCTATTTTTATTAAAATAATTTTATTATTTTTGTGAATTTTATGATAAATGAGCGTGCGTAGGGAGCGAGACAGAGCGAGACTCAGCGACGGGACAGAGAAGGACCGAACGCTCAAGGTCGTTTGGTCGGGGAAGCGCCTTAAGCAGACAAATTTTTCGAACATAAGAAGCAATGGATTAGCAATAGGCTTCAAAATGATTCAGATTGTGATTGATAGAGTGTTACGTAATTAGGGTGCTGGTTAGGTATAGCTGATTCAGTATCTGTCCTCTTCTCCAAGTTCAGTCATGGATGTTCAATACTTGCCTCCTCCTGGTTTTGTATGCTATTCATAGCTCTATGTTTAATTGTAATATTAACGACTCGACAAATAGGCGGCGAGCAGTATGAAAAGTAGCGGAGTTACAAGCAACACTTTACAAACTAAGTAATTAATAAAAGTGCAACGTTTTCATAGTGAAGGCTGTACTTTAAAACTTGGATTTTATTATTGCTGTAGAATTTGAAACCTTGGGTAACATTTTAAAAACAAAAGTGAAATGTAGCTAAGTACAGTCAAAATCGTTACCCCGAGCAAAACTTTGCGATAGTGCTTTATTAAGCGGCTATTAACTCATTAATTAAGAGTAATAAACTACATCTAAAAGCACATTATTAATGTTCGTTATCCTATCATCACGTTGCTCGTTCTTATTTATTTTTATGTGTTGTAAATACATTTAAAATCTCCTTATAAAAAAGTGACTAAAATTATTGATTGCATGCATCTTTTCATAAAGGTGACGTTCTAATAATTTAAGGATTACACTAATGGATATATAGT
Source organism: Griposia aprilina (assembly GCA_916610205.1). Classification (NCBI taxonomy): domain Eukaryota; kingdom Metazoa; phylum Arthropoda; class Insecta; order Lepidoptera; family Noctuidae; genus Griposia; species Griposia aprilina. Next base: position 22,633,073 of record OU744295.1, on the reverse strand, counting down.
TTAAAAATCTAAATAATTGTCGTTTTATTTTATTTCAAAAGCTCATTTGTGTTTTTTTATTAAAATAATTCCAAATTTTTTGAGAATTCTATGATAAAAGGGCGTGCGCAGAGAGCGGGACAGAGCGAGACTCAGCGACGGAACAGAGAAGGACCGAACGCTCAAGGCCGTTTGGTCAGGGAAGCGCCTTAAATCTTGGAAAAAGTGAAATGTAGCTAAGTACAGTCAAAATTGTTTATAACGACTTCACTAAAACGACGTACCGGATATTACGACGGAATGTAGATGTCCTGCGATATGGACCTATTTATAAATATGTATGTTTTTAAGGACTAGGTTTTGGCTATAGCGTCAGCCTTTGGACGGTCCCTTCAATGTCATTTTAAGCAGTTTTGGCTGTAGTTAGGTAAGTGTCTCTCTCGAAAACTTAATTGTTTATTCGCAGCGATGCGGACGAATTATTGGATGCCCAATGAGCTCTTCTCCTCTTTTTTATATACATACATAATTGTAAGTACCATCATAATATATACATTTTAGTATTAGCTTCTATATTGTATTTTAGATAACCAGTTTGAATCACATAATAAAAGATTGAATCTACTAAAAACCAAATAAATGGTTAGTCTAAGAAGTAGGTACGTATAGGGCTTTTTAGCCCTGCACGTACCTACTTCTTAGACTCTAAAAATACCACATTGTTAAGTACCATGAAAAAATTGAAATCGCAATTCAATAAGCGTGTAACCCCGAACTGCATGAGTGTAGTCTCTGAATTCCGGGAATCTAGAAAATTCTCATAACAGAACACCTTGAAAACGATCTTATATATTATTCTCTCAATAAATCTTCCTAAATCTCATCAGACGATAAACTCAAATCTAGAGCATTCCGAAAGCCCATCCATCTCACCTGCACAAATACATCGATACATTATAAATTAAAAAAGAAAACACCCCATGACTCATGGCCCACGGGAAAAACTCCGTATAATGTTATTACAAGGCATCAAACGCAATATAAAACCATCAACAGTTCGATAAATCTATCAACAAGTGCTGCCATCTATCAAAGAGTGTGCGCAACGAGTAAACGTGTAATGTTCCGCGGTGATTGATAGATGGCGCTGCCGTGTTAGTGCGCAAGCGCACGGTAAAAGTGTTTCTGATTTGATTTAGTTTGTTTATTGTATACCTGGATGTTTTTAATGGAAAGGTCGTTCGGCTATGCGCTGGGAATTTTAGGTGGCTGAATTTGGAGTGATTGGTTTATGCTGTATGTAGATAATATTCCTGACATACTCCTTTTGCCTCGTTTATGTTCATACATCTGGTCATACACGCACGCCGGTTGCTATTTCGTAGCAGTAGGCGTTCTGTAGTTTCTGCCTACTCCCATGGGAAGAAGGCGTGAGTTTATGTATGCATGTATTTAGATAATATTCGTGCTAGTAATTTAAAGACACGGCAAAATAAAGACAGTGGAATAATTTATTTCTTACCATTTGCCTCAATACATATTTATGGTCTCGTTGAAGTGGCTTGCGGCACTGGCCTAATACACCAAGCTTGAAACAAGTATGGAAAGAGGACACTTCACGAATGTAAACAAATGGCTCAGAAAACGTGCCTGTTGGCCAATTTTTAGTGCCACTTACAAATTGACAGCTTTGGTTTTATTATTTCAACTCGTAATTCTATTTTTAAATCACCTTATAGACGTTTTCATTTGACAAAATGAGGTTAATTTTATTACCTCAATAATCGTCGATGATTTTTAATTACAATTAATTATTAATGTTATTCAAACAATAATTGTTGGAAAAAGTGGTGAGATTAAGACTTAAGAAATTAACCTGAACAGGATTTGTTCACACTTTCATTACTCAGATACTTTTGGAGTCATTAGTGAGTAGGTACGAATCTCACCCTCTATCACAGTACACATACACGCATTATTTTATTAGTAAGAAAATAAAGAGGTGTATTTTTTATTCTGCACAAACAATACACTCATTGCAAAAAAAATAATTGATAACTAAATTTTAACTCTAAATGTAGTATCAATCACAGTTTTTTACTAATTTTAATTCACAATTTTATAACTCGCAAATATGGGTAGGTTTCTTAGTAAATAATTAAATTGCCTATCGCATTACGGCAATCTGTAAAGATAGATTTAAGGTGACCAAATAAATAAGTCAAATAAAAAAAAACAATAGAAGAAAAATAAACGTTTATCGACCTGTAGTTCAACATTTTCCTTCACCTACTGCACATAATTTCAATAAGGTTGACATAGCGACACCTAGTGACGAATAGCCGCCATTAGTTTTTTGACCCACCCAGCCTTGTCTTACTTTTATAATTAACGGCATCATGCCAGCGATTTATTGTCGCTCGCCAGACACTTTTAAGGTTATGGTGGCTTTATTATTTATTTTATGGGGGTTTTGAAGTATGCTGAGGCTGATACGCTGAAATTCAAGAGTGTTTGTAGGAGTGGTCATGATGTGGCAGGGGGATCTATCTAATTGAGTAAGCTATTTAGTTTTTGAACTTTTTATTTTGTTAGTGATCATTTTTAAGTAGGGAGGTACAGTACAACTATTTTGTTAATGTCCCTCGGGAATCATCGCATTTCCGAATACAAACGAATTCTAATTTCCATGTTCATCTTATTAGATTTATCGTGTATAATAATTTGAATTAAGAACTAAGTACTTTAATTGTTGTTACGTCAAAACAAAACAACAATAAAGTACTTAGTTCTGAATTCAAATTATTATACACGATAAATCTAATAAGATGGACATGGAAATAATTGTTTTGTATTTTTTAAACTGTCCCAGAACAATTATTTTATAAATACGGCTGTTAATAGATCCAAAGCAACATGAAAAGAAATTTATGACGCTAAATATAAATAACCTAATTAGGGCATTGAGAAACTAATAAATCAATGACAAGGTACTTACTGATCCTAAGACTAGTACAATACCTTTAATGTCTATTTTGCTGATATTGTTAAAATACTAATATTTTTTTTTCTGACTCAACACGATTTTATTCTTCTAACTTGACATTAAACAACAAATCAATGTTTAAAGCCCCATCAATTCCCCCAGACATTCTTACAATTATAACTTCTTTGCGGAATACAAATAGCACAGGTTATAACGGTACTACTACAAAGATCGTTAAAGATGTGGCAACTTTAATTGCTGCTCCTTTAAGTTATATTACTAACTTGTGCATAGAACACAGTATTTTTTCAGAGAAATTAAAATTGACAATAGTAAAACCGGTATATAAAAAAGATAACAAATCCTCCATTAGTAACAAGCCAGTTGCTTTAATAACCATTTTCTCTAAAATATTCGAAAAATAAAAACATATAATTGCCTCTACCTATTTTGCGAAAGTAATAATATATGTGAATACGGTTTTAGAAAAAATATATTTGTTAATATAGCAATGTATAATTGCGTTACATTTCAAAAGCATTTGACCGAGTCAACAATAAAATACTCTTGAATAAATTATATGCACAGGTAACATAAACAAATTAATTAAATCGTATCTCAGTGACAGAAAACAGATGGTTGAATTAAAAAAGTCTCCGTAACTACCAGAACTAAAGAAACGGTTGTTTCTGAGGTTAGAAATATTCTTTCTGGTGTTCCTCAGGGCAGCATTCTAGGCAGGCATTTTTTCTAATTTATTTATGACATGTCGACAGGTACAATGCACCTTATGCTGACGATAGTACTATATTGTTTACCGGTAATGATTTAAAACTTGACTTAAATAGCACCCTAACAACAATTATAAAATGGCTTGATAAAAATGACCTAAAAATAAACCTAGAAAAAATAAAAATCATGAATTTTAAAGAGCGGGTAAAACATGATACTAATTTAAATATATTCTACTCTCAAACCAGCATAGAATTAATCGAAAAAACCAAAGCAAATTGGAAGTCACATATAGAGCAAGCAAGTGTGCAAAAGACTTCGTCAGAGCTCTTCTTTTTACAGATTAAGGAATACTGTCAATCAGTCTGCACTATTAACTGCCTTTCGTGAATATGTTGTTTCAACATATCCACTATGCTACGCTATCATTTTCTGGGACAAGTCTCTAGAAAAAGAACGTGCTTTTACAGTTCAAAAACTTTGTATTAGATCGATGTGCAATATACACCAAGCTGATTCATGTAGACCACATTTTACAAAATTTAAAAATATTAGCTCTCCTTAGTGTATACATAATTATATGGATATGTAATGTTCGTAAAATCTAATCCAAACTTGTTTTAATTTTGCACTAGGGCCAGATACAAAGACAACGCACCGTAGCCAGTAAAACAAAGTTTTTTACCAAAGCATCGTTTGAATGGGCCCACGTATCTTTAATAATCTTCCACCTTTTTTCAGAACTATGAGCTCGATAAATACCTTAAATAAAACTACACGATTTATTGATAAGTAAATGTTCTTGCTCTATAAGCGAATTACTAAATGACAATACCTTAGACAATACATTGAATCAGCCAGTTTATTACAACAAACCAATGGGTAGCTACAAATCATGAATTTAAAAACTAGATACTCATAAACTATGAAGTAAGCACTGTGCAATTGTTTTTTATACTATTTTATGTACTCTCATAACGTAAAATTCGAATTGTAAACTTCAAAACGAGTTTATATTGACATACTTTATAAACACAATACAGAAATTTAAAAAATCGGACCACTCTGTAAAAAGTTATGCGTGGTCATACATAAAAAAAAAAAAAAAAAATATATATATATATACGTGTCGACTTGAGAACCTCCTCCTTTTTTTTTCGTCGGTTAAAAATAGAATTAGAACAGGACACTTTTTCTCGAGCAAAATAATGTTATAAAGTTTTGATTCCAATTTTTACTTGTCTGTGGCAGCGCCCGCTTTAGCGCATGCGCTAATGTACTGGGTTTTGGCGCCATTCATACGTTTTGTTGTACTGAATTTCGTGGGAAACTTTGATCTTTTAATTAGTCGGTCCAGTCCCAATGTATGAGAATAGATAAAGTAGTGTATGAAACTGCATATAACTAGGTATTAAAACACTCGTGTTTTAATACTCCTCATTCTGCAACAGTTTCATAAACTACTATTGTAACATGACTAGTTTGTAATTTGACAGAAATATTATAATAACTTAATCTTAATAGACGATCTTAATAGAATCTACATGTTACAGTACAGTAGTAGTGTACATACCTATTGCATGACAATTTGATGTATTGTATTTTAACTAAGTACCGAATTGATAATATGAATTTTGTATGCCGGGATGGCGGGACATAGCAGTGCAGCAGTGGCGCAATGGCGGGACATAACAGACTTTCCTGTGACTAACACAACATCTTAGGAACCTATGATCCACAATAAATGATTTAAATTTGAAACAACGCCAATACATGTAATACATGTTTTATTACACGACATTCTTTTAACAAGTCTTTTCAAGACTTCTTGAAAACAAATTATTACTTAGGGGTGTAAATGTGACACCTATTTTCATTTAAAACTCAACTCCACATTCAAACGTCTACCCAAAATCTTTCCAAAATAAATTTTAGCCCTTTAAAAGGTAATAAACCCCGACCTCAGTGTTGCATCCCTGTGAGCCCTGACGAAAGGCCCCCGCGGGCCTTCCCTAATCACTCACTTTCCCTCCGAGGTGAGAGGCGAACGGACAGGCCCTGATTCGATTCCCGGACGTGTTGTCCAACTTTTATTTATAACCGCAAAGTTTTTAGATTTATTAGGTCGTGTCATTTAATTAATAATTTAATTAATTTATGTTTTGTCAGTCGTCAAAGTGAGGTGAAGTTGGCCGTCTTTACCCGCGGGTATTTGAAGTGGTTAATGAGGGGTCACGTTTGATGGATGGGCCTGGACATCGATCCCTGTTCTAAACTTGGATTCCTTTGGGTTGCTCCAAATTCAAATGCAAAATCAGGGACAGGTGCTCGCACCAGTCATTATGTCGATTCAAAGTTGGACCTTTTGTAGCTGCTTGATCATTTGCAGGTATTTTTTAATCTAATGCTATGTACTCTTAAGAAATAAAATGAGCGTCGTTGCTTTCATGATTTAGATAGGCAAATGCATCCAGTTTTATACAAGAAAAACAGTGATGTATTTTTTCACACATTTAGCTTTGTTTATACATTGTAGAGTATTATATTATTTTCAGCTACATTAAATTCACCGCCAGCGTATAATTAGTCAACCTCAGCAACAACCATTCATATTACAAGATGAAAAGGGAGCCCGGTTGGCCGTAGCAAGGAAAACCTGCTCAGGTGGAGATTCACAGATGAGTCCGCCCTGAACTCTAAATGTTGTGCTGTTCCACAAACGATAGGACACTTAATATCGTGTCCTGCGTATCCGTCCATTGTCTGCAAGTTACTGGAACTGATCGACGCTACTGAAGGTGCCAAACTCATAGCAAAATTCTGAGCCAGCTCAATTTAATTTACAATAAAGAAGATGAGAATCTGACATAAACTAAATACTAAGAACCACTTCCACCGCCAGTCATTAAACACGTATATTGGTAAACGATTTTTAAACATTATTCTGTTTCTGTCATCATCAAACATTTGACAGAAACAGAATTATCTTTTGAACTCGTTTAGCGCTAAACGTGTTTAGTGATTGGCGGTGCAATTGGGGCTTAATCTTTCACAAACCGGAGGTTTTAACCTACAGTCATAGGCATTCCTAGTTCTTCCACGCCTAATCTTCTATTACCTAACTAAACCGATACACCATCAATAATATCTATATAAATATCAACGGCAGAAGGAAATATGAAGTGGTGTGTAACCTACATAAGAGCGAAACCTCTCGTGATGCGCACAAATAAATTATCTATGAACGAGATTGGCTAGTTGCTACTGATACGGACTGGAGAGTGCTCTGTTTCGTAATATAAGGTAGGTGAATTTATAATTTATTGTAACGTTGGTTTAGTTTAGAGTAAGCGGTTCTGTTATATTATTTTCACAGAGCACAGAAACGGTTCACTGGCCGCTGCTAGAGGTGGCATTGTCACCGTTGCAATACACATGACGTATTAAACTGACGGCTTGGAATGGCGTCCGTGACTGAAGTTTTGCGCTCAAAGCACTTTCTGTGCCACGAATTTTATAAGTGCTGCCGTCTTTAGATATTGCCAGCGCGTGACGATTCTGTGGTCTGTGATTATTATAAATATGATTTTATTATGCTACACTATGTATTCACATCCTTAACGTTCGCAGCTATTTACTTAAATTGAATTTATTGGATTTGAAATAATTCTTTGTAATGTGTTGTGTTGAGATGACGGCTCACCATTTAAGAAGGTTTTGTCTGTATTCAAGTATTTTCTGCTATCGGCCATTGTGTCAACCAAAACGTGTTATGGAAGCAACATAAAAACCATTGGATCAATCCAATGGTTTTTTTCAATTTCAATGGCAAAACCCAAATCACATAAAATAAAATAAAATTCACAATATTGCAACAGAATATATCAGAATAGAATAAAATGTCAATGCTATTAAAATAAACGAATGAGTCGGTACAAATTATAAAGGTCACAAAATTAAAATAATGCAAAAAATAAAGGAATGAGTCGGTACAAATTATAAAGGTCACAAAATTAAAATAATGCAAAAAATAAACGAATGAGTCGGTACAAATTATAAAGGTCACAAAATTAAAATAATGCAAAAAATAAACGAATGAGTAGGTACAAATTATTATATAAGGATCACAGATTTAAAATTAAATAAAAAAATAGTATAACGAACACAACTGAACTTACACAACATAACTTATTCATTGTAACATTTTTTTTTAAATAAAATGAAATAAACATAAAAATTGATCCACTTACAGGACAGCGGAATTTCTACAATACTCAAGAGACTTACCACCACCAGGCAAACAAAGGACGAACTACTAAAGTTAGTAAAGTAGAGCATCTTACCCCTCGCATGCTCCAAGAGTTAAGCTCTCGATAATTTTCAAGGGGCAGGAATCTTACAGACTGAAATATCGGAGCGATCACTACATCGGAGCGCGATATTTATCATTCACCATGCTATGATGGCCAGATTTATGGGAAATAATCTGTGCTTAACGCGGTCAGGAGTTTAAAACTTGAAAATATAGGAAAATATCTAGTTGAGGTTAGAAAATGTTGGCAAGATATTGACTATCTAGGAAGGTCAGTGAGTGATGAGCCAAAGAGAAACCTAGATAAAGTAAGAGATCATAATTATCTATATGAAAAGTGTGGATTAATCATTAGCCGTGGTATAGAAGCCAGCCCAATACATTACCGAATCTGGCTGGATTTTAGTATATCTAGAGACACAAAAAGGGGTTGAATAATTCTACCTTAAATACAACAAACAAGATTTGTACAGTCGACCGCACGTAGGTTGGAACAATTTGACCTTGACCTGGCCTAAAGCAGTATGGAGTTACAATAGAATAAGAGGCGCGTTATTACTGGTTTTGCCAATAATGTGTAGTTTACTGTACCTTTTCTTCACAATCGTAATCACATCCGTAGTTTTACCAACACGTTCGTCAATACTGCTCGTCAAAGCGACATAACTTGTTGGTTTTAATACCGCAATAATTAATTTATTGCTGCGCAGTGACAGTACAGTTTAGAAATCGTTTCCTTCGGTTGGCTTTTACGAGTTGTTGGTTAACTTGTAATTTTATTGCTTACCAAAACCTTCACTATCTATTTATTTAACAAAAGATACACATATACAACATAAATCACAATAATAAAATAGGTTCTTTTACGTGTGCTCCTTCAATTACAGGAGACCACAGAATTCACATGTTATAACCAGGTGTAAACAGGATAAAAATAAAATGACAAAAAAAAAATATGAATGACTAGCTGATGCCCGCGGCTTCACCCGCGTGGATGTCGGAAATTATTCCACGGGAACGTGCTACCGGGACAAAAAGTAGCCTATGTTACTCCTTATAATATTAGCTATCTGCTAGTGAAAGTCCGGTCGAAATCGGTCCAGCCGTTTCGGAGATTAGCTGAAACAAACAGACAGACAGAAATACTGACAAAAAATAAAAATAATTGGTATTTTGTTCTAAGTGCCGTATATACTTTCACATGCATTTAGTAAAAAGCTGTTATTTTGGCATTACAAACAGACACTTAAATTTTATTTATTTGTAGTACCTATTTGTAGTAAGTTATGTTTGACGATTACTAAATAATAATAAAAACAATTTATATAGTTGATTGAAAATTGAGAGATGAAATTGAAATTGTGCTGAACTCAATATCAAAAGATTAAAACAGTTTCCTTGACGATAAACTTTTATGACCATTTTATGATATTTCAAGTCAATATTCTACTTTCTTCCTCCTGCTTTCTGGCCTATCTCAAAGTGACGCTGAGGATGCTCACCCGCTAGCGGTTGCCAGGGCTGCGCCGAAATGCATCGTCAGCGCGGCGCCCTAGGCCGCCAGCACGACTGCGCCGCTCCGATCATTGTTTTTTATTGCTGTCATCAGTGTCAAACAGTGACAAATAGACTTTTCAGTGTTTTTTTATAGTTTATATATAGTTATATAGTTATTATTTTTATTAGGTACGTCTAGGATAAGTTTAAATCGTTTTGAATAAATGTTCAGTGGCAGCAGCGATGTGGTGGATGATAGTGGTAGTGCTTGTCAACTTTCAACATCGTTGAGCATCCTGGAGAGATGTCCGCTGTGTACCCAGGCACGGTTTTTTAAAGGTAAGCGGGGTCTGAATGTGCATATTGGAAAAGTACACAAACCACAAAGTGCACTCTCCTCAGACCCCGTCACAACATCTACACCTACAACACCAACTACTTTTGACCCGTTTTGGAAAACCCTATCAAAATTAAAAAACTCTGTTCCTGTTTTGAAGCGAGTTCCCCGCGGTGCTAGACCTCTAGTGGCACAACATTTAGCAGGTTGCGTTCGTCTTGCCGTCCGGGAGAACTCGCAAAGTGCTTGGGAACAGCTGCTCACCTTCCCTTACAGAATTCTACATGTACAAAAGAATTTGGTAACTAAACAGACATTAACCGCACAAATTAAAGAAAACTGTCATATTTCGGCCCATAATTTAGATTCCAAATTACAGACACAGAGATATACCTCATCAAGGGGTATATCCCATCTCGTAGAATCGAAGTTAGGGGAAGGTGACATAAGCGGAGCAGCCAGGATTCTTTTTAGTAGTGATGTGGTGGCACCGTGTTCTCCAGAAACACTCGCAGCTCTGGAGAGCAAACACCCTGCCCAAGCGGATGGCCTTTCCTTTCCCGACCCCCCTAATCTGGATAACCACTCTCTCACCATTACAGGACAGGAGTTAGTTACAGCCGTTAGCTCCTTCCGGAGCGGCTCCGCTGGCGGCCTCGACGGCCTGAGTCCTCAGCACCTTAAGGACCTTATTTGTTCAGGCGCCGGGGCAGCTGGTGTGTTGCTTTTGAAGGAGCTTACGGCTATGATTAACCTAATGCTCTCCGGCAAGGTGAACGAGGCCGTCGTCGACATTCTGTACGGGGCGAATCTTTGCGCCCTGCGTAAAAAGGATGGCGGCATTCGTCCCATTGCCGTGGGAACCACTTACCGTCGTATGGCAGCCAAGATTTGCTGTAAATTTTACGGTGAGGTTGTTTCGAAAAAAATTCAGCCCCTGCAGCTAGGTTACGGCTCCAAAGGGGGCTGTGAGACTGCCGTACACGCCTTGTCGACCTACCTAAATTCTGGCAAAGGAGAGGTCATCTTGAAGGTTGACATAAAGAATGCTTTCAATTCTGTTAATAGGGACACCTTGCTGGCAGAAACTAAAAAAGAAATACCCCAAATCTTTAGTTTCCTTTGGCAATGTTACAGACACCCTTCTAAATTACTGTATCGGGACAACCTTCTGGAATCTGCTGTTGGCTGTCAACAAGGTGATCCCCTCGGGCCACTGATTTTTAGTTTAGCCATTCAACCAATTATTCGACAGCTAAATTCCAAATTTAACGTTTGGTATCTTGATGATGGAACCTTGGGAGGCGATGTAGAAACTGTTTTAAATGACCTACAATTCTAAAAAAATGAACTTCATTCCATAGCTGCATAGGCCTTGATCTCAACTTTTCGAAATGTGAACTATACTTAGCGGACAGTACTGACAGACATCTGACACTTACCAAATTTAACGCGATAGCTCCGGAAATAAAAATTATTGAAAAAAGCTCTCTTCGTCTCCTTGGGTCTCCAATCTTTGAGAATTCCTTTCCCGTTTTTATTCAGGAAAAAATACAAAATTTCAATGACGTTTCGGAAAGATTATTCCAAATTAACATGCATTCGGCCATAACCTTAATCCGTTACTGCTGTTTCGGCCCTAAATTAACATATTTCCTTCGCGCTTCTCATTTATGGAAGCACCCTCACCTTTTAGACAAAATGGACCAAATTATCCGGCATACATTAACTTCGATTTTAAATGTGGCCCTGGACGACCGAGCTTGGACACAAGCTACTCTTCCCATTCGTATGGGAGGCCTCGGCGTCCGCAAAATTTCTAGTATTAGTTTACCGGCTTTCATATCCTCGGTTTACGGCACTGAGAAATTAATCAGGAAAATCCTAGCCTCCACACTGATTGATTTTGATGTGCCGTGCTTCACCGAGGCTATGGATGCTTGGCGTCTCGCTTGCCCGAATTCAGATCCACCTGACAATCCATCTTCCCAAAGACGGTGGGATGAGCCACTCTGCAGAGTAGTACAGAATAATTTAATTGACACGTCTGCTGCTACTGTGGAGCGTGCGCGCCTACTGGCTGTGGGTAAGTGGGAGTCGGGTCTTTGGCTTCATGCACTACCATCGTCGAACATAGGCACTTTGTTCGACGACACTACTTTCCGCCTCGCTGCTTCCCTGCGACTAGGAGCTCCCTTTTGTTCCCCTCATTGCTGTCACTGTGGCGAAGTTGTCAACAGCCTCGGACACCACGGTCTGTCTCGCAGCCGAAGTGCGGGCCGCATACCGCGGCACGCGAACATTAATGACATCATCCGACGAGCTCTTGTCACCGTCGGCGTTCCAGCTGTATTAGAACCTAATGGCTTGGCACGCGACGATGGCAAGAGACCGGACGGCATGTCTTTATTTCCATGGAAGGTGGGTAGGCCTTTAGTGTGGGACGCAACATGTGTCGATACTCTTGCGCCATCCCATCTTCCTGTCTCGGCGTGCTGTGCTGGCGCCGCTGCTGCGGCTGCGGAAAACCTCAAGCGGCGTAAGTATAACAACCTTATCGATAATTATATTTTCGAGCCGTTTGGGGTTGAAACCCTCGGGCCGTGGGGTCCGAGTGCCCTTGTTTTGTTCAAGGAAATCTCCAAACGCCTGTTTGACACTTCCCGTGACCCAAGGGCTGGATTTTATCTTGGCCAGAGGCTAAGCATTGCAATACAACGTGGCAATGCCGCCAGTCTCTTGGGTACATTACCAGTCGACAGCGATGCGGAGGAATTTTTTGACGCCATCTTTTAATTTGTTATTAGTTTTAGTTAGGTTAGGTAATTATATTTTAATTGTAAATATTATTGTGTTTGATAAAAAATGTATATAAACAGTTATTTAATTCCAGATTCTTTGTAGTAAGTATTGTAATATGTATGTAGGTACGTATGTATGTATGTATATGTATAGATGAAATAAATTACGAGATTTCAGAAAAATTAAAATTTATATCCTGTCAAGAGTGAGCATTCATATTACAATGGTGTAATCTATGCTCAAGTCTTGCTGCCCATAAGGGTCAGTTTGGTTGATGTATCACCTTGCTAAGTCATAGTCTGAACATGGTCAACAATGATGGTTCTTTAATAGTTAATACAGACTGGCAGTGACATCGATGCGCAAACCGAAACCATGAATTTAGCACATAAATTCTAAACTCCGTAGCGTAGAAATAATTCGTCAGTTTTCAAAAATCTGCTGTTTCATAGAAAAGTGCAATACCTACGCGGTCAAATCGAAATGAAAAAAAAAATGGGAAGCAATTTTTCTTTTTCAATATTATTTGAATAATGTCAGCGCAGGAGTTCAGAATTATGTACTGAATCTATGGTAACAGGTTACGCGGCTATATCCTTGCCTCCCTGTATTTGGACCTCCTCCCAACTGTCATGGTCGTTTCCAGTTGCTATTAACCCATTCATCAACCATTCCGTTCTGTATCCGATGCTATCCTTGTGAAATGTCACTTTAACATCAGTCTAGTTTGTTCCTGCTCAAGATTGTCCTTGGACAAGGCCTGCCTCTGGCATGATACAGCCAATAAAAACTCTTAGAAAACTGCTTACCTCATTGAACAGCAAAGTCAACGTTTTTTCTTGTTTAGTAAACATAGGAATAATAAAAATAGGGGTTGTAAATAAATTAGGTAAGTGACTTTGTTTTGCCGTTAACGTTGTACAAATATCAAATAAGTTTACAAATAGTACATTACTGCAGCGGCCGACAACAGAGGCATTGATGGATGAACGTGAAAGTGTGCGCCGAGGCAGAGCCGAGGCACACATACGTGAGTCTAATAATGCCTGGTTGCGGCCAAGGCCTGTATAGTACTTTTCTCAAAAATGCGCGGATATTCAAACTAAATAAATTAATTATAAAATTTCAGAATCAATGACGAACAACGATAACTTTTCTCGCGTCAATATATTCATTTGGTTCTTTTTCACTTTAAACAGCTCTATTTGCTAAGCCAGTTCGAGAGTTGAATAAAATCTTTGATAAGTTACCTCCTTGGTTGCCATGGATCGAAGTAAAAAGTTCGTTCCATTTTTAAATTACACGACAAATATGAGTTTTCATATTAATTTATTCGGCTGCTAAACACGACAGATATGGATTTTCATACTAACATTGTCGGCCGCTGTTCGCATGTATTTGGCCAGTACAGCATTTTCAATTTAGCTCGAAGAAGGTTGTTAAAATAATGCTTGAATTTCCAAGCATGTTTTCAGATAAATACAATTAAGTACATAACAGAATAGAGTAATTTTGTTAAAATTAAAAGATAGTGAGTTATCAACGCTAAATTATATCTACCTAAAACAAAATTAACCATACTGCAAACTTTTTTTTTTCCATATGAGTTATCCAAGATGAGGCGACTCCCACAGCAGTCGACATACTTACTTACATTTTCTGTCCAACTATTATTCCCATCATTGTTATATTTGGGGCAGCGCTTTGTCCTTCAACACCTTGGATTACTGCTCACCCTTATATCCCTTGCCACCTTCACAGCAGAGCTGGTGAAGTGACAGCTTCATCAGGCCACAGCCGTGTTTTCATTAGTTGGTAACGTATGACGCGGTGGGGGACTAAATCTTCATTTTTGACGTCCCATGGGTCACTACAAGGATAGTGATTTGTGAGAAATACTAGATGTGACAGAGTTGTATGTATTTTCAGTAGAAAATGAAATATGTAAATAATGAACTGGTCCGTCAACTATAATTGAGTATGTTTATATGTTGCAGGGTTGTATAGCCTGACGTGCACAGCCTACGTGGTGAAAAGCAGCTGGCGCCTATAGACATTTACAACACAAGGGATGCATTTTCGACCTTTTGAGACAATTTTGGAAAAATATCCGTCATGTGTTTGTAATTTCAGCAACGGCCCTCAAACTTGGACAAAGTTATCCTACCTGATGGAAGAAATAAGTAAAATGGCAGAAAATTTATCTACCTACCTTGTTTCATCGCGTTAGAAATTTGGAATATCAAAACTCGAGCATGAGAGCGTGTTTTGGAAGTCAGTGCCATCTTTTTCATGGCACCATCAAAGGCACCTCTTTCCTCAACTGTTTCACCCGTAACATTATCATAAGTAGTCGTTTTTAAACTTTTTTTAAATGTAGTTTTCAAGCAAATTTTCAGCCAGCCACTTCCAGCGCCCAACACGCTCCAACATGTCCCTCTCACGGACTAGACGGGGGACGTACTAATGTTGATATATCGGCCGCCGGCCCGACGGACAGACGCGTACACACATCTTAAATAATAAGGATGCTGTACCACCTGTATCATCGTTTATTTATGGCTGGTTACCCTAGTTTTTTTGCGCTTTTTATGCGGTATTTTTTAGTTAGCTGATGTTAGGGATGAAGGTGGACATGTAAACATTGTGCTGTTTTTTGTAAGTCCTTATTTCTGCTTCTTTTTATAAAAAAATGTCACACATTTCAAAGTATTCTTCTTATCAAATAGTAGTTACAATATGACCAAGATTGATGAACGAAAACGTTTTTTTTTGGACTTACCTGTATAATCACAATGCATTGCGGCATACAAGCGAAGATAGTGGTTTCCTTGACACTTTTCTAATGGACTGACCATACTCAAGTGTGTCTCAATAACAAATAGGAAAATAAAAGGGAAGACCTTTTCCATTCAATGAGACAATATACCTACGGTAATAGCTACATCAGACTCAAATTTCAATTAAACCATTTACAGACAGTTTTGAATGTCAACGAGTCGGTCAGTTAGTTAGAAATTTGAATCGTAGATTTCTCTCTATGGAGGAGAACGGGCAACTTCATGAACACTTAGGTACTTATTAAAAAATTATGGGTACATTATTCTTGTTGCTTTTATATGTGTCATCATCGTTACATTAGGCCAAGGTCTTCCTCTGCTAACCATTGGTTCCCCCAATAAAGCCATAAAGAGAAGAAACCACCGCTGTCCATCCTCTTAAAAAGAAAAGTGTATTAAATGTCATGGGCAAGATGGTAGAAGATTTGTGGCGCCTAATTGATACCTATTGGTTAAATTTAGTTAATGTTTATAAAGAAGCTATAAATAATCCATCATCTGATGGTCAATCGTGATAGCCCCGAGCTATGGTCACCATAAGTTGAAGACACCTGTTGGTATAGGTAACACTTTATTTGTAATGTGTTTATATTATGTGTGTACACAAATTGTTAAATAAATACTTTACAGTATACAAGCTAACACTAAAATATATTTATTATGTACAAGTATATAATAAATAAAATCTTTTTACAAAAAAAAAAAACAACCGAGTTCTCCTGTTAAGAACCAAAACTACTGCATATGGTGAAATGGAGCTGATGGTGAAGCCACCATCAGCTCCATTTCACCATATGCATTGTGACAAGCATAAATTGCTCAGCAACCATATTAAAATCGAATCGCAACCCCTGAAATGCTTATTATTGAGAAGTTCGGATGGCCACCTCTGGTGTTTATCATCAGTTCCACTTCACCGAATGGTGCTTTCCAAGAGCAAAAGCACGAGTTACTATAAAAAATATCCAAATCACTATACGTGTGCCTATAAAATTTGAGGATTTCCCTCGATTTCCATGGGATCCCCTCATCAAATTCTGACTTGGTGACAATGGGATCACCTCGAGAGCATATAATTTCAAACAAAAAAAGAATTTTCAAAATCGGTCCACAATTGACGGAGAAATCGGTCAACATAAAAAAAACACATACAGTCGAACATATAACCTCCTTTTTGGAAGTCGGTTAAAAAAGGGACGAGCTCATAGGGCATCAAAAAATTCGTCAGCATCAGTGACAATAGGATAAGTGCCCAAAAGGCTGGCATTGCCACGTTGGATGGTAAAGCTGACTTTTTGGGCTAAAAATAGACCAGCCTTCTGGTTACGTGAAGAGTCGACCAACCGCTTGGCGATGTCCCGAAATATTCGATGAGCACTTTGCAACAACAAGGCCCTATGTTTCAACCCCAAACTGCTCAAACATATAGCTCCTAATAAGGTTGTTATACTTGCGCCGTTTGAGATTTTCTGCTCCTACAGCAGCCGCCCCAGCACAGCCCGCCATGCTAGGAAGGTAGGATGGCGCGGGGATGTCGACACAGGTTGTTTCTCACATCAAAGGCCCACCCAAATTCCAAGGCATTATGGTCATTCCATCTGACCTCTTCTCAACGTCACGTGCCAAGCCATTGGATTCTACAACAGCTAGCACCCCGGCGGTGACAAGAGCCCGACGGATGATGTCATTAATGCTGGCGTGCCGTGCCGTCCGACCAGCGCTCTTGCTACAGGATAGGGCATGTTGTCCGAGACAGTCGACTGATTCACTGCATTGACAGCGATGTGGAGCCCCTTAAGGAGCGCCCAGATGCAAACATGTAGCGAGCCGGAATGTGGTGTGACCCAGCATAGTGCCTATGATGGGTGATGGTAGTGCCTGAGGCCAGAGGCCCGCCTTCCATACGATACCCACAGGCAGCAGGTGAGTACGCTCTGCAATATTCAGCCAGCAGGCGCGCACGCTCGGCACTATTGGTGAGTATTCTGTAAATGTGTTAGAATCAAGGTTGAAATAATTTAAGTTAGCAAACTGATACATAATTTACATTGACAATTATTCTTGAAATTTGAAGATGTTTCTGTGTCTCTGTAAAGAAATAGCATTTGATTAACAGGTGTGTATTTGCCATAACTAATAGGCAAAACAACATAACTAGATGGACACTCTTAAAATATATTAGTTATATGTAGCCTTAATAAATGTACTGAATGCATTCATAACTCCCAAGAAATATAGAAGACAGAAGGTTAAGAGCCAACTCCGCAAAGGATGCCTTATTAAAAGCTGTTCAAAATACCTTTTGAACTTTAAGCATAGCCGCTTTTGTTTTATTACACTCACACACACACATATTCACTTCAAAAATACTTTTATCAACCCAACCCCACCAGCAAACACTTGCAACCCGAATTCAAAACCACAAAACTATCGCATCCACAATTTTTCGCCATCTTCCTTCATAAACAGGGATCATGAGCCTTACCCTTTTGCCATAAATCTAGCCACCCCCCCGCCCCCTGCACTCCACCCCCCCTCAGGCCGCGAGGTGGTTTTGAATGGAGATTGAGCCAATTAAAGTAATCGCCGTAACAGTCGACGCTGCCTTGGATTAGTTCTGCGGAGATGAAAGCTATGGAGTCGCTGTTGGTTTGAGATGACTTTTTGGGGTGTAAGATGGTCGGGGTGGTTTTTTGGGTTATACTGATAGGCATGTGATTTTGGAGTTGTTGGAAGATTTGGGCTGTTTTGCGTTAGTAAAACCATTTTTGCAGATTTTACTGTGAGTTTTCATTTTGATTGTATGATTGCAGAGACAGACTGTTTAGTATCTATTAACATTGCAGCTTACTAAATGAGAATCTAGTGGGAACGTCATTAGATATGTGAAGTTTAATACATTGCCATATTGTCATCTCCACCGTGTATATTATGTAGTTGTCTGGAACTAACGCTTCCTTACTCAATTGCCACATTTCTTTTCTGTTTTACACCACCAGCAAATTGTCCGTAATTTGTTATTATTGCACCATCGTTATGAGTGCCATAATCATTATCTAATAAGTGCCGTAGTAAATATGCATTGAAGTCTTTCTTCAAATAAAGTTCAAGTCATAGTTTTTGTATTCTGTATAACCCAAAATGTTACCCCAAAAATATTTCTGAGCACAACATCGCCTCCACCCCTTCCCGTCCCGCAGGATTAGTATCATACAATACAAGCAACAACTGAATCCTTTTATTTATTGCTATTTATTGTTATTGCATTTTCTCTCATTTCTCTGCTCTAATATTGTCTTGGCATAAATTTCGCTTAGCGTTTGGGAACGTTGTTTTAAATATTATTATTGCTAATTAGAGATAGCTGTGTATTTCCTTAAGCTTCTATATGATGAGTTTTGAGCACTACTGCTATTATATCTGCGAACTTCTTTCTTATAAATTGGAAAAGTTTATTAACTTTTTATTTCTGATTCACGACTTGGATATCTTCTTTTACAAGAAGAAGCGCAGGACTGTGACCGATGGAAGGAATAGAGGGAGTGCTTTTCTAAGAAGTGGAACAGGCTAACTATAATATTTCTAATTTAGTTTCTTTGTTAGTTTTAGATAATGAATGCCTTACGGTTAAGGTAAGTTCTGTGGGTAAATCTAGACTGGTAACATGATGAGAAGGCCTTTTCGTCGCCTTTGGATACAAGCACATAACCATGTTAAAGATGAACGTTTTATTCCATTGTTACCAAGGGCCATCTATTCAACTCACAAACTAACTTAAACTATTTTAATTTTGCATTAATACCTTAACATTATTTTGTTGCTTTTAACTATCCATGAGTGAACAAAATAAATGATAGAATAATTGCTTTAGAATTTTTCTCAGGAGTATCAAGTAAGATTTCTACAAGAACAAATCAATTCCTCGATCCAACCAATCCTCATCAGACATAGAGTCTTATGTCTGTCTAACGCTACATCGTGGCGTATTAAACGCCGCTCTACGGTAGAGTATTTCAAATGATTAGGCAGATTTATGCGGGGTAGAGCGGCCCGCTATCGGCTCTATGTAGAGTCAGTCTTAGGATATCACAAATTAGATTTTGTAGAGTTTTATTTGAGAGTTACTTATGTTAGTTCATTTTGTAGTACGTTTTATTTGGTTGTCACTAATGTCAGATAGTTTTAAATAGACGATAGGTATGTTAAGTTTTGATCTTATTATTAGTTAGTAAAATAAAGCATGTCTGTGTTTGTTTAAAATAATTAGCACAGGATATGTTAATATAGTGTATACTTGTTTTTATATGACAGTGGCATCGTAGTTATTTGTACAAAAAAGTTTACTTAGGTCAAATATTCAGAATTATCTGGGGACACGGTAGTGCCCCCGCCAAGATGAGCCAAGCGAAGCGCAAGGGCACTACCTACCTTTTCTCGAAGTGTTTCGTCGTTTTTTTGAACCCTCATAGAGTTGGTTTCTGATGTACCAGATAGTTCATATTCTCAGGATATGATGTCAATAATAGACTTATTAAACATACAAAGTCTCAATTGAAGAGCTTTAATACTTTAGATTTTATTGATATCTAAAATACACCGATTTCGTCACTGACACACTCACTGATACACTGACACACTGATGATCATCAAAATGTTGGGCTACTTCTTGAAGTGCTAGAAAGCTGAAATTTAGTATGTAATCTAAGTTTAGTATACAACCAACAAAAAAAAATCATAAACTTATAACTTTCGCCCCCCATCCCCTAAAATGGGGGGTGGAAGTTTGTATGAGACTTCAAAATTTTAGGGTACTTACCTGAAGTGCTAGAAAGCCGAAATTTGGTATGTAAACTAAATTCAGTATACAAAAAAACACTACCGTGCCCCCAGATAAATTTAAAAAAAGAAGAAAAAAATAAACACTAAAAAGACTGCCAAGCAACTTACAAAAAGAACTGAAATCCCACCAAAAACATTTCATGTAAAATGTTGCCAAGAAAACAGATATCAGTAAAAATGTGTGGCTTGGCTGTATCGTTACTTACTTCAGAAACTAAATATTCGCATCACCTCCACGACGGTAGCGAAACGGCGAAGTCATACATTTTAACTGATATGTAGAATTTGTGAAGTTAGGGTCGGTAGAGTTAGGCCGTGTAGATTCAGAAGCTTGGCTCTACATGAGATCTAATATCTTTTTCACAGGGCAAACCTTATGTGGTCGTCTTGGCAACATTTTACATGAAATGTTTTTGGTGGGTTTAAAGTTTTTCCGGGGAAATCCTACCACTTGTCAAACAACAGCGTTGCTATATTTTGGTTTGCAGGTCATGAGTGCCGGTGATTTTGCAAACACATGATACATTTTGCAAGCACAAGAGCCATTTTACAAGCAAATGAGACATTTTATAAGCACATGATACATTTTATAAGCACATGATACATTTTATAAGCACATGATACATTTTATAAGCACATGAGACATTTTATAAGCAAATGAGACATTTTACAAGCACATGATACATTTTGGTTTTGTGTTTGGCATGTCAACGCATCTAAAATAATAGTTCTCCAGACCGAATTTCGGTAATGGCGGCCAATCTCAGCGGAGACTAGCCATCAGAGCGGAGATACTATAGTGGACAAGTGTGTGCGCAAACACAGGTGCAGAGTGCACCTGTGTTTGCACTCTCTCTTCCCTCACTCTTATTGTCCGATGGGACGGCAATCGGACACGACCGGAGAGAGATCAGGCGCAGGAACAACGGCTTAACGTGCTTTCCGAGGCACGGGGTATCACACCCCCGACTTTCAAACTCGGGGGTGTTACTGAGAAATCCCTAATAGAAAAACCCAATAACATTTTGCAATCGAACCCAGGACTCCATGCTCCGCAGTCGCGCTTACGACCATGAGATCAACGGGGCAAAGCATCTACTTTGCTTTTGATATTACAGATGTCCATTGACGGCGATGACCGCTGACACTCAGGTGGGATACCTACTTAATATTTTTGATAACTTTTACCCTTTTGGCCCAGTGGTTAAGGCCTCACCTCTCATGCACGGGGGGGTTCAAATCCAGGAAAGTACCAATGGGTCATTTTCAATTCATATGTACTTTCTGAGTTTATTTTGGACATTACTGTCATTGGTGTAGGAAAAACATGGTGAGGAAACCTGGACATATATTTAATAATAACCCTGAAATCGCCAACCCGTGTTAAACAAGCATGGTGATCAATGCTCAGGCCTACTCATTATGAGAAACTCAAAGCATTTATTTCAATTAAACCATTTACAGGCACTTTTGAATTGTCAAAGAGTCGGTCAGTTAGTCAGAAAGTTGAAGCTAGTTGCCCATCCCAAAACGTAGATCTCTATGGAGAAGAACGGGCAAGAAACTCCAAGGACACTCTTTGAAATCAAGATATTACAAATTCCTTGGTAAATTATTCTTGTTGCTTCTATATGTGAGAACAATATAAAATAATATAATAAGAGACATTTCAAAATATAAGATTAAAAATAAAAATAAGTCGTCAAGTCTCAACCGACATTTTCACGAACATGACGCGTGGATCAGCACCTGGCTACCTGGATTCAATGGTCAGAAGACGCCTTTGCTCTGCAGTGCGACAATAAAAGGCTGGTATTATTTATATTTAAACTCTTGTCAAAAACTTTCATTTACAGCATTCGTTATATTATTTTGATATTTTTTATTAATTGACTATTACTTTCAGTGCAGTCAAATTCTATCTCTTAAAAGTACCTCTGAAAACACAGTAAAGCCCTCCTGTGTACATAATCCTGCATAACACAAGACCTCTACCTACTACAAATTACATACTGTAACCATTTTACCTCAATCGCTCTACGTCGGAGTATTTCAAATAGATTTATACGCTAGAGCGGGGACGTTATCGACGCGACTCTAGCTAGAATACGACTCTACGTAGAGCTGTCTCTGGGATATCATGGAGAGTGTTTTATTTGGTGATTATCGAGCTCGGGGGTTGAAGTGGAAGCAAAGAAAGAAATGTCGAAGGTGAATGAACGTTGTAGTTATGAAACTGGAGGTAATCGATAGGTTTTTACTAAGCCTACGGTTTTTTTTTTTTAAGTTATTCTGTAAAATTAATTATATTTCTTGAAAGATAGTTTGCCACGTTTTAATGTAACTGAAAACATGTGTGCGTAGCCCATACCACTTCTTTTACGTGTCAAACCCGTTCCAAGTCACCTCGTCAGAATACAGCAGTCCACAGCTGGACATAGGCCTTTCCAATTGCACGCGTTTCTCGGCAACTCTCATCCAGCTGCTAGCAGCCACCCTGCGAAGATCGTCGCTCCACCTAGCCTGAGGGCGTCCTACCTTATGTTTGCCGATTCGCGGTCTCCACTCAAGAACATGTCTACCCCAACGGGCATCGGTTCTACGGCTAATATGGCCGGCCCACTGCCACTTCAGCTTGCTTATTCTGTGAGCTATGTCAACAACTTCCAAGCTTCGTTGACCAGAAATTAATCACTCTGACAGTTATTTAAAAGCTGGTCACGCATCAAGTCGCGAGTTGTAAATATCACAAAAGTTTTATTTAAAGAATCATCCATCTTCTATTCTAAATATCGCTCATTTGGAGAAACATTGACGTAAATGTAATTTTTCCCAAAAATGAGTTGTTGATATTTATAATTTGTGCTCGAACAAATTTTCAGAGGAGCAGACGAGTGAAATATTTAATATGTAATGGGATTTATCAACATTTCAGAACTAGAATTTACCGTCTCGTTCTGAAATGTTGAACCCCATTACAAAAAAAAAAAACAATTTTAATCACTCTCCTGTTATATTTGAAAAGCAGCAGTTACGTCGTTGTTTCTCCAAATGAGCGATATATAAAAGGCAAAAGTGTTTGACTGATGTATCAACGCACAGGCCAAACCTTTAATTCTATATTATTATTTATTATTATTATAAATATATAAAAGGCAAAAGTGATTGACTGATGTATCAACGCACAGGCCAAACCTTTAATACTAGAAACTTAAAATTTCGTACACGTATTCATCTTATGCTGTAGGCATCCACTAAGAAAGGATTTTTCAAAATTCAACCCCCAAGGGGGTGAAATCTAAATATATAAAAGGGTATGTTTGTTCCGGGTAATCTCTGAAACGGCTGGACCGATTTTGACGGGACTTCCACTGGCAGATAGCTGATGTTATACAGCGTGACATAGGCTACTTTTTGTCACGGTAATACGTTCCCTTTGGATAATATCCGACATCCACGCGGGCGAAGCCGCGGGCAGCAGCTAGTTAATAATAAACAAAATAATTTGTCGATTTTTTAAAAAACCCCGTCAATATAAGTGTTTGATTTTGACATAATGAATAGGCATATTGAACAGAAGTGATAACCATAGCCTGCGGCGATCACCACAAATAAATGCTTAATACCTCAGGCATTAAGACGGCTTTTTACAGTATTTTTTTACTTGTGCATAAAGTTTTAATAAATAATGAAATATTCACCACTATTTAGAAATAATATTTTGACCTCTCGAACATGGGTTCAAGAGGTTCACAACACGCATGAGTTGTGTCAAAGTGACACGCATAATGCCATTGTTATAATAATGAATTTAAATATTTGCTGAATAATTTAGTGTTATTAATTTGTTGCTGTTATGTAATGATTGATGGCATTAGATCACTCATTGATAACATTAGATTTATGATTTGATGTTGTAGTGGTTATTTATGAGGATATCATAAACTAATGTTTTCTGGAGTTAAATAGATTATGAAGAAGATGAGATAATTTAATTACTTCATCATTCTATTTCTCATTCCGGTGCGTCTCGTAAAACGCGTCTTCGTTTTCTGCGTAAAAAAGTAATCATGAGAAAATCTATACAGAACTCTGCTTTGAAGATGTATCTTTCTGTCCGCAGTTAATTTATTTTAATCCTGATGCGACGCGAAGTGATTTGTGAGTGACAATACCTTACTTATATGATATGACCGGTCATCTGAGCTGTAATTGTTTACTATTATGAAACAAGTATAGATTAAGGCGACAATAAGTGCCAGCGACCTTGAGAGAGTGGGAGGAGCATGCGAAACTTTTAAGCGAATCAAATTGCACAGACCGTTAGCGTCTACCCGGACATTAGTCAGCGATGCACTGCCGCCCGTCGCCCGCAAGAGCCCCCGCTCCAATGCGCATCAAGTTTTTTCGTAAAAACAACACCCCTTGATTTATCAAACATAATACAAATAAAAACCGTATACAAAAAATTGTGTAATTAAATTGTCTTTTAGATAGTGCAGATTTCATGAAAATACGCCCGATAGTTTTTGCGTGATTATCGTTTTTGTGTTCGCGTTAGACATTACTTTACAAATTAATGTCTAACGCGAACACTATGTTATAAAAATATAATTTCGAATATTCACATATCAAATTACGAAAAAAATAGTCTAGTTTATCATATATTTTTTTCAAACAAATAAGACTATTCATTTAGACGTGATGTTCAATTTGAAATCATTAAAAGTCGTCTATCTGCGCCTTAAGACGAGGTTGTAGTACTTTTTATCTTTCTTAAACCTCTGTAAATGTTGCGCAAAAAACCTTCTTTTTTTTTGGAAAATTGTACATTCGGTCAAGCGCTGTATGAAGACAGTTAAACGTGAATTATAATAATTCACTCGATAAAAAATAACATAATGACACTAAACCGCTATTTAAAACGTGTACCATGTAAAATTTATATGAAACGATAAGGCTTATTGCTTTTAGGGCACGTTGAGAATACATTTTATAATTTCGTTACTATTTTTAAAATATATTACAAAATCCAGCAGTTCAAACGCTCGAACCGCTCGGCCAGTGCCCACCAACACGCACTACAACACACACCGCACTAAAAGAGGGCCTTAAGAGGGCGCACACGGGTCCACTAGCGCCACTTCTTTAAAAAAGTATTATCTCGTGACTCAGAAGGAATTTTGAATAACGGCTCAATAAGCGACCTCGGTAAGTGTGTCTAGAATTTTCTAATACCTTTTATAAACTTTCATATTGAGACACGAAGCAACAAAATACGATCTTAATGAATGTGGCCGATTTTGTTTAGTTCGGATTTTCTTGCTTCGTGTCTCAATATGAAAGTTTATAAAAGGTATTAGAAAAATCTTGACATACTTACCGAGGTCGCTTATAGAGCCGTTTTTCAAAATTCCTTCTCAGTCACGAGATAATATTTTTTTAAAAGAATGGTGCTAATGGACCCGTGTAAGCGCTCTTAATATGAGAACGATGTCAACTTCTCCTACCCAATTCAAATTCACGCTAAATGGATAACTAGACTTCATTCCCCTTCACAATCCGTCGATCACTTAATATAACTAATTGTCGAAGACTGATGATAGCAAGCTAATGTACTTCAAGTCAAAGGTGACGAGCTGATCTTTATATGAAAGTGCTAAGCAGTTATAAACTAGCCGTGCACAGTTGATTTATTAATATGGTTCATAGTTTTACACTCTTGAGCTATTCATATTATTGAACGTTTATTGGCGTTGGCAAAGTCTACTTGTCTTTTGAACTTTTATTTACTTCCTTTTTCTTTGTTAGATAGTACCTATTCTGAATAACTATTCAGTGCTAAATAAGTTGCTCCACTAATTTATATTAAAACTAGCCATCCTTAAAACAATTTCACAACATCTAACCGAATCGCAGAACAAGTTCAGAGCACAATGTGCGGATGCGGCCGCTTACTTACTTACTTACGTAAAACGAAAGTGAAGGTACTTAACTACAGGCCACCGGTCAATGGTTTCGAACACCATGCTTTGTGGCACTTTGCACTTATATTTATGTGCGTATGTATAGTCCGTTCCAAAATTATCGGATGATAATGTAAAGATATGGATCAGAAAACGTACCTGTGGATACCAATTTGTAATGCCACTTACAAATGAGTGCTTGGATTTAGTTATTTGAATACGTAAAACTCGAAATCTGACATTTGAGGTTAATTTTGCTAACCTCGTCTGTGATTTGTGAATTATAATTTAATAATGTTATTAAAACAATTATTGCTGGAAATAGTGGTGTGACATAAAGTTGAAACCTTCTAAACACAAGATGAATGTGTTACTTCCCTCTAGTGAGTGATTACGTAAGAAACCTGGAACAGGGTTTGCTTACATTTTTAACCGACTTCAAAAAAGGAGGAGGTTCGAAATTCGTTTTTTTTAGCTCATTTTTTTTTTCTAGGTGAACCGATTTGGATGGTTTTTTTTAATTGAAAGCTGGTGCTTAACATGTAGTCCCATATAAATTTGATTAAGTTCTGACCAGCAGTTTTTGAGTTATCCTTAATACTTATTTACTTAGTTTATATTGATGATGTGTTAATAATTTCCTGGCACTGTTATTTACATATCTAGTAGTGGTATACGAACTTGTGTAGGGTAGGTATCAGAACTAAAAGTGAAAAATAAAAACTTTTTTACAAAAAAACAACCGACTTCCAAGACTTGTAAAAAAGTTTTTCATCACATACTTTTGGAACAGATCATATGTTTGTTTTTATTTTAGGGTTTTATGATGGCCATTTCTCTATAAAAATAAGGCCTGAAAATCCGAAAAAAGATGCGTTACTTCCACAAAAGAGGGAGAGTATTTGCATGAAATTCTCGTCGCCAATCCCGCAATGTTTGAAGACTAAGGGGTCTTCAACCAGTGCGTCCTGCCCGTTATAACATACGGTGCCGAAACGTGGACAGTGACAGTTGGGCTGGTCCACAAATTTAAGATCGCTCAGCGCGCTATGAAGCAGGCTATGCTCGACGTTTCTTTGAAGGATAAAATCAGAAACGACGTACTCCGGAAAAGAACCAGAGTTACTGGCATAGCTTGCAGAGTAAGCAAGCTTAAGAGGCAGTGGGCTGGCCATGTTTGTCGAAGGACCGATGGCCGGTGGAGCAGACGAGTCCTGGAGTGGAGACCGCGTATCGGCAAGCGTAGTGTGGGACGCCCCCCAGCTAGATCGACCGACGACCTCAAACAGGTGGCTGGGATAGACTGGATACGTAAGGCGGAGAACAGGGTATTGTGGTGCAGCATGGGAGAGGCCGATTTCAAGCAGTGCACTGCGATAGGCTGAATTATTGATTTATTTGCATGAAATCTTTAGTAGGATAAATTAAGTAGGTATCTGATTATGGTGAGATACACTATCAGAGTCGTGCATTGTGACTGACTAATGAGGTTGATTGACTGACATACCAGTTTATGATAGTGAGCTGTAAAGTTCTTAGATCAACAAAATTTTACAGTTTTTTTTGCGAGATGCTATCTTTTACTTCAAAGTAGATACTCTTTTCCTCGCAGTTTATCGAAGCTAGGAGTGTTAACGAAAGTGAAGGTAACGGCCACCGGTCACAGGTTGAGAACACCTTGCTTTGTGGCACTTTGTACTTATACCTACCTACTTATCTACGTATGTATGTTAGTTTTAATGGCCATTTTATTAGGCTGGTGAGAGTTGGTAAGTGCTAGGTCATGTTTAATTCTCAGTCACTTCATGTATTTTACATTAATAATTACAGGCACAAATCTAGACTCCAGGTTGCTACTGAGAAATTCTAAATGGAAACACCTAATAACACTGCCCGACCCGAGAATCGAACCCAGGACCTCATGCTCAGCCGTAGCGCTTGCGACCACTAGATCAGCGAGGCAGTTCCTTATCTTCCATTCTTATAAATACGATAAAACATGATATTTGGAAGAGCTGCTGTTAGGAAAGCGTTCCATGATGTCGCTAAAACGAAAAAAGGGTATAGAATAGAGTAGAATACTCTTTATTAACACAGACCACAGACCATACACACACACACACACACACACACACACACACACACACACACATTTATTTGCCCTAAACATGGCTCATAGAAAAAACACGATCACAATAAGAACAATACACACTACGTAGACAGCACTCCAATTACGTAACACACTATCAACCACAATCTGAATCATTTTGAAGGATATTGCTAATCCATTGCTTCATATGTTCGAAAAATTTGTCTGCTCAGCAACGTAAATAACGCAATGAATGTTGTTGAACTATCAAGAAGAAAGCCATTCCTACTGTTAGTGTGGTGCGCAATTACCCCGCAGGTCTCATAGCTAGGTAACGTACGAAACGATCCTTTTAACGAACTTAAGGAAGCAGTTACAACGCTTACTGGGTTTGAAATTAACCTTTGAAGTAAACGATGCAAGTAAATGACCTGAGATGGACAGCAGGTCCGACATGGACAAGTAAAGCACATGACTGAAAGCTGTAGAAGGGTCCGGGGGAGGCCTACGCTGAAAAGCAAAACAAACTCATTATCGATGTCACATATATGTTCAAAATGATTATAGTAAAATTTGTATAAGTTTGTTAAATAAAGGCTATTTGAATTTGAATTGAAACGAACAACTATTTGGCAAAAAAACTTTCAAAACAGAAAGTGAAGCACATCACATAAATCAGTATCTCAAAAATTACATTAACATTTTCAATATATTATTGCAACCCAGCAATTGCTTAAAATAGAAGCGTCTAAACAAGTTTATCGACCGGTGTCCATACTCCTTTCGCTCGATCAATCAATGTGATACCATCATACATAATATATACATTTACATGTTCAATACATTATGTACCTGCAATAGCAAATGCCTTGTTTCCGAGACTGATCTTAGGTAACTCGATTTCACTGTTGTTTGGTCATAGGGTAGGTATAGTCATGTCGTCTGGGTTTGTTTAGAAGAATATTGTCTGGATAGTTTTGTTTTCCTACATAAAAATCTAAATTAGCAAACGAGGAACACTTGTCTGGACCGACTGGAAAACCAGAAGCTAGAATATTGGCCGGAACCATCTTTTATCGTTTATACATTTTGGAAATATCTCAAGCGTGGCTATTATTTTTCGAACCTATTAAAAATGTCAAGCAAGCTGACGTGTACTTGAACAAAAAATAACTGCCCGTACGCCCACACAATACCTAGCTTAAATACTTCATTTCATCGGCAATAAATACCACACTTATACTATCATCAAAACAAAGATTGTCGGCGGCAGAAATAAATATGGTGATATTATATTCCTTCCCCTCTTGAGGAGGCTCTGTAATTAGTACTTCGACCTATTCATCTTCGCTTACATACTGATCACACGTAGGATTTCACCAACAGGAATTGTCATTACCACCCAATCTTCATTAATGGCAAACAATTGCCATACGCCAATACAGCCAAATACCTTGGCATAACGCTTGACGCGAAACTGCGCTGGAAAGCGCACGTTAAAAAGAAAAGTAAACATGCGATTTAAAAACATGTATTGGTTGATTGGACGGGATTCCTGCCTATCGATACATATCAAAATTTTATTATACAAGCATATTCTTATGCCAATATGGACATATGGCATCCAACTGTGGGGCTGTACTAAACCAACCAACATCAAAATTATTCAAACATTCCAGAATAAAGTACTCAGGAGTATTGTTAATGCGCCCTGGTATATAAGAAATGAAGAACTCCATCGTGACCTAAAAATGGAACCAGTCACCAACATAATCCAAAAATTTGCTGAGGCCCATGAACACCGACTCCACCGACATGTGGATATCGAGGCAATTCAGCTGTTAGACCAAACAAATACAGTGCAGGGACTAAAACGAACAAAACCTTTTGAGTTAGTGTAGTGTAAAAAAGTGTAGAAATAATAGTGACAATGACACACATAATAACACATGAACAGAGTGTTTTTATCATTATGTAGCGGTATCAACATCGCCACATGCGAGCTACACGTCATACTGACGTCACGCAAATCCTGCATCGCGCAATCAGAGTTTACCGCGCGACTAGCATTTATACAACGTCCCGACATCCACCGTCGGGCAGTTGCCCACCAGACACAACACCCGCCTGGTCGGAGGATCCTCCCTTTTCCATAGGGTATGAGTGAGCTTTACACCCTGTTCCTCATACCTCTATTAAAGTGACCAGACTCTAAGAAAGTGGAACGGACTTGTAAAGTACAATTCCTTCTAGGACTGCAATGCTGCACAAAAGTATAATCTGTATGGCTCCTAAAATGTATAATAAAATTCCAAAGGACATTAAACAATTAAGTACACCTTTATTAAAGACAAAGTTGAAAAAGATGTTGACCATGAAATGTTACTATAGTATATCTGACTTCTTAAACGATAAATTTTGACATTTAAAATTTGTGATAATTTCATGGTACAATTTAATTATAATTTAATATTTTTGTAATTATAATGACTAGGTATTTGAAAACCTGTAAGATTTGTACGCCTTCTATGGTATAGCATATAGCACGTTCTTGTATTTAACACCATTGCATGCATCTATGTATTGTAATCTACTCATGTTAAACAAATAAATTGATCTTTATCTTTATCTTATCTTTATCTTTACAATCAACACTATTCCAAGTTTTAAAATAATTATCACGTAAAAAATTAAGTTAGATTAAAATTGCTTATTAGTCTTATAAGCTCGATTGTAATTAATTAATAAGAACCTGGTTCTTTTTAATAAGGAAAAAAAAAAACGTAGGATTTCCAGGTGTCTTTCTACAATCTAGAACAACGACAAGACAGCCTTCTTAAGATTACCTCAGACTCTCCACTACCTTGTTTGAGTACATTCTACGTAACCATCTACTATGTCAAACCTTATTTAAAGTATTTTCTTCCTCTAACTAAGCAAATACTCAGTTCTACATAACAATCTGTGAATGCTGTCTATTTCCTGAGATACGGCGTGAGACATATACAAACATAATTACTTCACATTTCATAAACCCATTCTCTTGGTACACCATAATGAGAACTAATAGCTCTAATTGGACCACCATAAGTGCGTCAGATTTCACTGGAGTTACGTAAAGAAATGGGCCATGGGAGCTGGGTATCCGTGATGGACTATATATAACATCACGCTTGTATTTCCCGAAGGGTTCAGCAGAACCAGTTATGTTTAAGTCCCATGTAATAGAAGGCGAGCCTATTGCCATCAATCGGGCACAGATTAAGGCAGAGATTGGCCTACATTAGTACATCCACATTTCGCCAGAAAATTAAATATAATTATGAGATTTGGTAATGGCAATATTTACTTTTGACTTGGTATTCATTGTAGCAGTGAAATGAGATATCAACACGACGTTATGACAGTGAAAACTGAAAATTTGGACATTGTAAGAAATATAAATTAGTAGGTAGGTATGAAGTATAATTAGTATATTTTGTAGGTGTAAAACCTTCACTTTAGGAAAGGCTACGACTGCTTCAATAACACCTAAGCAATAGCCTGTATACAGCACCATTCAAGAAATTAATTAGCACAGCCTCATTAATTGCTCTCAATCTTCAGTCCATTTTAGGAATCCTGACATTGAGTTAATTTCGCAATTAATAACCAAATGATTCTCTAGCCTATCACATTTCACTTCTAATAGTCCTCTCCTAAATAGGAGGATATGCCCTCAATCCCTACATGACGCAACTGGGTCAGAGATAACAAAAAGGTGTTAATATAAGTGCATACATTTATTATAAACAATAGCCCGCCCACATCACTGCTGGTCACCGTTGCGTCACAATGCGCAATGATAATAAAACCCATTGCATGTGACACCATAAAAATGGTTGATGTGTGAACAAGACTGTCCGCTATAAGGATATGACAAAATGTGATGCAATTATTTTTTGTTCCACTTTTCAGAGGTAGGTAGGTACTGTTACTGTTGTTGCGGGCAACACTATTCATTGGGATAATTCTTCCATTCATTCATACTAGTATGTCGGACACTTAAGTTCCTACGATCCTTAATTCCCATTCATCCTATTGATAAATGATAAAGATTTTCTTTCTGTAAGTAGGTTTGTACAAACACTTTCACACGTCAATCATATTTTTAAAACTAGATGAGGTTGGCGTTTCCTATCTGACTACTCTGAGAAGAAAGGCCGAAACAAACTCAGAGGTCACGGTCGCTTTTAAAGTCCAGACATAATCTTGGTCAGGCCATGTAGATTTGTGTCTGAAATGGTATTTTGGGAAAAACCACACAGATTGACCTGTCCAGTCAGTGCACGCATTTGTCAGTGCAGCTCAAATCAGAACTTAAGAGTCTTATTAACATAGGACTAAGTATGAATAACAATTTTTTGGCTTTAAATTAACTTACTTATAACAATTGCTTGAAGTTAACACACGTTTAACGTCATACATATATGCATTAACTATAGGCAAAGTTATTATGTAAGGAGATAAATTATTGATGCCTGTAGCGGTATCAACATCGCCACATGCGAGATACACGTCATACTGACGTCACGCAAATCCTGCATCGCGCAAGCAGAGTTTACCGCGCGACTAGCATATATACAACGTCCTGACATCAACCGTCGGGCAGTGGGCCACCAGACACAACACCCGTCTGGTCGGAGGATCCTCCCTTTTCTATAGAGTATGAGTGAACTTTACACCCTGTTCCTCATACCTCTATAATGCCTAACATCTGGAATGTTCTAGTATTTTCAATATCATAGATTGTCTGGTATGGTTATAGTGACTTGCTAAAAGAAAACAACTTGAGAATCAAAACCACTTCTTTATATTATATTATTATACATATTATAAATTAGAGTCGCTTTTCGTGTCTGTCTGTGTGATCGCGTTCTTCTTTTAAACAACGCAACGGATTTTGATGCAGTTTTCACCATCATTTAGAGAATTTATTCCAAAATGTTTATGTATATAATACATTAATATTAAACTGACATATAATAAAGAAATCTAGATGTTTTGTCAAGTCGTAGAAACCGTGTGAAACAGGGGTGGGTCGGTAGTTAAAAATAAAATAAGGAAACGTAACTTAATTTTTTTAGAATCGCCTAGTCACTGGACCAAAGTACGTAGTGTAGTGGGACAATATTTTGTATGGTCCAATATGCTGGGTAACCAAGATACAGGCTGTGCCTAGTTTGGGACCCGCTGTTAAATATATCTAATTTATTTTTCTGTTGATTAAAATCTCATGCATAATTGTATGATTGTGAACTATGTGTAAGTTCAATAAAAGAATCAAAAAAAAAAATGAACTGCAAGCTAAGTCCTTACTCATTATTTTGTATGTATTTGCAGACAGTAACATAAACGTACATTAGCAGTATTAGCATGGTCTTTACGACGTTTGTAGTTCTTCGCCTATTAACACCATTATGTAAGTACTAGTACCTACTACGCATTTACCTTTTAGAACAAACTCATTTAGTAACTCTAAACGTAATTTCACTTTTAAATTCCAAATGAAGTATTTATTTTTATATTGACATTTATTCACACGAGGTGTACGAACAACTGTTACATAAAAATGGTCATAATGACCCCTTTTCAAGTTTTCAGTTATTTCAATAACACCGTGTATTATTGCAGCAACTTTATGATACTATCATTATGGCTAGGTATTAAAATTTGCAAGTCAAATCGTCTTGATAGATATCCTATGAACCAATGATCGATAAACAACTCATTACCTAACAGTTTGAAGCTACCATTGATAAGCAACACATCCAAACAGAGTCACTATTATAATCTTAAGCGATATTATGATAGTTTTCCATATACAGTAGTACTAGCAAGGCCTTTATAACAGCCACATTAGCCCATACAAGACCGCCATAATTGTAACGTTTAGGTGCAGAATGCGTTGAACTCTTTTCTATACAGCCTTTGTTACGTTACGAGCGTCTTGTCCGTTACCGTTGTAGGGAAGTAATGTAGGTAGTGGAGCTTATGTGCAATTATGCGTAATATTATAAATGTTGATAAACATATAAATGACTTAGTCTTTTTTTTGCGAATGTGATATTTTCTCTTTACCATTTTTTTTACAGATTACGTGCCGTATCGTTCTTTTGCTCGATCAGTATTATTGCAGTTAATTTTGCTCTTTAAAAACATCATACTTTTGCCCTGATTGATAAAAAAATATTGAGCTTTCTAGATTTTTGTCAACGATAAATAATTTTTAATGATTTTACTAAAATGAATGTTGTATTTTGTGTATCTCCATAGAGTATGAGTTCTTGGCTCAGCATTGGGCTTTATGGGCCAAATAGAAATATACCGATACAAAATGTTTGCATTTCTACGCAATATCTCACTACAAAATGTGCCCCAGTTTATTAGCCGCTTACGTTGTAAAGTAGAAAATGATACATAATTAGTGGCAGATTGCTCTGAGATCGCACGCAGTGCAGGCATGGCAGAATCACATTTCCTTCTTACTTACACAACCTGTGAAGTATAAACTGGATTGCTACTTTAAAAAAAAAAAAATAACACCAGTGTGATTTCCCAGCAAATTTAGGCCACCCTTTCCGCTATCTACGTTCATCCCTAGTCTGCTAATAAAAAGTAAACAACTATTCTCCTTGACCGTAACATTGAAAAACGGTCAATTCATAATTTTTGACTATGTCAACTAGAAAAGAAAAAGTGAAATTAGAATATAAATTAACTATGAAAAAACAAGATGGAGTATATTAGGTACTTTTCACCGTATCTGAATACCAAAGTGACACTTATTAGCATACTATAAAATAAAACAAAGTTGTTTACTAAGAAACTATCAAAATACAATACATACATACTTGAAAGCCTACTTAAAAAGTAAGTATTAATGAGTCATGTCATGCGTGCGAGTGATTCGCTTAAAGTGCTGCCAAACGCATGGCGTGGCGCGCAAATACGTGGAAACTAGGTTGCGTGTACGCATCGTTTAGCGGTGGGAATCGTCGAATGTAGTATTTATTTATTTATTCAGGTATACACAACAACAATCACTAAAGGTCATTTTTTTTTTCTATGATTTTGATAATTCGGCGACGCTTGGTCCCGACGCCTTTGTCCAGCAGTGGACAGCTTTTAGTTGACATGATGATGATGAAGATGATTTCTGGAAACCTCAAGTCTCTGATGCGTTGCAACTTAAAAAAAAAAGCAACAACACCTAAATAAGTTCAAGATTTAGAAGCGTTATTTTCAGGGCTCTGTCTTTGCAAAACTGTTTCCTCTTTCCGTTTTTGATTGGTTTTCGTTTTTATGGAAGTAAAATGTTGATACCTGAATCTAGACTGGAACACAAGGCCGCAAACAAGATGGAGAGCAAATATTTTAGAAAGTGCTTTTCACCTTTTCTTCTTACTTTAAAAGCTTCATAAATACTCCACAATCTGTTAAAACCGTTAGTACACACACTTATAAGGCACTCGCGATCACGTGTCCACTTTTGTAACGTATGTACTACTCATAAGGAAGCAGGTGCACGTGATGTGTAATGAGGTCAGCAGAACTACTGCTAAGGGTCAATGTCGATGTATGGGCAAATTGCGCCATGCGTATTGTTGTAGGTAAACCATTGTTTGTATTTTATGGGTGTAAGGTTGTGAAGTCACGAGACATAAGAAGATATTGAAATATAATTTTGGAATTACCCAAAAAAAAACAATAATGACTTGACACTTCGGTCGACTTGTTGAAGTAAAATTACATTTTAAATGGGTTTTTTTGTTGCGTTATGATCATCGTTTGTAAAGCTTTTGTTTATTTAGGTAATTATGTAATTCCTCTTAGTGTACAAAAAGTACAATAAGACAAAACATATTCAGAATTATTTACTTAAAATCATCTCAATAAATAAATTAATTTTTAACAATACCTAGCTAAGATGGTGGAAGTATTTAAAACAGATCACATAAAGGCATGCAGAACCGAACATAATAAATATAGATCTATGCTTCCTTGAGTGTAGACAAAACTAAAGTGAACTCCTAGGCTGGAACTACAAATATTTTACCTTTTCAGTAAAAGCCTTTTACAATTACGAACCCACTATTCAAAACAGCTTACAATTTCCCTATTACATACAACATCTCGATTTGGGAAGACCACTCATACGTAACGTATACCTATCCACAAATGACTCACAAAGCCATATTTGTGTAGTACATGCTCTGTATAATATCAGCATATGATCAGCATGCAACGAATGTACTGTATGACCTAGATTCTGCATCTCACGCACTTTCCTCCTTTAAGAGAATTCAGCTTTTAATTCATTTCATGAAGCTTCGATTTTTTTTCAAGAGGATTTTTCCTTCCGTATTCCGGAATCCCTATCTGTACAGATACCACGTGGTTTTTGTCTGGACATTCTTGATATACCCCTCCAGCATTTTCAGAATCTTCACGTGAAATGTAAACATCATTTTTAGTAAGGTCTACAAAGAAAGAGTGATCGCCTCATCTTTTGGGCACACTCCTAGGCCGCACTCAAAAAGAAAAAAGAAAATTGGTTCACCTAGTAATCATAAATTTATCATACAATTTTATGTTAACTATTTTAGTATACATCAACCGGTAAGATAATAATTAGTGTGGTCTTCTCCTAATTGGGATACCAACCAGCCCAAATATTACCTCAAAACACCTCATTCAATGTTACTTATTTATTTTCATTACATAACAAATTGGATATACATTTAGTGAAATCTTAAAGCCATTACGCAAAAGGGGTAATAAAATTGTTTACTTTAGTGTCGTCAATTTGCATTCCAAAATCTTTCCAATCGGTATCGCCAACACAATCTGAATTCGACAATACTATAAGACATTTATTACAGAAAATCTTAAAAAAATCGATGTAAAGAATTAATCTTGACAAGAAAACTTGAAAAATTCATAAGAAGAAATAATTACATTGGCCAATTTGGCCATAAGATTGTACATAATACTTCGGTCTCTAAATATTCAATAAAGACTAATAGAACAGGTTTTGGAGAGGCTTGTGGGGAAACATGGGATAACTCGATAACTAAATTTATAGTCGACTTAGTGACGAAGGGACGCCCTAGAAGGACTTCACCAATAAAGTCTATAAAGAAAGGTTAGATGCGCAGTTCTCCAAGCGACGTGCGTGAATGACCACATGCATGGACGTAAACGAAGCAAAAGGAATATGTAAGGATTGTAACAGGTTCTGTAGTTTCCCCATGGGAAGAAGGCGTGAGTTTATGTATATACCTATATGAATGAAACAGTTGAATAGCTATTTTGACAAGACACAGGATAAAATGTTGTACAAATTAATCAAAACATTTGCAATGTAGACTTGCTTATCAATTACATCATGATAGACTTGAATCCTTGTACAGACAAGAATGCAAAAATAGTTATCATAGATGAAAACCAGTCAGTGACTGCAATGGCGGAAGAATCTCCCACTGTTCATATAAATGTTCTCTTTTAAACCGCATCTATAATACATATTATATCACCTACAACGAAACGAATTTTAGCAATGTATTCTCTCATCTCAACATTCAAAAAAGACGTGTAACCAATCAAAATTCTGTGGTTTGTTAGCCAAGCAAAGTTGATTAGTGAATGTGTATTATGTAAGTCTCGTGATTGTAGTATAAAAACTTAGATGAGACAAGTGTGGTTGTGTATGATGGAGTAGGTATATTAGCAAGTCTGTCTCAAATAATCTGTTGCAAGTCTTAGAGCTTGAAGGGACAAGACTACACTTTTGTCAACTTTGATAAAGGATTATTAATTTCCAGTAAACAATTAGGCAGAAATGATGATTCTATCGTTAACAACTTTGAGGTCCTTTCACATAAACTCACGCTTTCTTCCCATGGGGGTAGGCAGAAACTACAGAATGTCACCTACTACCATCCTTACATACTCCTTTTGCCTCGTTTAATTATTTTAACCTCGTATTTTTAATATGAACAGTGTCGTCAGTAAATAGTATTAAAGACATTATATAATTTCTTTAGAATTAGAGGCACGCTTAAACAAAATTTTACTTACTCATCTACTTTACGTATAATATAAGTTATCGTCTTATCTGTTTCTCCAATTAACAAAATTTTAAGCTATTTCATGACAGGATCCCTATTTTACAAATTTGCTTTTTTGTTCTTAATTTCATCTCGCCTTTGAGATTGTCGGCTGCTTAATCGGGCTATCCTATGGATGCCACCAGCCACGGCATAGGGCGTCGCTGAAGTAGGGTACCAAAGGGCAGGCTGAATCGGATCATACAAATCAACGTCATCGTCAAAAAATATAATATTGCGCTTGCCCTAGTTACACACAATCTATTCCTCAATCATCCAATCATAATATTAGGTCGGGGATTTATTTTTTCGTATTTTATAGGTATAAAGTTGTAGTAAAATCTTTTTTGCTGTACTGTCTGTATCTGCCTGGTTTTGATAACATTAAATAGATGACATAAAAAAAAAACAATAAAACGTAAAAACTTTTTCCCGCCATTTTTCAATTGTTTTTCTGTCCGCCAAAATGAGTGAATCCAACGAAGATAATATAATCGATAAATTTTGAAGTTTTATTACAAAAAAGGGAAAAATGTGACACAAGCCGCGATAAAAAATTGTCACGTTTATGGACTTAACGCAGTTTCAGTAAGAGTAGCACAAAGTTCGCTCAAGCGTTTTCAGTCCGGGAATTTTGATGTCAAAGATGCTACTTGCTCTGGTCGCCCTGTTACGGATAAAGTCGATGCCTATTTGAAAAAGTGGAGCAAGATTGGCATAATTGTAGTAACGGTATAGCTGAAGACTTTAGGGGTGGACCACAAAACAGTTTTGACCCATTCGAAAAAGTCTGGGTATACACAAATGCTCGATAGTTGAGTGCCACTTGAGCTCTTAATCTAGAATTTGTATATAAATTACGAAATAACTTTTTCCCCGACCTAATAATTTAAAATACTTAATATTCACTTACTACGTACAGAGTAGTATAAAAAACTACGCCACTATATGACTGGTCAAATCATAGCTCACCCATTCACAAAGAAGTAGACAATATTACTTTCACTGCAATCTCGAGATATTGAAAGTGGTCGGTTATTTATGACGGACAGGTTAGATGTAACTGAGGAAGAATATGCAAGAAACTACATGGTTAATTTAGTATATCAAAATTAAATGCTATTGCTCATCAAATTAATTATTTAACTCAACAAAATCACAAGGAAAAAAAATTGTTAAGTTGTTACCGATTTTGAGATATAATAACTTCATAAGAACTCATGAGTGCAAACTGAAATACGAAAAACTCATAGAAATAGGAAATAAAAATGTTGAGTCATTTATCACTTCATTTCCACAATTACGATCGAGTACCTCTCCAAATTTTCTTCTACGAACTCGAAATATGTGCCTACCAACATTATTTCCCAGTAAATAATTCACGGCATCTTCAATTTCCACTAAATTAGGCAAAACTAACAAGCCGATGCTTATAAACACTGTAATGACCGCAAAATGACACATCATTATGCTCAACAAAAACTTATAATGGTCTGTATTGCTATGGGCCAATGGCCAGTGGCACAATGCAGCTATTTCAGAAGTTTAATTCAAGCACTTTAAAGAAAATCGTTGTTAATTATAAAAAGTAATTATCAGTCTTAGCATTGGGCAAAAAGGCTGCCAAGCTAAAATGAGATTGGGCGAGTCAGTTCCACATGGTGGGTGCCTGGGGATGAACGGCGCCGTCGAGGCTGGCCCAAGGTGTGGCGAGACGACCAAGACGCGTATCGCAAGGGTAGGATCGAGGTGGCTCTGGAAAAGGATGCCTGGAAGGATTTGAGCGAGGCATTTACTTAGCACTGGGAAAAATACAAATAAATCAGTCTTTATCAACTTCTAAAAGAACTCTCTAGTCCAAACAAAGCATTTGATTTCTTTATCCTTCTTTTAAAAAACTTCACATACTCCTATACGTTGATGAATAAACTGGTCATATCTCTATATTATGGTTTTATTAATGCACACGTCCTTGACATTACAGCTTGCATTTTGGCTTGTTAGACACGATTTATGTATGGAATCAGGAGAAAATAAAAATCTCTCCGCTATCACCGACAATTTTACTTTACTGTATAATTATTATTTCTTTCTTTGTTACATTCTTTCATTTCTGGCGTATGTTATCAGTGGTTCTTCTTAACATGCCAGTAATATCTTGGAGTCTTGGTACAAGTGAGAGTCGTCAGGTGGGTCAGTTTTTATGTTCTGATACTTATCCCCGCTGATTTCATTTAACTGAACGCACACCGTGAATGTCCACCCACGTCTTGAGTTATGGGGTATGCAATTTATTTGTATTTAGTAAAGTAGCTTAAACTTGGATTTGCTATTCTGTATTTAAAATCAATACAAGTACATTTATGTTCATGTTAAAAAAGTTGCGCCATTTCAGGGAAGAGGTGTCTTAGCGTGAGTCCACCCTCTGCGGTATATTAGAGACTTCTAGTAATTTGCATCGTACCAAAACCAGGACCGTCCCCCCACATACTTATTGTCCATTAACTACCATTGGGATATTATTTAGAAGAAAAAAAACACTAAACAATTAACCTACTTTTGCATAAAAACCTTCACTTCTGCCTATACTCTACCAATGAGAATTACAGTTTACCATCGATCACTATCTCCCGCCGACCGCCTGTCACTTGCGTACTGCGGACATCATTCCGACTGCGCCCGCGCAAGATTGATCGTTCACCTATCACAGACTTGTTAAGTTCTAGAGAATAGATATATCGTTTGCATAAAAACTTTAATTTAGTTCACATCATAACCTGTATTTGAATTTTTTTTATAGATCATAATAATGATGCCTGCGAGGCAATATTGGCGTTTCGGGAAGAACCTTTTTTGACACCCAAGGGCGATGACTGTAACAAAACTAATTTCAATCATTACTGTCCAAGCTAAAGTATCGAATTAAAAGCTCACAGTCAGGTTTTACATCTAAGTATAGAAAGTCCCAGCCACGATTGTGTAGACGCATAATGTTTTACATTAATATTTGAATAATTGGCGAATGA
The DNA here is from genome assembly GCA_916610205.1 of Griposia aprilina. Classification (NCBI taxonomy): domain Eukaryota; kingdom Metazoa; phylum Arthropoda; class Insecta; order Lepidoptera; family Noctuidae; genus Griposia; species Griposia aprilina. Next base: position 22,591,517 of record OU744295.1, on the reverse strand, counting down.
TGACAAATCGATTAAGCAGGTTAGATTGGCGATTAATTGTTAGAAATGTAGGTTTGTTTATGGCATGTTTTAATGTTGAATTAAGTAGGATTAAGTTTTCAGATTATTATGTTTATTTAAACATGTTTAATTACCTATTAAATTTCTTTTCTTTGTATAGTCTTCTGTCTGATTCTTTTTTTGCTGAATTATCTTTATTTTATTATTTTTGCCTTGTATTTTAGATCGTCTAATTCCTGCGATTCCGGTAAAATGATGGTCAAAGTAGATGAACAGTGAATGTTATTCGCTACTTGCTTTATTTAATCAAAGTCAGAACACTGATCGCCCATCATAGAGGTTCTTAACCCAGAATTACATATCAGAAATAGACCATTATAAGCGATCATATCCATGTCTAATAGACTCCATGCACTATTTAGGAAGTGCATCGGCCATAACACTCAAGAATCACAATAGCCTTATGTGAACGCTTATCAGATTAGCGATTCCATACAATACCTGGGCAAACAGCCCACGTGATGAAAATTTACAATTCGTTACAATCTGTTCTGTTACGTCACTAATCTTAAGATCGCTTTCTCTTGTATATCCTGTGTATTCTAAGTTGGTTGGCAGTAAAATGGCAACGTAGGTACCTAAATAAAAGTGTGGGTGGAGGAGAAAACAAATTCCAGAATGCTGTGCGACAGTTGTTCGATTCTGACAGGGTTCAAGCAGAAACTGTCAAAATGGAACCATTATGGTGAGAATACGGATGCGGGACAGGAGACTGCTAAGTCTGTGTTGGTAGATTGATGGTGGGAATATGAATCTGCCAAGGATAAATGTTGATTTAAAAAATAGACCTGTGGACGAGGCTCATTGTCTGCCCATTGTTTAACATAGGCCTGACCGAAAATTGCAAGACGATACTAAAAACAAGTAGGACGCAGCATAAGCTCTTGTGAAAACCGATGTTCATCAACATATTTCGCAAACATTGTAGGTTGTTGTCATTGTAGTTGTTAGTCACTAGTCTTAAGTTTTTATATGATTAGAGATCCGTCCCCAGGCTAACAGAGAGAAAGAGATTTCATGTTATTTCTAGAACGTTTTAGAATACAGATGACCTAAGCAGTCTTTGCAAAAATTTCTCAAGACTTTTTGCAACCAAATAGAGGCGCCAACCAAAAATTTATTCAATTCACTAAATATGTAAATATATAAATGCAACAACATTATATAATTGCAGCGTTTCGTTACGTTCATTTTATTAGAATTCGGGCACTTAATTAGCATAAATTATTTCAATTTTATTCAGGCATTGTTGTCGCCAGCCAAATGCTTAGTTCCGTGTATATTTTATAGAGATTATGATCAAAATACCTATTGTTTTTGTTATGAACTAGTGCTCAACTTTCTGGTTAGAATTTTGCCAGACTTTCGATGACGATGACAGGTTGACTAAATGAAAGTCTTTTGTCTATCTTTCTGGTAATTAAACCGATAAAGGTTAACGATAAAAAAAAACTCAACTGGGGTTACTTCTTGTTTTCTTGAAACGTTATAGGTATAGACGTTTTTTTAGTTTAGAATTGGACAAGGTACAGTATGAATGCTACTCATGGCTTACGTGTTCTTGCGCTGTGCATAACGAAAGAAAAAAAACAAAAGAAGATAAATGTCTACTTATTGATTTAGTTCTTGCATAGATTGCCATGAAAACATCTATCTATCGATCTATATCTATCTATACTAATAATAAAGCTGAAGAGTTTGTTTGTTTTCTTATTTGTTTGTTTGTTTGAACACACCAATCTCTGGAAAGACAAACCGGATTAAAAAATAAAATGCATTTGATAGCCCATTGCTTGAGTAAGGCTATAGGCTATTTAACATCTCGCTAGGACATCTCCTTAGGAGCCGAGTAAAAAGAAAAAAGTCTGAAAGAATGCTAAGCGAAAACGAAGTACTTAGCGCTAAGAACGAAGATGCGAACGAAGCGCGTACGAAGTGCTATTAGTAGCGCGGGCAGGCAATACGATATCACAGGGTGGGTCGGAGGAACAAGAACTTTCACGCGGACGAAGTCGCGGGTAGAAGCTATCTAATATTACGCAATAAAAACTGCGTAGGCAAATAAAACTAGTTGATGTACCTAATAATGTACCTATAAAATTAGCGTAGATCATGACCTGCGTTTCCCACTCTGCTGAAAGCTAGCTTGCTTGCTTGGTACGTAAATTAATTTACAAAATTTACGTACCACGTCAGATGGTGATCGAAAACAATTGAACCTCAGTCCAAGATGGACTTTCTCCTTCCATCTTTGGCTGACCAATTCAATGCAAATTATTTCGAGACTTAATGTGATATGGGAGTAAACTTGCCTTTGTTTATGTGTGGAACAATGTTAAGTGCGTTTAAGAATAGTCTCTCTATTTACATAGTGTGAATACGTAATTAGTTACAAAACAAAAATAGCGAGATACGTATTCATTTTTTAAGTTCTAGTAATCTTCTATTGCGCACGTTTGCATTAGTGACTTAAGAGCGCTTACACGGGTCCACTAGCGCCACTCCTTTAAAAAAATATTATCTCGTAAATTCGATCTAAACAAAAGCGGCCACATTCATTTAGATCGTATTTTGTTGCTTCGTGTCTCATTATGAAAGTTTATAAAAGGTATTAGAAAATTCTAGACACACTTACCGAGGTCGCTTATTGCGCCGTTATTCAAAATTCCTTCTGAGTCACGAGTTATTTCTTTTTTAAAGGAGTGGCGCTAGTGGACCCGTGTGCGCCCTCTTAATACACGGACTCAGTCAATCTGCCTCTCTTTTCCCAACTACTCAGGTTCGGCTTCTATTCTTACCTAATGCAACTGAGTGTAATTTACACGGATTGACTGGCTATCTGACCTCCACAACCCAGTTACTGGGTAACATGATACCTCTTGATAAGACTGATTGTCAGACTTTTGCTCTTCTGACTGTAACGTGTCATGTCAAAAAATCTATGAATGACAGCCGGGACCAACGGCTTATTAACGTGTTTTCCGAAGCACGGAGGGGACTCGATGTATAATGGATGGTCACCCATCCACAAACCGACCATGGCAAGAGAAGCTTGAGCTTTAAGCCACGAGCCCCTCTCTCCCTCCACTTCATACACGGCGTTCAAGCATCATATTATTATTTACTCTGATTGGTAATCTTGATGTTAAACGTCGTGTCATCGAATTGATATTATAAAAAATAAGAATACGACTGAATTCCACACTATGCTCATAAGCATGGGTTATGCCGTGTACAAAATACTAGCCAGTTAGCAAATTTAAGCAACGCAACGCGTGGATGCTGTTTTAATGTAGCAAGCAAATTCCTATACCTAAACCAGGACATTACACCATACGCTGGTCACGGCCCGGGGGAGCTCGCATAGGGAATCAGCGTTGCTGGCGACAGCTGCACTCTCAGGTAGGCCGACACCATCCGGGGATCGTGGATGACGCACAAGTTCCCATGATCACCGGTCCAAGTGTGTGAAGGGAACACCGGGGTGGTTTTTAGGCGGCAAGAGTCAGAGAAACCCCTCCGCCCGCCCCAAGGCGGAGGCCATGATTTTCCACCAGGGAATAAAAAAAAACAGGACAGCGGTCAATTATTACCTAAGACAGGGTTTGGAGGTGGTCAATCAATCAGCCTTATGAAATGATAGCAGTCTTGTGGTTATTTATAACGTTTTACCTGCAATTTAAACCATAGAACCGGTTGTAACTGGTTATGTGTCTACTATTATTTGAATGATAATCATGTACGATAACTCGAGTTTCATAAGTCGATTTCGCATTGCAGAAATAGTTAGTTATGGTTAATGCAAATGTTATAAGTTGAAATACTTATGCTTACTTACACATAGGGTATCCTAGGTCAACGTGGCCATCAAAGTATTGTACCTAGCTGTTAAATGATAAATGATAAATGATTTTATTTCTGTAAGTAGGTTTGTACAAACACTTTTACACGTCAATCATATTTTTAAACTAGATGAGGTCGGCGTTTCCTATCTGACTACTCTGAGAAGAAAGGCTGAAACAAACTCAGAGGTCACAGTCTCTTTTAAAGTCCAGACATAATCTTGGTCAGATCATGTGAAGATTGGTATCTGAAATGGTCTTTTGAGGAAAGAACCACACAGATTGAGTGGACCTGTCCAGTCAGTGCACGCATTTGTCAGTAATCGTGCAGCTCAACTCAGGAAGTCAGGACTTAAGGAGCTCAACGATTCGACGAATAATACCAAAGAAAGGACATTTGGGTAGGCCACATAAATTACTCAATCTGCCAGATCATGATTAAAATTAACTGCGAAAAAAAAGCAATGACCCACATAATCCTCACATTCACAATAATTAAAATAACATAATACTTTACAAGTAAATACTCATGTCATTGTGTATATAAAGTTCAACAATGTCAATGTGTATAATATAATATTAGGTCTTTACCTATGAAATTGCCGTTCTGCAGTACTGGCCATTTCAAATCAAAATAATTTTTGTTTGGCTAAGAATTCTAATTTCAAATTAATTTTATTTTAAAAACATGGATTTTTTTTTCTAAAAGTAGTCATTTCTTTATTGATTAGTGTTACATTTTCATCGCATTTCAATCTTTTTCGTCATCATGGATACGTTAAAAATTCGAGTAATTATGGAATATGAGTACCGTCGTGGCAGCAACGCGGCAAAAGCGGCACGCAACATCAACGACGTTTACGGAGCTAACACTACAAACCAACGCACCACCTGTTATTGGTTTGCTCGCTTCCGTTCTGGAAATTTCGACCTGAAAAATGAACCTCGCGGTCGTCCGAAGACTTTGGTCGACAATGACGAATTAAAGGCGATTGTGGAAGCTGATGATACACAATCTACGGCTGAATTAGCAGCAGCTTTCGACGTTAGCGTCAAAACAATATTGGTCCATTTGCGTCAAATTGGCAAGGTAAAAAAGCTTGACAAATGGGTGCCCCACGAACTCAATGATCGCCAGCGCCAAGTACGCGTCGAGACGTGCCTTGCACTGCTCAACAGACACACAAATGAAGGAATTTTGAACCGCATTGTTACCTGCGATGAAAAATGGATTCTGTTTGATAACCGTAAGCGCTCAGCAAGTTGGTTGGATCCTGGTTCAGCACCTAAACAATGCCCTAAACGAAAACTTACCCCTAGAAAAGTGATGGTCACTGTTTGGTGGTCTAGCGCCGGTGTGATTCATCACAGCTTCTTACCAAACGGGGTGAGCATTACTGCAGATGTGTACTGTGAAGAACTGAACACAATGATGGAGAAGCTGGCGCATCTCCAACCAGCATTGGTCAATCGCTCGTCTCCGCTGCTCCTGCACGACAACGCGCGACCTCATACTGCACAGCAGACGGTCTCCAAGTTGCAAGAACTGGGGTTGGAAGCTCTCCGTCATCCGCCCTACTCACCAGACCTTGCGCCTACAGACTACTACTTTTTCCAGAATTTGGATAACTTCTTGGCGGGAAAAAAATTTAATACCCGAGAGGCAGTACAAAATGCCTTTGAAGAATTTGTTGCCTCCCGTCCAGCTGATTTCTTTAAGAAGGGCATCAATAAACTGCCACTGCGATGGCAAAGATGCATTGATTGCATGGGTGATTACTTCGATTAATACAAATAAAAAATTCATGAAAAAAAATCGTTTAAATTTTTTCATACAAAACGGCAATTTCATAGGTATAGACCTATTATATAATTAAGTTTGGCTGGGTAGATAACCTTAATCTTAACAGCTAAACAGCTTCTTGCTGGCTTATGCAGGAACCTTTATTTCAAATTATACTCGGGATTAGGGCAATTCCTCGCCCCTAGTATAATTTGAAATAAAGGTAGCTACACAAGCCTAAAGTTTTTGCCAGGGCGAAGAGTATCTATTATGGTTTCTCGACCGAGTAAAAAGGAAGCGGTTACCATTATCCATATCCAATGGGCCATTCACCAGTATCGTCAAATACACAAATAAACAAAAGTTGGCAAGTACCAAGCATCCTTGTTGACCACAATCTTTCACTCATCTGTTTCCGAACCGTGGTCAATAAGGCATTCATCCGTTACGGTCAATTGATTCTACGATTTCTTTAATTTACATAGCATAGCAAATATTTGTTTTATTTTATTAAAACACGATTTAACTCAGGTTCATTGTCTCAATCATTGGCGTGGTAAATGAACAATGTAGCTATGATTATTTTTTTATTCTTTTATGTATTGACCATTGTTGCTAATTGATTACATAAAATTGGTATCGGCTCATTTGAAGCGAATAAACGTGCTTTTTTTTCCTTCTTTCGTTTTATAGAGAGAATACCTGCATGCGTTGAAATACAGAACTCCGAAATTGAGCATTATCAGCACGATCAGTATGACTTTAATCATATCTTGTTATGTGCAAAGTGACATTAATTAGTTCATTTTTGACATCGCGCCGTAGAAATCCTTCTACAATCTGTCATTTTGCTTTTCGTTGCTTCCGTTCGTTCGGTGATCATTCATGACAAGTGACAAATACAGAGGATGTTTTGTATTTTGGGCTGATTTCAGCATACTGACTAGAGCTAGGCTGAGTTCAGATTGACTTATAGTTTCATTAACGGACAAACTATAAGATTTTTACAAAAAAAATAAAAACCCAATCGCAGTTTTGCCCTACCTTTAAAATGTAACTCAAGACCTTGACACTACAAAACCAATACGGCATTACACTTTTAAGTCACGAAGTAAAATTAAATGATAAAACCCGGATACATGCCGCAATCCGAGCTATATTCACCATATTGACAAGCATTACGCGTATATCATAATAAAGTATAAACGTGTGTATGTTTGTTGTTATACAATAGTCTCCAAAACCAGTATTACTACTATCTAAAGCAACTGGACGTTAGTCTTCGGTTACTCTGATATAATGATACGTTACACTGTGAGATTTTGTTATCCATTTTAATAAGAGTATTGTGTAATTTGGGCAGTCGGAAGTGACCTACCTGCCAACCGTCAACCTACGTTGGCGATCGCTAACGCTAAGTCATCTCTTCATTGTCACAATCAAAATTGCACTTTAGGGTTACGTCTTAAAAATTTAATGTAGGTATTTAATTTAAATCAAAGTATGTTTTTGTTTTTTTAGGGCTAGCCCGGGTTGACCGCGACTTTGTCAACGTATATTTGGTATTTCATAATTTTTTAATACAAAATAACCAGAATGAAAAGTGGCCATGTCCGTCTCCAAGTCGTTACGGGTCGTCAGAATCCCGAAACCCTGACAACCAGTCTTTCCAAGAGGTACTTATCGTGTTACCCAGTAACTGGGTTGTGGAGGTCAGAAAGGCAGTCGCTCCATGTAAAATACTGGTATTGGGCTGGATCTAGTTAGAATGGAAGCCAACTCCAACGTAGTAGTGAAAAGCTAGGCAATTTTTTATTGATTTATTTAAATGTATATTTTAATTGCGATAAAATAATATTTACACTGAGTTTTTGTTATTAATTAGTAGGTAGGTACTATATACATAGCAGCCTACTTACATCGAGTACCTAATTACATCAGGTAATAATTAATTAAATTATTATCGTGTTCGTGTTACATGACCATGACTAACTAAATGTCAGAAACGTATGAGAATGATGTCGGTATATAATAAACTAAAATCTTATGATGTCAAAAATAATTTTGACAGTTTTGACCATCACACATCACATTGACCATCCCATTTTTTTTACGATTTTCTTGACCGTGTGTCAAGTTGATGATGATCATATGGCCTGCCTTTTCTGTGAGCTTAATAACTTATCACGCCCGTAAGTCCCAAAGGATTAGGCAGAGGTTTAACAAAAAAAAAAATTGTTGCTAATTTCATTGTAGGTACCTACAACGCCTTGGGATTCTATTCTGTAATGTTGTGCATATAAACTTAAATAAATAAATCTATAGTACACCCACATTTCGCCAGTTATGTTTAAGTCCCATATTGTAACAGGGGTGAGCCTATTGCCATCAACCGGGCATAAATCCAGACTCCGGACTGCTACTGAGAAATTCCAGATGGCAAAACCCAATAATATTGTTTTCGACCCGGGAATCGCACCCAGGACTTCATGCTCAGCAGTAAAGTTTACGACCACTGGACCAACGAGGCGGTAACTTACTCTACATTTAATTGCTCTAAATTGTATTGGAAAAATAATGGACTTTTATTTTTACGTAAATAAATAACAATGCTTATCACATTAACCTTTGGCTTCAGAAACGGTATTACAATAACTTGTTGCAAGATGGGAGAAAGTGATAAGAACAAAAAAACATTATTCAGGAGCTCAATCTTCGCATTGCTCGTAAAAAACGTCATTACTCACTTTTCGGTGAAATCACACCCAAAATATGAGACGAACCGAGTGAAGAACTTAATAAAACAAATTGATGAAATGGAGGTCGATGTTGATGACCATGGTAATTATTGTGTTCGAAAATTAAAACTTCTCAAAAAAATACAATACTTAAGTTTTGAATCTCGCAATTTCAGAATCTGTTAATTAACAAAATGGCATTAAGTAACCGATTTTTTTTTTGTGCTTACCTAAACAAGATCCTACAGATGGATACGACCAGATCATTCGCAGCCTCTCATGCGTTAATTGTGTAACCACTCGAGATTCAGAACACCCGAGGTTGCACGGAGAAAGTGCATGGTGCATTCGGATTAACAAGTCGAGCGAAATTATTCGCTAATTCCGCGAAAATGGCCGCTCTGACGCAACACGAGATGGCTCGCATTATAGCCAGTTTCGAAATTTTTATCTAACCCTCGAAAGTGCGAAATGGTATTTCGAGCCGTAATTTCTAATTCTTCATTGGTTTTAAGGTTGTTACGTTCACGTATCTCGGTCAGCGGGTTGCGAAATCAAGAGTGATTCATTTTGTGAGGTGCTAAGTGTGTAACTTAATATGTCGAAAAAAAGGACTTAATTCCAGTTTATTATAAACTTGCACGTCAATTACGTCACATGCGTGTCATAAAGTCGTCCGCTGACATCGGTACTTTCGATTTTATCAAAAACGACTTTCGATAGGGACCTATTACAGCTCTTTAAGGCGTCAAAACATGTTTTTGTTTCGCATTAATATATTTTTTGTTGAACCGCATATGGTTTTACGATTGTAGCACCAAGATGTACCAGTTGCGGTACCTCGAAATGGGAAAGTTCGGACATTAAATCAAGGAGACGTTCGTACAAAATAGATTGTTCTTTTATTTACAGAAACTTATAACAACAAATATAATACATAATAACATCTACGATGCGATCACATGATTTACATTAAATGAGATGAGATGACTAACAATTTGGTCGTTTAGTGGGGGTGGCCGTATGTGTCGGAGGGGATTCCGTAGGATCCTGAGGGAACTCCGATGGTGGTGTAGTGGGAGTTACCGCCGGAAGAGTAGCCACCGCCGGAAGAGTAGCCACCGCCGGATGAGTAGCCTCCGTGTCCACCGGAATAGTAGCTGCCGTGACCGCTGGCATACGCCTCCTGAGCCTGGTGGTACTGAGCGACCTGGATGGCCTGCTGGACGTGGTCGAGTTCAATGCCAACGACCTTCTGTTCAGGGACACCGTACACGGGAGCAGGGGGACCGTAGTGAGATGAGATGTGGCCATGTCCGTGACCGCCGAAGCTGGAGCCTTGGTTCTTGATCTCCTCGGTCAAGAGGATGTTCTTGATTTTGTGGAGGAGATGAGGGTCTACGAAGTAGCCCTCGCTTTCGGAATGTCCGATGGGCACGGACTCGTAGTGACCGCCGCCGCTGAGGCTGCCCAGCGAGATAGATGATGAGTGGGATGATGGGGCAGAGTAGCTGTAGCCCACGGGAGGCTCGGCGACGGCGCAACCCAAGAGGGCGAGGGCGACCTGTCAACAAACATTAAGTTAAGATACCGATTCCCAAACTTTCATAAACCTGTGGAGATAAATTTTAATGCAATTTTTTGGCTAACTGCATAGTCGAGACGTATGCATAAGTAATTGGTTCAGTAACCAACTCATCACCAATTAATCAGCCCACAATTATAACGTGTAGCTTCGAAGCTATCACTCCTAAAGCCGGAATCACACGCCTCTCCACAAAATAAGTGTCCCATTTTCCCAAAACTGGTACGGAACACTTAGATATGAAGATCAAATCCTTGGCAAATCTCGGAGACATCCGAAAGCACATCCAGAAAGCACCGATTTTTACGAAACTTAAGTCCACTTCACATGGTGTGCATAGTGCACCTCACACGACACAACACATTCACTGCACTCCAACTTACGATGTATTTGGCCATGTCTAGTTTGGTTGAACGCTGGCTGATGTGTGATGCCTTGTGGTCGGAACGATCCGTTTATATAGCGGAGATCAGACCGTCTACTTTTACTTTGCTAGAGAGGCTATCGAGGACGAATTCGGGTTGCAAATGAACTATTTTTTAATTTTGGTTTTAGTGGGTGAGGCTTTGGACTTTTGGCGATACAGCTGAAATGGGTAACGGGTTAAGTGCTCCAATTATCTTACCATAAGAAATTTTGCGAAGTTTCAATACATTTCTGTAATGATCTTTAATTAACTTAATACGTTAAAGGTTAAAACACAAAAGTTAATTATGTTTGTGTACTTTCACTGCCTTTATTACTAGAATAAAATGATACATTGTTATCGATAGTCGCCGTTGGTTTTCTAAACATTTTAATGACTAAAACGCATTATAATAAATCAGTAATTCAGATAATCAAAATAGCTAGACAAAAACCAACAGACACTCACTTCAAAACGATATTATTAATATTTTTATGCACATTGGTATAAGATTTTAAATTATTGACTTCTGCATCCGTTTATTAATTAGAAATTGTAATTATGATTTATTTAGATTGTCACCTTTTCATTAATATATTTTCTTATTAGATACACGAGTAACAGTTGGTATTTCAATTATTTATTTATGTAAATGAGATGCATTTTCGAAATGCATACATTTCATTATTTTAACACTGAAGCAATCGTCTCAATTCTATTTTTTATGGCCTCATAGCTGTAATAATAATTGTGAAGGTCCTGTTTTAAACTAGACAAATACTCAAAAAAAATTACTTTTTGGTAACCTCCATACTGTAGATCAATATTATAATACGCAATACAAAGGTACGAGTAAGGTTCTGCAACCTGAAGTACTCTACGAAATCGCATAACTAACCTACATCCAGGGAGCCAGGATGGTGGTGATTGCTCGTTGCTTCCTTGTTTGAAAACAGACCTTCAACCGGCAATAGGGCAGTTAGTGACCGATATTTCAGTAAAGAAACCGCTGGCAATCAAACAATGATACCTAACAGGACAATTCCTTTAATGAAGCGTAATCTCACGGCTAAACGGGACCTAGGAGTAAATTGCGGGAGGCCTTGGAAGGCTTCCTCATAAATTGGCGAGAAGGAACAACATCAAGGCAAATGGAAGAAACTAGGGGAGACCATTTCAGAAGTGAGACAGTTCATGTTACTAAAAGAAGTCTTAATAGTTCTATATAGGATCCATTTGCGTCTAGTATATAGTGTTTTTAAAGAACAAGTAGCGCATTTCCAAAAGCTACAATCGATGTTTCTAAGCTGTCAAATGTTTTCTTAACTTACTTCTTCATAAACATGAATGCATGTACGCGTATGTAAAAGCCAATTACACTTAAAACTACATAATCTTAACTCGCCATAATCATTAAGCATAATAAATAATGAAGAGCGTTCAAACTAAAATGATATTTGCATAATGGTGTAGCATTTTCGTAGGTAATTACATACATACGGATAAACGATTTGTTAATGTTGTTTAACCGTGTCAAGGAGTTAACTGTGCGTTTTAAACTTGTCATTAGTAACCTCTAGTTTGGATTTTCTAATTAGTTTTTTTATAAAAAAAATGGAATGGAGGGTGTTGTTGTGCAAGACCTGCATCACTTATTGATGGACTGTGTTCGATATGAGTCTGATAGATATGATCTGTTTGGGTTCTTGAGGTTGAACCGACTTAATTTATGCACATTCCATATTATTCTGTCTCAACCATAATTATAGTGATGATACGAAGAGTCTGTTCAGATTCATGGCCCAAATTTCATCCGATTATAAAATTATAAAAGTCCCTTATGAAATAAAGAGTAAAAATATTTAAAAAAAAACATTGCCTGGATGGTTGCTAAGTAGAGCCGCCTTCGTCAATTTGATTCCTGATGACAAAAGGCTGTCTTTCATAGCAGATAACTATTATTGTGATGGCAATGGTGCAGTGACTGAGGAAATTGGCTTTTGCTGTGTAGGAATAAGATTCGTTTTCCGATTTAAAGAGTTTTTTTTTATTTATTAAACCGACAAAGTGCGTATTGGCAAGTGTGAAATTTTTGTCTGTGTCCATCCATGACAAAAGAAAAATCCTAAGTCAAAAATATAAAGTACTTAGGTATTGCACAATTCACTGACGTTCATTCTTTCCTCGTTGAGAAATCAGCCTTCGTTCTTTCTCGAAGTTCACTCGTTCTCATCGACATTATTGTAATTTAGTATGTAGCTGTAACTATGCAGCTTGTAATCTGTCAATAGCTAATTTGCAAGGTGATTACCACCCGCTGCTAAGCAATATTTGAACCGGCATAGATCATATTATATTATAGACACGGATTTCCAATTTCTCCTTTATGTGATTGTGTTATTATATTTCATATAGTTTCCGGAAAAAAATACTTCTGTTTTGTGCATAATTCGATAGTGACAAGAGGATAGAAATCATTTAGCAATAACAACGAATTAAAAGATCACTAAATAATTAATGACGATTTTTTTCTTTAAGGGTTTATTGCAGTTCATCAATTGACTAAACACTGGTGTCCAGTTTCTTCAAGATGATTTGTGAAAGAAAAAAATGAATTTTGTGACTCAATTACCTAACTGGCAAACGCATTGAGCAAATGACCGGTCATGAGTTCGAAACCGAGCCGTTCCACTTTTTGATGTTTCCGGTACGTACCGCATATGTTAGTCTACTCGGAAGGGTTTTTATAGAAGTATGAAGTGTTTGAAATATTGGTGATCTAAACAGAGAAAGCAAGTTTTCTGACGTCGTATCTTATGTACCGGCTATTCGCCATGATGGTGCGTTTTTTTCAGTCAATTTTGTGACGTAATGCATTATTGAGCACATGAGTGTACCTAGTTTACCTACTTGTTTTCAGAGATCAAAACATCACTATTAATCAAGTGTATTGTAGAAAAAAACATGTTTTTTTTTAGTTTAACTACTTTTTTCTTTCAAAATTTAGAGAACTTGCCTGCAGAACTGTTTCAATAATTAAGTATGCGCAATTAAGTACCTATGTTGTGTGTGGATTTCATCAATCAAAGTCATTGCCAAATGGTGTTGGTGATTGAAATAAAATAATTACACCGGTTACTATGTAAATAAAAAAATAGTTTTTGCAATCAGAGATTTATTGATCAAGTTCAGCTTAAGTGTAAATTTAATGAGCGTGAATGATCCATCTCACAAACACACATTAGGTATAAAATTCTCAAGAACAGGCTCCTAGGAATTGAAATAGCGAAGTTTTTCTTTTATCTTTTAATAGTTACCTAAGTTGTTTTCAGAATTGAATTATCAACTACCGACTAGCTCCTGCTTTACAACAACATCGAGATTTTTATATTAGGTATTATGCTAGTTTAATTTGAATGTATTATACTGTGGCGGCATCTACAACGCCACGTGTGAACTACGCAACATACTGACGTCACGCAAAATCCTGAATCGTGCAAGCAGAGTTTATCGCGCACCTAGCATATATAACGTTCCGTCATCAAACGTCGAGCAGTTGCCCACCAGACACTATACCCGTCTGGTCGGAGGATCCTCCCTTTTGTATGGAGGACGAGTGAACTTTACACTCTGTTCCTCATACCTATAAATTCTCTAATTGATGGTGAAAACCATATCAAAATACGTCGCGAAGTTTAGAAGAATAACGCAACGTCATACAGACATACACAAAAAGCCACTTTCAATTACAATATACTAGCTTTTGCCCGCGGCTTCGCCCACGTGGATGTCGAAAATTATCCCACGGGAACGTACTACCGGGATAAAAAAGTATCCTACGTATTAATCCAGGTTATAAACTATTTGTGTTCCGAATTCCATCCAAATCCGTTCAGTAGTTTTTGCGTGAAAGAGTAGGATATATAAATAATGTATAGAAACCAGAGCCTAAATAGGTCCCTACTTAGTTTACCTGCAGTGAATCTCTGCTTACAATGTTAGAATAACGAGCGTGAAGTGATGTAACTAATTAATGTCCTTTCTAAATGACATATAAACCGACGAGAAATAACATTTTATTAACATACCCGTAATTTTAAGACTTGTCTTAATGTTGTAATCATCAAATTAATTATACTTTTGAAGTAATGTAACTCTTTGAGTACGAAATGATACACATTTCTTCATCTGCTACTCGTACGTATTTTAAACACGTCTGATTATTTTAGCAACTTTGGAAACTGCTTGACAGATTATGATACGAATTTAGCAACACATACCTAGACTTTTCAATATAAGTGTCTAGCAGGTAACTATTACAGAATATAATAATATCTTTATACAGATTCCGGACCCAGGTTGGTCGGAGCAAAAAAAAACCTGCTCTGGTTTTAGGATATTCATAATGACACCGTCGTTATGAATCTCCTACTCCTAATCACCGTCATTCATAATGACATGAGCAGTGGTGGCCTAGTGGTAACGGCCCCGACTTACTTACTTATAGGTCGTGGGTCGATCCCAAGCAGGCGCTTTACTTTGTGTGAATTATTTCATCACCACTGCTCTCAAACCGGTGAAGGAAAACATCGTGAGGAAACCGGCATATCCTAGAACCAAAAATTCGAAGACATGATTGTGACATCCACCAACTCGCACTGGGCCCGCGTGGTGGATTATGGCCCAATCTCTCTCACAGAGAGGAGGCCTGTGTCCCAGCAGTAGAAAAATTATAGGCTGATTATGTTATGTTTTGTAATGACACCACCCTGGAGTGTAAATGTGGTGCTGTTCCACAAACGATAGGACACTAAATATCGAGTCCTGGAGTCCTGATGACTGCACGTTACAGGAACTGATGGATGCTACTGAAGGCGCCAAACTCGTAGCCAAATTCTGGGCCGACTTAATTATTTATATTGGTATCGACACGCCACGAAGAAGACCAATTAATAGTCGGCTTAATTTGTTAACTTATTATAATCCCTGAATCTATTTAAAAGGTTAAGTTAATTAAGCTTAACCACATACATCTAAGCTTTAACTAGAGGCAACCACAAAATACTCGTAATTTGAAAGAAATCAAGGATATGTTCAATGGTAAGTAAATTATAATCACCGTTTATAATGAACATCCTTCAATAAAAGTCAAGCGCAATGTCCCCAAGTTCACGGCACTGACCTTTGACAGACTGATGTTGAATAATGCGCGAGCGCAGTTTGATGTACCGTGGGTACCTACATACACACGCGAGCTGTTTAATTGCGATGGTGGAATTGATAATTACTTTGCGAATTTAGTAAAGATATCGTGATAAAGTCTATGAACGTAGGACTGAATGAAGTCTTTTAAAAGCAAACTAATTTAAAACAATTGATATTGAAAAAAAAAGTATACCTAAGAAATTATGCAACTTCTGTGTCACTGATTAAAAGTTCAGTTTTCTGAAAACCAAAAAGTAATTAGAAATTAAGTCTTCCCTTGATAACCAGGCCTATTTATTTGCGAATGACATACAGAGTTAGGTAAATTCAAAATCTAGACTTAAGGCTGCAATTTAAAGGTCAAAGAGGCCGCTTTAAGAATATCATTAAATAGCCAATATCAGACTAGACTGGATGTCGACCAAAGACCAAGGAAAATATTAGCCTATCTCCGCGACATACAATTTGCGCAAGCGCTGAAGTATAGCCATCAACATCCATTGTGTAAAACACCCGTAGACAAGGGAAAGGTGAATTGGTTTTCAAGAAATAACATTAACACATTGCAGAAAGACATTATCTTCAAGAAATCTAGTTACCACCAAGTAATAAAATAAGACGTAATGCAATCGTCAACATGGACAACATCTAGTATTAGATCTTCGTTTTTACGATAGACCTATATATTAAAGTCTACTAAATTGCTAACTAACAGTTTTATAACTCTCTTTTATGTCTCAATTAGGCAATCATTACAATAAAAATGATTGTAGATGTAATTAAAGTAATCTGTAGGTATTCTGTATTACAAAGTCGTGGTGACTTCACCGATCTTATTAGTGATATCCTTCAATATCTTGAACAACTGGAGCGCGTGGTAGAATCATAACACGTCTGTAGTGTCTGCCTACCTCATGGGGAAAAAGCATGTACCTATATATTATGTAATACGTCATTATCATCATCTCATCAAAAGTCCACTACTAAACACAAAACATACTACTTTTCAAAGTAATGTATTTTGTTTAATTAATAATCGATTAACATCAAACATTCGCTCAAATATTTATTCGAAAATAATAAAACTAGTGAGAGTTCACCAGCACCCACATACCGACGTAATAATTAACGTTTAAATGTTCCGCACCCATCCCATTCAAGATGTGCAACTGATGCGGCGCTCATCTCTCAATGGAGAAAGGAATCGAGATCCGGGCTAATATGCGCGTGCGTGCCCGTTGAGTAACGGCTTTTTTGACAAATGACGGACAGACGGGTTGAGACGTCAATCAAATGAAACGGGATGGAAAGCTAGTGCTTTTGTTAGCATCCTACTGAGATAAAAAGACCATTGTCTGAGAGAAGCCTATTGTCTTGTTGACTTCTTCAGATTAATAGCTACTATTATTACAATCATTTCATCTAGCTTTCCCATTCCATTCATTTAGTTAATCCCAGTTCATTGCAGAACGTCTCCCAGGTTGCTCCCCACAGCCGATTCTGCATTCAATCTGCGTCCGCCATCTTCTTCAGATAACATCCACGCTACATTTGGCGATTCACGATCTCAAGGATTCGACTGTTCTAACTTTCAACGGCCATTGGGGATTTGGGAGATTATGGGATATTTGGATCACCAAATTCTAATGTCATTATAAAAGTCCTAGAGCTGATTTGTATCGGTTAGAAAAGCGACGTATCGTTATAATTAATATCGTGTCGGTGCAACAATGGACACCCACCGACAAACTATCATGCATCGAAAACCACGCGACCTGCCCAATCTCAACCACTCACCAATCACTGTTATGTAAACCTTACAATAATTATGTACGTTCTTCATGCGAGATAAAATAATGGATATTATTTTAAACAACTTATTTTGTAGAGAGTTTTATTACCTGTGTTACGAGTAAGTATTTGCCAATAAAGATTCGTTTTCAAGAACTAACATATTTATAAAGACGGTGTATGTACAGTAACTCTTGACTGTGACCTAGCCCAGCGTAGTAAGGAGTTTCAATAGAATAAGAGACCAATGGCGTGCGGCCTACTGTACGATAATGACTCCAGCAGGCTTAGCACAAGCACCGTAGTGTCGGCGGAAGAATAGACAAAAATGACGTTTCGTGAAGACAGTATGACGGCATTAAAGTAGAAAGAGTCAACTTTTTACGAAATTCAGTATCTCGAAAATGGTGTGTCCTATCGCCAAAATAATGAAAATTTCGACCTCCTTTATGAAACACTTAAACCCCTAAAACTCAACATGTAGGTAATCATTTTTCACATTTTTCATACAAAAAGTGAAAAATTCCATTTTTATACTTTGTGGCGGTCGAATAAAAAGTTTGCTACTGTCTTTAGCATGGCGATTAAAAAATCAAATTGTTTTCACTACCATAGACAACTATCTTCTGCAAAAGTCTACATTAAAAAGGACCTAGACAACGATCGGTAGAAACGAAAGGCAAAATGACAGATTTTAGAAGGATTTTTACGGTGCGATGTCAAAAATGGAGAAACGAAATGTCACTTTGTATGGAAATAGCCGTGTATATTATTTGAAGAAATAGACAGCGTCATGCTAAGCCTGCAGCTAACAATTAGTACTCTAATTTATACGAGTATTTCTGCCTCTTTTTGCCCGTTGATCGTGGAGTGATGCAGAGACAAACAATCGTAGGTGTACTTTTAAATGTAAGTATCTTTTTGAACACGCAAGAGCCTTAAGGTTGGTATTTAGTTTTCTTTATAAAATAGAGCCGAATAAGTTGTGCAACTGCCGGTCTGAACTTCGTCACGGTTGTTACCTGATTGTGTTGTAAGCATAGATAGGCGCTAATATGAATGTAGTGAAGACGTGATATGATACACGTCTCCAGTCAAGAAAATGCCTCATGCCTATGTTAATGTGACCTTAGATTGACTTTGAGGTATTGTCGCACTTCAGAGAAACTTGGCAACTTCTGAGAACTACGGAGCATTGGTCATCACGCTTACGCACTGCCTCTTAGCAATATGCAAATGAATAGTGAACATTAATGATTAAAACAACTCCCATGATCTTTTATGAAGGTAGATAATGCCTCTAAACTGCATCTCAGTGCAGTTTCGGCCTTCGATAATCGACAAGTTTATTTCCAAACATACCTTGAAATATGACTTTGACTTTACCGAAAACGTAAAAAAGGAAGTAAAAGACGTAAATGTCTGATTTTGACCCAGTTTTCTCATTATATCACTCTCGCGTCACCGTTTTTGGGTAAACAGAGAATCACATAAGTGTGTTTCGTGTGGGGTGTGATGAGACCCACGTTTAAAATAATAATAAATATTGGTATTATGTAACCATCGTAATATGACCATTTTTGTAGCTGCAGTACTTAAAGTGATTTTTTCCGAATTTTGCATAGCTTTTTTTGTGACCATATTCCATGGGTCATTGGGTGTGTTTACTGATACAAATCACTCTTAAGTAGGTACATAAAAAACATCGATATGCGAAACAGCTTCCAGTTATGCTGCAGCGGCTACTACATCGTCACATGCGAGCTACGCGTCACAGTGAAGTCACGCAAAATCCTGCATCGCGGAGACAGAGTTTACCGCGCAACTAGCATATAATAAACAACGTGAACAACGTCCCGACATCAAACGTCGAGCAGTTGCCCACCAGACCCGACACCCGCCTGGTCGCAGGATCCTCCCTTTTCTATGGAGGATGAGTGAACTTTACACCCTATTCCTCATACCTCTATAATGCGCATCAATATTGGTTTCCGTTTGGCAATCGAAACTGCGTCCCGTGGCTCATTAGCCAATCGTACAGCTACTACGCCAATTCAAGTATCAAGTTTACCTTTATACTTTCTAAGGAACACGTCTAGCAAAAAAATATATATTTGTATCTTCAAGGTTTCCGCTGTTTGTCAGTCTTTTTGGACACATAATACTATTAATTAGAGTGACAATTTACACCCGCAAGGATGACTTTCTCTACCACAGAATCTTCGCAGCACCAAATCATAACGTGTCATTATAAAACAATAATTGCATCAATGCGAGCCAGCTCCAATTAATCCGTCCGTATAGATGATCGGTTACAATATTGCAATGCTTATGTATTAGCCAAGTCTAGATTTAGTCCGTGTGGTAACGAACCGGTCTAGCTAGGTCCTATGTACACTTGACACGGTGTTGCATGGGAAAAGTGACTTCTTATTTGTAACGATATGCTGCTTCTTTCATATGTACTGTGATTTCGTAAAGAGGTTTAGACTTGTGGAGCCAGTGCCGGCGTTAGGGTAAGGCACGGCTGGGTGACCGCCCAGGGTGTCAGAGGTGAAGGAGTGCCGAATGGGCTGTGACTAGGCGCCTCCTCACCTCTGGCGCCTGCAGAGTACCTTTGTTTTATTTCGTTTGGAGTTAAAAAACCAAAAAAAAAGTTGAAGTCGCTTGCTCTTGCATCCGACATTCTCTGAATTCTCAAACTTTTCTTCATAAGCCGACAAAGTAACTCCTATTTATTTTGAATGGACATAAGAAAACCGAGGCGGAGTGCTGAAATTTTTCGCCCCTCTTTACTCTCCAAGAGGTGAAAGCAGCGCTGCCAAATTTCGCTCAGGGCGCCTGTAATGTTAAAACTGGCACCGTGTGGAACAAAAGCCTCTTTTCATAAAGAGAAGGAACAATCACACATCGCGCTTCGTTACTTTGATTTTTACTTCTGACGTCCCAAGTTTTTTGCGCCAATATAATTCGGCGGTGTCCAAGAAATTTACATAAAACTCATCGCTAGTATTGTGTGTAACGTCTATAGTATGTAATCGTCGATTGTATGTCGTCCTGACTACCCGAGTTGTTAGAATCCTGAAAGTCTGGATGGGTATAACAATTTTCCTCTGCCTACCTCTGTAAATTGTGGTCATACTGATGGAGGTCAGATTGGGATGACATTATTTCCGTACCTCATCGTTGTTATTTTTGAAATTTTATTTTATTAAAATTTCATAATGAATTTAACACTTTATAAAAAAAAAAATTAAGAGTACGTTTATTTGTATATGTTTCTTTTTCTATATATTTTTATTCAGCAGCATCTCGTTAGACCAGGAGACGACCACAATTACCTAATTGGGAAACGACTTGGCAGATGGCAAATTATGAATTATTCAGTTTCGCAACACCTACATACCTATTTGATGATCGATGACGCAGCGATAGATCACTATCTCCTTCACTAGGTGCAACTAATGATTGCATCAAATAACAATCCTCGTTATGTCATCTATTATTAATTTACGGGAATTTAAACCTTGTTTTGTTAAGGATAAGGTGGTAAGTAAGTTGGTGTTTGTAGGTGAGTTTTAATATTGCAGTAGAAAATTATTAATATTACACCTTTCAGTTGTGTTTATGGACTTTTAGTAATGTAAACCTTATGCTGTTTTAACTTAAGAAAACTTTTTTTAATTTAAGAAAAACACTGACATTACACTGAAATGACAAGCGAATAAAATTACCTATTGTTTTTACCAAATTACTTACATAATTAAATCGCACTACAAACTACCTACTGGTAAAAATCCTGTTGAAAGAGTTCGTCCAAGAAAGTCCCACATACTTACCCTATTTTGTTGTGATAAATATCCCCATTACTCATATTATTGAGCCTAGATTTTTCAACTTTGTTACTAAAGTCGGTAATCCCATCGATGTTGCAGGTCCACAGCCAGCAGTAACGACTTTTCAACAGGCCAACCGACCTGTTTGCTACCAATTAAATTACAAGAAATTAGTCATTAGCAGCAGGAAAAATAAAATAAATGATGCAACAGAAATTAAAACATAGGTGCACAATAAATTGCAGAGCATTCCTTTTTATAACGCAATGTTTCCATGTTAAAGGAAAATAAACTTTATGTCTCAACAAATAAGAACTATACAGAAGATACTATGTATTTGGTTCGTTTTAATTCTCAAGGCTAGTAATATTTGAAAGGTTTTATTTTGTTGTAGATTCAGATTTTATCTGTATTTGATTTAATGACAATTTGTATTATTTATTGTCTTAGTGTATTACAATGATTAAGTCTACTAATTTGTAGATATTTCTCAATGGAACATTACATATTAAAATATTCTTATTCGCACTCCAAAAAAATACTGTATAAAAAAATCAGTTTGATGCAGGTGCAACTTACAACTATATTAAAGAACACGATCCAAAAATAAATTCCCTGCATGAATAATTAATAAGCTTATTAAATACCAAGCAGTTAAAAATAAATTAATTGCCGATCACCGTTACAGCTCCAAAGTTTTAATTTCAGAATCAAATATTTTTCATCGAGCCATAAGACAATTAGTTAAAATTAAAAGCAAAAGATGACCCAAGATTTCAAATGAATAAACTATAATTTAACCTCAACTATACCTCATATTTTACATAAATATATTGATTAAGATTAACGTAACAATTCAATGTAAGGAAACCTTTCACTTACTTGTAAATGATAGTACACATTCAAGTATCGTTACATTAATATTTGTAACATTTTCAACCTTAACGTGACGTAATAACTATACTTTTAGTTCGATCGTCCATCAGTCTTAAATTGGCGGGTTATGTTTAGTGTAAAGTGACTAGGCTAAGTGCCTGAAATAATAATATTTCCTAATGTAATAAAGGACTAGGGTGACTAGAGTGACTGCCTGAAATAATAATATTTCCTTATGTAATAAAGGACTAGGGTGACTAGAGTGACTGCCTGAAATAATAATATTTCCTAATGTAAAAAGGACTAGGGTCACTAGAGTGACTGCCTGAAATAATAATATTTCCTAATGTAATAAAGGATTAGGGTGACTAGAGTGACTGCCTGAAATAATAATATTTCCTAATGTAATAAAAGACTAGGGTGACTAGAGTGACTGCCTGAAATATTAATATGTCCTAATATAATAAAGGTATTAAACGCGTTACGCATCTAAAAGTATAGTAAAGAAAAAAAACAGTGTCATGAAGTCATGGCATGTCGCGCCAAGTTTGATTAACCACCAGCATTGTTGAAGAACCGTAAAATAATTACGGTGATAACATTGCGCACGGCAACATATTAACAATAATATTAAAAGAAAATCAATTTGCCTCGCAATTTCCCAACTACGTTGGGGTCGGCTTCAAGTCTGACCGGGTGTAGCTAAGTACAAGTATTTTACATGGAGCGACTGCCTATCTGACCTCCACAACCCAGTTGCTGGGTAACACTATACCCTTGATTAGACTGGTTGTCAGACTTTTGGGCTTCTGACTACCCGTAGCGACTGTCAAAGATCTACGAATGACAGCTGGGAAGCGTAGGTTTGATTCACCTGTTATTATTTAAACAACATTTATCTAAGTTACTTGCGATCTTTACCCACCGTCATTAGACTTTGCTCATCCTCGATCGTCATCTGTCACCATTATTCACTAACTAAATGCACCCATGATAAGACAATTTGCTGACAGCTAACCGTTCAAAAAACCACCGTGATAGATCTTTGCGCCGGCGCCGACTTCGCCACATTATGCCACAGCCGGCGCCATCATCTTAGAGGACAGTCTCCATGAATATTTATATTGCAAAACAACATACATAATTTAATTATTTGAGGCTCATCTATAAAAAAAAAATCTTATCATCTAAGCATGCGGTTATTGCCACATTTGGACCACAAAAGATTTATTTTACGCAATGATGGACCTGATTAGAATATTTTTATTGTAATAATTATGTAATTCACACATTTTAACCATTTGGGCTTCATTTACGCAGTGGCTTACCGATTGGCGTCATGAATCGAATCGTTTTTTTTAATTCTTGCAAGGATAAAGTAGTTTTAGGGCCTAATTAACAGAGTGTTTTGAGCTCAGAAAAAATGCGTCCGCTCAATATGTGGAGCGCACCCACTTGACACCTGTGTCCCATTATTTAAAAAATGTAAAATATTACCACTCCCAGCATTATATTTTTTTGAAATCTGTATATTTGTGTACCAAAATAAGCATGAATTTGATCTGCATAATGATCTTGTATCTAGACCTAGCCGCAGAGTTCACCTGCTTCGTGTACCGAGACGAAATAATAAACTATTCTCTAATAATGTATTTTGTTTGGCGACCAAAGATAGACAGATAGATAGTTTTTTTAAAACTCTTAACTTTGGAACATTTAAACGTAAATTATTCAATTATCTCAAAAGTAAATGCTCGACTAATGATTTTATGAATGAAAAGTAAACATAAATATTAGGAATTATCTGTATTATTCTCTTCGCATTATCTCTTTGACTTAATTCAATCCTTTTGACATTTGTATTACTAACATTTGACTATTTTGCAATTTGAATTTTATCCTAATTCATTTAACTCAATGTGATATCTGAGAAGCTAACCAACACCCGAAAATGTATGTGTACGCCGGAAACGGCAGAATATTCTGAACTATAAAAATTATGTAACATCTCTATAACAACATTCTGACAAATAAATGGACTATTACTATCAAGTCTGCGGGTTTACATGTGATGATGTGACTTTTAATACCCTGCAGATGCACCACAAATGAGGCAACCATAAAAATAATACCAAAATCTTTTGGTTTCCTATAAAACAGGACAGTCTCTCTTTCAACTAAAACTGTTCTTACAATATAAAGTGCAGTACTTAACAGAATGTCAAAGTTGCACCGCATACTAACTTAACAGAATGTCAAAGTTGCACCGCATACTAACTTAACAGAATGTCAAAGTTGCACCGCATACTAACTTAACAGAATGTTAAAGTTGCACCGCATACTAACTTAACAGAATGTCAAAGTTGCACCGCATACTAACTTAGTTTAAAGCAGTGTAAAAGCGCGTTTGCGCTTACATTTTTATTATCTTATTAAATATATTTTATAGATGTTTTATTCCGAATTTCATTCATTCATCATTAAGTACAGGATAACGTGCTCTCCATAGCGTTTCGATCATCTAATTATCTATGTCAGTCACCCAACATAAGTCTGACCCTGCCAAGTACAGCTTAACCTCAGACGTTGAACGACCCACACTGTTACTATTAATCCATCTTTTATCTTTTGCCACACCTACAAAGGAGATTGTAGACTTCGCAACTAACACGTAAAATAATATCATAATTTAGTATCAAGCACATTCTCACATTATTTCATTTTAAAGCTTGAGCGGACCAGAGACTAGCCATAGCTATAAACTTTCACTGTCTATGACCACTCCTTACTTCTACTGTAGTCTAGTTAAATGGCCATAGAGTTTATATCATCCGTCGGTCAACACTGCTTAGTGGTGAGTCAGTGTTGCGAAAGTTAAGCGATGTGCCTGAATCGATAAATTGCCTTATTGGGTACTGAACCTAGAATGTTATCAATATATTTAAATCATGGTATACTCTTTGGCCCTGCAGTTGGACAAAACAGGCTAGTTATTTTATATTAGAATAAAATACTCTTTAATAAGTACACCATATGAATTACAGATATAAATGTAGACATTTTACATAAGGTACCACAATGCGCGACCTATGTCTCAGTGGATGGGATTACATATTATTTTATAGATATACCATACGAAATAGATTATTCTTGAACTACTAAAGTCCAAACAAGTATTTTTTTGAGCTATTCAATGGTTATGAAAACTTCTTGGCACCAGCCATTTTTTTTTTCTTTTTTTTACCTTTGTAGCCACTGGTCATTCATATTAAGATATAAGGCATTTGGTCAACTAGTTTAAACCAAACTAATTTATCACAGCACTACAGGCAACCGAGCTGCTCCATCCAATCACAATCATAGTGACGTCACACTGCCGGAACCTAGCAAGATACTGACCTATACAAGTCAGATCAGCTTACGCACCCGTCAGCTTACCTATTTCTCTACCAGTTTTTCCAATAACTTCCAAGTCAATGGAACACTTTCACTAATAATTTGAAATGTCCTGTTCCAGCATGGACCATTTACATGGCTATTAAAGTTGATGGCCTAATGTGTGTCAGCGCTGGTCAGTTATTGTGAATCATTATTACATAAGACAGGTTCCTACTAGTGGTGTACTTAGGTATCGATTTTGTTTTGAAAATACAATATCGAAAGGCAATTTCACTGCTGAACCCTTAATACTAATCAAATTAGAGAGGCTCTGTAAAGTGGGGTGCTGCATATATCGAGACATTAAACAGCTGTCCTGTTTGATATACGAATTTGTTGGTATATTGGCGGGTGCGAGCTGACATATGGCAAATAATATAATTTAATGTTTTGTGTTTCGTAACGTTAATTACTTTGCATACTATTGTATAGAATCCAGTTTTTCTAACTAAACAGACAGCTGTGCTACTGGGGAGTTTGATGTGCCACATATTCTTTCCATCTAAAGCCAAAAATCCAGAAAGAACCAGAAGCCAGAAGTGGTGAAAGTCTGGGGTTTATGGGGGGACTGTCTTATGTAATTATGATGTTCGAAAAGTGCTGATTGTCAGCCTAGTTTGAATAATTGCATTTTGATTTTGACGATGCTCAAGTTCATCTTCAAGGTTGACAGCGCATACCACCTCAGGTATTGTGGGTGTCTATAGACAGAAGCAAGATTTTTCCGAGAAGGGGAGATGATGCGTTTAAAAAGTTGCTCACCCGGAATACCCATGTTCCTTTAAGTCAGTGAAAAGAATAGAGTTGCCGACATACGAGTGGTTCGAAGAGTTAGTTTTGGCGCAGCTTGGAAGAACCCTTGGAAGGTCAGCAGTGGACTGTAACAAGCTGATTTGAAGAGTTGATTAAGTCATTTAGCATCGTCATCACACCGAGAAAAAGGGGCCTGCGCTTGCGACGATTTTTTGTACCTACCCTACATAACATGTTACTAAACAGTCATAAAATCAACAATGTATTAATAAAGGCTGCATTTAATAAAAGAGACAGGTCAATTTCTATCGATCTAAGGACATCGCTATTTAAGTACAACTTTAGTACAGTTTTGTTTAGTGATGCAACGTTTCAATTCAATTAAATTATGCTTTATAGATCGTAGTGATGTAACTTAGTGCGTTGACCAATCAGCGCAGGCCATCCTATGTTTTATAAAGGAGGATGTGACATAGATAGTCTAACACTATGTTTTCCTTTTAAAGGCGTTGTATACAACGTATTTCTTTAAGTACGAACGAGATTTGCATGGCAAATTGGAGGTTCGGTAATTTGATACTTATTTTTGCTAGTTTGCTTCGCCGGCTTGGCTTTTAAAAGCATGTATTGGGCGGTAACATCCTGCAAATTCTGTGGTGATGAATAGTCGATAATCATTGTCATCCTAATAGGTAATTAATGGTGGTGAGAAATATCCCATAATCGTTGATAAACTCAAACAACGTTTTTTTTTTTACAAATAAATAAATTCGAATGTCAGAAAAATAAACATTTGTAGTTTTTCTAATTTTATTAATTCCGGAACTAGTTATTCAGACATAATTTATTTAAATGAGAATCCACGACTTACAACTCTCAAATAACTAAGGGTCATTTGGAAGCTTAAAGAAATGCTTAATGCAGAAAAGAATCTACCGATGACGTCTTTGAAGAGTCGTCATAAAATTAAGATGAAATCAACAGGATGTAATCGAAAAATACAAGTCTTATCAATTTCTAATGAATACTATACAAGCTCTAATTTTAATATAGAAATCAACTAACTGGTTCCATTTACCAAAATATCAATTATAATTGAGATACTTAGCTTTCTAATTGATGCAATGAGATCGATAAGAAAGTATTTAAATGATCTATTTGGCAGAAAGACTTCGGCATCGAACTAATCCATCACGAAAGCGAGATACGATTATCTTGACTTCAAAAGGCCTCTTGTTTTGAGTCTAATACTGAACTAGGCGGAAGTTTCGTGAACAGGCTCATTTAAGCCTTTATGTCTATAATATGATTGTATTTGATTAATGTCATTTACAAACTATATGAGTGACATTACAGGTCTCCCAAAGTGATAATGCGCATAGAAATCTTCGTCACTGTTCGGCAACGGTCGTATTCCCCGAGCGTCGGAAGACGTTATGTACATAGAGTGGTTAAGTGCATTTTCTTCATGCATAAATAGGGCTCTTACGATTCAATGATTCGGGTGTTTCCGGGAATAAGACAATTTGCGAAGATCTGCATGCGCATTATTAATTTAGGAATACTGTACCTACCTTTGTGTTTAAAAGTTAACGAATATTTTCATTTCAGAGTTTAGAGAGAGAGAGCTTCACTGATATATATTTCGCGCTAGCCCAAATCAAATTGTTGAGTTGCACAATACCAAAATCATTTTTGACCTGCGGAATTTATTGCGCAGGTCAAAAATTATTATAAAATTAAATTATTATCAATTTAAAAAATCTTTGTTGCTCTAGATCATACAGAGAATTTTGACTTGAGCAATAGAACAAAATTAACTATCTTGTTGAAGTTTTGACAAAATGATTCGTAATAGTTGTTACGAAATACATAATTTTATCGCACAGTAAAAAGGCATCTTTTTGCGACACACCCAAAATGTTGGCTAATGTCTAGAATTAATTGAACTTAGTTTATTATATAAATATAATCTGGCTATAAGAGAGTATTTCAAAAGTTAGAGATGGCTAAGTATAGGTATTAGCAGACGTGATCATAAGAATTTCAAAATTATAGGAAGATCTATGAATTGGTAGTTTTGTATTACGTGTGTATAGTGTGATTATTCTACCGCAGTTCCCTCGACTTAAATCAGTTTCAATATAAATTAACAGCTCTTACACAAGTCAGATTTTTGGGCCCGTTAGTCTAATTTACTCAAGTCTTATTGTAGAACAAGTTCGTTGGTAGTAAGGATTCAAGTGTTCCATTACATCGAACAAAACAGTGAAAGTATCTTGCCGGCTCTTTTCCATAGGAAACGACCCTTTGGAACCGTGCACCTAGCTTCTGCCGTTTCATCAGTGCCCTTATAGGTTGAAGGGAATTAAAACATTTTGATTTTGATTCCAATGGTCGACAACCAACCGTCTCGTGTGCGAGTGCCTTAAGGGTAAATAGTACACCTTGAAATGTTAAAACTCTATTATTAATAATTTCAAGGTGTACAATTTCAATGGATTGAAACTACGTATTAAGCTTGAATATCACTAGTAGCATTACAAAGCTTCAGTGAAAGGTAGACATTATCAGAGAACATCTGATCTGCACTAGTAACCTTTGCCATATTGCAATAGTTAAATGCGATGTGAGACATAATTGGTTTTGTACTGACAAACCAATTATGTCTCACATCGCATTTAACTAACTAACTAACTCTACCTAATCATCGATTGCCCACTGGGGCAATCGATGATTAGGAATTTGGTAGAGGATAGAGTAATTAAAAAATATAAGACGTCTGGGCTTGCCTGGTGGATAACTTAAAGCCCAGGGTGACCATGGTGTAGCGGCATTTACAAACGCAACATGCGAGCTACGCATCACACTGACGCCACGCAAAATCCTGCATCGTGCAAGCAGAGTTTACCGCGCAACTAGAATATACAACGTCCCGACATCAAACGTCGGGTAGTTGCCCACCAGACACGACACCCGTCTGGTCGGAGGATCCTCCCTTTTCTATGGAGGTATGAGTGAACTTTACACCCTGTTGCTCATACCTCTGTAATGGTTTTAGTGATTGTTTGTCATAATTATGCTGAATTCATATTCAAACCTTTTATTTTTATCAAAAATATCATTAAAGTAGCAATCCTTGAACTCTATTACAGAAGATAATCCGACAACAGCTCTGTTTCTTCTACACTTGACGAAATAAAGGCTCCCGCAAACAGGCGCGACGTGACAGCACGACACAAAGGCGCCGCTCGTCGCGAGGCACGCGGTGCCTTTGTGTACGCTGTCGCGCCGCGCCAGTGCGCACGAGCCTTAAAACAGGATGTTACCTAAAAAATTCGAGATCACATGCCTAACAACATATACCTACAAAGAGATGGTACAATCCAATTATATTCCGTACATAGTCTTTACGGTCTTGCGTATCAAACACAAATAAACGACTGCATTTAATACACAGTTACATCACTTTAACATTTCTCAATTTATTACAACTCGAACAATATATTTCATTTGATTCAAAGAAGCTACATATGCAATTAAATATGTAACTTCACAGATTCTTCACTACAGCCGTCTGTAGTGAAGACGGCGGTTTTAAAGACATCCTACCTCAAAAATTTCAACAAAATAAAAAAAAAACGAGAATTTTACGTTCTTTTGTTACACAATACTTTTGAAAAATGCACATCATTTTAAAATTTTATTTCCGTAATTAACGTCCGGAATCATTTTGTGGTAGCTTTGCTTTAGTTAGATAACATTTGCGATTATGATCTAAGTAGTAAGAAAATCTTTACTAAAATACCGTTAAAATATCGTTGTTAAAAACTTTATTGCCAAAAAAAACCTAAGAAGACTTAGAGAACAGTAATAGGAGGAGTAACACCTGAGGAGGCTCTCGTTAGGCAGCTGGATCAAGGGCTTGATTCAGAAAGCGGTACTTCTGATGAACACGGCTTGTACTGGTAAGAGAAAGAAGCCTACTGTTTCTCTAACTGGAGCCCTGACCGGCGCCGGTAGCATGAAGTCTGTTCCAATACCGGTGGACAACTACGTTTTTATTTTTAATGAAGGGGAAAATAATAAAAACTTTATTGCCAAAAGACCATAGTAGACCTAGGAGAACTTAGATAAATAAATACTAATCAGCTTTTCTAAACAAAACCACTACAATGATAAATGAATAGAAAAGCCACGATGACATCTCAAAAAATATGCACTTAATGCAGCCAAATGCAAACCCTGGCATTTGTATAACTTGTATCTTAAAGCATTAGGAAGATTCACCAAATTCATACATTTATAATTGATACGTCATAATGAAGTGATTACAACGATTAATAAAACATGTTGAATATAAAAGGTTAAATTATGTTAATTAGTGTCCGCATTTCTTTATGATTTGCATGTCTGCATCGTTTTGTAAATTAAAAGCTTTGTGTAAGAGATTATGACTATTTTTTATTATTAAAATGCTGAATTGACAAATACTGTCTGAAAACTCGTTTTCCGGGTTTTTTTTACAGTTTTATTTGAGAGAGTATGTAATTTAAGATAAGCCGTTTGATGTCAAACGTCAGTTTCTTCATAATTATGTTAATGGCAATAATTAATGAACGGAATGAATGTCCAATTTTGAGGATAAAACAAAAGATTTTGGTTTAAACTGCGTTTTCATCCCAATATAGATTATCTGGTGTAAACGGGCAGATTCATTTTGAATTTATAGGTATTATCAGAGAAATTTCGACAGTCAAGACCAAAATAAAACATCGCATCCTTATAAAAAAACATTCGACAAATTCTGTTTACATAACAGTCATAATTAAAACGCATAATTATTAATTTTGTCGCAATTCCATATACGCTGCAGCTTTCCGTAACTTCTCTAAAAGGATTTTATTAGAAGTCTAATATATTCAGTGACCAATTGACCATGTTATGTAATGGTAAAAGTGTGACCATGTTGCCATGTGACGATGCGACCATGTTACCAAGTTGTATTACGTTTATATATTGCTCTCTTGGCACATGGTAACCATTTAGGTAATTGTGCAAGCTATGGGTATGCACTGTACTTGTAGGTAAGTAGATCAGGTGTTATGTAAAGATTAGAATATTATATCAAATGGTTGGGTTGTGTGGTGTTTCGGAGGAGAGGATGCGACAGCGTTTTTATAAACGGTTAATATTTAGAAGACAATGTGCACCTTTCGCAATACAGCCAGTATTAAATACGTATTATGCATACTAGGACATCTCAAACATGAAATTTTGAAAAAGAAAAATTTACCGTGTCCGTGTTTAAATGTACTAGGATCTTTTGGCACATGCGCAAAATCGGAACTAACTCCGCGCCTCCATCTTGTTCATTCAATACATTTCAAATTCAAATTCATTTTTTTGTCAGAATCTAGGTTTATAATGTATGATCTTAAAACTATAATGGCCCCTTTACATTCTACCATTACTTAAAGTGAGCAAATATTTAATTTTATCTTTCACAATGCTATTATTTTCGTTAAATAAAAATAAAAAGACGGTAACAACAAATAAGAGCTCATGCATTAGGATTTTTAAGGAACATATTAATTAATTGATTTCAAAGTTACACCTTTGTCAGTTCAAGATATAAAGTTTCATATAATATCAGATTAAGAATGTATAAATACTTGTAAATTATTGTTGATGATGATTTTTGAACTATTATAAAGTCAAAGTACTGACTTAGTAAAATTTTAACATTAATTAATTATTATAAGGTATATACCAATATTATAGATTTCAGTGTCCCTCTCCGCGATCTGACATGTATTCATTGAGATCGTAATAGCATTTTTTTAACCATTGGGTTGTCTTTTTATAAACATTGTCAAAGGTAAGTCTTTAAAGGCGTTCGGTAATTTATTATATACCTTTAAAGCATTTATGTACGAGTTCCTTTTTTAGGCAATTCGAGCCTGCATATTGGTAATCATTATTGAATTTATTTTTATTTCTAGGAGCTTGCTTACATCTTTTTGTTTAATAAAATATTCCGAATGTTGTGGTAAAAATAGGCATAATTCTCTAAATTTAATGTACATACACTCTAATGGCTGAATATTGTACTTTTTAAACAAGGGCTTACAGCTATCTGTATACCAGGCTCCACAGATTGCACGCACACATTTTTTTTGTACTCTAAACGCTTTTATAATATCCACCGAATTACCCCACAATAAGAGACCATAAGCGAGTACGCACGAAACGTATCCGTGATATGCACAGAGAGCAGCTTCTGTTGATACCGTGACTTTCAATATTTTTATTACGTAGACAAATCTGTCGAGATTATCACAAACGTAATCGACGTGTGCTTTCCAGTCGCAATTCTGATCCAACATTATACCCAGAAATTGAGTACTTGCAACTTGTTCGATTATAGTATCATTATATTTAACATTTAACGTCAACGTTAGGAATTGTATCATTTTAGTTTTCTGCAAATTAATTTGTAATCTGTTAGAATGTAGCCAGTGTATTATGTTGTTTATTTCTAGTTCATATGCGTCTACGTTTTCACATTTCACAATGAGGGTTGTGTCATCAGCAAACAAGATTGTGATATGGCAAGTGATATTTGGGAGATCATTAATGTATATGAGGAATAAGAATTTAATCATTTTTTACAAACAGCGCCTCCCTGCCAACGTGATTCGAGCACTATAACCTCCTTGTAGCACTCACTGGAGCAAAGTTGAAAGTGTAGCCAAAATGATGTAATGTAAGACATATTTCGACTTCAATTTTTTTTTTTGTGAAATGAAAATAAAACAAAATTTTATTTTATTATGTGTACTTATTCTTAAACAAAAATCGTCTTATTAAAAATAAGACTATACGACTTTATTCTAAACTCATCTCACTCATACGTTTATCACGTTCTTCATCACAACAATTAAATGACAAATGATTTTATTTCTGTAAGTAGATTTGTACAAACACTTTTACACGTCAATCATATTTTAAAAACTAGATTAGGTTGGCGTTTCCTATCTGACTACTCTGAGAAGAAAGGCCGAAACAAACTCAGAGGTCACAGTCTCTTGACCTTAATTGCTTTGAAAATCGTTTGTATCTTTTAACTTGTACCACACAATCTCACGCGTATTTTTCGTACGTGCGCCGTAAGTTTGTGCTATTGACCCGCATTTTGTGCGTCTATTTGTAAACTGAATTCTGATGGTGTTTTTATGGTAATTTCGTATCATGCAATGGTAACGCGTGGTCATGGTGTTATCAACACTGATAGTGATATGTTTACACCTGTTTTGTTTAACATACAACAATGTACTGCGGCTTATGTAAGTTATTTTATTATTAAATCATTTACTTTGAGATTTAAGGCCAAGAATAACTTCTTTATCCTTTATCGTACCTTACATTATTGTTGGTTTCGCAACTACATATTTTAAGTTGGCTTAATCGTTTGTCAATTTTCTATTAACCATGGATGGTCGATAATGGTGACTCGGAGTCAAAAATAATGGCAAAAAGATAAATAGTAGCATTTTTTATCCTACTAATAATATTATATAAAATAATAAAAATAAAAATAAAATAATAATAATAATAAAAATAAAAAATAAAAAAAATATATAATAATAATATAGCTTCACGGACGGTTTTTTCGGGCTCTACATGGGCCCGATGTAGACCAACTAGCGTCCGTAGCCTGGCTGCGTTTCGGTGACCTCTTTGGAGAAACCGAAGGTTTTGTCTGTGCAATTATGGACGAAGTTATCTTAACGAATAACTACCGGAGACATATTATGAAGGACGGGACGGTTGACGTGTGTCGGGCATGCCATCGTCCGGGTGAGTCCATCAGACATATTATCTCCGGATGTTCTCGTCTAGCTAACGAAGAGTACTTGCATAGACACAACCTTGTAGCCAGGATTATCCATCAGCAACTTGCTCTGAAATACAGCCTTGTAGAATCGGAAGTGCCGTACTACAGGTATGTGCCCGACCCAGTTCTCGAAAATGGACATATCACATTGTACTGGGATCGATCCATCATCACTGACAGGACTATTGTTGCCAATAAGCCTGATATAGTGATGGTGGATCGATTAGAGCGGCGCGCAATGATTGTTGACATAACGGTCCCGCATGACGGGAACCTCGTGAAAGCCGAGAAAGATAAACAAATCAAGTATCTAGACTTGGCTCGCGAGGTTGTCGATATGTGGGATGTGGACTCAGCGATCATTGTGCCGATAGTCGTGACAGCCAATGGCTTAATAGCCAAGAGCCTCGACCAACACCTGAGGAGGCTCTCGTTGGGCAGCTGGATCAAGGGCTTGATTCAGAAAGCGGTACTTCTGGACACGGCTCGCATTGTTAGGAGGTTCCTCTCTCTGGAGCCCTGACCGCCGGTAACTTGGACCCTGTTCCCGATACCGGTGGGCTACTATTTTTTATATTTTTAAATGTTTTTATATTTTTTATATTCTAATATTTAAAAATGTAATTTATATGTAAATAATGAAATAAAGGAAATAATAATATAATAATATATATTGAATAATAATATTATATTATATTATTAGTAATGTCTGTTATTTAGAGCACCTGCCATCTTATCTCTTCACCACCCTTGGTTGACTGGTAGAGAATGCCTAAGGCATTAAGTCCGCCTTTGTATACTATTGTGTGCGAGAAGTTTTAATAAATAAATAAATAAATAAATATATCTGAAAGTTTGTATCTTTGTTACTTACTCAATCACGCAAAAACGGTTGAGTGGAATTGGATGACATTTGGCATACATACTCGTATAGTTTATAACCAGGATTAACACATAGGATACTTCGTTATCATGGTACTACGTTCCCGTGGGATAATTGTCGACCTCCATGCGGGCGAAGCCGCGGGCATAAGGTTGTAAGCAATAATAGCAACAAGCAAAACTTTTATTAGAAGTGCATATGTAGGATTTAAGTTTCAAAAGTTGATGTGACTTGACCGTTAAAGTTGCTCGACCTGAACCTGAAACTCAGTTGTAACATAAAAAACAAGAAAATAATAATATTATGTCATCGGTCCAGTTTGATAATAGTAAACGTATGTAAACGTGAGATCGTTATCTTTGTGTCAAGGACTGAGTTAAACCGAGGACAAACCTCTTTTTATTCGACTGCTCAAATGGTGCAGTTGCTGAACGACTGGGTTCTGCACTATGGGCCGCAGTCTCTATTTCCAGACGTAGCAATATTGTATGGCTAACATATAGTTTTTTCGGGTCTAGGTGTTTGTCGTTGTTAGATTATAAGTGTATGTATAAGGGCCTAGGATAAAATTGTATTTAGTAATGAAGCGGCAATATCCCAGCGATTAAGACGTAGACTAACGAATTAGTGAGCAGGAGGTCAATCCCCAGTCGTTGCACTCTTCTCAGACCTTGCCAGTAGCATGCAAACATCTTTCCTTGCAACGTTTTAAAGAGTTTTGCGGCTCTATTTATTCGAAATCTCGCTTTTACCAAAACACATAACGCTTACAGACCCACCTGTCCCGGAACAAATCAGTAAGCTAATATTTGATTATAAAGACAAGACTGAACTATCTCTAACGACAGTAATGGGAAGCTACGAAGCAGTTCTGCGTATAATCAGGAACTATACAAGCTTACTTATATGAGTTGCGTAACTGCATTAGTCAACACGGCTAGACTGACTGTTATGTAAGCTTATAACAGGCATATTATTACTGTTTTAGCTTCACTGAAGAGTGGTAAATAATTCAATAGATTATGGACTAGGCTCCGAGTTCGATACAAACTAAAATGTTGTTATCATATCAGCTGATTCGCGGCTGCGACGGCAGTAAGGATTTTTGATAACATTATTCAATGTAAGAAAACTTTTTTTTACAAAGAAACAGTACAAAGTGAAAAATAATTTTAATTTCGGAAGTCGGTGGCTAAAAACGTAAATACAAAACCAGACTCCGACTTGCGAAATTGAAGTTATTTTCACTTTGTAGTGTCTTTTTTGGAAGTCAGTCATTTTTTTGACTTTTTAGTTGTGGTACCTACCACACACAAATTCGTATACCACTACTTGCTATGCAAATAACAGTAACAGAAAGTTATTATTAAGTCATCAATATACACAAATGGAAAAAATACGTATGATTGAAGGTAACTGAAAAACTACCGAAGCAAAGTTAATAAAATTTATATGGGACCGCCTCTGAGGCATACCATATCTATTAAAATCGATTCACATTTGCCAGAGATATGACGTAACAAACTTACAAAAAAGAACATACAGACAAATTGAGACCTACAAATTTTTTTAGTCGGTTCAAAATAAGGAATATCTCCATTATCAATAGGTTTTCAATAACTAATGAGTGTTCTGACGTATTACAGCAAGTAAAAGGCAAATAACACAACACATAATATCACGCCTGTGTTCCCAAACGGGTTAAGCAGAGGTGAGGCAAATAATTTCAGTAAATTCCGAATATCTTATGCCTTGGTGAGAGATTAGCCAGTCAGTAAGGTTAGATAGGTACAAGCGCTAAGATTGACTGAATGAAAGAAAGAAAGAAAATACGTTTATTTGCGGTAAATATGACGCAAAGAAAAAAATACACAAATACAAAAAAGAACGAGTTGGGGGAAAATATGCGTCACATCCACGCAAAACGGCAATCGCTCAGCGTAATGCTACGACCCTTTGCGAGACAGAGCCCCAGCGCTGGTTTTCGGCGATAGCCGGCGTTGACGTGATGATGTCAACCAGTGCAGCATACGACAATAAAAAATAAACAAAAAATTAAAAAATACACTAAACCTAGTTCACACAATGCACACAATGCATCGGACGTAGGTGTCCTCTTTAATGATAAACAATTTTTAATCAAAAAGATAAGATAGTGGTCCAACCAACAATTACTTAACTAATTCAAATATATTCATAGTAAACACACATTCTAATCCTTGCAATTATAATCCGTCCAGCAGTTTCGCCACATGTTGCAACAGACGGACAGACACACAAGATGCATCTCACCAATGTCACAGAAAGTAGAATTACGTCACACAGTGGACTTAATACCCACATACTTATTAGAACAAGACTGGTAACATCTGATACGTAATTGGCCGAGTTTCTGTTAGATAACTATATTTTGCCCCCGGCATTTCTTAGATGACCGTTGGTAGTTGTATGTAGTTTTTGGTATGTTGTGATGAGTGGACGTTTTCCTGAAATATTTTTGAGTACCAGCGGGGTAATTGCGTAACAAACTTACAATAGGAATGGCTTTCATTTTGACAGTTCAACAACATTCATTGCGTTATTTACGTTGGCGAGCAGACAAATTTTTCGAAAATATGAAGCGATGGATTAGCAATATCCTTCAAAATGATTCAGATTGTGACTGATAGTGTTACGCAATTAGAATGCTATTTATACTAGTGTTATTATACAAAAGTAAGATTGACATGCATATATATGCAAAGGGTTGAGCAGTAACCATGCAAATACATGAATGGAGCGTAAACAAGCGCCCTTAATAACTAAGATGGTCGAAAGAACGATAACCAAAACATCGAAGTTTATAATTAAGTGAAAGTACATGTAGGTACATAAGAGTTTAAGTTGATGATTGAATAGATTTATTTAAAGTAATTTTTGACCCATTTTCGGCGATGGAAGTTTAAGGCCACATAAAGGACTCACAAGGCCTTATAAGGACACTGGTAAATAAAACGTTGTAGGCCTAACTTATTGACTGTAGATCTGTAGACCATTTCCTATTTTGTTAAGTACCTGGTATTTGTTGACAGGCCTACTCTTTCCTCCCGTACCTGTTAACACGAATTTTAAAACATTGTAAAAGCCAATTATTTTTAAAAGAGTA
Organism: Griposia aprilina; assembly: GCA_916610205.1. NCBI lineage: Eukaryota > Metazoa > Arthropoda > Insecta > Lepidoptera > Noctuidae > Griposia > Griposia aprilina. The sequence goes on along the minus strand of OU744295.1, from coordinate 22,553,276 downwards.
ACCGTGGAGTTTCTTGCTGGCACTTCTCCATAGGAAACGACCAATTGAAACCGTGCACCTAGCTTCTGACGTTTCATTAGTGCCCATATAGGTTTATGAGAAACATATTTTGAATTCGATTTTGAAAAGAATGGCAGCAGACTAGTCATAATGATAACCTTAACAAGTGCCATCTCATACGTAGTATTCCTCAATCCATTTGATACACTTGGTAACCCAATTAAGACTTTCACCTTAGTACGCTCTACCGGTTATTAAAACCGAGTTAAAATAAAATAAGTAATGTGTAGGTAGTTCTTGTAACATTGCAATAATTTCTGGTAGTGCACTCATGCATTATCAATTGCACATCGGATAAGGATATGATCACATTTGTCAGTTCTCGCACACTAATAACGATTACTAGTGATATCTTTGATTGGTATTTTCTTTGTTATTGGTACTTCCCTTTCTTTGTACAAGGGATTTCCCCTTTGGTTAAGAAGTAGTTTTCCTGTAGCCGACGACTGTGCGTAGAGCCATTGCACGTCCACTCTGCCACTACTTCAGTTTATAACTTGGATGGGGTGAACCAAACAATGATCTCTTCTGACCTCTTCTGCCTCAACGGCCATCGGTACTACAGTGATGTTGTTCCAGCTTTCTTAGGTACTTTTTAAGACACCCATTCCATTTCATGATTTTCTCATCTAAGTCAGAAATACAGATTTATTTCCAACTTATGTGACTGCAGCTTTACACATCAGTATTGCGAAATTGAACGATTTAAGATAGTTAGGTATGTTGTAAGTTAATAAAAGTATTAACGGTCTACTTGAGACAAGGTTATGTATTGTTTAAGAGCGGATCTTAGATCTGATAAGATTTAAGTTCAAAATTTGTGTGGTTTAAATAGAGAGTGGTAATGGCAGTGAGCGTTGGGTAAGTACTATATTAACCACATTTATATAAAGTGATCGTATTCTGAAACCACAGGACAAAAGTGTTTGATCAAACGACGTTAAAACGATTGACTTCTTAAATAAACCGCAAATGCTGCAGTCGTGACTTTTGTGGTTGAAGTCAGTTGAAATGCAAAAAAAAACCTTTCACACTTTGTGACAACTCACACAGTTTATTTTCATTTTCAGCTATTTAATTTATTTATTGCAGAAGAACCAAGGTAACCGACATAGCCCAAAGAATTGTCAAACTTAAGTGGCAGTGGGTAGGGCACGTTACTCGCAGAACAGATGGCCGATGGGACTGAAAGGCTTTGGAGTGGAGAGAACACCTTGTGAGGGGCAGGAATTCCCTGGATGCGAGGAGCATAGGAAGAGAGTCCCACTCTATCCCCGGTCGGACGTTCTCTTTGAATTGTTTTGTATTTACTGACAATTTGGTGATTTTACTCAAAACACAAAGTTCTAACAAGTGATCATTGTAAACACCAGGTCAATGTGGCGAGGCTTGGGGGAGGCCTATGTCCAGCATATCCACCAAGCGTCTCAGCTGACATGATAATGATGAATTTATTAGTCAGTTTTCAGAAGAAAAATGCCATTAGCTTTACACTTTTTAAAGAGTGATTCTCTTGAGTTACTGTTTGCATTTTATTCCTAATTATGTCAAAAAGAGAGATGAGGAAAGTAAACCGGCAGATAAATTACTTGGGCTGTTGTTTTCTAATCAACAAAAACCAACGTCATCAGAAAGCAACAGCCAGATTCTTACCAATATAACATCTTACATAACACAAAGAGTAGTATGTCTGTCTGTCTTCTATAGTTTCTGCCTACCCCCATGATAAGAAGGCGTGAGTTTATGTTTATGTAAGTATAACACAGAAATGCCCACACTCTCAAACACCAAAATAAAATCAAAAAACTTTTTGGCTTTACGAGCGAAATCGTTTTTATTTTAAGAGATGTTTGAGTGACCATAATAGTACTAATTATTATTGCTACTAGTCAATTGACATAGTTTTTTTTTATAGATGGAGATTAAAACTAAAAGGTATTAGACATCGTGTAGGTTACGGAGGTTATACGATGGGTTTATGTGAAAGTGGAGTAGTTTCAAGAAGCTGGATCTATTTTTGTATGAGCAAAACAGACAGCTAGGTAGCCGCCCTGATTTTAATTGTTAAATTAATAAATATTTATATTTATTATTATTATATTAAACATTAATTGTTTAATTAATTATTGTTATTTTAATTACAATTTCAGTAGTGGGACAGTAATAAATAAAAAATAAATAATAAAAATTCAGACAACCAAGGCCCATAGTGTTAGTTACAAAAAAAAATCGTAAAAAGAATGTTAGTAAGTACAGAATTAAAAGTGGAAAATAATGTCAATTTATCAATCGTAGCTCTCACATGCAGATTGATGAATCGATTGGACAAAGCGGCATCCAACCTGTCTGCTATCATTTTCAGGATGGCGTCGCTACTCCCCCGCACAGTTTTCAAGACTGATGCGGTTTTCTTACGCATAATTGTATAGAAATCATCTATATCAGCATCAGCAAACTTAACTGAAGCACTACAAGAACGCGGGAGTCGCAACATTGCCCTGAAAATGTTATTCTATTGTACTCTGAGGGCATTGTAGGTACTTTGTGAGTACTTAACCCATAGACCACTCGTGTAGAAACTTTGACAGTACGCTTTAAATAGCGTCAATTTAACGTCTACCGTACAATGAGCGAATCTATGTGCCAGCATGTTTCCCCACACCGCCAGTGCCCTCCGTTTCCTCTCTACATCGTGGACATCCTTCAAGGTGTGAGTCACAATGTACTTGAAATGAGAAACACGGTTCCACTGTTCTCTATTTAATGAAAGGCGTGGCCCACTATTTGGGCTTTTGTTGTTACCAACAAAAACTCAATTCTTTTACTGTTACATTTTAAACCGTGCTTCTCAGCATGAGCTTCATACATACCCAATAGTTTTCTCAACCTACCAATTGATGAACTCAGCAGCACCATGTCATCCACATAACTTATGATATTATTATTATTTTTACGTCTCTTGACATTTCTCGGGACTCTGGAATCTCGGACCTTTGCAAGATGCCAACTCGCATAGGCCCGTTAGACGCTTTCAAACCAATGTTTTATATGTATACAATACACTGATAAAATTGCAGGGGGAGACTTGCACAATCATTAATGGTCCCACGGAAACGGTTACTAGCACATAGTGACGTAGCGACAAGGGGGCAACATATCCTGAGGTGCTTGAGGAGTGGAGAATGTCAGAACAATCCCAGAGCCAAGAGCCAGTCAAGATCTGCCAGCACTTACTGCCTTCCTCCGAGCACGTTTGATCTTGCGAATCTCCACTCAAGCCAGCCAATAAAGGTAAGAATGAGGTTGGAGCTCTATTCCTCGTCAGAGTTCACTTCAGCCGCCCAATAAAGGCAAGCCAGAGATGAGGAACAAGACTACTCCCAAGAGATAGCGTGGGGTCGCTACTGCGCAGCAGCTCGCCACATGCTGTGCGGGTTTCTGTATCTCTCTTGGTCTAGCTCCTCACCCCAGACCTGTTCCGGCTATCGGCACAGGTCTAAAGTTTGGAGCACGCAAGCTCCACAACGACGTCAATGTAAAGGTTCGGCGATGGGGTTATTATTATTATTTCCTTTATTCCATTATTTACATATAAATTACATTTTTAAATATTAGAATATAAAAAATATAAAAACATTTAAAAATATAAAAAATAGTAGCCCACCGGTATCAGGAACAGGGTCCAAGCTACCGGCGGTCAGGGCTCCAGAGAGAGGAACCTCCTAACAATGCGAGTCGTGTCTAGAAGTACCGCTTTCTGAATCAAGCCCTTGATCCAGCTGCCCAACGAGAGCCTCCTCAGGTGTTGGTCGAGGCTCTTGGCTATTAAGCCATTGGCTGTCACGACTATCGGCACAATGATCGCTGAGTCCACATCCCACATGTCGACAACCTCGCGAGCCAAGTCAAGATACTTGATTAGTTTATCTTTCTCAGCTTTCACGAGGTTCCCGTCATGCAGGAACGTTATGTCAACAATCATTGCGCGCCGCTCTAATCGATCCACCACCACTATATCAGGCTTATTGGCAACAATAGTCCTGTCAGTGATGATGGATCGATCCCAGTACAATGTGATATGTCCATTTTCGAGAACTGGGTCGGGTACATACCTGTAGTACGGCACTTCCGATTCTACAAGGCTGTATTTCAGAGCAAGTTGCTGATGGATAATCCTGGCTACAAGGTTGTGTCTATGCAAATACTCTTCATTAGCTAGACGAGAACATCCGGAGATAATATATATGATTGATACACCCGGACGGTGGCATGCCCGACAGATGTCAACCGTGCCGTCTTTCACAATAAATCTCCGGTAATTGTTTGTCATCATAACTTCGTCCATAATTGCACAGACAAAACCTTCGGTTTCTCCAAAGAGGTCACCGAAACGCAGCCAGGCTACGGACGCTAGTTGGTCTACATCGGGTCTATGTAGGGCCTGAAAAAAGCGTCCGTGAAGCTCCTTACTCTGCCATATTTCCATGCGATCATTAGTGTCACGCACTACTGGTTTACGCCAGTTCTCTTTAGCTAAGGAGAGCGGGGTGAGGCCCTTGTCCACTGTGACCGCATCTCGATGCATCCCCACGTCGGCTTCTAAGAAATATTCCCTGAGACTGCATTTCTCGCGATAGTGGAGGGTCTTAGCATTTAAATAACCTCGATCTCCACACTTTCGCGGGATATACCGCCTCATTACCGATGATCGTGGGTGATGCATTCGATTGGAAGTAAGCAGTGTACGGACCTTCCTATCCATGGCGTCGAGTTTGGTCTGAGTCCATTTGAGTATGCCGAAAGAGTACATCAAGACCGGCATGACCCAACCCTTAAAGGCGCGCACCTTGTTTCCGCCTGATAAAAGACTATTAAATACTTTTTTCAGGCGGCCAAAGAAGCGTTCCTTTAACGACTGCTTCATATCAGTACCATTGATGCCCAACCCTTCCGACATACCCAAATACTTATAGGTTTCGGATGCGGAGAGGGCTCTAAGGTTTATGGAATCTGAGAGTTGGGTTCCGACGGATTCCAAAATCTCCCCTCGCTTTACATGCATGACCGCACATTTGTCCACACCAAATTCCATCCTGATGGCGCTACTGAAAGTTTCAGTTACTTTCAGTAGCTCCATCAGTTGCAAATTGTTGGGGGCAAAGAGTTTTAGGTCATCTATGTAGAGGAGGTGAGATATAACCTGACCACCTCTCCTCAGCCGATAGCCTGGACCTGAATCCTCCAACAGTGTACTTAGAGGATTCAAGGCTAAGCAGAACCAAAGTGGACTCAGACTATTACCCTGAAATATGCCACGCTCGATCCTTATCGGTTCGTTATTCCTCTGGACATTTCGACATCCTGGATAGTGAAGGACCGTTCTACATTGCCCCATACATGACGTCAGGAAGGTGCGCAGAGTTGCATCTACTTTATACAACTCCAGCACCCTCATAAGCCATGCATGTGGCACCGAGTCACAGGCCTTTTTGTAATCTATCCAACATGTCGACAGATCCTTTCGGGAACGACGAACCTGTTGGCTAATGGCCATATCAATGAGGAGTAGCTCCTTAGTACCACGGGACCCGTTCCTACATCCATTTTGAGAACAAGACGTGATGGAGTTGGTGTTTGTTAATTTTAGCTCACAAAATGGATGTAAGAACTTTATAGACCCTCGGTAAACAAGTGATTGGCCTATAATTTTTGGGTTCCGCAGTGCTACCTGATTTATGGAGCAGGTGGGTAACTCCTGTTGTTAGGAATTGGGGTAGCATTATTATTATTATTATTTGGTTAGACATACTAGCAGCTAATTAGCTGATGCGTGTGTCTCAAATAGCTTGGGGATATTCTTGAAGCAGTTCAGTGTGGAAGCCATCACAACATTTTCCAGGGCCCTAATCGATGCTGTTACAACTCGGTTAGACAAGAAATATTGTTAACACTAACGGTACCTATGCGGCATTCGACATGCATGCTGCTCAGTCCCTCAATCAGTTGATAAAAAAACGTCGGAGACGTTAACCCTCCTTGCCTTACAACCGATTTCAGTTTATACTCATGCGAAAACACATTTGCCCGTTTTACAATATTTATCTGATTAGTATACCAGTATGCGAAGATGCCTATGATTTCAAAAGAGACCCTCCTCCTTCAATTTATTCCAGAGTACTTCATAGGATACCAGTTCGTACGCCCTTGGTAGATCTATGAAGCATGCATGTATTGGAGTTTTTCTTTTATTAGCTACATAGTGAAAAAAACTACATGATATCTCAAAGATTATATACATCTAAAATCTAAGAAGTGATCCATGCATCTACCCGACACGCCAAGAAAAGGTTGTAAAGACATACGTATGAGTTTTGAATTTTCACCGACGGTGACGTGGGAAAATATACTCTTCAAATTGGAACAGCAATGCTACTTGGCAACAGACAATGGGATAAAGATTTTCTTACAGTCCATTTACTATCGACTATAAAGTGTGTATAGGAGCAACCACTAACTTAAATTAGCTTAATTTTTTATTATTATTTGTTAAAGGCTGGTATAATATGAGCCATCTTACCCATCTACCTGGCCAGTCAAAAGATCCAAGATTCATCATTGTGTACCCTATGTCAAGTTTCAACACTGTACTAAACATGATGTGCACAATAAAGCGTATTCTATTCTAAATACTTACTTAATAATAGTTTACGAAACAGTTGCATAAATGTGTGTTTAAAAACCGAGTCGTAGGCGAGGTTTTTAATAGTATTTATTACACGAGTGTTTTAATACCTAGTTATGTGCAGTTTAATACACTACTTTATCTACTCTCATACATTGGGATTGAACCGACTAAATAAAAGATCAAAGTTTCCCACGAAATTCAGTACAAACGTATGAATGGCGCCAAAACCCAGCACATTAGCGCATGCGCTAAAGCGGGCGCTGCCACAGACAAGTAAAAATCGGAATCAAAACTTTTTTGCAATGCTATAAAAATAGCGCGCCCCGCCTGAGCGTTCCATTAGAAAATATAATTGATGGAAACTCCTTAGTGATTTTAACTTCTTGGATTTGCTCTGTATCATATTGGTTAAAAAACTGTTTAAGATTATTTAAGAGAAAAAGGGTTATAATATGATTGTATTTTTAAATAGTATAAACTCGTTTTGAAGTTTAAAATTTGAATTTTACGATATGAGAGTACATATACATTACTGTCTAAATAGAGGAAGTTTTAAGGAAGATTGTAATTTTGCCAATAGGAAATCCCAACGGACACACGGCTTGTCTATAGTAATATTATAAAGAGGTAAAATTTGTTAGTTTCTAAGTTTGTATGTAGGGGGTAATCTCTTGAACTACCTGTCGGATTACAAAAACTCTTTTTGCATTTGATAGCCCATTTCTTGAGGAAGGAATATTAGATGATCTGGCAGATTGAGTAATTTATGTGGCCTACCCAAATGTCCTTTCTTTGGTATTGTTCATCGAATCGTTGAGCTCCTTAAGTCCTGACTTCCTGAGTTGAGCTGCACGATTACTGACAAATGCGTGCACTGACTGGACAGGTCCACTCAATCTGTGTGGTTCTTTCCTCAAAAGACCATTTCAGATACCAATCTACATGGTCTTCACATGATCTGACCAAGATTAAGTCTGGACTTTAAAAGAGACTGTGACCTCTTTTTTTTTTTTTTGTTTGGGTGGGAAATCATCAAATGACCTCTCCCGCTCTGGGCGGAGCGGAAGGGCGTGTCAGACTCTTAGTGACTAAAACCCACCCGTGTTCCTTCAGTGGCCTGTGCGCCAGGGCCACGGTAACTCTTTCGAACAATCCGCGACCCCGGCAGGCAGACTGTGACCTCTGAGTTTGTTTCGGCCTTTCTTCTCAGAGTAGTCAGATAAGAAACGCCGACCTCATCTAGTTTAAAAATATGATTGACGTGTAAAAGTGTTTGTACAAACATACTTACAGAAATAAAATCATTTATCATTTAGGCTATAGGCTATTTGACATCACAGTAAGACCCTTCGGAGCCGAACAAATAGGAAAAAGTCAGACAGAACCTTAAGTGAAAACGAAGTAATAGATGCAATTTGACGGGGTGGGTCGGGGGAACCAGAACTTTCACACGGACTAAGTCGCGGGCGGAAGCTATTATAAATAAAATTAATGTTTTGATTCGAATTCAAACTCATGACCTGAGCCACAGGGCTACTACCGAACTTAACCGCTAAATTATGTTCGACTAATTAACTTCAAATTAACACATGCCAGAAACACAAGTTTATGCAATAAATATCAATAAATGTTACTCAATGATTCCGTTATTAATTACAGTTATTCATTTGTTTTAATATTTATGTAATTCCATTTTTATATTTCAGTGTTGTGTTAACTACCTAACACTCGTCATCGTGGTATTATGTAGATAAGTACGTATTATAGGTACCTATATGAACTAGTCTTTCTATAGAAGTCTAGAAAGTGCCAAATGAATACTTGTATTAAAATGTCAGAGGTCAGGACTCAAGTTAAAATATTAAACAGGTTTAGTTCAAAAATGTGTGCAAGCGCATGATGTTATCGCTCAAGATAAAAGCTTTAACAAAGAATTGTTGATATCTACAAATCTTATTGGCTTTTAGAGTAAGCGTATTTTAAAATGTTCTACAACTCTGTCTTTGTTTTAAAGTACTTATATTCTTATATTCATTCGTAATTTCACCAACAACGATATTTAAAAGCTGGAATTTAAAAAAATACAAAAGTTTGGCTACTTCTCCACGATACTTGCGATGTAAAGATCAGACAGCAATAGATCCATAGCTTATAATTATGTTTTCGCATCAAAGTAGGCAACGCTGGAAACGAACCAAACTGATGACATAAACACACTAAAATTATATCTAACACACCTACATCACCTCTTATAATTTATTTATACCTCGTTTGGTCCGGTACACCGGTACAGTGAAAGTAAAAAATATTACGTTAAATATATTAAAAATAAAAAAAACACTGACAATTTGCGCCCGCGCCAACATTCGACATAAGTAATGACGGTTATGGCAGGCACTTGTTAACCTTTACCATTGCTATAGTTACATCTAATACTTTTACTGGCGATTTTGTCCGGTACACCGGTACAGTGAAAGTAAAAAATATTACGTTAAATATATTAAAAATAAAAAAAACACTGACAATTTGCGCCCGCGCCAACATTCGACATAAGTAATGACGGTTATGGCAGGCACTTGTTAAGCTTTACCATCACTATAGTTACATCTACATACTTTTACTGGCGATTTGACGGTAGTTTCCTGCAAATACGAGTATGAGTGATGTGAATTAGAAAGGTGTGCTCGGGGTCGGGCAGGTTATCAAAAAGGCTTCCCTTGAGGGTTAAAGTTTTATATTTTCCACTATACATTTTTCAACATAACGTGCCCGTGTCAGGGTCTCTTGACAAGCTCATGTCATTTTTGTCCATCTGTCAGACCTCTCTTGACAGGCTGCCACATGACAGTGACAGCACACTGCGGAGGTCTGTATGGACGAAGGAGTTCGTATACCGCTATAAAAGGCATTAAAAATGTCGATTAAAATGAGCTATGTAGGTATCATCATTATGTTGCTCATAATATTAATACATTGCTTCCACCTGTCAAGTATTTACGATTTTGTTGTCCCAGTTTCTCTGTTTTCTACTGGGCTGTGGGCTGCGGCTTCGATTCCTACATGTGCATAGGTATTTCTTATAATTACTTAGATCATTTTAGCAATAAAGTACCTAGTAGTATTGGGTAAAAAAAAATACAGTACCGTTGACAATGGAGAAGCAGAATCGATTACAGGAAGACAATTTAAAATCTGTTAATCTATAGTCAATAAATCATAATTTTCAAAAAAAAATACCTTACTTTAGACTAAAATAAAATCGTGTAGTAGCCCTAATTTATAAATTATAGTGACGTAACGGTAAACCATAGATAATCTCCACATAACAATTCCTTATTGGCCTAATGACTTAAGTGCCTTATAAACTCGCATTACACTATCCGATTTGATTACATTGTAATGAACATTACTATTAGGTCCTTATATATGAAATTGATGTTTTATATGGAAAAAGCAAATCATTTTTTGTTTTTGCATTTTTTTTTATTTAATCTGTCAAAGTAGGTACCGTTGTGATCACACGTGTGTTGTGTGCACTTTTGCCATTGTATAGGGAGTTCATTGATTCTTTTGCTGAAAAAATTGCGGGTGCGAGAATCAACAAAATCTTTGAAGGTGTTTTGGACTGCCTCATCTGAATTGATTTTTTTTCCAACTAAGAAATTAGCCAAATTCCGAAAAAAAAGTGGTAATCGGTTGGAGCAAGGTCCGGGGAGTATGGTGGGTGACGGAGACATTCCAATCCAAGCTCCTCTAGTTTCGCCACCGTCTGTTGTGCAGTGTGTAGTCTAGCGTTGTCCTGAAGCAGCAGTGGGCTAGAGCGGTTGACCAATCTTGGCTGTTTAACGGCTAGCTTTTCCATTAGGGTTTCTAATTGTCGGCAATACAGATCTGCCGTAACCGTCTGACCAGATCTTAGGAAGCTGTAGTGGATGACACCAACGCTGGTCCACCAGATACTAACCAGTACCTTTTTTTGAGTCAACTTTCGCTTGGGGCAGGATTTAGCCGGTTCTCCTGGATTTAACCACTGCGATGAGCGTTTCCGATTATCGTAAAAGATCCATTTTTCATCACAAGTAATGATACGATTCAAAATCTCCTCGTTATTGTGACGGTTGAGTAACGTGACGCAGCAGTCGATTCGTGTTTGTTGGTTTGCTTCACTTAGTTCATGCGGTACCCATTTTTCAAGCTTTTTCACTTTTCCAATTTGCTTCAAATGATTCAAAATGGTTTTATCACTCACACCGAAGCCTGCAGCTAACTCTTACGTGGTTTGAGATGGATCCGCTTCCACGATCACTTCCAATTCCTCATTGACAACTAGAATCTCCGGCCGTCCACGAGGTTTGTTCTGGAGGTCAAAATTTCCAGAACGAAAGCGTTGGAACCAAAAACGTACTGTGTTTTCTTTTACAATGGCTTCTCCGTACACATTATTAATCCTTCGAGCTGTTTCTGCAGCGCTAGTGCCACGATGGAATTCGTATTCGAAAATAATGCGATATTTTATGTTTTCCATATTGAGCACAGAACGAAGTCAAAGCAAAATTAAATGGCGCGAAAACAAATGAATTATTGCATTCGAAACACAAATAGACACGCTTTAAATTGAAATAAATTTGAATTTGGAATTCTTAACCAAACGCCGGCTTTTTGAGATCAAAGTGGCCAGTTCTATAAAACATCAATTTCATATGTAAGGACCTAATATAATTACTAGCAACTGTACAGTCGACCGCACGTCGCGTCGGTGGTAACACTTTGAAATTGAGCTGGCCTAGCTTAGTACGAAGTTTCAATAAAATGAGAGACCAGCTTGTTAACAGTACCAAGAAGCTAATACGTACAGTAGGCCACAAGTCAGTACATGTAGCCTACTGTACCTCAAACTAAAATATTTTTTACCGAAAGGCTTTCTTTTGAAATGTGATTCTGCAAAAATATGGAAACGGTCTGCAGGGCAGAAAGAAAGGCAAGCTGTTTGATCCTACGAGAAAATAGTTATCATCTAACATGATAGCTAAATGTTGATCCAAAGTTAGAGAGAGACTAAAATAAACCTGGGATGGAATATTATTTAACATAATCACTAATCACCACGCCTCGACAGACTGTCTCGTTGGTCTAGTGGTCGCAAGCGCTACTGCTGAGCATGAGGTCCTGGGTTTGATTCCCGGGTCGGGCAAAGTGTTATTGGGTTTTTCCATCTGGAATTTCTCGGTAGCAGCCCGGAGTCTGGATTTATGCCCGGTTGATGGCAATAGGCTCACCCCCTATTACATGGGACTTAAACATAACTGGCGAAATGTGGGTATGCTATAGGTACACCTCTGCCTAACCCTTCAGGGAATACAGGCGTGATGTTATGTTATGTTACTAATCACCACGCTTAGCCAATTGATTGGTGATCGCTACCAACAAACCCAACTTTATCAATTTATTTTAGATCAGTGTTATTTTTGAGGCAGCGCATCGTTCCAATACACCCTGATTTAGTTGAGACCCTAGTTCATAATGTATCCCCACAAAATGTCAGCCGAAAAACTAGTACAACATAAACAATATCCGGCTGAACTTTCCCGAAGCATGATCGCACCGTTAAATCAAACCCCTCAGGCTCCAGATCGAAGAAGATATGACACAGTAAACATACACCCTATATGTGTACCTACCTACCTACCTGATCCCGAAATTCACATACAAAGTTATGGAATTAGTCATAAAATGGATTCGTGACTCAAATATCTAACCTATGCATTGCGTGCGCGATTGTACCCTTCATATCTCGACTGACAAGCCTGACAATTTTATACTGTATCATGTTTACAGTAAGGTTGGAATTTCTTTGGGGGTGTGAAGGGAGATGGGATGTCATGCTAACTAGGATCATAAACGATGCCAGTTGACATTCGATAGAGGGCGTCATGTGATGTCATTAAATCAGTACGGCAACAAAATTTAGGGCTTAAAGGGGCTTAGGATAGGGAGGAGTACGTTTATACCATCACGGTGTGACTGCGAGGGAGGAAGATTGGCAGTTCAGTATAAATAGGCAGTCAGGGAAAAATATTTTAGCGTACCTACGTGTTAATAGGGGAGAAACGTACGATTTACAATAGTGTGTCCCCAGATAAGGATAGAGACATCTTTGTGCCTACTTATTGGCTCAGTTTTGACTACGATAAGACTATGGCCATCCTAAATTGAGTCATTATTGAGTTATCATTATCCCAAGTGGCAAATAAAGGACTTATGAAAAAGCCCTGAAACCTGAAATGCTGTTAAAACACAAAGCAAAAGAGACAAATTCATAGACTCAACGAGTGTTCCAATCTGCACCTCAAGTCAGTCCTAGTACCGTCATGCCGCCTAGCAACTGTTTTCCAGGTTCACAATGTAAAGGCCTATTTTCATATCGCACGTATCTTCTAAAAAAGAAGAAAAAATACAAAAGAAAATAATAGACCAATGAAAACAGTCCAATAAACCAGGAAAAACTCAATCAAATGAAAAACAACCTTCCATTATCCCTAACAATTCACAATATCAAACTTAATGACTGCTAACAAAATATTTTTTGTTGCCAACTTCACGGTTACTGATAGACACATATTTTTCTTTGAGAATGGGAAGCACAGCTAATTTGATTACCGGTTCAAACGGCCGTCATGCGCAACGCTCCTTTGATCGGCAAAAATACAGATGTGTTGTGTGCTCTGCCTTATATCGTAGTGTAAGGCATAAGAGGCAGCGAGCGCGATAAAAGAACATTGTAGTTAAAAGTACATAGCACCTTCTTTCGTAAAGATCAAAAAATACTGGTATCCAATGATTTTATTAAGAGGCAAAATCGCAAAAACTGTTGATGAATTTCGGATATGAAACTAAACTCTATTAAACTTTGATAGTGATAAAGTACGATAAGAAGTAAATAGAATAAAATAATTATTTATATTTAATCAATCTAAATTGATTACAATATACAAGCTAAAACTAAAATATATATATGCCTACTATTTACAAGAGACTAATAAAAAAAAAGGAAAGAGCTCATAGGGCATCAAAAAATTCGTCCGCATCGCTGTCAATGGGATATATGCCCAAAAGGCTGGCAGCATTGAAGAAGTAAATTGAATGCTGACATTGATATAGATAACAGAAAAATATAAGAAAATTCAAGCTGTTCCTATCATTAAAACCTACTACTGCACTGTGTTACCTTTCAATAAAAAATGTAGTTTAAAAACTTAAAAAAAAAAGTGCCCCAGGTTACAGTGAAACTATGAGCACCGGTTTACGTCCGCCATCCTCCCACTACTTGCACTACAAGCGGATAGTGCCTCAGGCATATCGTTCCCCGCTTTAGCTAATGAGATGTCAGTACAATCATTTGTGCTTTAACCTTACGCGATGAGGTTTTTGGCCTTTCATTTTGCCCGCCTTTAATTCAACCATTAATTAATTTAAGACGCATAGTGTGCCGAACACATGTTAATTTGGAAAAAATCGGCCAAGGTTTACATGTTTACTGTAAATAAGGTGTAATAAGTATTGTTATTTACTTTGCCATTGTCGACTGGTTTTTGTGTGTTAATAAGACTTTTATTTTAAAGCAGGAAGTCGTTATGTCCATGCTCCGAATGTGGCGATCTTGTCGTTATCATTAATGTTGTTCCACATTTTTTTTGCACTGGTTTATAACTTGAATGTATGAGAGATGAACATTAATTTGAATGGTGTATTTTTTTTTTGTTGTCTTGGGATGATGCAAGGGTGCCGACATACATATTGCATCTCACACCAAAGGCCGACCTAACTTTCAAGGCATTATGCTCATTCCTGCTAGTCTTTTCCTATCATCGCGTGTCAAGCCATTGGGTTCTAGAACAGCTGGCACCCCGACGGTGACAAGAGCACGACGGATGCTGTCATTGATGCTGGCGTGCCGTGCTAACCGGCCTGCGCTCCTACTGTAGGTTAGGCCATGGTGTCCGAGGCAGTCGATAACTTCACCGCATTGACAGCGATGCAGACCCACCCAAGGAGCGCCCGGACGCAGACAAGTAGCGAGCCGGAAGGGACGGTAGCACCTAAAGCCAGAGGCCCGACTCCCACACACCCACAGCCAGAAGGTGGGCACGCTCAGCAGTATTGGTGGACGTATTAATAAGATTATTCCGTACCAACCTGCAGAGCGGCTCATCCCACTGTCTCTGGAAAGACATGTTCACGAGCCGATCTGTATTCGGGCAAGCCATTTTCCAGGCATTCACCGAATCTGTCAAGCACGGCACTTCAGAGTCAATCAGGGAAGGGACTAAAATTATCTCGGTCAGTTTTTCAGTGCTGTAGATAGAGGATAAGAACGCCGCACCGGTAAGCTAATACTAGTAATTTTACGGACGCCTAGGCCACCAAAACGGATGGGTAGTGTGGCTTTAAGCCACGCTCGGTCATCCAAAGCCACATTTAAAATGGATGTTAGTGTTATGTGAATAATTTTGTCAATTTTGTCCAAGAGCTGTGGCTGCTTTCATGAAGGGGAAGAGCGTAGAAAATATAAATATATAAAGAAAGAAAAGACGAAAGAAAAATATTTTAATTGGGACACGCACAGGAAAATAAAAGAGTAAAAATAAAATAAAAAAACAATAATAATAATATATTATGAAATAGATTCATTGAAATACCTAATATTGCTATGCTGTTGACCTCAAATTCGTTAAAGGTGTGTCTCGAACACTTTCAATGTAATTTGAACAGACAAAGTTCAAGCTAAGACAAAATATACAAAATCTTCTTTCAAAGCATTTAATAATTCAGTTTAAAAAATTCCAATGTTACAATCGTCCTGACATTCAAAAAAGTGAATGAAAATCCTTGAACAGCCGCAAGTTCGTCATTGCAACTATTGCACTTTTATTATAATAATTTATTGAAATAATCTACTGATAGCAAGGCAGCATCATTTGGTATTAGGCAACGCTAAATTTCTTAGTATTTTTTTTCTAGAGAACGGAATGAGATCGGATCGCACCAAGGCGAGCAGGATTTCAAGTGAATGGCTTAAAAGTGAAAATGGTTACATTTATGTTATACGTACAGGTCCACTGCCCAAATTACACAGGCAGGTCAAGAAACAAGGTTACTTGATATAACGTAATTATATATTTTTTCTTAAACAGCAAGCTATGTTAAACACTGTGCAGTATTAACAATTATGCATTAAAATTACAGGAAATATTGTAATGTGTAATTAGCGTTAAAAGAAATTGTTTTTATGAGAGTTGGATTGGAATTTAAAACGGAAGATAAAGGTTTTTTAAACAGTGATCATTTTGGGCGAAGCACCGTGTCAAAGGTTAACACATAATTTATTTATGTAAGTATGCAGTTGGTTGGTCGTTAACTTTTAACGTCGGAAAGATAGTAATACCTACTTTTTAATTAAGTCAAGCGACGCGACGGTTTGGCGTAGTTATTTTTTATAATATTACTTCGATGTCAAAAAACAAAACATGGCAGCGGTAGATATACCTACAATATATCGTAGGAAAAATATTTGGACTAGTATCATTAACCAGCAGGCGTAGAACAAGCACCGTCTTGTCGACAGAAGAATAGACAAAAATGACGTTTCGTGAAGACAGTACGACGGCAGCAAAGTAGAAAGAGTCAACTGCACTTTTTACGAAATTCAGTAATTTATTAACGTTTATCTTTTATTTTGCTTATATCTCGAAAATGGTGTGTCCTATCGCAAAAATAATGAAAATTGCGACCCCCTTTCTGAAACCCTTAAACCCCTAAATCTCAACATGTAGGTAATCATTTTTCACATTTTCCATACAAAAAGTGAAAAATTCCTTTTTTCCTTTCCATTTTTATACTTTGTGGCCGTCGAGTAAAAAGTTTTCTACCGTCTTTAGTATGGCGATTAAAATATCAATTTGTCTTCACTACCTTAGATAACTGTCTTCTGAAATAGTCTACATTAAAAAGGCCCTAGACAACGATCGGCAGAAACGGAAGAGACAGATTTTAGAAGGATTTTTACGGTGCGATGTCAAAAATAGAGAAACGAAATGTCACTTTGTATGGAAATAGCCGTCTCTATTCTTCGAAGAGATAGATAGCGTCATGCTAAGCCCGCAGAGATAAAACGGGAATACCTTATATGAAATGCACGTCAACGACCACTTGACCGCGTTTCCTCCTAAAAAGTCCAAGCAACGAAATATTCCCAGACTAATATTTAAACAATTCCTAAAACATTCACATTTTACTACCACTAGCTTCACAAAACAAAAAAAAAATAACAATTAACACCCAACAGCACACATTTGAAACAAAACCCGAGCTTTATTAACACAAAACTAAACCAAACAAAAAGCACAGTGCGCCAAAAAAATGCACACAGCAGACTAATACGTAAAAAGGCAAAATTTTCCAATTACGCGTAAGCTTTAACATTTCAAAGCCGCTGTCCGTATCATGGCAAAGACCTAGACGTTTTTCCATTCGCATTATGTGACTAATTGAATAAAAAAGTAAATCTTTTATAACAAAAGGTTATACGGATGCGGTTTATCTTCGCATCGCCTCAGGTGGTACGGGTAATTATTATTTTACTTTGTACTTGTATGTTTTATTTTGTTCCCCTGTGTTCTTTTGCTAACCTCCGTTACTGTTGTCTTTAACATAAATTCTAATCGTCATTGGACTTGAGTTTGGTGTACAGTGGGCTTTTTCTCTTTTATTTCTCTAAATTGTTTTTTATTTTTATATAATAATTTGTTAGTGTATTTTAAATGTGTCAATGTCGTTCTTAATGTGTGTTAAGTGTTTTTTATGTCAAAATAACTTTTTTGCGAAACCTGCCTTGGTTTATGTCCACTAACCACTGTACAACTGATTGTTTATAATAATAAAAAAAAAAATAAGTAATAATGTTTGCTCAACTTAATTAATCAATCATCCATGCACTTGTAATTTATTAATCACTTACATATATCTGCTACCGTTTCCAATAAAAAAAATGAATACTCAAAATGCACCATCCTGCATAAAACCATCCAAAATCAAAGACGTTTGATGTACAGTCGAGCACAGAGGTGATGTTATGGACCGATGTCCCTATCTATGGCCCGGGGCGTAGCGTCCCGCATCCTGGGGCGTAGTGGCGTATTATGGCGTACCGATACGCGTGTCGGTGACGTGTCACGTGCTTATTAATTGTATGAGTAGTTCGGTATTATTGTGGTTTTGGATTTAAAAGATCAAAGGATTTGGTAGGCTCGGTATTAAAACGATGTCAACATATTGTGGCCTTGTGATATGTAATTATTACAATTGAAAATTATCTAGTAGTTTGCTAATTTTATGAACTTTTGATAACAAATCAGAGCAAAATTTATTCCTCCTTTCACGGTAATCCAAACTTGTCATTCTTAATAATATAATTAACTATAATAGTAAGTTTACTTATTTATCCATTATCAAGGACTACTTGTGAGTAGGTACAAAAAACAATTTCAAAAAGACTGCAATGCACAAAACCATATTCTACTCAGAGTTTCATGCAATTGACTTTGAAGACAACAATAACTTCGCAGGATGTGCAGTAATTGTATTATTTATAAACAAAATATTGACTTGTTTCGTGGGAACTAGAACAAGCAGGGCACAGGCCTCGCATTGAACTTCAAAACAAATAAACGTTGTGGGAAAATGAGTCATACTATGTTGTAAGATGAAGGTACGTTACCAACGTATTTACATCACCTTGCTAAGTTTTTGTGAAGCAATGGAATAAAAAGTAGTAGGTATGAAACCCTTGAAATACATACGTACATAAACCCACTCCTTCATCCCATGGGGATTTTTATTTTGCAAAAAATACAGAATGCCATCTACTACGATCCTGCTACCCTTGAAATCGAGATAGTAAATTTACAAATAGATACCGATTTCCAAATTAATTATTTTGATTGTGTAAGTACATAACAAATTAACAATGTAGATGGCACCCGGTTTTAATCAACCTTCTTTCTTGGTGATTTTTAACAAACTTATTCAACTTGAAACTGCCTACCAACGATTTTACACAGAATGGAAGACATTTTCCGTCATCTATAAAATCTATTACTTATCTATACCTTTCTGATTTATAAGCAAACGTCAGAGAAAAGCAAGCAAATTACTATTAAAAGTAGCCGAACCCGAACCCAAAAAGCCTCTAAACACCCCCTTCCACTTTAACCCCCAACCCGTTACACTCCTCAACATTCTTATCCTCCATATTGCAATCGCAGCGATCTCACAAAACACGAAGTGCAAGGCAGCAGAACGGACCAACTTAATTTAGTGGCCGATAATTAAACCCCGTCGGGGTGGCCGGTGGCCGTAGCCCGTGGACCTCCCGAGGTCCGAACATGCTGAGATGTGTATTTTTGTCTAATAAGGGGTTGGGCGGAGTCGGCTATAACGGCCAGGCTATGTGACTGATTGTGGTGGAGATAGGCTGATTTGGCTGTGATGAATGCTGTGATTGTGAAATGAAAAGTTAAAGGACAGAAGTATGTTTTCCCTGAAGCCGTTAACAGATTTATCGTAAAAGATTACAGGTCTCTAATCGAATCATGCCGATCCAGTGATGGATGAAATATATAAGGTGCGTTCATAGAATGAAAACAGAAATAGGTAATTGATTTGTTTATATAATGTCAACAACATGTCTATATCCATCAAAACCATAGATATACAAAGGCTCTGATCAAGACTATGCCATATCAAGCCTGCATGCTATCAAGAAAACAACTAGGACTGAAGTATTTAGGGGCTGATTCGACAACGGCTTCTCTTAGTTAATTTGCATGAAATTTCTATCACGTATCCAGCTTTATAGAGTTTGCCAATGTTACTATCTTTCGTAAATAGATACTAAAACAAAATAAAGAACAGAACATTCTACTCAGCAAACTATTTCTATCCCTTCAAAATCCAGACTGCAATTTACATATTTAAAACTGTATCCAATTAGGCTGACATTTTTAGAGAAAACTATATTCCAAATATTGCCAAAGCAAATCATTTTTTTTAGCTGGAACTAGAAAACGTTTTTAACTGACCACTCTCGTCACCATATTTTTAAAATGCAAACGTCAATTCAATGAAAAACATCGGCTTTTTATTTATTAAAAAAAAAACACTAAAACTATCAATAAACCAATTAAAGCCGAAAGGTCAATTTTTCAACGACTTCAATTCGTAAAGTCGAGTGAAAAAATGTTTATACCGAAAAGTGCAGGATTCATGTCTGGTGTACCGAAATAAAATTCTGAAATTCGATTGACTGACGACCAATGGATAGCGTTTGTATGTAAAATGTAAATAAGTCAACGTCTTTTTTTTTGGTCGGGAATCTGGATTACTGTTACACCGTCACGACCCAAGGCAAACGATAAGCAATCGTGAACATAATATTTTTGAAACAGTTATTTTTCCGACAAAACTGTACAAAAGAAACCTCCTTCCATTAATTACAATATAAGTCCACCAACATGAAAAGCTAATTAATTTAATTAAAAATATCCGTAAATGCAAAAAAAACAATTTCACTTTCTTTTCTTACTCATCACAGCGTTTTATATACCAATTAGGAAGGGCGCTGTTAACAATATCTATCCAAAAAAGTACAAAAACTTACTTTCTACTTATCAAAAGCGTTTAAAAGCAACATTTTAACATAGCACTGGAGGAATTCGGTTGGATCGTCGACAAATTATGAATCAGACAAATTATAGTGATCAATTTTAATGTGGTACTTATTTAGAGTTCAGGCATTCTTGTTGTCTGCATATGGCAGATCAAATTAAAAGTTGCAAAATTATTCGAAGATACGAAACCTTAACTGGTTTCGAACTAGGTATTCATAAGTGGGTTTTATTTAAATCTATCGATATTGGCACGAATTTTTAGCGACCTTAATTTTTATTTTACGACTGTTCTATGTACTTAATTGACTGGCTATTAAATGATTGATCTTGATTAAGGTCTGATGCGTGAAATATCCAAATAAGCTTAGTGTAAATTCCAGAAAAGGATTAGGCAACATACTAGTTTTTTTCAATTGGTTTATTAGAGCATTTTTTGATAAATAAGAGAACGTGTTGCGCCGGCTCCAAGTAACATGGGGCAACGATGATGATAATAATGATGAGGTGTTTCAATAACTGTGATTTTTGAAGTGAAAATTCTTTAGGCGCATTGAGCACTTTTTGGGTGAACAAAAATCATGGAACTCGCGTCATCGTCACCGAACGCTTTCCATAAGCTATGTGTATACTGTGCATATATGTGTACTTTTTGGGTGAACAAAAAGCGTGAAACATGCTTCGACGATACAATTCACATGTTACTTAGTTTTCACTTCTATCGGCAGTCCCTAAAGACTGTTTTTTGCAGTTCTGCGGATTACAGTCAAATATCTTTGTTATGTATTAATCTGGACTCTGGAATAACTTTCCCCTCTCGCTTAGGAGTCGGGCGTTCGTTGGTAGCTGAGCCACAGTTTTATAGAGGTATGAGGAACAGGGTGTAAAGCTCACTCATATTCTATGGAAAAGGGAGGATCCTCCGACCAGACGGGTGTTGTGTCTGGTGGGCAACTGCCCGACGGTTGATGTCGGGACGCTTGTATATATGCTAGTCGCGCGGTAAACTCTGCTTGCGCGATGCAGGAATTGCGTGACGTCGGTATGACGTGTAGCGCGCATGTGGCGATGTTGATACCGCTACAGTTTTAACTTTTGCGGCTATCGTCATTTCACATTGTTTTCCTTGATTTTATTTATATGTTGTTCCAACTAATCGATTATTATTATTAGTACCTACCTAAGAATAAAAAAATCCCTTCCTCTCTCCTTAACCTTCATCATTATTTATGGTTCTTTGCTCTTGTTTCATGATTATTATTGAATAAATATCTAAATAAACAAATAAGATAAGAGCAAGATGAGATAAGTACTATATATGCGTTATGTACCTAGGTATGTATTTATGTTAATGATACACCACAGACTACCTGCAGTATTGTTTCTCCTTCTCTCTTTAAATCCATCCAAAGGTTGTCTTTAAAAGATCGCTTTTAGCGATAAGACCGTCCATTGTGTCACCCTATGTAAAATTTCTAGATTTATATGTGTAATCCAAATGATGTACATAACAAAGAGTATTATATCCTAAGTATTTTGTATTTAATGGTTTCTTTTTTCACAGTCCATCTTAATACCCCGATCCGCTGACAAATCAATCATAGGACACTACGGTGTGACAGGCGACCTCTGCAAACGAATTGGCGTGAATTGTCACTTGTATCTGAAAACGTTCGGCCAGCCAGAGTTTTTAGAGGCAGAATAAATAAAACAAAACCGCCGTCAGTTATATTTTAACATGACAACTCTATTCAAATGAAACTTCTCGAATTTTGTATAAGTGACGAAATGTAAGCTTTTTCAGAAGTTGCTACTTCATACATTTTCATCTTAGCGGGTTGCCAGCACAATAATTTGCGTTTTTTTTTATACCACTTCACAGTACTATCAAAAACAATTTAAATAAAAAAGGAATGCTTGCATCATCTCTACCAAAATACCTTTGCCTTGCTTTGCCTTGTCATTACTGAATAAGGCTGCTTTTTTTGGCGACAGCGGGGTAATTGCGTATCACACTAACAGTAGGAATGGCTTTAATTTTGACAGTTCAACAACATTCATTGTGTTAATTAATTACATTGTTGAACAGATACATTTTTCAAAAATTTGAACCAATGAATTAGGAATAGGTTTGAAAATGATTCAGGTTGTGATTGATAGTGTGTTACACAATTAGGGTGCTGGTAATACTTTTACCGGCCATATTATTTGGTTTGCACAACATAATTATAAATGACATGGCATTTAGTTTCATCGACCCGCTGAATTAACATGATTTTAAATGTACCCAGTTAAGAAACAAATTAACGTTTCTCATCTCTATAAAGTGAGAGATTTTTTTTTAACGTTTTTTATCAACAATTTTGTTTTTACAAAAAATCAACCTAACTTTAATTTAGGAAGTCGGTGTCTTTGGTTTTGTATTTTCGTTTTAGGCCACCGACTTCCGAAATTAAAGTTATTTTTCACGTCTTTTAGTGTTTTTTTGGAAGTCGGTTGTTTTTTCGTAAAAAAGTTTTTATTTTTCACTTTTAGTTGCGGTACCTACCCCACACAAATTTGTAAACCACTACTTGGTATTTAAATAACAGTGACAGGAAATTATTAACACAATATCAATATAAACCAAGTGGAAAAAATATGCAGTATTAAGGATAACTCAAAAACTACTGGTCAAACCTTCATCAAATTTAAATGGGACTACATGTGATGCAACAGCTATCAAATAAAAAAAGAATCATCCAAATCGGTTTACCCAGAAAAAAGTTATGAGCTAACACAAATAAAAAAACATACAGACGAATTGAGAACCTCCTCCTTTTTGAGAAGTCGGTTAACAAAGAAACAGAAAACATTTTGTTGTTTTTATAATATTGTGTATCGTATTGTAATCCTCTTATCGATATTCCTAACAAGCTGACATGTAAGTTCTAGTCCTCAAAATTCAGCAGGCGTAACAATTAATTGTATTAGCTGGTCGTGCGACGGCCAAGAGCTGCGGTCTTCATGAAAGTCAAAAGCCATTCGTCTCACGTTCACCGCACAGTGCCAAGTCTTTAACATATTTATGTCAAATTATTGGATGGACATTAGTATGGGAAAGATGGTATTTATTATTGACTCTGTGACTGTCAATGTGTTATCAAAAAATAAAACATGCGGGGCAGTCTTTGGGGACTGCCGATAGAAGTGAAAACTTAACGTGAGTAACTTGTGAATTGTATCGTCGAAGCGTGCGGTGACGATGACGCGAGTTTCACGCTTTTTGTTCACCCAACAAGTACACTTAGAGATACAGTATACATATAGCTCATGGAAAGCGTTCGGTGACGATGACGCGAGTTCCGTGACTTTTTTCGTGAGTTTTCACTTCAAAAATCTATCCATTTGATTTTATCTAATTAATACCTAATCATCGTTGCTCTCAATGGTTGGGTGCCGTTTTGCGTGGATGTGACGCATATTTCCCCTCAACTTGTTCTTTTTTGTGTTTGTGTGTTTTGTTCTGCGTCATGTTTACCGCAAATAAACGTATTTTCTTTCTTTTTCTTCTTTCTATTTTTGATTACTTTTTTGTACAGGGTTTTTTTTTCATGACAACATTCACACTTACCTAATAGTTCTGTTTCTTGATTGTGAGGATCTCATCTGATTTTAAGGTTTTAGAAGTGAAAAATAAAGATCAATGCCAGGTTAGCAATGAAAGAATGTGTGTGCATATTTCCCTTTTTCCCGTGAAAAAAAAAATATTTCAGACATAATTATATACAAGGTCAAATTAAATTAGCTAGTGAAACTCCGTAGACGTGATGGGTATCGACATTTAAACACGATAAATAAATTTTAAAATGAATGATGATTTTTTTTTGGGTCACTGCTCCCTGTTAGTTTTGTTACTTGAAGTGTAAGTAGATAACATCTGTTGTGTTGAGATATCGACAGCCGTCACGTTTGTAAAGTTTACACATAAAAAAACTGATTTTTAAACTGATATTTTAAGTGACGACCCTATCGGCGCGCGGCGGTTGTTGATCACAAAAAAAAACCTCATCAAAGTCATTTATTTTTTATTTTTTTTATAATGTTTAGATACCGATACCCATCACATCTGCCGAGTTTCGCTAGCTAATTTAATTTGACCTGTATAACTTTTTATTTTTTATTGGTAAGAGTGTTAATAATATTGCTTTCAAAATTGGCTGCTAAGTACAAACACCATTTTATTATTTAGTGCAACTTACTCCTGTTGACTTCGTTCTCGGTGTACATCTAACGAAATCCATTACAACTTCACAGGTCAGATATGCTGTATTTTTTTAATCCACCACAATCATGATAAAACAAATAATCATACGGCTCATCTCACATTACTCTACAAAAGCCAAATCTTGATTTATTTCCAAAACTACAATACAAACTTAACCTCTTTTTACCCGACTTACGAAAAGAGAACACGAAAATTAATTTCTAACCTGTTATTACTAAGACAGACAGACATACAGATAAGAATACTGTACCCATCAATCACGTGAATCAAAATTCTAAGTGAAACAATAAAAGAAAAACAATAAGTGGTAAAGTTATGTAAGGCCAGGGATGGCAAACCATTGGCTCAGAATGTAATTGTGGAATCAGTATTAATATTGAGATATTTTACCATCCTTACATCATTATTTAACTTTCTATCGCGTAAGTGTTACTACTCAACAAATGAGTTTTTAAATGAAAAATATAATTCAAAATTTAAATTAGACGACGACTTGCCTTTAAGTTCCTAATGATTGTATGAAATTTAATATCTATGACATTGTATTGACTAATTCTTTATATTGCATTTAATCATTCTTGACAGTATATTTAATCATTCTTAACATTATATTTAATCATCCTTGACATTGTATTTGATAATAGTTAACAGTTTCCTTATCCTTGACATTGTATTGTATTGTGTAGTTTTGATTTATTGTTCTAAAGCATTTGATTTTAATTCCTTGACATATTTGTACGCCGGAAATAGCACAATATTATGGACGTCTTATTATGTGTAACACCTTGTAACAACAATATTCTAACAAATAAATTGATTTGATTTGAAAATGATTTTAATTAAACATGGTTGGTTAGTGTTGTATAAGAAATTAAAAATAATGTATTAAAATTAAATCAAATTAGCTATAATGTAATAATTGGAACGAAAGAATATGCTTCAAATAATGGTAATAATTGGAACGAACGAATATGCTTAGATGGTTTGGACATATTGAGAGGATGGGTGAAAGGCGAATAACAAATGGTATTTACAAGGCTGATGAGAGTGGAAACGCCGGGAGGGGACGCCCTAGAAGGATATGTGACCTTATTGGTGATTTTCTTCAGAAAGACAGGTGCGTAGTACCCGCAACCAGCGTGCGTGCGTGTATGACCAGATGTATGAACGCAAACAAAGCAAAAGGAGTATGTGAGGATCGTAGCAGTTGGCTTTCTGTGGTTTCTGCTTACCCCCATGGGGAGAAGGCGTGAGTTTATGTATGTATGTGATTGGAACGCTCATGTCTCGACTTTTTGGAGGTGGGCGCTAATGACTGCGACATAGGATTTTTACTACGTAATGTAGTAACAAATGATATGTTAACGTACCTACACAGATTGTTGTAAACTGTGTTCTTTGTTCCAATAAATATTAGATTCGATCTGAATTAATTGAAGTTAATATTATTGTGAACAGTTAAATTATTCTATTCTATTTCTTATTATGGCAAGCAAAGCCGATGTCGACCATTTTGCCAATGTGTAAAGTGAATTAGAAAAGCAAGTGAGCATAATAAAAATAAAGAAGAAAATAAATTTGCAAGTGATAAAAATCTTCGATATTACAGTTGAACTCAATGCAAAACCGTTAAATTGATGGCGTTGAGTCGTTGACATGACATTTTTTGTCACGTCACTTGTTTAATACTAGGTAAAAATGTTTGCCATCTCTGATGTAAGAGGTAAAACATGACCTATTGTGATTGTACTCTATACGGTCGATTCACTATCACTTTTCGCACAGCTTTAATATTGTTTCAGATTTATTAGTGTGGCAAGATTGACAAAAGACTGCTTGTTTTAATTGACTTGAACAAGATAATGACCCAATCTCATCACTACCTTTGTATATAACGAGTATTGCGAGATACTGTACCTACACAATTTTATACTCCGGTGAACTGAAGTACAGTTAAGCAATGACTAAAATTTTACTGTTTTAATTGTAATCTGTCTGATTTGATCATCAGGTGCTGTAAAATAGTTCGTTAGTGAGAACGGCTTTAGACTATTTTTGTTGAATTATGTAGGCACTCAAATAGTAGATATTTTTTTTACCTAATCTGTCCCACTGCTAGGCAAAAGTCTCCATACATTTCTACTGCCCCGTTGGTCTCGTGGTTGCAAGCGCGACTGCTGAGCGTGGTGGTCCTGGGTGCGATTCCCAGGTCGGGCAAAGTGTTATTGGGTTTTTCCATCAGGAATTTCTTAGTAACAGCCCGGAGTTTGAAAGTTGGCGGAGTGATACCCCCGTGCCTCGGAAAGCACGTTAAGCCGTTGGTCCTGCTGCGCCTGATCTCTCTCCGGTCGTGTCGGATTGCCGTCCCATCGGACTATGAAGGTGAGAGAAGAGAGAGTGCACCTGTGTCTGCGCACACACTTGTGCACTATTATATCTCCCGCGCCGGACGCGAGTTTCCATTGAGATTGGCCGCCATGGCCATGGTCTGGAGGACTATATACATTTCAATTAATCAATCAAGAACGATTCTAGGTCGTCGCGCCAGCGTTTCTTAGGCCCGCCTTGCTTCAAGCACCCACTGTGGAATGACCCTGGCCCATTAGTAAATATACAAATAAAAATAAAAAAACGGAGGCGCCATCATAAATTCCAACATCCGCTCCAACACCATCTCAAGTAAATAAAATAAAAAAACCCAGACTGATGACTAAAACAAATTGACTTTGAATTAATTTTATTTAGATTGGAACGCGCACTAAAATAAGCAATAATGACTCATTGAGTGTTTGTTGAAATTGACGCAACCATTGTATTTCATTGGTTATTTCTACAGAATCACCTGTGCGGCCCACTGTGCGGTCACAAAATAAATTGATACAGAAGGTTAGCTGCATACATCGGGCGAAAACAGGCGCACGTACAGCGATTTCGGTCTATATTGCGTTCGCTATTTAATGTCCAAACATGTAAACAAATATATGTTTTTGGAAAAGCATCTTAAAAATGCATGAATAAAGTTCAGTTTGCACTAAAACTTCAAACATTTTTATGACTTTTTCAAGTAGCATTCTGAAATCAACTTAATTCACGCTAGCGTAAAGTTTTTATTCGTTTAGGTGGAATAAACATCAATTGAAAACAAAGAATTGAATAGACTTTAAGCCCAAGTTCGCACGGGCGATTTTATTACGCGATGTGTTTTTTTTGGCGCACTGGATTTTCAACTCTCGGCATTAAGCAGAGTGTTGATAATCGAAATAAAATAAAAAATTGCCCGTGGGTACCTGCGGGGTAATTGCGTAACACGCTTAACAGTAGCAATGGTTTTAATTTTGACAGTTCAACATCATTCGTTGCGTTATTTACGTTGTTGAGCGCACACATTTTTCGCACCTGAAGCAATGCATTAGTAATATCCTTTAAAATGATTCAGATTGTGATTGATGGTGTGTTACGCATTATGGGTGCTGGGCTAGTGCCAGTCGCGACTTCGCGAGTGCCTGTTTACTCGCTGTACATGTAGGGTGTCTATGTGTGCGTGCGTTTTTGCTCGTAGTATGAACCCGACCTTCTGTTCCCTATCTATTCTGTGGTGCAATCTTCCGCCGTACATCACGAACGTTTACTGGTTCGAGTAATATATCGTCAGAGTGTCAAAACATACGTGAAGAACGACGGTAGGACGTAACTGCTGAGAGGAATGCGTACGGGAGTTTCAGGAGTTTATATTTTTATTCTTTGGCTCCATTTTATTGCAGTATATCACTGGATGGACATGGGATCCTTCCTGAATTTTCCTGAAGAAACAAAATACATGTCGAAAACGGACATGTATGCATGTATGTTCATGGTTTTCTTTCTACATTACCAATGCATACGAAAATTTAGTTTAGAATACCTTCACCTACTCGTATAATGCCAGCATTTCAACTCCAGGATATAAATAAAATAGCAGCACTTAGTCATCAGTAGTTACAAATATCTTAAAATAGACAATGACATGCTTCCATAAACTGCGGCGTTAGTCTACTGCTGAACATGATGAGGTCCTGGTTCGATTCCAAGAACGGGATAAATGTTATTGGGGTTTTTCATCTGGAATTTCTCCGTAGCAGCCCAGCGTCTGGATTTGTGCCCGGTCGATGGCAATAGGCTCGCCCCCTATTTCATGGGACTTAAACATAACTGGCGAAATTTGGTTGTACTATACGTACACCTCTGCCCATAACTTCGGGGAATCTAGTCGTGATGGTTATGTTTTTATACTAGCATAAACAGTCTTGTTAGGACTCGAATACGTTTCGTTTCGGTAGCTGGAACGACAAGTCACTACCACTTCTTAATAAAGTAGTTCACTTTTTACATTTCATCTGCTAATGAATATACCTACTGAAGCACTCAAGAGCTAGTTCACTTCTTAATTAAATGATGATATACCGCGTAGCTGTAGCTTATTAGATTACACAACACTTAACGATAAGTGCAGTAAACTAGTGGAAACAGCTAGAGATGTAAATTTGTGTCTCTCTTTGAAAAATAAGAAACGAAAAAACGAAAATGGAAAAATGAATTATGGAATGGATAGGAATGCAATCTCGAGTCGAGATTAGCAACTCCAGATCTCAAGTCCTAAGTTTAGGGTTGAGATTGGCCATCCGAGATCTCGACTGGACATCTGGCGAGATCTCGATTTCGAGATTTTCGTGGTCGACATTTTGCCAACTTTTAGAATAATGCGTTTTTTTTAATCAAAAACTGCTTAAACTTAATGAAAATGACAACGACATCTACTCGGGGTATTGGTGTTATATTTTGTAAATAAAAAAAAACATTAATTGTAGAATAATAATTTAAATAATACAAACGGAGTACCTTACGGGAAACATAGTAACGAAAAGCAAATTAACAAAAAAGCTTGAAACAAAAAAACACTCTTCCCGCTTCACCAATTTCCCGAAGCGCACATATTTACATATTACGTCCGATGCGCAAGCGCAGTTTACTTTGGTGTCATCGTAAAGTAGAGGTTATAAAAGGCAGATCTGTTTACATTACGTTGTCGTGTTTGAGTGAAATTAAATCGATTTTAGGTATTTCCGACTGCCTGCACCAATCTAAACCTGTAACGAGATTTAGGTATAATAAACTCTTTGGCGCTGAAAATATAATGGCTTCCAATTTGGCCTTCAGTAATTATTATTATACTAAACAATTGTGATATGAATTCTCAATCTTGACATGTAATTTTTTAATCAAATTTCATCATTTATTTTCTCTATTTTTATTTTTATCCTGTTTACACCTAGTTATTATGTGCATGCTGATGGCAGACGTAAAAGAAACTTTATTATTATTGTGATATTGTATATTGTGTATCCTTTGGAGATCCTAAATATATAAATAAAATAAATGATCCCAAAGGACTGCTAAAGCCTTTCTTCTCATTGTTTATTTCAACATACTTACAATCTGCCTCTAATGACATAATACGAGAAGATGGCAACTGCAGTAAGAGGCAACAAGCTATCTAATGTAAGATTGTAATCCATCAACAGTTGAATGATAACTGATAACACTCTTTCCATTAATATAGTCATCAATATTTTGTTTCAGCTGTAATTTCAGGTACATAAGATGAGCTTTTAAAATGTTGTCTGTGAAACCAGCACAAAGAACTTGATATTGGTGATTTTTAAAGGATTTGGTAACCACTTTCCACCAGACAGTACGTCGGCTTAAAAAAAAAAACTGTGAAACAGTTTTTTTGGTGAAATGCCAAAATATATGTTCCATTTTAGGCGAAATACACTTCAACCGAGGCCCCAACTTCCCATCAACTCCAGACTGCACTACAATCAAGAACAAAAGCATCAATAACAGGTACAGTCACCGACATAACCTCAGAAGCAACAAATAACTCAGCGCCGAGATTTGTTGTCGCAATCCATTGTCGCCGCGACACGCCAGTAATGAAAGCCGCTTATCTACGCGACTGTACCTCAGCTCTGTCGGTTATCTACGTCACTGTACCCTCAAGGAGGCTAATCGGACCGTTGAATTAAACTTAAAATTTGCATTTTTATTAATATTATATATATTTTTTATTTATTTTTTGGGACTCAAATGGCGGGGAAACAAAATGGTGGCGTCGACAGTAGTAAAGATTAGTCTTGTATTACTCTCTGTTGGGTTTCATTTTGCAATTATCTACGAGTACCTATTACTATTTCGACTTGTCTTAAAAATCTGCACATGATAAAATGCACACTCGTACGCGCTATAAAATACATAGAAAAAGTAAGACAAAAATACGTGCGGTTTTAATAAATAGAATGAGCGTTATTTAGAGAAAACAACATAAAAAAAAACAGAAAAATAGTTATCACTCACAGCATTTTCATCAAAATTAACGCACAATCATTCAATAGACTCGCACAGTACTATAAAGCACAAAAGTAACAACAGTGCGAATAAATTGGCGTACAGTCGAGCACAACTCGTAAATACCGCACAGGTGTGAGTTGTTGTGTGTTTACGCAATCGTATCGTTACAGTTACGCGTGTCGCTCGTATTTCGTACGCGGAAGGAGGTACGTACCGGGTACGTGTGACTTGGATCGAAAAGGTTTTTTTGAGGACGGTGGAAATATTTTTGAAGAAACTTATTTTATGATGATGAGATGTGTGCAAGCTTTAGAGAAAATAAAACGATTTTTTCGGTTATGGCTTTTAGTTGTCGTTTTCAGAGCGACTGTGGTATGGGCCTTGTTGAAATATTCTAATGAATGAATTATGACTCCATAAAGTACCTTCCTTAAAAAAATAGTGTCTAGTGACTATAGTCAAACTATTTATTATTTCTTCTTTCAAAAAGTAATTATGTGTCAAAATATTTTCAAGTGAAATTAAACTACCCAGTAGACAGACTCAATAAAAATAACACTAATTCCACTCTCAAAAATCAAACACACTCAGTAGCAAAAAATTAAAACATCATAAAAATATTAATTATGAAAAACTCACATACATAAAAAGTTACAAACATAATTAATTACCATCAAAAACAACATCAAAGCTTGAAATAGCTGAAAGGGACGTCAACCCGGACTGACATGGACACACGGACACGGACAGGGAACATTGAAA
Source organism: Griposia aprilina (assembly GCA_916610205.1). Classification (NCBI taxonomy): domain Eukaryota; kingdom Metazoa; phylum Arthropoda; class Insecta; order Lepidoptera; family Noctuidae; genus Griposia; species Griposia aprilina. The sequence continues at coordinate 22,521,394 of OU744295.1, read as the reverse complement.
AGGAAATTAGCCTCAGTGTGGCGGCCATTCGCATTTTTTCCATTTATGTCAACATGACAAGAGCACAGTGCTTCACGCCGACAAAGGATGGGACAGAACCATCAATGCTGATGGCAACACAGACTGTACTGGAAAACGTTAATTTTATAAATGTTTTTTATTGTATTGCTGCCTGTAATAGTAAAGGATTTATTTATTTTTAGTTTTGTGGTTAGCATTTTTATGCGGCTTGAATTTTGAATGTAGTTTTTTGATGTTAAGTGTATACAATTCTGATATTAATTTGGATGATGATTCAGCAATTTTCTTTTATTTTTAGACCTGCAAGCGGATTTGAATCATCATCAGTTTTGAAATATTAATCAGAGTTCAAAGAGAGGGCTCAAAGTGGAACGATCATGTTTCGACTATTACAACTTGAAGTACGCTGAAAGAAAATAAAATATCACTGTTTTATTTAGGTAATAAGTTTTATTTTCTGATAATTGCCTTGATTCAGAAAAAGAACTTCAGGTTTACAACTTTCTTTATTTTTTATACAAAATAGGTGTTTAGTCATTTGACTAAACACCTAGTTGTTATGTATTTACATAACAACTTTCCTCATGAATTACAGTGAACACAATCACGCAATTCGTATTTTCGCAAGTCTAGATAAACGAAGTATACCCCACCCTCCGAAAAAAGAGAAAAGTCGGAAGACACAGGATAACAGTAACACATTTTCGTCGCGGAGGCTAACGATTCCGAAGTGTACTGTCCCATAAATCTGGGCCAGCCTGATTGATACATGGCGGTGGGTTGACGCCCATCGAGTAATTTAGTGCCGCCGCTACGCCCACCATCCAGATAGCGGGACTTTTGTTTTGCATTAATTCTCTTTCGCTGTTCTTTCCATCGATGCTAAAGAAAAGAATTTACTTTTTAAAAGGAATTCTACGTTGTGATAAATGTCGAGATAATTTTTTTTCTCGGGGTTTTTTTGTCTAGTGAAATTTAGTGTCTTGTCCACTGTGCGATTTGTGTAGATTGCTTTTTAGTTGATTAGTATTTTGTTCGGAATATTACTTTGTGGATTACTTCTAATAGATTTTAATATTCGTGAAAAATATCGATATGATAATATTTAGTTACAACATTTTTGCAATCACCTAGTACATTATAGGTGAAGTTATGAATTCATTATATTTTTTAAGTATAGGATAAATGACTAAAAAGGAGACAATTTTAATGATGATTTGCGTAATATTTTGGCCTTTAGATATAATTTTGGAAAGTACAAAGTTAACGATGTTTGAAGGTGAATTTGGAATGTTATTTGGTATTGATACAATCATAGATGGTGCGATGGCGTAATGACATTGGATCATCTGCTTAAAAATAAATATTATATTTTTTCTTGACTTAATGTTGACTGTGCTTTTGAGCAAATGTAGTGCCTAGCTTAGCAATAAATCATGTTGCAACCTCAAACAAAATAAAAAATCAAGACATATTGCTGACAACAGTGACGTGAAGCCGGTTTCGTAAACATGTGTGCACTTAGTGAGGTGTAGTTTGGTTGTAAACTGGGTTGTAAAAGCGTGCATGTGAGCGTATATGCACAGATCAAGGTGTAGTTTAGCAAGCATCACTGTATTGTTGGCAGCGCTATATCTTGATTTTTTATTGGGTCTGAGGTTGCAACATGATTTATTGCCAAGCTAGGCACTACATTTGCGCAAAGGTACAGCCAACATTAAAATTCAACTGCCAAGTTCAAAATTAATTAAATTATTCTACTTTCCAGGGCGTATATAATTTTCATGCAGGGTGGCTGGTAAATGCTGAATGAGGATGTCCGATGATCATACGTCACACGTTTGGATAGACTTATCACTAGCCTCAAGCTGTTGCTGATATCGCTTTTGTTTAATTAAGTAAGAGAGTAATACTTATCTATAGGAGATAGGTAGGAAAATAATATAAATATTTTCCAAGTATTTTCTTGACAGCTTTGAAACCGTCCAAAAATAAAAAAAAATATAAAAAAACAAAAACTTCTTTTGAAATGCAACGAGGTTGAGGTACAACACGAATTCTTATATCACGAGTAAAAACCAACATAGCAACTACACTTAACGCTCAGCCAATCCAACTACCCACCAAGCAGAACATCCACCCATTCTAAAAACAAAACAAGAACGCTATAAAACAAAACACTAACAAACATCAAGTCACAACACTACTTCATTCCTCATAGTTTTCTCATCTAAAGAGCAACAAAAGTCACCCCCCCCCCCCTTCACAAAACCGACTAATTCCAGTACCAGTGAGGTTCAGCCGACAGACCTAGCTGGTATTAAGGCCTTTCTTAACAGCTAATCTTAGGACAAAAGCTTTAATACGGCCGGCCCCGGGGTGTAGGACGAGTGTTCTCTTTGTTTATTTTAATTTTTATTTTACGCCTGCGCGGCGTACGGTGTCTGGTAGTACAAGGAAGTTCTATATGGTGTGCAAAAATATAATGGCAATAGAAAATACAAATAGTTTTCGTTATTGGTCCAGGGATAGAGAGGATTACAAGTTCTCTCCCTTTTTCATAGGGATGACGAAGAGGTTGTTCCTCAAAAGTCTCTTTTTATAGGGTTTCTGCACTAGCTCGCGTAATGACCACTGTCAGAGCAGACTTTACCGACCCTTCAGGGCAATTAAGATCTATATTCCATCAGCCAATAAACGTGCACTTCTAAATAGTATATTGCTAGAATGACACGCTTTTTTAAGTAGTGAGTTAATTTTTCTTGTACACAAATTGTTGTGACTAGTGGATATAGATGTGGTCGTCAAGTCAGGCACCTCGTACAGGCGTTGCACAGGGGGGGTTCCGGAATTAGTATTTTAAGAGGAACCGAGACCTCCTCTATGTGCTGATGGTGATCACCGGGGTGGTTTTAGTGAGGAAAAAATCCCACACTCCCCGACCTCCCTCCCCAGAGGTCGGGTGCCTTTTGAAGGTTTCCCCCCAAAAACAAAAAACAAAAAAGTCTGACCCCTCGCGCAGAGTGAAGAACTGTAGTATTCTCCATATAAATAAACCCAGATGATACTAGGATTACAGTTGAAGACCTTCATTACCAGATTTTTACCAAAGTAGTAAAAAAAAAAAACAAATAGACAACGTAACACCCTGTATGAGCACAGGATAGCCAGTGATGTGCAGCTCATTTTTAGCTGTAGCGCGAATTATCAGCGACGCGTGACGACACTGTCTGCCTACCAACTCACACTGCTGTATTATCACTTGTAATATCTTTTGTCCCTTATTTATGTTTTATGGGTCTGCGTCTTATTTGGTAGCGGGTGGACAAGGAAATAGAATTCAGTGTGTTGTTTCAGTGATCGCTTTAGTGAAATACTGTTCTTCTTTTTCCTGAAAATTATAACTACTACTATCTATGTACACTTTTACATTTAGTTTCCTTGCTCTTGTTTCATGTTTATTATTGTATATGTCGGAGACTGTCATTAGTATGTACACTAAACGAAGCGCAGCACGTGTTCCGGGAGGTAGCAGCACCGTCGCGATGACGTGCATTCTCGCCTAACTTCATGCTATGACAGAGCCTGGCTGATGGAGGAGCGCTGATGGGACGAGTGGACACTTACCATTCTGCCTTCAAGGAGATCAGTACCTCCACCCAAGGAACTATCACGCGTTCCGTATAGTGGTGTCGTGTACCTACAGTGTGTGATTCGCTAGTGTGATTAATTTGATCGTAAATTATAATTTGATTTGAACGGCAATACGTTTTTTCTATTGCGCTATAATCAACATTACCCATAGTACGCCCACAGTAGTTAAAATATGGCTGATAATAACAAGAGAGACGTACCTTCTCCGTCATCAGAATTGGGATACGTGTTGGTTCAGGTTGGAAATAAAAACGTTGTAAGTGAAAGTTGGCGCGCCATTTTTGAAAAATACGGATGCGTGATCATGGTGCTGAGCTGATTTGTGTTTTGTTGAAAATTCACTGCAAGGTGCTCAACTTGTTGTGGCCATTAGTAAGACGCTCAAACGAGCATCATTAACGTGGCTATCTGTTATGTTGGGCATAGGCTGTAAGCACAAATACCTTTGCCAAATGACGCAACAGTTGCGCTGGCGCCATATTAAATAAAAAGTAACGAGCTTCATCAACGTGGCTATCTGTTGTGTTGGGCATAGGCTTTATGCAAAAATACCTTTGCCAAGTGACGCGTCAGTTGCGCCGCGGCGCCATGCCATATTGAATAAACAGTGTCTTTACCCGGCGTTTGAGTTTGACGTATCCCGATCCCGTATTAAGAACAACTACCGCGTGTGCAGACGTAACACTATCGCAAATAGCATACCAAGGACCGAGTTGGAGCGACTTTATGAATCGAGCCAAGCAGCCTCACAGCCGTCAGCGTAGCCCTTCGTTTGCTTCAAGTGTGGGAAACCAGGACATAACGCAGTCCGGTGCACGAACAGTGCAGCCAAGCGGATGGTGGCGTGCTGCAAGTAGTGAACGGCGAGTGGATGTTTGCGTCGTACAACTACCCTCAGGCACGTTAGAACATAAAGGTGAGCTGTATTGTTTTGTTTACGATTCTGGTGCTGAATTCTCGTTAGTTAAAGAGAGTTGTGCAGCCGACTTGAGTGGCAAACGAGTTAATAACGTTGCTGCGTTGACTGGTATTGGTTAAACACGTGTATTCAGCACGCAAGAAGTCTTATGTAGCCTATCGATTAGCGAAATCAGACTAAGTTAGATCGAAAGTTTTGAGTTCCGTTTGAGGTAGCGGAAGTTTAGGATGGTGATCGCTATACGTTGAAAAGCTTTAGATTCTAACCATACTTGCCAGTACACTCACGACAAGATCAGAAAAATGCCAGTAGGTCATGTACCAGTCGAAGTAGATAGTGATCACAATGGTGATCAGCAAGCCTAAGTTATAGAAAGAATGCGAGTAGGGTTCTCTATCGCCCGTAGTAAAGTGTTTTGATCCATGCGCTGGATGTGTGAGAGCAATGCGATTGCTGGTTGGCTATGGGTACCGTGGCGTTAGAGTTGTTTACTCGTGTGTGGGTTTCCAGGTGTCATAAGCTATTAGTGAAAAAGGTGATTGTTAATGTGAATAACGATGGTACATGGGCTCTGGTTGATGATTTTTGCTATGATTAATCAAAGTTTGTTCAATTAATTTACTTAGAATAATTGTTTCGTTAAAACAAAGATTGAGGATAGTTTTGTGATTTCAAAGTTGGAAACCGTAAATAGTGAAAATCGTGATAGTGGTGAATCTTAGTTCGGCTGGTCGGACCGTACCAGTAGCCATTTCGTAGCCGTAGTCCGTTGGAAGTCGGTAGCTGCTTTTAGTAGCCCGTGGATGCGCGGTGCGCGGGTGGCTCTGGCGGAGGTCGGGTCTTGTAGAGACAATGGGAGTCCGTGGGACTGGGAATTCAGGGGAATTCAATGAAACAAACGCGACGTTTGTTGAAGGGGCTTAACGAAAAGCCACAGCCCACGAATAAGATTCCTGCTGTGTGTTTTGTGATGCTCTAAGGTTGATCTAATCGATTATCTAATAAAAAAAAATAGTTTTGATTTTTGACGTTGAATTAAAGTCAAATTAAAACAAAACTTTTTTCAATCCCTAGTTAGTACTACGTAAAGCTTGGGTCGGGAGTGACCGAACGGTATGTACTGTACTATGTTTTCCTTGTTACAGAATAAACACACGAGGACGTGTGTAGTGCAGGATGGCCGTGTCGGAGACAGTCATTGGTATGGACACTAATCGAAGCGCAGCACGTGTTCCGGGAGGTAGCAGCACCGTCGCGATGACGTGCATTCTCGGCTAACTTCGTGCTATGACAGAGCCTGGCTGATAGAGGAGCGCTGATGGGACGAGTGGACACTTCCATTCTGCCTTCAAGGAGATCAGTACCTCCACCCTAGGAACTGTAACGCGTTCCGTATAGTGGTGTCGTGTACCTAGTGTGTGATTCGCTAGTGTGATTAATTTGATCGTAAATTATAATTTGATTTGAACTGCAAACGGGTTTTTCTATTGCGCAATAATCAACATTACCCATAGTACGCCCACAATAGTTAAAATATGGCTGATAATAACGAGAGAGACGTACCTTCTCCGTCATAAATATTATATGTAGATAAGTATATGTTTTATGTATGTATGTATTTGTTGTATAGGTAAATGGTACACCACTGACTACCTGCATTATTGTCTCTCCTTCTCCCTTGAATCCATCCATAGAAAACGGCCCATTGTGTCACCCTATGTAAAATTTCTACGTTTATATCTGTAATTTTTTTGGTGTACATAATAAAGAGTATTCTATTCTATTCTATAAAAACAATAAAGGTAGATTTTGGAAACGATCACTGAGCTTTAGTCATGAGATCTATAGTATATGTAACTTCTACTATTTTTAGCCTTGCCCCTTCTCGACTCTAAAGTTGATGTAATTTCATTTCCTTAGTCGTTCGATATTACCTTCTAGAAGTTTTTAAATAAGGCTGGTTTTGAATTGTAGTCTCCATTTAACATTCCGGCGCCTGCAGCCAGTCTAAATAAAAACTCTCCTCTTAATAAACACCGTCCTCATCTAGCAACACTGCTTGACAAAAATACAGTGACGTCACATCTGAGACAGCTCGACTGGCTCGTCGGTGGCAGGTTGTCGTGCAAGAACAATGGTTAGTTTCGCTGTAACCTCGGGTGATGTGACGATATGAAAAACATATGGTAGGTATGTGGACTGTGGAGGGACTGATTGTTTGCGAAATTCTGGGAGTGTGTGTTTTTGCAGCTGTTTTAAGTACCTAATAGATTTCAGAAGAATGGTAGGCTATAGTGCAAGTTTTATATAGTAATAAAGTCCTACACTTTATGTACCTGGTGTCTTATTAGCAGAGATCGAATATTCGGTTGCATATTCATTTAAAGTTGGATGATAAAATGGAAAGCGCTTTTGTATTGAAAAAATCTCGCTAACGCGCGGTTTCAGTGACCAAACCGGACCAAATCATAGCGATCGAAAGGTGATTTTGTTGTAGTCGAGGGAATATTTCCGCCCAATCAGTTTAGAGTACTTAATTTAACATAACACACATAACATCACGCCTGTATTCCCCGAAGGGTTAGGCAGAGGTGTACCTATAGCACACCCACATTTCGCCAGTTACGTTTAAGTCCCACGTAATAGGGGGCGAGCCTATCGCCATCAACCGGGCACAAATTAAAAAAAAAAATTAAAAAATTAAGAACTCCCTTCCGTACACCAGACTAGTTATGCATTCCCGGTGTTCCTGGCATCCCGGGATTTTGTTTACAAAAATATTTAAGAACCCGCTTCCATACATTCATAGCCAAAAAAATACTTTAGGTAAATATGCATCCGAATATCCGATCTCTGCTTATTAGATACTCGAGTTTTTTTTTTCTTGAACAAGTGATGTACAGAATAAATTAATTAATTATGGTAATTTTCATTTGAAATGGATCCTCCTGAGTATCGTGATTCGTGATGGGACCAAACAAAACTATTTTGACGATTTCCTTCTATTTCTGACATCTTTGGGTTGTACAAGATTAGAGCCCTTTGAATAAGCTATCCAAATCAAGTAAAAGCAATATTTTTGGATTTATTTGGAAGAAATTAATCTTATCTTGCGAGTAAAACCTGAAAAATGAATCCTCGAGAAAATTCATTTCCAAAAAAATTACCAATCTTTATTCCCTCTGGCACCCACGACACCTAAATCAAAAGCAAGCCGAAGCCAAACTCATTCAGAATTCACGGCGCCTCAAAGGCTATCAAATCGGAAATATCTCCACGTAAATGCACCCATCTGGAGTACTGAAGCTGCTAATATCTCAAGCGCGACCAATGACTTTGCTTTTACTCACCTGCCAAATAGTATTTGCACTCGTGAGGGCAACGACACGTCTTAACTCGACGAAGATACAATTGAAAATGGAACGACCTCGGCTCTCGGTAAGGTAAAGTTATGTTTGCGAAGTCAAAAGCAGATAGCGTTTACGAAGCGGGCTGTGGTCGAGGTAAGGTTAAAATATGCAGCGCTTGTATTGAGGGGACTTGCATAAAGGGGTAAGACAGTCCGTGTGGTCGCGACGCACTCCGTGCATGCACATGCTGGGTTCGTTTCCAAGGCACGATACGGGTAGATGGCAACTGATCGATACTCGATAAATACTTAAAATGGTGAATGAAGTTGCTTCAGAAAGTTTTGCAAAGTAAACTTATTTAATTTTGACATTATCACCAGAAACTAAAAAATAATAATTTTTCTTCAACAATAAAAACCAGCTTTAACTAATTTGAATGTAGCTGAAGCCCTTTTTATCAGGCAATTCTTCGAGTTCCAACAGTGTTTCAAATAAACAGTTCTTATAAACCTACAGCAAATGACCTTAAACCTACCAAAAAGCGTCTTACAATGGAAACAGACCCCCAGTCAGTTTTCAAAAAGCCCATGAGAGCATGTCTTGACAAAGTGACCGCTATTAAACATTCACTGCTGCTCGAGTAAGGTGTTAAGTTGTCGCCAGTCTCTTTGAGGCGGCGTTGTATGCTGCAGTCCCACCGCAACACAACGGGGACTTGCAAGCATGCACCTGATAATTTCAAGTGAAAATCTCCAAGAATATGTGATGGAATTTCTAAGATTTACAAAACAGTTCAAATAAGCTCTCAGAATTAATTAGTGTCATTAATGATATTGGTCTATTTCACAGTGTCCAGATAGAAACTATTAACAAAACACATTAAAAAAAAAAAAAAATGGATGAAATTATCTGATCTGTCGAACAAAGAAACTGAAAGTAGAATAGAAGGTGGAAAACATGTCAAAAAGGCAATAATTACTATCTCATCAAAATAAGTAAGTATTTGTCCCCGAGTTTTTGAATGCACGATCTCCTAAGTCAAAGTCACTATACGAGAAATGAATCGGCTCTTCATTCAATCACCTTCCTCACACTTACAATACATAAAACTCACAACTCCCACAACACTACCCCACATCCTCAAAACACATCTTAACCCTTCCATACTCGTGTAGCTACAGAAACAACCGACCATCACACACGGCGCTGACATTTCCAATATAAAATAAACAAGTGGGGTATGATTACGGCGGGTTGAACCCCGATCGATGACGGTTGACCCCTTTACCTGCCCCCGCTCGCTGTCCGTCCGTCCGTCTTGAAATCCGCTGCAACTGTTAAGGGGATGGATGCTGTCTGGGTGGGTCTAAGAAAAAAAATGAATACAAAGAAAAATCCTGATAAGTTCTTTGCGATTATGGTGCCCTAAACGGCAGGTTGACTAGATTCTACCTCTAGATACCTACTTCAACCTCTTGACTAGATTTTTAAACTCGCGACTTTAAAGTGTGAAAGAAAACAAAAAAGCAATATAAGTACAGAAATTGCACATAATTTGTACACAATTTTAACAAGATAGTAATTGACAATATTTTTTGGGGTAATCGTGCGTTACATATTTTGGTGGACTTAGCGCTTGAATTTTTGAAGTGAAGTGCAAAAAATATTCGCAATTATTGTTTTAGAAGTCTGCAAACTCGTGGGACTGCGGAGTTAGACTTTGAAGCAGTTTTGGGAAATAGAGGACGTAACAGTTTGATAATATCCGCGTCGCCCACGCGAATATTTATAAGGTAGGTTAAGTTAAACTTAGTTAAAAACTGGGGACAGTCTATTTTACTAGAATTTTAAACAGAAAAATTAAATCACTATTATCTCTACATTTTTAGACTGCGTCATGTCAATTTTTCTAAGACACATTGCTTAGCTTGGAACTTTTTAGCTGTTCTCGCAGAGCGCTCTAACCTAAGACTATGAGATGCATAGTGGGGACACCATACAGCCGTGCAGTCACAAACGAGGCAATCAAATAAGTAAATTTTAGTTTGAGGCTTGCGATAACATTTTGCATTCCGCATAACAACCCCGAGTATCTTTGAAGCTTTTTTGACAATATTGTCCATGTGGGGAACAAATGTTAGTTTGCGGTCAAGAAGGACCCCTAAGTCTCTGATTTCATTTACTTTACTTAAGTACTTACCGCGTTTATACTATAATTGAAATAAAAAATATTTTTTTAGTTGCATTTTATATTCCTTGCACCAGTTCCAAATTCTATTCACGTATTCTTAAAGTAATGCTGAATTGACTTGAGAACCTATTCCACGAACTGTTTTCAAATCATCGGCGAATAAGAATGGCCTGGAGTTAATGAAGCAATTATGATGATCGTTGACAAAGATAATAAATATTACAGGACCTAGGTGGGAACCCTGCGGCATCCCAGAGGTTATTATCTAGATTTCGAATATATAACCGTTGCCTACCATGTGAAAGGATTTGTCAGTTACATAGGAGTGAAGCCAGTGAGGAAGAGACCACCAAAGCGCGTACGCGTAGCAAGCTTCTGAATAAGTACTCCGTGGGACACTTTGTACAAAGCCTTGCTAAAATCAGTGTATATGGCGTCAACTTACTGAATAGATTCAAGTGAAGTTGCAATATTTTCGACCAAAGTTACTAAAAGGTAAAGGTGGATCTTGCAGCAGTAAAGCCTTGCTGGTGGGCAGAAAGATACTTTTTTAAATATTGTTGAATGTCCGGGCCTACTAATGCTTTAAAAACTTTCGCAAGTGTCGGGAGGATTGAGATAAGATGATATATGCTTGATTATATGTCAATAGATTTTTGTTTTACTGAGTTAAAAAAAAATGTCTAGAACTTCAGCCTTTGGCCAATAGTGTTGAACTCGTCTTTCCAAATACTAGTCCTGAAAATATAGAAGTCCCATTCAGTATATAGATATAATATAATATAGAAGTCCCAGTCCCATCTTATAATTGAATAAAGCGTTTAAAAATCCACCCCGAAAAACTAGCATACTAAAAAACAAGTTTCCTTTTACAGCCTCACCATATTCTCAACAAAAACTTACCTAAGACCCAATAAATCCCACCACCCAAGATAACATCCCCTTAACACAAGGGGAGGTAGGTGCAATCTGGTGCCTTTTGTCCGTATCATGTCACCCCGCAGTCTTCACTCAACGATCTTTTATATTTCTACAAGACTGTTCAACTTTGAGTTGGTTACAAAAGTTAGGAGTTGAAAGGTTGATGGAATAAGTGGCGGTGGCATGAGGAGGGTTAGAAATTAATAAGTGGATTATTTCTCATGAGGAATGTTGGTGTTTTTGTTGAGTAATTTTAGATCTTTCTGATTATAAATACGTTGCAAAAAGAAGACAGAAGACCAATACTCGTAATTAAAAACTTTAAAAATCTAATAGCAATCTCTTCTCAGAAACAATCAATGTCAAAAACTTGACAAAAATGTAAGTAAATTAGAGGTATTTTTGATAGATTGAGATTAGAATGCGAACGTGCTTTGAAATACGGGTATGGCAACTCTGACTAAGTAATAATGCTGGGGCCACACCAACGGTCAACCTGAATGCTCATTTAATTGGCAATAAAATTGGCGCTAATGTTCCTTCCCTAAATTTCCTTGATCCCGTCGCACTCACGTTGCACAATGACAAACTTAGTGTGGCCGCTAAAAAGCAATAATTCTCGCGTAAAATCTCTCTGATGTGCCAAAAAATACCGCCACCCGAGTTATCGCCTAACGTCAAACGGCAATCTGAATGCCCCTGTCAAATTATCACGATAAGTGCTGGCTACACCCGCGGTTACCATCCATCATCGCGATAATCAACGGCGTTACCGTTGGTGTGGCCCCAGCATAAGTGGCTTAACCCTCCAATGTCGATCAGAAAATCATGGAATTTTAAACTTCAATGAGATTTCTCACTTTTCCCCTGAATTTAACAAATTATTATCCCAAACTGTAATGCTATAATAAATTTATTCTATTCTGACGGTGCCAGGTTCTTTAGTAGGTAGGGACCCCAGCAAAAATATAAAAGAAAAAACTTGCCAAATAGCTACTAAAACTACGTCCCTATAAATAGGCTTATAAATCAACCACAGTGACTAACTTAAAGCCCTGCTCACCCACAACTATCCATTTGTAGGTACCCAGAAATAACTCCCCGCAAACTTAATTTAACATACCACCATCTACTAAAACACAAAACGTATACCAGAATTAATACAAAAGTTGTTTTGTCCATAAAATTTGATGTCGCTCCACATCTTAGTGAAACTTGAAACTCGTTTTCATATTTTCAACTATCTGACCGGCAAAACAAATCCACAACTCACGCTGTGATAGTTACGTACAGTCGGAGTGCATTAATGTGCTGCCAACAGATGTGACCGGTGCTGGATGAGGCTGCAACGTGGTTGGTGCAAAAAAAATGTTATACGTACAGTCACAAAAAGAGATAATTAACCAGGGTAGTCGGATATAGTTGAAGTTTAGTAGGAAACCGATGGATGTTTTCGAATGAAATTTAATTTGATAAATGAACTGTTTGTTATCTAATAATTTAATTTAATTTTTCTTAGTAAACTTCAACTATATTCGACGACCCTGGTTACTCATCTCTTTTGGTGACTTTACCTATCTAGAGAATTTTGTGTGGTGTCTTTTACAGGTTATCTGGGTAAGCTATACCAAATTGGTTGGATTGTGGTATTGGTTGGTGGTTGGTAGCAAAACCAATTCGGTTGTATGTAATATTATAACACCGATAGCTAACACACCCGCAAAATCAGATAGGGGTTCTTGCCCCTTGGCCTTAGCTGAAGCTGAAACTTTGTATAATTTCACTGGCATTCAATTCAAAAGTAGTTAGTTTCAAATCTGAAGTTACATTAATTGATTTCTCATTTTGTTTTGTTTCTTTTATATTTACCAGCATATCCAATTGTCCATGGCATTTCCTTTTAAATGCTCTACAAGTGTGACTATTCATATTTGTGAACAGAGCCTTCGCTATAAGTACCTGTGATTTATGATTTCATCTTTGGCTTTCATTATTATAAACATAACTTAAGCTTTTAGGTATCTAGACACAAATCCTCTTGACTAAAACGCTGTCTTCAAAAGTAAATAAAATAAAAAAGCCTTGCCACATCTAGTCCACTAACACTCGCAACTATTTATGACTACTGCTTACCACGCTGCATCCGGGGGTCTCATAAAATTCTATCGCCAGGATTGTGCAGCGTTGATCCGTCTGCAGCGGGGGGAGAGGAGGGGAGTGCCGTAGATTATGAAATAACCCGGACTCCCCTCATTGGACCAATTATATGACCAGTCGAAGGGTTAAAACGTGCAAGTGGATGGCCATTAAAGGTGATAGCATTAGGTGTGTCTAGACTGGTAGGGATGGATGGAAAGTGGATCAGCTGTTAATCCTGTCAAAGGATGACGGGACAGTATTGTATGTGTGTGAATAATTGGTCAGAACAGGTCCACGGACAGAGTCCCAAGACGGACGGAGTGACTGAGTGGGACCAATTATTCACACACAATATTTTACAGATTGGTTTTTTCAATATTTTTATGTATCTATTTAAATCATAATGCAAATTTATATCAAAATGTTGCCGACATTTTTTTTTGTACACTCTTGTTTTTACAATCAATACGAATCCCTCTGTCAAATCTGAGACGTTGTCGTTGTTTGTCCAAGAAGTTATTTCAATTTGATTATCTTTGTTAGCAACACTTTATAATTCACGAACGATGCACTACCGTATAATATTTTCCATCCATTTCCTTACGATAATTTGAATTTCTGAACACCTAAACATTTGAAGACGCCCAAACTATGAGCCAAAAGTATGATTCATAACCCTACGCGCCTCCCTGACCTCATCACATAATACCACACAAAAAAAAAAGCAGCCTCATTCTCAACTGCACACAACCCAATATTTCGAAAATCATATAACTAATAAAAACGCTAAACATACTGTAGGAATGGCTCGCGAACCGAACAATATTGCCCCGCTGCTTGCCAAATCGAAAACTAAGCTCGGTCCGTACTCATAAGTTGCTGTATCTCTGTATTGCACAACTTTCAACTGCGACGCTCATTTGCAAACGTTATATAGGACGAAGATCCGGAATTGGATTACTTAAATATTCTTTTGAGGCATAAAAGATAGTTGGTACATGAGAGTATTCTTGATAAGACCAAAAAAACTGTTAACGCAATCTTGTATCTATGTCCAAATAAAAGCTAAGAGATAGGCGTAAGTAGACGAAAAGAAAAGCAAAGAGCAGTATAAAAGAAAATTCAATTACCGTAACTTTAAAGAGTGTCGGGTCAGCTCTCAGAATAGTGAGAATCGTAGACAAAGCTATTCATATGAGAACATTCGTTAAATGTTGAATATACTCACTCTACATAGTTCAAATCCTTGATTTTTATTTATTTTCTTATACTTCCCTGTCCCGAAATCTTCTCTCACCATTTTAATTAATACCGTTATCACCTGCATTTATTAAGTAAAACTGTTGTTACCCTCAAATGTTCTCTCTCTTTTAATTTCCCATTCACCAAACACATCTAGACACCCAAGATCCAATAATCACAACCTAGCTTTCTGCTTACCCCTCACACAAAAGCACACCTTAACAAAATATGCGTAATAATTCCATCTGAACACGTTAACTAAGGACACTATGTACGGTCAGCAGGTAAACAAAGCGACGCATTAGGAGGGTAGATTAACAAAAAAGGCAGGGGTGAAATACGGCGGTGCCTGTAAATTTTCTTACGGCGCCCCCTCTGACGGCCCCGAACATCGACACTGCGCTGACATGAGTACGGTCTGCAGAAATGGGAAATGTGTTACTGTATTTTATTTTTGGAATTGTACATTCTTACATGTTTTTTTTTTTATTTATGAAAAAGATTCTTGGATCTTCTTAGATTCTTAGTTTAGTGGTTGCAAGCGCTACTGCTGAGCATGAGGTCCTAGGTTCAATTCCCGGGTCGGGCAAAGTGTTATCGGGTTTTTCCATCTGGAATTTCTCGGTAGCAGTCCGGAGTCTGGATTTGTGCCCGGTTGACGGTAATAGGCTCGCCCCCTATTACATGGGACTTAAACATAACTGGCGAAATGTGGGTGTGCTATAGGTACACCTCTGCCTAAACCTTCGGGGAATACAGGCGTGATGTTATGTATGTATGTATGAAAAAGATATTCGGCTTGATAGTGAAACTTAGCAACAAAGCTTTATAAAACATTATCGGTTTGTTAAAGATTCAAGGCAGAATTAAAAAAAAAAACCCTAGCTTGCCAAAACTTAACATAAGCTTTTCTGCAAACTATGTCCTATTTTAAAGCTTTAGTTGTTTATTTTTTTTTCAATATTATTATTACACGTCACCATTTATTTACAAATAAATATTCAATTTGTAACATACGAGAAATTACAACAACATTACTGACAGCTACAATACTTTTTCTGCTGACGCTACACTCGTCTCCCGATTCGTCCCACCGAAAATTTTCGTTCGAGCCGTTTCTAAAGCGCCTTTTTTAATCTCTATAAATCAAATTTATGACTTGTGTAAGCTTTCTGTTTTATTTACCCTTTTATAATTTTGTTGTCTGTACATACACGGATGGAGTTGGGGCAGGCACACATACACCCTTATTATAAACACACACACATGCTTAAAGCTTGTCACATTCATTTTAGTAAGTTCTAGGATTTTTTACGTTATAAGAGTTATATTCTTGATGCATCTAGTTTTATTTATGTAAAAAGAAATATGATTCCTGAAGGGTGTACGACGAATGATGATATAGTGTAGTAAAAGACGGAAATTAAGTCGAGGTGATCTGTCCTGTTGTGTACGAATAAGACCGAGCTTTTACTACTGAAACTAGAGTAACTAAGTCCCCCCCAATTCTAAGTCAAGTCACAACAATGATCATTGCAATAATTGTAAGACCGAATATTAAAAAAGGGGGAACATTGAACATAAAATATCATGTGGGTATTTAATTAATTTAAATTGCTGCCATTTTAAGAATTTATATACCTGACCAGCATTATGTTAAGCAATTTAGATATTAGTTTATAAATACCAATGTGGTAAGCAGACCGGTCTTACTTGCTAAACTAATTAGGCAAGAAATGTGAATGTTTTTGGAAATAGAAAGTAAAGAGCTACATTTTGATTCTGTATTTTAAAATTACCTGTTATTGCATTCCTACTTAATATACTAATACCGGAGGCTATATTTAGTGATAATTTGCTAATATAAATATTTACCAACTTTCTACAAATATTACGTGATTAATTAAGTAGGTATACGTTTACTCATTATTTTAAAATTCAAAGTGGTAAGCTTCAAACTCGATTAAAATACATATTGAAAAGTTTAACAATATGTAGTGCTGCCTAGTTCCTCCTTATAATACCACTATAAGTGAACGGAATGGAAACGTAGCATCCCAGGATTCAACTAAGCTTGTAATACCTATGGGTTTGTCATGATTGGTCGACAAACGTTTGGTCGACGTAACGATTGGTCGACAAACGATTGACCGACAGTAACGATTGACCGACACAACCATTAATCGACATATACGATTGGTCGACTCAACTATTGATCGACAATAACAATTGGTCGACATTACGATTACCATTTAGTAATAAATTTTCTATAAGCAAAGAAATTCAGAAGCAGAGGCTTCGAGTAAATCGAGATGGGCTCCTACTTCTAGGCGGTTTAAAAAAAAATAACCACGAAGGGGACGGCGGGGTCTTTCAGACCCCGCCATCCCCTTCTAACCTAACCTGTCCGAGTCGGGGTGCCCCGAGTCCCGAGCTCGCTTCGCTCGCTCTTGCATCCTATCCCCGATTGTGTAGCGTTGTCGGCTAATCGTAAAGTCGACCAATTGTTATGGTCGATCAATAGTTGAGTCGACCAATCGTATATGTCGATTAATGGATGTGTCGGTCAATCGTTACTGTCGGTCAATCGGTTGTCGACCAATCGTTACGTCGATCAAACGTTTGTCGACCAATCGTTAGTATCCCATACCTATTACTAGACGAAAACCTGGTCCTTACATCCGGAAACAGTGTAGGGTGTTAAAAGTAGTTAGAATAAATAAATAAAACTTTACCTAATGGTTTCAACACTGCATATGTTTTAAAGCAATAAAATGTTCCTATCACTCATTGCTTAACAATACAAACATCACCTACCTACCCAATAAACCTGATTAACCAAACTTCTATCCACAAACAATGAATGAAAAACATCTGGGTCCACTGGGCGGATCAGGTCGTTAATTCCAGTATTGTTCAGCGTGTGCTGGAAGGAGTTATGGCTACGTCTTTGTGTGTGGTGACGGGAGAACGCCTATGGTAAAAATATATGAGGTGATATTGACTGCCACGGTTGGGACTTGTGAGTTGGGAGGTGTTCAACGATTGTTGATTGTTTTTGAAGGGTAATGGTGAAAAGAAAGAATAATGCGTTTATTGGCATTGCAGCAACAAAAATACAGCTTAAAACTAAAAAGAAACGGAAAACAAAGATTATAATGCCAAAGGGGCCTCAGCTCAGCATAATGTCAGATGACAACACAAGGTGTACCACCTGACGCTGATTTTCAGCTGCAACTCACGAGTGTCAAAGGTGGTGGTGGTGCTGATGTACAAGTTCCGTTTTTGTAAACTATGATATCGTTTAGGCTATTTTACCCAGAACCGGGCTGTGGAGGTCAGGTAGGCAGCCGCTCCATATAAAATACTAGTATTCAGCTAAATTCGGTTAATCTGGAAGCCAACCCCAACATAGTACTTATGTTACCTACCTATATTCTTGCAAATAAATATATCATTCATTCATTCATTCATAGTTGGGAAGAGGCTAGATTGATTGACTTTAGTCTATTGGATCCAAGATCCAATTTCTACAATGTAATTTTTTGTAAGATCTACCAATAGGATGTTGGCATCGTCATGCAACTCCGATTGTATAAAAGAAAAATTGAGGCTACCAGGACTAAATATCTGTCAGTTGTTACCAATTTAATGTAAGAACCATGCTGGTCTTTAAAAATGGTGATTAATGCGACGTGCAGACATAGATGCAGTACACTACAAACTAAGGACTGCAGATTTGTATCCTAGCACTCATTTTTTGTTGTCTTTATAACACAGGATCAATAGGACTTTTCGCTGTCTCGAACCTTATGAAAAAAGTCCTAATGAAATTGTCAACTAGCACTCACCAACTGCACTCATTAATCGACTTAAATAGAAATCGATGCAATGTTCAACACTTTCAATACCGATATATTTACAATAAAAAAGTTATATCGTGTTAAAAATAAATTCCGTGAACACAGAAACGGGTACTAGGCAACTTAGCCGGGGTCCGCTAAAGAACACGTCACAACATGCCCTCAACTTTGTTATACATTTCCTTGACTTAGCTTTTTAGGGTCCCGCAGTGGGGCCGAAAATTAATCGACAATTTATTTTGTACTTAATTATTTTTATATTAAATCTTATGTGACTTCCAGTATTCAGCAAGATTACCAAACCGTATGCAATTGTAAACTATTATTTTTCTTGTTTTAGGTCAAATTTTCTAAAGTCTCCCCATGTCCATTTACCGTATACACTTTCTTCCAGGTCTCTGAGAATGTTCAAAATTGAAACCTAACAGCGAGGTCTTCAACTTTATAATCGATTGGAGAACTCGTAACTCGGCAGCTATGTCAGTAAATAGCTAGACCAAAGGTTTACTAGCAAATTATTCGGTGGTTTTGGCAACGCAAGTCGTGGTCAGCTAAATGACTCGTCAGCCTGTATTGGTTGGCTTGCCAAACTTACACCAAAATTACACGATTACTTGTCATATTTATTTATTTTTGTTCAATCAAGTGATCCATTCTCTTGAACTGCATTACTGCTGTGTGTTGAACTGTCGGATTAAAAACGCACTATGATATTAACAAGCACAATGAGATATTTCAACTAAATCTTTACGTTTAAAAGAAAGAAAGGAATCGTCTCAGTTTTTTGCGACCTATTTTGATGCACACAACTAAAACACTAAAGTTTTAAAACTACAATTCGCACTAACATTCTTCCATTTTCTTTCCATCTCTGAAAATAATCACCAAAAACAATGAAAACAAAGAGAATAATATTTGTTGTATACGGAACCGTAAACCTCACAACACATTTAGCCAACATAACGCCATAAAAACTTTCCTTTGACGCGTTGCCCACTACGTCACACACACAAAGCGAGCGATTACATAGAAAAACGTGCGAAACGCTTAAAACGGGGGGGAGACGACCTAGGGTGGGGGGGTGCTACAGAAATGCAAATATGAAATATGAAAATGAAGATGGCATGTAATAAAAGTGATATACTGGGCTCCGTAGAGCCATTTCGTACCGTGGGTAGTCGTCTCGTCAGTTTTATGCGCGGCCGTCCATCATGCCCTGACAGCATTCATGGATGCCTCCTTGAGCCTGAGGGGGGTGGGGCGAGGGGGGAATGGACGCGCAGATTTATTATTTCAATGTTGATGTTTGATGTTTTATTATTTGAGTCGTGTTTTGTTCTGCTTTTTGAGGTCAGTGACGTCATAGTTAAAATGCGTCTAGGTTTTCTTTATGCTGCACAGTGAAAATAAAATTCGCAATTTTATTTTTAAGTCAGGTGTCTCTAGTTTTCTTTCATTCATTAGCTTCTTTCAACGGGAACTGCTGGAAAAAGAAATTGTGATCACACTTTTTTTACTTACTCCTAAAATTTTGCTAAAACACACGTACACCGAAACCAACACATCTCACGACACAACACCCAAAAAGTACAGTAAGCAAAACAATAAGGATCGCTAACAAAAATTTTAATTACCATAAAACAGCTCAAGTGGTAGTTGTAGGGTCAGCACATTCAGCGGCGATGCAAACAAGGCTGGCTTTAATCGAGTGCCCTAACTCGGCGTAAGCTTTTTGATATCTCCGATACCGGGCGAGGTGCAGATCCTCGTACGGTTGGCAAAAAGTTTGGAAATATATTAGCTAACTGTATTATTTTTTAATAGAGGAAAATTAACACAAAGCGTTCTAATAATATTTTGATATTATTATTTTGCATTTGGGTGTTGCAAGAATACCATAAATTATTATAATTATAATAATAAAAACAAAATGAATAACCGGGCTGTTTGAGATTAAATAAAAATACTAGCTATTTTTTATAAACTAATATTTTAAACAGCAACTTTTAGCACTAATTTTAGATTACAATAATGTACATCAACGCAACCTTATTAATTTGTCTTAAATAGGTATGAACAAATGACTACGAAGATAAGATAAGTAAGATTTTTAAGAATTTTAGAATGGGCCTGGAATTGTCTTTCCTGCTTCCCTATTTGCTGTCCCTACACTGACCATGTAGGTAGCGTTAGCAAAGCCAGGTGGAGCATGTTTACGGGTGCTCGGTCGCGTACATCACCGCGACAACGCGCCAGTGTGCACGCGCCTTAACGTGCTTCTAATAACATTAGCTTTTAACTGCCCCAGTAAGGTTTTTGGGGGTTTTAAGAACTGGTCGTTACAGCTTGTTGTTTTCTGGTTATGAGTAGGGGGAGATGGAGTTTTGGGGGCTGTAAAAGGCGACTGCTAAGCGTGAAAGGGCCTGTGCGCAGTAGTGCTTCCCCTAAACCTAATTCTGCTGTCAAAAAACGTTGGAATATTCTGGTTTCAAAGTGCTGAAGAATTTTGAGGCTTGAATGATACATTTGAACGGCAACATCTGATGTTAAATTGTACTGTATATTTTTGATGACGGGCTCTTAAAGATTTTTCAGTTCCTTCTTGGGCGATGTTTTCTCAAATAATAGCTGTTATTATTCTGACATTCCATTTTATACTGTGTAGCCAACACGGTAAAAATTGAAGTGCACTTTACCGAATAAATGTGCAGGTGTTTACGATCAGCTTGTCTTGTAAATTACTGACTGATTCAGTGTACGGTAACCTTAATGTGTTGCGTATGCCAGCTTACACCTTTTTTATAGAAAGTAAGTATTTTTTTGGATGATTCGAGAAAATTGGTAACCTACAAGTTTGTTCTATTTACAAGCTTTTATTTAACTTGCAATGTTTGTATGTATGGATGTATATTTGTTCTGGGCAAATCTTGCAAGCTGAAAAAAAACCACTTTCTCTTATCCTAAGGAGTTGAAATTTCACAAGTTGACTATGTTTCGAAGACGATGCATTTTTACGATGCATGATCTGTGATTCTACACCCACGATTGGCTCCAGACGAAGGATCTCCTTAACGTTCAACGGTGTAGACACGACATTTAATATACGCATTTAATTATGGTAGTTCTTTCTTAAGTATAGTTTGGTTGCTGTACCCAGGATTGGCTCCAGTCGAGGGAACTCCTCAACGGTCAACAGCAGAGACACAAAATGTATAAGTATTCATTAAATTATGATGATAGCCCGTTCTAAATTGTGGCATGACTTGGATAGTGCAACTCGGATGGCTTCACACCATGACTAGTGTAAAGGCGCGTTTGGGTTCTTTGGATTTGTCTTTACAAGTACCTTTCAAGAGGAAGTGATAGAACGGATTTTTAAGAAATTATAATGCTAAAAAGAACACAATATGTACATGTAAAATGTAAGTAAAAAACCTTTTTTAAAACAAGCTTTTAATGAACTAAAAACTACTAAATAAAACTTACGTTAACATAAGACTTTAATATTTTCTTAAAAATAGAGGCGTGAACGTCTTTCTTACACTTTAAGATAAGCCGCAAGCTTCTAAGAAAATATTAAAGTTTTATGTTAACATAAGTTTTATTTAGTACTTTTTAGTTCATTAAAAGCTTGTTTTAAAAAAGGTTTTTTACTTACATTTTTTAAAAGAGTTAGCATTGCACAGGTGGTGCATTTCATGTTGGTTGGAAGTAAACAAGAAATGCTCTTCCTGTTCTACGTCTTTGATACGTTATAGGGAATTGTAGATGATAAAAGTAATCACTATTAACCTGCCAAAAAGAACTTTGCTTCACCCCGAGAATAACAATCTAATACAAAACAAGACCACACCCAAATTCGGGCAAAATCACCAAGTAGAAAGGTAGTTTAATATCAGTTTAGTAGTAAACGCTAAACCTCTTATAATTCTGCCGGCCACCGCAGCCGTGCGCGCCTCGTAAACAGACACACACTTGCAGTTTTTGTGTATACTTGCCTTCTGCTCACCGCATAGTTAAGGGTCTGTGCTGGTCATGTGATTGGGGGTTTAAAAGTGGACATTAAAAGGATACAGTAAATGACCATTGACCACTCACTAGAAACACGGTCCCATGTAACAAGGGCCGAATAGTGTATCGGTTCAAAATACCAGCGACTATTCTGAAAATTAGACATAAGTCAGATATACATAATACTAGCTTTTGCCCGCGGCTTCGCCCGCGTGGTGGTCGGATATTATCCCATGGGAACGTACTACCGGGATAGAAAGTATCCTACGTGTTAATCCAGGTTTAAACTATTTTTTTTCTAAATTCCATTCAAATCCGTTCAGTAGTTTTTGCGTGAAAGAGTAACAAACATCCATCCATCCTCACAAACTTTCACATTTATAATATTAAGTAGGATTGTGTATTGCGTATGTTGCATAATGCGACGATCTTCGCAGGATGGCTGTTAGCAGCTGGATGAGAGTTGCCGAGAATCGAGGTGAATGGCGTTCAATTGGAGAGGCCTATGTCCGGCAGTGGACTGCTGTAAGCTGATGATAATGATGACATAATATTATGGTACATGATGATGTCACTGTCTGGACTAAACACTCAGGACCGGCTGATCTGTTGTGATAGTCTGGATAACAGCATTTTTAATTTTACCATGCCAAAAAATAACATATTTTTATTTTGTCTTGCTATTTTAAAAGGCCTTTCTTTCATGACCCCCTTTAAAAAAATCAGTGCAGTAGGTCCTTTTTTTGGGACAAGGGAATATAAAAAAATATAAAAACGATAATTAGCAGTGCCTCCCCCTTAAGTTCCAGCAGGTATTTAGTGTCCGTATTTATAGTGCTGTGTTTAAGAGTGAGTTAGGCGCGATCCCACTACCTGATATTATGCGACGCTCCACGTCTCTTTGTTACCTGGCTTACCAGCTTGGAAGAACACTTGCACAGTATTTTGGTGGTTTCCAGAACTTATTTATTTATTTAGGTAATATTTTGGAATAGCAACTTATTGATGATACTTGCTGTAGAATCCTGTTGATCCAGATACACTGGCTTATCAACACACCAAGCCTCTCGAGCAGACACTCCCCACTTTCAACCGTTTCCCGCCATTCGTGGTGACTGACAGTTGACATTAGTAACCTCATTACCTATGTGCATAAGATACTATTTACATATTTATTAAATAGCGTTTGCAGAAACAAGTTTTTCATTGATGAATATGGTCCATAGACAATTATGGAGTGATAATTCTGGGGGATATAGCACAGTCCTAACCAATCTCTATCAATAGTATACTACGCCCTGTGTTTACTAGAAGAGTAGAACTCCTTATTGAATTATGTCGCCAACAAGCAAATTTCCCAAACACAGATTTAATATATACTCAGACAGTTAAACTTATGATGGACAAACACAGATCTCAAAAAAAAAAACTTTAATTTCGGAAGTCGGTGTCCTTGGTTTTGTATTTTCGTTTTTTACCACCGACTTCAGAAATTAAAGTTATTTTACACTTTTTTTGTGTTTTTTTTGGAAGTCGGTTGTTGTTTTTAGTTGTGGTACCTATCCCACATAAATTCGTATATCGATACTTGATATGTAAATAACAATGACAGCAAATTATTAAAACATCATCAACATAAACTAAGTGGAAACAATACGCAGTATTCAGGATAACTCAAAAACTACTGGTCAAAGCTTAATCAAATTTATATGGGACCACATGAGTAGCACCAGCTTTTTAAATAAAATGATTCATCCCAATTGGTTCACCTAAAAAAAAGTTCTGAGCTAACAAATATAAAAAAAACAAATACAGTCGAATTAAGAACCTCCTTTGAAGTCGGTTAAAAAGTCTAGTCTAACGTCTCAGAAAAATATAATATAATATTTTGGGTTAGGGTTTTGTGTATACACAAAACCCCGACCAATATACCCAGCATCGGCACTAACACAACTCATAAAACTTCAACACGGCCATACCATAACTAATTCTGCCTATGACAAAACAATAATAACGATACACCAATATACACCAACCGGTAGCCGCGTTCTATTCTAAATATTTATGTGTTAAAAAGTTATACAGCCAAAATGCTGAGAATCAAGCAGTTTGGTCAAATAAATCCGTCGTTGGTGAAGAGTAAAACAGTACATATTTTGTTGCTGGATTTAAATCAAGATTCGTGTGCAGCATTTGGTGGGCAGGTGTTTGAGAGTCGGTGGGACTGTCCTGTTTGAAAAGAGTTGGCTAAAAGTTACATTTTAACATAGGAAATTAAACATGAATGTAATCACTGCATTAATTCGGATCACTCGATGTCCCTAATGTTTTCGTTTATTGAAGTTAATAGTCCAAAAAAGAAATAAATTATCATCCTGAAATCTTCGGTGAGATCTGTATTTTAAACCGCAGAAACATATAACTTTTACTTTTCTACGTGCCACTATAAGATGGACAACAGAACTGTACCAAAATCATACATACACAAACACATACATACATAAATTCACGTCTTCTTCCCTTATGGGCAGGCAGAAACTACAGAACGCCACCTGCTATGATCCTTACATACTCCTTTTGCCTCGTGTCGTTTACGTTCATATATCTGGTCATACACACACCCTGGTTGCGAGTACTACGCAAACCAAAACAAAAACCACTAGAATCATTACATTTCATTATCTAGGAAAACTCTGCTAAAAGATTCTAGTAAGATTTTTCGACTAACATATTATGTAAGTAAGGCCTAAAAGATGTTTGCTACAAAACCACAATTTTCATGACAAAACCTATTCACTAAAACGTTATATTCAGTTGCATGTTAATTTTTCCCCAAATAATATTTATACCCTTAACCACTAAAGGTCTTGGTCACTCTCCCAACACAGTAGTTCCAATGTTTACTCTCGAAGATCTCAGCACAATTCGTCATCGGTAGAATGAATCCCTCAACACCTCGGCGTTGAATGGATAGACTTGGCATGGGTGATCACGCGCGCAATCAATTTGTTTGGAAGGTCGACGTAAATTGTTTCATTCATATTTAGCTTAAGAAAGTTTGTGAATGATACGTTTAGGTTGAAATTACAATTCTAAATTATTTTTTTAAACTATTTCGATTTTTACAGTTTCATTGAAAATAAAAACTTGACGTGAAATTGTTCAGAAATGTGGCTTTTAATGTCCTTGCGACAATATTAAATAGTGTGCGATTGGAGAGGCCTATATTAAGCCAGTGAACCAGTGAAACAGTCGTAATCCATTAAAAAAATTCTATCAAATTTGATAGAATTTTTTTAATGGATTACGACTCCATTCATCGATGTCCAATTGGACATTTTATCGAATAATCTTAAAAAAAAAAAAAAACTGGCGTTGAACAAGTATATTTCTGTTATGTACATTATCCTATTTATCCACTTTTCAAGATAAAACCATTTTATCTCTCGCTCTGTCTACAGCTTCCTAACTCCAAATAATCTCGGTATAAGTGAGAAGTCCAATGATTCCCGCGGCTCAATCTCGCTGACTCATGTCAATCGACGCCCGCGCACCACACACATGCAAACGATCACCCATACTTACAACATTTATCCAGGAATAATAACGACAGTGTGATTTAAAAAATTTGGTTAAAGCAGAAACAAATAAATGGCTAAATTTAATTTAGTATGTTTTGTGTGATTGCCATTTTTTATCGACAGAATTGTAATTCAGTAATGGAACAGATATTTGAAATCTATCAAAAATTGAATCCAATTTTAGACATAGATAGGTATGTAACGAATAAAGTTAGCTGATCCACTAATACCAATTACCTTTGTCATAATAGCCTGAAAATGAAACTAGCCGCATGGACACAAGTAGCACGCGCTACCTACCTGAATACTTTCCTTCTCAAGTATTATGTGACCCGAAAAAAGGCACGAATATAAAAATAAACTACCTACGTACAGTACGTAACTCGTTTGAATTAACGAATATCCCACCAAAATAAACTACGAAAACTACATTTGACACATTATTTGACAATTACGCTCAATTAAACATAAATACAGTTTAAAATTGAATAATAATTAAATTAACGTGAACAATAATAAATTTAAAACAAAATGTGCACTCGCGTGGTATAATTAAAAATCATAATTACTATTGGTACGACGACAAACGTTTACGACCGCAATCAAACACAGTTGCACATTAAATAAGGTGGGAGGGACAGTTAACGTCTATCTTTATGTTTTTTTTATTTTTTATTAAAAACTATGCTCTAAACTGGTGTTACCATCCAGTTTCAGGGTGACAAAACAGTGTTGTATTAAGTGGCAGTTTTCATCTTAAGACTGCTGTGGAAATATGTAAACGAATTCATGTTGTCGAGATGAGAAAAGTGCACTCTATAAACAAGTAGCAAGTATCAAACAAGACACCACTAATTGATTTCATTAAGAGGTTAAGTAGCAATGCGTTGCAGTCTACTATAACAACAAAACTGACACTAAAGATTAGTCAATGATTCTGCGGATCGTGATTAAGGCTTGTAATAATGCCAATAACCTTGAGCATTTGGGCGGAGCTAACGGCCAACTGAATCTAAGGACGAGTGCGGGGGTGACGTAGACGCAGTCATTAATCGGACGCCTTTTTAATTTATTACAATAAAATTAATACATATTTAAAAAAAGTAACTAAACTAAACTAATTTTCCTTTGTATTGCAAAGCAGTAGATATTTTTTTATACTCTTTTGATTCAAAACGAAGGAGTAAAATGGTTTCATCTCAATGATTTGGAGGTGATTTGGTGTATTTTTATTTTATTTTGTGATACCGACAGAAAAATTATGGCTAAACCAAATTACGTATTATATCATGTAGATTACTAACATTTTTTTTTCAGATGTAATTTCTCTGTAAATGCCTGCGAAAAGTTGCTTCATCTGCATGCTTTTTCCAAGCTTTTTCGAGAGAGCAGCCTTAAGGGCATTAGCCAATAAATGACGAGATTCGTCACATCCTATGCGATTGAGCCAATATATCAGTACGTATCTTGTAAAGCATATTTACCACAATTCCTAGGTGGCCAATTTATGAAGTATAAACACATTCACTTTTTCTTTCAAAGTTATTCCACATTCTTCAACATATAGTCACGCCTCAATAAATTATAAATTATTTTATTTCTGTAAGTAAGTTTGTACAAACACTTTTACACGTCAATCATATTTTATAAACTAGATGAGGTCGGCGTTTCCTATCTGACTACTCTGAGAAGAAAGGCTGAAACAAACTCAGAGGTGCTGATAAAGGTGCTTTATTACAAACCAATAAAGAGTTATCATTCATCCAAAAACATTTATCTATCCCTCAATTTTAAACAAAACAAGAATGCCAGCAGGGCGACAACCACGACCGCTGCCCCACAATTCATTATCAACAAAAATGAGTATATATTTATTTGCACAGCCACACGTCAAAACAATACGATTGTGCCCGCCGCTTGTGCCCGACGCTACCCTGTCATTTACCACAAAAACTAGATGAAACCGATTAAAACTACCCGAAACTGGTTATGGCGGAATTATAAGTGTTTTATGTAATTATTTTGGGATGTTGTTTTCTATTTGAATTTTTCTGTTTATGTACCTATTAGTTTATTTTGTAAAGTTTTTGGTGAAACTTTATAAAGTTACTCAAAGAAATCTGGAACAATCGATAAGACATTGATAGATTGATACTTGAAACTTAAATAATATACTAATGAGGATCAGGTTTTTCAGGTTGTTGCAATACGCACTTCTTCTTAGAAAACGTGTTACACAATTGATGTTGCAGGCCTGAAATTTCATTTAAAGTTCAAGACATTGTAATTTTCTTTTAAATATTGGCCGACTGTCCGATTAAAATGACGTCACAATATTATGTTTTACACAGACTTCACGTTATTTACTTAATTATATAAGTGCTTAGGACTGGAGTATTCATAGCTTTGTTTTGAAAAGAAATAAGTTTTGCCAATGTACATCCCATGACACAATATTTATATCGACCATTAATCACTGAACAAAAATCCGCAAAATTTAAAAGGTCTTCCTTTCCTTTAAATCGCATAAACACATAATTAAATGCGACGAAAATTCAGCAAAACCAATTTTAAAGCCTGAAAACTGAAAATTAGTTTGAAAATTTTCCTAAATCACCAATGATTGTTAACAGGACTGCAGACAAGCGCCCGCACATAGCTCATAACGAACAATGGTGCGATCCTAAATATCCGATATTTATTTATTTATAGCATTTATAATACGGTGAATATATCACTGAACTGTCATACCAACCGCGATAATGCAAAATTTGCGGCTAGGAAAACTGTGGAGTGGTGTGATTAACGAAATTATTAGTTAATTGGTTGATTAATTCGGTTTTGCGAATCTTAACTCCACTTCGTTATGAGAACTAATTACATTTTATTCTCATTTAGGTCTGCCTAACCTATGCCTTAAAATACAATGAAATCACCAAATATTTTACATGTGATTCAAGATTTTGCTTTTAAAACCAATGCTCTTTGAGTTATTGAAGTTTTTTCAATTACTACGCTTTTTGGACACACGAACAGTCCATGCATTATCATGGAGCACTTGCTGCCAGCACCTACTGTGCAAATTACGACATTTGTTTCGTCTCCTCCAGGATGTGCCTTAGGCGTAATACAGGAGGAAATCGTGCCTTGTAGGTATATTCCGAAGAACGAGACGTCAGGATTCCCTTTGTAGGTATAATATGTGCGCAAGCCACTTACTATGTAGTCAATCCTAGTTGGTTTAGCTTGGTCAGTCGTGTTAGTCCGACATTAAACTATTTTGCTTCCCAGACAGAACAATAAAGAATCTTTCCATAAAATGATGAAATATCACAGTATTAATTGACAGGTTTACGACCGGTAGAGTTTAACCTTCCAAACCAGACTACCAAAAATCTTTAGCCCCACCCCGCTCCACAGCACCCTTAGCCCTGCACCGCCGGCAGCATCGAAGTGCGCCTGTAACGAGAGCTACGTCACAATAATTCTCGCGCACGACAATGCTTTAATGTGCGTTTGATTCATTCGTTACAAAATGAGGTTATCATTGCCAGTTACGCTGTTGTAATGAATTTTGCTATTGTCGGCCGGCCTTTAGCGCCGGAATGGCTTTAACAAATCATTTTGACGTTTTATCTACTGTGCATATGTTTTTGGTGAATTTTTTGTGGTGGTGATTTTTGAAGTTTTAATTTGTTAGGAATGTAAATATTGGACTGACTCTGGGAGGACTCAAAGGACCAGTAGTTCTTAAAAAAAAAAAACCGTTACATCTGTACCAAGATCAACCCTGCTTTGTCACACCTGAACACATTCTCACTAAGGCCCACTTGCACCGCCAATCACTAAACACGTTTAGCGCTAAACGAGTTTAGAACATAATTATTTCTGTCAAATGTTTGAAGATGACAGAGACAGAATGATGTTTGTGTAAATCAAAGATAATAAAAACTCATGCACAAAAAACAATATTAAAATAAACACCTGTTTCATAGGGACTGACTAGCTAGACAATGGACGGTTTATTCCTAAAATCAAACTTTTACACGCAACCGTTAGAAAGACTTGTACTTATTTTTCCGATGGTTTTCCATATATTTAGACATTCGGTGTTTCCATGGCTTAATCCTTGGAACCACATAAACACTTTTAGGTGTCTTTCAAATCAGAATACAACAATGTCTAAGTAGAGTTGCTTAGATGAAGAAAGACGTGTTTGGCAGTAACTCTAACACTCAATTTACTAATCATACACGCCATAGGCAAGTATAAGTCAAAATCAATACCTAAAGCACTAAAAACTAATAACCCTATAAACCAAGAACCCATAAAAACCAAGAAGCCTCTTACAAGCCAACATTACCATTACAAATGCAAGACAAACCCCTACATCATGCGACGCAAACGCTGACGTTGCTGAAACTTATCCGCCGGTACTTTTCACCCGGACACCTTAAGGCCATTAAGGCACTAATGACTGCCTGTAAATTGGCCATAACTCAGGCCAGGCCGTAAATAACGGCTCGCCTCTTGATAAGGGCTGCTGAGTTGTCGCAAACGTCCGACATGTCTGTCTTAGTTTAACATGTGCGATTTATAGTTACGACAGTCGACAAGTTTGTCTTGTCTCCGTACTTTATGTATATTAAGTAGTTTTGGGTCTGTTAACGGTTACTGATATTGATGGGAGCGCCATCTGTTGTGCGGAGACGTAATTAAGACGCGAGTTGCAGCTAGTACACGATAGATGGCTTTAATTTCGTCGATAATGGATGGGTGGTGGAGTGATGGATGTTCACATACCGTCACATACGTCTTACGTACACGATGGATTTCTCGACCATTAAAAAGAAGGAGAACTAGAGATCAAAGAAACTTCATAAACCTACCTACCAGCATAAGCTTTTACCTAAGTGGGTATCATCCTATTGTTACTGTTTTTATGTCAAACAATCGTTATCACAGCTGTTTTTACTATCACCAGCTTCTCTGCAGCAGATATTTGCGGCTGCCCTTATAAAGGCCATTATGTAACAGCAGATTTCCGCAGTTTGGAGTCCCTATAGCTATTCCAGTGGATCCGGTTACTATTTAGACACAAAGGATAGCTGAAAATGCCTAAAACTTTTCAACATATTGATACCCCAGATGATAAACAAGGCAGGATTAAACAAAGAAACAAACAAACAATTATCGCGCACGCCGCGTCGACCGAAATTAGCAATTACTTTGAGGGAATCTCCGGAGCCACCATTATCTTAGCAGCCGTAACTCCGTTGCTAACTGTTATTGCCATCATTCCCCGCTTGATTTAAACAAGACGTTACGCCACAGTCCCTCGTCAAACGTGGATATAGGCTGAGTCGGATACGGTATTACCCAGTTATGATAAAATGACGACTTTGCCCTGGTTTTTCTTATGTGAGCTTCATAGTTATTAACAGTAATAATTTACTATGTAGATGGGGACTAAGTTCATGGATTAGGAGCGTGAACGGGCGCCGTCAGTAGGGACTGGTCATCTCTTAGCTGCCACGGCTTATTTTAATTTAATTAAATATTTGAATTGTTTTTGTCTTTTTTATTACGGACGCTCTTAACTTTCTGCGTCGTTCTCACATGCATAATTTCAACATGAATGATGTAACCAATATTTTGTAACTATATTTTGATTTAAAATACTGTCCGTGGAGTTTAATGCCCGTTCTTCTCCATAGGTACCTACCACGCTTTGTAATGGGCAACTAGCTTCATCTTTCTGACCGACCGATCCCTTGACAATTCAAAAGTGCCTGTAATTGGTGTATTTGAAATAAATGCTTTGAGTTTGCGTTTGATGCCATAAATAACGCTTGAGTTTTATGAGATATATATCACGCCGCACACAAGTAATTGCGAAGCTGCTTGCAAATATTAAACCGATTTCAAAAAGGTAATACCTATTGCTGAACTATACTGATAGACAGGAGGACATTATCTTTGTCCAAGTGCTCATATATTATTGCAGGCAATGTCGTCAGCTCTCTATTGGCAAGTGTCCAACATGGTTATAGCTTAAATTGAATTTAATGTGGTCAAAATTCAGAATAGATGAACATCAGTCTCAAATGCCAATTTTATATATATATATATTTTATTTCCAAATTACAAAACTCTTGATGTGAGACTTGTCGACAGATGATGAGGCTTACAGAAACAGAGGAAGCCAGCATCTTAATTGTGTAACACATATCTATCACAATCTGAATCATTTTGAAGCCTATTGCTAACCCATTTCTGCATAATGTTCGAACAACTTAACTGCTCAACAACGTAAAACACACAATGAATATTGTTGAACTTGTCAAAATGAAAGCCATTCTTACTGTTAGTGTGTTATGCAATTATCCTGCAGCCCTAGTTTGCATGTTTTACTAACTCCTGGTAAGTATCGGTTAATTCATCTGACACTTGCTAAAATTCGAGACAAGAACATAGTAGTAGACAGTGAAGATGTAATAGCCCCAAAATGTTCATATTTCTGTGCAAAATATACATACAGAGTATATTTTAAACTCAGTCATGTGATTCGTAGCTCCGCTCCCTCGCCTGAGCGACACCATGATATACTGAGATAAAGAACTCCATTACACTACAATGACCATAGCAACACCTTTGTTGTAGGCGATAACATTACACTTACCTACTGCCCTGACGGCAGAATTAAATTGTCAATCTTTGAGGCAGGTTGTGGAAGGAGGAGAATGATAGAGATGTGGAGAAAAGAGAAGGACAAATTAAACAATCAAAATTAACCAATTTGACAAACTTATTTCTTGGATATGAGGCTTTTGACTACTTTGTATGTCCGTATTTTTTTTGTAATGAGTATTTTGTTTGTGCAGAATAAACTATTTGTCTTTCTTTCTAAACGTCCATTTTAGCTCACTTTTTTGTATGGAAGAAGTGACTGCAACGGTGACTATCTATAGAATAGTATTTTTTTGCGTCATCTTACATTTTAAGTCTAGATGTATCTTATTCCGTAAATGTGTAACTATTTGCCATTTTATCATTCGTATCCAAAAAAATTATAATAATCTGTCTGTGCCTACTATAAAAGATCAATCTAAAAAGTCTAGGTTATTCAAGAATTGTTAGATTCAAGAGTTGTTCCCGCCTTAACGCAAAACATACGTTTGCAACAGCTAAAAACAAAATAACATTTTATCGTTTAATTCTGTTTCTCTTCATTTCAAAATATTATAACGCTTATCGTGCCTTAAGCTTTCTCACCCCCTCTTTTTATGAGTGTCATAAAACGTGGCAGAAGCTGTGACGAGATGATGTAGGTACCTACATATAGAAGCAGCATAGAGCTTAACAAAAACAACCCTCGACCAATCATTATAAAGTTTTCTAATTCACGGCTTAGAACTAACTTTGAAAAACTCACTCCCGGTTTTTATAATATATAATTTAAAAAAAAAACTTTGTTGCTAAAACAAGACAAGCCTGTATCTTGTGCACAATATGGAGCGTTTACCATTTAAACATTTATTTTATAAACATGTTCGGTATTACAAAAGTGAAATAGGTTTGCTTCAAATTACAATAAAAACTAAATAAAAATTAAAGAAAACATAAACAAAACGAAAATAATAATTATAAAACTAGAACAAACGCTATTATGTGAATGAGTAAGTGTAAGTGTGTGATCATGCGTTGTGAATGAGTAAGTGTAAGTGTGTGGTCATGCGTTGTGAATGAGTAAGTGTAAGTGTGTGATCATGCGTTGTGAATGAGTAAGTGTAAGTGTGTGGTCATGCGTTGTGAATGAGTAAGTGTAAGTGTGTGATCATGCGTTGTGAATGAGTAAGTGTAAGTGTGTGGTCATGCGTTGTGAATGAGTAAGTGTAAGTGTGTGATCATGCGTTGTGAATGAGTAAGTGTAAGTGTGTGGTCATGCGTTGTGAATGAGTAAGTGTAAGTGTGTGATCATGCGTTGTGAATGAGTAAGTGTAAGTGTGTGATCATGCGTTGTGAATGAGTGTGAGAGTAAGTGTGTGATCATGTGATAGTGAGTTTTAGGGTGTTTAAGCGTGAGTATGAGTGTGTAAGACAGAATGTGAGAGTAATACAAAATTATGTGTGCAAAAAATATTTTTCCACTGTAATTACCTTTTTTTGCTTCATCATATTATGACATGTTTAGTAACCAGTATGTTAGTCTATTTTTTATTTATTTGCGAGTCCCATTTCTTATATTGCACTGCCGCGTTATAGACGTGAACATGCAGAAAATGTGGAAGAATTTGTGTGAATTTTTATTTTTTATTTTTTTGTGGATTGACGTCTTGTAAGTCTATGGATACTGCCAAATCATAAATTTGATCAATCAATTTGAATGGCTGTTGTTATTTTTATCAACCAATTACAGCAGTTAACATGAGATAGTATGATGTAGTTTATTTTGTGTCGATATCCTTTTAGAAACCGATTGTTAGAGCCATTAAAATAAGATTCAAACTATTATGATTCATACTTATTATTACTAAGATGAAACCTTGATTATTGGACATATTTGATTGTCATCATCAAGGAAATCTGGAATGTGACAACGTCAAGAAATTGGCTACACTTTAAAACTATTACTGGAACATTTCGGCGGATCGAACGGCATTTGTCTGGAGGCCGGGCCGGCTGGGGACACCAAATGTCTCGATTATGGAGGACGGACGTTTCTGTAAAATAATATCCTACTAATATTATAAATGTGAAAGTTTGTGAGGATGCATAGCTGGATGGATGGATGTTTGTTACTCTTTCACGCAAAAACAGCTGAACGGATTTGCATGAAATTTGGCACACAGACAGTTTATAACCTGGATTAATACGTAGGACCCTTTTTATGTTTATATCCCGGTAGTACGTTCCCGTGGGATAATTAGCTAGTTAGGCTAGTCAGGTATAATAATGATGTAGAAATATTTTGTGGTTGTTCTCATTTTATTTTACGTTTTTAACCTAGTTAGCCATAACATTGTAGTAGTAAAAAAAAAATCGCCTGTCTTTTATCAGCAATTAACTCTAATCTTTTAATTTATTACTCATGGCGATTTTTTGTCATTTTAAGCACACGCTACGTGGTTGTTCGTAAAATATTATGTCTTTTACTATGAACATA
This sequence comes from Griposia aprilina, assembly GCA_916610205.1. Taxonomy (NCBI): domain Eukaryota; kingdom Metazoa; phylum Arthropoda; class Insecta; order Lepidoptera; family Noctuidae; genus Griposia; species Griposia aprilina. The sequence continues at coordinate 22,486,336 of OU744295.1, read as the reverse complement.
TTATTTTATTCCTTTCTTTCTGTTAGTGACAATTAAGCCACCCACAATTCCAGGGCTTATAGGCAGATTATAAAAAGAAAGTTCTGAGTCGATCCCTACAAAATTATTTTTTCTATCTATAAAACCTGCAATGTTCAAATCTCGACACCTCAAGAAACTCATTACATCTTGCTGCATTTATTTAAAATCCTACATTTTCCGCTATAGCTGGCAACATTAGCCACCATCGCCCCTCGGATTACCCGACAGAGGGGAGACATTTACTAGTGACATTCGGAGTATTTATTCGCATAATAATAATTCCTCAACACGGCGACGGGGACGTTCCTCCGTGAAGAGTTATGGCTGGGGAGACACCTCCGAGGTGACAGTGTTGCTGTTGGGAGTAAGAGGATGTGACGGAGGTTTCAAGGTGTGGATGGTGAAAATAAAATAAACTCATTGAGCTATTCTAATAAAAAAATGTTTCACAGGGAGAACTGACTAAGTTTTAACTAATTTATTTTATTTTTAGGTCATTTCAATGTCAACTTTTGAAGTCACAAAATACTGTTTATTACAAGAAAGAAAAAGACGAATTGCTGTAACCGCAGCAATTACCTACAACATAATAATAATAATGAAGAAACCTTGTTAGGTACCGACTTCTAAATTGTTAAAAGCACCAAATGACATTTTAACCCCAAAACTTCATTTCTCCAATGTATTAAGGACCAAAAAAGCTTCGCATAAAACTTATTAACATTGGATTCAAAAATTGTGACATTCTTTCTACCATCATATTATACAACACAAAAAAAAACATATCAATAATAAATAATACAAATAAATAAACATATATAAAACAAAGAAAAATATAAATTATATATATATATAATTCTTATTATTATATATATATATATAATAATTATTATTATATTTCCCGCGCCGACGACTAGTCTCCGTACGAATATATACAACAAAACGGTACCTTCACCCTTTCTAGTTAAGACCTTTGCGTTAAAAACTCTTTACTATAGCCAAAACTAGTCACAAATAAACAAGGGTAAGTCCACACTGCTCTTACGGTTGTCGTCCACCTTAAGATTAAGGCATTTACTGGTACACGCGGCGACGGCCTACAGACGGCCGATGTTATACATAATGATAACATGGATGTAACAGATGCTGGATTTGGTGATGGCAATGATAAGGCGCAGGTAGAAGGTGGTAATGATGATGATGGAGTTTGAAAAGGTACTCAACTAGAAAAGAATGAAAGAGGAGAGAGAAATCATAAGTCATAAGTAATTTATTTCATAATAATATAGATACATTGTGTTGAAAAATTTAAATTAAAAAATAACATTATACAATTGCAATTAAAATAAAATTCATCAAACACATTTAGAAAAGTCGATAAAACAATAACGGTCAATTATGAATTCAAGTACATAAATAATAAATGTCAATGTAATAAAAATCAATCACAAATTACAATGTCATATGGCATCTAATCAAATAATAATTTGACAATAATAATAATACTATTAAAACTTTATTTCAGACTATGGTCCATAATTTAGTTAGTATTTTGGTGTTAGTAACAATGGTGCTTAAAAGGAAGGTTAGTATTGTTAGTTTTCAGGCATTATTTATTTATTTTGACCAATAACTGTTCCTACCCAGTGTCTCTGAAAGGGACAGTCCGGTCTGGCAGCTATCATTTTTAGGATGCTATTGTCACTACCATGCAAGCGCTGTAGTAAGGAGGCCGCTTTCTTTCGCATGATGGCATGGCAACCATCTGTGCGGGCCTCCGCGAACATTCCTGAAGCACTACAACGCCATGGCAGTCCACAATACCTATACAAAATTCCCGAAAAGAATGTTGACTAAGGTATAGCTTAGGTACTTAAAAATGGAATCGAAGGACAGTTTTCGACAAGCATTAATATGGCATTAAAAGCAGAAAATGTATAGTAGAGAACCACAATTATAATGCTAAATTACAAACCCAATTACAACCACAATTAGAAGTAGAAAGGCAATTAGTATTTAGAAGAGCACTTGGTAGTGCAATTCCCTTTTTTCTGAGTTATATTGATACAACTTCAACCACTATAACTCATCCAGTTTCCCTAACTCACAATCATGTAACCATTTGCGGTGTCCTAGTATTAGAGCAATACCCATGCTTACGACATCAGCAAATATCTTAGATTAAGCTTGAAGAATTAACTTGTTACTGTCGACTTGTACCCTTCAGCCTACCGATGCTTCTAAGGGTTAAGTTCCGAGGAAGGGACCACTATTTTCAAGTTGGAATAATTATGTGGATTTCACTAAGAAATATTGGGACCATTTTATGAAAGGCAGTTCAAATATTTAATACATGAACAGTCTTATTTATAAACGTCTCTTAAATTTTAACCAATTGCTAAGCAACTGATTACCAAAATTCTTATTCATAAACGCTATTTAGCGCTAAGAGGTCGCTAAGCAATTGATTAGTAGCTGTGAAAATTAAACACCACCGGTGCACTGTTAAGAGTATGCTAAGAGGCAAGATGGTGGATTCTATGTGAATCAGCTGATGGATTTAATACGATTATTGTGGGCTTCTAGGTTATTTTGTTCCTAATATCGAGTTGTACCTTAGTAAAAATGGAATTCGACAATCTTTTACGGGATTTCAGAACGGCGCAAAGAATTAAATAATTTTGAGACGCCCGGCGGGAAGTAGATGAAGACCTACAAACTTCGTTTATGTCCAACCAGAATGATTACCTATTACATATTCTGTATTCGAAGATGAACATGATGAAAGGATCTATAGGAAAAGCTCAATCAGGAGGAGACTCACATCGAATTAATTCTCTTCAAACACCTGAGCACCTAGCTCAGGAGGTTTGAAGAGAATGAGTTCGTGAGGAAGCTCATGAGAGATTGTGATTATCCCATGTGCCCCTCATAATAGGACGCCACTTTTAAGGCCCAGAACTAAAGAAAAGCCATGTTGTGGCAGTCACAAAAAAAAACAAGAGACGTTTTGTAAAGAAATTTATTTTAATACATAATAAAGCTTCATTTTTGTTATAAGTTTATTATTTTTGATTTCCAATATTCTTCCTCCAAAGACATGGACCGTTCCATTCTTTCTCATGCCACTCATTCCTCATCTTTTTCACGTAGCATGATCTCGTCCCTCGCCGTCTTTGCGAATAGTTGAATAGTATTGGTGCTAGGTGCGAGTGGCTTTCATAGCAGCAATCAAACTTGTACCTGTAAATAACCATAATAATTGATATTAAAGACACTGAAACCTCGGTGCAAAAGCAATAGGAAGTAATATAAAATAGACACAAGTACCTACATACATTTCTAAGAGTATATTCGTGTTAAAAGGCTTATAGGACATGAAAATACATAGCTATTATGGGCTATTGCTTTAACATTCATTTGGTCAGTTTACATTGGCAAGTAGATATAAATTCAAAGATAAATCTCCTCCAAATATTGGACCGTATTATTTATATTGCTACCATCCCGAACACATTGAAATAAACTTATTAAATAATTTTATTCAAGTTCAAATATTCCGATATTTTTTTTGACTTTTGTCTGTCAAAGTCACAACAGATACAAAAATCTTGGGTTTGACAAATTTATTCTTAAAATTCTGCTTTTGAGTCGACTATTTTGAATATAATCTGTGCCGAACGCATAAATTCACCTCTATTTCGTTTCGCAACTAATCACCTGCTAACTAGTGTTTATAAATAAAGAAAAGTTAATCATTGATTAAGAGCAAACTAATTAGTTAGCTAGTCAGTGGCTAATCAGTCATTAGCGAGATTTTTATAAATAAGGCTGGAAGTGAATAGGCAGATGCAACGATCTATTATACTAATCTCTTTTTATTTAAATGATATACATAATCAGTAAATCACGAAATACTGAGAGGTGTAGAAATCTGTTCTAGTAAATCTTTCCATTTGTTCGAAAGCAGATATTCAAGACTTATTTTACTGTTAATAGCACATTGCTGTTATTTTACTATCAAGATTGGAAATCACATAATATACTGAAGGCAAGATATATTATGGTATCACAAAGGGTGCGCAAAGTTGCCGAAGTTAACGACTTCAGGAGATTATGCGGTTAAGTTCCCTTCTTTTCTAAAATATTATTTCCTTATCATTTTATTTGACTTCCCAATATTTTTAATGCCTTTGTCCTGCAGTGGGACAATACTGGCTGATTATTATGATCAAAAGAATACACAGTCGCGTGAGCAAAGCTGCAGGGCACAGCTAATATGAAATTTTTGCCAGCCCAAACTTCATTCACTAGGTATACATATACAAGTTCGATCAAAACCAAAAACATCAAAAAACATTTAAAAATCCCTACAGGGAAAACTGCGGGTGGAAATCTTCAAGCTCTCTCACAATGGTTCACATAATAGAGCTAGAAGCCAAGTGGATATATTGCTCGCGATAAAAACGTATCCATCCCGATATGCCCTCACTAAATCACCACTTAATAGTCGAGGAGCTCGTAAATATGTCAACAGGCTCCAATATCTAAAGATGTATATGTGAGGAGATCTTTTTTTGTGCGAAGTTGCAGTGCGTCAGGATTTGTCGATCTTCCTTCGTGTGTGGTGGGACTTGGGAGATGGATGGCGCTAAAGTGGGAGGTGCGTTATCGGCTGTAATTGTTCGGTTGCTTTATGTACCTTTTCGAGCGGGGGTTATAGTAATTGTGTAATGAAAATTATTATCTTGTATGGGTATAAGAATGTCAAAGTAATATCACCTAAAGTTTAACAAAATTGTGCTCTTTAGAATTTTGATTGGCAGTTATAAAAGTCAGTTTTATAATTATTATTTTTATCAGAGGATATGTCATAGAAACTGATAACGCTTCTAACATAATGCTCTTAAAAGGTAATGACGATTAAAAATGATCCTGAAGAATATAGGTACCTACATAATGACGGATTTCGGCCTTTCCAAGAACCAATTACCGATCCACTTTCGAGCTTAAAGTCAAATACTTTTTTATCGCAAAGTAAATACAAAAACCATTTATAAAATAAAATATACTCAACTATAACCCAGCAATAAAAGCTGACTCACAACCGCTATAACTCGACAACAATGCTCAGAACTAATTAAATTCAAATTAATCGTAAAAAAAGGAATCACGTCAAATTGACCGTAAAATTTCAAGAAAGAAAAACAATGGGGTACCGACGATAACGGCGCTGGACTTAAATTAAATCGGAGTCGTTTCGACGAACCCTTCACTTTTGTAAACTGACGGACTCATATTGTGTAACCAACTGCAGCGGGTTTAAAATATTAGTTATTAGTAGAATGCACTGCAAGCTTCAACATCTCGGTAACTTATTTTATTAGTAAGGGTAGAAAAAAATAGAGCACATGTTTTTACTTACAAGTATTATTTTATCAATTGACCTTGAAGTAATGATTCCCTGGTCCAACAAATACTTAGTCAGTATTTCCAGGTACGACACATTCTATCAGTAAGTAGTAGAAGTTTAAATTTTTAAACTACTCCTTAAAACTTTTAAACTTCTTAGTTTTCAGGGTAACTCAGTATAAATTTTTAAACTACGCAATTTTCAGGGTAAATACAAAAGTATGATTTAATTAAATGTTTATTAAACACCCCCTCGGGCCCTATCAGAATACCAGCGCTGCGGTACTTATTTTTTTTAAATATCCTAGCATTATGCACAAGTTTTTTACTAGTTTATTGTTGTTTTTATCGTTAATTTTGTTAGTTTTAAATGCTCCTTTTTATTTTTATTTTTGCTCTTTGTATTTCCTGTGCGAGTCCCACACAATTTTTTTTTCTTTCTTTCTATTTGTATCTTTTAAGACACTTTTACACGTCAATATTTTAAAACTAGTTGTTGCCGGCATTTCCTAGCTGACTGATCTCTGAGAAGAAATGCCGAAAGAAACTCAGAGGTCATGGTCTCTTTCATTAAACATTCTAGACCTTAAGTTGTCTGATCACCCATACCTACGTATCCTAAGATTTTCAATAATAAATAGTTACTTACAAAAAAAAAACCGCTGAGCGTTCCGCTCAAAACCCTTCCCCACTACATTTTCAACACGGAGGGTTAACTCTAAACTCCGTCCAAGGTATGAATATTTACGAAAGCATTAATTATTTTTTAACTTTCTTCTGCTTTAAGAGGCTTTTCTTTAGCGTAAGGTGGAAATACCGAATGACTGTTGTTTTTAGTTCGTGAAGTAAAGTATACCCTATTAACGTCGAATTCCGAGGTCCTTGCTTATTAAATCAGGGAAAGTAGGAGAAATATTAGTTAAGGAAATTTTTAAGCTGGAGTTAAGAATGGTATAGTGGGTAAGAGAAGTTTGTAGTTTTCTAGAGGAATCCTAGTGAAGAGGATATTATATTCATATAAAATGAGAGCCATTTAGTCAATGTTTCTTGTCGATCTGTCGATATCTACTGAAATATAAGCTAGAAATGTGTCCTAGAATCCCAGTAAGTAAACATATTTTTGTACGTACACACGTCCCACAACAGTTCAATGAAAACCCAATTCTAATCATTAACCACAATTACTTTATGTGCACATTTCTGGAACGAAGTTCCTTAACGCGACTTGTGGTAGGAGTTGACGGGTAGAAATCGTCACGTAAGGAAAAAGCATTAAGCTCCCTCCATGCAACTTTCTCTCTCTCTCTCTCTTTCTGTTATATACGACTATGTGTGTGCGTGCGAGTATCGGGGGTCGGGGGGTATAAGAATATAAAAGATAACTCAAGTCTTAATTCGTATAATCGCCATGGATGTTATCAACAGCCCATTACAACAAGACACCTCGAAGTTGCAACAGTCACCCATCCAAATCCACACCTCAGCAACAGTAACTTAACACCTTTTTCCCACTCAAACATTTTCTCACTCGTTTCTGTCGCTCGTCACAAAATCCCACTATCGTCAGTTTAAACTTTAATATTTAATAAGGCGCCACAAATATAAGTTAACAAGGCGTGTGTTATCAGTCGGCAGGCCTGCTAGCAGATAAAGCGAGTTAATTCTACATATAACATCTATACAACGGTCACCCATTACCGTCTAAACCTCAGCACAAATGTTGCTTAACCTACACATTTTTTTCCTAAACTTTAAATATGTGAATAAGTCTGCCATTATTTACGAGTCCTTGCAACAAGTGTGTTCTCGAATGACCATTACAGTTGCAATGGGCGGTCACCCATCGAATTCCAAACCTCAGCAACACTCACTTGATCTCACCTTTTTCTCGCTCAAGGAAATGTTTGAATGAGAAAATGCTGCAAGTTGCCACAGAATCTCCACTATCTCAGTTTAAACTTTGATATTCCATAAGGCGCCACAAATATAAGTTTATTTTTCTTATTACGCAGTTAACAAGGGGTGTGTTATCGGTCGGCAGGCCTGCTAGCAGTTAAAGCGAATTTATACTTTCGATTACACTGGGCTGTGGATGAATAAAAAACAAATGAGCCAAGAATTTGTTGGTACGCTGCGCTGCGGTGCTGTGAACTGTGTTGGACTAGGGTGGATGTGGGTGGATTTTAAATAAACTTTAAAATGTTTTAAAGTGGTATCGAAGGTTACAAGGATTTTCGAATTTAGTAAAATATATGAATACCCATACATACATAAACTCACGCCTTCTTTCCATGGGGGTAGACAGAAAATAAAAAAAAACAAAATCAAAATATTTTATTTCACATAAACCTACATGGGCACTTATGAAACGTCAGAAGCTAGGTGCACGGTTCCAAATGGTTGTTTCCTATGGAGAAGAGCCGGCAAGAAACTCCACGGTTACTCTTTTAAAAACAAGGGGCTTTTACAATGTTTCAAATTACAGTGTTGACAGATATGGGAGGACAGTGTAGGCCTGTCAACAAGTAACAGAACTACAGAACGCCACCTGCTACGATCCTTACATACTCCTTTTGCCTCGTTTACTTTCATACACGCACGCCGGTTGCGAGTACTACGCACCTGACCTTTCTGAAGAACATCACCAATAAGGTCACTATAATATGTCTTCCTAGGGCGTACCCTCCCGGCGTTTGCAATCACATAAAAAAATAAAACTGTAATGAATATGTTTTGATCTCGTTCTCTGCTTTCAATTCTCAAATGCTTATCCTGTAAAAGGTCATAAGATAAACTCCTCCTTTACATTTGATTGCAGGTTACTAGTGACAGATTTGTTTCTTTTTGAGAAAAATGTTTTATAGTTATTACTCTTGAACTGTATTGGTATCCCTGAATGGTTCTTCTTACCTCTGCCACACTAGCAACACTACTTTGAATATTGTAAGCATTAAAATTAGTTGATTATTCATCCGTCTATTAGTATTAAAAACGTCGGCGATCATAGAAATTTAGAAGCTGTCTTCAGTGGTCTACAGATGAATACCAACTCTAGGACAATCTGTAATAGTACCACTACAAAGTAACTTCACTACTAAAAATATTTCCAGTTTTAAATTCCCCATTTTAAATTCCGCCTAAACAAAGTTGTATCGTATTATCCACATTAAAACATCGTCGTCATCCGAAGGCGCAGACCTAAGCTATTATATTTAATGTGTATGCTTGCTTGATTTGAACGTAGTATCAAACTCCAGCATTCTTTGTCTCTTAGTAATGTTAATTTGTCGTGTTTTCTTGTTATTATCAAGTGAGCAAATTAAAGTTTACGATTTTGCATACTTATTGTAATGAGCTACGCTGGTACGCATACGCTGCTACGCGCCTACGCGGCTACGAATGAGGAGCTACGTGCGCTACGGATTGACCGTGACATGGAATCAGGAAAATTATGAGTTTTTAAAGAAGTTTTCTTTGACATAAATAAGTCTAGACCAGACGGATGAACGTAAACGAAGCGAACGAACGTTCTGTAGTTTCTGCCTCGCCCATGGGAAGAAGGCGTGAGTTTATGTATGTGTTAATAAGCCATAAATAATAAATAAAGCAGTAAGTAATAATATTATTTTATTCTTGTAAACAGATGCACTCGACATTTTTCCCCTCACCATCTAAGCATTTTTTTTTTCAGTTTCTTGTTCGAACTTCACACGAAATTCATACACGATTATAACAAGTTACTTTACTCGTTTCCAAACTAGCTCAAAATCACTATTGACCTACTATAACAACTATATTTCAACTCCTTATTTATGGCTTTTGTGGATAGGATTTTGATTCCAATTTGTTACAGTAGTAATGGCAATCATGTCATTTAGTCTAAATAGGCTTTTATTTTTATATAGATTATTTTATATTTTTTGTATGAGAACGTTGTAGACCTAACTTGTAGACTAGATTTGTGGACCTTTTTATATATTGTTGAGTACATGTTACTTGTTGACAGGCCTACACTGTTCTCCCATATCTATGAACACTGTAATTGGAAACATTGTAAAAGCCCCTTATTTTTAAAAGAGTAATCGTTGAGTTTCTTGCCGGCTCTTCTCCATAGGAAACCACCAATTGGAACCGTACACCTAGCTTCTGACGTTTCATAAGTGCCCATGTTGGTTTATGTGAAATAAAATATTTTGATTTTGATTTTATAACATCTATACATACTCGTCTTATTAATTTAAGTCGCTTTTCGTGTCTCTCTGTGTGACCGTGTTGTTCTTCAAAACCACGCAACAAATTTTGTTGCGGTTATCACTATCATTTAGAGAATTTATGCCGGATGATTTATTTGAATAAGAAATTAATATTAAACTTACATATTAGAAATAAATCTCGATGTTTGGTCAAGTCGTATAACCGTGCGAAGCAGGGCGGGTCGCTAGTTATAAACAAAACAGTAAGATATAATATTATAAATTATTATTTGTTCTTCTAAACAAATGCACTAAATATTTTTAAGTTTACCATACCGATGGTTCTTTTTTTAAGAATGCTCGCGACTGTCTAGAACATTAAAAAATTTTTTTTCAATAAATTAATTACATTACACATCACATTATTTAATTTGTTAGCAAAGTAACACGGACCAATTTCTCAAAAGTTTACGCATTTGCCCGCATGAGCAGCGACAAAAGTTTGACCCCTTCTTCAACAGATGGCGTTGTGCTGCCCCACTGAATCGCGCTATGGTTACGTTACTCGCGTTCGGATAAGTTACCCAAATACCTATTAATAAGATATCGTACGACCGCAACATAGGGGTATATGGTATACAGACTTGTAATTTGACATATTCCTTCCAGGAGGTGAAGTATGACCCATTTGCCACAGTTAAACACCCCATAAAGCCTAGACGAAAATTTATGGGATTCAAGATAACCAGATTTGTATGAATTTTTGAAAATTTCCAAGAGTTCTTCCCTAAATATCACTTTTCTCTAAACTATCATTTTGAATAGCCTTAATTTCTATCCAATTGTACCCAATCAATACCATAACACCCTTTCGATATATCCAAATGTCCCAAAAACAGTGGTGGGCAGACTTACACTATCGGCGATCTACAACAATAAAACTAGACGACAAGCAAGCGAACTACTCGCGAGCAGAAAAAAAAAAAAAATGTAAAGCCATTTATTGTAGGTACCTACCTAGCTACGTACATATTAATTAGAGGTCGATGAATGGCACTGTGTTTTCCGCTAATTTTTCGTAGGAAGGCACGTATATTTACTAAGTGCCAAACGTAAGCACGAAGACAGATGTTCGTCAGTAAGGCGATTGCGGTATTTTAACTTAATTTATTTTCATTTCAAAAAAAGCAGATTCGCACAAATACGTTGACCCAAACAAAGCAGTTAATTGCTTGGCGATTTGTTTCAGATTTGGGTATGTTTCTCAGGTTAAAAGAGACCAAAATTTGGTATCTGTTACTGCGGCTTTGAGGTGTATGTCTAAAATGAATTGGATCATCTCGTTTTCAAGAGAAGGCAAGTACATGTCAAAGTTATTTGATATTTCAGAAGCAGTTATTTCAACATCCTCACAAGAAAATGAATAAATCGTGAAAGTAGCAACGTTCGTCAATTTTAAGCCATAAAAACGTCTTTCAAACTCTCTAAGAATATGTCCGACTTCTGTTTCGTATTTATTTTAAATTGGTACACTGCTTGCTCTTGCTTTCAATGCTGTTTTTTTTTTCAATTGATTATTCAGAAGCTGCAATTTACTTATAAATGAGTTTATTGTGCTAATCATGTCAATAAAAGTTTTCTCTTGTAGCTCCAAGTAGATAGTGTTCAAATGACCGGTCACGTCTGTAAAAAAGCCAAATCACACAGCCTGAGTGTGATAACACTTGATTTGGCTTTTTATAGTAATTTTATTCTAGGTGCATCGTCTTCACATCAAAACTCAAACTCAAACTCAAACTCAAAGCATTTATTTCAAATAAACCAATTACAGGCACTTTTGAATTGTCAAGGGGTCGGTCAGTCAGAAAGATGAAGCTAGTTACCCATTCCAAAGCGTAGTAGGTACCTATGGAGAAGAACGGGCAAGAAACTCCATGGACACTCTTTTAAATCAAAAAATGGTTACAAAATATTGATTACATCGTTCATGTTGAAATTATAATAATAATAATAATAATACCATTTATTTCAGGCGACACAGGCCCATAGAAAAATACCTTAACCTAAACATATATATTTTTATAAAAACAAAAGTTGTGTTAGTAAAAAGCTTAAGACTATGTTAGTAGCGCTTCACTTTGCACTAGCTTAATTTTATGCTGTCCAGTGGAACTTGTCCGCGGAAGCGACGGAACACCACGTCCTGCGGCCAAAAGTGTTCTTCCATGACGAGGGGTAGATAACAGTTCGGTACACGCACGACGAACGCCTTGAAGTTGACGTTCCGGTGCGATTCCAGTAACTGTACCCTGGGCGTGTACCTCGTCTTTTGGCGCACGTACTCAACGATGTCCTCCGCCTTAGTGGTGTAGTGCAGGCGGGAGATGTACACCGGTGTGTTCGGCTTTGCGGCACGCAGGCTCACTTCAGGCTCCGCAGGAGCTTTGCCACAGCGGTTCTGGTTCGTTCGCGATCGGCGCTTGCTCCTTTGCACCGTCACGAAACCATCATCATTACCAGCCCTATTCGGCGCCTTCTCTGGCATGGGCTTTATACTAGGAGCGCCACGGGCACTCGCGGTGACGCTAGCGAAATCCCGTTGTAGGGGTTTCGTCGGGGCTACAGACACTGGCAGCGGGATGGGGCAAGGGGCGCGGGCGGCATTGCGAGGAGGAGCCGCGGTGACGAGCACGGGGCTGCGGCGCGCGTCGGCGTGGCGCTCTGCAAGCTCAGCAATTGACGTATGCGCTGGCGACGAAACTGCTGACGCGGAATTCGACGACGATATATCGAGGCCGGCTCCGCGACATGCATTTACGTTTGAACCATCGACAGGTGACCTAATTACCGCCACACTGTTGCGCAACTCGCTAACTTCTTTGCGCAAATCAGCGACAGTGTTTTGGGATGCATCTAATTTCGTCAGCACATCCGCGAGGCGGGCCTTTAGAAAGACAATGTCCTTCAGAAGACTCGTTACATCGACGTGGTCGAAGGTGACAGGAGGAAGCTTGTGTAGCTCCTTCGCCACAAATGTCGGCACGTCGTCAGGGTCGGTCTCCTTGAATAGCGTGATTATATCCTGCAGGCTCCTTTTAGTCCCGTCACGCCGGCGGGACACCATCTGGTCGCGCTTGTTCAGCACACTGAACAACAAACAGCTTTGCAGCAGCTATGTCATCCTCGCTGAAGTTCGATGCGCAGATCTGGACAGCTGACACCTCGTCCATCACATCCAGCTTCTGCTGCAGGAACGCCAGCAGCTCGTTCGCCACTAGTTCACTACTCATGGCGGGTAAATTACGAGCGACAGCTTGCGCCGCGCTAACCGATATAAAGAATATGCAAACGCGACCGCATCGGAACGCAGCGCAAGCGAGACTGATGACATGTGAGAACGATGCAGAACGTTAAAAGCGTCCGTAATAAAAAGACAAAAGCAATTCAAATATTAAATTAAATTAAAATAAGCCGTGGCAGCCAAGGAATGACCAGTCCCCACTGACGGCGCCCGTTCACGAACATGACGCATAGATCAGCACCATTCAGCTCAACCATTTTGAAGGGAACTTAATGATCCAACACACACGCCACCACCAGCGAGACATTAGAGTGAGCATGACAAACTCTCAGCCGCCAGGGCACATTCAAGTCAATGAAAGAAAAACCTATTAAATGGTAGCTTTATAGTAGGTGCATAGTACTCACACCTGTGCTATGCAATTATACAATACTAAAACATTGAATTTATACAATGCAAAGATAAGTTTTTAAAATCTTCAGCAGCTCCAACAGTAGTTTCAAATGCTAATCAATTATTTTATGCGCCCTTGTGGAGCAGGACCAGCGTTGAGCCAAGCATTTTTATCAGCGATGTAATCCCCCAACTTATAATATGCCTGGCTGCATAGTGTGCGTTTTATACAAGATTTGAATTTAGTTTTATTCAGTTGAAGAATATGGGGAGGTATTTTATTGAAACATTTTAAACAGTACCCCATGAAAGATGAGTCTACTGTAGCCAGCCTGAAACCTGGTTGAACTAATTGATCCCTATTTCTAGTGATATAATTGTGTCTTTCACCTCTTTTACTAAAAAGATGTAGATTTTTCCTTACGTACATGATGTTTTCATAGATATATTGACAAGGTACCGTCATGATGTTAATATCTTTAAACCGTTCCCTTAGAGAGTCGCGCCTGCGGAGGCCATATATGGCTCGGATGGCTCTTTTCTGCAGAATAAAAATAGACTCGACGTCTGCAGCCCGTCCCCATAGTAAAATACCGTACGACATAATACTATGGAAGTAACTAAAATAGACTAGCCTCGCGGTACCTACATCAGTAAATTGACGGATTTTTCTCACAGCATATGCTGCTGAACTTAGCCGTCCTGCAAGGGATGTTAAATGAGGACCCCATTGAAGCCTTGAGTCAAGCGTGATGCCCAGGAAAACAGTTTTATCGACGAATTCTAGTTTCTCTTGATTTAATACTATCTCACAATTTGTACTTTTGACATTTGGTAAGGAAAATCTAATACACTTAGTTTTATTCCCATTTAATACTAAATTATTAGCAGTGAACCAATTTTGGATCTGCAGTAGGGCGTTATTTACGTCGTCAAGATTTGATGCACGTCTATTAATTTTAAAAATTAAAGAAGTATCGTCAGCAAATAACACCATTTGTGGTAGGGTTTTTAACAAATGGGGTAGATCATTAATATATACTAAAAAGAGGAAAGGACCCAATATCGAGCCTTGTGGTACACCCATTTTTACTTTTAAACCGAGTGAATTGACACCATTTATTTGAACTTGCTGTTGTCTATCATTTAAATAAGATTCTACTAAACTGAGAGCAAGTTTTCCAAGTCCGTAATGCTCAAGTTTCAAGATTAGGGTTTCGTGGTCGACGCAATCAAATGCCTTGGAGAGGTCACAAAAGATTCCTACAGCGTCTTGGGCTTCTTCCCACGCCGTAAATATGTGTTTTAATAAGGTGACACCGGCGTCAGTCGTACAACGTCCCTTGGTGAAACCATACTGTTGATCATGTAAGATTTTATTGGTGTTAAAATGATTGAGCATTTGATTCAGCATTACCTTTTCAAACACCTTGCTGAAAACCGGCAACACGGATACGGGTCTATAATTATTGGTGTCTTTACTATCCCCTGATTTGAAAAGTGGTATTACCTTACTGTATTTCATTAGATCCCGGAAGACTCCTTGATCCACACACAAATTAAATATTAAGGCCAAGTACGGCGCTATAGTCTCAATAATGGAGGAACACACTTTGATAGACATTCCCCATATATCTTCGGTTAGTTTAATCTTGATTTGCTTGAAAGCTTTTAATACTATTATGGGGTTTATATGCTTGAATTTAAATTCAGTCGGGCAGGATGAAACGTTTGCTTTTAATATGTCAATAGAACGCGAGGGAACATATAATTATATAATTAATCTAAACAAGATGTTTTAAAACATTTTAAAAGAATAAAGGTGGAATTTCTTGCCCATTCTTCTCCATACGAAACTATATTTTGGAAGGGGCAACTAGAATTAATTACAATTACTATTACCTACTTTATAAATTATGACGTTCAAGAGTTCCATATAGGTGCCTATTTGAAATAAATAATTTGACTTTGACAAAGAGTTAACTGTAAATTAGTAGATAATTACATACACACATAAACTCGCGCCTTAGTAGGTAATTAAGGTTAGTATAATAAGTACATAGAACTACTTTCAAGAGATGGCCTTTAATAATTTGCTATAAAATTTAAAATTAAAATCAACCGACTTCCAAAAAGAAAACACTAAGAAGTGCAAAATACCCGGTTTTTTTTTGGAAGTCGGTGGCAACTGGCAAGTCATAAAACAAAACCAAAGACAACGGCTTCCGAAACTGAAGTTATTTTGCACTTTGTAGTGTTTTCTTTTTGGAAGTCGGCTGTATACTTTTAAAGAGTTATTTATCTAAACATTTTTTTTGTTGTGGTTTCACAAATTCGTGTACCACTAGGTGCCTAGATACTCAACCACTTTATTACTCATTCACAATACATATATGTATGTACTGTTTCTCGAGGAGGTGTTCTATGGGATATCTTCGAAGTCTATGACCTGTTGACCACTGATAGATAATTAACCAGCTTTTTTCTTTGATATTCAGTACAATAATCAATCACGTGCACTGTTCATTATAGAGGAGTTCCATTGTATATCTCCGAAGATAGTCTTGTAGATCTTCACCATATTTAAACGGGACCGCCTCTAGGGAATACTCTACCAAACAACAAAAAAAACCATCCAAATCAGTTAATAATTGATATAGATGAACATTGAACATACTTAAAAAATACATACAGATGAACATAGAACCTCCTCCTTTTTTAAAGTCGGTTAAAAAAATACTAACCCTCAAACGCCAACGCGATACAAGAGATCGAGTTATAAATCCTAATCCGATATCATGCTATATCAATACACAAATATATGGATCCTGATGGGGACAAATCCGCAGACTTAACCCTAGTTTACGGCTGGCGACTGATGGACATTGACCGGTATCGGAGCGACCCAGCCATAGCCAGCGGCAGTGTTGCTAGTTACACGTTTATATTTTCCTTATTTTGGGAGTCAGGATACTTTTTCGTTTTAGGTATTTTTGTCTGAATTGCTTTTTGATATAAGTATGCGCCTGTGAGAAATGAGATACGCAATATTTTATTTAACATAAAATTGCTATTCATTAAAAAAAAATACAACCTAAAATACCTATATTATTTTGTTATCATTGAAATAGACATTTAACACCAGTAAATAGATTTAGATTTTACATCACATATAGTTATAGTGCAATGGCAAAACCAATAATATCAAACTTTAAAAAAATATTTTGTACTTCGGAAAATTGTAAAAAAAATTGGAAAATCCAAAAGCGCACGACTCATAATGCTCATTTAATTATAAAATATAAAAAAAAAAACTTAAGTCGTTCAAAATTAATTGCCGAAAAAACAGCTGTAGTAGGAAGAAGGTACTGCACAAGCGCCCCTGGTGGAATAAATGTACATAATATCTATAGATATATCACCATCCATATGTTAATTTTATATGGATACAAATAGATGTACAGTCTTGTAGTTTTCGTTTTTTATTAATTGTAATTAAACGACACTGAATTAATTAGCCATTTGCATCCAGAGACCTACAATTGTCGATTAGAATTAAAAAAAAAAAAAAAACTCAAATAATAGATTTTTTCACAAGTTACAGTGTTTCCGGGTTTCACACATGACGGACAGGATTTTTTTTTGACCTATTTTGGTGTTTTTTTTTCCAATTCTATTGCACTAAATCAATTTTTAAAAAGTATGAAATTAATCTCCATTAAATTATCTCGACAATAGTATGCAAAATATCTTGATTCCGTGAACTAACAAGGCTATAATAATAAAAATAGCCGCCAAAATGAGGCGAAAAATTTTTTTCGATCGTAAAGCACTCTCTGATGCTTCGCATCATGAGTCGTGCAAAACACATCTTGTTTCTTTTTAATTGTTGATTTTTCTGTTGAAAGTAGTAGGCACCTTTGTACACCTCAATATTTAGAAATAATTATCTTTTAACTTTGTGTAAATTGTAGGAAAAATGTGCAAGTTGGCAACACCAAAGCATCCCCTGTTTAAATTACTATAGTTATTTCTTGTTTATTGTCCCAGTATTGGACGGCAGTAGGGTTGGTCATTTTATTGCGTACGCGTCATTCTAGGGTTATACGATGTAGGATTTAGTGCGTGTTGGGATGTGTTGTTTTGCATCATGTGTGACGTCATCATATATTAAGTATTTATGTTTGTTTTGTTCTGGATGCCAAACTGCTTGGTATTTATATTCATTATGATTAAATGCCTATGCGTATACTTACATGTCTGGTTCGTTCATTGGTTATAACCAATGCATGAACCAGACTGTAGATTATTTATTATTTTATGAAATGCGGCGCCTGGATAGGCCACCAAGTTTATAGCACTTGTAAAATATGTAGAGTCCGGTACACACTGAGCTATACTAAAATATGTAGAGTCCGGTACACACTGAGCTATACTAAAACCTTGAATTCAGCACATGTTTCTAGATGCCCTATCGCAGAATTTTTTCACCGGTTATCAAAAAAAATATGGACGAAGTAGTTCAACGCAGGGGGGTTCTAATTCATGTACTGAATCCATGGTAACAGGTTGTGCGTCGATGTCCCTGCCACCCTTTTTTTTTGTGTGGGAATTCATCAAATGACCGCCCCGCTCTTCTCCCGCTCTGGACGGAGCGGGAGGGCGTGTCAGACTCTTACTGACTAAAACCCACCCGTGCTCCTTCAGTTGCCTGTGCGCCAGGGCCACGGTAACTCTTTCGAACAATCCGCGACCCCGGCAGGCATCGGCCCTATCGGACCCCGTCAGTGGTGCTGACATCTCTTTGAAGCGCGCGTGGAACACAACGTGCCATCGACCCGGACCTAGTCCTTACCGGATGGCGAGCTACCCATTGATCGCCGTCCGCAAGCCCCCGCCTATGGTGGCCGGGAATCGGCTATCAACTCCCGATGCCCAGGGTGTCTCCTCCTGCGGTGACTAAGGGCGTGAGGACGCAACGATTGCCTCAGCCTCACGCACTCTGCCTCCTCCTTCGCGAGCATTACTGCTTCGCAGAAGGAGGTTACGGCTTCCCATGCCCTTTCCCTCCGTACCATGACCTGGACCAGGGCCGGACGCGAGAGCTCGCCGCCGCCGCGCCGATCGCCGGCACGAGGACACGGCGGTGCTCCGCCCAAGCCGGGCAGACCCCCACCGTATGGTCCACCGTATCCTCCGGTCGATCCACACAATGGTAACACCCGGGCGTTTCCTCCCGCCTTATCCAGCACATGAACCTCCCGAAACAGCCATGTCCGGCGAGGACTTGCGTCAGGCGGAAGGTGAGGACGCCTTGGCGCCTCTCAAGCCACTCCTCAAAGGGGACTTACCGCCACAATTGTGGCGTGCCCAATCCCTGCTACCCTGTTAGTATACTAAATTCAGAATAAATGGTAAACTGTTATAATACAACTGGGGTGTATCAATAGAACCTTCACTAATGGTGATTTTTGACAGCGCCTTTTTGCCGTAACAGTCAGGGTAATTCTCGTGGTGCAGGTGTTACCACTGAACTGCAGTTGACGGTACGTCCGGCGTGCCAAGGGCACAACATTATATAATCATAGGGGCACAGCCAGTCTTACTAATAACCTTGTTGACTGGCAAAACTTATCTTTACGACAGCGGGAAGGAATCAGACATTAGAAAATATTGTTTTACGTGATTCAAGTGATTTTTATTTTAGCTTTTTCGCTCAAAGGGACACTATATTTTTTAACTAAAGTACGTTTATTTTTACTTAATGTGACGCATTAAGAAAAAAATAACGCACACAAACAGAAAAAGAACAAGTTGGGAGAAATATGCGTGACATCTACGCAAAACGACCATCACTGAACATAATGCTGTAACACTATACGAGACAGCAATTTTTAGTAAGCAGTCGTTGCTAAATACCCTGAGACACATACCTTCTCAGTTAAGATGCCAGCAAACTTATAAAACATTTCTACTGGAGGACACAATGCCTCTGATTATGATCTGTCGTTTTCTGGAAACTTGTCTATGAGAAAATTTTATCTCATGTTTTAAAATAAAATATATTTCTACCCACAGCTTATAGCAAAAGAATCCCCGCCACAACCAAAACGAGTACCTACCTAGGTATATCTACCCAATGCAACTTAATTCGGCAAAATTACAATCGTTCAACAAACAGTAGCCGTAGCGATTAAAACAATTGAACGTATTTATTTCCACCATTATAACCCTACCAATGCATAGTGCACCGTAATTATCGTAAAATGCGAACATGTTTATGTATTTTTAATTCCGTCGTATATCGCGTTTGGTTGCGATGTAAAATGGCGAGGCCGGCTGTACGGAAATCACTACAATAAACTTGTGTTAATGTTTGAATTGTTATGTATCACTATTGTGTTAATATTGTCATGCTGAAGTGATATTCTGCAGGATAATATTATTCAAAAAATGTATACTACTGGTTTTGAAAAGGTTTGATGCGAAATAGCTTATGAGAAATCAGAATCGGATGACTGAAATTGCTGTTAACTAATGGTTTTATTGCCAATAACCTCATTCTCGCTACTACGAAATTAATCTATAGGACGTTAAGGAAGTATCAAAATGACCTGACATAATATTTTCGGGTAGTAGGTAACATAATATTATTATTCTGTCTTTAACAAATGTAACACGGTACCTACTTTATAACTACGATATTTACTCAAAGTTTTTCTAACCTCCAGAAGCCGGCCTGTCAGTGCACTGGTAACTAACATTGTAACCTAGGCATCCACTTCTTTCCACCCAACGCTCGGCCCTGGAGGATCGTGACCATTACCGAAGCCACTTAGCTGACCCACCCTGATGCAAGGTAGATCGTTGAAAATAGCACTAAATATAAACCAATAGCGGCCACTAACCGCGCGGGGTCTAATTACCAATAATTATCGTTTCGTGCCGTTTGGCCGGGATGCAGTTTTAAATACGCCATTTTGTTCCGCTACTCGGCTACTAATGAGTATAACAGATCGCTTTTTGATAATGTTATTGATATGGCTTGGGGAGTACGATCCGTTGAGATTTTCCGAATTAAATTAGTGCGGATTTGTGATGTGTGAATTGGAATTGGTCATCGTAACGCGGAATTACTGCCGCGGGCGCAGGGTTTAATTGTCAAATTGACAGCTCATTTATTAATTTTTCGTGGCGCATTTAAAAGTTTATATTAATATTTTTTTATCATTTAATTAATTTATTTACACTTTCAATGCAATTTTATGCTCTCGACGTTTGATATGGCTGGATATCTACATTCCCCTTTATTTATAAACGTTCCTTAAAGTTAAGAAACGTTCAAACGTCAAAAATTTATAGTTGAACAGTCGCTTGTACTTAACCAGCTTAGACAAGTGAATTAGCGATCGCAATAATATTATGACGGGACGACCACGAGCACTGTCTCAAACGATGAATGGACTGTGTGAAAGCTGATATCATGATATGGCAAGAAAGGGGTTGATTGCTGAGATGACGACTAACAGAGAAATATGGAAGACGAAATGCTGCTGCTGATAAGGGCAAGGGAGTGATTATGACACCACTGTCGTTCTGTTCCATCACTGATTTCATTGATACATCATATCACGCTTATTTTCCCCGAAGCGTTACGCAGGAGTGTAACTAAAGCTAAAGCTAGGATAAGCTAAGACACCAATCACTATCTTAAAACTCGTTGAAAAACCACCTTACGCAGTTGGTCACTCAAAGAACGTCAAAAAATGACGTAACAAAACACAAAACCCGCTATACAGGTTGTTCCAAAAACAAATCCGGATAGTGGCACGGCGTACGTTGTCTACACGGTTGTCAAAATGTATTGGAGTGCAATAAAGTGCGTCGCAATACGAACCACGCCGTGTCCGCACGCCGCGGCGCGCCGTAACTCCGCACGTGCGGTTTGCTGCCGGACCGGACAGGATTTTACGGAGAGGATGATACCGGTTTAGATTTTTATTTTTTAGGCCTAATCAAGGCTGTTCTGTGGTCCAAAGTAGTTGATATAGCCTACAGTATAAGCAAACTGGAGTGGCATTGGTCGGCAATATTAGCCGTTGAACCGGTGATCAGGGTAAACGTGGCTTTGAGTGGAGACCGTAAATCGGCAAAGGTAAGGTAGGATACCATCAGGATATGTGTAGCGACGATCTTTGCAGAGTAGCTACTAGTAGCAGCTGGACAAAAGTAGGCAAAGATGGTGATAATAAAATGGCGTGCTAGTACAGATGCCTATGTCCAGCAATGGACTGTTATTGTCATATACATATCATGACAATATGGCTGTTCTTTGGTCAAAGAACGATAAGCAAGGTGATATCAAGTGGTCAAGAAACTGACCGACATTGATAGTCTGAGTTTGTTGATGAGTTCATAAACAGTAAGGTAAAGATTAAAATCTGATATAAAAAAAAATACACAGATAAATATGTTGGAATTGGATCAATATTCAGTTAGTTTCCATGAAATATCTAAGTGTTTTATTGACAGCATAAACAATCCACGTGATTCCCAGAAGTAGTCATAACTTGAATACGTATTCAAGTAAATGGTAACAGTTGTTACCTACGTAGGTAACAACTGTCACCATTTATAACTCTTACATGTTGCTTTAAATAGTCGTAAAATACAGATATTATTTTCAACAATTATCGTAATTTTAGCCCGGAATCACCCACTGTTAATGAAAATAGTCTAATAAAGGTATATTTTTGTACACACGTGTCAACAGCTCTTTAACATTCCAAAACAAACTGACCAATTAAAACAAGGCAAGTCGACGTCGGCCATCTTAAATCTGCGCGGCCGTGCATTGGCAATATCTGAGCGGTACCTATTACTTCGGTGCCGGCTGTATGCGTACAACCCGCATACGATTTACTGTTATTTCCTTGAATACGATGCTGGTTTGCATTTTGAATAGTATCGGATGCAGATTTGAAGATTTTGTGATGGAGTTGACAGTATTGTTTGTTCTTTCAAGGGGGATGCACCAAGGAAGCACGCGAAATTCACATTTTCTTACGTTTTATTCAATTTGCAGGTCATTATCACGTTCTATGTTGATCTAAATATGATTCGCGGCCGTATCAAATATTTATTTATAGAATTATAATCATAAAAGTCATCAATACATCTCTCTATTGAATGACTATTTCGTGAAATCATGACATTTAAGGTCAATTTTAACTGAAGGAGTTGTATTGCTGATTCTAATGATTATAATTGTGTAAAGCCAGATTTGTTACGGTCGCGAATCATATTTTAATCAACATACAACCCGACAACGACCTGCAAATTGCAAAAAACGTAAGTATTTTTGAATTTCGCGGGCTACCTGAGCGTATCCTCCTTAATTGTAATTTTGTCTGTGCTGTGTCCCGACTGTCGTGTATGGAAGTTCAGGCGAAAGAGTAGTCCTTATCATGGATCATGGATCAAAAGATCGGAGGTATGAATCATATGACCTCAAACTAATGTTTACAGAATTAGTATACATGGTGTTCTGTAAACCTTAGACAAAACGTGTTATATTAATTATCCTGGTACGTAATCGAATCAATCTCGATCATCCCGTGTATTTCTTACCTCAAAAGAACACAGGCACTGATCTACATAGTCCTCTTAAGGTCTGACCAACGTTATGTAATGACTATAAGAGACTGTGACCTCGGAGTTGGTTTCGTTGTGTCTTCTCGGAATAGTAGGATAAGAAATACCGAGCTCATCTAGTTTTTAAAAATATGATTGACGTGTATTTTGTACAAAACCTTTTAACAGAAAAGTCATTATGACTTATCATTTATCATTCCTTTAAGGGGCATGCGCCAAGGTAGCGCGCGAAATTCAATTTTTCTTAGGTTTTTTGCAATTTGCAGGTCAGTATCAGGTTGCATGGTGATCTAAATATGATTCGCGACCGTATCAAACATGGCTTTACAAAATTATAATCATTAGAATCAGCAATACAACTCCTTAAGTTAGAATTGCCCTCAAATGTCATTATTTCATGAAATAGTCATTCAATAGGGTAATATGAACTTATAGAGATATATTGCTGATTCTAATGATTATAATTCTGTAAAGCCATATTTGTTACGGTCGCGAATCATATTTTAATTAAAATACAATCTGACATTGACCTGCAAATTGCAAAAAACGTAACAAAATTGGAATTTCGCGGGCTACCTTGAAAGGCCCGCCTTAAGTGTAGTTTTTACTGTGCTGTGACCTAACGGCCTAGATAACTGGCAATCGCATTCAAAGTATTTCTTATTTCTACGACGACTTCCAACAGGGTTGTCTTTGAGGAAAAACCACACAGATTGAGTGGACCTGTCCAGTCAGTGCACGCATTTGTCAGTAATCGTGCAGCTCAACTCAGAACGTAAGGGAGCTCAACGATTCGACGAACACTTCTTTGGTAAGAAAGGACATTAAGGTAGGCCGCATAAATTGCTCAAACTGCCAGATCCTGATTAAAACTAACTGAGAAGGAAAAAAAATGCCTTAAGCAATGCACATCAATTTCATATTTACAAGGATAGTAAAAATAGGTAATCATGAGTTTTTGATACTGTGTAAATACAGTACTTACATAACTTATCGGCATGCACAACGTTCTTATTAAAAGATGAAAAACTATGCAATTACATTTTTAAATACCTAATTAAAACTTTTTTACAGAAAAACAACCGATTTCCAAAAAAAAAACACTAAAAACCATGAAAAATAACTTTAATTTCGGAAGTCGGTGTCTTTAGTTTTGTATTTTCGTTTTTGACTTCCGAAATTAAAGTTATTTTTCATGGTTTTTTGTGTTTCTTTTTGAAAGTCTGTTGTTATTCTGTAAAAAAAAACACTTTTTAGTTGCGGTACCTATACCTACGCGACACATATCCAAATCGGTCCACCCAGAAAAAAGTTCTGAGCTAACACACATTTTTTTTTTTAAGATAAACATACAGTCAAACTGAGAACCTCCTCCTTTTTTTGAAGTCGGTTAAAAATATTAGCTATAACATTAAATTGATACATAATAAAATTAACGAATAAGATTAAACTATAAGTACATAATTACCTACAATAATCAGTGGTACCTACCTACTATGCCCTGAAACACAAAACGTTATCATCAATAACAATAATAACAGTCCTGATTAGTTCTAATTGTATTTAGCATAATCTAATAATAGTTCCATTGAACTTGATTAAAATCTATAAAAGTTCAGACGGATTATGATAACGCAGTGGGTCACCTAGAAACTTCGAGGGCCATTAGGGCCAACAATGTACCTTTTAGGCCCATCTTCCACGACGCTACTCAAAAGTAATGCCCCATTTACATGATGCAAGTTTCTAGCCTGTGGCATACAATAAAATTGAAGCAACAAATGACTTGCTTCAACGATAAATCGCACCGTGTAAATCAGACTTAATCTGTTCCAAATTCAAATCACCAATGAGTAGCCCGAATGTCACAGCACTGTATTACTCATGTCACAGTACTCATTGGCGATTTGCGTTTGTAACTGGTTACTTTTAAGGGTCGTGGACGACAGGTCTTTTAGGTGTCAATTAATCAATCAACTCAGTATATCGCAGTCCACTGCTGGACATAGGCCTCTCCCATGCTGCGCCACAACACCCTGTCCTCCGCCTTCCGCATCCAGTCTGTCCCAGCCACCTTTTTAAAGTCGTCGGTCCATCTAGCTGGCGGGCGTCATACACTGCTCCACTTTAATGTGTATCGGTCAAGTAATTATAAACTGAAGCTAAAGTTGCCTTCTGCCTGTTATGCGCTAGTGGCTAGTTTAGTTCGCTTCCATTTCGCTTTCGCTGCAGTATGCTGAAGGTGTAAAGGGGGGTTTTTAGGGTGTTCATAATCTATTCGTTTGTGCTTCTGGTTCGGTACCTTACAATGAGGTTTTGAGCTATTCTGAGGAGCTCAAAAACACCGGCAATTTGTGAAGATAACGGCAGTATATGTCTCCAAGCACGATATTAAGATCAATCGTTTATTGTGGCCTATGAGGGGTAAGACCAGTACAATGATTAGCTATCTAATTAGAACATTCCAGTGCATCTCCAGGTCGTCTGGCACAAATCCATATATTTTGCAATATGACGTAGGTATAGTGCACATTGTAGTTACTAGGAGGTCAAGCTACACGAAACTGTAAAATTTCTCTAAACGATTTTAAACCTTAATTTTTTAACGATTTAGTTCAAAATCGAATGAGAAAATCTGACAGTTTGTGGTAACTTGATGTGCAGGTGCTGGCGACTTTACTTATCTACTTTTTTCTACTTTTGTCCTTTACTTATTACCTTATGACTTGGCCTACAATAATAAAAAAATATAAATTATCTATCTATTCCAAATGGGCATGATTATAGACACGTTTCTATTTCTATGTTAGTAGTCATTTTTTCTGCTCTTTTTTTCTAACAACAAAAACAAGCTACCCAACAACACATCCGACTAATTACAGTGAGCGTATTAATCACAGCATTATTCGGCACGCGAGCGCATCCTTTCGATGATTATTATCACTAAATCATATTTAGTGCAGTCATTATCGCCTCTGCGCACGATATTATTGAGTGCGCTCATAATAAATAACAGCTATTGGGTGAGATTCTAATTTTACCCTCGTATTTTACAGTGGTCGCGCTGTGGCCTTCCGATTAGCCGCTATACAGATTAGATGATAAATTGGTGAAAGTAATGGCGGAATCAAATGTAGGTAGATATTATCTACAAAAAAAATGCGGGGCAGTCTTTGGGGACTGCCCATAGAAGTGAAAAATAAGTAACTTGTGAATTGTATCGTCGAAGCGTGCGGTGACGATGGCGCGAGTTTCACGCTTTTTGTTCACCCAACAAGTACACATATATACACAGTATACATATAGCTCATGGAAAGCGTTTGGTGACGATGACGCGAGTTCCACGATTTTTGTTCACACAAAATGTGCACATATATACACAGTATACATACAGCTCATGGAAAGCGTTCGGTGACGATGACGCGAATTCCATGATTTTTGTTCACACAAAAAGTGCTCAACGCGCCTAAAGATGTTTTCACTTCAAAAATTATAATGGCGAAAATGAAGCATTTCTTAAACAGCGCGGATTTAATAAATAATTATTTATTAAATCCGCGCTTATTATAATTTGCCCATTCTTTTATTTTTATACACTTAATAAAATCCTCTTAGGTATCTAGGATTATTGCAAAAATATTTTAACATTTTTTTTTTACTAGTGAAAGCCTCCCATAGCCACCTTGGTCTCAGCAAAGTTACTTGTGCAAATATATCCTAATGAAGTTAAAAACATAGCATTCCTGCTGTACTAATTTCAAACCCAAATTACAACGCCATTTCATACTCAACCAGCATGATGAATAAGCGTGGAAACAGCAACACCTAATGAACTAATAACCAAAAATTATTGCTACACTAAAACCTTATCATTACCAACATTATAACATAAAACATGGCAACATTGTTCCAAACGCGACGCGAATCACACAGCCTATAGCCACGCTGACGGCTTTACGATCGTATTAATGCTAATTTCGGCAAAATTCGGGAATTCTCGGATATGTTCGGCTCCCTAGGTCTGATGACGTTATGTCATTTTAACGCGAGCACCTTGTTTTAGTGATTGGGTTGTAATGACATTATTTAGATATATGGTGTTGAGTGTACATTTGTAATGAGTTTGGTGATCGTTTTGAAGGTAATTTGGTAACGTGTTGTGTTATTTTCAACAACAGAATAGGGTTACCGTTTAAAAAAGAGTGCATTGGTCTAGTCCATTGTAGCTAAAACTTTAATACGCGAAACAGATTTGCTTGCATGCACATTTTGTGCGAATACTTTCTACGAATTACGTTATGTCAATTTTAATTCCGGACACCTTAAATACTTAATTAAATGCTCATATTTTAGATATAGCCCGTTTCGGGCTGGGCCTGGCCCGCGGGCCGTACTTAGCCCATCGCTGCTCTAGTCAGTCAGCCCGCTACCAATATGCTGACTGACTAATCTGTTTACGACGATGTGAGGTGTCGACGGAAAAGTTCTTTCACACTTGTGACATTGCATCAGCTTTGCAACCTGCTTATTTTATTATTATTATTATTATTTGCTTCAAAGATATAGGTAAAGATAGGGATCGATGTGGATGGGTGCAACACTTTTTGGTGACGTGAAAGTTTCTGGCTTAGACAGATTGCTTATATACTTTCCCTTGCAAGTGTGTGGTCCGGCCAAATACTGAGCAGGTACCTACCTATTCTCTTTAATGATTAGAGATTACTATAAGATAAAATGACTGAAGGTCATAATATCAATGTCACTGTTAAGTAACGAAATGAGCGGAAAAGGTGATTCCTACTTTTTACCCAAGCACACCTTCAAGCCTTGACTTATAATCTCTTCATAGACATCCATCAAAGAGTCAAAAGCCTTTATTTAACCCAGAAAACATGCCCTAGAGCCAAAATTTATAGTATTTCACTCAAAACGACATCACATAAAAAGTTATCAACTAAAATAATTATCGAAATAAATTGCCGCTAGAATGGCGCACTAACCCATAAAACTAAACGTAATCAGTTCAAAAACTACCGCAGAGAGTGGCATAAATCAAAATTTAACAACGGCTAGTCGGCCTGGATGATTAAATTCATAGCTAACTGTCGGTTTATTGTGTAAACAGCAACCGGTTGCTGGGTTGTAGGGAGCGGTAAAGATCTGTAGTGTTTTCCAAAAAACTATGAAGGTAACCTATGTTATGAATAGCTAGTGACGATAGTGACTACATACTCGTACTTTCTGCTGATCTTCCGGAAAAGCTGCACTTTACTATGAACTTAAGTTAGCCAAATAAGTAATCTTCTAGAAGCGGTCTTTTAGCTATTCATATTTTTCACTGCGTACATTGCTTAAGTGGGGCTTGTTTCTAAATAATAACAGCCGCACGGGTGGATCGATCAGGTTAAGCTACGCTTGCCACGGTTGGTCCGTGGGTGGGTGACCATCTTTAAATACCAAGACGCCACCGTGCCTCAGAAAGCAGTCTAAGCCGATGGTCCCGGCTGTAATTGGTGGATCTTTCACAGTCGTTCCGGGTAGTCAGAAGCCCGAACGTCTGACAAGCAGTATTACCAAGAGGTATCGTATTACCCATTAACTGGGTTGTGAAGGATCAAACATAGTCGGGACAAGGTTAGACAGATGCTCATGAGGTACATTCCTTACTTCTGGATACCTACTCCTTCTCCAACTCCCTTTATTCTTAGGTAACTTTGTCATTAAAACATCTCTAAATGAACCCAGCAATAGCAACGTATAGAAGAAGTTCTAACAACGCGCATTCGTTCTTTAAAAAATCTTCTCTGACAAGGGCAAGAGCCTTTGCATAACTGCTCCGGGGACCTACCACCACCTATTATAGCAGTAATTATTTTAATTTAGCTCTATCTCTTTCTCCCACTGAAGTAAGTTTAAAATTAACCTGCTATACGAGGTGAGGTGGTGGTAGGCCCTCTGCAACCGATTGCTCCCAACAGTTACACGATACAGTCCCGCGGGTGTATCCCCGTTGGAAAATGGCGCGGCCCCGCCATAATGAGCGCGCGATTGTCGTTGCTTTGATTTAATGACTCGAAATAATAGCAATCAATGCGATCGCTGAACGACTGCCGATATTTTTGCGATACAGACAGAGGGTGTTAGGAAATTGGTTGTGTTAATTTTTATATAGGACATGATTTAATTGAAATACTTTTTTTTGTAGGTAGGTACTCCGCGACTTAATGTCACAAAATCATTATTAAAACTTACATTACAAAAACTTTATAAAAAATCTTCGTATTATAGTTATTTGGCATTGAAAAGTACGTAAGTTAACTTGTAACCAACTTCTTGTGAAAAGTTTTGTAACTTTAACCATAATACTTAGAAAGTTTTTAATCCTAATTAAATGATTAATAAATGATAAATGATTTTATTTCTATAAATATGTTTGTACAAACACTTTTACACGTAAATCATATTTTAACAACTAGATGAGGTCGGCGTTTTCTATCTGACTACTCTGAGAAGAAGGCCGAAACAAATTCAGAGGTCACAGTCTCTTTTAAAGTCCAGACATAATCTTGGTCAGATCATGTGAAGACCATGTAGATTTGTGTCTGAAATGGTCTTTTGAGGAAAAACCACACAGAGTGAGTGGACCTGTCCAGTCAGTGCACGCATAATTAAGAGGGACATTCCATAAACACTATAATGATTGGATTTAGATCGACTGCTTTGGAACCATTTTCTACAAATGAAGAAGATACTTGTTTTAAGTAAAACTTCGTCATTTGGAACTCTAATTCTTGACCTATACTAATTATTCTCAAAACTTAGTACTTTTTCTTTTTTTTATAAATAAAAAACACGTTTTCGAACAACCTGTGCAGTTCGCCACGTTGACATCAGCCCGTGTAATGGAAGCGCATTATTTTGCGTCTAATTAATTTACGATAATGTACTGATACACCATTAAATAATATATCATCAATCGTAATTTTACATTAATTTCATTACATTGCCATCAGTTCGACTTTTCAGGATATTTACTTACCACCCATTATTAATAATTAGCAATAAAAATGGAATATTACTCTCCATCATGAAAGTTAGAATAGAGACGTTCTGAGAGTCTTCAAAAGCTATGCAGAATAAGTTGTATATGGTTTAACATCATAACTTCATAAGACTTCAGAAAAGCTGGTGAAGTTTTAGATCATTTTAATATGATGTCAAGTCGCAAGTTAGATGGTGTGAATCTGTTGTTATTTTGGTGAACAATTCACATCGTTAACCAAAATAACAAAAAGCAATAGTACTATGTTTACATGGCAATATTAACAACATACTAAATTAATCTAACTTTCAGAAACCGGAGTACGTTTAAATAGATTAGGACTTGCCTAAATATTACGAATACTTTTGTTTTTATTTATTACAGTTAGCATTTACTGCTTGGAGTTCTGCCCACTTCGCAAGCTAAGAAGACCATGACGATAACATAGAAAACATTCGACCACAATATATTCAACAATAAAACATTGACAAAGAAATATCATTTCCGAACTTCTGCGCTCAGAACATAAACGAAAACGAATTATTGTTTCAACAAATTGTTATCTGGACATAAAACTCCCAATTGGCAAAGATACAGTAATAAGCATAGAAGATATCTACTTATCGAAGATACTGAACCAACAAGCCGTGGCGCAATAAACCAATAAAATAAGAATATAAATAAAAATAACTGCTGTGTTATAAATAATGTTAGAGTAGTACTTGTATGGGGCTGTATATCACGGGGCTCAGGGTGGTGTGTCACCCGTCTGAGTTATAGCGTCACAGAACATAAAATATACAACAAAAACTGTTGTTCTTCCAACAGTTTTGCCCCATATTAAGAATGAGCACAAACAGAATGTGGATTTGGAACAGGGGCCGGCGATATTGTGGAGACGACAAGGGACTAAACATTTTGGGAGTAAGTGTATGGTTGTTCTCGCTGCATGGGTCGGTTATAAGCTGGTTTTTATCAACAACACCGACATAGGTATTTACTTACTTAAACGTCGCACCTGCAGCAAAAAATGCTGGATAGTTTCTGATACAAAGTTAACTTTGTAGGAAAAAAGAAATTGCACTGGATTCAGCTCAAAAATAAGTAGTATTTGGTTTTATCAGATGTTAAATAAAAACTACCGAAACAGATTGGCTAGACACAGTTATTCACAACAGAAGGTACTGGATTGGAGACGTAGTTTGACACTTTCAGTTTCCTATTTGAAAATATATGTCTTGAACGACTCAACCAATGTCGTCCCCAGGCTGGCCCCTTCAAACGCTACCCTCACAACAGCGGCTCCACGTCATCCCGCTCGCCGCATCCTCGGGGCCGATTCAAGCCCAGTTCACGGGGTAATTCGTTATTTTTATTGTTTTTTGTTATTATGATTCTGTCCCCTGGATTACTGTCCGTGATACATGGCCAAGCACTGGATGCGTTTAATTGCCCCGGACGCTTTCCCGGAACGCGATAAATAATAAGATTAAGGTGGGAAATAGTGGATTTGGCTGTTTATAATATGGGCGTTACTTACCCTTTATGTTTTTGTGAGCGGTTGTGTGGAGGTAAATGTTTTTTGAAAGGAATTTTCTTTATATTCCTTTAGACAAGGAAAAGTGAAAATTATATGTGACATATATATTTGAGTGGACAAGCTTAACGAGAGGAAAATTAAATGAATACGAAAACTTTTGTTAGTAGTTTTAACTTTTACATAGTAGCTGTATCCCGTGGGTTCGTCTGCGTTCCAGGTTCAAAAGTAGCCTATTTCCTTACCCAGGTCATGGTCTATGTGTGTGCCAAATTTCATCCACATCCGTCCATCTGTGGACAATGTCAAATTTAAATATTTAGACATTATAATTATTTCGTATTGACATTGTAGCATTTCATTAAATATTGACATTACCTATCCATTTTTTCTTTTTTTTTTTAAGTGGCATTGAAGATACCGAATTATTATAAAAAAAATAACATAAAAATTACTCTCAGGCATCAAGGCCAATACGGTATTAGTATTACATCATACTTAAACACTATATTAGTAACATTCAGGAACAATAAAAAGAAAGAAAAATCAAATCAAATCAGAGGAAGGTTTAACAAACTTTTTGTTATAAATTAATTTACTTAATTGGCAGAAGCCTCCCATAAAAGTATATTTGTACGCCAAATGGCAAAACACAGAGGAGCTTGAATATAACAATTGTAACATCTTGCACACTGAGTTAACCTGTGTTTACAAATAAAGACTATTTCATTTGATTTGATTATTGACTTTTTTGTTCAGCCGTTTTGGCGTGAAAGCGTAACAAACAAACAAACTTACTTTCGCATTTATAATATTAAATAAGTATGGATTAAAAAGAAAGAAAAATGATTTATTTGTCATAGAAACACTTGTATATAAAAAGACATCTATTCCGTAAGTCTGACCGTGAAAACTTAGGTGAAGGGAACTTGAAGTTAGCTGTCGTTCAACCTGATGTTGGGGAATGACACTATGTCATTTGGTCTATATAGGCTTTTATTTTAATTATTTTAGTTATCTTTCTTAAAGATTCTTCTATATGTTGTGAATGTGATAACGTTGTAGGCTTAACTTGTAGACTGTAGATTTGTAGACCTTTTTCAATTTTTGTGAGTACCTGTTTCTTTTTGACAGGCTTACACTGTCCTCCCATGCCTTTTAACACTGTAATTTGAAAACATTGTAAAAGCCAATTATTTTTAAAACAGTAACCGTGGAGTTTCTTGCCGGCTCTTCTCCACAGGAAACAACCAATTGGAACAGTGCACCTAGCTTCTGACGTTTTATAAATGCCCATGTAGGTTTATGTGAAATAAAATATTTTGGTTTTGATTGACAGCTTAATTCAAGCACACACACACTTAAGACACACGCACACACTACACAAACAACACTTAGACACTTTTTAAGTTTTCACGGTGAGATTTTTACAGAAAAGGCCGGCTGTTTACTCGAAAGTTCAGAAATAAAATGAAAAAAACAAAGAAAATGACTTAACTCCAAATAAAAAATATAAACCCCAAGCAAAACATTTCCATAATAATTATCAAAATTATGAAGATACAGCGCAAAAAATCAGTTGTTTCGGCTAAAAAGTTAAAAATAATAACAGCTCGGGTCACAATTTGAAACAAAACAGCGTTACGATGTATTTGTAGGTAATATCAGGCCTTCTCATTAGGGCGCTGGGATACGAGTATTTGTATGTACAGTTGGCCACAAAAGTGTTGGTAAAAATAATATAAATTAATAACATTATTATAATTTGCAGACTGCTGCTGCATACATGCTGGACGACCAGAAATAAATTAGGATGACACTAAGATGAGATGATATGATGAGATTTGCAGATTGGTGCACGTTTAGATGAAGCCGTGACCTACAGTTGCGTTATTATTGTAATAATAGGAAGAAGTATGATTTGAATTCCATTAAAAAACTTCTGACTGTAAGATGAAGACGATGACCTGGGGCCTATTTAACAAAAATCGGCGGCGACGTGTATCAGGCGACAATCCGACAATTGGACATGTTTATTTCAAAGTTTTAGTGAGACAAAAATGTGATCGTGAAAATGTGACAATTTTGTTTTTTTTTTGGCATAATAAATATGTCGTAATTTTAGTTATATTAAATAGACCTTTGATGGTATGTGACCACCGCCATAAACATCTGAAACACGATGCTATCGAAATACGTGGCCATCCTAGAGGCAAAGCTAGTATAGGCCTCATGTAATTAATTTTATTGTATTTTCTATAATTCTTTATTCTTGCATAATATAAAATAACTTAACATCACGCCTGTTTTTCCTGAGAAGTTAGGCAGAGATGTACCTAAATACACCTATATTTCGCCAGTTATGTTTAAGCCCCAAATAACAGGGGGCTCCAACTCCGGACTGCTACTGAGAAATGTGTTATGGAAAAACCCAATAATAATTAACCTGACCTGGTAATCGAATACAGGACCTCATGCTCAGCGATAGCGCTTGCGATCACTAGATCAACGAGGCGGTCTTTCATAATAATATAATGATTTTATTAATAAAACCAATCTAAAACAAAAACACCATTGCGCTAAAGTGTACCCAGTATTATAAATCCGGTGTAACGCTCATTCCAAAACGATAATTAAGCGACAGCGGCTCGTTGTGCACAAAAGGTGCCTAGTTTATTGCAACGTATGTGTACGCGAGCGTCCTTTTTGCATATCCCCTCTGTATATGAGGAAAGATGTATCTGATGGTTGGAATGGCTATGTACACATTTGTACGTAAATCAAAGCTAATTATACAATTTTGGTGAAGGAAAAACATCTTGGTTAATATAGACCTGAAATCGCCAACTCGTCTTGAGTAAGCGTGGTGATCAATGCTCGTGCCTTCTCGGTATGAGAATAGGCCTTTAACCAGCAGAGGGACAATAATACGCTGGTATTATTATTATTATATTATTTCAACCATTATCAAAAGTTTTGAATGATTTTTTATGTCTCTTTTAGTTATAGTTTAGTCATAGTTAACCAAGAGTAGGTATCTAATATATTAATTATAGATGTTTTTCAAATGCGTTACGAGTTAGGTATATTAAAATGGACTTTTTGAAGTATACTTGTAGGCGTCGTTGATATTTATGAATATTTAATAGCTCCCGTAGACAGGCGCAACGCGACAGCTTAACGCGACTCTTGTAGAAGAATTTCCATGATGTTTTCATAGCTTTTTTCTACTAGAGTCGCGTAGCGAGTTTAAAACATAATTATGTTTCAAGGAAGCAAATATTTGAAGATGACAGAAACAGAATAATGTTTAAAACTCGTTTAGCGCTAAATGTGCTTAGTGATTGACGGTGCAAGTGGCTCTTAAATGTGTTGGACATTCTTCTTCTTTTCTTATCGATGGTACTTTGTTGAGCCCAGTAGGTGGCCACGTTGACTGCGGTATCAGTGGCGTTCTTCAGGTCTTCTTAAGTGCAAGTGAACAGGCACTTAGGACACTCCAGGAAGTGGGACATGGTCTGATCAAAACCACCGCACTAAATCAAAACCAAAATATTTTATTTCATATAAACCTACATGGGCACTTATGAAACGTCCGAAGCTAGGTGCACAGTTCCAATTGGTCGTTTCCTATGGAGAAGAGCCGGCAAGAAACTCCACGGTTACTCTTTTAAAATAATTGGCTTTTACAATGTTTTCAAATGACAGTGTTAATAGGAATGGGAGGACAATGCAGGCCTGTCAACAAGTACCAGGTAAGTAATTAACAAAATAGAAAATGGTTTACAAATCTACAGTCTACAATACCTGCAACGTTCTCACATTCACCAAATATTAAAAAACCGTACTTATAAAAGATAATTAAAATAATACAAACCTATTTAAACCAAGTAACATGATTGCCATTACAACTGTAACAAATCTGAATAAATATCCTGTCTACAAAAGCCACTAATAAAGAGTTGAAATTAGAATTGTAGGTCAAATAATGAGAAGATTATATCAAAAAGTATGTAAAAAAAAACAACGTAATTTTGGAACAGTCACAGTAGTACTGATTGTTGGATGCGTCAGTGTGTTGTTGATATTTAGACATATTTAAATGCGGAATGCAATGTTTCGTAAGAAATAATATTATGACGAACGGTGCCACTAATTATCAAAAACCTATTTATCCAACCTTATACCTACTATTGAGAAGTTTGAAGAAACCCTGAGAATTTCCGAAAACGTTGTTTGCTAGTAGCAGCCCGGAGTATGGATTTGTGCCCGGTTGATGGCAATAGGCTCGCCCCCTATTACATGGGACTTAAACATAACTGGCGAAATGTGGGTGTACTATAGGTACACCTCTGCCTAACCCTTCGGGGAATACAGGCGTGATGTTATGTGTTGTTTGCTATGATTACTCTTTAATTTAAAATGCTCCTAATTTTTTATTAATTGATTTCAAAACAACTTTAAACTTACATAACAAAAGAAATTTAATCAGCTATTAGCTAAACTATATATGTGTGTTTAATCTCTTGTTAACAGATAATTACTACGTGTTGCTAAACTAATCCTTTCTGAACAAACAAAACTATTCCGGAAACCAAACAAAATACCTTAATGAGTTTATCAACAGCCGGCAATAATTATCTAATGAGCCAAAACAATGCGCGGGCGCACCTTATAATCACAACAAATGTATCTACGCCTCAGTTCACATTGATCGTTCGCACCGTAAACACGTGTCCAAAATGTGTAATACATTCCTTGACCCTGAGGCGATATTATCAGGCAACGAGCAATGGATACAGCTCGAAGAAAAGTGGGGAGAACCAGTTGATCTAGAAACTGAGGAAGACCATCTTCCAGGAAAACTGCAGCCTGTCTTCAGCACCTTGGATTTGTTGAAGACTACCTTCGATTCTTCGTTTCTGTTCAAGAAAGTTCGTAGGAAAGTTGGAAGAAGGTTATCAAAAGCAGGAGCTCTTGACTATAAAGACTTCTTGCAAGACCTCGAAGAAAAGAACCAGCCAAAGCAGTTCTACTTCATCAATGGACAGATTCTCTCAGCAGACTCCGTAGAAGAAATATGTGACAAGATTGATGACATCTTCAAGTCTGTGGAGAGGCTTTCTTTTGCTACCAGCACGGTCCGAAAAAAGAATGCTATTCCTGAGAAAGTTAGCTGCAGCATATCTACCGCAGACCTGTCTTTTGATGACACTCCTACAGAAAAAGAAAAAAGTGACGGAGATGACGTGGATAGGTATATCGATGAAGCCTTTGGGAAGTTGAGCCATTTCTCAAGTATGACAATGGACGCTGTTGACGACGTGACTAGGGAATCAGTGACTACGCTCGTGAGGAAGTTCAGCTCGATTCTTCGCAGCCCAGCAGTGTACTGTAACCCTAGAAGGCAGCGGCAGTGTTGCAGTAAGTTTAGAGAATTAGCAGAATACTGGAAAAGCCATGCGTTTAATGATAGTGAGCTTGGACATTGAACTTTAGTGATGAAGTGTTGGTATTTCCATTGGAGGGTACTTTTTTGTACGTCTGTGATTTTATTTGCGTAATATGATGACTGGAGACTTGGCATAGTGTGGGTGGTAAGATTGTAATACTGTGATCTAAACATTTATTTATACATGTTGCTTAAAGTTAATAGAAGTTTAAACGTCAAAAATGTATTGTTAAATAGTCGCTAATCATTACTTAACCTTCAGCAACTTTTATAAATAAAGGGGTTGAGATTAAAGTAAGGTAATTTATGTTAAACAGTATTAAAAATAATACATGGATTCCAAAAACAATAACTTGAGTTGTGTTTAGTTTTTAGTATTTACGCTGTAAAATAGAAGTTAAATAGTTACATAAGTAAAAATTGTGATGTGAACATAAAATAACTTTTTATGAACGTGTGATTAGTACTTATGATTTTAATATTATATAGTGTAGACTAGTAAGTAAATCAAAGATTATATAGTTAATAAATAAAGTAATTTTATTGTAGCATAGTATTTTTTTTTACATATTCTAATGTAGGCTCTGTAAAGCTGTAAGTAAGTACTACTATTGTCAAAGATTAATAATTATTTATTTCTTTGGAGAATGTAATTTTATAATAACAATTATTGTAAGTCAAAGCCGTTGTTTCAGAAATTGTTGAATATTTATTGTAAAAGGTCAATGCAAACACGAATATTAATAGTTTGCAAAACAAATTTACATTTTATATTAAAATGCTTTAAATAAACGTTTCAAAACTATTGTATGGTTTAATTTACACATTTCTAATATATTTCAAATACAAGTCAAAGAATTATTTACCTTGAGACATAGGTACAGTCAGCCTCCAAAAGATGTATACATCGAAAATAATTCATTTGACTGTCTACAATTTGTGTTCCATAATACTATATTAATGTGTAACTACATATAATTATGTACCCAATGTGTTATGTTTTATGGTTAGAAAGCGATACATTAATAAGGAATGAAGATTGTAGACAATTTAATGTATTCTTGTCGATGTACCTATATGTCAACGTATGATTGTGAACACCGTTAGTTTATAACCTACTAGCTTTTTACCGAGGCTTCGCCCGCGTGGATCTCGGAAATTATCCCACGGGTATCCTACATGTTAATCCAGGTTATAAACTATCTGTGTTCCAAATTCCATTCCAATCCGTTCAGTAGTTTTTGAGTGAAAGAGCAACAAACATCCATCCATCCAGCCCCACAAACTTTCACATTTATAATATTAGTAGGATTTCACGAGATTGTAAACTGTCGATAAATTGTGAACTGTGCCGTACTGCTTACAAATATAACGTATTAATTTTCGATAGTTTCTAATATATATCCGTGTCAAACTGTCAAATTGTGAACGAACCTGCACTTACCGACATGGTTCACAATCTGTCCGATTTTATCACTCGTAAAATTGTGAACCGTCCCTGATTTGTCGGTCTTGGCGGTAGCCGAATTGGTCGCAGTAACTAAGCCAGGGCACTCCGACCAGTCGCGGATTGTTCGAAAGAGTTACCGTGGCCCTGGCGCACAGGCAGCTGAAGGAACACGGGTGGGTTTTAGTCAGTAAAAGTCTGAAACGCTCTCCCGCTCCACCCAGAGCGGGACAAGTCATTTGATGATTTCCCAACCAAAAAAGAAAAGGGCACCCCGACCAAATGGGTTAGGCTGGGTTACAAGTGTGACCAACCGCGCACGAGCCGAGCTAGTGAAGCGAGCGGTGCCGTGGCAGCGGCCAACGAGTGCTATTTCCAAGTTGACCGCAGTTACTTGGCTATTCAGAATTAGCGCAAGGTGTGATCCGGCGGCGGCGCATGCAAGTTTGATACTAGTTCACAATGTGTAGGTTTGTCATGGACAGATTATAAACCATCGAAAATAATGCGTTAAATTCTGAATAGTATGTTACAGTTCACAATTTTTCAATAATTTATTTATAATCTCGCGGGATGGATTATAAACTAGTGATGTTTATAATTATAGGTACGGTGAGATATATATATATATATATATATTTATATATTTTAAGACTGACTATACCAAAATATTAAACTTTAGTTCAACAAATCAACGTCAAAGTTACAATCAAGATGGGTGCATAACAATATTATACATTATGTTGATTGCATATACACTCGAGAGCAATGAATCCGGGTCACTTAAAGAATGTTAAAAATCTCGGAAACTAAAAATGATAGGTTAATGCAATAAATTGTATTTAATAGACAATGTAATACTCCTTAAATGAAAGTAAAAAAAATATGAGTCACCATACATTTTATTAACACAAAATTACATAAAGAAAAAAACTGCTGATCTCTCCTTAAAACAAAAATAGGAAACATGAAATTTTTGAACTTTATTACGATTTTCTTGAATTTTAATACTTCGTATTGCCTCCTCGTGCTTCCATTACTGCGTTTACGCGGTTTGGCATGCTGTACACCAAGTTCCTTATACGATTTTGGGGAATATTCTCCCATTCCTCTGTGAGAGCAATTTTGAGCTCACGAAGCGTGATTGGGGGAGGGTTTCGTTGTTTTACGCATCTGCCTAGCTCGTCCCAAGCATGCTCGATCGGGTTGATATCCGGGCTGCGCGCTGGCCACTCCATACGAGTAATGTTCATCTCTTGAAGGTAGTCATTCACAATCCTACCTGTATGAGGTCGGGCATTGTCATGCATAAATATAGCATCCTCACCTAAATTGACCATAAATGGACCAACGTGATCATTGAGGATTTCTTCCACATATCTTACGCTAGTTAAAGAGCCGTTTTCTATGATCACCAGCTCTATGCGACTTTCAGAAGAAATTCCGGCCCACACAATTACAGACCCACCACCGTAGGCTACTTTTTCTTCGATGCATGCTTGCTTGAATCTTTCCCCTGGTCTTCGATACACTCTGTGTCTTCCATCGTGCTTGTAGAGCATAAATTTTGATTCGTCGGAGAACATAACTTTTGACCAATCTTCAATACTCCAATTTACGTGGCTCTGGGCATATCTTAGTCTTGAAATACGATGCCCACGCTCCAGTTTAGGGCCGTTTGCAGGTCTAAGGGGTTTTAAGTTAGATTCAGCAAGCCGACGTCTTACTGTCCATGCACTTGGGTTACTTCCTCCGAGGCGTCGAAACTGATTTGTGAGTTCAGTTCCTGTGAGAAAGCGATTTCGAAGCATGGTGTTCACCAAGTATCGGTCTTCTCGTGCTGTGGTACACCTGGTTCTGCCCGTTCCTGGTCTGCGTAGGTTAGAACCAGTTTCTTCGTAACGTCGGAGAACTCTTTGTACTGTTGACAGCGACACACCGACAGTCCTGGCTGTATCGCGCTGACTCCGGCCGGTTTCCAGCATTGTAAGTATTCTGGTGCATTCTTCAGGCGTAAGCGACATAATTTCAGCTTGAATAATGAATAAAGAGCACTATCAACATGGTTTATGTACCCACATAAATGACAGATTACAAACAAAAGCAAAACCAAATGCTGTAATTTCGTAGTTCCATCTTCGAAAGTGGCCCTTTTTCAAATTTGATTTTTTTATGATATAACTTTACAATAACTAAGAAGTTTTAATACCTTCATTTAAGGAGTATTACATTGTCTATTAAATACAATTTATTGCATTAACCTAGCATTTTTAGTTTCCGAGATTTTTAGGATTCTTTAAGTGACTCGGATTCATTGCTCTCGAGTGTAATTAAATAACTATCTAGTTTAAAGATGTAAGAAATATGTGATAAACTTTATTTTCTAGGTTTTTAGGAATAGGTACTGATAAGCTGATAACATCATTTAAGTTATAAAATTGCTGACCATAGCTGATAACCTGATATTTTAACAACCGCCTGGTTTATTTTGATAATAATATTTATTTGTAACTAGGGTATTGCCTACTAGGCCACAATATTCTGATATTAGTACTTATCATAGGTACATTTCAATATAACTGTGAGATAAAGACACACAATACATACTACATATACAATGACATGAGTATTTACTTGTAAAGTATTATGTTATTTAAATTATTGTGAATGTGAGGACTATGTGGGTCATTGCTTTTTTTTTTCTCAGTTAATTTTAATCATGATCTGGCAGTTTGAGTAATTTATGCGGCCTACCCAAATGTCCCTTCTTTGGTATTGTTCGTCGAATCTTTGAGCTCCTTAAGTCCTGACTTAATGAGTTGAGCTGCACTATTACTGACGCATCCGTGCACTGACTGGACAGGTCCACTCAATCTGTGTGGTTCTTTCCTCAAAAGACAATTTCAGATACCAATCTAAATGGTCTTCACATGATCGAACCAAGATTATGTCAGGATTTTAAAAGAGACTCTGACCTCTTGCGTTTGTTACGGCCTTTCTTCTCAGAGTAGTCAGATAGGAAACGCCGACCTCATCTAGTTTATAAAATATGATTAACATGTAAAAGTGTTTGTACAAACCTACTTACAGAAATAAAATCATTTATCATTTACTGATTAGTTTAGTCATTACAAGCTCTATTGCTGAACTGTCCTGGATTTGATTACCAGACGCGGCTAAGTGTTATTGGGTTTTTAACTTTTAACCATCAAGAATTTCTCAGTAGCAGTCCGGTGGGTGTCTGGATTTGTGCCCGATTCCTTAATCGGCATTCCAATCAACAATAGGCTCGACATGGGACTTGTAAACATAACTGGCGGAATGTGGGTTACTATTTGAACAATACACTTGTGCCTACCCCTGCTGGAAATATAGGCGTGCTATTGTTTTATGTAAGTTAGTTGTCAAGGCACTGGTTTAGTTCTAAATAAACCCACATGGGGGTGATATGACTTCTTTTTAAAAAAAATGGCAACCGTACCGTTTTGCTTTTTTTGTTGTTGAGACCCTGCTTGGGGTCCATACTGTGTATCAGTTAGCAAAATAAACAAACACAAATATTCATGACATAAACAGAGTCGTTACCGAGCTATTACTTAATTACCTGAACGGACAACAAATAGAAATTCATGGTTCATTAAGCA
The DNA here is from genome assembly GCA_916610205.1 of Griposia aprilina. NCBI lineage: Eukaryota > Metazoa > Arthropoda > Insecta > Lepidoptera > Noctuidae > Griposia > Griposia aprilina. The sequence continues at coordinate 22,444,240 of OU744295.1, read as the reverse complement.
AACAACCGTGGCTTGGTTCCGTAGGTCCTCGCAGGACACGGGCCAAGTTAGTCGCTAAATCACGAGCGGTGCCTGTGGACCCCTAGATGGAGACACACGGGGACCTGAATGGAACCGGTACCGTGGTGGTGGTGATGAATTGATGATGGAAGTCATGGCTGGTACAAGTCATGATTGGTCTTCAAATAAGCATTTTTGTCATGTTTGCTGTAGGTAGGCTGTTCTCTTAAGTGCAGATGTATGTATCATTATTTCATTTAAGTACATTCATATTTATTTTATGACAAACTTATATATATAATAGAAAAAAAATTAGAGGCTTCATAACCTCCTATTAAATAAAAAACCATACACATATAAGTAAATTAAAAAAAAAAGTGCAAATGTCACTTAAACTTCATCATAACAATTATTCATAGGAGTTTAATATTACACCAATTCAAAGTAATTCCTTTCACATTTATTTTACCCCTGACAGCAGCAACCCAACAGCAACCTTATTGTCACGAGAATAAAGATCACAATGATTTTGACAGCCTTGCCAGTAGCAACAACCCAACAGCAACCTTATTATAAGGAGCATAAAGATCACTGAGATATTGACAGTGATGCAAAATCAGGGGTAAATTAACTGTGAACGGGCTGTAGCTCTTAAATGCTCTTAATAACATTGCGTATGTCACCACTGCCTACTATCTAGATTTTTTCTCAAATTCTTATTCCATGAAGACCACACCAGCTGATAAACACATCGAACTTCAACGGTGTTGAAAATATCATGAATCAAGACTGGTCAAATATTTTTCAAACCCAAACATCAGAGTCTCCTTAGCACCTTAAAACCAGCAGTTCCATCCGCAATTCCTCCCCATATGTCCGCCATGTTCCGCGCACTGACCGGAAGCAGAAACTTATTCCGGCTTGTTCATGAGAGTTGGACAGTTTGTCAATTTATGAGCGCTGAGCACAATAACGCGAGCACAGCGGATCGGACTCAAGGCAGATGCTGTTAATTGAGTTAGTGTGATTAGCTATCTGTTTTTGCCGTGTTTGTGTCAAAGGAGAATTGAGGGGTCTTCCTGCCCTCGTTATTGATTGATACAGGTCATGGAAGAAACCGTCGAGGAACGGTAAAAAATAACCTTAAAATTGTTTGCGCACAAATGAAAGGTATCTACAGCTAATTCTTGATGAAAAGCTAAAAGAAAATGATACCTACTCCAGTTTTTTATGGTGGATGAGCTGGCACACAAAACTGAAGTGCCAAAACTAACATAAACTTGGTCACAAATTTCTTTGGGTTATCAGTTCTTGTATCTTCAGTCCGCCTATAAATGAAGGCAGATCGTAAAAAAAAAAGGTAGACCCATCCTTCTAGAACAGGCTCATATGAACTACAAACAACAGCTTCATATGTAGTAGCTGTTTGTGGGCTGGGGGTTATGCGGGAAAATACCATAAGTCACACATACTTCGACCTTCACGTCGCACAAACCACGTCCAAACACTGCAACTTGTATTAATCCACGTCCAAAATGTATTACTTAAGAGTCCACCTTCATTCACTGTGGCTATCAACAACTTGCTGCACTTTAATTAGATGTTACGCAATGTTGCGGCTGCGCCGGACTCCTAAACCCGCCATGTTATACGACAAGAAGTGCGCTTGTTTGTTGCCGAGTGGCGGAGGAAAGCTATTGGTTCGTGGGGATTTTGAGTTTAGTAGAGATGGTTGTTCAGAAATCAGTTTAGTTCAATGTTAAGATTGGATCGAAATAAGATAATAAATTTTTAAGTAGGTCGAAATGTATTGGAAATAATGAAGAATGTTCACCTGATAATTAATTAAAAATATATTAAAAATAAAAAAAAACAAGTCATAATCTTCGAGTAAAAGATACAATAAAAATAATAACTTAACATCACGCATTGTTTCCCCGAAGGGTTAAGCAGAGGTATACCTGTAGTAGGTACCTACACCCCATAATCGGTCTTTCGTATCAGAGTAGTCAGATAGGAAACGCCAACCTCATCTAGTTTTTAAAAATATGAACGACGAGTAGAAGTGTTTGTACAAACCTACTTAAAGAAATAAAATCATTTTATCATAACTAGAAAGATTTCTATAGTACACACTCATTTCGCCAGTTATGTTTAAGTCCCATGTAGTAGGGGGGGAGCCTATTGCCATCAATCGGGCACAAATCCAGACTCCGGGCTGCTACTGGGGAATTCTTGATAGAAAAACCCAATAACACCTTGCCCGACCTAGGCATCGAACCCAGGACCTCACGCTCAGCAGTAGCACCTGCGACCACTAGACCAACGAGACAGTCTAAGATATAATATAATGTGTGTGCATGCGAGGGTATGTGTATTAATGTGTGTATGCGTGTGTGTGTGTGTGTGTGTGTGTGTGTGTGTGTGTGTAATATAATAGTTACATAGGCTATCAAACAAAATCTATAATATGTTGCAATTGATTTAGGTACTTTGAAAATAGTTAAACTGTCTTGAGGCATATTGCAGCATCACGTTACAATCTCTGTCGTGTGTACGTCGGTCGCGCGTACGGAATATATATTATTTTCGATATAGCACTAAGCACCACACTGCGACGCTGACGTCAGCTGCGCGTACGTTCCTACGACTGGTACGCGACCGACCGTACGCGACCGACATCAGCGTAGGAGGAATTCAGGCCTTAGGTAGAAAGAATACGTATAAAAAAAAAAAAAAAAAATTAACCGTAATTTTAAGAGACGCCCCCTAATTTCTGTTGTCACCTGATTACGCACTAAGAACTTAATGTCTTTGATGACATAAAGATGGGTGTCCACTAACGCGGTTATAAAAACGGCAACAGTGCTCCATTAGTGACGTCACGGGCTCGGCCGCTCTCGATCAATTTGTGCGAAATCGCCGGGCGCGAAGTGTTTTTTAATTAATTTTATGAGTGAATTTTGTTGCGGGACATGGATGTGTGGAGTGGCTGTTACAGTTTTTTTTTCATGTTAAACGGTATTACGTATAATAGCCGTTTAGCGTTAAAAAAAAATCTCAAGGTGGATACCTAAAATTTTATTCATCTTCGCCAACATCTTATAAATTAGGCAAAATATACATATATACGTTAAATTGTTAAAAATACTCGAAGCTTTCACATATATGACTTCTATATTATAAGTTTTGTTGCCATTATGTAAATTTTGATAAAATTATTATATTTACACAGAAAATGTTTATTGATTCTTATTGTGACTAGACCTTAAAGGAAGCAGTGTCCTTTATCCATCCAGAATCCAAAGAATTAACGAAATATTTTTGACCGATTTATGATAACAGATTATCATAAATCGATCTAAAATATTTTAGCCGTTTTAGTCTTCATAGTTTAGTTACAATCTATCTTTATGTATTTTGCATTGATGTCCTTACCTCTTTCACACAATCGTTCCCAAACAGTAGGTATTTCCTAATTTAAATATAAATCCCGCTCCTTCACAATCAACTAACAAAACTTTCACCCAAAAAAAACAACTCTCGTCAACTCCATTCAGTCACTGTCCGCACGACATTGTCGTCGTGCGACGCACTAATTCAATACGGCCGACGTAAGCCATTTGCGTTCGCGCTTGACGCATCGCCCGTGAAAAAATCAATTACGATTTTTTGATATCCACGCTGACCGGCGGCGATGTGGTGTAGAGGTGGCTTTATTTTCGGGGATTATTTTGTATGGGCTTTTTGAGTTCCCATACACAGATACGGGACAAAAATCATAAGGAACTGACTGATGTCATGACATACACTCGTATGTCATGACTTAGTGAATTTTTACAACCAAACTGCAGGATCTGATTCGGCATGATATCTACGTATTTAATGTTCTTCAGATTGCTTAAAGCCGCTTAATGCAGCCTTTGGATTGAGTAACTTAGCTGGCATCGTTTCGGCACCCTGATTAACTGGCTGGCGTCATCAATTACCTACCATAACTGTTTCATCCCGATGTGACGATAGTTTGTATAACTGTTGTGTGATTCTTCAATAATCTTTATTTTTTATTGTGTACATAATAAAGAGTATTCTATTCTATTCTATCGTTTCTATATTCGGTATTTACCGCATCACCTACATTTATGTGTGATGTTTAACTTATGACTCATCATTTGTATAACCAAAGACACGTAAAAGCCCAACCGGAATATTTGGTTCATTTTCCAGAGGTCTATATTATAAAATATTAGGTCTGTCTCCACACTGGCCAACCTTCTGACTGGCCAGTGTATTTTCAATAATAACACTACTCTGTCACACGACAGTTGACACTTCAATTCGCTTCAATCTAAAATGTTGCCGTCACTGCGTAAAGCCGTGTGGTAGGCAGGCAATGAAGTGGAGGTGAAATTTTATTTTTGCAATATTGGCAGAAAGTTGTGAAATGTCGAACGGTTTTTTTTGTAAGAGTTGTAATACTTAATAACTGTTTTATACGCGACGATTTATTAATAGTTTATTGAAACTGAAATTCAATGAGGGTAGTTTAAGATTTTAACAACTAACGAAAGTCGTTTCTGAACTTTTATTAAAACATGGAAATGGACGGCAATAACCTTTCGCCTATTTTTCTTGTCTAATAATTAATTTAGTTCTAAAACCCAATATTTAAATTTAGGCAACCTGATTTTCACTTCAATTCGATAAAGAAGCTATTAACGAATGTCAGACTTTTCTTTGAGAATGAAGTTTTTTTTTTTAAACTAAATCTGGCGTTCGATAAGTTGGCCCGCCATAGCCATAGTGGCGGATTCAAAAACCTTCAAATTCCACATATCTAATCATCACACAATTGAAAAAACGATATACATAAATCAAAATCTGCAATAGCACCGTCAATTACTACGCAAGCGGCTATATATCGTGCGCCAGCGCATTAGAAGCACCTGCGCTGGCCCAAGCTGCCTGATTTATGTCGAGTGCGGCAATGCTAATAAGTCTATCGGGCTAGACGAAGATTATGAGAATAGGGGCACGATTTCGTTGATCGGGTTGATGGTTTATAATGTCTTGTTTTTAGGAATTTGAAACCTGCGGGGTAATTGCGTAACACACTAACAACATTCATTGCTTTATTCACGTAGTCGAGCAGACAAATGTTTCAACAATATGACGCAATGGATTAGGTTTTGTTTTTAAATCAATAACTATAATGAAATGAAAGAGCTAAATCAGGTTTTTTCAGTCATTTCGATAAGTAGGTACTTACTCTTTACAGGAAAGCAGCAAAAAATTATATTGAGATATTATGTATATGTATATGTATATATGTATATGTATGACAATAATTAATACAAGTTTAGATATTGTGATTTTTTACAACAAGAACTATAGTTTAGTTTTTTTTTTGTTTAATCTACAGGTATTATTATTATTATATTGTTATTGTTAAAAAAGAACTTTTTCTTTTCACTTAAAACTTTCTTTAGATTTTACCTACCTTTTAAGTTTCACTCGTGTGGTTCCATATTCGTTAAGTTTCGTTAATTTTGTAGTGTTTAAGATGTAGATAACGTCGGTAACGTTAGGTAGGTAGGTACACATATTATGTTTTTTCTCATGAAGTACCTGTTTATTGACAATTTGTGTAACTCTTTCTTTTCGCTATTAAAATAAATAAATAAATTTAAGGTCAAAGGTACAAGTTTTGGCCGCAACCAGGCATTGATAGACTCACGCATGTGTTCCTCGGTTTCGCCTCGGCGCACATTTTCACGTTCGACCATCAATGCCTCTGTTGCCGGCCGCTGCAGTACCTAATGTACTATTACACTCAGCCACTGAGATTTAATCGTTATTTTAGCTGGGTGTCTACGTCTATCACACATGATAGAAAGTCATAGTTTGCTATCAATGTAAATACCCAGAATCGGCAAAATGAAAATCATCAACATTTGGTTCTTTCCTAAAATAAGATACATACATGAACTTTCGCCTTTTTTCCATAGGGGTTTGTAGGCAAACTACAGAATTATATGATCCTTAATTTCGTGTACGTTCATACATCTGTTCAATCACGAACGCCCTTTGCGAGTAACTAAACGCAGGTTCCTAAAACAATGTTCTTATTATCAAACTTAATACAATTTCCGCTAAGATGTTGAACCGAGCTCCCATTTATGAATAGAGTTGCCAATAACAAACGGTTCGTGTCGTCATCGAGCCGGTCGTGTCCCCGCCGCCCACAAATTAATTCTGTTACACTTGGCTAACGGCCGCATCACCTGGACCTCTAAGCGTCCGCCCTACATTTCTCATGACCTTCATATAGATTCACTGGATATGGCCGCACTAAATAAATGAATTCTGTTAGGTCTTTGACAAAGAGTTCTCTCTTGATTGATGTTTTAGGTACACTTGGCTAACGGGTAGCTAACGGTCATCTGGACATGTTAGCGTATGTGGCCACATTTCTCATGATCTTAAAATAAATAGGGTAGATGTATTGGAAATGAGAAAAGATTTTATTTCTGTAAGTAGGTTAGTACAAACACTTTTACATGTCAATCATATTTTTTTAAACTAGATCAGGTCGGCGTTTCCTATCTGATTACTCTGAGAAGACAAGCCGAAACAAACTCAGAGGTCACACATAATCCAAACATAATCCAAAAAACCAAACATAACCAAACATATCCAAAGTCCAGACATAATCTTGGTCAGATCATGTGAAGACCGTGTGATGAGAAATGGTATTTTGAGGAAAGGACCACACAGATTGAGTGGACCTGTCCAGTCAGTGCACGCTTTTGTCAGTAATCGTGCAGCTCAACTCAGAACATAGGGAGCTCAACTTTCAATTGTGACAGTTCTTGTTTAAAGGAAGTCCAATTTTTCCAAGACTGGCAGCGTATAGATATCTGCGAATGCCAACTTAAGAGATTTAATTACAAAAGGAAATGGTATTTACTTTATTTCACCGGCACTCACCCTGTAAACAGGAAAGATGCGTTGCTGCTTGTATCACTAAAAAAATGATGCACTCATCATCAAAGTTAACATGATCAAATCATCATTCCGTATATGGCTGAAGGGTAAACAGCATCTCTTATGTATACACTTTGTTTTTTTTGTTTTTGATTCCACTTACAAGACATGCGATAAAGTAGACGGCCCAAACATTGGCATCAAGCCGAAAACCTACTTAGCAACATGTTACCAACCAAAATATGAGATCTTAAACTTTGTCCTGACTCCACTATTTGTCAGGTTAACTTTTTTGATGAATTTCTTACGTCTTCCAATGCTCAAAAGGATCCTCTTTCTTTTTTTAAACGTTGCCCCACACTTGGAATTTCTCCTGTATTGTGGGTGCGTTTACAAACATTCAAACTCACATACACAAACAGCCAGACCCGAAACAACTATTTTTAGGTCATAAAAATATTTGTTCCGTGCGGGAATCTAACCCGCGACACGCAGCGCAGCAGTCAATCGCTTAACCACTGCGACAACCGTGCCGCCATTGTAAGCCTTAATTATCGCTTCCAAAACCCTTTTAGCAATAGGAATATTTTTGGAGGACGCTTCCAGTTGGTTCTACGACAAGTCTATCTCATCAATAAATGCTGACATCGGCAGCATGTGAACTCAGGCGCTTATTAAAACGAAGGCGACGATCAGACTTACCGTCTTGATCTGTAATAACGTATTGGTTCAGACTTTTAATTAATTGTCTACGATTTCTATACAAGGTGTACGGGAAGTCAGGAACCGTGGACGGTCATTATTTTCATGGAAAAACTTTTTTACAAAAAAACAACCGACTTCCAAAAAAAACACTAAAAGACGTGAAAAATAACTTTAATTTCGGAAGTCGGTGCCTTTGGTTTTGTATTTTCGTGTTTGGCCACCGACTTCCGAAATTAAAGTTATTTTTCACGTCTTTTAGTGTTTTTTTTGGAAGTCGGTTGTTTTTTTGTAAAAAAGTTTTTATTTTTCACTTTTTAGTTGCGGTACCTACCCCACACAAATTCGTATACCACTACTTGGTGTGTAAATAACAGTGACAGGAAATTATTAGCACATCATCCATATAAACTAAGTGGAAAAAATCTGCAGTATTAAGGATAACTCAAAAACTACTTGTCAGACCTTGATCAAATTTAAATGGGACCACATGTGAAGCACCACCTATCAAATAAAAAAAAAATCATCGAAATCGGTTCACCCAGAAAAAAGATATGAGCTAACACACATAAAAAAAAAAAAAAAAAAAAAAAAAAAAAAAAAAACATACAGACGAATTGAGAACCTCCTCCTTTTTGTGAAGTCGGTTAATAAAACGGGTATTCATTATTACTGTATGAGACCACTGCTAGTTATAAAAATCCTCTCAATACAATTTCTGATTTTACCGCATTCATCATACTTAATTGACTGATTATATTGTCTTATAGAATTCTTTAATTATAATTTTACATAACAATATTGTACTCAGATGTTATAATATATTCAATTAATTAATGACACGATATTGTCGAACTGCTGCGATCCATTTACATACACGCTGAATCTATTGCAAATAGTGATGTACCTATTACTGTTCTTGTTGAAAATGAAATAGCATATTACCTACCAGCTGTTCTCTGTAATTCTGTTGACTTGAAACGTTTTACCCTCCTAAATTATGAGTTATTAGCTTTACCCGGCCCGGCTTCGCACAGGGAGCACTAAGTAATTAACACCTACTCTACCTACCAGCCCTACCTGCCCTACCCTACCTACCTACTCTACCTACCTACCCTACCTACCTACCCTACCTACCTACCCTACCTACCTACCCTACCTACCTACCCTACCTGCCCTACCTTATCTATCTACCTACGTAGCCCTACCTACCTACCCTACCTACCCTACCTACCTACCTACCCTACCTACGTACCCTACCTACCCTACCTACCTACCTACCTCTTCTGTCTCATTCACTTTTTTTTCTTTTTTTTTCTTTTATAATAGCCTTGTCCTGACAATAACGAACACAAAAAAAAGAATTATCCAATATAGTGCAGACGTTCGGAAATTATGCGCGTACATACATTTCGGCGATTCGTTTTTATTTATAAGAAGAAGAAGATAATTAATAAAAACTATTTAACTACCTCAGCTAACATACTTCGTTTCGTGGATTTAAGAGTTTCACACACCTATCTCTTCCGAAGAAATCATTATCATATCAGCCGAAAGACTTCGTCCCCAAGCATCGCCACTTTGAACGGTATTGTGAAGAACTTATTATTATTCGTACCTAACAGTTTTCGGTTTTTGGTAGTTTTTGGTTTGGTGGTTTTTAGTTTTTGGTAGTTTGGTTTTAGTTTTTTTGTAAAACATTGCATTTTAGAACTAGTTAGTGGGCCACCAATATTTTAAGGCCTAAGTATCTTCATTCACTTCAAGTTTCTTCAGAATATAAACACATTTTTATTAAAACAGTGGCATATTCTAATACCGCCCACAATACGGCGTACCACATGCCGCATCACTAAAACTCCAGCGTAACACTAAATATCTAGCGGTTTTAATTTATTATCAAACTTGAGCAGTTTGTCGCTTGCACATGCAAGGGGCCAAGTTTCGATACACTGGGACCATAAATTGATAAGATTATGTGCATTCGGACTTTGATTTACGTCCCCCCGAAAGATAATTGGGACGAGTTTTGAATTTACTTCATAATGGGGTTGGGTTTAGAACTTTTGGGGGTGCAATCCTGCGTAAACGCATATATCATCGTATTACTATGGTAATGGCCAGGGGGTCATGGGAATCGTCAGAAACTTCTACGTCATTCCGTTATTTACTAGATTTTTGAGTTATTTTAAACCAGCACTCTAAATGCGTAACACACTATTAATCACAATCTGAATCATTTTGAAAGATATTGCTCATCCATTGCTTCATATGTTCGAAAAAATTGTTTGCTCAACAACGTAAATAACGCAATGAATGTTGTTGAACTGTCAAAATGAAACCCATTCCTACGGTTAGTGTGTTACACAATTACCCCGCAGAATCAGATCACTGAGATGGTTGACTGTGACCTCTGAGTTCGTTTCGGTCTTCTCAGAGTAGTCAGGTACGAAACACCGAAGTCATCTAGTTTAAAACCTAAGATAATTTTGACGTGTGAAAGTGTTTTTAGAACCTACTTATTTAAAGAAATAAATATCATTTATCATTATCAATCCTGCAAAAGATAGTGGGTGAGAAGTAAGAACTGATTTTGATTTGCACGGAAATAGGGAAATATGGCACTAAAAAGAGGAGGTCAATACTAAGTAATGGGTGAAACTAGGTTGCCTATAATAAAGCCAGGTTCTAACTTACAGCATAACAGCATAATCAGCCTATAGTATTCCCACTGCTGGGACACAGGCCTCCTCTCTTTGAGAGGGAATGGGCTGTAATCTACCACGCGGGCCCAGTGCGGGTTGGTAGATGTCACATGTCTTCGAATTTTTGGCTCTAGGACATGCCGGTTTCCTCACAATGTTTATCTTCACCGTTTTGAAGGTAGTGGTAGGTTCTAACTTGCTTCATGAAAAAGTAATGATAACCCACCTGTCATTGTTCTAGAGCAAGGCAAATATCTCTTCTTACCGCCCTCGCACATGGCGTGTAAAAAAAAACAAAGTAAAATAAAATTTTAAAAGAAACAGTAATTTTTGACACTTTAGAAAAACATTGAAACATGATTTGCATGATGTTTTGAGCAGTTACAATCGTTCGATGCACTTTTGTTTCCACTGAGCCTTTCCAAAGCTTCATAACCATTCAAAAGTACCACACAGCCCCCTACACTAGGTAACATTTCAGCACCTCCCCCGTATATTACCACCATATTATCGCGCTTATTACTGCGCGGGTATCGCCGTGCAGCCACGTGGGACAGAGTTAGCCTGGCATGTTTATGGCGCGACGTAATTATACCTCAACTGTATGCAGTGCTCGGGTTCTTTGATTTATGTGGGCTGTTCGATTATGTGGGAGGGTAGATCATCGTCAGGGTGGACCTTGTTTAAGTATGTTTTGGCCTTTAGCGGTAGCGGTCGCAGATAAAAACTATTTATATTATTTTTTGTAACTTAATCATTGCAAGAATATATATTAGGCTAGTAGATCAAGAGCTGTGCATGATGCAGACCATCAGGCAATCAGGGAAACTTAAGGGTTTTGGCGGTCTACATGGCTGCTATGAAAACAAATTTCCCAGTACTATGGATTACTATGGATTCCTACTTTCAAATATTAATAATAATCATCTGACTACGGGACTTTTTTTTGATTTATCAAAAGCCTTCGATTTTGTGTCGCACAGCATATTGTTGGATAAACTAGAGACTATTGGGATTAGAGGACCTGCACTTGAATGGATATCATCCTATTTAGGCAATAGACAGCAACGTGTCATTATTAGTAAAATTAACAGTAATAGAGATATGATACCATACTCATCAGAATATAAGCAAAATAAATGTGGCGTTCCGCAAGGAAGTGTGCTTGGTCCAATATTGTTTCTTTTATATATTAATGACATCATAAAAATAACCAAACATAAATGCATTTTATTTGCCGACGATATATCAATCATAGTGACATCAGATAAAAAGAAAAACAAGACTGACCATGAGTTTGACATAAATAATACAATAGACAAATTACTGCTTTGGCTTGACATGAATAATTTAAAAATAAATTTAGATAAATCCGTTTACATTCAATTTAATCAATCAAATAATAATAAAATCAATATAAAACTTAATATTAATAAAATCGAAGAGGCAACCCATACAAGGTTTTTAGGCGTAATAATAGACAAAGATTTTAACTGGAAAGAACATGTAGATAATGTAAGCACTCGAATCAATAAATTTGTATACGCACTGAAGCAAGTTAAAAACGTAACTAACATAAAAACAGCAATTATGTCATACTACGCTTATGTTGAGTCGATACTGCGATATGGTCTCGTAATGTGGGGTAATGGTACCAATATGAATAGAGCATTTATCGCACAAAAAAAGTGCATCAGAGCAATAAGTGGTATTAAACCTGATGACTCATGTAGACCAATGTTCAAGAGGTTTGGTGTGCTACCTCTACCATGTCTGTATATAAATGAGGTATGTATATTTGTAGTTAACAACAAAAATTTATTTAAATCAGCAAATGATGTAAATCCCAGAAACAGACGAGATCCTCATAAACTGGTATTAAGTGATTTGCCAAGACTTGCGAAATACAACAAAAACTGCCTTGCAATGTGCGTACGTATTTATAACAAAATACCAAGTCGCTTTAAAATATTGAACTCGAGAAAGTTTAAGATAGAATTACACAAGTGGCTTATTGAATGTAATTTTTACAGTTTAAAAGATTTTATGGATGTGAGATGTTGATTCCTTTTGTTAAAATATAAATTTTTGCATGCTATGTTATATCTTAGCGAAACATGTTGAGCTACTGTAATAATATTAACATCAATGTATACCATGTTTTACGCAAATAAATGATTTACTTACTTACTTACTTACTTACTATTAATGTGGGTGGATGTGTGGAATCTTCTAAAGAATCCTACGGTGATTGAGGTGCTGGAATTATGTTGGCGTTGCCCACAATGCTCACCCTCTTAGTAAACAGTTGAATATTAAAATATAACCCATCTACACCCTGAAACCAGTACATAAGAAATGCAAAGTCCGTTCTATACCAATGAGCTCATACACAACACAACTTGCCAAGTTCCTATTGTCACTTCAGAAGCCAAACCACCTTATAAATTACTATTTAAAATTAATTGCATCCATCAAGAAAGGGTGACCATACTTTCAAGTGGACATACATGTTTTAACCTAAGCACTAACCGTGTCCACTGTTTTTAAAACGACCCTTAGTGCGTGACTGATAGTGTCCTAAGTATTAATGTGTCTGTAATTACGAGTGTCGTGGGTCAGTCGGCACTATTAGTCAAAGTGGCACACCCTAGTGTCAATCCATCACTTGGAGTGGGTTTTTGTTTCTTTAGCTGAGTACTCTGGGTAGCTTTTGAAGTGACTTAGTGTTTTCTTACAAATCAATTAGGTTCGTTTGTGGAGTGGTACGAGAGTTGAATGTGTTCCTTTTTAATAGTGTTCAAAATAGCTATGTGTTTGCTTCTGTTGTATAGTTTTCATTATTAATTGTTTATCAATTTTCTGAAACTTGTACCCAGTAACTTTTATTTTAAAATCTTGTTTATACCAAACCAATAAAGAGTAAAGGCTCCCGCGCGACGCAACAGCGCGATGCGACTAGCGCTCAAAACGGCGAAGGAAAACATCCTGAGGAAACCGGCATGTCCTAGACCAAAAAATTCGAAGTCATATGACATCTACCAACCCGCACTGGGCCCGCGTGGTAGATTACAGCCTACTCCCTCTCACGGAGAGAAGGCCTGTGTCCCAGCAGTGGGAATATTATAGGCTGATTATTATTATTATTACTATATACCAATCATAGACTTACAACTCAACTTAACTCAACTCAAAGGATTTATTTCAAATAAACCAATTTACAGGCACTTTTGAATTGTCAAGGGGTCGCGTCGGTCAGTCAGAACGATGAAGCTAGTTGCCCATTCCAAAGCGTTGTAGGTACCTATGGAGAAGAACATACCGTGTGAATGATTTATGATTTTAAATGCATATCAGTTATACGTTTAATAAATGATTAAGTATCGTTCTTGAATATGGTCCATAGTCCGTAATCACTCAAAATACTTACACTGACGAGCAATACAAAAAAGCCACTTGCAAAGTGCCTAAAGAAATCTAAATATCTCCTAAACCACACAAGTTAGTTTCGTGAAGTAAAAAAATCTTGAAAACAGTATTATTAATAATAATTATTTATTTATTTATTTCAGACATAATTCTAGTCCTTAGTTTTACACACATACATTTAAAATTATAACAATTTTAAGTTGTTGCAGATAAAAACCACAGTAAAATTGTGATTAATTAAACTTAAACATTCAAAAAATTTTAAAAAAAAAAATTCAATGTACAATAATAGAAAAATGTCAAAATATTAAAAATAAAAATTATATTGCATATCAAAACCTTATTACATACTGGCCTGTTAGAAGTCATGTATAGAAGAAAAATATTGTCACGTTTCATAATGATGGATTACGTTTGAATACTTTTATTTTCACGTTGATTTCATTATTGTTTTTTACCTTTGCGTATTGATTATTTAACTAAAAGTGCTTACGGCAGACGTTGACTTGTAAATAAAGGTATCATCATGCCTCTCACACCCGAGCATTTCTCGGGTGTGAGAGACATGATAATACCTTTATTGTGATGTGTACAGTGATGATCCTGGTACATTTACCCGGATCATCACTATGGTGCAATTGGGGAGATCCCAGAAACAAACGGCCAGAACAATGCGTAAGAGACATTCTACTATCCAACAAGTTCTTCGGAGGTTTAGCGAGACTAGACTTAACCTAAGAAGACCAAGCAATAGCAAGCCAAGGTGCATAATGGCCTGAGAAGACCGATTCATTGTGTCAACGATGTTAAGAAATCGACATCAGATTGGAGTTGCAATCCAGCAACAACTTTTGCAGACACGAAGGGACCCAATCAGTCAGTGGACAGTCAGAAGACGTCTTGCAGAAGTCAATTTAAAGCCTTACTGGACAGCAAATGGCCCAAAACTCGAACGGCATCATAAAGTTACAAGATTAAGATATGCCCGTGAGCGCATCGCATGGGGTCAGGACGACTGGAGCAGAGTAATGTTCTCTGATGATGAGAGATTCGTGTTGTATAATCATGACGGGAGACGTCGAGTGTACAGAAGGCCAGGAGAACGATTTACACAAGCTTGTTTCGAAGAAAAAGTCCCATACAGGGGAGGTTCTGTACAAATGTGGAGTGGTCTTTCATCAGATGGTCGCACAGTGCAAGCAGTATTCCTCAAGCTGTATCGAGAACACGCGGAAAACGAAACATTGAATGATTAAAAAATTAAGTTTCTATTTCGTAAACCCACTATAAGATTAATTATTTTTTGTCCAAATGGCACTATTTTGTTTTTTTCTTCTTAATTTTTTTTTTGTTTCAGTTTGGTGTTTGTTTGAATGCGCAAAATTAAAATGATTAAATAAATTAAATCAATATTTAAATACATGAATGTTGCTTTTCACTTCAAGAAGCTATCTTGCGTGGTTTTGGAAATATTTCATGATGAGTTTGTGAATTTTTTATATTGCTCGTCAGAGTAGTTATTTTATGTCTACGTCAACGGTTAAAAATAACTGAACTTTTTTTCTACTATACAACGTGGTGCTACAATGGTGACACTAATTTAACACATAGGTAGGGCTAGTGGCCAGTAACAATAAAAAATATTCGTGAAACCCAAAATACAAACACCAAAAAAAAAGTGTTAACAACAACAGTGTGTGCCTCACGGTTGCGCCAAAAAGCTTCATCTCGGCATTAATCAAATCAAATCATTTTTATTTCAGGAATACATCCATATTGAAATTAAACCAAATTACAAATAAATTATCAAAAATGATTAAAACATAAATTATTAAATTAATACAATAACTTTCTTATTATATTTTTATTGTTACTGGCCACTAGCGCCACGCTGTATAAACAACTTATTTTTGATCACACAACCAACATTCACACACATCACAGACACACACATACACTATAAATAGACACGCTTTTAGTGAGAGATAAGGGTGTCCATCTGGCATGTCAGTCCGGGACAGGGGCCGGCCGCGACGTCACTAGTAATCCTGACGCGACTTTTGACGTCGTAAAACGTCGCTGATATGTCCTGACGGGATAAGTCCCTGTGACTTTTGGAAATCACGCAAAGAAAATGTTTCGGTCTGTTTTGGTTGTAATTTTAGAACGAGTTGCCTAATATTGGTTGGTGTTTTCTTGGGATGTTAAAATATTTATTTATCTATTTAATACTTTAAACACACAAATATGTAGAGACGGACTTAATGCCCTAGGCATTTTCTACCAGTCAAGCTTTGGATGATGCAGAGACAAACAGTGGTAGGTGCAATAATGAAAATTGAGGAATAAATATTTTTTAATATAAATATTATTAAACCTATAAATAAATATAGAGGAGAGCAAAATATAAAGGATAGAATATAGAGGTATGAGGAACAGGGTGTAAAGTTAGCTCATATCTCCTTAGAAAAGGGAGGAGCCTCCGACCAGACGGGTGTCATGTCTGGTGAGCAACTGCCTGACGTTTGATGTCGGGACGTTGTATATATGCTAGTTGCGCGGTAAAGTCTGCTTGCGCGATTCAGGATTTTGCCTAACGTCAGTGTGACGCATAACTCGCTTGTGGTGTTGTAGATGCCGCTACATCACTCCTCCCGGAGACCGGAGGTCGATAGTGGACTGAGTCGTGTAACAGATTGTGCTTGCCAGGGCCAGTTAAGGTTCCAGTGAGTCGGAACCGGGTGCCGCATAGTTCACAGTGAGTCGGAGCTGTCTGCGGTAATTTGCCAGGGAGTGGCGTTGCGTTATGCTCCAGTGCGTCGGATGTGGTACACCGCCGGGTTGAGACTGACTGCTGGCGTCGACCAGGAGAGGGTTTTAGGGGCTCTTTCTTGTTGACCGGCTCAAAGTGCAGTGTGCTGTGCAGAGGTTGCTTGATGGGGCTGAGGGTAACGACCAGGTATGCGTTAGCGCTGGATGCTGGTGGTCAGGATACCCATTGAAGCCGTGGGTGCTGGCTGGCTTCTCGAGAGTTTATATTCGGGGCCGCTTCAATATATTATATACCTAATTATACACAAATAAATATACATAAATAAACAAATATGCTAAAAACTTTTTTACAAAAAAAGACAACCGTCTTCTAAAAAAACACCACAAAGTGAAAAATATCTTTAATTTCGGAAGTCGGTGTCTTTGGATCTGTATTTTAGTTGTTTGCCACCGACTTCCGAAACTAAAGTAATTTTTTAGAAGTCGGTTGTCTTTTTTTGTAAAATAGTTTTTTATTTTTCACTTTTTAGTGGGTCAGTTATTAATTTATCTAAGTTACAATAGCCTTATTTCAACTGCTCATCACCTTTTACGAAATATTGCTTTTCCCGATGTAGGGATGTTAATTGTTGAGGAGTTCTCTTGATATAAACGAGGAGAACTGGAGCTGATGGTGAAGCCACCATTAGCTCCATTTCACCATATGTATTGTGATGAGCTTAACTTCCATAGCAACCATAATAAACTTTCAAACAAGAAAATAATTTTCATAATCGGTTCACAATTGATGGAGAAATCGGTGAACATACATAAAAAAAAACATACAGCCGAACATATAACCTCCTCCTTTTTGGAAGTCGGTTAAAAACAAATAAGACAAACAATGGGAAAACATTAACGTTGTGGCGATACTGCCAGCTTCTTACGAATGTGCTCGCGAACTTTTTCTTTAAAGGATAATGTGCCTAGTATTCCAATTTTTTTTTTACATTTTCGTGTTGATAATTGAGCAATCTTTTTAGAAATTAAACAAATAAAAGGTAAATGCGAGTTTCCATATTGAAGTGATATTGATTAAATTGAATGTTTTGAGAAACGGCATTGATTTCCAGTGAAAAATCAACCAACTAATGAGCTATGCTTAGAGTCTCTCTGAAGGGTAGAATGCGGAATGAGGTGATCCGGTAGAGAACCAAAGTTGTCGACATAACTCACAGAATAAGCAAGCTGATGTGGCAATAGGCCTACCATATTAGCCGTCGAACCGATGACCGTTGGGGTACACGTGTTCTTCAGTGGAGACCGCGAATCGGCAAACGTAAGGTAGGATGCCCTCAAGCTAGGTGGAGCGACGATCTTTGCAGGGTAGGCAGTAGCAGCTGGATGAGAGTTGCCGAGCATCGAACTGAATGGCGTGCAATAGGAGAGGCCTATGTCCAGCAGTGGACTGCTATAGGCTGATGATGAAATGCGAGCTTCCATATTGAAGTCCTACACATTAAATTGAATGTTTTGAGAAACTGCATTGATTTCCAGTGAAAAATCACATACACGACAAGTATTTAATTAGCAATAGCTTTTTTTCAATTGACACAGTTTGTAGATCAAAATTATTTGCTTGCTAATAACGTTACTTGGTTCCTTTCAATATTTTGTAATGTGTATCTAACAAACTGTTGTTGTTGTTGTTGTGTTGTTTTTTTATTATTATTTAAAGATATAATTTTTTTTTATATATTTTTTTATATATGATATAAGTTTTTTTATTATTATTTATAGATATAATATATTAAAATAATATGAATTCCTACTACTGAAATTCTCAGCACCTCAATCCCTAAACAATTAGTCCAACGATTTATCACTAAACGTTAATTTTTGTTACATCCAATGAGCACTAGCCACGATATTAATCTAACGCCTAACACACTAACACGACACGGGGTAAGGGTGACCATTCTTCATTAGTACAAAGGAGCCGGCCTTTTGTCTCCACTCCATTCATTCGTGATTGTTCACTACTGTGAGTGAGGAGCTTGGAGACTTATTCTGTATACGAGAGTTTGATTAGCAATTTGATTTTGCTTATTTTTATAATTTTTCGTAATTCGTTATTTTTCGTATCACTATAAAAGTCATGATGAAAGATATCTTATCACAAGGAACTAAAATGAAAATGATTATCATGTATTTCGGTATTTTTTATTCTAAAATCAAATAAAATCCTGCTTTCTTGGTTACTTAAAATAGTTAGATAAATCTGAAAATGTACATGTAAAATGGGCCTTAAAAACAATCATTGTAAATACAAGGGAATATAATACAATTTTGGAACAACACAATTTACACTGTTACTACTGCATGATTGTATTTAGTATCATTTAAACTATTCTCACAACACACTACCACCCATTATCACGAAATCAGCCCACCACCGCACACAGCATTCGAAAGAAACGGACCCACATCAAACCGCCAGAATACGGCCGCTGACGTCCAGACGTGATCCCTGTCAACAAATCCACAATACAAGCTGACTCGTTGTCACCCCAGTTCAACAATGTAGTGATTAATGATCACTTCTTGTATTTCACTATTGGACGGCGCTTCGATTCAAATTCAGTTCACTTGTGGATTTTTGGATGGAGGCAGATGTTTGTGTGGGATAGGAACAAATGGAATAATGATGGACTAACAAGTCGTACGGTGTTCAATCCCATCAACAATCTCTTTTTAGTCGTATAACAATTGATTTATTTGTAGTGACTTCCACGGCAGTTTTATTTTTCCTGGTAAACGAAAATTGTTTACGTTGGTGAATAAAAAAATATTAATCAAGTTGCTACAGATGGATTATAATTAAAAAATATGTGATTATGATTAATTTCCTTCTTTTTATATTTCTTTTTATATATTAATAACTTACTTACACTTAACACAGCTAAAAGTAATTACATATGTTTTAGCATATCACACAGGACACAACCAAACCCCGACTTTATTATAAAGGTACACGAGTGTGACAATCCAATTAACTGCCTATGTCCAACATTAGTCAAAGTTTCTCAAACCAAATATCTTGGTATTGTTGTTGACCAAAGATTATCTTGGTACTCCCATCTGGAACAAGTTACCAACAGAATTAGAAAACTGAGTTGGATTTTCAAAAATTTAAGGCATATCGTGCCAAATAAAATAACCGCTAACACAAATAAACCCAGAAATCTACTCAATGAAATATACATAGCTATAGTCCAGTCTGTCTTAGTATATTGCATCCCCATTTGGGGTGGGGCGGCTAAGACTAAATTCATAGGCCTAGAGCGGGGACAACGGGCTCTAATAAAATTAATGTACTTCAAAAACCTAAGGTACCCTACACAAAGTCTTTATCAAATAAGTTATTTACACTCTGTTCGCAAACTATATATAATTAAAACTATTCTCAGGAAACATAAAACTCTTAATTTTGATCCCAGCTTAACCTGGAAAAGAAGAAAGGATATAATAGTTGAAGTTCCTAAAACTAAAACCAAGCTCGCCCGTATTCAATACGACAAACGCTCAGCTCAGCTTTACAATCGAGTAAACAAAGAGATCTACATATACAATAAAAAATTAACTGACAGTAAAAAAATAGTAACTAATTGGATAAAACCACTTACATACGATGACACGGAGAAGCTACTGGAATAAAATAAAACCTTACACTTAATGCTCTCATCTTTCGTACTTGTCGTATACAGTCTGATTCATTCATTGCCACTTACACTCACTCTGTATTTTGCATTACATTTAACAAACCCTCACACTATCACTTGCTTCTTGTCTAGTTTTAAGTTTCTCTTTTTATTTTAAATCGCCTGTTTTTATAACACTTAAAACAAGTAATTTTATGTTAATATTTTATGTTTTGGAGGAGCGGAGTCTCCTAACACAGGCTGTTTTGCTTAAAAGGAGACTCCAATCACTAGTTGTTAAATTTACTTGTATAACAAAATAAAACATTTCATTTCATTTCATTTCATTTCACATTTCATTTTTCATTTCATGTACATATTATTAATATTATTTAAGGTCTGTTAGCTTATATAAAATATGGTGTCCCATAATATGTAGAAGTTTCCACGTTTATTCTTGCACATGAGCATAGAAGCACGAATCCCTTTACTCTGAAGATTTAATTTTAAAATGAAAAACTGTAGAAAATGTGTTGCCACATTGAAGGAATTCCCCGTATATCTTACAGGTATTCCCACTCAAATTCAGACAATCAATTCAATTAGACTGTGTACTTTGAGTGTGAGCCCAACTTGCTATTAAACGGAGCAAGTGACAAAACAAACTTAGCGCCGCCGTGAGTTGGCTCAGACCGCTTTAAACTGGTTTACGTCGCTTTGAACCAGTTTATACCGGTTAGGCTCGATTTAAACTTTGTGCAAAGTTATTTGATGTGAAGATTGTTTTGAGAAAAACGTTGTGTAATTAAATAAACAGTTAGATAAAATGGTAGATTTTCTTTCAATTTAAATTGTATTTTCTTTTACATGAGAAGTTATTTTGTGAAATTTTGCTCATAGAAATATTTTACAGACAATGACCAAGAAGATAGCTCAAGCACAATTTAGTCGTGTTCATAGAAAAATAACCAGTTTGAAGGATCTTTAACAAACTGCAACAAACCCATCCACACGCAGCTGCGCAGTTCCTAAGGCTATTTTATGCTTTCCAATGTCTGTCTATCTCCTCCTACATCGGCTACATCCAACTTTTCAAAGCAACAAAGATATCGGTGATGCAATGGGCCGTGGCCAGCACGGAGCATTAAGCCCGCGGCAACAATCTTTACGGGACATTCGGGTACATTTGGGGACATTCTCTGACATTCAGGGACGTTCGGGACATTTCGTGTGGACTGGCATTTAGCTAAAAGGGTGTTACGGTGATGTTTTGTTTGATGGGTCTTAGAAGGACGACTAGGGGGATTTATTTTCTTATTTTTAATTTCTATTTGAAGTATTTCCGTTGGATTATAGGAGAAAAATGTGTGCCTGCAAAAAAATGCAATATTTTATGAAGGAGCTGAAGCTTTTAATAATTATTTAGCAGAAAACTGTTATTTTGTTTTCATAGCGCAACAGCATGATCCAGCTACACGAATCCTGAAAAATATATTCTTATTACCGAAACCGCGAATACACTCATCACGCTAGCCAATTACACACAAAAGGGCAACACAATAACCGGAATCCATTAACAAATCGTTTACAGACAACACGACAAGTGGCACGGCGCGTGTACCGCAAAGCAAGCATGACAGAACAAAGTTTGTGAACCGGATTGCGCCGGTTCCGGGCGGATTAAACCGGTCCATGCCGGCGCGCGGTGGTTAGAGGCAGTTAGTCAGGTGAGATCTGAGGCGCGGCGCGGGCTTACTATCGAATTATTGTCTTTGTGCACCTAGGCGTTTTGTATGCCAAGGGATTTTGTTTTTAGGGATGAGTTTTGGTTTCTGTTCTGTAGTTGGTTTTGGGAGTTTCGCTTCTCAGATTGCATCTGTTCATAAAATAGCTTCAAAGTTTATCTAGAGTTTGTGTCTTGAAAGCAGATACCGACACAGTTTTCAGATTATTACAAAACAAGGATTCGTTTTAATTATTCCAATGCAAAACAGGGCTGGTAAAGCATCTACAGGAGAGCAAGTTTTAAACGAGCCATGGTCAAGTGTGATTTACATTGATATTGCTTTAATATAAATATTGTATTACACTGCCCCTTGATGCCCAAATTTCCACCATTCAAGACCTCAGCTCAATTGTCGCTGGTCAATGGTCCAGCATCCAAGAGAGATGAGACCATTCGAATGCTCTGCCCTAAGACGCACAGATCTCCCGATGACATCAATCTATGTAAACAGCCTCTACACAGCTCTTAAATCAATAGGTCTTTGTCCAGGTACTTGGTAGACCATCGAGAGCTGTTTGATTTAATATAATGGCTATGTGGGAACATTAGACGATCAATTGGCCATCAATTGTGCGGTTAATTTGCAGTAAATACGCAGTAATCCGCCGCCTGTCCGGGGCTGGATTTGACAATGTTATTGCATGATTGGTGCTCTGTTTTGGATTATACAGTTTGGTTCGTGTTTGTGAAAAATTGTAAGGAATTTCGGTGTGAACGGAATTCGTGTTTAATTGGCAACTGATTTGAGCAAGTGTTCACTTAAAAATTTTGTCGTATTGATGCGATGGTCGAATAATAAGTACAGTATGTAGTATTTTTGCTCAAAACAAAACAACAATAAAGTACTTAGTTCTGAATTCAAATAATTATACACGGTAAATCTAATAATTGATGAACATGAAATTAGCATTCGGTTGTATTCGGAAATGCGATGATCCCCGAGGGACATTAAGAAAATAGTTGTACGATAGTATTATAATATTGAAAATTCATGGGAAAAATTCTTTCGTATTTTAAGCAAAAATAAGGAGTGGCCTATTTAACCACTTACTTACTACTCTTTGATCACACCTTTTCAATTTTATTTTTGACGTTCAAAAGTGCCTTTTATGTGCCTATTTGAAATAAATGATTTAACGTTGACTTTATTCGATAACGCATTACACGTTATGGGCTGCGCTCTAAAACGTCTTTACTTTCAAGGATACTTCTTATTTAAAATAATTAATTGAATAACCCAGTTTTGTATTAGAAGGTAATTGGTAATCAGATATATCGGTAGTTAGGTAAGCCAAAAATAATACCCCCGCAGTGTAACAATGTACTATCACACTGACCCAGTTTAATTTTCGTGTTGATCGTACTCTTCTAAAAAGTTTTTATATTGTTTGAGCTCAGTAGGTGGCCAGGTTGATTGCGGCATCAGTGACTGTGTGTGATTGACCCAGTTAAATTAGCAATAAAAATATGCAATAAAGAAGGAATCGTCTTCACCTACTTTCCAATGTTAGTAACTATAGCAAGAGATTTAGAATAATATGATAAATAACCACTTCAAAACCCGTTTTCAACACAAAAACCTTACAAATCCAATTAAACAAACTACCCCACCAACAATTTTTTCCCATAAAACCGTTCAATTAATTGATTACCGCTAATTCTGTTCCCTGCAAGCGTCTACAAATTGCCGTGCAATATTTCAAGGCGACAACGGCCTATCAATAAAGGGCTCCACTGGCCTCGCCAGGCCTCCGTCTTGCCAATACGCAGGCCGGTAAATTGAGACGGCCGATTTACGAGGCCTGGCCTGTGCGACGTATTAATTTACAATAGTCAGAGAGATGTGTGAGAATGGGCGGGTGTAGGAGCTGCAGTTATTTCTTCGACTTTGAAACGGAGTGGTATTGTTAAATGTTAATTTGTTTCAGTTTTTAAAGGTTAAGTGTCCTAGGTTTAGAAAGGCCGGCGGCGCATGAGTCGTTGCCCGGAATATTACCATATTATAAATATTATGTTTATATAAACATTTAGAATTTTTGTTATTTGTAATTTGTATTTTTTCGTATGCTGCACTGGTTGATGTCATCACGTCAACGCCGGCTGTCACTGAAAACCAGCGCTGGGGCTCAGTCTCGCGTAAGGTCGTAGCATTATGCTGAACAATTACCGTTTTGCGTGGATGTGACGCATATTTTCCGCCAACTTGTTCTTTTTTGTGTTTATGTGTTTTTCTTTGCGTCATGTATACCGCAAATAAGCATATGTTTTTCTTTTTTTATAATATTTCACTGTAAATAAACAGTACAAGACTTGTCGAGTTGTAAAAGAAGTTAAGTTTAAAGTAAGAAAATATATTATGTAAGTAGAATTACCCATAACATAACGTTATTACGTATGTTATATCGAGCTGTAATATTGCCCCTGTCCCGCTGCAGAGCAAAGGCATCAGGCATTCAGTCAGAAGAACCCAACACGTTTAAGGAAGTTTGGCGAAATTATCCGTGATAGGCCATTTTTAAGAAAAAGTATTGTCTGAAAACAATCCCATAATAAACTCAAAGAGAAGTAGTATTTTCAATTATCCTATAATTTTATTTCAAGGATTTAAAACATACTTTATAGTTGTAAGACTGAAAATCGAAAAAAAGTCAATTCAGTTTAACTGACATCGCAATCGATAATGAGTCCTTCAACCAAATCGACAAGCCGTACACTCTTGTACTGCTACGCTAAACACCCACGCTAAAAATACTTATCTATAAAACTATTTTCCTCCACAAAACCCAAGCTATTCTCAGATCCAGGGGGTCTACTCCGTAAGCAAGAAAACCGTAGTTTCGATCGAATCTAAATATAAATAGTCCGTCAAAAGTGTAACTAATTGAGGCGCCGGCGTCGATCTGATTACCTCCGCGCCATCGCACTGGAGTCAATACTCATCCAGATTCACGACGCTTCAATTATGATGAGATGCTATTTTCAGACTGGGAATATTTTGTACGTTGATATCTTGATGTATTACATGTTATTTTTAAACGGGAACTGGCAATCCGGAAATAGTAATTTCAAGTCTCAAACTCAATACATTTATTACAATTAAACCAATTAAAGACTTTTTTTAACTGTCAAAGGAGTCCTAAGTCAGAAGATGAACCTAGTTGCCCGTTCCAAAGCGTAGTAGGTTCTTAAAGAGAAGAACGGGCAAGAAACTGCAAGGGCACTCTTTTAAATTCAAACATTCTTATAAAATATTAGTTACATCATTCAAAACTCACACAATGCAATATTGACATGAACATACATAATTCTATTACTAGGTTTACAGATTATAATTCTATAGGTCAAGTTCTATTTGGTATTGGTATACTAATCGATAATGTGCAAATACACTGTTATTAACACACGGCTACATATCAAGCTATACGTTTCCTGTATAAGCTGACCTCTCATTGTACGGAAATCCGATACAATACGAGATCAGCTTATACTGGAAATGTATAGATTGATATGTAGCCGTGTATACAATCAACATTGCTACTATTAAAAGTCATCACAAGCAAAACTATGTAGATATTACAACCAATGTTTCTTAGTCATCTCATACAACTTTATATCTACTTGAGGGTTATTGTCTTATCACGCAAAAGCGGAGAGCTTCTCATAAATTAGAGATCGAACCGATGGCTAAGCTTTTAACAGGACAATAGATAAATAAAAGAAATTCATTAAGTTACTTCATATCCTTCGCGTCTGATAAGCACTAACAGGCATGTCTCGCACAAGATGCATGAACAACAAAAAGACAGTATACCACACGACCTACACCCATAATTACCAGCCACCCAACCCCCTTCAATCAGCACCCGCAAATAAAAACAAAAACAAATGACGTCCCAGTAAACAAACTAGAGCCTTCCACCTGACCAGCCACATAAACACTGAAGAAGAAAAGCAAAATGTATGTGCCGTATCGGCGGCAAAGCCCCGTACAAATCTGGCCAGTGGATAGCCGGCCTGATCGACAAATCCGGCAGATTACGCGCTGATACAGGGGGCATGTTTATGAGACAGCCGCCGGACTGCCGGACTGTGGCCGGCCGGGTAGGGCTGCCGGGAAATTCGAGGGAATTGATGAAAGAAAGTTAGATACTCTAGTGCTTTCTGGAGGTACCTATCGCGGTAAAAAGATAAGACAAGTAAGTAATATTCGTGAATCGTGCAATGCATGACCTTCAGAAATACGATGGCCAAACAAAGGTGGACAATAGCCAAAAAATAAACATAATAATATACTAGAAATGCAGAATGTTTTATCGAAAGCTTTGTAAATATAGACCTGCTGGTAATAGTAGTGTTATAGTAACAGCATCATATAAAAGCCTTCGTTCTGTATGGAAAGGGCCAAGCATTGAACACAACAGTCACTACTCTTGTACATTGCGTGATGAAGATTATCAGACCTTTAAAATGTAGAAAAATATGGGTAGTAGAAGCTCTTAATAGTTTCTTCATCTTAGTTAATAGCGTCTTAGATTAATCGGTTGAAACATAGAACGAAACACTGTAGAAGTTTTAGTGTTTTTAGCGGGCGTTTAGTGTCCCTTAAAGTGTTATACAAATAACTACAAAACAATTCCCCCCAATTAAACCCAAAACTAAAACAAAATCACAATCGAGACAATTTTACTCCATTTTCCAATCCCAACCTGAGCACAATAGCCATAAACTGAGAAGAAACTATCTTGTTCTGAACCAGATAACATTTTACAATCATATCATATACGTTGAAATAAAAATGTAAATGGTCTGGCAGCCCTAACGCATCGAGATAGAAGGAAGGTACTCCGTATAATATTTTGGCTTACAAAACGAGTCCAAGTTTTAATAGTGTACCCCATGTTTATGTTATAGCCTTTGGTATCGGAAGTATGAACCTGTCCTTAGGGACAAGGCCTGATGTACAGCATATGGGGTTTTTCGATGGATTTGATTTGATTTTTTGGCAATATTTCGTATTATTTTCATTGGAAGTTGATTTTTACTAAAAGCGTTTTCGTGTAAGCAAACAAGAAAACAAATCTTAAGAATATTTTTATCAGGATTTGGTTCCCATCAAATCTTAAACCAAACTACATATATCCAAAATGATTAGAAAAGTATTTTTATTCCAACAAAAATAAAAGTGACACAAGCCTATTCTTATTCCTACTTTTTAACAATTTTAAATAATTATAATTTTTATGCACAAAACAACTAGTTAAGCAAAGGAAATATAGGTCAAACATAGAAATACTATTTGCAAAGTTACCTAGTTAATAAAAAGGGAAAAATAATGCGATCCCAGTCGTAGCACCGGTCTGCTACGGCTACGAATGTGTGCTACGGCGTAGGCACTGGCGTAGACACAACATTGCATTGTTACATTCTACCCACTACTCGTTTTTATTACTTACAATATTGTTTTGAAACGTTTAATTTACTAATACTAAATTATGGATTTGCCTATAGCCAGCAGTGGGATATGTTGGCTAAATAAAATAAAGATCTTTTTGTACAATAAAACGTTTTCTCCATTAATGAAAAGTCACCTACGGTCTACTTAATAGATATAACACTTTTGATAATGTCCATCATAAAAATTACAGATACAAATATGTAATTTAAAAAAATTTACATAGCGTGACACAATGGGTGGTCTTATCGGTAAAAGTGATCTTTTACAGACAACCTTTGGATGGATTAAAGCGAGAAGGAGAGACAATACTGCAGGTAGTCAGTGGTGTACCATTAACATATATAAAAAATACATACATAGGTTATTATTGTATATATATATTATATACATGAAGCAAGAAGAAAGGAATATGTAATGATGATGTTTTAGGAGAGAGGAAGTGTTTAATTATTTTTGACAAATTATTTATTAGGAGTTCACATCATATCGTCAATATTCGTCGTTAATATTTTCCTTTCACTTTTTAAACTTACTACTAACATTCACATTTCATTTACCCCTGTAACAACAAAACAAACCGACCCAATTGCCCCACCTTCATTATTTAAATGAACTAAACAAACATTACATACAAAACCGATTACAATTCACAAAACAAAATACATAGCACAAAACAAAACTTAACAACGTAAATAAAACCCGGTAACTATCTCAAAATGTAACCGCCCGGTCATTACGCATAATCGCTGGGTAAAAACTACAAAAGCCCATAATTATTTACAACTACCGGTGTTTGCGCACGTTTTAAAACTACCCGCCGACCGTCCCATCAAAGTCAGATAACGCGGGCAACTATGAGAAGCCTTGTTTATTGAGAGGATGTCACAGGGGTCCCGATGTTCACATTGGGAGGCTGGGAATATAATGCACATGTTTTTAAACATAGTGAGGTTTATTTATAAACGACAATTGAAGTTAAGACACGTTTAAACGTCAAAAATGTATGGTTAAACAGTCGCTAATCATTACTTAACTTTAAGCAACGTTTATAAATAAAGGGGTAAATGTTTACAATACGAAGGTAGCTTTTATAATTGTTTTATTAAAGTTGAACTTAAAATCAGTTGTTTAACACAAAGAGTGCGCGAGCAATTATCAAACTTACAAGACATTCTTCTTCTTTCTTCTTTAGGGTTTTGGTTATCGCACTTAGTCCTTCATGTGAACCATTGTGCGTGAGCCATGGCGGCCGTCGGTGGTTATTCCAACCAGCCCACCTCCCTCCAGAAGTTCATTATGTCTCCTAGTCTGCTGAGAACATATGTGTAGGATCTGGGGGCTACGAGGGTTTGTGCCCTAATATGGGCCTTACAAGACATTGAAGATCTTACTATATTACTACAACTACAATACTATTAAAGTTTTATTTTATTATAAATCGTTGCTTTTGAAATGATCTGTGAACATTCGTTTGCTTATCAATCCAATTTGATGACGTAATCTTAACAATTACCTACTGTTAATATAACATGTCTAGATATCAATTTCTTCACACTGAAAATATCCCTTTTCAAATATTTATATCCTACCCAATAATTATCAATAATAAAGTACCCGAATCCGAACACGCTGCTATGCTATATATCCGCCGATAAGGCCTTTTGTATCTCAAAATAAATAAAATAGCTTAAATATGTCCGGTCGGGGACTCAAACATGGCGCTCGTGCCCATACGAGTCCAACAGTGAAGCGTACAGCACATATGTATGGAAATTAATACCAACATACAAGTTCTGTGAATAATACCGGGTTAGAGAATATTTTGTGTGTTTGAAGTGAGTTATTTAACTCGATAGGGGCGGGAATTTTCTTTAAACAGATTGGAAGTCTGTAGGTTTTAACTTTGGACTATTTATATAGGTATAAATTTTATAGGTTTTAGACTTTGATACACAAATAAAACACAATAACATCACATTTATTGATCACTATTATTATCTATGCATATAATAAAATTGTAACGGAGTCAAAACTGTACATTGAATATTTTTGAAAATAAAATTCATTAATACGAGATGTGGGATGAACTAGCCTGATGGCGAAAATATACTTTTGATTAAGAATGTTTGTCCGTTTGTCTGTATGTCTTTTTTCATGGGTGGGAAATCGTCCAATTACTTTTCCCGCTCTGGGCGGAGCGGGAACGCGTGTCAGACTTTTACTGACTAAAACCCACCCGTGTTACTTCAGTTGCCAGTGTGCCAGGGCCACGATAACTCTTCCAAACAATCCGCGACCCTGGCAGGTTGTCTGTAGGTCTAAACGCATGTTCCGGATTCGCACAAAAAGGCGGACCGGATTTGGATGAAATTTGACACACATAATATAGTTTATAACCTGGATTAACACATTGGTACTTTTAATCCCGGTATTCCGTTCTCCTGGGATATTTCCCGACATACACGCGGGCGAGACCGCGGGCTAAAGCTAGTTAATGAATAAACACAAATATCTTTAGTACTGAAAACTAATTGTTAAAACACCTGCATGTTTTAATCTATTAAGTTAAAATAATTAGAATGTCGGTTGCACTCATACATACATACATAAACTCACGCCTTCTTCCCATGGGGGTAGGCAGAAACTACAGAACGCCGCCTGTTACCTGCACTCATCGGCTATAATTTAGATTCCTCATATTTTTTACCGACATAGCCCAAAGACTAAGAAAGCTGAAGTGGCAATGGGCTGGTCACACCTCTCGCAGAACCGACAATCGTTGGAGAAAACGTGTTCTAGAGTGGAGACCGCGTTTGGGCAAACGTAGTGCGGGTCGCCCGCCGTCGGCCAGGTGGAGTGACGACTTGCGAAAGGCGGCTGGCAGAGACTGGATGAGGAGAGCCGAGGATCGGGCTCAGTGGCGTTCACTAGGAAAGGCCTACGTCCAGCAGTGGACGAATATAGGCTGATGATGATGATGATAATTTTTATACTGTTTTTGCCGTCAAGCATCACTATGGAGGAAAACTTTGCAATCTTGTTTAATTTTGGTCATGTTAACGCTTTCCCTCTGACGTGGTATTTTCCTTCGACACAGTTTAACTATAGATATCTTTCAACGTGCATTCTTAATGTGAATGAAAGCAGTCACTGATTGGTATAGTTGCTGAGTATGCAAGTTGTATAGAGGATGTAAGATCCACTCTAATAATTAGGTAACAGAATTAATTAATGAATCGTAACATGCAGTTATCAGCTGCCATCGACCCCTTATCTAAAACTTTCAGAACACCATCACACCAATACCAATTAAAGGCACCAGCGACAGCAATAACAATAAAAATAAAAAACTTTAATAAACAATGAAACACGACGCTCTGCGAATTCGCCAAAAACACGGCCCCGGCGGCGATTACTGCCCCTTAACTCGGTATAATTACGGTCATTTGGTGTCATCTTACCCTTAACGAGATCATCAACACAGCACCAATGTTGAGCTACGAAGACTTGTGAGCACAACCGTGAAGGAAAGATTTGGACGAACTTGTGTATTTTTTGAGACGGTAAAATACCTAAAGATTTATTCTAAAGTGAAGGAATTTGTCTGAATAAGCTCTACCACCATCCTTATTTCTGCTGCAAAGCAATATTGCTATCTTTATTCTTCTTTTAAGCGTGGCGATAGGAAATATTGTCCCAAAAGAAGTTAAATCAACCAGTCTTACCAAGGGTATCGTGTTACCCAGTAACTGGGTCGGTGAGGTCAGATAGGCAGTCACTCCATGTAAACTAGTATTCAGCTGCATCCAGTGGCGTTCCTCCCATACAAGCCCGAAAGCCCGGCTTTCAATTAAATGTGAACCTATCAACAAAAAAACATAAACAAACTACACGTCATGCAAACTTGTAAATTAACTACCTCAATCATGTCGCAAGAATTGATAAGAATAATGACATACCTACCTGTATTTTTTTTTAAATGATAAATAATTTTGTTTCTGTAAATAGGTTTGTACAAACACTTTTACACGTCAATCATATTTTAAAACTAGATGAGGTCGGCGTTTCCTGACTACTCTGAGAAGAAAGCCCGAAACCAACTCAGAGGTCACAGTCTCTTTTATAGTCCAGACATAATCTTGGTCAGATCATGTGAAGACCATGTAGATTTTTCTGAAATGGTCTTTTGAGGAAAAAACACACACATTGAGTGGACCTGACCAGTCAGTGCACGCATTTGTCAGTAATCGTGCAGCTCAACTCAGAACTTAAGGAGCTCAACGATTCGACTTGATTGATTGAAATATAGATATTTCGGCTTGCACCCTAGGCACGCCATTGGTTGCATCCGGTCAGACTGGAAGCCAACCCCAACATAGCTGGGAAATGGCAGGCAGTTTGAGTAGCCAGTGAAATTTACTTGAGACAATTTTACTTTCTGGTCTTATGATTATCATAGTCATGTCTAATGATGATCCAAAATCTTAGTGGTGACAAGGATTAAATGATTGACGGATTATTTTACAAAGCTTATGAGTGCAATATCATGTTGAGCTTTTAATTGTTTTGTTTGTAATTGCAAACCAAACTTTCAGATTCTTTTGAATACAATGAAATTAAAGTGGAGTATTTTTTTATCGGCTGTGTAAATTAAAAAAGATCTCTTATCACCTCCATCCTTTCGCCCATCTCCATCAGTATAAAGCTTCAAACTATAAATAATATTTTAAATTAATGCTAATGCCGCTGGTTCGCCTAACTGTCGGGTACACGTTATAACTCAGGGCAAGCAACGCGAGCTGGTTAATGTACGAATTTGCTGAGTATTTGCCGTTATTTATTATGATTACCCGGGTAAAGCTGTGATCGATAAGTAGTCAAGGTGCGTGGATTTATTGTGCGGTTAAAGTGCTGAATATGGTAGTTCTGGTTGAAGGTTATGCGTCATAGTTTAATGGGGCCACAGTTTATTGTCAGAGGTAAAGCAGAACCCTACAAGGTGACCAGATAATAGTAAACTACGTACTTATGGGTTAGGAAACATTTGTGCACATTACCTAAAACATACAACAGACCTGAACAAAAAAAAAGGCCATTTTTCCGACTGTTTAGTTATGCAGTTTTGAATATTTGGTGATTTTTAAAAGGAAATGATTTGAAATAACAGGCACAATGAAATAAAGTAACAACGTTTGAGAATAACTAAATGAAAAAAAAGTGAAGAAATGAACTAAAAAATGTAATAAATTAATCATTAAAAAAAACATTTTATATCACTATAGCAAAAATGTCGTGACTGACAAAATTTTATTGTTAATGATAGTTTTTTTGGTCCAGCTGTCATTCGCCAAGTCTGCAGAGTATACATATAATAAGTATAGCGTGTGGTCAGGAACATCGTTCCAAAATGCAAAAATAAGTTTCTCTGTTTGGCATATTTGGAATCTAGGTAATAGGTTTTGATGTTTAGCAGAAATTAAGCTTCGAAAGAGTAATGGAAGTTTTTTTTATAAAAAAAATATATAAGCAATTGCAGGCACAGATCCAAATAAATACCATTCGTCTTCGTTCTCACTTAATTCTATCATTTGAATATAAACAAAATGGCCGCAAGTACCATTCTACCATACAGGATATTAGGATAACTATCCCAGTATAACATAACGTATGAAGTAACAATAAAAATAACAAATGTGCGCACAGCACGGATAAGATTAATAACAAAGGAATTTATGTGAAAATAAATTTATTTGACGGAGCTAAGTGGCTATACTTTACCGATGTGCCATCCTATATGGGCATGAAGACTCGTACCGTCACTGTGTTATTGTTTGGGTAAGAATTTTGTAATAAAACTAAGCGACCTTAGGGTATAAACTATGAATTGTATGCTTCCAAAAAAAAAAACATTATGTCGATGTCCATCTAGATTAGCGATCGCATTATGATGTCAATTAATTAACAGACAGAAGAACGCTATCGACTGATGGGTCTTAACATAAAAAACAACCAACTTCACGCCTTTTTCAACATTCAAGGTTGTTGTTTTCAAAATTACAGGATGGTATCTTAATCCAAGACACCACACGAAAAATCAATTTTAATATGGTTAGTCAGATTTGTTTTTTTTTTCATGACTGCTTCATCGTCATTCTCATATGTGCACGAGATAAGAAGAACCAACTATTTAAAATACTTACCTACCTAAACACCAAAAAGCATTACCACACCACTAGAAATCAAACAAACGAAACTCAACCCTCAAAATCTAATAGCAAATCAAACAGTGAACACCGCGGGTACTTTCGACCCATCCACCCTAACTTGAGTTATTTGCCCAAGTTATCGGCCCACCGTTTATCACTAAAATGTCACATTTAATAATAATTAATGATAATTGCCTTCTAGCTTACGACAAAGGCGATCGGCCGATTCTCATAAGTTATTTCAGTTTAAGTTAGAGAACACTTGGAATTTGAGTAGAGAACTGTATCTTGTGTAGTTCGGTGTAAGTGCGGATAGCGGATGTGGTGGAGTCGCTGTTAGGTTTTAAAAAGGAAGGTAGCTTGACAATTCAAAAGTGCATGTATTGGTTTATTTAAAATGAATGCTTTGAGTTTGAGTTTGATTTCTCATATAGTTATGATCTTGGAAGGGTTACTTGCTTCACACACTATTTTTAAAGTCTTCAATTTCAATGTAATTGCAGTATGCGAATTCACACACTCAAATGACTTGAGGACACCTAAGGCTTTCATACGGATTTTTAAGTGCATATCATGTGCATTAATGTTTTTGTGATGATGACCAGGTGATATGAAGAATTTAATTGCGTGAATTGGTTTTAACTCAGATTCAACTATTACTAATTCGCTTTACGGAAATTAACTCCATTCTGAATGACTAATGTTTCATCGCCATATGTATACTTATTAACACATAGCATGTTTATTAACTTTTAAGTTTAAGAAAAAATAGAGAAATTACATTTATTTAGCACACAACACAAAATATACGGCTAAAAAGTGTAAAGTGCGATGTGAGAAATTAACAGGGAAGTGATTTCATCCAAGTTCAAGTAATTTATTTCATAACAAAAATACATTTGTGTCGAAATATTTGCACAGTAGGTACACAAAAAGAAGCAACATAAACAATCAAATTATAATATAAGTAACCTCGTTCCTCACCCATCATCGAAGTTAGAACGTCTATCCAAATTCAAAATACAAATTTTACTTATTGATACATTGACTTCTTACCTAATACAGGACTGACTTACTGAATAGCTCAAAATAAAACAACACCGACTCCACCCCACCACTATCCTCAACGAGTATTCTTAATCACTTAGCATTGGTAAACGTTCGCACGACAAGGTAAACAATATGAAGGCTACAAGTTGAACTATAACTCTTGTGTTACGTATAAAGTTGTGCTCCTACGCAAACGGCTGCATTGTTTCATGTTTGACTAGCAGACCGAGTGCCGCAGTGACACTGGTGTTGGGATGTCATTGTAAGCGGATTGGGATGGCCTATGTGTGTAATGTTACAAGTTAATTCTGTGTTATTTTCTGTAAGATATTATTTATATTTTTTGAGAAATAAAAATTAATTTAATTTATTTATTTAATGTTACCAGTATTTGAAACTGAAAGTTCCTAGTTCTAATAACCAGAGAAAAAGACCAGGATAAATTGTCCACATTATAATATTTGGACATTTAACTCAAAATATGTAGTCAGCTCTTTTTATAAAACAACGCAGCCCTCCTCAGTAAGTTAACACTCCTATGTATGAACTTGAATCATAAATTCATAAGCAAACTTAAATCTAATCTAAATTTCCAATAATTCATAAGTTTTCAATACTTAGGTACTATACTGCCGGTTATATATCATAACTAGCTGCTGCCCGCAACTTCACCTGCGTGGATCTCCGAAAATATCCCACAAGAACGTGCTACCGGGACAAAAAGTAGCCTATGTTACTCCTCATAACATCAGCTATTGGCCAGTGAAAGTCCCGTCAAAATCGGTCCAGCCGTTCTGGAGATTCGCCGGAACAAACAGAAAGACAAAAATACAAATATAAATGTTTTTTTTGTTTATCAGTACCGTACGAGTATATACTTTCATATGCATTTAGTTATGCAGCTGTTATTTTGACATTACAAACAGACACTTCAATTTCATTTATTTTTACATAGATAATAATACAATGACGTGCGTATATGATAATATTTATCGCCTGACAAAGAAAAACCTTATTTTTATTTAAGAAAAAGACTGATTTAAATTTACCTTACCATCTCAGTATCTTCAGACACCTTTCCTTCTAAGACGAAAACAAACTCACCGTTTTAATTCCCTACAAGAGTAACTAAAGGGTTAATCGATCGAACTCGATCAAGGGGGGTTAGTCCCCTCTTGGATATTAGCAAGGTGTTTCTCATTGTCCCGACAAGTTTCTATTCAAATGGAATTTGTTCCAAAACTCGATGTTAACGGCTCTGAATGATAAAGATCTTCGATTGACAGAAGCTGGTTTAGAGAAGACAGGGTTAGATTTGGTTTATTTGGAAAAGGGTTAAAATACCTTCTAAAACTAATATTAGCTTTAAAAAAACTAACTGCCTCGTTGGTGTAGTTTTGGAAAGTGCTATTGCTGAGCACGAGGTCATGGGTTCGATTACCAGGTCGGGCACAGTGTTATTGGGGTTTTCCATAAGGAATTTCTCAGTAGCAGCCCAGAGTCTAGATTTGTGCCCGGTTGATGGCAATAGGCTCGCTCCCTTTTACATGGGACTTGAAACATAACTTGCGAAATGTGGCTGGAATATAGGTACACTTATGCCTAACCTTTCGGGGATTAAAAGCGTAATTGTATGTTATGTTAAATAATATTTTGGTGTTGTAAAATGTTGTTAATACCTATCTAACTTTTAAGGGACTTTACGGCCAATAAAGTCCCTGCAAACTTCACACCACAATTTAGTTTTCTTTGGAGTTATTCAGGTTAGATACCTGAAATGAAGGTCATATTAGCAAAACTGCATTGAATTACGTACGCTGACAACACCCAGGTGGAACAAAATATGACGGGTCAGGCAGAAACCATCTGAATGCCTGCGAAAGCTGAGGGTGGGAGCGAGTCAAGACACAAAACACCGGATATTCTTACGTACATTATTTCTGCACGCACGGTAATGCTTGCGGATTAATTATTTTTTACGATATTTAATCATATTTATTAATATAATTGGTTGTATTCTAAGTGATTACTGTTTACTTTATTTTATTTTGTTACCTATAGTACCAATCATTAAACCTGACTTCGTTTCCGTATGTCCTTTTCTGGTAACCACTGAAAATCAACACTGTGCTGTGGGTCCCCCATAGCACAGCATCATGCTCACTGGAAGCCTTCTTGTCACAGTCATGACGTGCAGCTGCCGACTATTTTTGTTTTGTGCTCGTGTTTAGATCTATTTCGTTTTTATTTATTATTATTGTTTGAGCTAATTATCTTTTTTGTATGCACGTGTTTCTGTAACAAATAAACCTATTTTTCTTTCTTTCAAAGGCCTTTTAAAAGTCGGTAAATCTGTAAACTGAAGACCTGAACTTGTATTTAAAGCAACCTAGATAACTTCACAGAGTAACGTCTACTTCATCTCTAAACATTCCCAGGTCTATTCTTGTCAGTGGTGGACTATATCGGCGATCTCTTTGTTGGTGGCTCATATCGCACTGGATTAACTGGGACTATTTGATACCTGCTAAAATAAGAACCTTCAAGATGTTGAGAAAACTGGAAGAGGTCACTTTTTTTTCGAAACTTTTTTGGACTCCATATGTAATCAAGGAAACTTTTTTGGACTCAACTCTATTCAAGGAACGAAAACTAAAAAAAAAGCATTTTCTACGTATGAAGGTTTACTTATTACATATACATAAAGTATAAATTCATGATGATGATGTAATGAGTGAATTTGTGTGTGTTTTGTGTTTGTTGCGTTTGTTTTTTTTGTGTTTTTTTTTGTTATCATTTGATAGCGTGGTACATATTCACCTGCCACTATTAATTAAAAAATATCTTTGTCACTAATTCTTGTTCTTGTGTTCTTCTTGTTGTTCTTGTCTTGTCTTGTTTGTTGTTGTTGTGTAGTTTTTGTGAATGAAAACTTTTTGACTGCATTGTAAAAGTAGTATTTTTTGGAGTATCAAATTTTAACAGCGTCATGATAAATGATATTTATTTCTGTAAGTAGGTTTGTACAAACACTTTTACACGTCAAAATATTGTTTTTAATCTAGATGAAGTTAGTGTTTTCTATCTGACAACTCTGTGAAGAAATACTGAAACAAACACAGAGAACAGAGACTTTAATCACGAACCCTTTCCAAATTCTCTACCTCCTTCACTTATCGACATTTTGGGCCTTTTAATATGAGATCGTCGAAGTTATTTAGATTTTATCAGGAACACGTTGTATTGAGGTGGATAAATGAGTTCTGTAGCTTTAACGAAGTTGTATCACTATCGGATCGCGCTTTGTGTTGCTAAAATTTGTTCAGAATTAGATAACACTGATGTTGACTCTCGTTTTGATTAAGTTTGTGAATTCGGGAGCGTTTTGGATTTTGTGTTTGTGTTGTGTCAGATATCCTGTGTTACCTTGGAAAGCAGTTATGCTAATGCTAATGTCAATTGTGTGAAGTTAGACATTTAATTTTTTCTAGTTGTACCTTTGTAGACACATTTTTATATGAAATCTGTATCTTTTGTTAACTGAATCCTTGAATGCCCGACATTACAATCGACTTCATCTAGCTTATTTTTTTTTAATATGTCGTGTAAATGTGATTTCGATATCCTATTTACAGAATAAACAATTTCATTTCATTTCATTAAAAAGAAGAAGATGCAGGCGAAATTAAAACGCTAGATGACAAAGTTGCCGACTGGGCAATTATTATCCTTAATCTTTAAATTAATGAAAAACATGCAATAAAAAAACTCATTGCTTTCTCTTGTCAACGATTACGTTTTTCAGTATTCCCAAGAAAAGCTAAATATTCATGGTAAAATTCCGTTTGCTAATAATCTACCGATCTATAAAGTTCACAATACGCTTGTGTTAAAACGAGGGTAGTCTTACAAACGGACTGCGTTAACGTTTCGTTCTTTAATTAAACAGTAATTAGTTACCGATTAACAAGTGTTCGTGTACCAAATAATGATGGGTTGTAAGCCTTAGGAGCGACTTTTGTTTTAGAGGTTTTTTTGTTTGTTTTAGAGAGGCTGGCTAATTGTGGCTCATTTATTGTGTATCAACTTTTCAACGGTATTAATCTCTTATTTCTTGAGTTCTTACGGCTACGTTATGGAATCTAATGGTTCTTCAGAAAGATAAATTAAATTGACAAGTGGACCGATGGGATGGAACATGCAACCATGTCTACTGAGGGGATTGCAGGGGAATCATTGCTGATCAAGAAATAATCTGGAAGTTCTATAATGCATCTCTGATAACAGGTTCACAGCGATATTGTTCTGAGGCAAAAAATGTGGTAGTAACACATTTACAAATGAATTCTTCCACAAGAAAGAAGCATGATTATGAAAGAAATAATGAAAATTATTTTAGTAAATTTCCACCCACAAAATTACAAGCTTTCTTGGAACGCGATCCTCTTAGATCTGGCAACACAGAGCTACTTGTTTTGCGTAGCCCGCCGCTCCCGACAAATGAGGTGATCGCGCCCTCCTACAAATTGGCCACATTAATATAGACAGGGTTACAGCCTGTTCGCGGAGAAAAGGTGTAGTATTTGAAAGAGAAAGTGAAAACGTT
The DNA here is from genome assembly GCA_916610205.1 of Griposia aprilina. Taxonomy (NCBI): domain Eukaryota; kingdom Metazoa; phylum Arthropoda; class Insecta; order Lepidoptera; family Noctuidae; genus Griposia; species Griposia aprilina. The sequence goes on along the minus strand of OU744295.1, from coordinate 22,404,862 downwards.
AGTTAAAGTGTGGGATATGGAAGAGGTGAAACTATTAAAATGACACCGATTAAAAGTATTTGTGTCGTTTTCTGATGTTGATTTGTACAAAGATATGTGAAGTATAAAGTTATTTGAAGAAGTTTACTTTTATAGACTTCGGCTTCATGTACATGACGGTGGTGCCGCACCGGCGCCGGACCGCATGTTTGTGCATGCGCCGCACCGTCCACTGTGGCGGCGGTGCGACGCATACGCGATATTTACGTCATCTACAGAAAGCCTTCCCTTGTCACCAAGAACAGAACAGTGGAAAAACAATGATTCAATCCCAGTTAAGATCGAAAACGTTTTATGGCCCGTAAAGTAAAGTTAACTTATAGTTAGAAAAAAGTCGGATACCGCAACTGCTTTTCCGGACGTTACGTTTGTATGTTCTGTTATTCATTTATTTTCAAAGCTCTCTCGTCCCACAGTCGCACGTAGTGTAATGTGTAGGATGCCTGTGTCGATTCGGTAACGGAGCCTGTCGAACGCTCGTCTCGCGAAGGCGCCAAGCAAAGCCTCGCGGTGCAGTACTGCAGCAGATGAGGAAATTATATTAGTTACAAATGTATCAAAAATGAAGGAGAAATTAGAATTTTATCGAGACACACTACTGCTGCTACTATTCAAGATGCTTTCTTGACGCTTTACCTACTTCAGAACTTATTTTGTTACAATTTTCGTCGTTTCGAAGAAATGTTATTGAATAATAACTGTGCAGCTATGATAATGTAGCCATTAGATCATGCTATAACGTACCTAATAAAAAGCCAAAAAAAATCACGAAGCTTAAAGACCAGCAATCCGTTTCAATACCTACATACATAACCTAAAAACGTCCCGAGCGCATAAAATAACCCACCCGACTCCACTACTCCACCGCGAGCCCCCCGTCAATAAGTGGCGAAGTGATATCGGTTTAATTCGCGCGTCTTGACGCCAGCCGAGGTCGAGGTGAGCCGGAATGTTAATTACACAGACTGATCGCCTCTCCTACTGTATACGCCATTTCTCTGCGGAAAGATGTCGGGGTGAAAGAATGATTGGCGAGGGAATTCGACTGTCTTATAGTCATTTGACTTGCGAAGTGCTGATGTGTCGACTTTTCCTTACACGGGCAATTAATTTCGCAATTCTTGGTAATTTGTGTCATGTCAGCTACACTGAGCTAATTACGGCTATACCAATATTGAATGGAGATTGCCAAGAACTGTGCTATTTTAGTTGCCCATTTAAGTGCACCATTAGATTGAATTAATAGGAGTCTTCAAATCTCGAGTGTATAACTTACTATTATGTTTGAAGAGACTGATCGCCTCTCCTACTCTATACGCCATTTCTCTGCGGAAAGATGTCGCGTCGGGGTGACATAATGATTGGCGAGGGAATTCGGCTGTCGCAGAGCCAATTGACTTGGGAATTGCTAATGAGTTGACTTTTTCTAAGATGTCGTGTGTTGAACTGCTTGCCGGAGTCTATGTTTTCTGATAGGTACTTATGACCTGGGACTCTTCAATTCTTGAATGAATAGGCCTAGCTTCTTTTAGAAAAGCGTGCAGCATCTTCATCCACATCATCGCTTACCATAAGGTAGGATAGTGTTCAAACGTAACCCTATTTATCTATCTATACAGCGTGGCGCTACAATGGCGACATTAATTTAACACATGGGTAGGTAGTGCCAGTAACAATAAAAAATATAACAAGAAAGTTTTTGTATTAATTTTATAATTTAGTTTTTAATTTGTAATTTGGTTTAATTTCAATATGGGTGCATTCCTGAAATAAAAATGATTTGATTTGATTAATGATGAAATGAACCTTTTAGGCACACACTGTTGTTGCTAACCTTTTTTTTTTTGTTATTTGTAGTTTGTGTTTCACGAATATGTTTTATTGTTACTGGCCACTAGCCCTACCCATGTGTTAAATTAATGTCGCCATTGTAGCGCCACGCTGTATATATAAAACACAAAAAAATGTTTCTACCTATGTCCGTTATAGACTTTGAAACAATCCAACGGATGTGCCCCAAACCGGTTTCATTAGAAAGGCGAATGTGAAGATAGTTTGAGACCACTAAAACAATGGAAACAAAAAACTGAAACTTCATGAATGGACCGAATGTGCCTAATGCATTGTTTTATCATAGTAGCACACGCCAGGTATCCGCCAGCCTTTCTATATAATAAAAATGAAATGATGTTCGTTGGTAAGCGCATCACTTGAGAACGGCTTGGCTATTTTTTGTTTTTAAATGCTCGTTACAGTCCGAATTAGTTTTTAATGTTAAGAGAAACTGGAAATGTTTCATAGAAAAATTTCAAATTCGGGAAAAACTGAACGTTTTTTTTTGTATGGGATTTTTGTATGAACTATTGAAATATGGAAAGGATGTCTCTCGGGTCAGCTACGTGGTTATAAAAATAATATGTTGCTTCGCTTTTTAGTTCTGATTCATAGTATAAAAACGACCGGTTTTCTGAAAGCTAACACCAAAAGTATCTCTACTAATGTACAAACGTATGTTAACTGCTGTGATTTGGCGACTAAAATAACAACAGCTGATCAAATCTTTTGATTTAGGGCTGTTTTTTTCTGAAGAATAAAGATAACAACAAGGGCAACTAGATTCAATTCTATTTTCTTGTAAATTTTGACGTTTAAAAGTGTCTTTTATGTATTTAATTGAAATAAATGATTTGACTATGACTTTGACAATTCGATATTGACATATTTCCTATACAAAAACTGTCAAACGGCTATATTTACTCTTCAGTTAAGTCTGGCTATTGAAAAATCATTCCTCAACTCGATAGATTGACAACCTGTTAGCAAATGGAGTTGATTAGTCTTTCAAAAACCGGATGAAAATGCCTTTAAATGCATTATTTAAATCACTACAATAACAGCATCCTCTTCAAAAAACACACCATCACAAAAATTTCAAGTCAATTATACTCAGGCCCAATTACGTACGGCAATAGTAAAAGGAACAAAGAACAAAGCAATGGCAATGGCGATACACAACAGTCTCTATCGGGGACGAGACAATGCAAAAAGGCGCTAATTTCCTGAAACGAAAAAGTGGTAACGATTATGCGTTGCGGAGCCAGCACGTTTGTCTCGCGATAACGCGCGCTTACAATTAGCATGGATGGGGTTATGTTAGAGTGTGCTGTTGTCCATGCAGGGTGTGTGAAAAAAATGCAGTTTTTGTGTGAAATTCGTGTGTTTTGAGAGTTGCCTGCAGCGAGTGCATTGGCTGAGTAATGTAGGTGCAATAGTGTGATAGACAGTTTTCATTACAATTTCCAAGGTAATTTCATGATGAAAAATTTTTTTTTTACAAAAAAACAACCGACTTCCAAACAAAACACTAATAAACGTGAAAAATAACTATAATTTCGGAAGTCGGTGGCCAAAATTCCAAAATCTAAGTTTTTCTAAATTTCTGGATACTTTTACAACAAGTTTCAGAGGTAAGACGAAGGAAAAACCTATAGTAACAATCCTTCAGACCGAATTTTGGCTACGGCGGCCAATCCCAGCGGAAACTCATAGATGCACTCTCTCTCTTCCCAAACTCTCATAGTCCGATGGGACGGCATTCTGATACGGCCTGAGAAAGATTAGGCGCAGGACCGACAGCTTAACGTGCTTTCCGAGGCACGGGGATTATCACACGGCCAATTTCCAACTCCGGGCTGTTACTGAGAATATCCTAATGGAAAAACCCAATAACACTTTGCCCGACCTGGGAATCGAACCCAGGACTCCACGCTTTACAGTCGCGTTTGCGACCACGAGACCAACAGGGCAGTCAAAAAGTTAGTATAAGAAAGTGCATTTTTAAACCGTGCCAACTTAAAATCAGAACTAGACTTTTACACACACTTCTGCATAATCCCATCCTCTTTCGCAATTAGACGTGACTTGGCGACTATAATCGTTAATGTTTAGCACCGGTCACATATTTCTGTACCTTTGTGCAAATGCACCCTCCGTCTACCACCTCTCCGACCAATCAGAGCGCGCCTTTATTGCTAACCGTTTCTAGTTTTGATAGAACGTACCATTTTTAAAGTTTTAAAGTTTCGAATACGATTCTCAGTAGGTTTTTTTTGTAAGTATTTAATAGCCAGTTAGCGTTTCATGGAGCCAGTTGCTTCTATGGTGCCAGTTGCACATCATAACGCACTGATCGCTTTTTCATTACCGGCAGAATTTATAGTCGAAAGAATAAGTAAACTAGATTAGTAAAACTTATAACTGAACTTAATGCCTACCAATTCCCTAAGTGAGAACATGATTTTTTTTTGGTATAAGGCCCCTAATACCAACAAACTGACTGGAAAATCCCATTAGGTAAATCGATGTTGTGACCCGCGGGTTTTAAAAGCCTGACCACGTCTGTGATCTGTCAATTTGCTGTCAAATCTCATTTTGAATTGATTGAATTACTAAAGCTAAACTACAAATCATAAAAAAACATGAGATTTGACAATCAATATTGTATTATTATCGTTACAAGATAATACCATCCTATTACTGTTCCACTGCAGCACAAAGGCCTCTTCTCATACACAGAAGGCACGAACATTGATCACCACGCTTGCTCAAGACGAGCTGGTGATTGAAGCAATGTTTCCTCACGATGTTATTCCTCCACTGATGTCATTAAAGTCCAAGATAATAACTATAATATTGATATTGATATTTTAAACTGAAACGTCAGCAGCTGATTACTGACAATGTAAATAGCGCCCTTGCAATAGTAGTTAACTGGTTTAATGTTAATAACCTACTTCTTAACGAGAAAAAAACTAAATGTATTAAGTTTACGATACCTCATGTTAGACAAGTAGAAACTAGTGTTCTCATAAAGGGTGAAGTGCTGAAACCCGAAAATACCACAGTTTTCTTAGGCATAACTTTGGATACCAAGCTTCAATGGGGCCCCCACATAGATAAATTGTCAAAAAAGCTTAGCTCTGCAGCATACGCCGTTAGAAAAATTCGTGGTTTAACTGATTTAGAGACAGCCCGTTTAGTATACTTTAGTTATTTTCATAGTGTGATGTCGTACGGTATTCTGTTGTGGGGAAATGCCGCCGATATCCAGACAATTTTCATTTTACAAAAAAGGGCAATTCGTTCTATCTATAAATTAAGTCCCAGACACTCCCTCAGAGATAAATTTAAGGAGATTAATATAATTACTGTGCCTTCTCAGTATATTTATGAAAATCTTTTGTATGCACATAAAAATATTAATCTGTTTAAAAAATACAGTGATATCCACAATATAAATACTAGAAACAAACACAAATTTATTGTTCCTACAACCAGGCTCAAGAAAATAGGTGGCTCGTTTAGATGCCAATGTATACGTTTTTATAATAAACTTCCTAGCCACATTCAAGATCTAAGCTTTAATAAATTCAAATCTTTTATAAAACGGAAACTATGCCAGAAAGCCTATTATACTGTGAAAGACTATATTGAGGACAAAAAGGCTTGGGATTGAGCTGCTCCAATAAATTTACACGGTGAATGTTGATTTTAATTTGCTAGCTATTTTAGACATGAATATTTACTGTAAAAAGTATTATATTATTTTCATTATTGAGAATATGAGGACTATGTGGGTCATTGTTTCAGTTATATTCTTGATCTGGCAGTTTAAGTAGTTTATGCGGCCTACCCAAATGTCCTTTCTTTGGTATTGTTCGTCGAATCGTTGAGCTCCTTAAGTTCTGAGTTGAGCTGCACGGTTACTGACAAATGCGTGCACTGACTGGACAGGTCCACTTAATCTGTGTGGTTCTTTCCTCAAAAGACCATTTCAGACACCAATCTACATGGTTCTCAAACATTATGTCCGATTTTTTTATATACACATTGACATTGTTGAATTTTATATACACAATGACATGAGTATTTACTTGTAAAGTAGTATGTTATTTTAATTATTGTGAATGTGAGGATTATGTGGGTCATTGCTTTTTTTTTCGCAGTTAATTTTGATCATGATCTGGCAGATTGAGTAATTTATGTGCCTACCCAAATGTCCTTTCTTTGGTATTGTTCGTCGAATCGTTGAGCTCCTTAAGTTCTGACTTCCTGAGTTGAGCTGCACGATTACTGACAAATGCGTGCACTGACTGGACAGGTCCACTCAATCTGTGTGGTTCTTTCCTCAAAAGACCATTTCAGATACCAATCTACATGGTCTTCACATGATCTGACCAAGATTATGTCTGGACTTTAAAAGAGACTGTGACCTCTGAGTTTGTTTCGGCCTTTCTTCTCAGAGTAGTCAGATAGGAAACGCCGACCTCATCTAGTTTAAAAATATGATTGACGTGTAAAAGTGTTTGTACAAACCTACTTACAGAAATAAAATCATTTATCATTTATCATTTATCATTTATCATTTAATCTCAGAAATGATAATTTTATTCGAACAACAATTTCATCAAAATCAAAACACGAGGAAGCAGCCAAGACGTTTCTCCCCAATATTTTAATAATTCGCGGCTATAGAAGCAATATTTACGTAGCCAGCCTAATTAACAGCGGCACATATGGACTCCGCTGATTTCTCTGGGGCTCGCCTACCGTTTGATGGAGACTCCCAAGCTCTTTTATTTGTTAGGCCACGAAGAAAGAGATTATGTAGTTTGTAATCGAGATTAGGCGTGTTTTTAGAATAACACTGCTGATTTATGAAAATTGCTTCCAGTCAGGCCCCAGGTGGTCCGCTAGAGGGCCATTTGAATAGAAAATCAATTGTGTCTCATTAGCGATGCTTGACTAATGGGTCCGCGAAACGATCAATTGCAATTGACAATTTTTACGTGATTGATACGCATTGAAGCGCAAACTGATCGTATACAAAATGCAATTGAACCGATTGACAATAAACACACAAAACATTTACACTTGCAATTGACAATTGCAATTGATCGTTTCGAGGACCCTTTACAATGATCGTCAGTGAGTCTGATTAGATGACTGTCATCAAACAATTAAATTCAGTTCCTTTATTCGTTAAAAAATCTTGGGAAGCTGTCATAAAAAAACCCAGATTAAATGTTAGATAATTTATTTAGTTGGACTCGCACTCCGATGATTTTGGTATAAAAGTACATAAAGATCATAGGATTAGCAATATTTTAACCAAAAGGCTAAAAATCGTTGGCTTCATGGCCCAATAGCCTCGTGAACTAACTTTTATCAACCAACTAAAATATACAAAACTTAGTATTTTGCGGGTAGAATAAACAAAATATTCAACTAATTTCCCTGTTAGCTGGGAAATGAAAGAAAAACAATAATGGAGCCCATCTTTTTTTCTACTCAGGGATTTTAAGCGCACTTCCAGTGCTTTTGTTTATACTAATTGGTCTTTGCAAACAGAAACCTGAGCTATCTTTGATAAAATTGGAATTACCTACTATCATTATAAGCTGCATAGAATCATATGCAATTTAATGAGAGAGGCTAAAAAAAGAGAGGTACGTCAGCACTGCCTCGCAAAAGCAAAACCTTTAAAGAAAGTACACCAAAAACCGCCAAATACATGCCTACCCTCTATATCTAAGTACAATTTTAAACCTCATCGTGGTTCAATTAATCCGGCGTCTTCAGATATGTTCAATTAGGCTCTCATACGAGTATCGTTACGCCGTGATTTCTCCGAGGGGCAACATGGCGTCAAACTTATGTGGGAGTAGGAGAAAAATTACCGGAGGCGTGTAATTTTTGTTATTTCTTCTACAAAGAGGATACTGTTGCCATGTCATGTAAAAACCTGGTATTATTTACTAAAGCCACACATTTTTAAACGATTGTTCTTCCTTGTATGTAACAATCTTAGATCAATTACGGGTTCTATTTCTAAAAACGGATAACGGTTTTCTTCCAACAGAACATAGTTATTCGTATTGTCTCTGCAGAATCTTTCATAAAGCAATAAATTGTACTAGCCTATTACATTCCGAAAAATAAATAAAAAATTAAAAATATAGTCTGTCGATATTAACGAAAGAAATAATATGCTAGACCCGCGGTGCGCGCCAAAAAGGGAAGCCCTTAATATTCATGCTCCGTGAAAAGTTGCGAAATGATCCGCGGGACCTCATCAAATTATAAGTTGTGCGAGTCATCGCCTTGGTACGAAAATGCGATAGCAATAAAAATAAAGGTTTTGGGCGGACTGTGGGATTTTGTATTACAATCGGTCATCATAAACAACAATTTAATCAGAAATTAATATGATTTTATAATTTTTTTGTGATCTTAATTAATTTCATGACAGTTTCGAAATTATTTATAAGTAAGCAAGCACTATTTTGAGGCCATGCTTTTAACTCTGATTGACAAGTCAATTAATAAAATGTAGGTAACTAATTAAACTTTTGCTTAAAGAATTATAAATAGAAGTAATAAATAGAAATAAACATAGCTGTAATATCAAAGCCATCTAGATTCCCTGACATTCTAGTAATCAAACTATTGGCAGAACGACCGGCGCCGTCGACCGCTCGAGGCCAACTGACAAACTTTTAATTTCTTCACCGCAGACATTGACGTTCGATTGCTATTGGCGGGAAAGTTACATTGCACAGATAACGCCAACTTTTGAATATAGAAGGTAGAAATGTAAAATGGATGCGTTCGTATTGGAGTTTTGAAGTGTATTAAATAAATCGATTCGATTTTTACGAGGTCAAAGTTTTCGGATCCGAACAGTTATAATGGAATGGTTATTAAAAAATCGTACTTATTTTCATTCGTGGGCTGTAATCTACCGCGCGGGTCCATTGCGCGTTGGTAGATGTCACATGTCTTCGAATTTTTGGTTCTAAAATATACCGTTTTCTCACGATGAGAAAACGCCTTAACCGTTTTGAGAGCAGTGATTAAATTATTTACTCAAAGTAAAGCGCCTACCTGGGTCGCATCCACGATCTACAACTCGTAAGTCGTGGCCGTTACCACTGGGCCACCACTGCTCTTAAATTGACAAGGAGATTAGTAGATGCAGATTACCTAGATGAACCTACCCTACGTTTCATGAGCCTGATAATTATCATTATTACCATAGCTATATTAGCTACGTTGCTATCTCGGAGACAATCTTAGCCGCATTGTTATCTCAGAAACAAAGTTGACATAGTTGGTGTGAATTCCAAGTATTAGCATTTCTAGATTTGATTTTTCACAGAATACTGGTGACGTAATCAAGTAAAAAAACACAGTGTCAGTTATTAGCTAGGTCAGCAGATCGCACTAATGACGCATGTCGGATTGCTAAACAATGCTTTAATGTGAAACACCCTTACGCAGATGGCACGGGTTATTTGCTTAGGACAACCAAACTGCCGACCGTTTAGCGACCGACCCGTCAGCGGGACTCGGCGCAAGGGATGGCTTGCAGCGGGTGGGATTTGTGTCATGATCAGAGAACGGATATTCGGATGCATTTTCACCTAAAGATGTTGACTAATATGAGTTGATTTTGTATCGAAAAAGTCCCGCTAACATCAGATTTCAGTTACCAAACCGGACCAAATCATAGCGATCAAATCAGCGTGAATATGCATCCGAATATCCGATCTCTGCCTCTCTGTTCATGATTGTGTTTTTATAGAACAGCAGATATGGAAAGTTTGTATTAAAAGAAAAGAGAGAAGATACAGAAATTATTTCTAGATAATTATCGCTAGTGTGTGAACCAGGGTGAAGTCCAGTAATATAACCTTCTGAATCTTCATCACTTTCTGCATGAGTTATTTCTTTCAATACATGCTGGAGCACACAAGTAAATTATTTTTTTAACTATAATTATCAGGATCGACACTAACTGTAATCTCCAGCAAGTCCCTCCTATCGTTTTTTAGGATGTTGTATGATGTATACTTCTCTATTTGGCATGTTGTGAAGGCTAGCACTGCTTATTTAGTTGTAAGTGTGACTGATCAGACCTTAATGCCTTTACCTGCTTTTGTGCTTAAAGCAGCTCGGAAGAGGTCTGTCTTGTCTTGACAGAAATAGTCTTCCTTTCCCTGAAAAAAACTAAGCCAATCGCTGGTCAACTATAACACACACCACCAGTATACAGGCTGATACAGGTGCGAGATTAAATGGCCGCCGTGTATACAGGGTGTTCATTACGATATTGCTGTGAGTACAACGAATATTGCGAGCGGTTTTTATTAGGAATGTCATAACGGTTTACTTTTTTGATGAGAATTGAAAATGTGTTTGATCTGCTGCTGTAAAGGGACATCGTGTCATTTTTTATTGTCTGAATATTCACTTTTCAATGCGCGATGATTTTAAGGGATCCGTTAATTTGCTTCGATTTGTTTTTTTTGATGGAAGGGTTTAATTTTGATTGTGATTGGGATTATTTAGCGTATTTGTTTTTTGGGACATATTGCTTAGCATGTGTAGCGGTGGATGAGCTACTAAGTCAGTGAATGAACATTTACTTATCCTTATATGAGATGATGCTGAAGACTACTTTGAAGATTTTAAACTATATCTTCAGTTGGCTCAGTTCAACAAAAAAAACATAGGTAATGTTAATAAGAGAGAATGTGAGTCTTTGTGTGTGTTGTTGTGAGTTGTTAGATGTTGTTGTTGTGTACGTATAACACATGTTTAAGCAAATAAATATATCTTATATTATCTTAAAACTACAACACCGATGCCTATACACAAGATCCTATTTACCCCCAAAACAAATACCTGCGCAATAAATAGGTATTAATTTAGTAAACTAGGGTAGCACAATATCTACCGTAATGACACGTCCGCCGGACAGTCGGTAAACAACCGGATGGGCACCGTTACTGGATAGCATTGTACACCTATTTGAGTAAGTAAGGTTTTTCTTATGTAGGCAGTGGGCAGCTGAATTCTGCAGGTCGTCTATCTAAAAGATAGTCTTGTTATTCCCTTCCCGTATTTAGGCCTTTTTATTAGCAAATTGTTAGCAAGAATGATTACAGATTTAGGGTTTGATTTTCAACTTATCTCTAATAGTAGACAGATTTCACGATTTCCTATGGCCTTTTCACGATTCCAAAACCAGATCCAACTAAAGAAAATGGCATTTTCCATAACTGAAAAGAGTCACTGAGCTCATGACCCTCCGATGAAGCAATGACCCCAATAATTAATACTATCTTCCTGCACATTCAAATAACCCATAAACTCCATTGAAACTGTTGTGCCCATGATGACCGTTCGCTGCACATCTATTAACTGTAACAGGTGGAGCGAACGGCCAGGATGAGTTACTGTTATATTTATGTTCGTGTGTACGTCCCGCAGTAACTCAAGAACCTAGTGCATCGATTTTACGATGGCCGCTTGTTTCGGGAGCATCGGTGCAATTTATTGGCAATACGTGGCCTATTATTGATAGAGAAGACATGTTTTGAATTTTCGTTTGTGAATATTATTTTGGTGGTGAAATTGGGGGGGGTTAAGCAACGGTTAATTTTGAGAAATTAAGGTGTGGTTTAAGAATGGTAGGTAACGCTAGTAGCTCATTAGCGTCGCACCTATTAATTATATTATTTTTAAGTTCATCGTAATTGTTCCAATTTTTTTTTTTAATGCAGATTATTTTCCGTCATAATTATGACAAAAAGATATTAAAAATAATGAGCAAAAAACATCACGATCAAAATATAAAATCCTCATTCAAACATAAGATAAACCGCACCTAATTTTAATCCAAACAAAATCTAAAACGAAATGACTAACAGAAAATGACAATAAAAACGACCCAAATGCCAATTCAAAAACGTATTTAAACGATAACATTAACAAAAATGACAAAGAAACAGTCATTTCAAACGGCTGCCACTAAAATTTTAATTAAATATATCGAAACAAAATCATAAATACGGCGGGACGTAAATTCGTACCTTTATTAAAGCCATTAGGAGGGTAGAAGAGTATTTCTACATCAGGATGTTGTACGGGACCGTAAGGGCGTAAGTCAAATACGGAAAACTAAGGCACAGTTTATTTTTTAAATATTTGGGGAATATTTTGTTTCAGTGTAGGTATCTTCAGATGTTTTTACGCGTTGCTGAAAGTGCTTTCTCCTAAAGTGCTGTGTTTGATTCCCAGATCGGACAAAATCAATGTCGATTTTAATTTGTTTATTTTTTTGCTCTGATGATACATTATTTTAGCAGCTATCAATTAGTAAGTATCAGTAGATATTTTATACGATGTAAATCTTATATTAAAACTACGTCACATTTCAGTCCAATTTCAATTTTTTTATTGGGGGAGTTTGTTGCGCCTCTTCGTCCCAGCGAGCAATAGGAACTGGGTGAAGTGCGAGCGTTTTGGGTGTCTTTCTTATGTAATTTTGACGTTAAAAAATTACTGATTCTCAGTGTAGTTCAAATAAATAACTATTCATTTTCATTTTGAAATATTCCGTCCAAAGTCACTCTCTTCAAATACCATTACTTTTTATTCTTTTCTACATATCTAAATGGTGTTTTTGACATACGCCATTATGGTTTTGCGAGCGCCATATTATTGTTTCCTCACACGAACGGAGTGGACTACCCTTTCTGCCCTCAGTAATTCGTGAGAGGGACTTTTGGTCAATACAATTAAGGGCGGGCAAGATTTCACACGTACAATTTGAATTTTAAACAATAGTTTGTCATATAAATTTAATTTTATGCCCCTCATGTTTATGTATACAGGGTGATGTGGGGAAATGTGATGGAGGAGATAGCGCTTTGTTTCAGTTTCCGGGGTTTGATTGATAAGAATGTAATTTGTGTAGCTCTAGTACATTGAAAAGAAAGAGATAAAAGTAGTTCAGGTTAACTTGTATTATTAGGCTTGCTTATTAGGCTTACTTGGTTAACTTTGGGCAAAAAAAAACGCTGTGATTTTCAAATGAAATTAGGTTTTCTGTAGGTTTCGCCTAACAGATGTGTCATTTAACTCTGAACAACGGATAGTGTATGGTTGACATTTAATTTTATTGCCTGTAGAATACATACATTGGATGGCTAGCCTACTTGGTAGTTTGGTACAACCAAAAATCGCCGCTGGTTTTATAAAATTGAGAACTTTTTTCTCGGAAACGTAAACGCATCTTCTCAAGCACGAAAATCAAGATAATGCTCACATCCACGTGTACAAACCCCATCTTAACCAACATCCTGTACAATAACCTCGACGATAACCAAAATAAATTGTCGTTTAAAACTAGGGATGGACGAGGGTTTAAGCAATTAAGTCGTGTAGCCGTTAAGAATAAAACATTCGGATTTGGTCCGACACCGTCACTAGCGTTGCTTTTCAAACTATGAACGTAACTTTTCACAGTTTAGGCTTTGAGGGAGAGTTGCACTGGTTTTGGTTAACGTCCGTTTGTGTTTGTAATTTGTGAATAAAAATAAAAATATTTCCAAGAATAAATAAATCGTGCTTGATTATTTTGATAATTAATTAAATTATGGCCGTGCTTGATCATTTTGATAATTAGTTAAATTATTGCCATGCTTGATAATTTTGATAATTAGTTAAACTATTGCCTTTGGCAAGCAATGGGTTGGCGAGATATGGATTGGACCGTTAAGATACGGTTTCCAATCAAATTGCAAGCCGTGGATTTCATTTCAGCACAAAATTTTAAGATCGGCTCAGGAACCAAACCTTGGTTACTCAGCTGGCTGCTGGATGATGTTAATATGTATCTATTAACTTAAATTCTAGTAGGTTTTATACTTAGTATAAGTACCTACAGATTCGGTCCAGTGTTTTTTTAACTTGCAGATAGGTTTCAGTACCTTGATTTGCGGTTAGGTCATATATTCGTTTCCTTATTTACGAACCATAATATTAATTAGATGTTACAAGGTTGTTATGGTACAATTACGAGCCCTGTACGGCACAGCAAACAGTAAATAATTATCTCCTGAAATGTAATTAGGTAATTTGAGTAACTCAGAATAGACGAATGATCTCCTGTGCGGCTGTGGCCCCAGCCTAGACTGACAACAAAGTAGAAATATAGGAAACAGCACCCTGCAATAGAGAGGCTTATTATTAATCCCAACAGCTCCGAGACATAGCGTGTCACTTTTTAATATTCCTGAAAGTCAACATCACGGTGGAACCCACCTCGAAGCGGTTGTTACTTCCAGTTAACGGCTTTTATAGCTTGTACAAAACGAGTAAAGCCACAAAATACTAATTCTCCTTTCTCAAAATGTATCAAACTTTTCTAATTACTGTAAATGTGATGTCCCCGCGAGTTTTTGCGATTGCAATATCGTTAAAGTATGGCGTCTGGTTAGGTTAGGTCGTAGCGGGTACGCGGTAAATCTGTGGTCTTTATTTTGTAATAAAAGACGAGAAATGAAGATGTTTTGTTTCAGGTTGATACAGGTTTTGTTTCAAGTTCTAGGAAACAAGGATGAAAGAAAGAAAGAAAAAATGGTTTATTTGTCACAGAAACACGTTCATAAAAAAAAAGATAATTAGCTCACAGAAACACAGTTGAAATATGACAGTCAGTTTTTAAATTTCGGTCTAGCTTCATCAAAATATAACCTCAAAACCGATTAATGTGAAAGCTGGCATAGGGCTGGCATTTATTTAACAAGACATTAAGTGTAAACTTGCCGATTCCTCGACTAAATATCAAAGTATACGAGTACACATTGTGAAAAACTTCAATATTTCTGCTACAATCACAAAAATAACAACCAAGATGCCAATACTTAACTCCCCAAATGAAGACAAAACAAAATGGCATCTCTCCGAAACGGGAAAACCGTTCCGAAAATCAGAATGACCAAAATTAATTCAATAAACAACATCACATATGCAACGTTGGGCAATAATTCGCACGCGTGTATCCAAACGGACCACGTGACCCGCAAGATGGCGGCCCGGCGACCTTTTGGCGCGAATCTGTGCTGCCATGTCAATGATTTTCCAGAGTTTTCGGTATTTCTTTGTTGCGATTTTTGGCTGAAAGGGTTGGCTGAAATGTTGTTGCAGTTATAAATTGTTCATAGATTTAACAAAAAAAAAATTAGTCATACAGCAGGTATAATGTGTGGACACCAATGTAAGTAAATCATTTTTAATTATTTTGTAAATAGCAAAGGATCAATTTAACATTTCTTTGCTAACACAAAAAACGCATTGAAAATAGCTACAAAGCAATAGATGTAGCTTGTATTTAAAAAAATCATTGATTTCGCTTTCCCAAAATAAATGCATTCATCCGATATTTCTCTCCCAAAAAGCTAGCAACCCCAACAGAAAATCGGGAAGCGTCTACTAATGGCGTCTTTTTACGCTACCTGCTTGCTAATTGGAAATTAGGGGCCTAATGTGTAGGAGTTTAGTTACAGCAGCTATTGTTATTGCCGATTCCTATTCGCCATTGTTTTTATCTTTTTCTATTTACTTGATTATTTTGGTGACTAACGTTAATGGCTTGTTGGGGTAATTTTTCGTTAGACGATTAAGGGGCACATAAAGTTGAATAAAGATTAGGTGGAGGTTCAGTTAAATGGATTGACTTACCTGTTTATTTTATTGTTTTTAATAAATTTGTGTTATTTCTTGCCATTTAGAAAAATACACTGATTAATACAGAACAAAAAACGGTATATTTTTCTTTCAAAGATTTATGGAATGACAGTTAACTGCATCCGGTTACATTGGATAATAATAATAAATATGCTTCAATTAAATTTTAATGTCGTTCGTATGCGTGTCGCAATTGTTTAGATTCCTGCCTACCCCTTATTCACCCCATAACTAAGCACTTTAACTACCCACGTTTATTAAGATAACAACCCTTAAAACACAACACTGTTAACTGTTAATATCAAACAAAAATAAACAATACAAAACAGTGGCCTAATTAGATCACCTATGAATATCGCACAAGATGGCGTACGCGTTAGCGCCATCTGTCGGTTGTTAAACGAATTTATTTATACATCTAATTGCTCCGTACTGCGAATATGCTACGCGTATGCACTTAATACCTTTAATATTACGTTTAAAGCGCTATTCTGCTTAAAACAAGTGTTATTGTGAATATTGTCATCAAGTTTTAGTGGCGGGTGGTGATTGCAGCGGTGTTTGTCTTTTTGGGTGGTACTGAGATGTATTTCGTTAAGTACTACTCCTGCGGCCGTCATTATTACATTTAATACGCCGGTTGCATAAATTGGGGAAGGTAATAGACCTATGATATTTTGTATCATTTTGGTAACCTAAGCTGCTGGCAAAAGTTAGCTGGGCTAGGTAAGAAACTCTACAAAACATCGTAACACATGAGCCACTACACACTACATAGATGCCAAAACGATACACTGCATGTTAAGATAAAAAGCATTTAAAACAAAATTAATTTTTGACTACCTGCATTATTGTCTCTCCTTCTCCCTTGAATCCATCAAAAGGTTGTCTGTAAAAGATCGCTTTTAGCGATAAGACCGTCCATTGTGTCACCCTATGTAAAATTTCTACATTTATATCTGTAAATTTTATGGTGTACATAATAAAGAGTATTCTATTCTATTCTAATATTAATACCACTGTTAGTTGCATAATGATTTAATTTTACAACTTTACCCTATACCGTAAGTACTTACATTCTGTTTTCCATCCCCTGAAATTAGTTTCAATACAAAGTATGAAAGAAAATTTGAAATAAAGAAAACATAAAAAATACCTCTAAAAAATTACACAGGATCTTCACAATAAAGTTTAGCTTAGCTACCTCATCTGCCATCACTAAGTCGTGTAATGTCTTCGTAATCTATCCTGCCATACCTCCCACAACTGGGGTGTGGGACTGTGGGCTCTGGGCATAACAGCCCGACGCTAATTATGTTCCACGCGGCATCCCTCGGATTTGCATGCCACTAAATCTGGGTTCCTGAGATTTAGTCGAGGACATACGGACATATTTCTTTGAGAAGAATTGCGATTTAAAGCAGGACGCTTTTCGGGTGATGTGAGGTGAGCGCTTGAGAAATGAGAGTTTAGTTTGATGACATAAATTAACCTAGTTTTCCGGAAAAACGTGTATTTTTGTGGTTTGAAAATAAAATATTCGCAAATGAACTAATAATTTCTTCTAAATTGAATACGATTTGTTGTTCGGAACCCAAAACCTGAGGACCTTCAAAAAGTTAACGTAACTAATAATGCACTGTTCCACTGTAGTCATTTTATACACAAAATCTTTATCAGAACGAGTTAACCAACTTATTTACAAGAATTTTCCTAAAAATATGACACGACCACCAACAAAAACGCGGGTTTCGATCGTCAAGATGAGACGTTGGCAAACCAAAGGGGGGAGCAGGGGTAACTCGCGCAAAACTATAAATTTCAGTTTAATTACCCCCGGGCAGCGTCACATCATGGATTCAGACAGTTTTATGACGATTTACGGCACATTTCGACGCCGGGACTGGCCCGCTTAGGGATTTCCACCGGCCGATCAAGCAAGACCTACCCAACCCCCTTCTCGCCGTAGAAATAGTTGGGGAGTCGGGGAGAAGTTGGGGCAAACGGGGGGTCTTGTGTAACTGGTCGGTATTCGTCACCTTTTACACAGCCGGGGGGTTTTAAGGCTTCCAGTTCTTTATGGTAATGAAATCTGAGCAGGGTGACGTGGCGAGGTGATGGCTGCGAGAGTTTTTGTTGTGCCTCCCCCCCCCTCTTTATTTATTGTGCGTTTGGGGTGCGGAAGTTTTGGTCGAAGTTTGTCGAATAGAATGTGTTCCGTGCGGTGTTGATGATATCGGGAGTACGAATTGTTTTTGTTCATTTCTATTTGGGAAAAAGGTACAATAGCTTGGGTATCAGCGCCAATAAACAGATGGGTCGGTTCGGTGATTTGTGAAATCGAGTTATACTTTCTGTTGACGTGTTTTTGTTGAAGACTGTGACGTAATGAAGATGTTTCTCCAATTATACTTTGAGTGGTCACTTTCATTCCTTACTTGATCGTTTCTCGAGTTGCTATTTTGCTTGCAAGCGTTGTTTTCAGTTATTTTTATTAATCTTTTAAATTGATTCACTTTTTCCAGTCATATTTGATGTAAGATGCTCTGAACGATCTGAACTACTGACACAGTTTGTCATACAATATAGATATAAAACCATTTTATTTTTACAAAGTTATCTCAGCAAAACCTTTAACAAAAAAGTAACCAACAGAATCTTGTAACGTCAGCCAGACACAATCTCTTCACACGAAGACAGAACAGAAAAACCAATACAAAACAGATCCACTTAAAAAAGATAAAAAATAATTGTCATTCCCAACACAATCCAGTCGGGATCATAACAGTTTAACACGCAATTTTATTTGTCGATACACAACGTAAGCTAACGAGACTTTATAAGCAATAAACGTACAGACAGACGTTTTGGTGTGACATAAAATCAAATCAACAGTTATCCTGCGAGCCTACATCACAATCGGGCTTAATCGCGTATGTGACAAGTTAGCTTGTACGAGCAAGCGACCAGTTTACAAAGAACTACGATTACTCGGCAGTTATATCCCCCGAGTTCTGTTTCACTGAATAAATCGGGGGGAACAGGGGTTGGAAGTAAATTTGTCGGTTTGTAACACGCTCAGCGCTCGCTCCGGCCCGATATCGCCTTGAGTGACGGACAAGTATGCATTCAAATGGGTTACTTTAGCCCCCTTCTCCCCTTTATAAACATCGTGGCTAGATCCTCCACCAATTTGGTACAGAATTTGTTGTGGAATGTCGAATGCTTTTTGAGGGTTAAATTGCATTTAATATGCAATAAACAACGGGACTGTTTTGATGTACATTTAAATGTTTGTTAAATGATTTTTGGTGTGTTTAAGGTTCTATAGTAATTCCTGGATATTTTCTTAATTATTTTGGCGCTGATTTTCTGGTGATGGAAGTAAACCGTATCACACATGATAGTATAGACATGAATTTTTTCGCAGTCATTCGCGGGGCATTCATTTTATTGGAACCTACCTACATCTGTCATACCTACGCTAAGACTACACCAGAATTTTCATACATTTTCCGCGGATTCCTTTACCACCAAATTCCCAAATCCGTTCCATCACAATTACCAACATTAACATCCAAAACATTATCCATCTCCCTTCAATCCATAAAATGATATTACGAGATAAATCACTAGTGAATGCATCTCACGCCCCAGTATAATGCACATACGTACTAACAGACAATATATGACGCGTACCCTCACGCTAGCCCCCGTCGTGGGTAGGCAGAGCAATAAAAACAAGAAACTCGTCAGCTACGGAGATGGTTGAACGATTTATGTGTTGGTGTGGAGGAAGATGTGGTGGTAGGCAGTTAACCGACTGTTAAGAAAAGAGGTGCTGTGTTTATATAATTTTAGGCATTTTTGTACGTTAATGATAAATGATTTTATTGCTGTAAGTAGGTTTGTACAAACACTTTTACATGTCAATCATATTTTTTAAACTCGATGAGGTCGGCGTTTCCTATCTGACTTCTCTGAGAAGAAAGACCGAAACAAACTCAGAGGTCACAGTTTATAGTCCAGATATAATCTTGGTCAGATCATGTGAAGCCCACGTTGATTAGTGTCTGAAATGGTATTTTGAAGAATGAACCACACAGATTGAGTGGACCTGTCCAGTCAGCGCACGCATTTGTCAGTAATCGTGCAGCTCAACTCGGAACTTAAGGAGCTCGACGATTAGTTACGTTGTGTTTTTTCTAAGTTATATGCATAGTTCGTCAAAGTAGACGCCTACTTCGACAAACATTTCATATAGCTGAGTTATAACTGTTTGCAGATGATAGTTCATCCGAT
Source organism: Griposia aprilina (assembly GCA_916610205.1). Classification (NCBI taxonomy): domain Eukaryota; kingdom Metazoa; phylum Arthropoda; class Insecta; order Lepidoptera; family Noctuidae; genus Griposia; species Griposia aprilina. The sequence goes on along the minus strand of OU744295.1, from coordinate 22,384,921 downwards.
GATAAGAAGCTATTCAGCGTACTTCTTAAGGCCTGCGCTAGCCGTGCTACGAATGTATCGCCGCCAGGTACTTGGGAACAACAACGACTTGGCTGGAAACAACGGGAATATAAATTGTTCACTTCACTACAGGTAGGTTTTGTAATATCCATAATAATGACTTATACACTTATTTTCAAAGAACCGACACATTTCCAGCATTATAATATCCCATAAGCCCTTCACCAAAAACATTACCCTCTTTCTGGGGTAGTTGCGTAAAAGCCTTCTTTCCTAAAATCTCCAGCTACCAACCCCAAAAACCGGACGCCTACCCTACCGAGTCGTCCGGCACGTCACCGGGTCAAATCATCGTATCATTCGTGACGGACATGCGGTCGTGATCGGGAACCGAACCGGGACCGGCGATAAATCGCTGGCTACTGCGCTAGTGTTAGTTGAGCTGTGGTGGGGAACAAAATGGTGTTGAGTGCTAATACCGTCAGTTTTGTAGTCTGGTAATGAGAAATTATTAAAAGCAGTACCTACCATGACGTTACTTACTATTTATTCCTTGGAAAAAGAGAAAAATACATTATAAGATAACTTCTCCTTGTAAAATCAAATATCTAAGGCCCGCTTATACAATTAAGGCTTACACCACAAATCACTAAATGCGTTTAACGTTAAACAAATTTAAAACATCGTCCTGTCTCTGTTTTATTCAAAGGATTGACAGAAATGGAACGATGTTTTTAATACGTTTAGCGCCAAATTTATTATTGCAAGCGGGCCTTAAAGTCTAAAACTAACAAAAGTTAAAGAATAAGTAAATAATAAGTTACTTTGCTTGTTTTAATACCATACTTAGATTAAAAAAAAAAACAGTTACTATCATTCCTAATAACATAGATTTTGTCCGAAATAAATGATTATTATTTATTTCGGACTTAATCCACAAGATTTTGAATTAAAAGCCAGTTCTAAGTACTAATAGTTTTGTTTGTTATTTTACAACTCAGAGGCTTGGCTCGATATAACATACCGACTCTTTTCTTCCCCAATTTATTATTAGATACCTTATTTATGTGAAAATAATATAAATTTTGCAACTAAACATTAAACTCATAATAAATTTTGTAATTTGAACTAGGTATGTGTAGTTTTTATTTTCTTTAATGAAAACATCTCTTATCCACATTTCCTTCACACCAGCCATACGGAGGTCTGGCAAGCTGGCTAGGACAAGACTCAGTCATTATATTGAACATGTTATTGCTATTATAAATAAGAATCTCATGATATTGTGCTCATATTAAAATGCTTTGTTTTTCTTTTTCTTTGGAGGGTGGCGAATCGATAGACGCATGCTGCAATGCTGGCTTTCAAAATTATTTAGGGATTTTGAGGAATCTGCGGTCTCCATCTGTCGTCGGCAAAGAGCCGCTCGTCTGCACGAGCCCTTATTCTGATAGACAGAAAGAATAGATTGTAAAAGATTTTTTCAAATTAAAAAATGAAAAGTATTTTTTTCAAAATGTCGTATTCCTAATAGAACAGCTACTAGGGAATTAAAAAAAAAAACAGTCATATCCTCAGCTCTTACAGCCAAGGTGACCAAAGATGTTTCTCCCCATCTACCTTACATACTCCTTAACTCAGCAACACCACCCTTGAGAGAAAAAGAATAAAACCATTAATTCCCCAGGGGCTTATAAAAGAGCTGCCATATTCCCCTTTAGAGAAACACCATGATATCCGCCGAAGTAGTATTCTAATGTTTTTAATGTGTATTTATGGGTTTTATCGGTGTTTATGGGACATTTGATAGGTAATGGTGTTTCGGCGTAAAGCTAAGACGGGGGGGTAGGTAATTTTGCTTTGGGCTGTACCATTGTGGATTTGTAATTTAGTACCTAATTTAAATATTATTCAGAAACAATTCGTTAATAAAAAAAACTTATATAGGCTTACGTATTAAAAAAATAGATATTAATATTAACGTGGAAAACTGACTGCATGAACCTATTTAGTCTGAAATCGCTAATCTAAAATAACTAATAAGTACCTATGTCATATTTTTTAATTATTTTATGTAAGAAATATAATTATCTGTTATTATTTTTTGCCTAAACTATTGTTTTTAACAATAATATTATTATACAAATTACTCTTTTTTATTAAAATATAAAATTCAATTTTTAGAGCCAACCATGATTAATGAAACTGCGCACCACGAAATAGCACAGACGATTTTGGCTACGCCGTAGACCCTCCGCCGTAGGCCTGCTACGAGCTACTGCTACGCTTTGAATCGATCACATCCAGGTTTATGATAATTATCTTAAAGCTAAGGTGGACGGAATTACGAAATCGGCAGTTCTTTTCAGAGTTAGTAGGGGCTCGTGGCTAAGTAATAACAGCCATACGGGTCGATCGATCAGGTTAAGCGACGCTTGCCGCGGTTGGTCAGAGGATGGGTGACTATCTTTACTTCCATACCGAGACCCCTCCGTACCTCGGAAAGTACGTTAAGCCGTTGGTCTCGGCTGTCATTCTTGGCTCTTTGACAGTCGTTATGGGTCGTCAGTAGCCCGAAACTCTGACAACCAGTCTTACCAAGGGGTATCGTGTTACCCAGTAACTGGGTTGTGGAGGTCACGATCCATGCCGCATGTTCGTGAACGGGTGCCGTCAGTTGGGACTGGTCAACTTTTAGATGCAACGGCTTATTTTAATTATTTTATTTTTGGACTGTTTTTTTGTTTGATTCTATTTGCTGTACTCTGGACGCTTTTAACGTGTCTTTTTTACATCGTTCTCACATATAATTATAAGATCAACATTAATGATGTCAATAATATTTATGTAACAATATAATTTAAAAGAGTTTGTGGCCCGTTCTTCTCAATAGGTACCTACCGGTTTGAAATAGGGAACTAGCTTCATATTTCTGACTGACCAACTCCTTGACAATTCAAAAGTGCGTGTAAACGGTTTAATTGAAATAAATGCTTTGAGTTTGAGTTTGAGTCAGATAGGCAGTCGCTCTATGTAAAATACTGGTATTCAGCTGCATCTGGTTAGCTGGAACAAAGGCTGGGCAGATTGAGATAGTAGTTAGAAAATGGAGCAAACAGCTAGATTGCTAAAACAAATATGACGAGTAACAGTGATTGTTTAATATCCTAAGCACTTACATAATAAATAATTTCGCCTCACCAAGGCTAGCCTAATTTCCACAAACCCACATAAAAATACGCGAAGAACATTAAAAGCAAACCTTCAAACTATTTCCCAAAGACAATAAACTCTCATTCATTACATTAATAACACAATTATATAAGTAAGTAACAAAAACTTGAGCCATTAGCCACACTCCGCTGCATACGCCATGAGTCCCGTAACGCCTCATATCGCGGGCCGACCAACCTTCACGGCATTACTCATCGGGGGATAAGTTCAACGGTTTAATTTTTGACAGTTGGTATTAAAGGGTTACGGGTTTGTGGGCCGACTTTCGGTGATCATCTTGAGAAACATTGTTGAATGGTAAATTGGTAAAAATACTTAGTTCTTGGTAATAAAATTAGTACTTGTTAAAATTTTAGAAAAATCATCTACTTTCAATATTTGTAAATATGTGAGCACAATGTAGGTATCTATCACATAATTAATTTACCTGTCATTGCTTTATATTTAATATTTTTTACCTATTGAGGTATAGTAATTTTATTTTAGGTGCATCGTCTTAACATATAATTATATAGTTAATGTATACCTATATAATATTGTAAAACATTTTTAAAAGAGTAACGGTGGAGTTTCTTGCCCATTCTTCTCCATACGAAACTACCTTTTGGAAGGGGCAACTAGAATCAATTCAATTTTCTTGTAAATTTTGACGTTCAAGAGTGCCTTTTATGTGCCTATTTTAAATAATTGATTTGACTTTGAACAACAGCAAACAGTAAGTTGATAGCGTTATCGAAGCCAGAGGGCCTAGACAAGCAGCAATCCTTTTCAAAGCGTTTTGTATTTCTACAACGAATTTCAACAGGACTGATGATCAGCAGTAGTAGTCAGAAGCCCAAAAAGTCTGACAACCAGTCTCACCAAGGGGTATCGTATTACCCAGTAACTGGGTTTTGGAGGTCAGATTGGCTGTAGCTCCATGTAAAATACTGGTATTTAGCTACATCAGATTAGACTAGAAGCTGACCCCAACAGTTGGTAAAATGCTGGGCGGATACTGATGAAGAAAAATAGCTTCCAGTAAGGATGATAGCGTTACCGAAGCCAGAGAATCTAGACAAGTAGCAAAAGCATTTTGTATTTCTGCAACGAATTTCAACGGAATTGACATAAGCTTTTCGGTACCTTATGTCAGTTCCATACATTTTTGATTTTGTATCTTCGTTATCTATGATAGAATTTCACTCTGTCTAGGCCCTCAGATGATCCATTATCATTGGTTGTTTTTTTAGCATTTTAATTTCCAAAAAAAAAATCATTTGTTTTTAGTAAACAATTGATTAGTAATTCATAATAATTTAAACATGCATTTTAACAATAATTAGATAAATAAAAATAGATTCTTAAATAAATTAATTAATTGAATAAAATATAATAAATAATCAATTTTTCAATTAAATTGGGTGCCCATTTAAGGGCGAAGACCTCCTCCATCTTTCGCCATTCTTCCCTATCATAGTCCAGGTGGGGCCAGTCACGGCCGCAATTTCACATTACGCTTATTAAATACTGAAGCTTCAGAAGCAATTGTAAATTAACCATCCCTCATAATAATAAGGAGTCTCCAATGTTGTCTTATTGTCAGGTAGGTATTAAATAACGTACTCTCTCTCAAAAAAAAAAAACTGCTCAATCACTTAAAAAGGCGCACTTTTTCACCGATCATGGATGCATAAGCATAATCAGCCTATAGTGTTCCCACTGCTGGGACACAGGCCTCCCCTCTTTGAGAGGGAATGGGTTGTAATCTACCACGCGGGCCCAGTGCGGGTTGGTAGATGTCACATGTCTTCGAATTTTGGTTCTAGGACTTGCCGGTTTCCTCACGATGTTTTCCTTTACCGTTTTGAGAACAGTGGTGATGAAATTATATACATAAAGTAAATCGCCTGTCTGGGTTCGAACCCACGACCTACAAGTACAACTCGTAAGTCGGGGCCGATATCACTGGGCCACCACTGCTCGACATGACATCGATCATGGATGACTGGCTTCTTTTTCAAAGAAGGTGCATGCAAGCAAGTAGCATAATCCATACTCCAAACAGGATACTTTTTAAGAAAACGAATGAATCATCCAAATCGGCTTTCCGTAACGTTATTCTGATGTTAGTTTTAAGTTGTAACTTATTATCTTTTCGCTAATTGCCCCCTCTAGCTTAATGCTGGAAGATTTCGGCTCAGCTTGATAAGTTCGGTCCGGTTACAGCATCTTGTGGAGGTGAGGTGCTAAACGTTGGGCTGGATTTTGTTGGAGAATTTTTATTTATGAAATTAGTAAAATTTTGTATTTAAATCATTATCGACTCGGTTGTTATAGAATAGCAATAACTTATCCGAGAGCTGTGAATCTGTGATCTCATTTCCTAAATATTGAATAGGTAAGTATAGTACCTACAAGTTTTATCATCCTGAAAACTTCTCGGTAATTAACTTGCATCGCGAAGGGAAAAGTACGCTAAACCGAATATTTTCTGGTGTCTATGTGGTAAAATTGGTATTACCTACCACAGATTAAACTTTTTTCTTCAAAAAACCTTACATTTATTTAAATGCAATCTCAACTGCACCAAAACTAAAATGAAACAAAATCCTCACAGTTGCAAAGCGATGCAGGGGCCGTAAACATTTTTATTAAAAACAAAAACATAGAAATTCGCTGCGAAAACTTTTGCTGCCGCAAGAATGAGATAAGTGAACTAAGTTGTTCTCAACTGGCAGAGGCTAAGTGTAATTATAATAATTCACTTAATAACTGACTGTGAAACTGTGGTGTTATGTAACTTGTAAGTATAAGTTATCTTTAAGTGGTTAATGAGACGCTGGGGAAGGTGGGACTTTTTGGGAAGAAAGCGGTTTCATTTTGTGTGATTTTCTGTTTCTATGAATGCAATAACTACTACCTACTTAAATATTTTTGGTTTATAAATTACTTTTTACTTACTTATTTGATTAAGATGATTGTAATATATTAAAAATATCTCAATCTCAAAGTATTTGTTTCAATTGAACCATTTACAAGGCACTTTTGAGTTGTCATGGAGTCAGTCGCTCTAAATATGAAGCTAGTTGCCCATTCCAAAGCGTAGTAGGTTCCTATGGAGAAGAACGGATAAGAAACTCGACTATTTTAATCAATAGGTACAATGTTACAACATTTTGGTTCCATCAGACGGACACGCCAAAACCGTTCGGAGCAAAGAAAAAAAAACAACAATCCATAAAGATTTAAAAATAACATAATTGTTAAAGTAAGTTCCACTAAACCGCACTAGGCCCGCGTGGTGGGTTATGATGGCCCACTCCCTCTCACATAAATAGGAGGCCTGTGTCCCAGCAGTGGGAACATTATAGGCTGATTATACTAAGTACCTATACCTGTAGCGGTATCAACATCGCCACATGCGAGCTACACGTCATACTGACGTCACGCAAATCCTGCATCGCGCAATCAGAGTTTACCGCGCGACTAGCATATATACAACGTCCCGACATCAACCGTCGGGCAGTTGCCCACCAGACATAACACCCGTCTGGTCGGAGGATCCTCCCTTTTCCATAGAGTATGAGTGAACTTTACACCCTGTTCCTCATACCTCTATATACCTACACATAGGAAAGTAACTACTGCTTAAGCACCTTTGGGTACTAAGAAGTAACTACTCCTGACATAATATTTATTTGCCCCCGCTTGCTTGAAAATATACAATTCGTAGATAAGTTAAATAAATCAAGTGTCGATGGAAATTATTGTATGATTATTATTTTGAGAATATTATGTAGATCTGATAGAATCCCTAAGAAGACTAATAAAGTTATTCATTCATTTAAAGGAATATAATTATTTAGGTATACGTGTGCAAAAATAATGCAAATTGGTGTAAACTAGTATGAGCTAAAATAAGGAATGTCTAATTAAACGCAGCATCAGAGTTCATCCACAGTTTTTTTTTAAAACAAGAGTGGATTCTTAAAATAACGGAGTGCCTTTCTGTTCGCAATGACTGTTTCAAATTTTCGTATAGTATTTCCTAAAATACTACCCATTTTATTTCAAAATGTAGTTCGAGTTGAATAGAGTCAAACAAAATATTTCAAAGTAACTTCTAAAACACATATACAACTTGAGTGACATGCAACGCCATCTATGTTGGAGAGCACGTGACTAGCATACTGATCCTCACCACTAGATGGCATTACATCGCTAGGTGTCACTGGCGACATATTTATGGCCAAAAAAATAGCGCCTCGCTTGAAACAGAATCGCTTTTAAATGACTGGGCGAATTTGCGCGCGATCTCACGAATTTGTATGCAGATTTAAGAAGAAAGATGTCTGAGTGTGTTTTCCATTCGTGCAGACGGATTTCGTTATTTATTTTGCTTGGAAAAGCTGTTTTTCTAGAACTGTATATCGAAGTTTATGTTTTGTGAAGATTAACTTGCTTTATTCTGTTTTTGTTAGGCGAAAATCTAAGTAAATCTTTGAAATAATCTTTCATTTGTATTTATTGTCGACGAATCACTTACAAAACTACACCAATCAAATTAACATTTAGTTTGGTGGTAAGAAAAACAATTGCAGAAAGCCAGATTTGGTGGTTCTGACCACGACAAAGATTTTTTCAGACTTCAAATCATCGAATGACTTGCAGCTACTTATCTAGTTGTTTGTATAAAAACAGATACATTTTGGTAAGTAGGTAAAGAATAACGTAGACCATAGGTAGATAAAGCTACCTTAGTGCTAGAATTATAATGAAAATACAATCAGAAGTGTATCTGTACATACCTACATGAAAGTATATTAACACATACTTTTGCATCTTCGTTCCAGACATGTTCCAAGTCTAGAAAAGCAGCGACTGATGCATTATTCATTAATTTCTTTCTTTGAAACGAAGTTTAAATGTAAATAACGTCTCACGTTGATAGGAGTGTGTACTTGAGAGGTCATGAATGTACCTACTGTGGTCTTATGTTGTTTTTATGACGTTGTTCAAGATCAACTAACTGTTGTGGTGTTGCGTCAGTCAATGATAAATCTACATTTTAATGATTAGGTACTCCACCATGATGTAAATAGAGATGTGAGTGATGTATTAAACCATGATGTAAATAGCAGTTTCTATTATAAATCGTACGGTTCTACTGTAAAAGGTCCGATGAAATAAGGAGGTCGTACTCGGAGATCTCATCTTGCTACCTATACATCTATTTGACATTTGAGGGTAGTTGCTTTCCATTTTCCAGGATCTTAAACATCTTTTAACATGCGGTATTTTAATTCTAGGTAGCCTATTATTGTCTCACATTGTCCACATTGTCCTAAATCACTAAAGAGGGTAACTTCTTGGAATAGAAATTTGCATAAAACATGGTAAATAAAGTTGTTTTAAAAATACATTACTTATAGATTATAGGTAGGTACTAGGGTTGCCAACCGTCCCGCTATACGCAGGACGTCCCGTTTCTGAGACCCTTAATGAGACGTCCCGCTCATGGTGTGTGCGGGACGCTAAATATCCCGCTTTCCAGAATAAGCTACACACGAACATACATCGACTGCGCACGACCAACTTGCTGAAAATATTTCAATTCATTGCATAGATTCCGTGTTCTAATGCAGCAGCAGAGAGGGTCTTCTCACTTTGTAATAATGCCTGGACCGACGCGGGAAATCGTCTTCGTGTGGATTCTGTAAAGTCAGAACTACAAGTTAAAGTTAATTTTTCCTATCCATGCAAAGATTTTTACAATCTTGTGATCAAAATAAAACATAAAACTTAAAAGAGCCAAATATCAAAAAAAAAACCTTTAAAAAGTAATTTATAGTTCTCTTAATAAAGTAAAATAAATTACACTTTAACTTATTATAATCTTATAGTCTATAAGGTTATAGTCTAAACCGTTTTTTAAGTAAATATGGACTGCTATTAATCTAAGCAGGTGTTTTATTTACGTTTCATCCTGATTTGCGAAGAAAAGTTTACGTTTTTTTGTATTCTTAACAAAATTTGTTGTATCCCGCTTTTTAAACCTTCATCCCGCATTTTTAATCTTCATTTCCCGCTACATGTTTTGCTTTTATCCATAGCATCCAAATATTATAGGTTACATTTGAAAATGTTTCCCGTCACTGTAAAAAATATTAGCGTTTAACCATTTAGGTACTTTTGTTCATAAACAATCCAAGATCTAAAGTTTTTAAATCCCTTGGAGTTTTAGTACCTATATATCTGAACACAGCTAAACAGCTTTTCCTATATTTAGCCAGTCATTTACCTACGAAGTACCTACTTACCTACTAATTTGTGTGAGTGAGTGATACGAATGGTCACACGAGTCTAACATAACCATTAGTTACCAGTTTTATTAAGGAAAACCTCAACAAATTCTACAAACAGAACTTTACACACCACTTATTGAAGTACCGTGGACACAGTTCCCATAAATCGCCTTCATTAACACGCATCGCATAGTTCAAATTACAAAACTCGAATATTTTATTTTGAAATAGGACCGTCAATTCAGTTCCGAAGTCACATAAAACGTTAGTCTGTGACAGACATGGGGGTGGCAAAAGTCCGGGCCCCGCCAACGAGGCCTCCCATAAATATCAACCGTCTGAGACATTGTCAACCGGCCACCCTAATTTACGGCTAGTAATTAGGAGTTTGCACTTTGCCAAAACGATTTGCATCGATCGCTACGCTATTAATTTATTGTTATACTAGAATGTTTGAGCTTTAACTTTAGAATGCTGGATCGGAGCTAATTTATAATAATGCTCGGATGATACTAATTTAGTTGCGAGTTTTGAATTCAATTTCGAAGTTTTCCAAAATATGCTATCTTGGAACGCTACATGTAGCGACATCTATCAAAGATTATAGTAAAGTATTCTGTAGAGACTGTACAAACTGGCAAGTTGGTTGGATAGATGTCGCTACGACATAAATGTAGTTTTGATACATTTTTCATTAGTAGGTATAATGAAAAATTCAATAATTAGTTACTAATATTTTCAAACAATAGGTACTGTAGTTGTTTGCCTTAGCCTCCAATTGAAAACTGTAAAACTGCCTATTTTAGTTGCTCTTTCCTGATAGTTTTTTAATCGTAAGTGTTACACAACGTGGCGTTTTTTGTTAGAATTAAAAGCAATTCAACTTTTGTAAATTGTCATTTTTCGTGAGCCAAAACATACTAGCGACACCCATGCTAAAAGTTGACGTTTTTTTCCCATTTTGTTTATAATCTGTAGTATTCATGCACATGTTCCCGCACTTTTTTACGTCAAAAACTCAAAACAAAACTCACTGTCAAAAAGTTATTCAATTGTTTTGTTTAAAAATGTGTTAGTTTCTTCAATTACCAACAGTGATTGCTTGCGAAAATGGACCCATACGAAGTAGAATTTATTGGTGAGAACAGAATCATTAGTGTAATACCAAATTTCACGTACGACAAAATCTACCTAATTTGCGGTGAATTTGGTCCATTCCGTGCCGGTTTGCCACTAAATGTGCCAGTATGGCTCGCTATGATGTTGAAACAGAAGCAAAAGTGCCGTATAGTTCCTCCAGACTGGATGGAATTAGATACATTGGAAAATATCAAGGAAGAGGAGAAAAGATCTAGGTTAGTTATTAGTTTTAGTCCAATTTTGTTGTTCAAAAATATTTCTAAATGTTATTTGTGCTTACTGCAAGCTCACAATAATAAACCTGGCCTTTTTAATGCTAATAACCGGCTGATGTATACAAATGGTCTCAAAATACAAAGTTATTGTGGCAGCAGGCTTCATACTCAAGTTTCTTCTCTATTCTAGTGAATAAGTTATGCAGTTACTGTATTATCAATATGAATCAACATTACCCTAGTCTTAATGTGCCTCTATCAGCATACTTGTTTTAGTTTAACTTTTCTCTCATTTTGAAATTACTGCACTATTTCAGGTTCTTCACAAAAATGCCGCATGAACATTACATGGTTGAAGCAAAACTGATCCTCGGAGCGGCATCCGAAGACATTCCTAATGCTTCAGAAATAAAGACCATAATCAAAGACATTTGGGACATCCGCATGTCCAAGTTACGGACCTCCATGGATGCGCTGATGAAGTCGGGAGGTGGTTACGGTAGGCTGGACCACTTGACTATGATGGAGATTAACTCCGCAAAGCCTTTGTTGCCGTCTGCTATGGATTATTTGCTGCAGATACAGATGGTAAGTATTGATAAAATTGTCTTTAGTGTCAACAAAACAAGGAATTATCTAATGTGATAAAATCATGCCTTGTTTCCTCGAAGGGTTGGTCATTAACCAGTCACAAATCCAGACTTTGGGCTGCTATCGAGATGTTCCAGATAGAAAAACCCAATAACAACCTATCAATATATATCAAACCCTAATGAACGTCTATTAAAACAGAATTGTTTCATTTTTATGTGCACTTCTGTGTGCTAATTAACAACTGGCTGAAGTCAACAATATTCATTACCTACATGTCTGATGATAAAAGGAGAAATTCTTTTCAAATTTATAAAAGTTGTATTGAATATATTATGGACCTCCGATTTATGACTATGATGAAAAAAAAGACCATTGAGAACCAAAATCGGAAGAAGGCAAGATTAAGTCATTGGCATTCTATTGTGCAAGCTGTGCACAACAGGTTTGGGTTTGGTTTGGGTGGTTACTTGCGCCACTTCTTTATCCAGCTTAAGCACTAGAAAGTGCTAAAGGGGGTTTGAGGAATGCGGACGGTCTTATGTAATTTTGACATTCAACAAGTGCTGCCTCTCAACATAATTTGAATAAATTACTTTTGATTTGATAAAAGCAGTACCTAACCATTATGTTACTCTTTACTTTACAGAAAGCCCAGAAGAAGACACAGCAGCCATCAGCCCTCAACAGTTCAACATTCAGTCAATCAGGAAGCTCACAAAATACCTAGCTCTATGTGCAATATCTACTTGTTAAGATAGTATACAATGTAAGTCATTTAAGTAAGTTTTTAAGTAGATAGTCTGAGGTAGATAATTATTTTTGTAAGCGTTCCGTACTGATAAAGTAAACAAATTCCTAATTAATTTTGCATTTATATATTTACACCAACACATTACATACTCCCTGCTGAAGTACTTATTAATAAAAACTTATTTTTCTTGCCGTAAGGACTTAACATACACTTATCAGATTCAGATTACTTTATTTGCTCAAACATGTGTGTACATACAATTATAAAAAAACAATGCATGCAAGGTGTTATAGTACATCCATCTATCCACTCTTCTTTACTAATAATAGGTCTTTACCTATGAAATTGCCGTTTTGTATGAAAAAATTTAAACAAATTTTTTTCATGAATTTTTTATTTGTATTAATCGAAGTAATCACCCATGCAATCAATGCATCTTTGCCATCGCAGTGGCAGTTTATTGATGCCCTTCTTAAAGAAATCAGCTGGACGGCAGGCAACAAATTCTTCAAAGGCATTTTGTACTGCCTCTCGGGTATTAAATTTTTTTCCCGCCAAGAAGTTATCCAAATTCTGGAAAAAGTAGTAGTCTGTAGGCGCAAGGTCTGGTGAGTAGGGCGGATGACGGAGAGCTTCCAACCCCAGTTCTTGCAACTTGGAGACCGTCTGCTGTGCAGTATGAGGTCGCGCGTTGTCGTGCAGGAGCAGCGGAGACGAGCGATTGACCAATGCTGGTTGGAGATGCGCCAGCTTCTCCATCATTGTGTTCAGTTCTTCACAGTACACATCTGCAGTAATGCTCACCCCGTTTGGTAAGAAGCTGTGATGAATCACACCGGCGCTAGACCACCAAACAGTGACCATCACTTTTCTAGGGGTAAGTTTTCGTTTAGGGCATTGTTTAGGTGCTGAACCAGGATCCAACCAACTTGCTGAGCGCTTACGGTTATCAAACAGAATCCATTTTTCATCGCAGGTAACAATGCGGTTCAAAATTCCTTCATTTGTGTGTCTGTTGAGCAGTGCAAGGCACGTCTCGACGCGTACTTCGCGCTGGCGATCATTGAGTTCGGGGGGCACCCATTTGTCAAGCTTTTTTACCTTGCCAATTTGACGCAAATGGACCAATATTGTTTTGACGCTAACGTCGAAAGCTGCTGCTAATTCAGCCGTAGATTGTGTATCATCAGCTTCCACAATCGCCTTTAATTCGTCATTGTCGACCAAAGTCTTCGGACGACCGCGAGGTTCATTTTTCAGGTCGAAATTTCCAGAACGGAAGCGAGCAAACCAATAACAGGTGGTGCGTTGGTTTGTAGTGTTAGCTCCGTAAACGTCGTTGATGTTGCGTGCCGCTTGTGCCGCGTTGCTGCCACGACGGTACTCATATTCCATAATTACTCGAATTTTTAACGTATCCATGATGACGAAAAAGATTGAAATGCGATGAAAATGTAACACTAATCAATAAAGAAATGACTACTTTTAGAGAAAAAAAACCATGTTTTTAAAATAAAATTAATTTGAAATTAGAATTCTTAGCCAAACAAAAATTATTTTGATTTGAAATGGCCAGTACTGCAGAACGGCAATTTCATAGGTAAAGACCTAATATAATAAAGCTGAAGAGTTTGTTTGTTTGTTTGTTTGCACGCGCTAATCTCTGGAACTACCAGTTGGATTTGAATAATTAATTGTATTTGATAGCCTAATCCTTGAGGAAGGTTATATGGCTATTTAACATGTCGATACGACCCTTTATAGGAGCCGACAAAAAGTAAAAAGTCTAAAAGAACGCTTAGCGAAAACGAAGTATTAGCGCGGGCGGGCGATGCGATGCGATGCGGTGGAACTTCAAGACGAAAACTGTATTTTAAATTTTTGGTTAATGCATAGGTTTGGCCAGCAATCATACCCAATCTTATATCAGAAGTTGGGGTTACCTTTCACCGGCGGGGTTTTTGCGTAACACACTAACAGTAGGAATGGCTTTTATTTTGACAGTTCAACAACATTCATTGCGTTAAGTACGTTGTGGAGCTGACAAAATTTTCGAACATAATTATGAAGCAATAGACTAGCCATAGAACAAATAAATACCACGTAGTAAGACATTCCCAAAATACTCTCACAATCTCAATCACATTAAAGATATACGATTATTACTTAAACAAGTGACAGTGCTCCAATCTATAATTTATTACACCGATAGTCGGGCATTCAATTATAAACTCTATGATTTGTTGAGCTAAAATGTTATCTAAATAGGTTTTTAGCTTACAGTTGACTTATTAATAGGTTTCGGCCAAAGGTGCGTACTAAAAGCGAGTTGATAATGTTTTGTTTGTAGTCCATTTTGAAAATTGCCGTCGATTTAATTATATAAGTACTTTCGTTGTACGTTTATAGGTATACTTTCTCATATCTATGTACAGTACCTATAACTATTTTCTTAATGTCCCTCGGGAATCATAGGATTTCCGGATAAGTACAAACGAATGCTAATTTCCATGTCCATCAATTATTAGATTTATAGTGTATAATAATTTGAATTCCGAACTAAGTAGGTACTTTATTGTTGTTCAAATATTCTTGTAACAAAACAAAAATCTGAGCCGTCACGGGACGCCTGGCAGATGTGAAACATCGAAATTATTTTGGCGACGCGTCACCACGGTATGCGTCGCCACGCCAACAATTAGTTCTACCCGCGGCTATAGTTGTTTCACATCAACAATAAAGTACATAGTTCTAAATTCAAATTATTATACACGATAAATGTAATAATTGATGGACATGGAAATTAGCATTCGTTTGTATTCGAACTATACAGCGTGTATCAGAAAGTTGTGGTCATATTTAAGGCTGTGGTACAGACCGTCAAAATGAACAACTTTTCCCACAGGACCAACATCGTAATTGCGAAAAATATCAACCGTCCCATATAAACGTTTGGGTCGGGTTCGTTTGGGTACCCTGTAATTGGAAACATTGTAAAAGCCCCTTATTTTTAAAAGAGTAACCGTGGAGTTTCTTGCCGGCTCTTCTCCATAGGAAACAACCAATTGGAACCGTGCACCTAGCTTCTGACGTTTCAGAAGTGCCCATGTTGGTTTATGTGAAATAAGATATTTTGATTTGATTTCATTGGGTGAAGTTTTGTCTCGAACAGTTGAAAATTGTTTCGAGATTACGATGTTGGTACCATAGAAAAAGTTGTTCAGTTTGATGGTCTGTAATGACCACACCATTCTGATACATGCTGTATAGAAGTATAAAGGGGACTCCACATATTCTAAGGATACAGACAGTGGTTTTAGTCTGTAGAAGTCCATGTTCTTCTGCATTTCTAGACAGGTGGTAACCATGTGGTTATGTATTTTAAAAACATAACAAACAATCTATGCTATTATTTTATCTGAATGCTTCTAAAACCTCTTACATGTTTTTTGATGTAACTCTTTAGCTTGTACCTTCTTGTACTTTTTATAGGTACTTTCTGTTTAGTATATTTTTGTACCTTTACGGTAGTTAAAAGCTCGGCAGTATGTGTAATCTTCGGTGTCGATAGCACGACAGTAAATTTAATTTTTTCGCCCGAAACTTCGCCACTTCCACGGCATCGTCGGTGGCAGCGCAGAGGTCCACTATTGTTGTATTTTATGCGGCACAGAGGGCAGCGTAAGAGGTGAGACATAGTATGCGCCTCAGCACCACATCCACACGCTGCTGGCGTACCGTCGACGTAGCCCCATTTTACGGGGTTGTAGTTACACGATGTAAGTAACTACAACCCAAAGTGGGAAGATATAACTTACATATTCCCACTAGGGTTCGAAAGCGGTTCAGGGATTTCTAAGTGGCCCACGGAAGGTTGGACCCAACGGGAAGATGCTCGCTTGGTGGTTGGTATTGAGCGGGTTGGTGGTAGGAGGTATTGGTATGTCTAGTTGGAAATATTTGTTGTTTTTTCCACAATGATTTGCAGTCAGTGCAGGATTTAGAATGCCAAGTACATACTTTCAAAATTCATTGATAAAAGGGGTCAAATCCATGTCAATAAAAATCCTATTTATATCGGAAAAATAGTATATTTCCTCTTAACATCTAAGATGGGCCTTTCTCTTAAAAATCTAATTGGCCATATTTCAAATTATTTTCATTTTCTTACATTCTACTGTGTCCGTTTTTGCCAAATGCTTATAAGTATATTAGACCTATGCTTAATACAATCTGCTCTTATGCTTTAATTTTAATTAGTCTTATATTAGGTACTAAGGTTATAATAGCAAATAGCCTAGCCGTAAACTACGGATTACAAAAAAGGTACAATAAGCTAAAGTAAACTGAGAGAAAAATGATTTATATTGACACCTCTATATGTTGCACAAAAATTTTAGTCTTGAATATTTTATCAGATGGCTTTAAAAGGAATACATACTTCCTGATTTTTACAGAACAAAAAAAACTAAACAATTAAAAACGAAGTACACAAACCAAAGTACCGATAGTAAAAAAGTCGGTAAAATGAAGTTTCTTTTTTACATCGTTCTCTCAATTAAACCCATAGCCCAATTGTAATAAAGTAAGTAATTACAGAATTGCTTCCAGACTTATAATAATGTTTTTTACTGGAATGTAATATTACAGTTGAGATTAAATTATTCAATAAAAAAAGCGTTTTAGAAGAGATCCAAATTAACCAAGAAAACTTTAGAAAAATAGGCGATTAGTCGAATATTTCAAACTTTTATAGATATTTAAAACAATGTTTTACTGAATTTAAAACCACTAACTAAAGAAAAAATATAGAATGCAAAAATTACAGCTGTATTAGTTCACGTATGTCGGAAATTGCTAAACAGTCCATTAATATACATAATTTGAGAAATCTTTTAGATCAAGCTAAAAATAATTTGCGTTATAAAGACATCTAATACAAGAACCACACCAAAGTCCGAAAACAAAAACTTAAATGTATGCCTATAGAGATAAATATATATTAATTACATACAGCTTTAGCCGTGTTTAAAGTTGATTCACTTTGCAAAATGGAAATGTACAATACACCATATTTTTTAAAACGCAAAGCAATCACGACACTTTGGTTTAACTCCAGCTTAACGAATACATAAGAATTTTAGGTTAAATATCAATAATTTTAATAAAACATTGATTTGTATGTACAAAGTTAGGCAGTATGTACAGAAATTTAGTCAACAAAAAAAACATAAATTATTGTTTTCGTAAAACAGAAAATATATACAAAGATCTGCCGATATAACGAAGCTGGCATGTCTCAAAGGTTTCTGTCGTTCCCTTAAGGATAAAGATTGAAGATTAAGTCCAAAGCATTTTTCAAAGAGCCTTCCATAAAATTCGCTTAAGGCAAACAAAAATGCGTTCTGAACATTTGGAGAGAGTTACACACAATTTTTGCAGGCTACTATAAAAATGTGTATATTTATACTGGTTTGATTTTATTAGGTTGGCCTGAAAGCTAATGCATTGCCTAGATGATCCGAAAAGGTGCTTTAGTAATGATAACTCGTTGTTAGAGTCGAGGAATTAGCGGGAGAGGTTCGGGGATAAGGACGGCTGTTCGGCGAAAAATGTTATATCAACGCATGGGTTAGTATAAACTGAAAATTTAAACCATTAGTCGTATTAGTATGACATTTGAACAACCCTAAAAGCAAGAATATGGCTTATTTTTTTTTTGCAAAAGAAATTTTCATCTCATACTGATAAAACATATCTCCATGTTAAAGTTTCAGGCAATCTTATTTTTTAGGCCAAACTAAATTTAGT
Organism: Griposia aprilina; assembly: GCA_916610205.1. Taxonomy (NCBI): domain Eukaryota; kingdom Metazoa; phylum Arthropoda; class Insecta; order Lepidoptera; family Noctuidae; genus Griposia; species Griposia aprilina. The sequence continues at coordinate 22,366,889 of OU744295.1, read as the reverse complement.
AGGGCATCCTACGAAAAATATCTGCAAATGGTGCTAATAGGTAAACAATCCTACTAAATATGGCACAGAAAAGTAAGTCTCGTTAAAGTAAAGAAAATATGTACACTATGTCTAAAGAAATAAGGTATAAAATACTTTGAAACCATGCTGAGCTTGTTACGTTCTTCTGCCGGCAATGAAACTCAAGAGATCTTTAGTGAAAGGATAACAATCGCGTATGCGCATTCTAAAGCTAATATTTACAAATATGTACAAAATACTAAACTAAATAAGTATAAAAATAATATTTACAGTTAAAACTATGACTTCAAGTTACTTAATACTAAATAATGACTATAGAATACACATAATGTGTTAATAACTTAAGTTTAACTTGGATTCAGCCTGAAGTTAGAACTAAGTTAAATCTAAGCCTAACATTCATCTAATCCCAACTTAATTCTTTAGTAATCTTAACCACTTCACTGTAATTCTACTCAAAATTTGAACATTTGAAAAATGGTTTAAGGCTTTTAAAACTAGATAAAACCTTAAATGAAACCTATTTACCCGACTATAATTATTGACCCCATTAATATTTTCTCCCTGTCCTTTGTATGTACCCTCAATTAGATACTGGCCAAATTTTGTAAAAGTTTCGTGTTACCCCTGCTTAAATTGTGTAGCACCCACAATCGGACTTATTACCGTTCAAAAATAACTATCCCCTAAACTATAATACTAAACGGCTACAATTTTACTAGGGTCTACCTTAACCCTTAAGAACATGACGTCATCCTTGATAAAGTTCCTCTTCTTCAGCATTTCATGAGAGACGAACCTTGGGAACCCAAAGCCTAACGCATCAGGTTCCTTCGATGGTCTTTGGAAGTTCTTCCAAGTGGGGTCAGGAACGAAGCTCTCGACGATGTTGCAGGCTCTGTCTGGGCTTGAGCTCTGGTCGAAGAGGGTGAAAGAGACCGTGTGGGCGAAAGGCCAGCGGAGAAGGGCGTCATATTCACCGGGTAAGATTTTGATATAGACTGACATGTGGGTTGCTTCGCCAGCTCCGTTGCCGTTCAGGAATAGTGACGCCTGGAAAGAAGGGAGATGGGAATTTAGTTTAATGCTACAGGCCACTAAAATAACATAATTATGACCACAGGCGACAAAATTTAAAGAAATTACTGTCAAAATATAAAAAGGATCCAGCCATGCGGGAGAACCAAAAGCTATTAAGTACGCAAATCGTCTAAACCAAAATAACTACCAACTAGTCATTCAAAAGTTTAAAACGTAAGAAAAAGAAGAGAAATTAAATTAATTAACAAATGTCACAGTCTACTAAAACGAACACTATGATTTATTACACTCAAAATAATATTACCTATATTACACACTGAATGAGCAAGTATCTAATTTAGTATCCGTGGGGACGCGAGTTTAGTCATCATACTCGGGTTGACTCATACAAATATAGCGGCGTGGCTTTGTTTACCAACAAATGTGATACATATGGCGTTACGACGAGAGTTTTGGATGGCAACACGATTTCTGTGTTAAGAGGTCAACATCCAACAATTGAAAATAAACGTGCACTGCCAATTGGTATACGTAGGTACTATATTTGCAGTATCAGAACATATCCGCGGCATTAAATGCGATTTTATTTTTATTATTGAACAAGGAACTTTTTCCGACCACGTCGCAACAAACCCGGAATTTGGCGTGCATGCCAAAGTGGGTAGTTAGATATTAATGAAGTGTGAAAGTAGAACAAACATTTTTTTCGGAGTCCGCTCTGCTATTAGCAATAGCAATTTTTGGAAAACATGACTAATACCTGCTTCTCGGTGGACTGAGAATAGGGTCACAAAAATATATATCAGTGAGGGATGACCGTGGAACATGGACTCCAAAAGATTGGAGCCATCTTTGACAAACAAATGATGGAAGTAAATGAATGCATTCCAAAGCTTACCTGCAACTTATATCCATACTGGCTGGTATAAAACGCGGGAGACACAAGCTCAACGCCATCTTTGCACTTCGCTTCCGCCATCTTGGCAGCCCAGTCACTGATACGCCACACAAGAGCACCAGAACAGTTGACTGATAGTCGCGCAACTGCAGAGCGCAACGAGTCTAGTTGTCGCGCTTGGCGGCTGGCAAGAGCTGAGACGAGGGCTAAGTGTTGCTGGCAACTTTCCTCTGTGTGTTTTTCTAGAGCTTGTCTTGTTCCCTGTAAAGATATAAAAAAATATTGTTTTGAAGAATTCAATCAAAATTGAAAATGACTTGAAATCTTCCGATATTATTAGCTTGAGATCCCTAAGCTCTTCTCATGTATTTTTAAAAGTTTTCTTTACTAAAGTAAGTACTATCATCATCAACACTTAGTACAGTAATTTGAATAAATGACCTGATTTTGATCCATCAAATGCTTTTATGCTTATTCGCTAGCTTTACCTATCCTCATCGAATTTACCATATTGCATTGTAGATAGCTAATTGTATCGCACTAACAGTAGCTTTGCAAGGTTTTTAAAGATTTCTTTAGTAACAACCATTGGAACATACCTTAAACCTACACCCAGCATCTCTAAAGGAACAGGGTAACGCTGCAGCAGCGGCGGCCGCGGCATGATCCCGTAGGTGAGCCGCCAGGTCTGCACGTGGTACGCCACTCGCGCCGCAACGTTGTGGACACGCCACTGGTGCGCGGGCGCATGATGCTCCGTGCGCTGATACTGTGTCCTGTAGAAGGGTGGAGGTGGTTTTTAGGTATGAGTGGTGTGAATTTTTTGAAAGGCGATCAATAAAAAACTAAAGGGACGGAGACGAATTTTAAATTGGTAAGCATGTCAAATTCGTTTTTTCTTTTAGATCAGTCAAGGGAAGGTTTTAAATGGATATGTTTTTGGGTTCATGTAATTATTTGTAATTTTACAAGGTGCTTACCTGGGTATAACTCTGTCCGCAATGCTTGCAAGGCACTAGTCGTTTACTGCAATGTTGTTGAATGTGCTGCTGCGTATGTCTTCGCTGCACTTTAGCTCCACATTTGTTCTCGCAGTAAACCGGCTCGTGGCCACAGTTGCCTTGATGTTCCTGAAAATTACGATGTACATAGTTGTTAAAACAGAACTGGAAATGCCAGCAAGTTTCGCTAAAACTTCTTCCTTAGAACTAAAGAAATGGTGAAGTGGTTTTCGTTTGGAAAAGCCATCATAATCCTTTCAGTTTTTTGTAATGCAGGTGTAGGTAATTATTGTTGTCTTATTTAGGAATTGTATCTGATAAGATACAACTACTGACTACTGATTATTATTAATAGATATATGACAATCAAGATTCTTTTGGTAAACATGCCAGCATTACTTATGCATCAGATTTGAATTGTTAACACTCGTTATATATAATACACTACCAAGTATAAAGTCTGATACTTGTTATTGTTCTCCTTCCATCAACATAAACAGCAAGAAAACATCAAAGGATCCTTAATCCTTACCTCTAAGGCGCTTCCCGAGAACTCCTTGTGACAATGCTCGCAGTTGGCGCGGCGGCGGGGACAGGTGTAGCGCAAGTGATCTTGCATCAACACGCGCGGGATCATCGCACCGCACTGCGCTGCGCAAAGCACCGCATCGTGCTTGCACGTGTTCAGATGCGCCTGCAAATAAGAAAGTGAACGTAAAATGTTGAATTGGGTGTAAAGATTAAATAGGTCGGTTTGGGTCGTAAAAGTTTTACGGATGATTCGAACGATATCAAGTTTTAAAGGAAATTGTGCAATTAAAAATATTAATGAATTTGTAATGCAGTAGAAAAGGGAAAATATATTTACGCAACCAGATAACTTAACTTATCTGATTTAAGTATGTACGTCTTGTTAATTAATCATAAAGTGCGAACTAGTTGTTAAATCTGTAGTCTAAGCACTTATAACAATCTGTTATTCAAATTCATCAGAAGACTTTAATTTATTTTTAATTCAAGCGAACATAGGACAAATTAGCGTGTTCACGCTAAATGAACTTATGAGCAATTAATTTTGTAAACCGACTCGCACTTGCCCTGTCATAAATTAAATACTATTGTCGGCCAGATAAATAAATGTGTCGTGACATGACAGGCGCACACAAAATGATAGATCGATCGATCTATTTACCTACTTAACTTTATCATAGCAAATATTTCGCTTTCTCACTCACCTTCAATTTGCGTAGCTCGTCCGACCATTGGCATCCTTCTTTGTGGTGGATACAGTACACCACCGATCCCATAATAGCCTTCTCCGACTCGGGATCCGGATAAATCTGAAACAAAGAGACCTATATTTAAAATCATATCCCAACAAACCAAGTACGTGCTCTTAAATATATATCGACCTTTTTTATCTTTGAAATTATGTATTTAAGCATTTTGCCGAATTATTTTCAGTTTTAACAGAAAACACGACGTCAGAACCAACGGCTACCGTTGAGACTGATTGAGGCGCTTGCCACACTCGCATAACGGATTAAATAGGACAACGCGATTAAAAATAAACCACATTTCAAAGAGAATATCAAACGGGCGCTGTATACACACCGTACTCTCGAATATGGAACACATCGTACGGAAATATGCAAAATGGCCGACTGTTTTTCGCGCGTAATTTATTCAAAGTAAAGGCGCGGGTGCGTTCACCGCAAACGACTGATACGTAGTGAATGCGTTCCCGTTTGTACATTTTCGTTATCTTTATGGGTGCAACGAACAGATGGCTCGAGCCACGGACCACCGTTCCCTATGTTTGTGCTGCGATAAGCGTGATTTTTCACTTCCCAAACCAGCTGGGTAATGGAATGAGCAAATACACGCTATAGATGCCTTTGAAGAGGTTACTTTCACATGTTGAAGCTAATTTTTCTATGAAACCGACTCAGCGAGGACTGAAAAACTTGTTTGTTGACCCACGCTGTTGTAAAAATAGGGAATGTGCTTTGAACGCTAAAAGTTGTTAGTAAACAAAGCCAAGTTGGAATATTTGCTCAGGAGATGTCACTAGTAGTCGTACAGATCTTTAAATACGCTACCCGGATCGTGAACACGCGTTTCTGCTCAGCTTCAAAATACATCGAAAGTTCTCCATTCATTCAAATTTTCATCTGAAGAAAACAGGCGATGGACTGTTTTCATTTTTAAACTGAAAGATCAAAGCCGTTCCATAGTACGTTGTGTTTCTATTTACAAACATTGATGCATGTGGTCATCGGCATGGCTGCTGCGTAACCGTACCACCTTAGCATATTCTATGCAAGTAAAACGAAGTACCTTATCCTATCTATTACCGCCACTTAACTGTGAGTTTTAACGCTAACGAATAAGGGTGAGAATCCTGTTGCATTTCGCGAAGTCCTAGGTGCTCCCAAAGCTGGTGGTGTATAAATTTACAAATATAGAATGTTATTTGTGTCGTATTCTAAAAAGATGGACCGCGATGTGTTGAGCTCTCCCGCATCGCTCAATTATAGAACTCGTTGTATCGTAAATATAGTAGGAACGAAACGTAACAGGTTGCTGAAGTGACGCGGTGGTTATGACGTTTTGACGCGCAACTCCCGCGCAGTAAAAGGATACATAGAAAATGAGGATGTTACGCTGCCATTTGTAAAATATCACAGGCAGGGGTGACATTAGACAGCTAGATAATATATGTAACAGAAATTGTATAGCATTACTTTAAAATATTTCTTTCATTTGACTAATATTTATGTTGCCACTTTAAATCTAACTGTCAAACAGCGTTTTATTTTTGTTGTCTTTCCTTATTCAGGCTACTTTAACGACGTTTCCATATTATTTACATTGGAAATCATTACGAATGTGATTAATCAGTTATTTGACATAACACATGCAAATGATTGCCGACAAAAAGGTTAGGAAATAAGCAGAGATAACAAGTACCATATTAGGCAGCAAGACCTTATCCTCCTACGTGCAATGTTTGAATTAAAACAGTTTAATAGGTTTTATAATTAATGAAATTTACACAGTGACAATCAAGGGCAGCCACATAAAATAAAATTTAAGTAGGTATATTGGTAAGGTTATAAAATTATTAAAAAGCTTTTATTTGGCATGAAAACAGTCTCCCGATTCCATTTCACTCATTTTTTTTACATCCATTCAGCTTTATTTCAATATTTATTAGATTTACTATTGCATCATCTTCAGTAAGAATCATCTTGTATGTCAGGACTAGTCAGAATCGAGACCAACATTAAGTCGCAAATGTTATGCAAAGCATCATGCCCCCAGCTATTCTATTTCAAGAAAAACGAAACAAGTCTTTCTTACAAAATTACTTAACAAAATCGTCACGTCCCACAATTCCCACGAAGACACTCAAATTTAAGGAAGGTAAAAAAAACAAGGTTTCAAATCTTATATGGCATAAAAACGTTATCTAATTACAAGGTAAAGCGTCATACGCCCCCCGTATACAGGGTTGCATCACATCTCCCACGCGGGTAGACACTTGCCTTCTAGCGATATGGAAGACCTTGGGGAAATATACTAAGTATTGGACTAGGTATTAGATTTCTATCAGTTTAGATTGATTTCAGTTCCGCTGATTTGCAAATTTTTAGTTATAACTTTGTTTTTGGACCCTGAGATGTACTTGTTTGAATTGCTTCTGATTAAAAGTGCACCCAATCATCTGAAATCTGGCAAATGGCTGTCTTTTTTAGATCTTTTACGTTCGGAAAATGTTCAAGTCCCACCTACTTTGAGACTTGACCAGCGAATCAAATAATCTGTCACTCCAAAAGCAGTTAAAAAACTTCGTTAGCGAAAGCTCCCGTTAACGCAAAAGTTATTTTAGTCAAAACAATTGTGTGCACGTCACAATCCACTTGACGACCGCAACCGTGTCCGGCTGCGGGCGACGAGTTGTCGTCTCTAATTTGTTACGAGCACCATTCGGGGTGATTGTTAACACAGTTCCCTGTGTTTTATTTGATATTCCAAGGTTTATAAACGTGTCAAAGAGGAGACCGGAGTAAACGGACTTGGACTTGTTTTGAGCGACTTTTTGCTGGAAATCAGTAGATAAAGCGAAAAAAGTGTTTAGAGTCAACAGACTCTTCAATATGAAGGGCAAAAAATCTTGATGAAAGTGTAGTCTATGTTCTTACGGTAAAATTGCTGTTATTCAAAATAGAACCAAGCTTGAATAAGACGCTATTGACAATGATAAATACCTCAATTTCTGAAATGTAAACTCTTGCATAAAATATGTCTTTCCCAAAATATATGTTGAATCTTTAAACAGAAAAAGTTCTCAACCCAACGCACCCATCATCGTTTAAAACAGAACGCACCATATAAATTATGGCGCGAACTTAGCTGTCAGTTTGTGTTCTAATTTAGAAAATGGCGGTTGGAGTGGTTCGGAAACCGTTATTTTTTTCTTACTTCAATTTTATTCTGGGTTCATTCTTTGTACAACTTCTTTGACGTTTCTACATTTCTGTTTTCATCAAGTCACACTGTCAGTTGATTGACATCTGACGGTGATGTGGGTACAAACGTAGCCGCACCTACCAGAGTCTCCTCCCTTCCTTTATCACCTACGAAATAAAGTTGAATGTTGTTTGTATTTGTTTATCTATCTTGTTGATACAATTTTGTATTTGTTAAGCTATCGACACGCGCTGACGTGGGAATATAAACATTACACCAAAAATATATCCAGTGATTATTTTCAAGTGTTTCCGTAGTATATTGAACTTGTTGTAAGGTTGAAGGGCCTTTTTATCAGCATAAATCTGCCCTGCTTAAATAAAACGATAATTTGCTCACACATAACATGGACTACTATAATCTCTTCTTTCTGTAAGAGCCAGATTTTCGCTGTAAGGCTATAGTGGTCATGTAGACGAAAATGTTCTTTTCCCTGATATAATTACTTCGCATTTCATCACCTTTGAATAAAGATAATGGAAACTCCTACTCAAGATACAAGCCACTTAAATCTGAAAATGCCTCTAATAACTTATGCTTGTAAAGTAAACGTAATATTTTCCCAGCCTTGCGTGCCTAGAAATAGTTATTAACTTTTCAGCAAACTAAGTTAAATTACTTACTTAGTTTATTTGATTTACTGGCTTGGTTGGACGTGGTAATTATTTCTGCAGTATCTTAACCTTCGTGTCTTCACTTTTTTTTGTGTTTTGTTTATTTAGAGTAGGTACTGCCTTATCATCACATACATTTAACATGTACAAAGAATTGTTCCGTAAAGAACATTTAGTTTTCTATACAGGCTACTAATTCTGGATATTGCATTAAACATTTGTCATGAAGGATATATTGTATGAAGATAAGTATTTTATTCACAATAATTAAATAACAATAGCATTTACAATTAAAATATAATAACCTAACCTAACAAAAACTATTAACAAATAAAAAAATGGCGTCGAAAAATTCCTCCGCATCGCTGACGACTGGTTATGTACCCAAGAGACTGGTTGTATTGCCACGTTATATGGCAATGTTTAGCCTCTGGCCAAGGTAAAATCCAGCCCTTGGGTCACGGGAAGTGTCAAACAGGCGTTTGGAGATTTTGTATGAACCAAAGCAAAGTATGAATAAATAACATTAATGGCCTTTGTGCTCTTCTACCTTCATGTATTTTTCTCTTTAAGTATTTTGTGTATACATAATATATAAGTAAAACAAAATCAGTAAACAAAAATATCACACGACTTGTCCGACGATCTATCAAACCTACTAGAATCATGTGTAAATAAGACCGGAACAAGTTAAAATTGCTGCAATTTCTTCAACAAAACAAGCGCCCCGTATAACAATAACTTAATATTCATAAGAGCATGGTATTACAAAATTTAAATAATAAGTCTCGATGGTTATCACCGGTGCGCGCGCGCAACGGAAGCGGGTTCGATGCCCGGCAGCGGGACGGTACCGTGGAATATGTAATAATGTCTAATTAAACGTTATGTAATGGAAAATGGCGATTTCTGTTATTGTTTAGTTCGAAGAGCTTTCCTGTAAGATACAAAGCAAATTTTTGTTGTATTAGCATTCCTAAAATTTATGGTACTTAATTCGATGAAAAATGACGCTATATCTTATGGCAGAGCTAACGACAGAAAAGATCTGGTGGAGGATTTAAATTAATGCAAAAAGGAATGAATTCAAGGTAATAATAGCAAAAACGTAAAAGAAAACCCTGTATACTTATTATCAAGAATAATTCCCATTCTTATCTACAAATCAATGCCTTTACGTGTCTTTACGTCGGAAGAAGACTGACGTGGTCACGGACATTTCTATTAGAAACAATACAATGTAATTGTATTGTTACTAGATACTACTTTCCTACTCAGAAGATTGTTATCTGAAAAATGCGTGCGTTCACATGATCAAGATCATGAATAACTTGGTTACGTACCGCTATGATGTACGCATTTTTTCATGGAAACACCTTTGAGAGTATTTAAGTTATAATATTTTATATCTCGTGAGTCTCTTAATAAATCTTCGAATAATTTGCTGTATTTGTATTTTGTGCTAAGCTGCTAGCGGATTATTTATCAACGCCGCCGCCGTCTTTAACTTGGCGAATTATTTGTGTTTTCATTTTTATTTGCTACCATAAAAACGAAAGCAAATCGCATGGCGTGTCCAGTTTCACTAGACTTCGACAGCCCAAGCTACCATCCTAACCATTTAGAAAGCCAATTATGGCTAAGTTGTTTCAGATATCATAACAATGATGAACTCTCTTTTGCATCATTTTTCAACTACCCACATGAAACCTACGACTTTTCACCCGATTTAGACCATTCTTCTCTACTATCTCATTCGAAGATCAGTTTCTGTACCAATGTGGGAGTAATATTAAATTCATTGATAAACAAACGGATTTCTTCAATGGACTGACATCACATCGATCCATCATACAACGCTAATGCATTGATTGTTATTGTTTACGCAACGTCACAGCTTCGGGTGTTAGGATCTGTAGATGCATTGATTAAAAAATGGTTGATATCAACGACGAGAATTGCAGCAGGCTTATACATTTTTAGAAAGCAGATGATTGACATCTTCTAGTACCTAATCTTCTTATCATTCATAATTTATCTTTATCTTATTCACTAGACCAAAACTAAACAAGAAGATGGAAAATGGTGAACAAGTCCAAAAACTGATAAATTCTTGTTTTCATCCGACAGAGCCGTGTTCAATCTCATTAAAGCAATTAGCCTCAGTAGCAACTAACAGAGTATTACAATATTATACTTCTAAGTAGTTGTGTTTTTCAAAATAGACCACTTCGTTAGAAGGAACGCGATATCAATTAGGTTGTCTGTCATTGCCCGAACGTGTCGGGTTGCCGACGAATTCAATTCTAAAACGTACCCCGCCATTTGGGATACATTAATTCATAGTTTGTTTTGTTTAGATGTTAAAATTAATTTGAAATAGGAGTTCTGGGGAACACGGAATTAGAATGTAAAAATGTATCGCTAAGTTTTCTTTTTAATTTAATTAAAGAAAAATATACAGTATTAGTTTCTTGACATCCCGTGTTATGATAGGAAGCTAAAGGAGCTGTGTTGTGTGATCTTGTTCGAAATACATTGAATACAGACACCAACAACGAAATCCTACTATATCAACGTCAACTAACGTAGACTTGCTAATAAAATTCTCCAATTATGCGTCCTAAAATGTAAACTACAGATAAATTCTAGGTAATTTAGACAAATCGCATTTCCCGAATGCCTATGGTCACCACTGTCGTTCTGTCACGCCACAAATTCCAGAAGAAACCGCAGGTATGCGCACACGCTTCCAAACCGTCATTTTGACACGTACTGCTTCGCGAGTAGTCGTGAGAGATCACCGTTAGAAATATACATATTGAGGGGAAACGGAGAAAAGACACATCTAACTAACGGACTATGTATGATAAAAGATTAAGACCTAGATAAGTTGTCGGTTTCATCTATGATTCTAGGCATTACTAGTGAAATAGGCTACTGGATTGAGAAATACAAAAGGTTGGAGACTCTTATGAGCATATGTTTGAGACAAGTTAGCTTTAGTTTATTTTACCTCAAAAAGATTTACTACATAGATTTTAATTTATTCGCTCTAGAATACTTTGTGGTGTTTGTAACATCAATTGTAATCCAAAATATCAGAAAGTCAAATTAAATTCAAAATCACGTCAATCAGTTCTTATCAGTAACAGTACCATTCCACTAATAAATGCCAATAAATCACTGAAGCAGACGCACCGGAAGCGGCAGAGGTCGCTGGTGTCAGCCATCAGCGCGCGCATAAAACGATAGCTTTCGAAACAACTAACAATCGTTAACTGAACTCAATTGTTGTTGTGTAATTATCAACTTTGTGGTTGGTAGACAATGTGTCCCTTAGTTAGGTTTTATATCTGTGTGTTATTTAGTTTTCAGCTGGAATAAGAGCGCTTCAATTTGAAATTGCTGTTGTGTTCGATTTTTGTTAATTAATGACTAAGAAAATCTGTCGTAAGAAACCAGAATCTCTCCTGCCCTGGATTAATTTACGGACAATTGCTTGAACTTCTTAAGACCTTATTGCTGTATCCATTTGATTGACCCATTCGCTCCATATATTGTTATGGCGAAACAATTTAACAGATCCCAATCTACTGCAATCTGTGTTACACCCGACCTAGCTGCGAAAACAATCACTCCACATAACTCTACCCTAACAAGTGCAGCTCCAATTGAAGTCACTAACCGCTTAGCTCAATTGGATAATGCTCCGAGTAAAAGGGTAATGCGTTCGCAAGCACAGATTGATCGATTACCGGAAACAGCCATTTTGGATCGGCTACGACATTGCGATTTCAATCCTTTTATTAGCTGCTAGCTGCCATAGGCCGTTGATCTTACGAATGTGTATGTAGGACGCGATAAAAATGTCTGTAGATTTGGCCATCATGTGAATGACGAGAATTTGCCTTGACCTAATTGGGGCCGCGGTAGGATTTATTAGGACTAGATAAACGTTGGTGATAAAGTTGATAAAATCGAGCTAATAAAGAAAGGTTGTTATTTCTAAATATTTGGTCGATCGCTGATAGAAGTAAACTTAGAGGTTTAACATATAACTCTATCTGTATCATCATTACGATTTATGATGGGTAGGTAATTACTACTGGCATTATGTCTATATGTCTCTGTTATTATGTCTTCGTCATCGTTCAATAATATTTCGAAGTTTAATTGCCTGGTCATATTGGGTGTAATTTTATTCTTGTTAAACTTAATTACTTTGTTTCTTGTCTAGGTAACTCTTATACCCTTTAGCAACCTACAGTTGATTTTATCGCCATATCAGCTTCAAACAATCGTCTCCATTTAAAGATATTCAACACGAAATCACGACAAAATTGTACACGATAGCGATTGTGTAAGGCTTTTATAGCTAAACGCTATTAAACCTGCCCTTTTCCAGCCATCTCTTCGAAACTTCCCGAGATTTCAGGAAACCTTAATAGAAATGTTATATACCTTAAAACAAGCTTTAATTACCGAACTATAAGTAGGCACACGTAAATAGACATAAAACTCATTCTTACACTCTCCACGCTCCTCTCTTTCTACTTCCATATGTTAGAGAGTGAGCAGATTACAAAGATGGCAGCGATGACGCATTGCGGTATAACAATCTAGTAATAGAACGCGTTAAAAGACTTAATGCTTCAGTTACGGTACGGATAACTCATTTGAAATAGTTAACGGGTTCTTTTATGTTAAGAAATAAATAAGAGGCGAGGCATAAGGTGTGAATGATCCATGTTTTTAATTAATTAAGACTAAAGAGTGTTTGGCCATAAAAAATGACAAATGGGTAGTCTTGTTATGGAACTAATTCGTAGCTCTCATAGATATCCGATGATGAAAAGTCGGCTTTAAGTAAAGAATTTTATGCATGAACTGCGGCAAATATTTGCTGAGCACTGATTGATTTATCTTTGGTTTTGGTGCGAATATTTCAAGAACCTAATGATGCCCATAATTGATTATCCATCACTCCATGAACAAAGGCGTTGGTAATCTAGAAGTTAAAGTATGGAAATTCCATTAAATTACCAGTTTCTAGATTTAGAATGTATACGTTCCATATTTTCAATTCAGCGTCGATCGTAACTAAAAATCTCTTATATCGTTCACAAATTTATTTGTCTTTATATAATTATTACACTACTATCTATTTACACTAGATTCTAAATTAAATCAAAATCAAAATATTTTATTTCACATAAACCTACATAGGCATGAAACGGCAGAAACTATGTGCACAGTTCCAATTGGTAGTTTCTAAATGACTAACTATACAAATAAATTCAAAATCTCTTAAAAAACACTGGTCCAATATTCAATGTTCACATTTTTCATATTTTACGAGCTGCGCCAACGCATAACTCCTGCACCTTCGACTTATCAATGAACCATTTAGTAGTAAAGTGAATAATGGCGTGACTCAGACAGAATGTCAGATATTTGCCATACTGGTGCGGGTTACTAGGTCTTGCAATTTTATGAGCATTATGCTCATTGGTGAGATTTCATGCGTTGAATGGGAAAAATGCTTATAGTGTGTGTACGTGCGTGCGTGCTTAGGTCATTTAAGCTTAGTTTGTTCAAAAAGGATCCTTATGTTGATGCATCTAATGCCTCTACCGCTCTAAGTTGTGAAATAATAAATTACTGATCTACCTAGCCTCTTCCCAATGGTGGGGTCGTCTTCCAGTCAAGCCAGATGCAGCTGAATACCAGTATGCCTATCTGACCTCCACAACCCAGTTACTGGCTGAAATGACTAGTTTTGTAAATAGGTACATGTTCAACAACCTTGTCTTTCCTATCTTTTTTGTTAAAAAAACTGAGCTTTGTTCTCTGGAACTTAAAATTGGTACCTATCTATCTATGTGCCTTTTGTTCTCGATAAGTTATTTAGGTATGGTTTCCTAATGGTTCATATTTTTGCTGTCTTCATTGATAAGTACGCTTTGTTGAGTCACTATTTGCAAACAGACATGAAGGACGTAACGACAAGCTCAAGATAGACATGTCTGGAAGACTATTCATTACTCGAATAATCATAATTAACATTATGAATATATTGAACTCATAATGAAATGAAACTAAAGCACGAAGTAAAGATTACTACCAACAGTAATTAAATCAAAATGACGAGTTTGTTGACCGGATATCGCAGCCTCCAACAAGCGGAAGTGACGTAGCGTTATCGTGGGATGCGCGCGCGCTTGTTACCGCAAAAGATTATCATGTCGGCGCCTTGTGTTTATTGATTTATGATGAATTTATCGGTTTTATTAACTATTTACTTGAGCAATCAATGTGTTGTACAGCTTTATTACTTTGTTGTTGGTAAATGCATTTTTCTCTTGAATTGTAGAAACTTAGGTATCGACTGATTTCAGCCACTCTAACAACATAAAATTACGCCTTGTTTCGCCGAAGGGTAAGACAGGGGTGTACCTAGTACACCCACATTTCGCCAGTTATGGTTTTGTCCCATGTGCGGGCGAGCCTATTGCCATCAACCGGGCATAAATCCAGGTTTCGGGGTGCTACTGAGAAATTCCAGATAGAAAAACCCAATAACGTGAAAAAACCGTGAGTTAGTAAAATACTTCAAATATTGTAGGTCTCTAGTGCTCGTTGGCGAGACCTGTCTAACCTAAATAGAGCCATCAAAAGAATGTATAAAGATGATAGTGGAATAGGTCCATAGATCGGAATTCTGCCTTGTAATCAAAGCGCAAAGCCCACGTGTAAGCATTTTGTAAACAGTTTACAAGTATGACAGCCATGTTGACATACATACACCTAATGGGGCTTATTATATTGAGTGCTTGTGTTGTGCACCTTATTAATACCCGAAGATCTTTGTGTGTATTTGAATTATTGTGCAAAAGTTGAGTACCAGTGATACTTAATGGCTATTTCATTTCATGTGTCATTTAAGCTTAGTAGGTAGATGTACTGTAGTATTTTGCTATACACCTTAGTAATTAAGTATTATATGTTTTGGGTTACAATGTACTAAGAA
This sequence comes from Griposia aprilina, assembly GCA_916610205.1. Lineage (NCBI taxonomy): Eukaryota > Metazoa > Arthropoda > Insecta > Lepidoptera > Noctuidae > Griposia > Griposia aprilina. Next base: position 22,351,745 of record OU744295.1, on the reverse strand, counting down.
ATATGCTGCTACACACTTCGTCTATGATATAAATGGGTTCCTATTAAACCAACTTACAAAATTGTTAGTCATTTGAGAAAGATATATCATTTTCACACAGTGATAACTGTCATCATCGGAATGCTACATTATGTAATGTTATTGTTGACCGAGTCGGTATGACCGACGATTAGATAAAGAACTCTACGGGCTGGTTTAAACTGGTCTGCTAACTAAGCCCTTAGTAAGAAAGAAAGTACAGTAGGCCGCATGGCTGTCATAACAAAACCAGTATGAGCAACTCATGGTTAAAATCTTACCACTAACGTGCAGTCGATTATACACTAAATCAAGCAATCTAAAACGTGTATTAGGTATTATTTTTGGATGATAAAAAATATGAATATTCGAAATCATGATTTTCGTCATTCCTGTAGAAACAAGATAACAGCATTGACTAATTCCTTGTGTTAATATAATTGGCAAATAATTTGTTAATCAGCAAATTACGCGGTAATAATAAGCAATTCAAATCCATTCAAAGATAGAATTAGATATTTATGAACTAACTAATGCTAAACTTTGCTAAACAATAACATTACATAAGTCTGAGGAATTACTTAGATGTTGTGAGAATAGATCTATATCTTAGCATAAGGATGAATATGCAAATGCTTCTACAAAGCTCTAGACAAGGAATTAATTACAGTGACAACTTAATAATAGAATCTTAGGTGACAATCTAAAGCGCACAGATGTGATTTCAATCTAAATATTTGAATAATTACCGTTACAAGAATAAACAACAAAAGATGGCTGAAACTACGGATCTCGAGAAAGTTTTAAGTTTATGTAACTAGATGGCGGTAGAAGTCAGTTGGGAAGAGAATCTATACGAGGTACAGATTTTCGCACAGTTTTTTTGGTCGTTTTACTAAATTTAAGCTTAGTATAACAAAATAACAGTAAGGTAATCTTGTCTTAAATCAGTATCAGCTACTGAAAAATCTAAAGCTAGCGTTGTGATTGGTTGGCCAAAACAACTGTAGCCAATCTTACTATTTCACAATTGAAAATAAATTAAATTCCTATAATAAAAACACTGGAAGAACGCATACTCTTTCTCATAATCAAAATAAATTCAAATTACGCAATCACCAGCCGTAGTCGACCCATAGCTTGACAACCTAAATACTACATTCCTAAACTGATTTCTAGATTAATTAGAAGGCAAGTATTTCTATTTAATTCGGTTGCGCAAGCACGTTTCATTTCATCTCGCAAGGAACGTCTAACTTATCTGAGCATCTATGGTAATGTGTAAAAAGTTGGGCTTAACTGTTCGGAGGGCATGTTTTTGTTTCACTGGCAACACTGCTAAATGTATGGGGCAGTAGACGTTAGTGCTTTAGCAAAGAAGTAGTGCAGTAATTTAGACTGTAGGGTGCAGTTTTCGCACTGCAGAATTTATTGAAAAAGAGCCGAAACTTTTTACATTCGTCAAAATGTAGTAAATCAGTTGCTATCGGGTTGTTTGCTCGAAACTTCGCCGTAAAAGAGCGCTGTTTGTCACTTGTCAAAGTGATCTTGAATTTTGTAACAAGGAACTCGATTGGCAGCTGAATGAAAGTAGCATAGGTACACACAGTCTTAGCGCCATTGACACGTAAAAATAGTAGAGAAATAGAAAAAATCCGATCTAAAAGCAAAATAACTAACGCTTCCATCCCCCAAGGAAGTGTCATAGGTTGCCTATTATTCCTCGTTTACATCAATGACTTACCGAAAACCATAGAGGGGCCATGTGTTTTATTTCGCGGATGACATATCTTTATTAGTCTCATGTCAAAACAAGTTAAACATAGAAGAAAAACTTAGTTCCACACTCACAAAAACATGTAACTGGATGACCTCACATAATTTAGAAATTAATTATACTAAAACAAAATTAATGACTTTCCACCCTTATCAAAAAGCTCCTCTACACTTAAATTTCAACTTTAACGGCTCAAAATTGGAAACTGTTGATGTATTTACATTACTTGGACTTACAATAGATAAACATATTAACTGGAAAACACAAATACGAAAAACCCGTTCAAAAATTTCAAAATTTTCATACGCTCTCCGCGAAATTAAAAAGACAACTAATCTTCAAACTGCCCTCACCACCTATTATGCGTATGCCAATGCATGGCTTAGCTACGGCGTAACTCTCTGGGGCAATAGTCCAGATGCACCTACCCTATTTACCCTACGAAAGAAATTAGTTCGGATCTTAGTAAACATTGATCAAACTGACAGCTGCAAACCCTATTTTCTAAAACACAATATTCTAACCCTCCCCAGTATTTATATTTTAGAAACATGTAAATTTGTTCGTAAGCATCAAGAGTTCTACACAAAGCGCGAAGACATCCAATCACAATACACACTTAGGCACCGAACTAGGCTAAACATACCAACATCCAAGCTAAAAATGCATTCTACAAGTCCCTACGTAATGTCTATAAAAATATACAACAAACTACCTGAGATAATAAAGAAAGAAGAAAAGTTAAATATATTTATAAAAAAAACTTAAACAACTACTGATAAACAAATGTTATTACTCCTTAGATGAATATTTAAATGATAAACATAAATAATATGAAAAAGTATTAATAATAATGTAATTTATATATATGTTAAAATTATAAGTAATAATAAATAATATAATAATTGATAAAAATAATTAATGATAATCACGCAATTTATAGATATGTTTTAAAATATATTAATGATACAGTAATAATGAATAAATAATATAATAATAATTAGTAAATAATATGACAATAATAATAAATAAATTAAATAAGAATAATAATAAATACATAATATAACAATAATAATTATTCTAAGGAAAACAACAAACAGAAGTATAATACATTATGTAGGTACTAGTATATAAAAATAATTTAAAATATTTAAGTACATTTGCAGATAAAATAATACTTATGTTAGCGAAATGTTACTATCTAATTTGCGATCTCCTAACTGTATTACATAACAATTTAATGATCACCTAAAACGGGACTTCCTCTCTCCTACCCTTTTTGCTGTGCCCTACAGGGTCCATAATGATCTCAATTATATTAGTTACCACCTAAGTACACATTATGGTAAAGCAATAAAAATATTGAGTATTGAGTAACTCATTTTTTACACTTTTCTTCTCCGTTACCAAAGAAAGCGCCGAACTTTCTGTAGGTATTTTACACGAAGTATAGAAATAATGCTGGTATTTTCCTTATTAGTAAAATATGATTGAAAACTCCCAGACAGTAATTCTAATTTCTCATACAGGAAATAGGAGATCCCATTAATTACCACCATAAAGGGACATACCTATAACTTTCCTTAAAACCTGTATCACCATAACAAAGTGTTGCCAATTGAGAAACCATAAAATATAATAACCAAAACTAAACTTTTATCACCACAAGAAGCAAAGGTGAATTAAATTATGTCTTCTTTAGGATGTACCAAGCCATTAACTATTCTCGTCTAGCAACCCGTTATGAACATGTTTCGACAAGTCTGCAGACTACTGAGAAACGAGGGCAAGGACTAGGAAACCATGACCTTATACGAGTTATTTAATTACTTGTCTACACAATGGGCCATGATGGTTGACAGTCGTAAAGTTCATTAATAGTTTTCTAATTATCTAAAGATTATCCATTTCAAGTCTGAAGACGAAAGACAATTTGTTTGGACCATTTAGGTATATTGAAGGCATTAGTTAATGAGCAGGAATTCAAATTACATGACTAAACAAACTAAACAACAAACTAAACTATTCAAGAAGCTATCAGGTACTAATACCCGAAGTCGACGGGATTATAGTCAATTATGTATAAGAAAGTCCAATACAGCACTGCTGCATAAAAGTGTGTTCTTTATGGCGCCAAATATATTCCATCACATTCCGCCAGACATTAAAGAATTGAATGTTAACTTATTTTAAGAAAAAATTAAAGAACTTTCTAATTCAAAAAGCCTATTATAATATTTCCTAGTTTTTAACAGACCAAGTATTGATAAAGTTAAATTTTTTATTTGCATTTTATTTTAACATTTAATTATTATTATTATTTTGTTCATTGTTTGTTAGTAAATTAATCTGACTCGTGTGAAATAATATGTAGATTTTGTTTATTCCTAATTACTTTGACTTTTGACTGGCAATTTTTTATTTTATTATACATTTCTATGACGAGTTGATGACACTATTCTGTAGTATATTTATTATAATTTAAATGAATAAGTTTTAATTTGATATAGTAATTTTCTTTGAATAACCGACTTAATTTGATGTTTAATAAAATAAAAATAACCACCATTTTTATATTTTTACGCCGTTAAGGCAAAACATGACTGTGCTATAATTTGTATGTAACATCTTGCATGCCATGTGTGTGTATACTTATGTTTTGGACATATAAATGATCTATCTATCTATCCATCATAATTAGCATAACCATGCAAGACATCCCATTTTCTGGTTAACTCATTGACTACTACCTGTTAGCTGTTAAAATCCTATCCTATTAATTTATTATTTTCATTTATTGGGGCTGACAATGAAATGAAAATGATATCTAACATATTTTTTTTCTGTAATAAATGTTTATTATTATTAAACAAACAGAAGAACTACTTTAATTGATTTTAGCCATCTGCAAGACACATGGCACGTCACTAAAGCCTTTTTTTCAGTATTCACAGACCACTCCAATTTTTTTTCTTCAACCACGCTCTACGTTGTGTGATATATTAATTCTGTCATTATGAGCGCATTTCACTCGGAACAAGTAGTTACGACAGCGAACGTAATGTTTTCTTAGAAGAGCGCATCTTGAGAAGAAGATGCAATTGGACGTCCAATGGATACCTGTTTAGTTCTTATAATGTGCGATAAGGATATTTATGGAGTAATGTTGGTCCTAAACCTTCCAACATTGGTATATGATGTTGGGATGTGTTAGGCCAGTATTGGTAGAGGATAATTTTAAATGGCATTTGTTTTGCATCCGTAATAAAAATGTTGGTAAAGTGATATATTTAGTATAGGATGAAAGAGGACTTGGACACAACTTTACACAACAAAATGAAACATAATTTGTAAAAAAAAAAGTATCATGCCTACCTACTTATTTTATTATTTCTTAGATATACTGCTAACAGCATCATTAGTTGCTTAATTAAGTAAACTTACAAATGTACAAAAGCTAACGTTAGAGACTTGAAAAAACTTACCTCTAGCAAATCGTAGAGGAATTCCACGTAACTCATTATTGTAGTGACAAATTAAATAAATAAAAAACTTCACCAAATAGACCTCACTGCACAAAGTCTGTTGTCAGAGTGGCAACTGCAAAATATAATTTGTTTATGGTAGGTTACCACACCTATGCGCCTACGCCATTTTTTTAAACACCTGCCTATCTATATATGGACACTAATCAACAAATTTAATATTAACATTGCCGTTTTTTTCATGTCTACCATATGTCATTGACACGGCGAAAAAAATGCAGATTTTTTCCAAAAGTTATTGGACTTCTGTTTTATTCCCTTTGAATTTTATAATCATCAATTTGTAGACTAAGTCGGTTAAGAAGCCAGTAGATGTCATTTTAATTGACATTCTAGTGTATGTTAAATAATATAGGAAAACTAAGTATAAATCGACATCAGCAAAACGCGAATAATCGTCAAAACCGGTTTGAAAAGTAGGCTTGCAAAATACAGCTACGGTGTTAGTAATCATGCAGTACTGTGATTTCTCGACGACAAAAAAACTAAGTTGACTGTAGATTATAACGTACAGGTGCAATAAAAACTGACAACGTCACGACAGCTTCACAGCGAAAAAGTAAAGCAGGAAAAGTTCCAAATAGATCATACTTAAGTCCTCAATTTGAAGATGCACACAAAAGGTGGTTACATAATAATAAATCACGCTACTTACACACGTCAAAATGCGCTTACGCACCAAAACCACAGTTAATATACACTAATGATAGTGTACTGCTGCCTCAGCAACCGACAATCAAACAACATTCAAATGAAAGCAGTTTGGCTCCTTCAGAATCAAGCCCGAGGCACGGATGCGTTCAAAAAAATAAAAAGCAAAGCTATGGTCGCGTTCGCGTGCACCGTCCGTGGGAACGTTGGAACAATAAAAAGTATTTAATCGACACGATTATCCGGGGTTGAAATTTGCGAAAAATTTGGACGATCTTAAATATCTACGGTATAATTTAATTTTAATATTACGCTGTCGTAGTCAACTTGCAACACAAATGGTATTGCGGTGCAAATGCGACAGCTTCTTGTTGCGTAAAAAATATGGCGGATGTAATTACAGCAGTAGACGCGATCTCGGATTGTTATTTTTTGGAACCAGTCAGTCTTTTCGATACGGTTCTATTATTGAGAGGAGGTAGCGATTTGTCACGGATAATATTTGTGTTGAATCCAAACAAAGATGTTTCGAAATTGAGCAAATATTTATTTTTATGAAGGTCGAGTAAGTAACTTATAACTTTCAAGGATAATGGCTGAGAAGTGAATTAAGATGTATTATTAAAATGTCGCAGCACAATCCTTTCGAGGTCAGACTCAACATAATATGCAACCGTTCGCCTCAAACAAATAAGACTTTTAAATTGTAAACGAATCAAAGCTAGACGTCCTCCCAAATATTCTTCCACAAAGTTCAATAACACAGCTGATTTGCATTCGCCAAGACATTGAAACCGCTTCTCGTCCTGAGAATCGATAAAGGCGATCGGATTCGCGCCGAGAAATTCGGATCCAAGTCCGAAGAACCATATAGGTTTAATAAATTAAGAGTCGCGGTGCGTGTGCGCATTACAAAACGATGACTAAACATCGCATGGGCCGTGCAATCTCGTACAACCTGACTTTTGTCGTGACTAATGCGAAATATTCAGATTTTTACTAAATAACCGTGTTCTTTTACAAGTTTTGGTTACTATTGGACATTTATTGGAATAATAAATGATTCGGATATCGAAAATAAATAAGTTAAACTTTAATTGAACTTTGATCTTGACAGAGTTTTATTAAAATATGTTTTATGTGTTTTCAAGACTACATAGGATTTCTTATAACCATGGCGGTAAAGTCGATGACACTACCGTCATCGTAAAAATAAGTCCAGTTTAAAAGGACTCCAAAACAAACAACTATTCGCCCAAAGCTCACAAAAAGACAGTTCAAGTTCAAAGTATCATGTATCGTTAATCACACATTCTTGCTCACTTAACCGTGAAATTACATCAGAAGAAAATTGCGCCTAACAGCCCAATTACCATTACATTAACAATCAAAATTAGGACATACAATCTTTAAAATTCCATTGAACTTGTCAAGTATTCAATTCAGACAAACTTGTTAACTTGGTACCGTAAAAGTTACGGTTCAAAAATTCTCCCACGAGTAAAATACATACTTACTTGGTCTGTCAACTCCTTCAAAACGCACATTCAAATGTAAACTCTATAAATAAGTGGTAAGTCTTAAAGTAAGTTGCGCTAAAACTTGAAGGCCACCGGAAATCAAGTGCGGTTGAATTATTGGGATCGCGATCAGAGTTTAAATATGGCCGCGCATCCGGTCAATTGAGTGTCGATTTTACTAATTCAGAAGGCTCGATTCTTGTTCCGATAGGCGCAAATGTCAGTATAGCTGTTAACAATTACTTGAAAGAAATAAAGCACATTAAATAAAAGAATATTAATAATGTTATACGTTGCCTTTAAGAACCACCAATTTCATAAAACATTATTCCATTCACATGAACCTAATAAACTGTAACTCCAGTTAATGAAACTACTACCATAAAACTAATGAAATTTTACTGCGATCATCAAATAAAAAAATTGTAAAAGCTCACTGGACACTCCCATTTAGTTAAAACACAGCGATAAGTATTCTCAACATGCAACCGTAATAGGATTGTCCATCAGATAATGGTGAGAATGAAAGCTTCCGTGATGTCAAAATAATTAAGATTGTAGATAACGTTTGATAGGCTAATTTGTTTTAATTAGTTAAAGGGATCGGTTTGGTTAGGTATGGAGGGACAAGTATGAGTAATACTAGCCCAGAAGAACACTATGGTGACGTTGGATTAGTCAGATTTCTTACTACTTACTGGGACGATCGAAATTGAAAGATTGCAAAGACTCGCTCGGGTCTGTTTTTAAATCTCCTCAAAGAATATTGAAAGCAATATAAGGCTGAAACATATTCTATTATAAAAGGTACATATTGTAGCTTCCCAAGAAACATATAATTTATATTCCAAAATGCTCCCACTGTAATTTTTGGGACTGCAATAGCATCGAATATCTTAAGAGTTTAAGCAACCATTAACATTGTTTAACTGCCCCAAAAAAACAGAAACTACTATAAGATTCCACAAAGACCAATTTCAACTAAAACCCCTTTATCAAAAAAGGTTCTTTTCAAATCCATCCATCAGATCTGTATAATTATTACAATCGTATAATATGGCAACTCTGACAGCCAGTAATTGATGCGTTCAGTTTTGAAAAACGTTCCAGAATCGATGGTAATCATATATTTTTTTATTTAATTGTCATAAGGTCTGTAATGTTCGATTCGAAAGATTGGCCGTTACTTTTGAATAATTGAATGATTGGCACTTCCAAGCTCGAGCTTATTAATGTAAGTGATGGTATTAATAAGGGTTTTTCTCATGAGTGTATTCTTATAAGACTACAATAGTCAGCTTGTTTGATTAGTAGATAGCTTGAAAGCAGCTTCGGTGTCTTACAATTCATTATCTAATCTTTCTTCACATGCATGTGTATTGAAAATGATTACTCTTGCAGTGCCATTCCCAATTGAAAAGATTTTAGAATGATATCCAATTATTTATCATTATGCTCAATTACGTCTGTTACCAGTTACGCAACAAGACAGTTCTAATTCTAGCCATATAATTATTTCCCAGTCATATATTTATCTAAAAACGAAAAACACGACACTGTCATGTACAATCACTATAATTTGTCCGACAACATTCAGCCTTATTCCTTTAACATTCAAACTAATCGACTTAGAATAGTGAGGGGACTTAACTAAATAAAACAGTCGATCCCTACACTATCAAAGGCTGATGGCTCAAAGACTGTGTGGGGAAGCAAAACTACTCCCAATGGACATGTAGCAATAAACAGTAGGGCTCTAGACAGAAAACAGACGTCCTCGCACGAAGGGCTCTTTGTTTAGAACATTTTATAAATAAACCTTTAAGTAGTGACCTCCTTTGTGTTAATATTGGAATGTTTGTAAAAAAATTTTTGGACAATGACAAAGAGTGGAAAAAAAATTGAATCTATTTTCTGATGGGCTTACTGGAATCGAAATGAATAAATAGAAAAACAAAAGCGATTAGTCTATAACTAACAATTGTCGTGTGTCGGCTATAAATAACTCGACTACACATTCGGATATTCAAAAAAATCCTGCCATATGTCGGTATCAGCTGATCGCCCTCCATTATGCTCCGTAATTCCTCTCAGCACAGGTAAAAGTTTTTTTGGTGGCAACTTTCAACAGCTGTTCGAGTGCGTGCACGAAATCCCGAAATTTTCATACAATTTGAAGTTTCGTTAATGTATCCGAACATCTGCGCCAGCAGGTGCTGCCCCGGAATTTTTGAATTTCGAACACTCCTTGTCCTTGTGTATCGAATTATTACTTTCTGTCTGATTATATTGAAGGAGGCGGACGCGTTTTATGATTGCAAACGTACGGATTTTACTGCTACCTAATTTGATTGTTGAGCTTTAATGTCAATTAGTTTGACATTTAATTATGGAAATTGATATTTTGCTGCTTCATGAGGCTGTTATTTTTATGACGTTCGGTTTGATACAAAATAATAATTTTATTAACATAACATCCTATATCACAAATCATTTAAATAATAAATGAGGCACGTGTAAGCTACTCACATCAATCCTTATACCGATTTTAAAATCAATATCCGCAAAAAAATATCCTTTCCCTCACTCACATCCTTTCAATCAATTTGCTTCCATAACCGGAAATGTCATTTTATCAGTCCACCTTTTTTTCGCATCCGCATCCCGGACCCGTACTTGATTCATATCGATGTGTTTGTGTACCGATACCGATTACTGGCGATATCACAGATATCGGATGTCATATCCGTTTAGTTGATATCCGATTCTGGCTGGCAAAGATTCTGCTGACTTTCTGCATAACTTCATTAAGATAAGAACGGTCTTGTGTATCAATTACTGTGAATGATATTGAGATTGAATGGCGAGCATCGAAGTTTTTCGAATAAGAAAGTTTCGATGAATTTGTATTGCAATTTTTACACGTACAATTTAAAACATAAATGTTGCAATTAGTTTTAAAAAAATTACAATGTCTTCCAATACTCAATATATTTATTGCTTCCACATGTAAACTTAGGTGGTGGTTTCATTTATTTCCACACAAATTAGAATAATTATGCAAATTCATTCGTAGGTCAAATTGCACCCTTCAATAGTAAAATAAAATTACTACCTTTAAACTAATTTAAAAATTCCCCCTTTTAACCACAAGCTACAAATATCCACAACATTAAATTTAACAAAAAACTTTTGGTATACTAATACTTACGTAGGTTAAAAAAGCTCGATGGAAAAAAATAGAGATCCGTTGAAATCTCTATTATTTGCGTCCTTTGTACGGAACACCCTGGGTATCGAGTTCAGTAACAGCTGACGCTCAAAAACTACCCTCTTCCTTTATCTATGGTTACTATTGAATGTTGTGCACACTTTTGTGCGGCCTTTACTGGAAATATTTTTATTAGTTCAAGTGATGTTATGGAATCGATGAAAGAAGTGCCTTGAAAATTAGTAAATATTGCATGCCAAGATGCCAAGCCCTTTTATATAAAACCAAATAACAACTTATTGAAATTAATTTCAATAAAATGTATATAATACCATTTTGCTAATAGGTGCATCTGATTCATGCCTGAATACCTTACCCTAAAATAATATTCTAAGATCCCACCTTAAATTGATATTTCCTCGCTACTTTTTAAATATTGTGTTATTAAATAAGATAAAATAGAATAACTTTTTAGGAGCATTTTTCTATTTGTGGTTAGGCAAAACAAAGACAGTATAAGCTTCATAGTCGCTATATTTATGAATTCAACGTTCTTCGATTTAAATTCAATTTCTAACAACCCAAGTTTCTAACCAGCCAGGAACATTGGATAAGCAACAACGTTTTTTTCCTCCGCCTCATGTGCACGGTTCGTTTCCCAAGCCTGCACAGTGCACATGGCACACAGGAATTTGACACGCAGATGTTCGTTCCGCCACCGACACAATAAAATACCTAATAAAAATGGCCGACTTGCACTTTAAAAAATATTTCAGTATTATCACGCGATTATTTTGTCGGTGTTGTTGTGCTAACCACTAATTTATGTATGAAAGAAAGTTAGTAAATTAATGATTTATTGTTTTGATGAAATAATATCGTGTTTGACTTTATTAGTCTATTTTATTGTAAAACAAATAAATTACGAGTAAATTTCCCGATTGCATGCCTATTTTTTTCAATAATTATAATCGCAAAAAGCGAGTATGTTTTCGAGTAATACCTCAGCATGAAAAAAAAAACTAAACATGAGAAAGCTGTGACATCCATTAGCGCATGCGCGTGTGAATTACTATGCGCTTGGAAAGATCATCATTCCATTACGAAATGTCATGCCCCGTATGAAATGTTTATACCTACTGAGTATTGGTTGGATTACAACGTAAATAATGTATTAAATAAACAAATAAACAAACTTCAATAAAAAATGTAAGTAATGAAGTAAGAATGAAGAAACTCTATCTATTCAAAAAACTATCGCACTTATAGGTCCAATGCCAGATAGAACCGCTGTTAAACTTAAGACTAAACTTGGAAGGAGTTGTTTTACTGGAGTATTAGGCAAAATTATTATCTACATATCTATAAAGTAAAGAAAAACAGATTTACCTAGTGTCTGTTTTCGGGCACTCATAAGCAACATGAAATACTCTGAAACATATTAAAATAGCTAGAAGAAACTTGATAATAATACAATATCGTGCTCAACCTATCCAACTAAGGAAAATAACGAAATAGTCTTTGGCTTCACCACAAAAGTTCAATAGGATCGATTTAACCTGCGGCCTATTGAACTAAAGTCAACAAGCTTTTGGTCTTAAGGTTTCATTACGATATATACTAATTTGAGTGCCTTTATTTAATTACCACTTTAAACAGGAAAGTAGTATCTAATGAAAATGAGAGTGATAATATTAACCATGTATCTCAACAATACAAAGAAACATTTGACAATAAATAAAGCAATCTAGAGTAAGCTAGTGTTTGTTATTGACAGTCTAAAAGTAGGTCCAAGCATGACAAGTGAGTCTAAAAGTGGAACCAAATAAGACAAGAGTGAGACATAAACATTTGCAATTTATTATGATGAGAATATGCCTACCAACCAATTTTTTTATGACCAAACTTAATCGTTTTATAACACTTTAAAAGTGTAAAAAACAACAACCAAGCAAAGAATGCGCAAAATCCTGCCTCGACAAACGAGGGCCGACATTGTAGCATTGTACGTAATTATACGCAATCCACATTTCGAAATTGCACTAAATGAATTCTTACGTTATTTACCGGTAGGTAATAAAATAAGTATCTTCACGCATTTTAAAAGCAAATTACTTTGGCGCCACATACTTGTTTTATTGCAAAAGTTGTTGCTAGCTCCGCGGATACGATGGTCTCTTTTGTAACCCGTCTCCCACAAATACCATAAACAAAATAATGTGATCAAGTTCTTATTTTACTAAAAAGTTTATAACTTCAACTATCAAAATGACTTTTTAATTTTAAAACATATCAAAAAGCGCGCCATAAATCGAAAATGGCGCCAAAAGAAAGCCATCAATTCATTTTACGATGATTTTTTATTGCGAGTATTTTTTAAGACGTGGGTCATAGCAGTTTGACATTTTGTATCTGGAAACACTAAGCATTGTCGAAAAGATTTTTATTGCGAATTGTCGTTTGTCGATCATCGTTAATGATACAGTAATTCGTTTAAGGCTCTCTGTAAAAAGTAATGGTGATAATACGAGTACCATGAATTTTTAAGATGTGACAATACACCATACGTTTCTGCTCATGGAAAAATGTGAGTCACAATCGTAGGGCACAGGCCAATTGTGAGAATAAAAACCATATTGCACTGAAAAACAGTTCTACAGCTTTAAAAACTTAACTAGGCTAACTTTAAAATTGTTTCTCTACTTTTCTTGGATTTCAACGAAAAAGATGACAGCACAAAAAACATGTAGGTTAACTGCAATTTTTTATTAAACATAAAGACCGTGTTTTTCAAACGTCACGTTAAAATAGTAGTGTTGCTACAATAAAATTGACAAAAATCACTAAAAACGTTAAATTTTTACGTTAGCCTAACTTGGTAAGATTTACAACGAGTATTACGTTTCGCAATGTGTTGTAAATCAGTTTTACTGTCTCTGATTAATGAAGATAGTTCCTATTTATCATGTTTATTGGGCTCAAGCAGAACTACTTTAGTTGATAGGCAATTTATTCCGTACCTCTAGGATTTCCTTGATAATCCTGCTCCATGTAAATTATTTGTTTTAGGAAAAACAAAAGACTAAGTATTTAGGTATTGAATAATGTTTTATTTGTTTTTAGTCCATGCATACTTACACATGCTTGAATTTGTGAAGGTTTTTATTTTGGAGTAAGATATAGTCTCCTTGTCTCCATAGGAAACAACCAATTGGAACCGTGCACCGAGCTTCTGACTTTTCTTAGGTCCCCACGTAAGTTTGTGTGAAATAAAATATTTTGATTTGATTTGAAATGACTGGTTTTTATGAACGGCAAAGCTACTTACTATGTCGGTAACATCCGATTATTATTATGAAATGCATTCCTGAGTTCACTGCTTTACACATTGATCCTCAAATGGAATTCTTAACACGACCCGACAGTAAATATTGCAACATCTGCAAAGCAAATTAAGTAAAATTGAACTACCTTTGCATACCGTTAAAATACGTGTATTTCTGCATATATTTGCCGCTGGTTTTTGCATAATATCTGATAAAGTCATGATAACTTATCTTTGATAAGTAGGTTACGCTTTAGTTCACAAAAAAATTGGATAAAGAACTTTGTGTCAGAAAATGAATCTTCATAATATTTCGTAACAAGACAGTATGATTTTTTTTAATAGCGTTAGGTAGAAGAGAGAAATACAATTATTCTTAATGAATGCAAACGATTATATAGATGAATCTTCGAAAGGGAGACTAGAATTTCGTTTAGTATTTTTTAGGTTATCTCAGTACATAGATACACTTGATAAGTGCTGTTATCTGCCTTGCCATCTCATTTTGAACTAGTAACCTACATTAATAGAAAATTATCGGTAAGTATCGCGATTTTCGACCAAACTCATAGTAGTGAGTGACATGCAACATTGCACGTAGATCATTACAAAAAAAGTTAGAAATTATACGGCCACGAGAACTTGGTGTAAACTTATGTTTGATGGAGTTTGACCGGTATAATGCTACCTATGTATATTTCTTCGGGTCAACAGACTACTGAACGGTACCAAGCGGTACTTCACTTCAAAGAGACGGTCTCATTCAAAGTTGCTCTTACAAGGTGTACGCTACACTACCCAAACACAACACTGACAAGTAGGTACTTAAAACCTAAGACCTGAATCAAAAACAGACTTCAGCATTTAGAAAGGCGTCTTAAAAGGTGAAAGTCATGCTTTCATGCTTCGCAAAAAACTCGCATCTCGTCGCGGCCTTGCCAAGGTGAGTGCAAGGGGGACATAACGGTGCGCTGCGCGGGCGCTCCGGCCCCCGCGCACCAACAAACATGCATTTTCATACACCTTCGCCGCCTTTGGCATCCCACGAACGTTCTCACACTATCCCTCGTACGTGCCACACAACATAAACAGCAATGTATATGATCAAACCACGTGCCTCGTCGGAAATGAATATGGTTTTTGATATACTTCCTTTCAATACTGTTGTACTTAATGACCTTCTAATATGGTGTTCTGTGCCATAAAATATGGTTAAAATTTCATACACGTATATCATCGGTTATGGGAAAGCTAGGTAACGGTTGCTAACCTTATTGAGGTAAGGGAATGTTAGGCATTCGCTCCGCTATTTGTAAACAAAGGCTAGTCTGCAAGAATAATTTTCCTCAACTAATGTGGTACCTATTTCATAAGTAGGTATTGTTACATCGTTGTGTCAGCAACATTAACCATATTGTCATCACGTAATAAAATCTGGGTTGTAATCTTATTGTTTTAAAGTAAGGTAACTACGATGGCGGCTTTTTCAAGGACGTTCTCTCGTTATGACAGATCAATTAAACAACTGAAGCGTGTATGATGGCCAAATCCATATAGCTTACAAGGACATTCCTATTATGTATTGCAAATTTATACAGCATGAATAAAGATGTTTTGTAATTTTTGACATAAAATTCTACATATTATCTCTTATTAAATTATGTATTCGTAAAGAAGACTTAGAGCCACATTTCTGCGAAATAGCTAACCGTAAGTTTTCGAACATATTAATGAACTACTTGGCATTCAAAACGCATACCTACTTGAGTTGCAGCTGCAACTACACAAATGTCCCCTCTTTAAGAAATAGTTCAGCTGAGGGACCTGTCCTTATAAAAAAGCGAGACTTACGATTTGACTGATCTCCGTGATAGGAATTGGTGTGATAGTTTTATCCGAGCTGTGGGGGAGCGATGAGGCGCTGGGAGTTGGCGACACTCCTGGGGAGGAAGGGCCATTCCCGACGCTCTCCTTAGAAGTGCGGTTGGGAGACAGCCTCGCTGGAAAGCTGAGGGTCTTCGTCCACTGCGATAAGCTACGCACCATCTTGACTGTTCATAAGCACAACACTCGTTCACTGAACTCTTTGTGACGAGCGACACGCGCGCTCGCTAACACGGTCCGCGGACGAATGAGGAATCGAAGGAAGGAAGAGGGCAACAAAACGTACAGCCTGTGCAAGTTGCGACTTGACCGACTGGAGGGGAGCGCATGTAGGGTGGCGATGTGTGCGTCGATGCAGTTCGGAGTCCGGCCACCTATGGGTTTTGGGTCGGATTTTCTTTTGTTTATCGCGCTCTACCTCGTGGAGCAAAAACTTTTCGAACGGTCATCTTTGAGTTATAAATATAATGAATTGGCAGTTAATTTACAGTTTGTTGTGTTGATTTAGTTCGTTAAAATCTTATTAGTCACAAACTTGTTTTATAGGAGAGGCACAAAGTAGGTTTTTCTGTTGAATGGAATACCTACTTTTATTAACCTTTCACTTTTATATCTGACTTGAAACAATTTACCGTCCTTGTCTATAAAAGAAAAAAACAGTTCTGGATAAAAAAAAGTTTTAGTGATAGTTCATAAAACACCATTTCTCAAAAAGTCCATTAGTTCTCGGCTCGCACTCAAAAGCGCGTTTCCACGCAGACTTCAAACCGATATACCTACCTCACACATTCATTTGAATTAGCAACGCCCTATAAACGCAGAAAATAACTACACGTAACGAGGGTGGCACCCTCCTCTCTTTTCAAAAACTCCAAGATATATACGAGCGCAAATATAGACTGGTTTTAAATGCGACTTATACGTATTGTTCGGAGTATGCAATAATTTTTTTATGTTACCAAGAATGGAAAGAAAGAAATAATAAATAAAGGTTTATTATATTAATCTACTATGTAGTCCTTTACTTAACAAAAACTTCGCAAAATTGAGGAAAAACTGTTTCTATTAACTTCGTATCCAGATAATCAAAGCGCTTCTTCACAATCTCTTTAATTAGCAATTCCACAAACCATAACTCGACCGAGTTTTTATAAACTACGTCTCGGATGGGTGGTTAAAAAGTTCCATAAAAAAAACTTGGAGCTTATGGTTCGTGATAAACAGAAGGGTGCATAAGACGCGAATCGATACAATGGGTGCGCAGGATTGCGTGTCGCAACTTCCTGAAGCCACGTGCGCGCGCAGCTGACGCCCGCAGCGCATGCGCGCTGAGTGTATAAAGTTTGAGGGGTTCCAAGGAACCTGTGAGTAGAATACTAAGGAACCTTTTGTTTTTACATCCTTTGGAACAGACACTTGGAAGAAAGATGTCTTCGAAAGTTTTTCGACCCTTTGATTTGTATTCCATTGGGCTGGCTTGCCAAAATTATGTAATCTTGTCATCAACATAGACACGGAAAATACTAGTTGTGTATGCAATAATAATAAATAATAATTGTAAAGTGTCACAATTATTAGCTTCTTTTTATCAACGTACTTTTGTTATGAATCATCCATTTAATTACTTCACTAATGACATTACTGAACTATAAATAAATGAATACCCAATCAGTTTATTTCCCTGACAAGCTCCCTGTTTATTTTACAACGCTCAGCACTAAAGATTGTCTTGAGCAAAAAAGGGGTCATTACTGCCCCCCGTTATGAGTACGGGGGTTCAATCTGCCCCTGGACCACCCCAACCTTACATCCTATTGTTCTCGGATAGGGTTGCTAGTTCTTGCTTTGAGCGTACTTCGATATAAGGGCAGTTAGAGTCCTTTGTTGATTGAAGTTTGGGCCTGTTTTGTTTGAGATAAAAGTGTAAGCATCATTACTATAAAGCCCATGAACGTGTATTGTTCGTTAGGGGTTTCCAAATAGAACAGGACAAACATTGATAAAGAGTTGGGGTATGTTTAAGTAACCTGAAAATGATTCCAGACAAGATTGACCAAAGAAGTCAAATGAGCGAATGATCTTTAAAAGTCCTATCATCGTTATCAGTACCTAGCCTTTTCCCAACGACGTTGGAGTTAAGAGGCTTACGCTAAAGCGCGGTCACTGTCTGAGTGCATAGAAAAGAAAGAGACGCGATGATACAACGCTGGTAATTTATTGCAAAATATGAAGCAATTATGGTTTTACAAAAAATATATTAATTGGACTAAAAAATTAAAACACTATTACGTTAGTATGTTACTTGTAGAATAATCTGACAAAAAAACAGAATGTTTGCATGTATATTAGTATGGTTTTTAATCGTTAAAATATTTTTTTAGAGGTAATTTCGTGATTCTTTCTATCATATCAAGTAAATTGTATTATGTTTTCAACACACTATCTAACTAGCATATATCCAGAAGAATATCATATATTTTTCTGACTTTGGTTACTGTAGTGGATCATATATTTTTAGGCAATATAAATTTGCGTTTAGGTCATGTAGTCCCCTTATCCCTGGTATTTTCGTGGAAAGCCCTGAACCGTGGTAAATTTACTGTTACTATTGAAAAGTGGGCCCAGATCCCGAAAATGTCCTCATTTTCTGAACTTAGAAATTTTTTGAAGCATTGCGGATGAGTCAATAATTCACTTAAAGTTGATATTGATCAAAAAGACACGAATGTTAAACTTTTCGTCTCTGTTCAAATATCGTGTCCACAATTGGTACGCAAGGTGACAACAACAAATGCTTTAGAATTTAAAAAGCATACCATACAATTGTGTCCAAAATGAGTCATAGAGCGCGTATAATAGGCATTTGCAGTAGGTAATAGCCAATAGGCAAAAGAGTTTGGATTATAGACAATAGGTCTGAGTACCGGATACGGCGGAACGTGTCTTGAAATACAACTAATGAATTGCGCAAATCAAAACAAAATCAAATGACATTTATTTCCTTTTTACCATATTATAGACGTCTGTAGGCTTTTAAAACGATTATTTATTATTGTGATGATTATTTATATATCATTCTGGCTTGGGAACCACTTGGCTTGGCCTTGGCCTATGAAAGCATGAAAGATGGGAGTACTTCAAAGTTAACTGATTTTTTTTTACATCAGGTTAAGACTCAACTTGGCATTGACATTATTATAAGAGCTATTCGCCCTAGAACGGCACTAACAGAACAAGAAGAAAGAAAATATAAAGTGTTTCCACCCATGGTACCTACACGTAATTTTAGAGTATTGAAAATAAACGTTAAAACTAAACATTGTTTCCATAACAACTAAAGGACGTATTGCTAAATACGGCTTCAATTGTTGTGTTATTTGAACGCCCCTTAAAAAAACAAGCGAAACCGTCAAAATAATTAATGTAGGTAGCAAAACAAACGAATGCTGCAATTCTTTAAACTTAACACATGGTTTAAAAAACTGCTTTCTTACCGCGCAAGGGATTAAAGTTAACAGTCAATAATTAATATGCACACGTGTTTTGTACTACAGACGTTTATTGACGATTTAAGTCAATTTGCCCAGTAAAGAAGTAACTATAAATAAAAAGTTAATCTCAAGTTAAAACAAAGACGTGTAAAATGTCAAAGTGATTTATCTGCGCTTTCGTGAAAAGTGTGGTGACTATACTTTTAAGAATTTTTCTAATGTAGCTTTTTTGTAGGGTCAGGCGGGGTAAATGTGAGACGAAAGACAAATCTTTTCATTTTCGACGCCATTAAAGATTAGTTAGTGCGTCTTAGAAAAGATTATATTATACTATCCAATGGTATCTTTCACATGTTAACATTAAATTGATGACAATTGGCCTAGATATATAGTTTTGTGTACAAAGTACGTGTTTAATTTTTTCCTCAATAATGGGGGAAATATAAGACACAGAAGTAAAAAAAATAGCTTTAAACTTCTATACCTTGCGTGTTTTTCAGATACAGGGGTAATAACAAGACAATAAATGGGGTTAAATAAAATACGAAAACAACATACTTACTTACTTTGCTTACATGTAATTTGTTTTTGGTTTTAGTTATTTGGTAATCACGACAGCAATGAGCAATTTAATGCTACAATTAAAGTTATATGCCTTCTGATAACAGTATGAAAGACGAAAAAATACAAAACCTGATACAGAATTAAGCATTAAACAAATTTAAACTTATTTTGAACTACGTAAGCATGCACAGTTGACTATATTTGAGTCCCAGTAAGCGCCCATCCCCATTTAGCCATGATTTTAATTTTATCTGCTAGATCTGCTTCAGCTTCATTGTTCAAAACTGTCTTTCTTCCTTCCTTATTTGTATTTAAACTGTGAATTTTCCTCCATAACAACGATTTATCAATTTTATACTTCGTTTCAGCTTCTCCGTATGATAAATAACCCTTTGTTACTTTATTTACCGCTTCTTGCAGCTTTGTGTCACTATAACTTTTGTGTTTTGGCACATATTTGCGACGCATCTTGATGCACAATTAATATCAACTGTCTTAATATTACACTACACACTATCTTATATTTTCCCTAATGCGCGTCTCATTTCTTAACCGACATACAACGTAAGTTCCATAATAAACTACTGCACGTATATAAAGTACTCTGCGATATATACTAAAACTGCCACCCTGCCGCGCAAGTACGGCTCGCAAGGGATGCCGGTGCCGGGGGCGGGGAAGGCGGCCGCGCACGCTAGTATGAGAGGATGCAAACGGAAAGTTCATAGTGCCCAATAAATAAATTTTACGCCATTTTTTTTGGTACTTAACAATTTATGTTTTTTAGAGTGTTCAACCCAATGATAACAAGTTTAAAAAATTGAGTCTTAACTGAGTACACATAAAGCATATTTTTAAATTCAATAAGGTTATTTTTATGTCTTTTTCCACGGAATTACAATCATGTCTTATTTTTACCCAACCTGACCCTACATAAATAAAAACGTTAAATATTTGGTAAGTTCCTTCATTCAGAAGTAAAAGTAAAGAATAAAATAAATGGATTTGTAGTAGGTAAATAAAATTGTGGTTTATTTTTAAAACAGGTTATCATTATAATTTAATCTTTGTTATTGGTCAGGCTTTAAATAAATTCTTGTTTTTCTCCGTTATTGAACCTGTTTTAAGGGTCAACAGCAATTATTGCACTATATAGGTTTAACCCGTATAAATGGAAAAACCAATTGTTTCAGCAACGGCTTTTGTAATCCCTAGTCATCCACAGTAATGTTTTTATTTATTTATTTATTTATTAAAACTTTATGCACAAGTAAAAAAAATACTGTACAAAGGCGGACTTAATGCCTGTCTATTATTATTTCTGCTTGTCTATTTAAAGAGTTAATTGTGTTTCTTAAAAGCTTTCAATTAAACGCCGCTAAAAAAATTACATTGTTAATTAAACATAAAAATCATAATAATGCTAGACAAGTTAAACATTAATATTTTCAAATAAAATATTTGGTTAAATTACAACACAAAATATTTAAAAGTTTATTTTCTATGAAACACCAATCAGGAGTTATCCCGCTTAGTTGAAAACCCACAGACACCCCACACATTGTTAGGCGAGGGTTACTTTATTATTAAAAACTAGTAAACGCTTGTTCAAAATTAGTTCTCTGTCAATCTGCCTGACTATTCCTGTACCTCGTAAATTACTTTCAAACACCGTAAAATACTTTGGCAAAAGCATGTCAAGTTAATTAGTTTGCTCTAAACTCTGTTTAAAGTTTGTTTAGAATATTTGAAACCGATTTAGCCAATAGATGAATGATTAATTGGGTGTCCCGTTCTGAACTAACTGAAAATTTTACTATCGGCTGGTTAAAAAATTCTTCGGTTAGTAATGAAAATATTGGTTAAGGACACTGACAAAGGTTAACTAAGTAGGTACATGTAAATTTAAGTGCTTTTGTGGATTAAATTAATTAATACAAGAGCATAAAGATTCGTAAAGTACGTCCTGGGCAGTCATCTCCAGGACCAACAGACTTTTGGCAAACATATTGATTGCAGAATAAAAAAAACAAAATTAAAAAAACACACTAGCTTCCGCCCGCGACTTCGTTCGCGTGGAAGCCGTAAGACACCACAGTATACTAAAACAACAGCCACATTTTTATAAAACTTTCCTGTATGCTACGTTTGTAGTATAAGTCTCAGCAGCCAAAATATGAAGAGAGTCAGGACTGGTGACGCGGGCGCAAGCGACGTACAGTTGTCCGTGTGAGAAGCAGCTCGTCCTGAGGTCGACTCCCGCAGCCTTCAGTACTAATTTCTCATTGCTTGCGCAGTTTTCTGATTTTAGTAAATTAATGAACGTCTGCGTATTCTACCTACCTAATGGCACAACACTGATACACTGACTAATGCATTCTTACAGATTATTCCTTACGAACAGCTATCACTAAAATAATATTATAACAGTAGATTGTAAACACTCAGGATTTCTCATTAACAGTCACTTAACTATAGATATTTATTTTTATTATAACCAAAGATGAACTTAATGTTTTCCTGTGTACGTTCTACTAACTATCATTACAATAATTTAACTAAATGTGAAAAAGGAAGCATAAAAAGGATCAATTGTTGGGAATCGAACATAGGTTTGCAAGGCAGTCGTCGAACTTTCAAGGGAAATGCGACAAGGTGGCCCGCGAAATTAAAAAATACTTACGTTTTTTGCAATTTGCAGGTCACTGTCAGGTTGTATGTTACCCCCAAGCACACACATGTTTCGTCGGCGATCAAGAAATAAAATCTGTTGTTTCATAGAACAGTGCAATTCAAATAGTACTTAGTATAGTTCAGTGTATTCGCAGATCGGTGGGATTCCCTGATATTGCGGAGGTGGATGCAGCTCCACGCTGCTTTTTAACTGTAGTATGTTGATCTGTAAACGGTAAAGGAAACATCGTGAGGAAACCGGCATGTCCTAGAACCAAAAATTAGAAGACATGTGACATCTACCAACCCGCACTGGGCCCGCGTGGTGGATTACGGCCCGCTCCCTCTCACCGAGAGGAGGTCTGTGTCCCAGCAGTGGGAACATTATAGACTGATTATGTATGTTGATCTGTGTCTGTAACCTACTAACACTAGAAGTTAAGTAAGATTGTTACCAACCCTATGGACTTCTGTCTGAAATAAAAGTTTTCTATTCTATTCAAATTCAAAATCTTTAATCCGAGCGAAAATTCATATAGTACATAGGTTAGTAACATTGTCCTTTTAACTAAGTGTTAGTAAACAACACGATATAACGACACATGTAACTGACAGCAGTGAATTACATACGGACAGTCCACTCTGTCAGCAATCCTTTTCAGAACCCTGTTAGGACTGGCCATGACTCGACCCACCCTTGACGCTGCGCGCTTGTGCATTATTGTGTAAAAACAATCTACACGCCCCGCTGCAAACCCCTGACGCACTGCAAAGTCATGATAACCCCATCAGTTTTCCCAACTAGACCCCGCCATCCCCTTCCGACCTAGCCTGTCCGAGCCGGTGTGCCCCAAATCTCAAGCTTAGCCTTCTAACCTAACCATGTCTGATCCGCCCTAAAAGGATTATAAAGGATAGTTAATTTGAAATCACTATGTACCTATATTTATTTCATCATTAATATGAAATGAAATATTTTAGTGCGTTGACATTACGTAAAACGAAACGTTCAATGGCGAGATAAAATGTCATGTGACAAAATATTGGTAAATTTCTGTTTTTCTTTTCTCGTAAACTTTCTTTCTCCGCAACTTAAAACTTTACGTGGAGGCTTCTAATAATATGGTCTTTCTGTAATAAAAATATGGACTTCCAACTCGACGGCTGATAAACTAAAACTTAGCCAAAGATAACAAGTCTCCTTTTTTTTTTTTGGTTGGGGATTCATCAAATAATTTCTCCCGCTCTGGGAGGAGCGAGAGGGCGTGTCAGACTTTTACTGACTAAAACCCACCCGTGTTCCTTCAGTTGCCTGTATGCCAGGTAATCCTTTCGGACAAACCCACGACCCTGGCCGGCATCGGTCCTAGCGCACCCAGTCAATTGGTGCTGACATCTCTTCGAAGCGCGCGTGGAACACAACGTAAGAACAGTCTCCTAAGACCGTTTTCTTGTAGCGACCACGGTTAAGGTACTTGCCCCGTCTTAAATATCCCCTGTTTACTTGTGTCGTGATTGACTGCTTATCTCCATAAAGGTATAGCGTGATTATAATCATTTAAAAGGTTAAATCTGTAACTATCTGCAATATTTTAACCTTATGGCTCGCTCTTTACATTTTGCATTGGGGCAATAGAAGAATACGAATAAATTGCAAGATTGCTCATCCCCCATAGCAAATAGCGTGATAATATAAATATAGCGTACCGACTGACCTGACTTATAGGGAAGGGAATATCTATGTAAAATTTGAACAAAATCTATCCTGCAGTTTTTGCGTGATGCTGGAACATACATTCAGACAAACAGACAAAAATTCGTTCGTTTCCTATGGAGAAGAGTCGACAAGAAACTCCATGTTTAAGCTTTTAAAAGTAATTGGCTTTTAGAATGAGCTTTAGGTACTCGTATAGGCTCGCGCAGACAGGCACGACGCGACCACTGGTAGAACAATTTCCTTGAAGTTTTCATAGAAATCGTTCTACTAGAGTCGCGCCGCGCCTGTCAGCGAGACCCTCTAACCTCAAAGTGTCAATACGAAACTGTGTGTGGTCATATAATCGTTATCGATTACTGTACCTACCTATAGTATATGATTTTCTTGTCACACTCTGCATACTCAGTATTGCTGACCAATGCGAAGTAGGGAATTAAGTTTAAACGCTCTACTTGTTCGCAAGAGTTCAATCAAAGTAGTGATTAGGGTTAAATTAGCTGATAAGTAGAGGTAGAACATAAAGCATTTACAAACGAGCTTGTGAAATGTTTAATTTTTACAAAAGAAAAAAAACTGGTGGCTCGTCACGTGTCATTTATTATTTTGGCTCATAACCTCATCAGCACAAATACTGCAAACCACATTTTTTTCCGAAACGATTATATATCTAAATTATCATTATATCAACCCCATGAAAAAACTCACTGTCTACGCTTCGGCTACTAATTATACACGAATACTCTCATTAGCTTAATTTTCAAATTCACGGCTTTAAAATTGAAACCCAATGATCATGCGCGTGACCAAAAGCATCATAATATCATCATACCAACAATAATACCCAAAAACCGATTCTAACCATAATACCCTTATCTTTACTAACCTCATTCCATAAAGTAAGGGTGCAGACTCATTTCCGGCTAGAACGGCCAGTTTTCAATTAAGGACAATAGACAGTAATCGATTTGGCCCGCAGAATAATTACTCATTAAGGAAGCTACAAAAAATATCAATTAGGGCGTTGGCATAATGTCGCAAGGGTGTGAATCCGTGGGAATGTTATCCGAGGAAAAGCATAGGACACCCTATTTTTGGGAATGTTGTTTACGGCAAGGGAAAGGAGTTAAAATGGCGACGTAAAGTGGTATCAGCCTAATCTATAAATAATTGCATTCATGTTTTACTCATCATAATAATTTGCCTAACTAGTTCCTGGCTTCCATTTAACCACTAATTACCTATATTTTACAGGATAATGACTATCAACGTAAGAGGTAGTCGTTCCTTGAAAACTTCCCCAAAATTAAATGAGACCCTTAAGTGATAGTGCTCAATCAAGTATTTATAATTGGGTATAAAATATATACAGATATACAGGGTCAAATTAAATTAGCTAGCGAAACTCTGCAGATTTGATAGGTATTGATATATAAACACGATTAAATTGCATAAAAAAAATGATTTAATGTTTTTTTTTTGGGGGTCAAGTTTTGTAACTTAAAGTATGAGTTGAGAAAATCTGTTTTATCGTCTTTAGACATTAAAAAAAAAACTGATATTTTAAGTGACTACACTACCTGCGGTCGATGACCTCACAAACATATAATCAAATTAATTTCTTTTCTGTTTTATCATGCTCAGATATCGATACCCATCACGTCTACGGAGTTTCTCTAGCTAATTTAATTTGACCCTGTATACTAGGTACAATAAAACTTTGCCCCTTAAAAGTATTGCTTTATTTCAACCAATAGATTGCGATTTTAACTCAGATGATTAACTAATTACAAATTTACAAGAAATCTATAAATGGACTAATTACGGTGTTCCAGGAGAGGGACGAGTTTACTGTTTTTTTATTACTCCTTTAACTATCAACTATAAATTATTTAATTTTCTCTCAAACTTATAGGATTGAAGAAACTGCATGTGAAGCTAAAATTAAGTACCAACTGAAAAACCTTAATAATTTTTGGTACATAAAATACATAACATACATAATAGCACGCTTGAATTTACCGAAGGGTCAGGCCGATTTGTACCTATAGTAGACCCTCAATTCACCTGTAACATATAGAATATAATCACGTGGTATATAGGTATACTAGGTATTACCCAACTGATAACCAACGTGGGCCAAACTTCATGCAACGAAGGAATACTAGATAGGATGACATGAGCACTTACATACATATTGACGAATTCAGACAAAAAAGTCCCAATATTCAATCATATTTATTTATTCCTAAAATAGCATAATCATGCATAATGAGCCTATAATGTTCCCACTGCTGGGACACAGGCCTTCTCTCTGTGAGAGGGAGTGGGTCGTAATCCACCACGCGGGCCCAGTGCGGGTTGGTGGATGTCACGTGTCTTCGAATTTTTGATTCTAAGACATACCGGTTTTCTCACGGTGTTTTCCTTCACCAGTTTGAGAGCAGTGGTGATGAAATTAAATACATTAAGTAAAGTGCCTGCCTGGGTTCGAACTTACGACTTACAACTCGTAAGTTGGGGCCGATACCAATGGGCCACCACTGCTCACCCTAAAATAGCGTTTGCCAGTAATTAATACCTAACTACGCTCACCTACAAGCCATCATAACATAACCGTGACAACAAGCATGTATGAAAGGAATTCCAATTATTTCCATGCATTTCTATGGCCTTTGTTTTCTAAGCCCCACGTGCATCGGCACCCCTCGTAGGCGATGATGGTGTTATTCTATGGGGAATGTTTTATGCGATAGGCAATAAATTTACACGATCATTTTAATTAGGAAGCTTACGTGGGATTCTTGCTATGCGTAATACGGTATTACGCCATTTTGAGATAAGCTTTTGTACAAAGCTATATATATTACCTAGTCTTGCCATAAATATTGTCACAAAGAAATTTTTTTTTTTTTTGCAAATACTATTTATTACTTTTACAGTGTATTAGTTTAATACATAAATATAAAACAATTTAAAATATAAAAAGCTTATTCGAAGTGGTCTCCATTGGCTGCAATACAGTCCTTTAAACGTTGAGGCCAGTTATCAATAGAAGCACGCACTCTTTCCATGGTAAAATTCTTCCCTGCCAATCGTATGGATTGTTTTAGGGACTCCAAATTATCATGGCGTTTAGAGCAAGCCATACTCTCTAAAACAGACCATAAATCATAATCCAGCGGATTAAGATCAGGACTAGACGACGGCCAGTCAGTCTTCAGCTCTGATGAAGTGCGAAACGTTCACTTCCAACCAAGACTGCGTGGACCGAGCTTTATGACTCGGCGCCGAGTCTTGTTGGAAGGACCATACTTGGTTATTGAACATGGTGTTGTTAAGGGGCTTAACTACCTTCTCAAGAATGGTATCTTGATACACTTGTGCCGATGTTTTGATACCTTTTTTCACAAAAATATGGCTCAGTCACTCCTTCATAGCTAACACCCCACCAAACCATCACTGAAGTCGGATAACGCCCAGGTTGCACTCTGTCGACTAATTGGGAAGCTTCCTTAGAGCTTTGAGCATAAATACGGTCATTTTGTTTGTTAAAATGTTGCTCAATTGTAAAGATTTTCTCATCCGTAAACAAAAAAATTCTGTGACGTCCCTTTGCGTACAACTTCAGTAGTTGTTTTGATTTTACCACCCTATTCTTTTTTAAATTATCAGTTAAAAAATTACCAGTGCGTCTCTTATAAGCTGCAAATCCTAAGTCATCTTTTAAAATACGCGACATGGTTCTGGGTGCTGTCTTCATCTCCCGAGATGAAATCTTTTGCATTCGGACAGGATTTCTTCCAATTCTTTCCCTTACTGCTTTGACCACCTTTTTCGTACGAACACTACGTGGACGGCCAGATCTTTTTCTGTCACAAACAGAGGAGGTCTCATTGTACCTATTAATAGCCCGGTACACAAACATTTGACTAATACCAAGCGTATGGAGAGTTTTAAAATTTGTATTTGGCTCCATCCCAACTTTGTGTAATGCAATCACAGCGATTCGGTTCTCTTTATCACCCCACTCCATTTTAATATCGCAAAATATTGTACAATGTATTGGCGCCAAAATTAGAAAACTCAATGAACAATCGTATAAAAACTTTTTTTACAAAAAAACAACCGACTTCCAAAAAAAAACTTTTTGACAAAAAAAACAACCGACTTCCAAAAAATACACTACAAAGTGAAAAATAACTTTAATTTCGGAAGTCGGTGTCTTTGGATCTTTATTTTAGTTTTTTTCCACCGACTTCCGAAATTAAAGTTATTTTTCACTTTGTAGTGTATTTTTTGGAAGTCGGTTGTTTTTTTTGTCAAAAAGTTTTTATTTTTCACTTTTTAGTGGGTACCGCAGTTACAATAGCCTAATGTCAATTGCTCATCACCTTTTACAAAATATTTCGTTTCCCGATGCAAGGAATTGAGGAGTTTATTGTTGAGGATTTCTCTTGGTAAAAACCAGAAGAACTGGAGCTGATGGTGATGCCAGGAATTCCCTCGACTGTCTATGGTCTCCATCATCAGACCTGTAATGGCACTTATAACCCATATGGGTGCAAAGTTCTCATCAATACAAATTAATCAAGCCCAAACACAAGGTAACTGCTGTAAATCGTTGAGGAATTCCTTCAACTGTCTATGGTCTCCATCATCAGACCTGTAATGGCACTTATAACCCATATGGGTGCAAAGTTCTCATCAATATAAATGAATTAAGTCGAATCACAAGGTAGCTACTGTAAACCGTTGAGGAGTTCTTTTAACTGTCCTTCGTCTTCATCATCAGACCCCTTATGGCAGTCACAACTCCTCAGGTGTAAAGTTCTCATAAATACAAATTAATCAAGCCCAAACACAAGGTACCTGCTGTAAATCATTGAGGAATTCCCTCGACTGTCTTTCGGCTCCATCATCAGATCGATTCCAGACCTTCATTAAATTGTAGTTCTTCAAAATACTTAATGAAAAAATTAACAAACGCACTAGGCGCTCCTACGATTTTCGAAGGTTCCCCTCGATTTCTCCGGGATTCCATCATCAGATCCTGGTTTCCTTATCATGGGACCACCCTTGAGGTATGTCCTTTCTAACAAAAAAAGAATCATCCAAATCGGTTCACCCAGGAAAGAGTTATGAGCTAACACACATAAAAAAAAAAAAAAAAAAAAAACATACAGGCGAATTGAGAACCTCCTCCTTTTTTTAAAGTCGGTTAAAAATGACAGATTCCAAATTCAAATGTAATATCTTTCTTATTTTTAACTGTACTTAACAGTATTTATGGCCAGACTAAGTATATTATTAATGGTATATTCAAAATCTGATCATCAAGGAATGACAAAAAATACCCAAAAACAGGAATCCAAATGTCAATCTCACTAACAACGCAAGCTAAGTATCCATCAATAAAATGAATAGCCCAAAACTATACAAAGTGACGGACCAACTGCCAACTGAAACCACATTGCCAAAATCAATTAGAACCAAACAAAAACCCACCACACGTGGGGCTAGTGGTCCCTTTAAACTTTAAACCCATTGTAATATCTAACTGCCCTTCCGTCAAAGCCCATATGTGGCACGAACCGAGGCACTAATAAAAACAGTTCAGCAAAATGACCGATCCCATATGGCGGTGAAGAAATCCGGGACATCTTAGGCACATGTGGCCAAATAGATGTTTTTTGGACTATTGTGTTTCAGATTTTTTTGGTGATGGGCCATCACTGATGGCACACGTGGCGTTGTTAAATTTTTATGACCCAAATTCTGTAGCCTTTGAAGCAGTGTGTTTTTAATTTGTTAGGTCATATGGGTCGAAGAGGAAATATTTGGTAATATGACGACGTAATTAAAACACATTTCTGGTCCACGAATTGCTTTTTGAGGCGTGTACGTTATTTATAGAGACTCCAACTTTACGAAATATTTTGTGGCCTTTGGCAAGATCTGCTTGCCAAAGGCCACAAAAAAAATGTCAATTCCAAGTTACCAATGTGATAAACAAAACAGAGTCACATTGTCAATCCGGTTCTGTTGTGATATTGCCAGCCGTTCCAAACCTGGAGAATACAGGCTATCAACGATTATCCATTCATCAATCGGCCGGAGTTCCCTTTGAGCATATATGAATGTAGCGTAAAGTCATGAATGCTAAGCTCAAGGGCTTCAATCAACCTGTGTGTCCCTTCATATCGCACATCCGTTCATAATACCTGAACATATCAATAAAATATGACATAATAGGAAAAGTCGTGTGCCCACCACACGAGCGTACCGAGAACTGATTATTAACAATCACAATATGACCTCATTGGCGCCATTTTATTTTTGATTGTCTCGTCAAACTATCGGACGTGCTCACGCGCCAAACGCTGATACGTGACTGACTTGATTAAGAACTTTTTGCTTTGAATTTGTTTGATTCCATAATTTATAATGTAATTGCTGGTACACTGTATAAAATCACAATGCAATTAATCTTCATGATTATTGCAAATATTGCATGATGAGCTGCTGCTCTGACAGCGCCCTTAGAGTACTCTCTAAGGGCACATATCTATGAAGGGCACTGGCTTACGTAGCAACCGGTTACGCTGTCGTTTCAGTCATTATATCGACACCTCCATGCAATAACATCGTAACTCACTTTTTGTGATTTTATAGGAGCGCGATTTTAAAGTTTGAAAAATTTTAGCAAACTCAAAACACCCCGTACAATTTTTGAAGCTGGCTCTATTTAATATAGTTTAGGCGGACTATAAATAGGTATGGTTAAGTTGTAAAAGAAAAATTGTTTTCATGGGTTTTCATGACTTACGTGAAAAACAAAACAGTGAAATGACATATAAGTTACGAGGACAAACATTGTATGTCTGAGTTACAATTTAGTTTTTTTGTAGTTTAATTTATTTTTGTGGTCAGATAATTGTAACTCCAAGGTGTTAAGTTACATAAAATGTTTTTATATAGTAAAAATTAAGTTAATTCATGCAATCCAAAACAAATCTGTAAATACACATCTCATAATGCGATAATGTATTATTATTATACGTATTTTTGTGTTTGTTATTATGTTGTCTTATTAATTTGAAAGATAAAAGAAACAGTTTGTAGCACTTAAATATTATTTAATGAGATCACAAAATCAGAATCAGAAATGACAAAATAGCAGAACTTAACTGAATACCTTCTTATATTATTCAACATAAAATTAAGACACTAAGTAAGTATCTTTTAAACGTAAGTAACAATTTTTTAAACATATTAAAAAAACAAAAAAAAACTTATTAAAAATATTAATTTTCTTCATCACTGTCATTGTCTGTAGCTAGCTGAGTGGAATGTGGAAGATTTAAATAAAAACTATGATAAATATCTGGTATTGCCTTACATTGACACAAGCTTACAAGGTCCTTATACTTTGCTGTTGATATTGGGAGCACTTTATTATACAATAAAGGAATACTTTGTCCTTCGTTTAACTGTTCACACTGAACAGTCCCTTGTGCTCTTTTCGTTCGTGTGATTCGTGAAGTAGGTTTCATAGCAAGGTTAATAGATAAGTGCTGATCACTGAGAAAATCGTATTGAAAATAAATTAAATCAGGGTTTTCCTTTTCTATTTTAATGTGTTGTATTTTAGTCCATGTCATCTTTTTTCCAGAACTATTCCAGTCCCAGTTTAGTTTTTTCTTTAAAAGACATTTATAATCAAGAATCAGGTTTTGATCTAATTCAGTAACGTCATAAGGAGTCCCCGTAGTTTTAGCACATCTGATCAGGGTGATCCATTGTTCTGGTACAAAAATAATCTGATTTTTCTTCCGGCGCTCTATCAACGCGTGCATAGCATCCCCTTCAGATTGTGAGTGTCCTACTTCAAAATAGTTATGTGTAATTGTTATTCCAAATAGTTTACATGCATGCGAGTACATAGCTATTATTATTCGATTGCGGTTTTGTCCGCCACAGCAATCGGAAAAGAAATTAAATATACGGAATCCTTCTTCGTATTTCTTTTTGATAAAAAGAAACACAGCGCTACTAATTTCTGAGGATCCTTTCTTGCCAATTGTCTCATTCCAGACGTACGAGTATCCTTTGGCCTTTCCTATATCATATATAGTAAAATTATATACCGCAAACTTCCTTTTGTAGTAAAAGAGCGAAACTTCAGATTGGGGTGTAGTCAATACTTTCTGTAAGTCATATGAGGCTGTAACAATTAAATCCGATTGTTTTGACTGAGACTTACAAGTGTCTTTCAACTCTCTTACCACTGTTTTGTTCGCAATATGCAAGGAATACTCTAGCTTCATGTCTTCTTTTTCGTTCTCAGTCCCTCTTATAGCGGTCGCAAAGAATACAAAGGTCCTTCTTAGGTTTGTGGAATTCAATATTGTATTCAGTATAAAATATGTCCTTATATTGCCTAGAATTTGCCACTTGTTCCAACGGACGATTTTCTTTCATCCAATCGACGTAAAGCCTGTACAATGCAGGGTATGTTAAAGTTTCCTCAAAGTAGAGCTTTGAGGTTCTTTTTCTTACATAATGTGAATCCACTGTAGGAATTAATGAAATATGAGCCCTAACAGATTCTTTAACTTCATTTGGTATCACATTTTTCCGATTACTATGTCGCCCCCTCAAGTCTCCTGTCATCAGTCCGGTTCCGTCTTTGTCTATTTTCTTGTAAATTGTTTGTAGCCACATATCACTAATACACAGGGTATCAAGAAACATTTTTTTGCAGACCCTTTTTCTGTAACCATCTTCAAATAAATAATACTGAAAGGACCAGTGGCGCCGTGACTGTCCAATAACTGATGCTGTTATTTGTTTTCGTGGAACTCGTTCTACAAATCTACAAATAAAGTCTGCTTGTCTTGAGTGATCGGCCAAACCCCAAAAATCTTTAAAAATTGCACTTCTTGTCGTTTCCATTACTTTTTCTTTGCACTTTCTAATACAGGTATTATTACAACCACTCCTCATACTTTTCTTTGGTACTAAGATTCCGCTTCTGTTTATGTATTCTTCGCCAGAATTTTTCTTTTGTTTCGTGATGTTGCGTTTCCAGTTTTTTGGATTATGGTCTCGTTTTCTACCTGGGTTAGTTTTCTTCGGAACAGTCTTTTTCACTGTCCTTGGTGTCACTTCAGGAGCTGTTATATTTTCAGATATAAAGTTTGTAGATGTTGGTATCTCTTGTAAAGGCGTATTACATTCTATGGAATGTTGAGAACTATGTATTGAAACATTGTGTTCGGAAGGGATATACTCAGAAACATCAGGAGAAAATGGTTCTTTTATACTGGATGAGGTGGACAAGTCTTTATAATAGCGTACCTGAGCATTGTTCCGTATATTTTTTTTGAATGAAAGTAAATCGTCACCATGTTCGAGAAAATGGCTGTCATCATTTGGTGGAGAAATTTTCTGGGTAGCATGATCATCCGCCTTGGACGAAGTCGAAGCTTCCTCTTGATCTAAAATTTAAAATAAGTACAGATTATAATAAAGTTCATTCAACATTTCAACTTAAAAAGCACCAGCACCTATCTGAATAGCACCAGCTCGAATAGTTTGGTGCTATAATAAAATACCAAGCTATTCGAGCTACCAAGTTATTCGAATACCTCATCGTGTCGGAACGTAAAGCCTCAGTCAAACTGATGCGATTATTTATTTATATTATAAAACAATAAAAAATAAATAAGATAAATAATAATAAAAAGTAGTTTTTGTTAAAAGCAATAACAAAAATCAAAGTAAAACTCTGTATTCAGTTATTTGGTACAAGTTGAATTCAGGATATCTTTAATTTTGAACTGACTGAAGAACTCCGATGCGCATGCCAAAACTTAAATAGGTATTATTATGCTAACACTGAGAATTTATAATTCAAATACAACTTACCAGTTGAAATTCCACTTAATGATAATGCCAAATTTAAGATATTTTGGTTACGCTTCATTTTATTATGGTTTTACACCATAAACACCGCAATAGTCACTTTGTACACCTTCTCACTTCTATTTACCAAGCAACGTAACAACACCGAAGTTCTATGAGCGGGAGTAAACTACTAAATAGAACATCGCAACTCGTCTTAACTTGTCGTAATGCACTAAAAACTAACGTAAAGATCCGTGCAACATCATTGTAACTCAACTTACAATGCAGTAACAGTACATTTTATGATCATAAACCGTAATTTTATCATGTACATAGATTGTATCTAATGTTACAGTTTTGTTGCACTTGATAAACAAGCTACTCATAATATTTTCTATAAATTGTAAATAAAGTTGAAATTATATTGTTGACAAAAAATATTTTTTGGATTAGTTACAATACTTTGACGTTGGTTTATTTTAGAAACGAAGGGGAATAGAATTACAATGATAGTACAGAAAAAATGCATTTTTTTTTTACATAACAATGCCGTTGTAACTCAATTTTTGGAAAAAAGTGAGTTACGATGTTATTGCATGGAGGTGTCGATATGTACGATGTACGTATTTTGATTGTTCATCATATTTTGCAAGATAAACCTAGTAGGTCCTTGCATTAGATGACCAGAGTTGACTAACCCTATAAATTGACATCATCAGAGTACGCTAAGCATTAATATCAAAATCATTAAATTAATTACAACATCCTTCGTCATCGACACAACTTTGCAACTTTAAACAGATTGTGCAATCCCTAATTCTTAATACATTTCAAATCTCCAGATCACTCAGTCGCCCCATATCACTGACCTTTACAACTACCCCAGAATATGATTCAACAGCCTCATTCTCACAAAGAGACAGCTCTTAAATTAATTACACTTCAAAACAAGGTAGCCTCTAGTCACTAGCCAGTTAGCCACTGTTTTCGTCACCTGACCGAACCTAGTCTTTTTAAGTACAATTCTAGAACAGGTTTGCATCCGGCACGGCTGTAGTCTTGTGCAAGACTCTAACAATATTGAATTGATATTTGACTCTTACTCCCACGTCGTTGATGGACAAGACTTTTACGGGACATTGAAGCAATGATTTGGGTCGATACGTGCATAAAATTAAATGTTAGAAAAGATTCGGGATGAGTTCAGGAGAATCAAAATTAAAGAGCTCTTGATACTGGAGTTACAAATAGGTACTGACAAAATCGATAGAATAGTAGGTACTATTAAAACAACTAAAGACATTTTTTGAAGCAATTACTGAATTGATGAATTTTTTACTTAGCACATAATTATTAAGTTTTGGAAAGGATCCAGGATTAACAATGATGAGGGACGGTAAAATTGCAGTTTAAACTGGGTTTGCAACATAAAGTCAAAGTCAAAGTCCATAAGATGAAATCGACAAGAAAGTGACAATAGGTATAATGGAAGATTGCATGCCTTGTATCGACAAGTGCAATGTATAAGTAAGGCACACTTTCTCTTAACTGACCAAGCTGATAAATGTTCACTATATATATGTATAGGTACTTGAAAGAATTAAACATTTAATATCAAAGGGAGGCAATGAAATAAGTGTACTAATTTTAGTACACCCGTTTAAAGGAGTTACAGTTTTTCTATTTACTTTGTCACCCATACTCCAAATTCCATAAATAAACAATAATAATTAAATATCTCGTCTACTTCCATCGCTTCATCAATCATTACAAGTAAAATTACTAACAGCCTAACCGCTTCATCCCATTACGCACTAATTCGAAATTCAAACAAAGAAAGGGCATGGAACTTTTAAATCATGAAATAGTGAGGCGACATTGACGTAAGAAAAAAAAATAAAGGCAGTGACACATTTATTAGACCTGTCATTCAATGGTACTTACCACTGACAGCTCATAAGTTTTGAGCCTTAATTTGTGATAAGGTAAATGCGTGTATGTACAGATGGATGCGCTACCGGATTTTAGCTTTCACATTTCTAAAAGTATTGTTGGGTTATCGGTTATTTAAATTGGGTCTTTTAAGAGTCTTTGTGTCGATGGTTTTATGGTTACAACACGGTCATGATCCGATATGTTATTTCATCATCATAACGATAAGTCCTTGTCTGACTTAAGGCAAGAAGCTTAATAGATACTTAAGCTTAGAGTTTTTTGTTGTAAATCAATAAAACTGAACTAAAATATCTGATAAGAACGATTGAGTCACAAACACAAATGTCAATCAAATTTACGATTGGCATAAAATCTAATAGTGCACTGTGTAGCTTAAGAATCTAGTTTAAATGCACCGTAACTAGGTGATGTTAGCTCATTCGTAGCAGGTGTTCTTACTATTTAGGTAAGAACACCTGAACAGAACACGTCCTTTAGGTATAGAACTTGTATATAAACTACCTTTGTATACTAACGATCCTATAAATTCAAAACTCAACAACTCGGCTTCACCAATAAAGAAAACAACACATCCCCTTTTATATTTAGTCACATTTATTGGCTTAACTGAACTAATTACATGCGGTGACAGTGTATTTCGGAACATAAGTCAACTAATTCGTCAGACAGGCGAGACATAATCGTAATCGAGGTAATGCGCCTCACTATGCCATCGACAAGTTATGGCGCCAACTTTACTTCTTTTATTTTATTTTTAAACGGTTGACACTGGCTGAGTTTAAAAACTACTTTGGAATTATAGTGTAGGTAGTTATTTTATGGACAATCTAATTTTGTAAACTTCGTGGTAAAAAGATTATGCAAAAATTAAAGTTTTTATTCATACTCAATGCTTTCCTCATGACATTCTCCTCATTCCTCTTTCAATTTCAATACCCTACTGAATAGTCTACTAAAGTTTATAAAGGAAACTCATTTAAAGTTCTGTTGCTAAGCTGAACGTTAATGAAGGTCAATTTGATCGAGTCATACGTGGTACATAGCCTCGGGCTACCTGATGAGCTGCCTATATACAATAACAGGAAATGCCTTAAATTGCAAGACCGCAGACTGAGCTAATTTAAGAATTGATGTGGAAATAATATCGTACAGACTGTACCGACATTTTTCTTTCAAATTAATGCTGTAATAAATAAAAATATGGGTAGGCACTCGAAAAGTAACTGAGATAGGTATAATTTTGCGAATAAAGTCTATACTCGAAAGGTTTAGGTAGTTAAATAAAGGTAAACAACAAAAACCACGTGACTCATAGATGTTAAACCTTTTATTTCAAATGTTAAATTCATATTATTTTGAATAATAGGCTCTATCCTGAATCTGAATTTGAGGAACTATCTGTCACATTAATAATAAAGCGTTCAGTGGTATCATCAATTATTTTGTCTAATTTAAACATTTTCTGTTCTTCTTTTATTAGATGACCCTCGCAACTTTTCCAATTCTCAGCAGTCACATTAGCTAAAGCCTCTGGCAAAAGAATGTTTAGGTCAGACATTTTAAAAGTTTTATTTTTCTCGGCTATAAACCCTTTAACTTGAGCCCATATTAACTCAATTGAATTGCGCTCAAACTGGTATGGTGGCAGCCGCAATACAGTGACACCATTTAACATTTTTTCTAATTCATCCACATCATAAAAGGCATCTGGTTAACCGACTAAACGTAATACCTGCTACTTCACTTGCCGTACTCACAGGTGTACTCTTCAATTTAACAACGTTATCTAATTCGTTGTATTTTCTAAAAGGTTTAGGGATCCTGTCTTTTTGGGCTCTTTACAATAGACAGATTACAAAATATTATACTATTTTATAAATCTAAAAAAAATAATGTGCTCAAGCAATTACATGTACGAAGAGTATAGTTTACGAATAAATGATAAAGTTTAACATACATTAATAAAAGAGGAAACTATCGTCTAAATCGAAAATAACTTTAATTTTGCTGTAACGTATTTTTAAACAAGAAAGTGTCAACTATAAAAAACCCTTTTTACGATTTATTTACCTTTATTTAACTACCTAAACCTTTCGAGTATAGGGATCCATCATTAGTAGGATTTACAAAATTGACTTCAAATTACTCTGTTGTTTATGACAAATTCTTTTGCAAAAGATCACGTAGGTGAGCAGTGGTGGCCCAGTGGTATCGGCCCCGACTTACGAGTTGTAGGTCGTGGGTTCGAACCCAGGCAGGCGCTTTACTTTGTGTAAATAATTTCATCACCACTGCTCCCAAAATGGTGAAGGAAAACATCGTGAGGAAACCGGCATGTCCTAGAACCAAAATTTCGAAGACATGTGACATCTACCAACCCGCACTGGGCCCGCGTGGTAGATAACAGCCCACTCCCTCTCAAAGAGAGCAGGCCTGTGTCCCAGCAGTGGGAACATTATAGGCTGATTATGCACGTAGTTTCCGCCGATATAGTAACCGTCTAGGGGACTTTCGTAAAATATATAAGTACCAGATTCTGCCTGAATCTTACTTCTATTTAATTTGTGTAGTACTTCCCCCAAAATTACTCCGCTCAATATTTTTGCATAAGCTCAAATCCCAAAACGGATATAAATACATAATCAATCGGTCCAGCTGATTTGTCATCAACTTTCTCTACCAACGATTCTAGCAGTAATAAAAATTAATCTTTAATGTTACAATTACAACCGGGTACCGGCTAATTAAATTACAGTTAAAAGTAAGCGGAAGAAGCGGTTAGACCAAGAACCAATATCCGGTCAATATATGAATGAACGGCCGTTAATAATACCAGTTTATGTGGAAGTGGCATAAGAGTATTATGTAGTTCAATAAACTGCGGGTAGATGAATTAATTTCATCATCTGTGGTCCTTTGGTAATCAATTTTACGCTTCTCAATCATCCTCTGAATGCAGAAGGGGGTGATAAAAGCTTAGAAACTCTATGTAATATGTTTCTAATAATTGACTTTGTGGATGCGAAGAAAACCTACAATATTTCCAAGTATTATCTACGTGACAAAATTCCAAGAGAATGGACACTAAATATAAGACGCAGCAAAAAACAAAAGTGCAGTAATGAACTTGGTACGAAAATAGCCTAAGACAAAAATTCTATAGA
Organism: Griposia aprilina; assembly: GCA_916610205.1. NCBI lineage: Eukaryota > Metazoa > Arthropoda > Insecta > Lepidoptera > Noctuidae > Griposia > Griposia aprilina. The sequence continues at coordinate 22,312,340 of OU744295.1, read as the reverse complement.
AAAATGCATGCTAGGAGGAAGAAAAACAAACCAGACTCTGGACTCCAGCAACAAACACCTAAACGAAGGAAGTTTATTTATAAACTGTTGACAATAATTATGAAGAGTGTGCGTCGTCATACTGTCTAAGTTGGACCAATCTCGAACGCCAAACGTGGAAGACCAATAAAAAGGATATTTTTGGCGTGACCATTTTGGATTGTTTCGTTAACGACGTTAAGTTTTATGAGATTTTTTGGGTTAGCACTGCTGTAAAATCATTGATGTAAAAGCGTTTGATTGTTCGATATTTTTAAAACGTATGTAAACCATTAAGCTTTCTCATAATAAATGGGTTCTTCAATTCTATTATTATTTTGGCATAAACATGAGTCTTATCGGGCGTAAGGATACATCAAGAAAATCCTCAAAAGAAGTATGTGTCACAGAATTCAGAAATACAAAAGCTCCGAAAATGCGTCCCCATTTTAATTCCTACCAACTATTCGTTCTAAGCTGGAAATATCGCCAGGACTTCAACAAAGGGACTCCCGCGCAGGCTGCAACAATGGCGGCGACAGATGCGCTCGCAGCACAATGCGAACTGTCAACTATCAGCTGTGCACCGCCATCTTTGATTTGCTGGTTATATTGAAAGTGGACACCTATGTGGGGTTTTGAATTTTATTGTCAACTAAAACCAGGAATAATGGTATAAAAGGGTATCATAATAATCGAGCCAGAATAAGAGTCTTGAACTGCTAACGGTTTTAATAATAGGTTCGTTTTCCAGGTCGGATACAGAGAACAAGAGAATTTTCTGAAGAGAAAAGTTAATCGGCTCAGAATTATAATGTTAGTACAAAATGCCGGAGCTTGGTCTGATCTTTAGAGAGGGAAGAATGGAGAATTGTATGCTTCTAGTTAGGTACCAACTCTTTTAAAAATTGAAAACACATCAATCAATTTTAACAAAATAATCAAAACTTCATCTATTGTCAACAACTAAATAATACATATTAAATACGGCATTTTATCTCAGACTAATCTCTGGCCCAATTAAGTTCTATTTGTGTAACCCGGGGTGGTCCAAAAAGGGAAGAAGTCGGGAATATTTTGTTGTTCCGTGGCACCGTACGACCTCCGTCAATTAGAATATGTCAGTTACTGTATTATGTCACGGAGGTCGGCCTTCCCGAAACTGTTACTTAGTTGGACCCTTTAAAAGTGATTGAATAATTAAATAAAGTTCAGGAATAGCTTTATGAAAATATAGGGAAAATTAAGTTAATATCAGTCGATCCTCATACACATCTTAGTCCATTTTAATCCAATACTTGTCAACAATAACGCTCCTCATTCGGTCATATGCAATCTAATACCGCAGCCGATATGGGATATGTTTAACACCTCAATGTCAACTACAGGTAATTTGTGATTCCCGTCAAATCACGTTAAAATACGAAGAAGTAATTTATTTATGAAAAGCCGATTTCTGCCATAATTTGTGCGAAAACACATAAGTTAATACCGGACATCGACCAATAGTAGGTAAATCTCCCTCAAAATGTAATATACTTGATTATGCAGTACAAAAAATAAAATACAGAGCATCAAATCCCAAGTCTTTACCGTGAACTTGCGCATACGCCTGTGTCATATGACGTACGGCACTGCGCGGGCGCATTCCTCACATAAAACAGCCTCGCGCCTCGATGCCTCTATTGTCCAATATACACTCGTCTTTTTACTAATAGCTACACATTGGAACGGTCACAGTATTGTGGTCAAAGTTAAAATTGATGTCATGGCATACCTTAAAGATTTTAATGTCTCATCATCACAAAATAAAGGGGATAAGGAATCGAGCCGTTTCTAGATTAAAAGGTATATATTGTTCAGAGAAGTTCTAATTTCACACAATGATAAAGACAAATTAATATTTCTGAATTAGGAAAACAATCATTATCTTGGAGATTGAATTCGACTCACTACCAACACTACACTAAAAGGTCAATCAAACCCATCCCTACAAAAAATATAGCAAAACGTGTTTTTAGTCCTTTCATATATAAAACTCTTCATTCAAGTATACAGTTTCCGACCTTTTACCCACAAAAAGATCACAATCAAATACCGGATCAGAATATCGTTATATTTTTTTCCGAGACACGCAGACCTTGTTTACATTAGAAATATTTGTATCGTCTGTCTCTACACCCAAAGTTATTGGAATTAATGGAATCTGTCGGCTCATTTTAGATACGAATCAACGGATAAAAGGTGGAATAAGCCGAAACGAAGTTATGTTCGAAGGTTGTTGATATGAATTTGAGGATAATGTTCTGAGTGATGTTGTACAATGAATAAATATTGATTTTAGTAGACTAGAAGCCCATGAAAGCAAACTAAGAAAATAAGAAAAGATCCTGATAGAAACTGATTTTGTAACAGCATTGATTGCTTCCATATTCTACGGGATTTTAGCCAAAGCTTGTTTTTTTTATATTAACGGAAACGTTTTTAGCTTAAATATTTGTGAAGACGGCTTCTGCTAGGATACAGGGAGGTCATAGATGAACCTAATGAACTAAATTGAACATTAGGGCCTAAAGTATCTCGTCAGTGAACTTCTTGAAGGTAAGGCTATGTAGTAGTCAGTAGTTTAGAGTCTACTGTCTAGTCTAGACTGCCTCTCACTATGATGTTGTCAGCTTGCAATTCAACCATTGTAAAAGAATACCATTAAATACTTTTTCCCGTAGTATATTTTTTGTCCAATAAGCGGTTCTGTAAACGCAAAGGAAACATTGTATATTTACATTTACGAGTACATAAACGATAACAAATCGTATGATCATTATTGTGTCATACACATAATCACAACATTTTATCAGAAATTATACGACATTAATATTTTTTGTTTACTTAAAGATATTTTTTACCTAGTCAACGATGACTCATTTAACGGACGGTTATAAATAATAATTGCTTAATGTTTAGACTGTGGTCATTACTGCAAATGCTGATAATGATGTTTTTAAAATAAACAATTCACTGATTGTAAGAATTCATATTGTATCTGACATTAGCAATGCTAGTTTAAAATATACTTTGGTAAAGATAATGAGCTTTATCTATAGTGAGATTATAATTCCGAATAGAGAGAGCCATTTCAGACATAGCGAAGCTAAAACAGGAAAGCTGTCAGTAGTGATGATCCACTTCTAAATCTTCGTATCGCGAACAACAAGTTATCGGATGCAAAAATCAAATTCACGATGATAAATGTTATAATAGCTCTTATCTTGTTTACATCAATAACAGAGCAAAATTATGTCAAAACTGCATTCACATCATGCCTATTTGCCATGAGGGTGCTCCAAGTTTGAAAGGCTGCTATTCCTTCTTCCATGTAAATTGTAAATGCATCAGGTCATGCGTTCGTACCAGTAAAGAGTTCAACACACTTCAGCGTTTTAGATGACTGCACCAAAAAGACGAATCTACATAATTATATCATGTCAAGATTAGACTAATCAATCGTGTTACTCTTTGTTTTAGAAAACCCATTACCATTTCCCCCATCACCATAACCCCATAATGTATTCAAAAGGTCAATACCGAATACCGGTTCAATAACAAAATGATTCCGTCTGTCCGTTACCGCGAACTGGTCTCAAAATCAGCTGTTCCACTGATCGCCGCTCCTATACACTAGTTCCACCGGTTCCGCTAATGTTGTAGAACAAGCAACATTTTGAACTTAAAGTAGATCGTAACGTATTTTTGTATAAAATGGGTACAGTTCATTAAGAACACGGTGTCTATTGAAACCAAAGAAATTTGATTGATCTTGGAAACGTTGTACTTATACTAAGGATTTGCAGGATGTAAAATTACTGAACAGACAATAATTTCAGATGTTTTCAGTGTTATTTTACTAATAGTGAACCAGATTTGTTCATCTATTTTTGTCAAGGATAGGTAGGCTTCACAATAATGTTCTTCTTCTTCTCTAGTACTTTGATTAACTGCTTATCTGCCACAGCCTTATTACCTAATACTATTTTGCAATAGTTTCCTGCAGCCGTTTTAGTTTGTATTATATTTTCCTCTTCTGCCACTGAAGCTTACCGTTTTAATATTTTTAAATCAAACCGACTATTTAGTAATGTAGCCGTTAATCGCGAGAACACGACACTCCTACGCACTTTCAAATATCAATGTAGACCTCACCAGCATCCGCATCGGCCCCTTTGTAGGGTAAAAGCGACAATAACCGGCACTATATTTTAAAGCGGCGCGGCATCTTTATGACTCATTACGGGAACATCCAAATGTATGTGCAAACATCGACTTTTAACATCGTAAATACTATGTTTTATTGGTGCCTATAAAAATGTTGATGGATGAACAAAAGGCTTGATTTTATTTTATTTCATACACTTGTTGCATGTTACATTGGAATGTTCTAATGTTTTGATAACGGATGGATTGAAAACTGGACTTATATCTATACAATTTACGTCGTCAGTATAAGAGATACAACAAGTTTATAATAACGATTTAGGCTTTTTAATACTGATGACAAGTTATCTAAGTCTATGCCAAGTATGTGTTCAATAAACTCCGTAACTAATTTCATAAATAAATTAATCATTCGATTACAGCTTAGAAATTATAACTTGGCATATTATTATTAGATTAATAATTAAAATGCGAAAAAATATTACTTATAAATAACCGTAGGTACTTAAACAAAATAATGTGTACTATCATGATTGCAAATAAATCAAGCTTAATGTTCACACTCTGTGTCACACATTTCTCAGTAATATCGAATCCATGTGTGGCCAATTCGTTTTAAAAGTAAAAATTTTGCCCGTAAAACCAAAATTACCGACAAACACCATAATTTACGTGTTGTCAACATTCGATTGATTCTTTACTCGCATTACCGATGCCGACTGTCTGATAACTGGTGCAGCCTTTATATTTATCACCCTTATGTCTCAAGACATAAAGTCCATATTAAATGTATTATTTAATTTGTAATCTTCAACTATGGTGTTCCACCATTAACCTGTAAATCGTTGCTTGACACCTTATTACCACACCTCATTTCAACTCAATTGAAACTCAACCTTGTCTCAAAAACACAACGTCTAAATTCCCTAAACATGCCACAATAAATCAGCCAACCAATTTTAGGCTCTCCTGCGATGGAAATAAAGTTCAAAATTATTTACCATGTATTTTGCCTTCTAAATCAAGGGTGGTATTACGTCGTGTCTTTAAGACCGCCGTATCAGCAGGGAGGCATGCGGCACGATTGAGATATTTCCACTAAATCCAATAGATAGTACCTATGTTTGTTTGTTTGCGCCGATATAATGGGATGGGAGGTCCTCAGGTTCTCAGTAATGAAGACTGTCGGCAGAAAGGTGTTCAGATAATAAAAGGATGCGACAGTTATTTTTTTGGATGGTGACTAATTCAGATAAAACATGCAGCCCCGTGTAATTATACGGTTTCTAAATTCTTTTTACTGTATAACATTCAATAACACAAGATGGTTAAGGAATGAAATGTGTCTTGCAACACAATATTTATGAATAGTTAGCTCTTTACCTGAAAGGTAGAGTCACCTTGTCACACTAAGTCGTTTATTATCATTATGCTATATTTACACTGTCCTCCAATATCTATTAACAATGTAATTTGAAAACATTGTAAAAGCTAGTTATTTTCTTTGAAGTTTCTTGCCGGCTCGTCTCTATAGGAAACAACCAATTCGAACCGTGCACCTAGCTTCTGACTTTTCATAAGTGCCCTTGTAGGTTTATGTGAAATAAAATAATTTGAATTTATGTGGTATAAACGAGAAGTTACAAATTGCTTCATTGAGCATTATCAAAAGCAAAGTCCAAACAAGTATTATTTAATTTCGCATACACCAAACCTACCTGAAAACAACTCAATAAATTAACTATTTTACCCCAAACAATACCACATCACGGCCATCAACTACAAAATACATCCATTTATCAGCTCCTATCTCCAAAACTGCGGAACCAAAGGCATTCAAAAATAATCCTTCGAGTTCGTCACACTTTTCTTATATTGTGAAGACAAAGCCATTATTTTAGTAGTTCTATCGTGTTTGATACGTAATATTTGGGTAACGTTGAGGTAGGGTGAGAAAGAGAAAGATTGGCAGGAGTATATTGAGAACGTCTTTGAAATTGTGTTATAGAATTTGTTGCTAACTGTAAGTCTTAAGGTTCTGAACATATTATGTGTTTTAATTACAATCTCTATTTGTAAGCATTCGTTATTTCGGTAGACTTTCATAAAAAGATCTCACTTTAAAGGATGTCCCGTAGATTAAACGTAACGGTAGGCAGCTCACCTGATTTCCAACAACTAATATCAGTATTTAAAAAAATCGTTACGTTAACTAAGATATGTTACAATCATCGTAAAAAAAAAAACAAGATTTTTTCGCTAAGGCAAATAAAATGGTATTTAAAAAATATGTCTTATAACATTCATTAGTAAGCTATTCAGAAATGTTTAACAAAAATTATACCTAAAAATGCTGTCATTTGCGAGAGCAATAAAAAATATGAATTCTGGAAGAGCAAATGGTAAAATTCCAAAAAAACTTGGTTACCGTAACGGTTTTTTTAAACTATTGAAATTAGTTGTTGAAAATCAGTAAGCTACCTACACATTACGTTTGATCCATTATTTACGGGACAACCTGATAATTTATTAATTTCCATGTTAAGACCTTTCTATCCTTAGCTTTCGTAGAAGGTGACTACCTGACGAGTTACAAAAAAAGTGTAAACAAAGAGCTTAATAAAACCAAAACAAATCTAGTATTGCAGTAGTATTATTAAAGCACGTGCTTGCTGACAGTGCTGTCACCGCACTTCATTCCTCGAAAGTCATACTACCGTTTCTTACCTACCCTACATCACTACCTGACGAGTTACAAAAAGAGTGAAAACAAAGAGCCCAATAAAAACAAAACAAATGTAGTATGGCAGTAGTATTATTAAAGCACGTGCTTGCTGACACCGCACTTCATTCCTCGAAAGTCATACTACCGTTTCTTACCTACCCTACATCATGCAACTAGCACACTTTCGACTCCCGTTTGTTTTTACTAAGCTCTTTATTGCCATGAACAATTTCTGCCCACCCTTCATTCTTCAAGGGGCTCTGAACACACAAAACAGTATCTCAATAACATCTTTACGGCTTAATTGCCTACCTGTAAATGTCATTGTACTCAATAAAGAAATTTATTGGTATATATATTGAGGGGTACTTCTGTTAAAAAGTAAAAAGACAGCTAATTTTGAAGAAGAGAATAGGATAATGGAATCTATGACGTAACTAATTATGAATTATTTGCGGTAACTGTTGTCAATTGTAAAGGAGATGACGACAATGTTTACGGAACAGTGGTTTTAAAGCAGGAACTTATTTTATTGTTTCTTTTTTGACTTAGCACCTGGCTGGTTTAGAAATGAACATTGGATAGCTAAATACTCGTATCCTACCTAAGTAGAGGTTTTTATTTTACACATAATCCCATATTTTAGAGAACTATACTCTTAAACGAATAAACATTCTTATCTCTTCTGTACTCAAATCTGAATGTAATTCGAAATTCATACTTGAGTATAAATAGCTTTAAAATGTAGGTAAGCATCCAAGTAGTTCAGAACTTCCCAAAATTCAAGGCGATCTTCACGTTATATTCTATGGATAGAAGCGAACCGAAAGATGACGCCGTAGATAAAGTCACTGTTGCTCTGTTGTCTTTGACTGCTTCAGTAAGCAACAAATAGGAACAGGTTACAACAGGTACAGTGCCGGTTAAACAAGGGTTGTAACATGTCAATACTTGTATACTATTGAGCTTGTTAACGACCACACGTAAACAGAAGCTCATATAAGAAAAAAAAGGTAAGTTTCAATATACAATACGGGGCCATTATCACTAAAGAAGGTAAAAAAATCTTGTCCTGACCAAATGGCAAGTTGTTAGATACAAGAAGACGTCCTCCAATCGCAGTTGATAACGTTCACCTAAGGTAAGGTACTCGTCTGATTTTTCGTTTGTTGTTGATTGCTTTTGGATTTTTGCATTTGGTTCTGAAACCTCTGAATCTAACTGACTACCATATATCTTAAACACAAGAAAATGGTATGTATTAGTGATGTAGGTACCGACTAGTCGGCCATATTAGTAGTCGGCAAAAACCGCCGACTAGTCGGCCCATTTTTACTCGAATTAATATGCTTAAAAATTTAAAAGAGGGTGAATTAAATAAAATTGAAATTTTTACTGTTATTATTTTTTATTATAGAATGAGTTTTACAGTTCACTTTCAGTGCAATTTAGAATAGGATAGGAAGGAATAGGAACCCTTCGTTTGGTCCATTAATTAATTGGACTTGATCCAGAAATTATATAAAATAAAATTAACTAATACTTCTAACAAAAAAAAAGAAACTATAACAAACAATTGCCAATAAATAGGTTTACAACAAAAAAATAGGAACTCTTTGACCTAATAATAATGAATTAGACTTAGATCTGGCCGCCGGACGCTGCGGGGCATCTACGAGCCGAAAGCGTAGTCACGAACATTGCCGATGTCACCCGAACTCAACCGAAAGCAATAATTGGTTTGGCCTGTATATATAATTATTAGTGATGTACCGACTAGTCCGGAAACCCGATTAGTCGGCCATTTTGCAGCCGACTAGTCGGCTAGTCGGCCAAAGTCATAGTCGGCCCATCTCTAATATGTATTACCAACCAACTATCATTATTTAACTTTTCCCTCCATAAAAGAAGACTACTACTACACCTAAAAGGCTAACATTACATTTATTTTATCGCAGATATGCCAATTTTTTGCTCTACAAGATCACTAGATGCATACTATTTATTATAGTAACACGATCCTTCAATCGTGTGAGTTTTTGCAAGAACTGCGAACCGCTGCATACAGCCTCTTTTTATGACTTCTCTGACCAGCCAAAGATGGTCGGTCCCTGCCTCTTGTTGATCCAACATTAAGTGTGAGAGAAACGGTGGTGTATGATTGGTCAAGGGTCTAGGTGACTGGTCGTCAAAGGCGAATGTACGGCCTTGCTGATTGTATTTGGATCTTTGAGACTGAATCGGTTCGTACAATTTGATGACGAATTAATTTTTTGGTTTGATGTAATCTTGGGTTAAAGTGTTGAATGAACGTTGGGATGACGAAGTGATTCTGAGATGATACTGACTTGGTCTCTATATATCTGAGTTGCAAAGTTTTTGTATTTTTTTTTTTGCACTTTCACATTTTGGGAGTAAACAGGTTTCATTTAGGTACCTATAATCTAGAAATAAACGATAAGGCTTGGAATTTTGTGCCCATGACAGCTAGCCATAACGCGTTTATTACGAAACTAACTACAGAAGAAAAAATAATTCAGCACCATGTTTCGAAAGTGCTCATCTTGAAAAGATTTGTCTTGGTCCTTAATTTAGTAGTCCTGCTAAAAATTAAGACAAAGTCAAAACTCCTACTGATTTCTATAAAAAGATTCAAACAAAGCTTAAAGAATCACAAATTGTTATTAATGGTGCACTGGGAAGAGAAACGATTAGCTCTTCATGAATATAAAATACCCTTTGTACAATACGACGCAATAATTCCGATATCGGGTCGCCGAGGCCATCAGATGGATCCAAATATACCTTGAACATGTCATGACATGTCGGGATCCGGATTAAAAGACTTAATAACTGGTTTAACGGTCGTATTGATACAATAAGATAATCATAAGCGTTGTATAAAATAGTAAAAGCCAGCAACCCTGGTCCTGGAGTTATAACGCCAAGTTGTTAAAAACAAAGTCTTGATTTGATAATCTTAATAAAGCTTTTTATTCAAATAGAGTAGAGTATCCTTAGCTTTTTGCCAGTTCTTTTCTTGCTATAGCATTTATTCTAAACCTCGCTTCATATTTCCTAGTGTGTACCGTTGGTTGGTACTTATTACATACAAACATTATTTGATTCAAGAATAAAAATATTTTTCTCTCTTCTTGCGACTCATCTTTCAGTAGGCTGAGAAGTCCTGAGTATTATATTGCTTGTTGAACTTAATTCTTACTATATGTAGGCCTCTGTTTAGTATGAGACCCTCTCAGCTAAATGCTCTTTCGATATCCTTAAATTAAAATATCCGCTCCGTTTCCAAATCAAATTAAGATAAACCGATAAACACACCCAAAAACGGTCCTTGGACAGGTAGTGACGTGTCTACTGTCCAATACCTGTTAGGCGCGACCTTGCCTCGACCTAGACTGAACAGGATTGAACGGGTCAACGCACTGCATCTGTCTGGCAAAAGATTAGTGTCGTTTCAAAGCTAGATTTTATGGACCGCTCACTTTTTGGCAATGGGTTTTATTCGGAGGAATATATTAGGTTGGGGTTTTTTTTTTTTTTGCATTATAGTATGTTAGAACTTGTGTTTAAGCATTTTCAATCCGAAAATTTTGATGTCAAAGATGCACGTCGCTCTGGTCGCCCTATTACGGATAAAATAGATGCCATTTTTGAAAAAGTGGAGCAAGATCGGCATATCAGTAGTTACGACGTAGCTGAAGAACTGAGAATCGACCACAAAACAGTTTTGGCACATTTGTGCACAAAAAACTGGGTACACAAAAAAGCTCGATATTTGGGTACCTCACGAGCTCACTGAAAGAAACCTAATGAACCGTGTACTCATTTGTGATTCTTTATTACGACGTAATGAAACTGAACCATTTTTGAAGAAGCTGATAACTGGTGATGAAAAGTGGATCACGTACGACAAGAACGTGCGAAAAAGGTCGTGGTCAAAGGCCGGTCAGGCTTCACAGACTGTGGCGAAACCCGGGTTAACTCGCAACAAGGTGATGCTGTGTGTGTGGTGGGATTGGAAGGGCATTATTCATTATGAGCTGTTACCACCAGGCAGGACCATCGATTCTGAACTCTACTGCGAACAACTGATGAGATTAAAGCAAGAAGTTGAGAGAAAGCGGCCGGAATTAATCAACAGAAGGGGTGTGGTTTTTCATCACGATAACGCTAGACCTCACACATCTTTAGCCACTCAGCAAAAATTAAGAGAGTTTGGCTGGGACGTGTTAATGCATCCGCCGTATAGTCCTGACCTTGCACCTTCAGATTTCCACCTGTTTCGGTCTCATCAGAATTCTTTAGGCAGTGTCAGGTTAACATCACGAGAGGACTGCCAAAACCACTTGTCGCAGTATTTTGATCAGAAGTCCCAAAATTTCTATAGCAATGGCATCATGTCCCTACCTACAAGATGGCAAAAAGTTATCGAACAAAATGGTACCTACATACTTTAGTTAAATGTAAATAAACTATATTAAAAAATGTTTTGAATTTTCTTAAAAAATGCGAAGAATCTTTTTCCCCAACCTATTATATACATATTATCTATTTGTTAAGACAACAATGATCCATATTAAGCTGGGACTTGAGTGCTTGCAAACAGTTTTTTATTCAAACTGTTGGGAAAGGTGTTACAACTTTTAAAGTTAGAAGCTAAGTATGTATTGTTCATGCTGAAGCTACTTAAGCTTGAAGACTCTCTTGTTACAGATATAATCGAAATTGATTTGCAGAGCAAAAGTATCGTTACGCACCGTTAGATTTAGTTAACAAGTAGTAGTAAATATTTGAATAGTTCAACATGAATGTACAGAAAGTACCTGGAATGTGTTAGGTTCTATTACATACATGGTCACCAACTGCCATTCCTTACATAAAAATGTAAGTGCGTATTGTATTCGACAGTTATTTATTAGAAATTCAAAGCCCTTTTGAAAGGTGTTACAACAACAACAAGACAATAACGATTGTTACTCCACAATAACTAATTGTTAGTTATTGATAGTAGGTACTAGATACTTCTTCACAATGGCTATAAATCCTTAATTCTTTAACAAGTTTAAATTAGTAGCTGTTCTTTTTTTTTTGGTATAAAAATCTACTTCATTTTTTTTTGTTTAGTTTCTCTTTTCTTCTTACTTTCTTTCTGTGGAAATAATTATCATAATTGACATTATGTGTTTCTACTGAGTTTCAGGACTTGAGTTTTCTGAGTATACACAGACAATTGTTGCCAACTATCTTTAAGTAATATCCTAACAATCTAGCCATCTCTGAAAACTGACTTGGTGTATTTTTGAGTGGTTACAGGTTACAGCGCCTATGTAAGTCTGTTTGACGACTGTCAAGTTAATACCGACGGTGACTTCACGACACACCTTCAGAATTTCTTACAATCATCCCCTCAAAATAACAACAGTACTTAATTCTATCCTATAAAATCATGGAACACCAATCTTGGGACAAGCGTTAAGGGCAAAAATAAAACAAAGTATCGGCTCGGTCCACACGTGCGGCCACATCTGCGCAAGGTGCGCCTGCGCAGCTGTCCCCGCCAGCACGCTTGCGCACAACGACCATAAACATTTAAGAATCTCGCCGCAACGCTCTGCACCTTTGCTTTTAGCCAAATCTTTTTACCCACACGAGGGTTCCTTAAATGACAGTTTTCGTTCGAAACCCGATAATTGGCGTATTTAACTGAAATGATGAGGAGAAAATTATGCTGTTACAATTTTAAAAGGCTCAATTTTAGCTGAATGCTAACGTAATTAGAGATAGTTTGCAATGTTACGCTGCATCGAATTATTTTTAATAAACCATTTTGGCTGAGCTTTCGACTTTTTAACAAATACTTTAAAAGGGCATCTGAATATGTTAATGACACTGGAAGAGTGTAACAGCTGGTTGTCATCTGCATAAACTTGGAAATAAGAATCAGCTCAAATAATGTATGAAAGTAATCAAGCCTCACAAAAACAACAATGATTTGTTACCTAATAATGTTGCTAGCTCGACAGTCTACACTTCTTCATCTAGGTCTTAACCCTTCATTATTAGGCCTCCTTTGAGCAGCCTTAAGTTGTAACAAGAGATCTCTCTACCGGTAGAATCAGCATGGCTACTTCACTACGTGCTGTATGCATTTTTTTTTCTAATCTATTCTATTCGCACCTTAGATCATCCCCTCTACAACCCTTGTTAACTTATCTTTCTACCACAGGTGACGCAGTATGGAACTGACTAGCCACGCGAGAACTACTTACTTTTGAAAAAATCTGAATCACTCACTGAAGAAATCAAGAGAGTAATTTACATCTGTGTTCATGGGATCTTTGTGATCTGTGTATTTAGCCGTCATGAGCTGAGGTCACTCGCTCATTGCCTTACAAATGACATTGATTTACCTACCACCTCTTACATTACAATCCTCAATCTAGATCCATAGATGTGTGACCCTGTTTGACCTCTACCTTTTTTCATTGGTTACTTAGCTGACGTCTGCTGCATTCTGTACGACAGCTCGTAATGAATAATTCAGTTGAATTTTGAGTTCGTCTCATTTGGTAATGTTTTTGTGTTTGATATGTATGGACTGTTTATGAGGCGGGTAGATGTCCAGGTGTTGCCTTTGGAGATGAAGAAGATTATTTATGATAACATTTGCGGTGACTAGGACAGAACATTGGAAGAAAAAGCTTCAAACCCTCTTACGACGTTCACTGATCTCAAATGATGATCTATGACTTTGCCAAGTGCCGTACCAATCACTTTACCCGTAGGGAATATGAATAGTCGGTAAGCACCTAAATGCATTTCCAGTTGCTAGACATACATACATAAACACACGCCTTCTTCTTGCGGGGGTAGACAGAAACTACAGAACGCCACCTGCTACGCCAGTTCCAGTTGCTATGCAATATAAGTAAAGACTAAAAAGTATAACCAAACTCCAGGTGTCCGACAATATCCGTGACTCGTCCATCAACTTCTTGATTTTATTGGAACCATCTGGTTGATCCTGTAGATATGAAAATAAAACAAAATTCGAAACATCACCTGCTCATCATCTCATGCAAGCTGGCAGTTTCTACTGAGATGGTACTTATGAATGTAGGACGGGCTGCTGAGCTTGCAATTTGCCGTTGTTACCGGTAGGTACCTCATCACGAATTTTAATTTGGAGAAAAGGATGTGGTCATGTTTAAAAGACACCGATAGAAATCTTAATTACCCTTCTGCAGGTAATAGGTTCTCTGTTTGACCATATACCTAACAATGATAATTTTATACGCACGTATAGTTGGCGCAAATGCTTTTGATGATTCTTAAGTTGAGTTATCTTCAATTCATTTACTGATAGACATGAAAGCAAGAGTTCCTTATGTAACGAAGGTGAGCACAGAGGGACGATTGTTGAAAATAGGCTCACTAAAGGAGTTAAATAAAGGATGGACGTGTGTAAGTATCTATCTTCAAGATCCTGTTATGTAACAAAACTCTTTATAAATAAATATTTATCTTAATAATTGTAATCTTATTTTTTTTGATTTTATTGCATAACTTAAGTAAATGAAATTATTTCTTATCTAATTTAGTTTTGTAGCTACTTATAGCTAGCTCTATTGTAACTTATTTATTTCAAAATATTTGTTAATTTTGGTAATGCTCGTCTAGTGGCAACCACTGATATTTAAATAGTTATATCTTACTACTTAATGTTTTGTTAACCTTATGTATTATATATAATTTGTTGTAGTTGTTTATTATCCCTTAATAAATAAAATAAAACTATTTTCGACACTTTATTTTTCCTACACAACAAACCTCTTTAAAATCGTTCACTCCAACCATTGGTTATTAAACAAGTCCATCTTCAAAACGATAGAATATCAATCAAAATAAAGAACGGTGCTATAAAATATTTAAAGGGATACATCACATTGTCAAGTGTGAAGGTGACCGGTACGTTTATCGTCCGTAATCATTATCCATCATGCGTTATAGACTTGGGGCAGTTGGGGCCGTTAAAAATGAGTGCAGTGTCAAATGTAAAGAGATTAGGGCTATTCTTTGAAATTAAGCCCCTTATTCTAGTAATATAGAACGATACACAAACATGATTAACCATTTAGAACAGAGATTTGAGTATTCATAGCATAGATTAGTATAATATCTGTCAGTTTTGAATTGATCTAAAGAATGTGGCTTCAGATATAAAACGAAGTATAGAAAAAGGACTATCTGAAAACTTACAATCCGTTTACTATATTCATGTGATATTCTATCAAAGAACACATGAAAGTAGCCACATTAACAGTTTTCTAGGGGGGTAGCGTTATCGTGTTCTTTTCGCTAAGAACTCTATTTTGTTAAGATAATGTTTACCTAATTATTATAAAATTCTCTAAAATTTTACTTTTATGTTTTAACGCATATAAATAAGATACAAAATAATATCTACCTAATAAGATATTTTATGTTAGATTTACTTTGCAGTCAAACTTTTACAGAATGACCCATCACATCTACTGTATACCAAAGACACGAGACGGTCATAGATGTGTGACCTATGACTACCATGATTTACAGTCAATACGTCGCTCATAGTCTATGGTCTATGCTGTCTATGGAATGCACTGTTCATACACTGGAGTTGGTACATTGTGGATAGACTGTTTAAAATAAACAGAGAACATTCTTCAAAAGAGAACATTCTGGTAACATTCTTTTATAAGTACTTTGAAAATAGAAACCTATAATATAAACTGATTACATAGGTACTCTACTGATAATAATCATCTGAATTAGGTAAGCTGCAAATCTAATAAAATAAACTACTTATTTCTATTCGATGTATTTTGCGTACAAAATGTTGACGCTATGTTTTCCTAAACCTCAAAGGTTTAGGAAAAATAAATCGCATCAAAATATAAAATACGAATTAAGATCTTCATGCATGCCCAGTTAAAACCCTTATAGAAGTATTTCAAAACATTAATTTGTTCAAAAACAAAAATTAAAATAATAAGCACCATGTTCCACAATACGGAATCAGAGCTTATCTCTCATAAGCTACTAAACATATCTATAATCTACGCGTCTCCGTCGGTCAGTACAATGCCTTTCACCCCATGCGTACGCGCATGACAAATAAAATTCCTAACGTGAGAAAGTCGAGATAACGTCAAATGACCGTTAATGCTGTACTTAGATAAACTTTATTGTTAACTTCTGTGAACTGAGTTCAAAGTGAGGTTACTGTTGGACCACACTGATACCGACATTTAACTGGTGTAGTTAACTGTGAATTCTTAGTATAATTATTTGTTCCTGCTTTCTAATTTTGTCAATGAGAACATCTTGGTGCCTTCCTACGTGGTATAGGAAATGATCGAAATGATTAACTTTCAACGAGAAAATATATAACAGATAGAACCTTTATTGTCATTTAACTACATTATTATCTACCAATGACATATTTAATCAATCTAAATAGATCACAATATACAAGCTAAAACTAAAATATATACCTACTATGTACAAGTATACTCGTATAATTAAAAAAAAAGGGAAGACCTCATAGGGCATCAAAAAATCCGTCCCCAGTGCTGTCAATGGGATAAGTGCCGAAAAGGCTGGCGGCATTGCCACGTTGCATGGCAATGCTGATTCTTTGAGCTAAAAATAGGCCAGCCCTCTGGTCACGTGAAGAGTCGACCAACCGCTTGCCGATGAAAATTTAATTTGAAGTCAAAGTCAAATATTTTTTTTCAAATAGGCACATTAAAGGCACTTTTGAATGTCAAAATTTGCATGAAAATTCTAGTCGCCACTGATACTAGTTGTAGTAGAAGTTTGAAGAGTTCTTTATTCGCATACAACTCCTCAACGTCCCTGGCTATATGAAAGTCCTTTTGAAAGCATAATTTGAAGAGAGTCAGAGCAGCCAGACCCATACCAACTTTAATAATGAGCCTATATTTGTCCCGCGGCAGGGCAAAGGCCTTTTCTCATTAGAAGGCACGAGCTTTGATCACCACGCTTGCACAAGATGGGTTGGCGATTTCAGACTTATGTATATTGTAAGTCCAAGCTTCCTCACGATGTTTTCTTTCACCAATGTCAGTTATGTCAGATAAACTCAGATAGTACATGATCATCTGCGTCTAGTCTAACCAGACTCAGCGGAATACCAGTACTTTACATGGAGCGACTGCCTATCTGACCTCCACAGCCCAGTTACCGGGTAACACGATACCCCTTGGCAAGCAAGACTGGTTGTCAGACTTTCTGGTTTCTGACTACCCGTAAGGACTGTCAAAGATCCACGAATGACAGCTGGGACATACAGCTTAACATGCTTTTTGAGGCATGAGGGAACTCGGTGTTCAAAGATGGAACGCACCCATCCACGGAACGACCGCGGCAAGCGTAGCTTAACCTAGGCCGGCAGGCTCGACATAGATAGCGACGCTGTTGCAAATTACCGATCGCTAAGCCTCAGTTATAGCTCGCCAAATTCAAATTTTCTTCGAATTTGACGATTGATATCAAATTGATGATTATTATTCGATAAGTATATAATTCCCACAGTCGAGAATCGCATTTTGATCAATATACGATGTAAAACAGAGCTGAAATTTGCTAAAAACTAAAGAAAATTTGAATTTAGCGGGCTACAACTGAGGATTCACCTTAACATTTAGCGAGCGGTAGTTTGCGACAGCGTCGTTATCTAGTCTAGACTGCAGGCCCTGATCGATCGACCCGTGCGGCTTTTAGTACTTAGCCAAACTGAGATAGTACATATGAATTTAAAAAGTCACAGTAGTACCAACTTTGCTGACTGGCTTATCATTGACAATACCCTCATTGACATTGACTACCCTGCATGAGCTTTTCTTGTGCGGCAATACTCAAGTTCTATTAATATTAACAATGTCTGTATAGTGTATATGGTTTGAGTGTCTAGTCTAATACGAATATGACTCATTGCTTCTAGAGAGAGAAACCATCCTCCTAACTCCCCTCCGTTGCAGTCGGGTGACCACACGTTCCCTCACGTACAAGACATCTTATCTTCATTGTTAGCACCTACTTTACATCATAATGTGCTGGGACCCGTTTTATATCATTTAACCTCTTCGTTATGAAAAGGAAGCTAAAGGTTGTGTTACATTGGGGTGTAACGTGCGTTTACGTAATTTTGTAGGTAATTGGACCTATGATAGAAGAAGCATTGAATAAAATGCAATGGGTAATTGGGTACATATTTGAATAATTTATTCGAAGCTATTTTTTTGATGTCAAATTGAAGAAGAGCAATATTTGACAAAAAGAACATAATTAGATACTGCCTCATGGATCTAGTCACACGGTTGCAAGCACGGTGGCATTTCGTTAGTTCCTAGGTTCTATTCCGGGTCAAGTAAAGTTTAAATGATGGTATCGGTTCACAATGTCGCCGTAGTAGACGTATGCAGAAGACGTGTGCGTATGCACCCTGATGCAATAAGACCCTTCACGAAGCTGTCATCTACGCATACTGTACAAAAATAATTTCTGGTAAACAACTTTTATTTTTGGTGTGAAAATTAGCTGTTTACGATAATGCGCAACGTAACGCACGCAAAACATTGTGCTTATAGGTGCATGCAACGGTACAGGGATTTTGGGAGAATTTAACGATTAGTTATACATAAAATAGAAAACATGTTTTGGTAAAAAAAAAAAAAAAAGTTGGCACTTTGACCTTCAATATCTCAGTAACCAGAAGGTTTCCAGGTATGGTCCAGTACCAAAAAATATAAATAGAAAATAATAACACACGTTATTTATAAGCAAAGTATAAATAAAAGTTATTACAAGATTGGCGTATTCTACTGCCGACAAGTCAATCGCGAGTATTCGTATTACATTGACATTCTATCGTAGGTCATTGACAAGGAGCAAGTCTTAAGAATCTTGCGAAATACTTCGCAACAACATAACGTCATCCTTAACAGCTTGCTAAACATATTACCCAATTTAAAACCTCGATTACAAAAATGATGCAATCCCTCAAGTAGCATAATATGGTCCTGTAAGTATTCTAAGGAGCATGTATTTTTGGTCCTATAGAAATCCTATAAACGTTCATAATACCGCATTTGGGCGCAGTTTATAGGAGTATTACGCTCTATAGCCGTTTTGTTACAGTCCGGTAAAGTGCAGTTCGATTTAATAATTATCTTAATATATGCTTTTATTGGTGTAATTGATCCAGCAGTTGTCAGCGTGATGCCATTACTAGAGCATTCGTTCTTCATTCTTTTTGTAACGATGACGTGCTGAAGTCTTAAGAAAAAAAACTTTTTGACAAAAAAAACAACCGACTTCCAAAAAATACACTACAAAGTGAAAAATAACTTTAATTTCGGAAGTCGGTGTCTTTGGATCTTTATTTTAGTTTTTTGCCACCGACTTCCGAAATTAAAGTTATTTTTCACTTTGTAGTGTATTTTTTGGAAGTCGGTTGTTTTGTTTGTCATTTTTTTTTATTTTTCACTTTTTAGTGGGTTAGATAATAATTTATCGAAGTTACAATAGCCTAATGTCAACTGCTCATCACCTTTTAAAAAATATTTCGTTTCCCGATGCAAGGAATTGAGGAGTTTATTGTTGAGGATTTCTCTTGGTAAAAACCAGAAGAACTGGAGCTGATGGTGAAGCCACCATAAGCTCCATTTCACCATATGCATTGTGACAAGCATAAATTGTTTAGCAACCAACGAAAGAGCATTGCTAGAGATGACGCGATTACGCAACTTAAATTCAATCTCAAATTGACGCATCAGCATGACTAGTAGGTAGTGGTTGCCCTATGAAAAACTTCAATCTTAATTGGGTATTTTTTTTGTACGACCTGAATATTTTGGAATATTGAAACGTATGAAGTAAGCCCAACAAAAGGTAACTGCTGTAAATCGTTGAGGAATTCCCTCGACTGTCTATGGTCTCCATCATCAGACCTGTAATGGCACTTATAACCCATATGGGTGCAAAGTTCTCATCAATATAAATGAATTAAGTCCAAACACAAGGTAGCTACTGTAAACCGTTGAGGAGTTCCCTTAACTGTCTTACTGTCTTTTCATCTTCATCATCAGACCCCTAATGACAGTCACAACCCATCTAGGCGTAAAGTTCCCATCAATACAAATTAATCAAGCCCAAACACAAGGTAACTGCTTTAAATCGTTGAGGAATTCCTTCAACTGTCTATGGTCTCCATCATCAGACCTGTAATGGCACTTATAACCCATATGAGTGCAAAGTTATCATCAATATAAATGAATTAAAACGAATCACAAGGTAGCTACTGTAAACCGTTGAGGAGTTCCCTTAACCGTCCTTCGTCTTCATCATCAGACCCCTAATGACTGTCACAACCGTTCAGGTGTAAAGTTCTCATAAATACAAATTAATCAAGCCCAAACACAAGGTACCTGCTGTAAATCATTGAGGAATTCCCTCGACTGTCTTTCGGCTCCATCATCAGATCGATTCCAGACCTTCATTAAATTGTAGTTCTTTAAAATACTTAATGAAAAAATTAACAAACGCACTAGGCGCTCCTACGATTTTCGAAGGTTCCCCTCGATTTCTCCGGGATTCCATCATCAGATCCTGGTTTCCTTATCATGGGACCACCCTTGAAGTATGTCCTTTCTAACAAAAAAAGAATCATCCAAATCGGTTCACCCAGGAAGGAGTTCTGAGCTAACACATATAAAAAAAAAAAACATACATGCGAATTGAGAACCTCCTCCTTTTTTTGAAGTCGGTTAAAAATATAATATTTTCAAAGGGAATGGTATCCACGTTATAATATCTATTAACATAACATAGGTAACTTTTGTCTTTTGACTGTTGTGTAAAGAATGCCTACTCAATTTGCTAAATTAATTTTATTGATAAAGTGTTCGATGATAATAAATATATCTTCATGCCCCTTCAAAACGAAACATATTTAATAAGTATGTGTTTATTCGATAATAATTAACAAAAACTTAAGCCGCCATAGGATCTGGGTCACATGCCATATTATAGCATTACCAAAACTTTTGTTATACAATTTAGTCAAAGCTAACAGGGCATACCTACTTCTCCGTATTTAAGTTTTAGGGTTCCAGGCCGATTACTCTAGTAATTGCAAATGTAGGACACTTAGAAGTAGAATCCTACCTATAAAAATCGGTGGGCATGGTAATTTGGTGCTAACAATCAATTAGAAATCACGACTAAGACAAATCAATCCTATAATATAATTGACTTACAGCAGCTATATCTAAGACGTTTATAAAAGTGTATGTCTTATAGAAGAATAAAGCAAGACGTTAAAAATAAATCATCTCATTAAATGCGTTTATAGGATCAAAAGCGATACTTCGATAGTTAGTTTTATAACATGCGCTTATAAGACTGAAAGTTCTAGTAATAATCCTATAAAGTAATCCTGTAAACGTTTATAAAACGAGTAATAGAACTGTACGTACTTGTAGCGCAAATCGTCCTAGAAGATGCTGTTGTAAGATCGGTGATCTTAGTCAAGCGTCTATTCGATTCCTATAATACGTTTAGTGTTTTAAGTCAATTATTACCTATAGGAGAATTTTGCTACTTGGGCCGGAACACAACGCCCTAATGTAATCTAACCTTTATTCATTTTGAATATGTTCAAATTGGGTCTTTTCAAAACGAGGTCAGTGATCCTGCGAGCTTTATTTTCTAACACAGATTAATCTTTAATTTAAATGCTGCTCTACAAAGAGCTATAGAAGGAATATTATAATATGTGATCGCTTGAGAATGCATGTCTCTATGACTTATGAGATATGCATCGTATGCATTCGAGGATCGGTCTTGTGTTGAATACAAAGAATAGATCATAATATATATTTTAATAGAGACAGATAATAATAATAAAACTGGCCTGTAGGCTGTATGTTGTCTCAGGATTTAAAACTATTGTTAGGAATCCTGGACTTAAATGTAATCGGTAATAGTCTAAATTCGACAACACACATCGAGAAAGGGTGGTGAATTGGTGATCAATGGTAATTCTCCTTAGGAGAACAGGCCTTTGTTCTGCAGCGGGAAATCAGCTTTTTATACTAAAAAAAAAACAAAATGCACCCCATTACAGCCACCAAACATTACTTGAAGTATCGTTAACCCCATCTACTTATGGGAAAGATATAACAACACAAAACAAAACACATCACCTTTTCACGCATCGCTGATAGATTAGAAATCAAGTTTATACTGAACTACGTCATTACGCCTCTTCAAACTCAGAAAGGGGTGAATAGAGAACTATTCGGTCCTATTGTACGCAATGGCTATCCCTTTGTGGGTCAAATTTCTTTTGTGAAGTTTATCTATTATTTGATTTTAATTTTAATAACCGTGTGATCTGATCTGATAGGGTTTTTTCTGATGTCCATGGGAATTAGAATATTAGGTTTCGTTGTGTGACGAAGGAAACGTCATTTGGAGTCTATACAAAAAATTTTTTTCTTGTTAAAACAGGCTAGGTATGCAAGCATATATTTTGTATAGCTGTCGTATTACAACGAACAAAATTGAATATTTTTTTATTAACTAGAGGCGTTAATCAATCTCACATATTTAAGTAATCTAAACCCCTTTAATAAATAACGCGTAAGGCCTAATTATAAATAGAAAAAATATTCATAAAAAACTTAAGTTAATAAGTAAAATGCCTATACGTCGTATCGTGTTCAAGTTTGTCGATTAGCAAAACAAGTCGGCAGGCATATAATAACAAAAGAATACGCCTATCTGTTATAAATATAATGGCACCTGATACCATCTACTGGGTTATTTAATATTATTCCGAGCGTAAATAGTATTTGAGGCTTCATGTTTGAAGAAAATTGTTGATGTTGTAGTATTTTAAGAGTTTATCGCCCATGAGTATGACTACCGAGTCATTGTGCTGGGTGTGTGTGTCAAAATGTGCAACTCTGATCTCCAAGATCAAAGCATAGGCAAGCAAAGCGTCTACTTTGGGGATCACCGTCTGATCTGCTATTGTATCTATATTGATAGCAATGTTATTTTATGTTGTTGTTGTTTGGTGTTATTTATTGTTGTAATTGTTGATATTGCTTGTTGTTGTTTTAGTTTATTGTTTTTTGTTGTTATTGTTGTTGTTGATTTAAGTTTGTTATTTTTAAATACTTACTCCTTTTTTTTTGCTGTTTGTATTTCCTGTGCGTGGCTCAAATAAAATATTTTTCTTTCTTTCTTATTGTACTTGATTCATGGTCATCATCATTCTCCTCTCCTTATACAGGGGGCGGGCCCAGAGAGAAATGCACTTTTGATTTCGCGCGCATTTCTAAACGACAAATTGGCGTGGCGCGGGAGCGGTAGCAGTGCGTAGCGCGGGCTTTGTAATTTTTGTCACCATGAATCGTTACACAGGAGAGCAGCGCGCGTTTTGGGTCCGCGCATGTTATGAGAATGCTCGATCTTAAGTGACTGTTCGGCGGGTTTACCGTGCTGAATTCGAATTGCGGCGCATCAGTGAGTGTCCAAGCACTAATTTAAGCAATGGGTTAAAAGCTTCGAAAGGACAGGATCTTCGCAAAAAATGCGGCCTCGCGGTCGCCAAAGAGTATCACGGACCGACGAAAACATTCAGCGAATTCGAGAATCTGTACGCGCGAATCCACGAATGTCGGAGCGCAAACGTTCATGGACTTTGGGAGTGTCTAGATCGACATTGCAGCGAATTTTACGGCTTGATTTGAAATTACCTCCTTATTAGATGCAGTTAGTACAGGAACTAAAGGCAGCAAGCAAACTTCGAATCAAGATTGAGATTTGCAAATGAAATACGCGATAAGTTCAATAATTTCAGTAACATCGTATTCTCGAATGAAGCCCATTTTTACCTGAACGGATTTGTAAATAAACAGAACTGTAGGTATTGGGCAGCAGAAAATCCGCGGTTGAAACATAAGAAGCCGCTACACTCACCGAAAGTTACAGTTTGGGCCGCAATTGCGAAATGGGGAATCATCGGACCATTTTTTTTTAGAACATTCTTAGTTAAGCGGTGACCGTCAATTCAGAGCGCTATACTGCCATGCTGAGAACTTTTTTGATTCCAAAGCTGCAAGAATCGCGAGGCTATAACAGGTGCACTTGGTTCCAGTAAGATGGGACTACGGATCACGCATCAAATGAGAGCATCGAGGTGGTAAGAGACATGTTCCCACAAAAGTTAATTTCACGCAGGGGTGACTCCTGGCCACCAAGATGCCCCGATCTCACTCCAGCAGACTTCTTTTTGTGGGGTTATCTTAAGAGCGGAGTATACTCTAATAATCCAACAATTCTCCAGCAACTGAAGCTGAACATTCGGCATGAAATGGAATCCATTTCGTGGATAACTCTAACGAAAGTTTTCCAAGATTTTGATGCCAGTTTGGAAGAATGCTGTAACCGTCAAGGATATCACTTGGACGGCGTAATTTAAAAATAAATTTCATTTAATTTTCTTTAAATTTTATTAAATAAAGTTCTACAAAATTATACAGTTTTTTTTCCTTGAATTTTCAAAACTGCATTTCTCTCTGGGCCACCCTGTACTAATTTACAGGGTCGTTGCATCAAGTCTTTTTCTTCCACACCACCTTTCTAGCCATATCATCTTTCACACAGTCCATCCATCGTTTCTTTGGTCTACTCCTACTCTTACGAGTATTAACACTCAAAACTGACAATAATACTCAAAACTTTCATCACGACATTCCTATATTGTAGGAGTCGATTATTAATAAACTAGCTTCTGCCCGGGGCTTCGCCCGCGTGGATGACAGAATTTATCTCACGGGAACGTGCCACCGGGTCAAAAAGCCTATGACCTTCCTCAAGATGCCATCTATATCCTAGCTAAATTTTATCGAAATCCTTTCAGTGTTGTAGGCGTGAAAAGGTAACATACAGACAGAGTAACAGAGAGAGACACTCAGAGAGTTACTTTCAATTTTATAATATTAGTATGGATAAGTAATTGGATCCTTTTAATTCGATTCTGCTGTTAAACACCCCTGACCTTAGGTTGTATCGGCTTATAAGTTTATTGCCCTGATTGAATGCTTTAAATTTATTTAGGCACATAAGGCATGCCCGGGAAAGTAGCCGACATCCTTCTAAGTTGATGACTGCGAGAACCCATTTCTAAAAGAAAATCCGGCCAAGTGCGAGTCGGCCACGCACAATTAAAAGTTCCGTAGTTGGAATTAATTTATCCCACAAACAAATTTAACATTGTAGTTGAAAAACATGTTCTCCCTTAAACTCCAACTGCAAATGTAAGTTGATCGACTATTAATAACTTACATTATCTTGTAAAGCCTACTTAGCTGTGATAGTTTTCCTTTTAGCTTCGTGTATATACTACTGCCGCGACTTTTTCCCTTTTAGCTGGTAGGGGGAGGGGACACTCAAATTTAGCAAAAATTATCACTTTAAAACTTAATATTTCGCAAACGGATCCCTGAATCGAAAAATGGGTTCCACACACCCTCAATATTTTTGAACCACCATTCAGACGACATCCCAAACAACGGGAAAGACGCGAAAAAAACAGGAAGTACCCTTTTTTCTGTTGGTAAATCTTCATAGATAGCTCCCGTCTCCGTCCGGAAGAACGGAGGGTTATGTCGGACTCAGGGGTCGGGAGTTACTTGTACTTTCGCCGCACCCCTGACTGGTATTAGCCCGCCATGTCTAACGGGCCGCATCACCAAGTGCGGTCGATCCCATACCTATAATACAGCGTGCACTGTCACCTCTTTGAGCCTGACTGTACATATAATATAATATATTATATAATAAAATATGTTATATGTGCAGTCAGTGCAAAATGTTGAAAAAATATATATTATATATTTTTTCAACATTTTGTTATACCACTATGTGTGTTTAAAATGTATACATACCCATGCCAAATTACAGCTTTCTAGTATTAGAGAGGGGGCTACGGAACCCTACAAAAACTATCGAAGTGCCGAGGGATTCCATTTGACCGCTACAATGAGCGGTCATAGAGGATGTCGACATTGATAGTAAAGACCTCGTGGGTGATTCACGAATTCTTGTTATCGATCGCCGTAATCGTTCGATTCATGAGGTTCAGTCTGTGGACTGGTTACCTACCATTATTTAAACTCAAAACCCTTGCCTCGGAGAGGACGATCGATGGTAGAGCCGAATTTCAAACGAATGCTCCCTGAATTTTCTTTAGGGTCCATCAATAAATTACGTCACACGTGTTTCATGATATTTGGAGCCCCCTCGTGTGACATCACTTTGCAATTTTAAATTTAACATTTTAATAATAGTAATATTTTAAAGTTTTTCACTAGGTGGTCAACTCTAACGAAAAATATTACTATTTTAGAGAGTTTCGAGTTTTAATACTTTACATTATATAAATGACGACGTGACGTCACGAATGTGCCCGTACCTTGTCATAAGACGACACAATTTGTTGACACCCCCTCCCTCACTCATAACTTGCGCAGTAATTTATGGATGACCCTTAAGGCTCGTGCACACTGTCGCGTCGCGCCTGTTTGCGGGAGCCATTAGTGTTACTCTCTATCTCTAGTCTCTAGTTTTATATCTTCATAAATCATGAATCAATAACTACAGCATGTTCTCATACTGCTCGTTACAAATTCCTTAGTTAGTACCACTCCCAGCGTGACATATGTCATATCTGTGTCTGTCTGTGACTGTGACATTTATTGGTCTTTGTTATGTCATAAAACAATAATTACCACTGCGTTTGACAATGACAAGCTTTAAGCAATGCTATGGGTATTGACGAGCATATTGGTCACATGTGTTTGACGCATTGTTATGAGAAGAATTTGTCTCACATTTTTGTTTATTTAAAGTATTTTAAACATTTCTTGAGTTTTAAACTTGATAGAGGTTTCTGGTTCTATAAATCAGGGGAGTTTTGTGGATTATTTATCGAATATATACAGAAGACTAATCAATGAAACCTATAATCCTATGAAAATCATTCCTACTGATATGCCGAAAAATCCGGTTTTTTGCATAAGTTATGTTATAGAGCGTGGCCTGGTCGTCATAGGAGCCTTATAACGCAAATTTGTGAAAGCTTTAAATCATCATGATATTATACTACCTATACATAATTATAACAGAGTATTAACATCCTCTGTAAGTCCAATAACTATCTACATCTGCAGGAAGATAATCCACTATAAAAAAGTAAGATAAAGATACCCGTGCAATTTCAGCAGCGAGTCAGCGATGTTATTATCCAATGGATCATACATAGATCGCGGCGCGGCGGCGGCGGCGTTGTTCCGCACTTACTCGCGCCGGTTCTCACGCCCTGCGCCCGCGCACCCGTAAGATTGCCCGGCCCGACACACGGAGGCAAGACGGACCTTGTTATGTAGACGTTTATTTGAGCTTTATTAAGAGAGCGTACAACGGTACACTAGCGCCACTCCTTTCAAAAAATATTATCTCGTGACTGAGAAGGAATTATGAATAACGACTCAATAAGGACCCTCGGTACGTGTGTCTAGAATTTTCTAATACCTTTTATAAAGTTTCGTATTGAGACACGAAGCAACAAAATTCGATCTAAAGA
Source organism: Griposia aprilina (assembly GCA_916610205.1). Classification (NCBI taxonomy): domain Eukaryota; kingdom Metazoa; phylum Arthropoda; class Insecta; order Lepidoptera; family Noctuidae; genus Griposia; species Griposia aprilina. The sequence goes on along the minus strand of OU744295.1, from coordinate 22,284,639 downwards.
AAGATCCTCTAGATCGAATTTTGTTCTTCGTGTCTCAATACGAAACTTTATAAAAGGTATTAGAAAATTCTAGACACACTTACCGAGGGTCCTTATTGAGTCGTTATTCATAATTCCTTCTCAGTCACGAGATAATATTTTTTTAAAGGAGTGGCGCTAGTGTACCGTTGTACGCCATCTTAAGCAAATAGCAATTAGTTTATCAAGTTGGTATGACATTTTGATTTGTTTTGGTACTTTTAGAAACTCTTAGACCTTATGTCTCATATAGTTTAAAGTAATCTTTGTGCCTTCCTTCGGTTTTCCTTTTTCTATTTCCAATGGTACGAGTATCTCAGTCTGTTATTGACTTTAAACGATAAGATGTATGTTTTTTTTAGAATCGCACCTGAAAAAAAAATGGAATGGAAAGCAGAATTTTGGTTAAAGTTTAAAAGAAACTATAGGTATAATTATTTTTTATCAATTATGTACAGTCAGCCTCGAAAAATTGTACCTATACTTCAACAAGAATTAATTTTATTGGCTACAATCTTTGTCCCATAATATTGTATCAATGTGTAGTCACAACACATACTCGTATATTATAAATAACACATAGTGTTGTAGAAAACAAATTACAATTAAATTAATTCATATCGATGTATTCATCTTTTTTTGGGGATGACTGTATCTATACTTTTTCTGTATTTCTGTTGAATATTACTATTAATTACTGGTATTGATATACTTAGTAGCATTAAAAAATAATAACGTTTAATAAATCACGCTTTGGTCGCTTCAATTTGTATATTTCTAATTAAATGTCTATGCAGCGCCATCTATTTTCAAAAGCATGAACTAATCACGAGACGTCCGCAACGCTCCTTAGCTCGAATCGCATAGTGAAACAACCGTACAGCTTTGCACTGTTAGAAGGAGATAGCAACACCACTTTACGACCGGACATAATCCGGTAGAGAGAGACAAAAACATTGTCGCGTGACTGGTTAGCATTGCAAGGTCGTCACAAGAGGTGAGTGACACCAATCCGTGAAGCCTCTTCCTCTATTTTTTTAAACTTTATCTTTAAAGATATATGGTCGAATTTCGTTTGAGAAGTGGTGATAGATAGTGCGTCCGCGCATTTTGCGTGCCAAATCATCTTGTTTTGATTTTGTGGGCACAATTGGTGTTTAATCGATGTTTAAACGATCGATTACGGTTGATTCGCCGCGATATGTACGGTGCTTGTAATTTCGATGCTGTGCCGAATTTGATAATTCCTTGGCTACAAGACAGTGTTTTGCATTGTGTAATTTTTTTACCGCGTTTTTTGATTGCGTGTGTGAATCAAACTAATCGGATTAATGACACGTGTATTATGTATTCACCATAATTTAAAGAAAAAATATACTTAAATAAGGAAATATGTAAAGCTAAAATCATCAAAATAAATGGTTTGTGCGTCATAGATAGCATAGATATTGACTGACTTCTTTCAACACATTAAGGCGGTACCCCGACCAAAACCTTGTCATAGTGCGTTATTCAGAGGCTATTAACTCATTCACTATGGGTAATAAAATACATCTAAAAGCACATTATTAATGTTCGATATCCTATCATCACATTGCACGTTCTTATTTGTTTTTATGTGTTATAAATACATCTAAAATCTCCTTGTAAAAAAGTGACTAAAATTATTGATTGCATGCATCTTTTGCTAAAGGTGACGTTCTATTCATTTGAGGATTACACTAATGGATAGATAATTTAAAAATCTAAATAATACACGTTTTATTTTATTTTTAAACTTAACTTGTCTTTTTTTATTTAAATAATTTCATTATTTTTGTGAATTTTATGATAAATGACCGTGCGGAGGGAGCGAGACAGAGCGAGACTCAGCGACGGGACAGAGAAGGACCGAACGCTCAAGGTCGTTTGGTCAGGGAAGCGCCTTAAATAACCTTTAAAAGTTTAAATGGTTTACAATAAAGTAAATTTTATTATATTATTCATAACTTTTTACGGCAAGCAATCTACGTTGTAATGTCCCTGACTCTTATGAAACCCTGGGTTTTATAGGTTTTTCCACATTATCGCAAGCATCCCCCCAGGATCGTTTGTTATGGCAGTCTGTGGGAGAGACACGTGTTCAATGTTTACGAGAATCTATTAATGTTCCTGAAGAAATTGCTATTCATTGAATTTTGAAGAATAATATTTTGATCAAACTATTTTTATCGTCTACCTATATTGTAAGAGTTAATTAACTTATAAGCTTCCTCCTAGCATCAAATGCCTTGTCACCGTCGCCAGTCTTTTTGGTGACATTGTAATTGTTTGGTAGTGTTTCATTCAAGTTATCATTAAGTATTTCTTTTTTCCCTACAATTATTTACTTAATAATTTTTTATCAAAACATCATCATACTTCCTCTTCATGAAACACAACATTCATATCATTTTCTAAAGTAATTCAAGCAATTGAATTTGAAATTGACCGCGTGAGATTGCACGCGCGCAGTAACGATCTATTTCAGATAACTGCAAATTTTATTGCTCATTTTCTTTCTTGTGAACATTGAATATCCTCACGGCGGTAATACAGTATGGGGTTGGTTAATGATAAGGAATTTCAGGCAATAAATTCTTTCAAATCGATGCAGTGGAATGTTTTCATTCCTTATGTTAAATTTATTTATACGGTTGTATAGTTAATCTATTATTTGCAATTAATGAAAGATCGTTGTTTACCAGATCTTGAGATTTTTTTACCAATGCGTCGAGTTTAGACAAACCAAAGCTTGTTCAAGCTACATGACCACTTTATGTAACAATTAAAATTGTTTATAAAACGCATTCTAAGAAAGCTCGTAGTTTTACGAGTCAATAAAATAAGTTTTAAAGTTTCGTTTGCAACAAGCGGTGTTTGACCGCAAGTTGTAAACAGCGCCATCTATCCACAGCTGGTTGAACCGCGTAGAGAGTGCGACCACCCGCGTGTTGAGTCGGCGCGTGCGCATCCAATAGCGATTCATGAGGGCGTAGTGTAGTTAAAGTGTAATATTATGAGCATTATTTCTTTGTTTAAAAATACTTAATTCACACGCTAATTACTTACAAACGAAAATTATCTCCTTTTCAAAGATATTATTATTTCAGTGCGTGAAAACTTGAGACGCACCCAAAACTATCCATGCGGACTCTCACAGATCTGTAGGTCATCATCAGGTATTACCTAGATAAACTTTTAGTGCCTAAGTAAGTTGAAGATTTACCTTAGCGTAATCAACGGGAGACGCGTTGACCGGACAAGTAAACAGGCCCTCGCTGAAACAAAGAAAAGAACATCAGAGGGGTAATTCCCGTTACAATCTGTCCAAAATGCCTCTAATTTCCCAACGTTTTTGACATTGTTTATCGCCGAGATGAGACGGCGACTAGATTTTGAACGTTTTTAATTATGAGAATTGGCCTTCTGGCTTACTTACTTATCTTCATGTAATATTTAGACAAATAGAAATACATACATATATTAAACACTCAACATCCATTTATGTACCTACTTCATTTTATTCTAAAAGTGATTGTTCGGATGATAATTATTTAGTTTTCCAAAGTTTGTCACCAGAGGTCTCTTCTACCGCTTATCTATTCAAAGTCTTTCAAATTGTATTTTCAAAGTTTGACTAGAAAGCTTTCAGCCACACCAAATACCTACTACTTGAATATCAGTTAATTTTTGTTGACTTCCATGGTCTCTGCTTTTAAATTGACTAATTATAGCCAAAACAGGTCTACGCAATGGCCAATAAGCCTTGTTAAAATTCGCAGCAAGTACATTAAAAAACCTCATAAACTTCTTCTCAAGTAACATTTTTGTCATAAACTGCAGTAGTTAGCGTTAACACGTAATAAAATATGTAGTTAAAAGAACAATTAAGTGTTAAAAATACTCATACAGTGTAATAAACAAATTATTATGTCACGCTATCGTATGAGATCGCAGTCGGCATAGCAATTATAAACGGACAGGTACAATGGGAATCGAAAGTGTTTTGAATTTGAAAGCTCTCTCTGTGTCAAAATAGGTTTACAGTAAACAATTCATAATATGGCACCTAAAGGCCCACAAGTTCATATCACAAAAACAACAAAATCAAAAAGCCAGAAATCTACTTATCTTACCTATAGATGATTCATATACCTTCAGATGACTCATTTAAAGCTCAAAACTATTACACGGTCTGCTGTATTGCAAAAGATAGGTCATCTTTTGCAATACAGCAGACCGTGTCAAAAGCTTATCTGAAATCCATTGATTTTTGTACTTTGCCAATTTGAAACATTAGCCACCAAACTGAAATTTTTGATCTTACTAAAGCTGGAAACTGAACTGCTCACCTCTGAAATATAATATCAATTCAACACTTGTGTCCACAACCATACTACTTGCTAATAGTGGCGGTCTCTGAGAATAATCACCGGAACAGCAGACGGATACTGTCTGGCGATAAAAATACGTTTGCATAGTGATGCCATGATGGATTGTACAGTATATTGTTACAATAATAGTATGTTTTGATAGTTCTTGTTTCATCGGTTATCTGGATGCATGCGTACTTTGGAATGGGAACCGATAAGAGATTTAGTGACGAATTTTGTTATCTGTGAATGTAAATTGCAAACAATTTAAACAACACCAGGCTGACCAAATAATCATGCTATTCTTAAAATTAATATGGAGTTTTCATCATCCACGATTTGAACGATATTCTGTTATATGAGAAACAAGGCAACATTTTTAAGGATATCCTAACTAATATTATAAATGCGAAAGTAAGTTTGTATGTTACGCTTTCACGCTAAAACGACTGAATGGATTTAGATGAAATTTGGCTCACAGATAGACCATGACCTGGGTGAGGACATAGGCTACTTTTCATCCTGGATTGCAGACCAATTCGCGGGCAACAGCTAATCAATAAAGAAATTCATATCCTTCGCTATCAAATGCTGATGAGCCCTCACTGTTTGTGATTGCCCCAGCTTCGAACAGAGCTTTAGGTACAAGAAGATACGTAGGTACCTACTTGAATCGGAATTCTTGTCTCTGTTACATCAATGTAACATTCACGATAAGTAAAGCGGAGCCTGGCGATAGGCCAGAGAAACGTGAGAATGAAGAAGATAAGCAAGAATGGAGACAAGAAAACTTTCAACGACTAAAATTCCAATTTAACTTAGATACTGCGAGTATCTAGCCTTAGAGTCTTCAAGTCATGAGTTTATATACTTCTAAGCTACCAACGTAGATAACATCATAGGTGGTCAACGCCTATGCTATATAATAGGGAAAGTGTTTTCCACCAGAAACAGCTGGTTTTTCTGCCATAGGTTGGCCACAGGATTTTGCTTTGAATCATCATCTACTAGATTAGGTAACAGTACCTTTTGTTGAACTGCAGTTTTGGTTACCAGAGTTGATTGCAGTTGTAACAAACTAAAGTTAAAACTTTTATAAGTTTCTGTATCGCTTTGATTGCGTTTGTAACACTCTCATTAGACGTAAGAAGATGACGTGAATCATTAATGTTGAAGGTTTTATGATTCCTATCATGATCTTCTTTAATTCCTTAACAAACAACAATAGAAAGCAATCAATCATCTCACTATTAAATTGCTTACCATGGTTTTATCAGTTGATCGTGTTTAATTAGCTTAACGCCTAAGATGCTGGATCTACCAACACTTATTTGAAAAACAACTTTATTAATTGTTGCTAAAGTTGGTTTTACTTTGTTTGTTAATCCAAACGCGATGTACAGTAGTTCTTTATGATAAAAACGTTTATTTTTTTCATTTGACGTTTGTAATTAGTCGGTAATGCGAAGAAAATTATGTAGCGCGTCTCTTTATATGCGCACGCGCATGAGATATGGTAGTTTTTGTCGGGTGATGATCTCGATGTTTCCGTCCGAGTGTTTTGCTTAATAATCGGTATAATCGATGCAATGGCTCGTGTAGTTGCGTCGATTAATTGGTGGCGTGGTCGTTCAACGAAGATATTTGTTAAAGTATCAGAGGCGGAAATTGGAGTAAATTGTTCTAGTGATTATCGTGTAGTGGATTATCTTGTTTTATTAAAGTAAGAGCTCAGAGGCGTGTGTTTGGCATGAATTTTATTAGCTCAGTATGTCACAATACGGACGGTGCTTTCGTCAGCGTCCGTCAGTTCCTCTCAAGTTCAGGCTGTTCCCAAATAGGCTCGAATTTATCTCCCAATGGAACAATCAGAAAATTGGTAGCTTTTATTCAAAAATCCTCGTACAAGGTAGCTATTTAAGTAGCCATTTCCAAATCCGCAACAGCTTAGACTTTTACACGGGTCAAAATCTGGGGTCTAGTCAAGTTAAGACTCTGGGCTTTTCTAGGATTTAAAGTTGGTACATTTTATCGCTGAAACCTCATACCTTTGCCCAGACTTTGAGCCTCGGGGTACAGGCTAATTAATGAATATGTAATTTTCTTCTCACTAGCACATCACTATCGAAGTTAGAAAGAGAAATCGATATAAATCAACTATCTACTTTGAACAAGGAAAAACGTAAATGGCGTGCGTTTAGTTCGATGCACTATCACGCCTCTTATTATGACGTCACAGGCAGCGAGAGAGGCGATCATTGTGCCACGTAATGTTATTTACATAATTAAACCATTTAACAGGCGTGTGAGTGAAATATTCGCCTTATTGAGATTGTGAGCATACATAGTTGGTTGTTAATTAATCAAACATTTGCATGTGGACTGCCATGTTAGTTTTTAATGTGTTCTATCATTGGGCATTTTAAATCTGCCTATTGGTGTTTTTTCATACAAACATTTAGCAGCAACTGACGCTTTTGCTCTTCTCTACTTTGAAGAGGTGAAATCAGACTTCTTCTTTTAACAGCGAGTTTTAGGAAGTGACTGTCATACCAGTATGACGGAGATGATGTTCTGCAAAGCTAAACTGATCCTACTACTCGATGTGCCATTTTAACGGCCGCATACCTACTGTAGCTTCCATTACGCTCTTAGGGCCCGTAAACACGTACCACAACCACACCACAACGACAACACATGGTCGGACGCTAAGTTCATTCACACGTACTACGTTTTGCCGTCAAAATCAACCGTGCCGGCGATACCGACCACATCATCCACATCGGCGCAGCCACAACGCAACCACCAGCGAGACCGCGGACTAGCGGCCGGCCACATCGCAAATACAACGTTGCGTCGACCATTTGTTTTGATTTTGTAGTAACCACAACGCAACTGCAAGAACCTGTAGCGACACTATTCACACGTAACCACTGCTTGGCCACACATTGTCGCTGCGATGTGGTGTGGTTGTGGTACGTGTGTACTGGCCCTTATTGCAGGCCAACTTCAACTCTTCAATTAAGCAAAAAGTCGACTTTCGTACGAAGTGTTACCTTGACTTGGCCTGCATATCACCTGCCCTGCATAACTCAACCTGCGTCTAATCTAGGCGCTCTTGGCAAAGTACCTAAGTAAACTAAAGCAGCCGCAACATTGTATTAAGTGGTACTAACGGCTCTCTATCCCCCATTCGTAAACAGTATGTAAACACTATGCATCACATCAGTGTTGTACGGTTACCAAGCGTTATGTACGCCTTCACTGTGTTAGTTACCGACCGTTATTGGTAGTTCCGACTAGTCGTAATATGCGTAATTATTACGTTGCTGAAGCATTATCTAATATAATGTTGTTTTAGACAGCCATAACACTGTTTCTGGTTGCATGCGATGTTTCATATGTAATGCCAAGGGGTTTACCTATGCCTGGTAAAGACGAAGTTGAAACTTCTCGTATGCCTGCAATTTCACGGACATCTAAGTATCTGCAGGGTGTATCGGAAAGCTGTGGTCAAAATTAAGGGTGTCGCACAGACCATCAAACGCGAAAAAATAATCAGTCGTTCAATAAAAAACTTAAATACCAATAGTACTTTCCCCAAATGTATTCAACGACTGATTAAGCACACGTTTCTGATACATCCTGTATATTCTTCTAAAAGCAAGTATCACTACACATTGCTGTGCATAAAAGAAATCGTGGTAACTATGGGCGGGCTTCCCTGAACGAACCCCTTCAGAGAAGGCGTCTCTAGTCAGATGACTATCCACATCAAGGTTTCGGATCTATTTGGCTTTTTCTTCGCCTGAATGACCAATATCGCGCGTACCGTTTAGAATTGAAACTCTTTGGATGTTCGAGAGAATAGGTTACCTATTTTTTAACGTCTCCTACTCCCCCTCGCTGCACTTGTCTTATGTTACTGTTTCCTGGGATCCAAAATGTCTTCATCATAATATCCCCTTTTAGCAGTTACGTTGTCATTCACTCCCTTTCCATTCATATCATCCCCCATAAAATCCATCTATCTTTTCTATGGTCTGGTTCATCCCTCTTCATCACTTGCCCATACCAAGACAAACGGTTACATTCTGAAGTCTATCCATCAATACAAAATATAAGAGACAAGCACGACAACGTTCCTACAAATTGATAGTCCTGTAGTGAAAATCAATTTCCTTCAAAACAGTATTCAATTTAAATCCGTTACCTCCAAATCGATTTTCTCAATTCAAATACAGTATACATTGAAACATTATGTATGTATGTTTATGTCGCAACTGCGGTAGTCAAATACATAATTCAGACGCATACATTTGACATACTTACATCTCAGAAACGATGCGTGTGGGATTCAGATAGTGATGTGCTTCGATACAAGATTAGTAGATTGTTTATCGATTCTCACTCACTGTACTAAGATTTGCTTTGCCGGATGCGTGGGATCATTCATTGTCATGCGCAAACAAATACAAAGAATCGGAACTCATTGTTCTAATTAGTTTTAAAAATATTTTGTTACGAAACAGATACAGTTTACCGACAGATTGTTATAACACACATATTAACTGATGTGATTGACGGATGGGAAATCCCATCGTCAACTTCTCAGGAGCCGTAAGAGGATGAGTCTCCAAAAAACATTGATACACCTAACTTTTACCTATAAACAGATGTCAAGTACCAACGGCCATGCTTCTAACTTCAAAAATGACGAACACCCATACTCATCCCTTTTTTAACCCACTTAGGCGTTCGGGGGACCCCCGTCAGAAACGAAGTTCCTTACGCGATACTCTCACGCACACACCCACGTAAATAATAGAAAGAGACAGATAGAGAGAAAGTGTGAATTTAATAGGTACGCGTTTTTAATACAGAGCCATCTAGAGTTAAGTTTATGAGAGCTTCTAAAAACTTATTTTAGAAGCTCTCATAAAGGTGTCGCCATCTTGGATTTTCATGTTAACCTCCATAACGGCTTTAGCACTCTCGAAAACCATGAAAATGATATCCATGACGAAAATTTTAAAAATTTCGCAGCCGCCATCTTGGATTTTCATTTTTACCTCGAAAACCAAGAAAACTATATCTCTCGCTTTCTGTCTCTTTCCATTATATATATAATAGAGAGAGAAAGTCGCATGGACGCTTGTTCGTTTCGTGACAATTTTTACCAATTTACTCCTATGGCAAGTCGCGCTATAGAACTTCGTTCCAAAAATGATGATACATATAGGGCAGCCCGTTGTCTGTCACTGAACGAATTTAAGATTTTGATAGGTAAGTATCCAAGTAATACTAGTAAGCTTCTAAAGGTAATTAAACAGTGCAAACTGATCATAAATTCATAAGAAGTAATTTTATTGTTCTTAAAGCACCGTTAAGTTCCCTCAGAGCTTTATGCAATTAACGCGTTGAGATAAATAGCGGATACATTAAAGGTTGAGCTTTAACTTCCAGATTTAACGATCGATTAATTAGATACGTTTAGTGGCTGTTAAATAAATAATAATACCGCCCTATAATTATTTAATTGCAGGGAAACTGTCTTTTCTAGTACATAATCTCGGGCATCAACGCTTGCTTATTACGTTTTGGCGATTCCAGACTTAAATATAGATAAAAAGTCCGATCATTGTGATGTTTTTCGTCAACAAAGTCAATGGTGTAAAAATGTACCTACATAGAAAAATCCTTATTAAAGAAAGTTACTATTCATAGTTCTTAGTTCAAATCAAATCAATTTATTTGTTAGAATATTGTTGTTACCTGGTGTAACACAGAATAAGACATCCATAATATTCTGCTGTTTTCAGCGTACAAATATTTCAAAGAATTAAAATTAAATGTATTAGAAAAATATATATCAAAACTAGTTGTCTAAACCATACAAATGTCAAAGATTATTAAATATAATGTCAAGAATGATTAAATACAATGTAAAGAATTATTTAATACAATATCATAGATATTAAATTCGATTCATTCACTAGGGACATAAGGGCAAGCCGTCGTCTAATTTAAATTTTGAATTAAATTTTTCATTTAAAAACTCATAGTTGTCCGAGACTTCTGAATAAAATGATTTTGCCTTGAATCTCGCCTAAATCTTTGACCATACTAAATTACCGTCTACTAAATCGATTGAGAACAATATTTACTGCTATGCTAGAATATAAACTACGTCTAGACAATTTTGCGTATTTTCTAACAAAATCTGATATGAGCAGTTTCAAAATGTAAGCTGTTTATTATTCAAAAGCGATTCTAACGGAGAATTTAGCTGAGATATTTTGAATCGATAGTTCGGTTTGATAAAATCGAGTATAAATAGGGATTTTAATCCGCAGATTGAAATCGATAGCAATGGTAAGATTTTTTTATGAGACACATATTGCTAAAGATACCATAAGTACCTAGTTTGTTTTGCATTATTAGATAGTGGTCATTATTGTTCCTAAATGTGCTGCCCAATGTGTTTAAAAACTCAACATAAAAACTTTAAAAGCTTGGGAAAAATATATAATTTTAAAATAAGCATCCCCCCCTAAAACAGGGCTGAAATTAGCATGGAAACAAAGTTGCAAGCGACCTCTAGTGTGCTCTTATTTCCCTTGAGGACGCAAAAACGCCTTTTCTATGATTTTTGCAATATATTGGTAAACAATACATCCGCCACGCCGCCGCGCCGCCCTGTGTAATTTTCGAATTTTCTTATTGTAATGTATATGGTGTACAATAAAGAGTAGGTACGTACTTTGTCTATTATGTTATTATTATTATTATGGATTCTGGAGTCTTACCAAATACTCAGAAGCTGAAAAGTCTGACAACTACCAAGGGATATCGTATTATCTACTAACTGGGTTGTGGAGGTCAGATAGACAGTTGCTCCATGTAAAATACTGGAAAGGGTAGGCAGATTGCTTGATTGACTGAAATCTTACTAAGATAATTTTGAATTTGCTCCGTATTCCTATTTTTTTGCCTTCGTTGCCATCATTTGCAAAATCGATAAATTCCTATTGAATAAATCCACTGCATTTAACCCGCAAAGTAACAAAACAAGGCTGTAAGCACAGGTCTGCTGGCATGGGAGCTGTAACTGATACAGATGGGAAACTGCGGTGCGGCTGTCCGTCGAGCTATCGCGTTACCGACTGTGTGGCACGGCTTTAGAGTTAAGGGGGTAGGCAGAAGGAGTAGTCTTGAATAGTCTCCAGACGATAAAAAATACTTTAAGAATCTTGCAGTATAGTAAAATGCTAGCGCCAGAAGAAGGTTTAGGTCAATTGTACTCAGTATATTTATGAAAATCTTTTGTATGCACATAAAAATATTAATCTGTTTAAAAAATACAGTGATATCCACAATATAAATACTAGAAACAAACACAAATTTATTGTTCCTACAACCAGGCTCAAGAAAATAGGTGGCTCGTTTAGATGCCAATGTATACGTTTTTATAATAAACTTCCTAGCCACATTCAAGATCTAAGCTTTAATAAATTCAAATCTTTTATAAAACGGAAACTATGCCAGAAAGCCTATTATACTGTGAAAGACTATATTGAGGACAAAAAGGCTTGGGATTGAGCTGCTCCAATAAATTTACACGGTGAATGTTGATTTTAATTTGCTAGCTATTTTAGACATGAATATTTACTGTAAAAAGTATTATATTATTTTCATTATTGAGAATATGAGGACTATGTGGGTCATTGTTTCAGTTATATTCTTGATCTGGCAGTTTAAGTAGTTTATGCGGCCTACCCAAATGTCCTTTCTTTGGTATTGTTCGTCGAATCGTTGAGCTCCTTAAGTTCTGAGTTGAGCTGCACGGTTACTGACAAATGCGTGCACTGACTGGACAGGTCCACTTAATCTGTGTGGTTCTTTCCTCAAAAGACCATTTCAGGCACCAATCTACATGGTTCGCAAACATTATGTCCGATTTTTTTATATACACATTGACATTGTTGAATTTTATATACACAATGACATGAGTATTTACTTGTAAAGTAGTATGTTATTTTAATTATTGTGAATGTGAGGATTATGTGGGTCATTGCTTTTTTTTTTCGCAGTTAATTTTGATCATGATCTGGCAGATTGAGTAATTTATGTGGCCTACCCAAATGTCCTTTCTTTGGTATTGTTCGTCGAATCGTTGAGCTCCTTAAGTTCTGACTTCCTGAGTTGAGCTGCACGATTACTGACAAATGCGTGCACTGACTGGACAGGTCCACTCAATCTGTGTGGTTCTTTCCTCAAAAGACCATTTCAGATACCAATCTACATGGTCTTCACATGATCTGACCAAGATTATGTCTGGACTTTAAAAGAGACTGTGACCTCTGAGTTTGTTTCGGCCTTTCTTCTCAGAGTAGTCAGATAGGAAACGCCGACCTCATCTAGTTTAAAAATATGATTGACGTGTAAAAGTGTTTGTACAAACCTACTTACAGAAATAAAATCATTTATCATTTATCATTTATATAAAAGCGGAGCGTCTAAGTCAAGACCACTTTTAGAACTTAAAAAGAAGAAATAAAGAATAAAACAACATTATTAATTTGAATAAATCACGTTTTTATTTGCCAATGGAACCTCGTGGCGACGACACTTTCAACTACTTTCCAGATAACCAAAAGAAAATAAAACCTATTGCTTGTCAATCACATATTATCAACATATCATCAACATAGACCAATAAATCATAAAACAATGTTCACAGCCTATTAACTTAGTTAATGAGCGAATGTGTGAATATGTATTAGTGTTAAATAACTATTCGAAGGTATGCGGTTACGTACAAAGTTAGTTTAACGAATTATGATAAAATCGACTCACACGCATGTAAACTTTTCATTCATAAATTTTGTTGTAAGTAGAGAAAAAGTGGCAGTTGGTTCATGATTATAGACCGGGTTTTTCATGTTTTTGTGAATTAATCTGAGCGTCGAATAATAATGTATTGTGTGCTGTTTACTCTTGGTAATTTGATTAAAAAAAAACTTAGAATTAAACAGTGTAACTTTTATTAAATGCAATGTTAGATATTAGACTATGCAACGATGTAGTAATGAAGTTGGTCATTCGAACATAAAAAAACAAAATGATCTAAAAGACAACCTTGAATTTTCCTGCATTTCAACTTTCAGATATATAATGACAGTTATATTATATAGTTATATTATATAGTTAACTGGTTGATATCCATAATTATGGGTTTTAAGGGTCATCCGCCAGAACTACCATTTCCACAAAAAAATACCTTTATGATTACCGGAATACAATTAACTAACGCAATGTCCCGACCAAATAAATTACTAGGCCCATTCAGGAACCGGGCCTTCCTTCAGCCATACCTAATACGGTGAGTTCTAGTTTTGCTCTAAGTGATTATCATTTGCGGTCCACTTCTACAAACTTTAGGTAATCTTCAGCCATTATCACCATCAGTTATGAACTCATCTGTCTTTTCTTAACTCCACTTTTCGTTACCCCACCTTTCTTAACACCACTTTTCTTTACCCCACTTTTCTTTACCCCACTTTTCTTTACCCCACTTTTCTTTACCCCACTTTTCTTTACCCCATTTTTCTTTACTCCACTTTTCTTTGCCCGTGCATGTCGGAAATTAATAGTGTACTGTAAAGCTTGTTTTACGGACTACTCAGCAATACCATCACATCACGCTTGTTTTCTCCGAAGGATTAGGCAGTGTTGTAGGTACCTATAGTACCCACATTTCACCAGTTATGTTTACGTCCCATGTAATAGGGGGCTAGCCTATTGCCATCAGGCGGACACAAATCCAGACTCTGGGCTGTACTGAAAAATTCCTGACGAGAAAAGTCAATAATATTATATTTTACCCAACCTGGGAATTGACCAACGAGGTAGTTCTTAGCAATATCAATCAATATGTCACTGGTAGGTAGCCTAAGGATCCTTGTTTCTAAACATTTATCAGTTACTATCGGATCATACAAAATAGTGCAACAGTGGTTAAAATATTAGTCACGAAAATATACTCCAATCTTCATTTATTTAAGAATATGTAAATTTACATTATCACTTTCTCCTGAAATATTCAAAACTTATATACTTAAGTATGCTCTACGACTTTGTTAAAGTTCTTTTTTTTTTTTCTTATAGAAAGTAAAACTGTTCAGAAGAACCTCTCATTATATTGGCATATTCAATCATTCATGGCCAACTTTTTCAGAAAATTGTAAGAACGCTTCAAAAAACCCATGTTCGCCTTGTAATAAACCAGCGTGTGTAATTTACACCTACACTTACATATAACTATATATTCAACGCATGACTTGCGCTTTGGTCACGGTGTATCAGCAGAGGCCTAGGTGTGTTAAGAAAAAAATACTTCGTGATTGAACATGTGCTAACATTTTAGCACTGGGATCTATTCAAATGTACGCTCGTAAAGGCGCTTCTAAAGAGGCCATATTTTCACTGCAATATGTGGCTGTTTTGATTGCCAACAAAATTGTCAGAATGTCCCGGCCACTCTGGCCAAATATTGCAAGTATTGCTGCAAATATTTTTTGATGTATTGCCTGAACAACCAGAACCACTATCGAAAATAATGCCGGCCCATTGTTTTGCTATTTCATTTTATGGCATAGGCATATATAGGCAGGCTTTGCATGAAAAGACACCTTTGCCCCGAAGAGCGAAAGCTACTGGCCAATTCATTGGTAGATACTGATGTGGTCCACATTACCTCAAAGTTTTACTGCCTCACCTTACTCTATCAGTGACAATATAAGTCAATACCAGGAAATAAGGTCAAAAACTTCATTATAACACCGTTGAACGGATGCATGGCTTCATTGATCGATACAGGTATATTTTTTGCAAAAATAACACATTTTCATCCGGTATACCCACTTCTTAATAGGTAAGTATTAAGGTTCTTAATTGGCTTCTTTAAGAAATGGCATTCACTAAGCTATATCCGCCATTCACCAGGGGGAGAAACGTTTGGTGGGGCCCGCTAGGCATGGCAGGCTGATACCCTCTTCCTCTCTCCTACTTTGCTGTAAGCGGATAATGATCATGTCTTTGTAAAACCTTTACGTTGTGGAATGTAGGTGCGTGTATCTCCCGGGCCCCCGACTCGTGGTAGTGGTAGGAACCGTGGGGTTTTTTCTCGGCAGGAGACCGACATAACCCTCTGTTCTCCCCAAACGGAGGGTATCCATGAAGATTTGCCCACAGCAAAAAAAAAAGAGGCATAATGTCCCGCAACGCATGTCTTCAGAGTTTAAAAGGGTTTAAAAATGGAGATCCATTTTACAACGGTGTTCTTGAACTCGTACAATTTGTTAAGTCGGTAAAAAGTCACAAACTGTCGATACTTCGTCAACATGGCGCCTCTGACATGCAAGATATCAAGTTAAATAACATCGAATAACCGTTAGTTGACAAGTAATTAGATCTTCCTCTATAGGCCTTTGAAGGCATAAATATGTAGTCTAGCCTTACTTGTGATAGGGCTGCCATGCCATGTGACAATTTTACTAATAATAATATTAGTAATAGTAATAGTGTTAGTAATATTATTAGTAGAATTGACACATGGCATGGCCGATGTTAAATGTAAAAGTTTGGATATTTGTTACTCATTCACGTTGTAACTGGAAAACGGATTTGGCTGAAACGTGGTACACAGGAAGACATGTATTGACAAAATTATTTACTTATAGTACTTATTTACACTAATAGTTTTCTCCGGGTAGGTTCATGGAATTGTTTCTCTAGGATGCATGTCGGCACTTAATATGCCATTGCTTTAATATCATCCTTTAAGCTATGTTGTTTTATAAGCATAAGTCCTTAAGGCGCAGATGTACGACTTTTAATGATTTCAAATTGAACACCACGTCTAAACGAATAGTCTTATTTGTTTGAAAAAAAATATATGATAAACTAGACTATTTTCTTCGTAATTTGATATGTGAATATTTAAAATTATATTTTTATAATATAGTTTAATTAATTTGTAAAGTAATGTCTAACGCGAACACAAAAACGATAATCACGCGAAAACTATCTATCTACTATCGGGCGTATTTTCATGAAATGAAATTTGCACCATCTAAAAGACAATTTAATTACCCAAATTTTTGTATACGGCTTTTATTTGTATTGTATTTGAATAATCAAGCTGGGTTGTTTTTGCGAATAAACTTGATGCGCGTTGAAGCGGGGGCTCTTGCGGGCGACGGGCGGCAGTGCATCGCTGACCAATGTCCGGGTAGACGCTAACGCTCTATGCAATTTTATTCGCTTAAAAGTTTCGCATGCTCCTCCCACTCGCTCAAGGTCGCTGGCACTTATTGTCGCCTTAAGCTGCCCTTTTTAATTAATTTCCCAGTATGTACCATTTATTTCCCAGTATGTACCATTTATTTCCCAGTATGTACTATTTATTTCTTTCTTCGCTTGGGTCCGAGTGTAAGAGAGAGACATTTAAGACAAAGCCTTTCTATTTTTTTTCTTTCTAGAACCTGTACAAACAACAAAATTGACAGCCCTAATTAAGCTTCCCTTCAATCAAGTATACAAATACATGGAAATTGTAAAGAAATCTGTTTAAAATAACTTCACGCTCATACATGAGGGAGCAAAAAGCATTAGACTCAGTTCTATGCGTATTCATGTGGTTGCGTTCTTTTTTGTGGGGTGAGCAGTATTCCAGCTATAGCGGTAAAGCACCCCGCGTGGCCGTGACTTTATGAGGAAGATAGACGGATTCATTTCAAGAATTTTTGAATGATCTTTTCGCTATTTATTTCGGTTTTACGTAGTGTGGTCTACAACCTCCATCAACGACAATAAAGGAACAAAAATTATAAACCATATGAATAATGGACTTATCAGCACCTCCAGATAAGTTCCTTATCTAACAGATTAACTTATCTATCAGATAATTACATACAAATTATCTAGGTACGTACCATTTTTTATTCGTTACGTGGTATTACCTTTCCGGTCACTTTGAAACCGGCGTTAAAGTTCTTATAAGAACTTTTAATCGAACCAAGAAATTTCAAGTAAATCTCGAAAGACTAACTTATGGGTAACATTCATTTGCAATAAAAAGTTTAACACAAATGCTAAAAAACAAAACATCTGGTTGGATAACAATTAAAGTCGGTGTTGCACGCACGAACGTGATCATCATGACGAATTGCTCACATCCATCATTGCTATTAACTAGAACTGATTGAACAGGCTACAACGTGGGAATAATAGATCTTCAATTGTTTAAATTTTCAGGCTGCTCGCGAGTTTTTAGTCATTTCAATCTCTCATTTGAAAACTTCCCTTTTCAGCTCAAATCTATTTTCTCTGTGGCTCTTTTCTCAGAAAAACATCTCAGACGCTAATCTGCATGGTCCTCACATGACCAACACAATGCCCGGACTTTAAAGACGGAAGACGGTCACCTCCGAGTTTGTTTCGTTTTTTCTTCTCAGAGTAGTCAGATAGGAAATACCGGCCTCATCTAGTTTAAAAAAAATACGTATAAAAGTGTTCGACAAAACCTACTTACTTACATAAATAAATATATTTTTTTAACCTTTAAGGTCGACGTTTCGTATGAGGAGAAAAGATATTGAACAATTACGATGGATGTAGACGTGTCGGTCGGGCGCAGCACTTTGAGTCAAGGTTTTGATATCCTCACGGGACATTCATCTGGATTACTAATTGATGATTGTTTCGAAATGTGACAAAACGCTCCTAGGATACAGATAAACAAAGTGCATTGCAACTTTAAAACAAGTTGGCAGAAATCAAGTCAGGAAAGACGTACCACACTATATGTACGTCTTTTCCTATTGGTGTCACAATGAAAGAAAATACATTTATTTGTCGTAAATATGACGCAAAGAAAAATACATAAAAGAACAAGAATAAAACACAAGAATAGGATTTCTCACCATTATTTTCCCTCTCCTTCCGCACCTTACTATCTCGTATACGTTAAAACATCTGATTGCCCATTGAGGCCGTACTTTGGGCTAAATCACTGAAGAAACAGATGAAATTATTTAGAAACCTCGATGTCTCTCGCGTACCGCGTTGGCATCGTGACTGATGAGCATGCATAGGCATGCATCGATTCTTAAATCGCGCTAAATGCATTAAACACTAAATTTGATTGTGTTATTTTTAATTAAAGTCAAATTATGTTTAAATCAATGAAATTATAAATTGTCAAGGTACCTATTATTATGAACTTAAAAAATACTTAAATTTTCATCAGCGTTACAACCATCTGTATCAGTAAGCTACGCTTGTTTTATGGACATCGAAATAATTGACATGTTCTGTGTCTTTATTTGTTTCATCTGATTCTGAATCAATGACCATAACAAATGGTATTTACCTTATTAAACAAAAAATTAATAATATCAACTCATATTTAACAATAAACAGCATATTTTATATTCGTACTCTTCAAAAAACGTACCTACTTCAGAAAAAAAACTGTTTTTTTCATGTTTTTTTAAACGTTTTTTTTACAAGACGGAAAACCAAGTGATCCTTTATGGTTTCCGTTTTTTCTTTTTGAGGTACGAAACCCTAAAAAGTAATTCTTCAAGGGAAAAATAATTATCCTATACCTATATCAAATACGAGTTAATTCTGTAGTAGCTTACAGCCAGTTACCGCCACGATAACTTATAGTACCTACCTGTTGTAAAATGTAATCCACATCTATTTCAAAAATATCATAGGTCAGGTAAAATCCAATACGGACTCAATATTGCTCAATATATTAATCAATTATGTCAAGTAAAATGTAAAACCGCACTAATGAAAAATTGTTTTTTGGTATTGTGCCTCTCATATATATTTATGGTAGAGTAAAATTATAAAAAATATGCTATACATTAAAATTTAAAAGGGCGCTAAACGAATTTTTAATTACGAAAACTTATTACATGATATACTATTTTCTTAATGATGATTCACTAACTGATTGACATAATTATTGTGATCCAGCGGGGTAATTACGTAACACACTAACAGTAGGAATGGGTTTCATTTTGACAGTTCAACAACATTCATTGCGTTATTTACGTTGTTGAGCAGACAAATTTTTCGACCATATGAAGCAATGGATTAGCAATAGGCTTCAAAATGATTCAGATAGTGTGTTACTTAATTAGGGTGCTGGTTCAATTATTTTTTGTTTCCGTTTGACATTATATAGTCTTGTTTTATTTTATATTTTTTTAATGCTTTGACCACACTGACAATTTTATTATAATACAAGTATATTTTTTTTTTGTAATAAGTACAGATTATCTGCCACATATTTTTGATTTTTATTTGGAATTGTAAAGCTTTGCACGTGACTGTAAAATATGGAAAACTTTATTATAAAAACACCTATGTACCTACTTAGGTACTATAACCATGTTTGCAAAGAAATAAATGATTTGATTAGATTTGAAGTTTTTACAAGAGAAAAATCTAGTTAAAATCCACTCATACATTAAAACACTGAAGCCAGAACAACCAAAGCAATTAATAATGTAATTAGTAATTAACGATGATGTTGTCCAAGTAAATATTCATGTAATTAATATTAATTAACCTGTTGCTAACAGGTATCTATCCGTAGATAATTGCAACTTTTGTGAGATGTTATATTGCCTGTATTTTTCCCTGCATTATGATATTTCTATGGCAGATAAAATAACTTTTTTTTTTTTTCAATTGGAAAATATTCCTTATTTTAACCATAAAGTGTTGAAGCATGCATCCCAAGCCAAACAATCAATGGCACCTATTATAGCAGTAATCAAT
The DNA here is from genome assembly GCA_916610205.1 of Griposia aprilina. Lineage (NCBI taxonomy): Eukaryota > Metazoa > Arthropoda > Insecta > Lepidoptera > Noctuidae > Griposia > Griposia aprilina. Next base: position 22,264,360 of record OU744295.1, on the reverse strand, counting down.
TGTGTGTAAGTAGAGTCACCAAAAGAGTTAAGTAACCAGGGTCGTCGGATATAGTTGAAGTTTAGTAAGAAACCGATGGATGTATTCGAAGAAAATTTAATTTAATTAATAGAAAACAAACAGTTCATTAATCAAATTAAATTTCATTGGAAAACATCTATCGGTTTCTTACTAAACTTCTACTATAACTTAACACTTTTGTTAATAAAGTTTAATGTTGTTTCCTTAGAATAATAAATATTGAACCAAGAAAAATAAATTTTAATTAGTATTTTGTCCAAGACTTCATTATGAATGTTGGTGTTAGTTTAGTTGAATAGAATGAAGGAGATTATGAATTTACTATTCTTAAAAAAATATACTATGCAAGATACAACACTTTAAAAGAAAAATATTATGCATTCACCAAGTGAACTGATCAACAATATAATCTTAAACTAAAGATTCCAAGACTCAAGTCTCGCTCGAAAGCATTACAATAGAAACACCATTGGAATAACAATGTTAAAGAAATAACCACCACGACACACATTAACACATCCCATGTTCAATATTTAACACTCTCCAACATGAAACATGTAAACGAGACGTACCTGTTTACTTTGAACAGAAGCCCGACAGGGGTCATTGCGTAAAAGGCACTTCACTTTAAATTTTCCAAATCTGTCACAAAAAGCAATTCAAAAAACCGAATTTGGAAAAGCAATAAAAACAATTTCCAATGCCGAATGCACTTGATTTTTTATAAGTTCGAAATTCGCGTTCTAATTTTCAAAATTAGAGTTCACTTTTTGAATTTTTCCGTTTTCGTGTTACAAATTTTCTAATTCCGTTTTATTTCGCGTTTAGATCGATTCATTGATTCTACTCTGTGTGTCAGAGCGGTTGATCGGTACGCGTGTTGGTCCGTCGACGTTCGCGTCAGTTCTGGCCGAGTGACAAACAATGGATCGGTTTGAAGACTAATTATACAGGTTCTCTTTATTAGTAGAGACCAACAGGTAACCCTCGTTACAATGTTGCTGAGGCGTTTAGTTGTACTTAACTTGAGTGTAGTTTTGAATACATAACTTGAGGGGAACATAAGGCGCAATTGTTTACTGAACAACATCGGTCCAATCAGTCGGATATAACTGACTTGAAAAGCATTCTGTAGTTTCAGCAAAAATGTCCAACATTTACATTATTCCTGAAACTAAAGAATAGTTTCCAAGTCAGTTTAACTTAATTATAACTTTATCTGACAAGTATAATATACCTACTATTTTTTTTTGTAATCAGCTTAGAGTTTCAAAGGCTTGCTGGGCTCCGTAAAATATCTTGATTTGTAATTAAAATTAAACATATTAACATACCTCTTTCATATTCACATTTTACTTCAACTGTGATTTGGGTTTTCATCTGAGATAAATATGATTTTAAGTTGTTATAGCATTAGGTTCACGTCAATATAATATATGCATCGCGTTGGTATCGAGCTCACTACCGCTTACTTACCAGTCCGATTCCTTAGCCGTGGAGCCATCTCCTCTTTCCTAAACAGGCTGGATGGACTTAAACCGTAGACTGGTTAAGATATATTAATTAGATGATAAGCGTGAATAGCGTCCATAGATGGAACAATGTTTGATACCCCATGCAAACACCTTTATCAATTGGATATCCCTCAAACATACAAAAAAACTTTTTTACAAAAAAAACAACCGACTTCAAAAAAATACACTACAAAGTGAAAAATAACTTTAATTTCGGAAGTCGGTGTCTTTGTATCTATATTTTGTTTTTTGCCACCGACTTCCGAAATTAAAGTTATTTTTCACTTTGAAGTGTATTTTTTTGAAGTCGGTTGTTTTTTTTGTAAAAGAGTTTTTATTTTTTTAGTTTTTAGTGAGTCAGTTATTAGTTTATTAATACATCTAAGTTACAATAGCCTAATGTCAACTGCACATCATCTTTTACAAAATATTCCTTTTGCCGACGCAGGAACGTTAACTGTTGAGGAGTTCTCCTGTTAAGAACCAAAACCACTGGATGAAGTCACCATCAGATCCATTACACCATATACATTGTGACGAGCATAAATTGCTTAGCAACCATATTAAAATCGAATCGCGACCCGTGAAATACTTATTATTGAGAAGTTCCGGTGGCCACCTCTGGTCTTCATCATCAGTTCCACTTCACCGAATGGTGTTTTCCAAGAGCAAATGCACGAGTTACTATAAAAAATACCCAAATCGCTATACGTATGTGTTGTCGCTTCAAAGACAGACATACATGTTTACATATAAAATAAGTTATTTTGATTTCTGATCTAATTATTAGTTGATTCATTTGTTAAAAACATATTTAATTAATAACCTTTTTAGGGCTACTCAAAATGAATACGTTTACCTATTTAAGATTAAAAGTATTATTCGATTAATATTTAGGTTGGCAGCACTGGTGTCGCGCCATTATTGTTCCATTGCGAACTTCCGGATCCATAGGTGATCGGCAATTGGTCTTTGGACACAGTGCGAGTAACATCTCCAGAATTAATATAAAATAAGTGTGGATATATTTTAGATTTAATAAAAATAAAGTTATAATTATTGTATACGTGTAATTTGAATAAAGTTATTTACATATGCCTATAAAATTTGAGGATTTCCCTCGATTTCCATGGGATCCCCTCATCAAATTCTGATTTGGTGACAATGGGACCACTTCGAGAGTATTCCCTTTTAAACAAAAAAAGAATTTTCAAAGTCGGTCCACAATTGACGGAGAAATCCTTTTTAGAAGTCGGTTAAAAATACATACCATGTCCAAAGTTGCGTAGTCAAACAATAACAGTCAAATAATTTCCCAAAAATATTATAAACACCTTTCCTGCAAATGACATAAGCACAATAACTTACTTGCATTCACATAGCCTACGTAATGTATTTTGAGGCTATCGACTCCTGTGTATAGTATGGCTTTATTACCGCCTGCCTACACCACATCCGCGCACGCGCAAGCCACAGGATGTTCAACTTTACCACCTATTGACACATAAACTATAACCTTTATGACTTCAACTTTAAGGTCGATGTTGTATGCGATGGGTAGCAAAGTTAAGTTTGCAAAGAACCCTTCATGATGTCACGGTCAAATGTTTCCTTGATATTATTATAAACATTATTTATTATAAACTTTTTAGTTCAAGGTTGAGAAGGGATCGCATAGCGGAGGAACTGCTTCTAATGCGCACCCGGCCACCCGCTACACAAAGCTTCAATTAATCATTCACATAATTATCTAAATACATTTTAAAATCGCAAAGAAATTTCTATTTTAAAAGCTTCCTGTTTAGAAGAATAGACATGAAAATCCATGGATCATGTTAAAGAAATCGTGTTAAAATATTCTGTCAGTCTATAATACGACACTTGAAAGATAAGCATGGAAATAGAAAACATACAGACAGGATGGAGGATGATGAGAATGATGACATTTAGAATATGCTGCCACCAAGTTCTCCTTAAGGCGACAATAAGTGCCAGCGACCTTGAGCGAGTGGGAGGAGCATGCGAAACTCTTAAGCGAATAAAATTGCACAGAGCGTTAGCGTCTACTCGGACATTGGTCAGCGATGCACTACCGCCCGTCGCCCGCAAGAGCCCCCGCTTCAACGCGTATCAAGTTTATTCGCAAAAACAACCCACCTTGATTTATCAAACACAATACAAATAAAAGCCGTATACAAAAATTTGAGTAGTTAAATCGTCTTTTAGATGGTGCCGATTTCATGAAAATACGCCCGATAGTTTTTGCGAGATTATCGTTTTTGTATTCGCGCTAAACATTACTTTACAAATTAATTACAGTATGTTATAAAAATATATAAGTGTATTAGATTACATACATACATAAACTCACGCCTTCCCATGGGGGTAGGCAGAAACTACAGAACGCCACCTGCTACGATCCATACATACTCCTTTTGCCTCGTTTACACGCACGCTGGTTGTGAGTACTACGCACCTGACCTTTCTGAAAAACATCACCAATAAGGTCTCTATATGTCTTCCTAGGGCGTCCACTCCCGGCGTTTCCACTCACATCTGCCTTGTAAATACCTTTTTTTAATCGCCCTTCATTCATCCTCTCAACATGACCAAACCATCTTAGCATACTCTTTTCAATTTTTGTCACTACATCTTCCTTTAAACCGCACCGTTGCCTTATCACATCATTCTTCAGTCTATCATTCATAGTCACACCACACATGCTTCGCAAGGAACGCATTTCCACAGCATTTATTCTACTTTCATGCTTCTTTTGCCACACCCAACACTCACTTCCATACATAAGCGTAGGCACCAGCACACCATTGTGAACAGCCAGTCGTGCTTTTTTGGACATCAACTGGTTGGTTACAATTGCACGTCTAGCACCATTCACTTTATTTCCCGCATTTACCCTTCTTTCCACATCTCCATCAATCTTTCCATCCTTTGTAAATAGACTCCCCAAATATACGAACTCACTTACTTGCTCCACACACTTATCATTTAATTTCACATCACATACCGATACATCCTCTTCTCTTTCAAACACCATGACCTTCGTCTTATTCACATTTATATTCATCCCTTTCATTTTAAATGATTCATCCATCACAGTCACCATGTCTTGCAAACCTTCCGCTGACGATGCAAGTAGAACTTGATCATCTGCGTAGAGAAGGCATTTGACAGGCAACTCATTCATCGTCAATCCATACTCACCCTCTTTCAAATCTCTTGGACAACTATCCATGTACAAGTTGAACAGCCATGGTGACGCTACACAACCCTGTCTAACACCCCTCGAGATGCAGAACCAGTTCGTGTATGCCCCATTTATCCTAACACAAGCACTGGAATCCTTGTATAAAGATTTCAGTGCCCGTACTAAGCGCCAGTCCACACCGTACAAGGATAGTGTCGACCACAGTTCTTCCCTCCACACACTGTCATAGGCCTTCTCCAAGTCCACGAAAGCACAGTAGACTTTCTTGTGCTTTGCCAGATGTTTTTCGGCTATGCACCTTAGGGAGAAGATCTGATCCATACATCCCATTCCCTCTCTAAATCCTGCCTGCACATCCCATATTTTCTCACCTGTCACTCTCTGTACTAGACTTTCCTTACCAAATGTCAAAAGTACAAATTGTGAGATAGTAATAAATCAAGAGAAACTAGAATTCGTCGATAAAACTGTTTTCCCGGGGATCAGGCTTGACTCAAGGCTTCAATGGGGTCCTCATTTAACATCCCTTGCAGGACGGCTAAGTTCAGCAGCATATGCTGTGAGAAAAATCCGTCAATTTACTGATGTAGGTACCGAGAGGCTAGTCTATTTTAGTTACTTTCATAGTATTATGTCAGTAGTGTATAATTGGGGGTTCTGGATCACTTGCTCTCGCTTCGCTCGAACGCGTGATCCAGAACTCCCCAATCATACATTACTATCGTGATCTGCTATATACTTCATAATATTGATTGAATATTGTGTTTCATTCACAGTGGAGCGCTTGATACAGGATCTCCAATTGTTTTTACCGGTCCGAGCGGTTGTCGTGCGTATTCATAAACTGGCATGGTATCGAACTGTTATAGCGAAGCAAAATTATCGCGTGAACTTAAAAATAATAAACAACGATATCATGTTCGATCGCCGCGCTGCGCTGCATTGAAACGATGTGGTGCATATTTTTTTGTATTGATGGATACAAAAACCATATTGAGAGGTCAGCTATTACTGGAAATTATAACTTAATGTCTAGCCGTGTGTAAAGTAACTGTATTATGGAGATAGAGTAATTGATTATAATATAAAAGAACGTAAAAAAAAAAAAAAACATAAAAACCAAAACCAAACCGGAACAAATACTCATTTGTTCCGTGCGGGAATCGAACCCGCAACACTTTGGCACATTAATCGAAACATCTATTTTAAACCTACTATTTACATTGTGATGTAGCGAGTCGAGCTCTTAACGAATGCGCCAAACGTGTCGTCAGTGATGAGATAAAATATGTATTCATTATTAAAGTACACAGGTACATTCATGATATCGACTTGTTTCGACTTGATTCTGCCGCCAAGCACATAGTTGTAATATTATGAAGGAAATTAAACCTTATAGACATGAATTTATATACCTTATATAAGAGAATCTGTTTTGTATCTAGATCGTAGAGAGCCTTTGACTGCGACACAGTAAATACAAGTTTTTTGTTTTTGGTTGTTTTCATTGTCCTGAGATTCAATCACAATGTCGGTAAGTAATAGTTTTAACATATTAAATTATTATTATTGTTTTTTATTAATTATTATAATGCAGGCATTGTATGTAATCATATTTATAACACAATTTATTTCTGTTTTCAGGACAACGAGGATCTTTTTAATTTTATCCCAAACAAGCAGCTCAAAGAATCTGTTACATCACGACTCAATTTGAAGAGAAAAAATGACGCGGCAGGTCCTCCACAGAAACGTGAACGACAGCAAAACTACTCGTACATCAAAACCAGGGCGCCAAATACATCTTCAAGGACATGCATGATCAAAATTGAGATATACGAGAGTGATAATTTACCAGAAAAATCTTGCGAGTGCAGTGCAAATAAGTGTGTGCAATTTATAACTGAAAATGTTGTCACAAGTGATATATACTTAGATTTAGAAAACATTATTAGTAAAATTCGTGAGAATATGTAATTGAAATTATTTTATAATTTTTTTAAGTATAGAGAGAGATATTTAATGTAATCATTATGTTAGTATCAACGTTTTTTTTTTTAATAATTAACATAATAAAATAGCATTTAATAATATATTTAAATAGTACAACTAATATTGTTGATTGTATCGCATAAAAACAAAAAAAGAAGAAAAACAAAAAAAAAAAACTTTTTATTTCATACACATTGATGTTAGATTAGGTAAGGAATCTGTTATTTCTAAGAAGATTAATTAGGTACTCTTTTAATGAATATATTTAAAAATTAAAATTCTGTTTGTTTTCATTTTCCAATATTAATTTTCATTTCTATAAAAAAAAAAATACAATTCGTAATAAGGTATTACAGAATTAGGTCGGGTGAATAATGAATGTTGGGAAATGAAACAAACAGAATATTAATTTTAAAACATATCCATTAAAAGAGTAATTAATCTTTTATGAAATATCAGGTTCCTTACTAAATAGTAACGAAAAAAGTGCTTATTATAATTATACACGTTGATGTTAGATTAGGTAAGGAATCTGTTATTTCTTAGAAGATTAATTACCCCTTTCATGAATATATTTAAAAATTAAAATTCTGTTTGTTTCATTTCCCAACATTCAATCACCCGGCCTAATTCTGTAATATCTTATTACGAGTTCTATAAAAAAATCACTTAGGAATCCATTGCCACCTCTTTCCATTTACATTAAAATGAGCAGGATAGCTATAGCTAACATAGCCTTTATGACTTGAGAGTTTAAAGAATAAGGCGACATTTCTGTATACATGACAAATAACTACCAGAGATCTCATTTTATTGGTTTCTTATAGGTTTGTATGTATTCCGCCAGAGTTAATTGGCACCTCATTCCTTTTACGATTGTCGTCTCCAGTCGCCTCCAAAAACTCTAATAAGGATAAAGTGCTGTGAAAACACTTTCCATAACTAGAGTATTCGGAAGCATTCACATTGCGACTTCAGTACGAGAAATGAATAAAATAAAATCTACTCTAAGTTCTCAGGTGATAGAGATGAAATTCTATTATCAAATATTATTTTAATTAATTTTTCGAAGTAATTATTGTTAGATACTAACATATGACTAAGGCTTTAGGATTTAGGTCTATAAAAATCATGTGAGAGAATTTCTTTACATTTTGTCATTGTTGTGCTGAAGTGCATTTCACTGAACAGTGAGTTTAAATTTGTTTGTGGTTGTTCACAAGTGTTGCAGAAACAAAGTATGTGAGTATTATATTTTATTTAATAAATATTTTTTCTTCGATCCTAGGACTGTAATAGTTAATTGTTTTACCACTGCAATTATTCAATTAAGTTTAGATCATATAATAGTTATTTCAAAACTATTGTACTTGTACTGCATTTGTAGTTTCATATTAATATTAATATTTTTACAAACGTTTATCTAATAATAATTCTTGCTTCGGTGCTCTATCGTGCAATAAAAATAAGGCCTGGGTTCGATTCTTAGGTCATTTAAAGTTTTTTTTCCTGATAAGTACTGTAAATATATTATTCCCTATTCGATGAGATTTCAAAACGCTCCTGTAAAAAGTAAGGGGGGAGGGACTAACAGCACACCTGCCTAACCCTTTGATGAATACGGGTGCTGTTGTTTCATGTTGCTAATGTTAGTAACAAAAATATTTATTGCATTTTAATAATGTTTTCAGGGCTCAGTCGATGAATAATCCTTTTTGGGTTGAAGAAGAGGACTCCACACCTTCAACGTCTGGACCAACAAAAGAAAAAACAAGCGGCAAATCAAAAAAAACAGCTGTGAAGAGAGATAAGAAAGTGTCTCAGAAGAAGAAGTCTTTGCTTTCTAAAAATCCTTTCGCTTCAGAACCAGAGTCTGATAGCGACGGGCCCGCAGTTGTTACAACACCAGCTCCAAAAAGAAAACGGAATACCATCGCTTCAGACTCTGAGGTAAGATATTTTTTTCAAACATGTTAAATTCCCATTTCATTTAAAAGCATTCCAGTGTTTTACAGCGTGTGATTTTCTCCATCAAAATTATACTTATTTGTGGACACAAGTGTTTAAATAGACCTTTTCTAATAGATAATAAATAGATTATAGTTATGGTAACGGTAGATTCAAGAACGTGGAAGTCTGGAGTTTATCTATTATATTTTTTTTACTTATCTATTTTTTTTCTTATCTATTTTTTAATTACTCGCCCTCACGCATTATAATTTTTAATTAAAACTAGTCATCTTATGTATTTCAGGATGAATCGTCTCGACCGCTGATCCGTGCTGCCACTCTGAAGAGCTGCTTCACTCAGCGAGTGGCTGATGGTTATACCTTCCAATCAAACCCGTGCAGGGTTGGAAAGTATTATTTTGAATTAAGAGTTTATAACACGGGTGAAGTGGAAAAACTTACCCCAAATGAACGTTGGAAGCAGTCTCTTGTAGCATTAAAATTATCAACCGATAAAGATAGTGTCGTGTGGAAGGCTTTAACACACCTTGTGAATACTGGAAAGGCTGAATTTAAAGAAATTCAGCCTGTTCTATACAGTAAACATTCTTAAATGAAATTTAATTTTTATTCAGTTTTTTAATAACTCTTCTACATTATGTGCTCTTTATGGGGCAGTTTTTGTAATTAATAATATAAATCTGTTTAATCTTTTTTTAATGTAAACTATTTTATCTTTTTCTTTTTTTTTTTGCAAACTGTTATAATATAGTTGATACAGTCTTTATAAAGAAATGTGAGAATATTTATTTGATTTATAATAATTATTTTACATGTACTTTTTCAGAGTTTCGATGTAAAATCGAAATTGAAACTTGAGAAATTAAAAAACCCGAAATAAGAAATTCTGAAATTAAAAACTGAGAAATTAAAAACTGAGAAATTAAGAACTGAGAAATTAAAAACTGAGAAATTAAGAACTGAGAAATTATGAACTGAGAAATTAAAAACTTAGAAATTTTACATAATTATGAGAATTTACCAACTTTTAAATAAAAATTGGATGACTCAGATAAAAAAAAACATTTACTAAAAATAGTTTTTTATAAAATTTAAAATAAGTGTAATGAACATGTTTTTTTGTAAAGACTGTAATATTTATGTTTCAAAATTATCAGCACACAGTAGAACAAATATTCATAAATCTAATCGATTGCTGTGCTCCGAATTCGAAAATATTCAAATTATTGCAACTGCTTTTAGAAATAGAATCATAAGTTACAAAGTGAATCCACTTAAATCTAGTGAAGTAACAATAACTCCAGAAACGTTTTTAAATCAAATTTCAAAGTCTGTATGTGATATTATCAATCTTATGATTCAAAAACATAAAGCAATTAAAGTCAATTTTGAATTATTTGTGTCATACATTTTGCCAAAAAATAATGAAAGCTCTATGAAATCTTTCAACACGAAATATGAGATAGCAGTTCCGAATACAAATGTTTATAATATGTATTTTAAATGCTCTGAAAAATTAATATCTAAATGTTTAGAGTTTGAACTTGCCGAATCTGGCTGGGCTATTAATTCTATAAACCATTTGGAAATAAACATAAACAAGTACAATCCTTTAAGAGCTGGAACATACTTAGAATTGCCTACGGTTATAAAAAACACAAAGTCATGTTTGAATATACGCAACAATGACAATCATTGTTTTTTGTGGTGTATTATTGCCCACATGTTTCCAAAAAGATTGAACGCTAATAGAACGCAATCGTACCCACACTATACGTTGCTTTTAAAAATAAATGATATGTCTTTTCCACCAAGTTTCGATGATATTAAAATATTTGAGAAAAATAATCCTTGTATAAGTGTGAATGTTTATGGTCTTGAAGCTAATAATCATGTAACGGGTCCTCTATATTTGACTCGTGAACGAAAGCTTACACATGTCAATTTGTTGTACATAACTAAAGATGATAAAGCCCATTTTTGTTTAATAAAAAACTTTAGTCGCCTAGTGCACCAACAATTAACCAAACATAAAGCTAAAGTATTTTTATGTGATGAGTGTTTTTTGTATTATGGCAATGAAGATAAATTATTAAATCATAATTGTAGTAGAATAAAAACAGTTTTGCCCAATGAACATAGCAAATTACAATTTTCAAACTTTGAGAGAACCCAAAGAATTCCAATTGTAATATATGGAGATTTTGAAAGTTTGCTTTGCAAATACTCAGACAAAAATAAATCGCTTTTTACCGAATCTGTACAGTCACATGAAGCATCATCGTATGCTTATTATATTTGTTGCAAATCTAAACCTGAATTAAATGATTTGGTTAGTTATAGAGGTCCAAACTGTGCACAAAAATTTGTTGAAACCATTACAAATGATATAGAAAGGCTGTATAAAATTTTACAAAATAAACAGCCAATGTTACCTCTCACTTCTGATGAGTTAAAATCATTCAAAACAGCTCAATTATGCTACATTTGTAAAACCAAGTTTGCACAAAATGATAAAAAAGTTAAAGATCATGATCATTTCACAGGTAAATATAGAGGTCCTGCACACAATGCTTGTAATTTAAATTTGAAACAATGTCAGTACATACCTATAATTTTTCACAATCTATCTGGATATGATTGTCATTTATTTATAAAAGAGCTGTCGGATATAATTGGAAAAATTACTTTAATTCCTAAATCAAAAGAAAAGTACATATCGTTTACAAAATTCATACCTATTGATAATAAAAATATAGTTCAGTTGAAATTTATTGATTCGTTTAACTTTTTAACTACTAGTTTAGATAAATTGATAAAAACGTTACACTCGGATGATTTTCAACACATGCGCTTGTTTTTCAATCATGATCGTTTATTTAATTTAGCGTGTAGAAAAGGTGTATATTGTTATGATTATGTAGACAAATGGGAAAAATATGATGAAACCCAATTGCCAGAACAATCAAAATTTTTCAGTAAACTAACGGGAGAAAATATTTCAACTGAAGATTATCAGCATGCTTTAAACGTATGGCAAACTTTTAAAATAAAAAATTTGGGAGAGTATACAGACCTTTATTTAAAATGTGATGTACTGTTATTATGCGATATTTTTGAAAAGTTTCGAGAAATGAGTTTACTTTATTATAATTTAGACCCATGCTATTATGTTTCATCGCCATCGTTAAGTTGGGATGCTATGCTATTGTACACTAAAGTAGAGCTTGATTTAATATCTGATGTAGAAATGTACCAAATGTTAGAAAATGGAATTCGAGGAGGTCTTGCCCAGTGCTCATTAAGATATGCCAAAGCTAATAACAAATATCAATCATCGTATAATAAGGACAAAGCAAGCACATATCTTATTTATCTTGACTGTGTGAATTTATACGGCTTTGCAATGATGCAGAAACTTCCAATGCGTAACTTCCGATTTCTTAATGATAATGAAATAAATAAGTTTAATATAAATGATGTTAACAAAAACGGTAATGAAGGATACATTTTAGAGGTAGATTTATATTACCCCCCTAACATTCATAATGCTCATTCGGATTTACCATTTGCTGCCGAAAAATATTCACCTATGCAAAGCAAGTGTAAAAAATTAATTGCAAATTTATACAGTAAACATCGTTTTGTTATCCATTATACACATTTACAAGAGTGCTTGGAAAATGGTTTAATATTGTTAAAAATATATAGAATATTATCATTCTACCAAGATAACTTTTTAAAACCATATATTTTATTAAATACTTCTCTCAGGCAAAAAGCTAAATCGGATTTTGAAAAAGATTTTTTTAAGAAACAAAACAATTCAATTTTTGGAAAAACAATTGAAAACAAGCGGAAACAAGTTGATGTTAGGCTTGTAAAATTATGGAAAGATAAGTTAAATACAACCAACAAATTGTTTGGCGCTGAAAGGTATATTAGCGCACCGCATTTTAAAGACTTGTCAATTTTATCCGAAAATTTAGTAGCTATTCAATTAAATAAGACAAAAGTTATATTAGATCGTCCTATTTATATTGGATTTTCTATTCTTGAAATTTCTAAAACACATTTATATAATTTTCATTATTCTGTAATTAAAAAAATGTATGGAAATAATGTAATTTTATGTTATACTGATACTGACAGTTTACTTTATTTTGTAAAAACTGATAATTTTTATGAGGATATGAAAAACAATATTCGTTATTTTGACACAAGCAATTTTGAGGATAACAATATATATGGGTTACCAAAAGCCAACATGAAAATTCCAGGCTATTTCAAAGACGAATTGGGTGGAGAGATTATTTCAGAATTTGTAGGTTTACGAGCTAAGTTGTATTGTGTACGCACTGAAAATAAAACTATAAAGAAAGCAAAGGGGGTAACTAAGCCGATAACGAAAAAATTGGATATTGAAAAATATAAAAGGGTATTAATGTTTAATGATAACCTGCGAGATGATATGTATGTTATAAGATCTAAAAATCATCAAGTTTTTACACAAAAATTAAATAAACTCATACTTAATAGTGATGACGATAAAAGGCAGAGAACTGAAGGTTGTTTCAACACTTTGCCTTGGGGGCATTATAGTTCAATACTTTAATACTTGTAGGATTACTGTATTCGTTCTACTGTGCTAAAACTATAGTTTAAGTTAAAAAAGCTAATTACAAATGATTTAAATGTGTAATAAGTATGTAATCGAATAAAAAAATGTAATAAATGAATGTAACTACTCGTATAATCAATAAATGTATTATCGATATTTATTTTCTTTTCTTTTCCTTTTCCGAAAGATTTTCCCTCTTATAAACACTGTGTATAGATTATGTCATGATTAATGTTAATATATTTTTTATGTCTATAAGCTTGTCATAACTAAGCAGTGTTTATTATTAAGAGGTATCATACAGGATCAAATTAAATTAGCTAGAGAAACTCCTCAGATGGGATGGGTATCGATACCTAAACATGATAAAACAAAAGAAAACAGATTTTCTCAACTCATACTTCAAGTATCAGCACAACCAGCGGTCGTGGACCCCAAATAAAAATAATAAAAATCTTCTTTTTTTTGTTGCGTTTAGATATCGATACCCATCACGTCTGTGGAGTTTCACTAGCTAATTTAATTTGACCCTGTATACTAACTTATTAGGTGAATAATAAAAAAAACATTATGTAGAATCAATTTTAATTTTATTGTTTCGCCTTCAATTAAATAAACTCTACCAATAATAATAATAACTAATAAACAATAACTTATAAACTTCATTTAAGATCTGCATGTGGCTGAACTTAATTTTTTAACTATTTTGCCGACGAGATATTCTGCTTCATCCATAATTTCATCGTAATTGTCCTTGACTAAATACTGAACATTCACACAAGCACAATCACTATCACTGCGATCAACACGATTTATTAAATTATTGTCATTTAAATCACAAATAGATATTTTTATTAAATGGTGTGCTTTTCCTGGCTCCTTGCGAATTATGTAAGATGTAGACGGTGTATCCAATAGTTTGGGCAGGGTCATTTTAGAAGTTAATTTCGACTTCTTGTTTTTTCTTTTTATTGGTCTTTCTTGAGTATCCTTGACTTTATCCTGCTGATTTTCCTGGAACTCAGTTTGTTCAACATTGTCCCCAGCAAATTCTTGAGTAAAATAGAATGACTTAATAACATCATCGACAATATCAAGGCCTTCCATTTTCTGAAAAATAAAAATAAAAAGATAAAATTAATTTCCATTTTCTTTTATATTAAATTAACATTATTTTTATTATTAGACTTGACAAATTTATTAGTTACTTACAATCTTAAATAGATGAATTGACGATTAAAGATAATTTAATAATAATTTAAAAAAAACTCGTCCACTACGAACACTGTGACGGACACTGTTGCTGTGTAACTCAGTCGAAGACACGACTCTTAATAACGACCCAGGTCCAAACCCGTTGCTAGAATACTGTGCTCGCAAGTCACATATTCATATATAAAGGATAGTAAGTAATGAAAATAAATAATAGGCAAGATGAAGTTGATCAAACAACCCATATCCTTGAACGTGAATAATATCAATTTCAATGACTCACCTCATCAGATTAGACATAGTGCTTTATTGCCTAATACAATTCGCTGCATAATATGTGGAACCTCGAACTGTGGTAAAACAAACGTTATGATCAGTTTACTGCTGCATGAAAATGGGCTTAAATTTAAAAATCTTTATCTTTACTCGAAAACTACTTTCCAGCCAAAATATCGCTTTTTAAGTGAAGTATTAAGAAGAGTACCTCAGATACAGTTCAATGAGTTCAATGACGACAAAGATGTTATAGCTCCGAATGAAGCTTTAACAAATTCTGTATTTATTTTTGATGATGTTGTGTGTGAAAAGCAAATAAACATTCGTAATTATTTCTCTATGGGAAGACATAAGCAAATTGACTGCTTTTATTTATCACAAACCTACTCAAAAATTCCGAAACAGTTGCTACGTGATAATGCTAATTTTCTTATAATATTTAAACAAGATGATGTGAACTTAAAGCATATCTATGAAGAACATGTAAATTCTGATCTGCTGTGGAATCAGTTTAAAGAAGTTTGTAAAACTGTTTGGAGTAACCCTTATAATTTTCTACTTATTAATAAAGAGTCGGCATTAAATAATGGGAGGTACAGACAGAATTTTGATATTTTTTTAAACTTTGAATGAAGGTACATACTTATAAATGAATTACATACATAAATACTGTTAGTATTATTCCTTGTTTAGTTGAATACAGTTGTTATTTATTGTAAGATGGACAAAAATATTAAAATGGAATTAGTGAAGTCTGTCGACTCCATAAAGAATAAAATAAAACAAATGAAAAATCAGGAACATACAATGAACTTGTCACTTGATAAAATGCTAAAACCTGTCACAAATCCTCTAAAAACTCTTGTTGAATCTAATAGATGTGCAGAAAAAACAAAAATAAATGAAAATCCAACCTTAAATAATTCTGAAGGAATCGAATTCGATGAAAAGAATACTAGCTCATCTACAAAGTTCAATGACTGTTACGATCCAAAACTAAATTCTACCCAATTCGTCAAACAAAATGCTAAAAAGGAATCGATAGATAATTTAGTAATGTCATTAGAGGATGATGATATCTTTGGTATTTATGACGGTGTTAGTATACCGTTTGGAATTAGAAGTGAAAATAAAACTCTATTGATGGGTAATTCAGCAGTATCATTTTCTAAAATTGATAGTTTGAATAACGATACAATCATTTTAATTAAAATCGGTGACAAAGCTTACAATTTAACAGTTGGTCTAAAAGAACTTTTACTCCGAAGAAAACCCGATTTTAAGTTAATATCGAGCGAAGATAAACTTGTCTATAAGGATATGTTACACTATACAAATGCACATAAAAGAGATTTTAATCCTAAAGGTCAAATAAGAGGTGACAAAGGTACAAAATATTGTAAAATAATAAAACCTCTATTTTCCGAATTGTCAAACGATGTTATACATGCTCACACTAAACTTGGAGGAAAATTACCAACGTTAAAAAAATACAAAAACAACACTGACTTGGTATATTGGGATGATCCTAACGAATTAGTCGAGAGATTGAAACTAATAGTAGCTTCAAGAGATGCTGGCAATACAAACCATGATAATGAAATTTTATCGATAATTGAAGAATTAAAAGAAGCTGACATAATTAAAGAATAAATAGTCGTAATAATATGCTTTACATTCAGTATTATTCATGGATTCAAGACAAATGTACTGAATTCTGAACATGAGCAAAGCCGATGTGGTAAACGAAATTCATAAAAATGCAAGGGTAAACTTTCCCCGAAGACATGTTATTATGAAAGATATAGACGACCTGTGGCAAGCAGATTTAATTGATATGCAATCAATTTCAAAAGAAAATAAAAATTACAGATTTATTCTTACCGTTATCGATACATTTTCGAAATATGCTTGGGCCTTTCCTCTGAAAAGTAAAACCAAAGATGATGTATGTAACTCATTCAAAGTTTTGTTGGCTACAGGGCGTGTTTCAAAAAACCTCCAAACAGATAATGGAACAGAATTTTATAATAATAAATTTCAAAAGCTTATGAAATCTAATCATATTAACCACTATTCAACCTTTTCAACAAAAAAGGCTTCAATAGTTGAAAGATTTATTAGAACTTTGAAATCTAAACTGTATAAGGAATTCAGTTTAAAAGGCAGCTATAATTGGGTAGATAGTACACTTAATGATGTTATATATAAATACAATCACACATGCCATCGGACAATTCATGAAATTCCTGCTAATGTGGATAACATGAATAAAAAACGTATATTAGAAAGGTATTTAAGGTCGGTAAAAAATGAAAGAATAAAAAGCAAGTATAAAGTGGGTGATTATGTACGTATCAGTAAATACAAAGGAACATTTGAAAAAGGATATACCCCCAACTGGTCGACAGAAATATTTAAAATTCGAAAAATACAAAATACAACTCCTATTACCTACTTAATTGAAGATACAATCAGAGGTCAACCTATTTTAGGGGCATTTTACTTACAAGAGCTTCAAAAGACAAAATATCCTAATGTATATCTAGTCGAGAAAGTTCTTAGAAGAAAAGGAAACAGGGTTTTAGTAAAATGGTTAGGTTTATCTTCTGCTGAAAACAGTTGGATTGATAAATCGAATGTAGTAATATAAATAAAAATAACTTTACTAACCGTATAAGTATTTATTAAAGTGTTCAATCCAGATTCATTAGTCTTATGATGTGTATTGGAGAGAGTAGTCTTCTCAATTGGCTTATAAACAATTTACCATTTGAATTACACTTACCAGGATACAATTATTGTGGTCCTGGTACAAAATTAATTAAAAGGCTTACACGCGGAGACGAAGGTATTAATAAATTAGACGAACATTGCAAAGAACACGACATTGCCTATCTCAAATCATCAAACTTAAAGAATCGTCACAGAGCTGATTTAATTTTGTTGAAAATGGCAAAAGAGCGAGCAGTTGCCTCGGATGCAAGTGTAAGCGAGAAAATCGCAGCACGCTTAGTAAGCAAGACAATGTCTACAAAAATTAAAACTGGTTCCGGCCTAAAAAAAAATAGAAAAAAGTGCTTTCAAAAACTTACACCTGGAAAAGGGTTAAAAAACAAATTTAAAAATGTTATCACTAAAACGAAAAGACACATGAAAAAACTAAAACCAAAATGCAAAAAAGTGGCAATAGAATTAGCTATGGCCGCAGCCAGAGAATTAGCTGATGATTCATCCATAAAACTTCCTCGTGTTATTCCTATACCAAAAACTGGTGGTGTATTACCTTTGATTCCTATTTTTTGCTGGATTATCAGCAGTGGGAGCAATAGCAGGCGGTGCAGCAGGTATTACCAAAACCATAAATGAATTCAAGATGGCTAAAAAGCTGTTGGCTGAATCGAAGAGACACAATGAAAAAATGGAAGCTCTCTGCATTGGGAAAGGACTACACCTTAAACCACATAAAAACGGGCTTGGAATTTATGTATCGAATGAAAAAAACTAAGATATCGGCTACCCAAACGAGCCCTAACTAACTTTGACATTTTGAAGTATGGAACTAATATTCCATATTTTAGAGGAGTCTTTATGAGAGATGAACTTCCTAAATGCCCGTTTAAAAAAGAATGTGGAGTTATTAATTTAGATAGTTCAAAAGATCCTGGCTCTCATTGGGTAGCCTATGCAAAATACAATGATTATATTGAGTACTTTGACAGTTACGGAAATCTTAAGCCTCCAAAAGAATTTATAAAATACGGAAGTACTAAAGTCCACTATAATTATGAAAATATACAACGCGATCATCCTTTCAATTGCGGACATCTCTGTTTAATTTTTCTAAGGAATTTTTGGAGTAGTCTAGGGATAAAATAAACAGGATCGGACATCTCTGTTTAATTTTTCTAAGGAATTTTTGGAGTAGTCTAGGGATAAAATAAACAGGATCTTCTGAAACAGTCCAGTATGCAAGCATGTCTACCACAGTTACCATCTCTGGAAATAAATCTGATTTGGTGTCATACTTTCAACCTCCACTGCATTTATCCGATCAATACGAGTGCGGTTTGTTATACTTTTCAGTGTTAAATTCAAGATCAAATGTGTCCATAAATAGCAGCAGTCTATCTGTAATCAGAATTGAATGTGATCTTGTACACAGTTCGTACTGCAACGGACTACCAACTCATTTTATTCATGAATTTGTATTTGATACTGCTCCGGGTCATCAGTGCATAGAAATACCACGAAACGTTATTTACTTTCCGGTGAACAAAAATATAATTTCATCTATATCTGTTAGAATTGTTGATCAATTTGGTTATTGTATTAACTTTGGTGACGAATTCAATATTCAACTACGTCTTCATTTAAGAAAAACAAAATGATACTATATTATAAAAACACTCCTGTGAAAATAAAACGTATTATTCCTTCAACGACCACTAAGGTGAATAGACGTAAGAAAAAAGTTAAGAAATTGACTGAAGCAAATAAAGGTTTTCTTAGAGCCCTAGGTTTTAAAGTATGAATATACTCCAGATTACTGAATTACCACACTTCGATAGTTCGATCGAAAGTTATGAAATCCATTCATATAATCCCTACAATAACAGCTTTAGAGAAAACGATGAAATCAGAATCCCCATACATCAGCAAGACATATACGTGCTACCATCAGCCAGTTCAATTTACATCGAAGGCCAAGCAAAGCTGTTCGGTAAAGATGGGAATCCGATCAAGAAAACTGTTACGTTCACTAATAACCCTGTTATGTCTTTGTTTCAAGACATCAGGTACGAAATGAATGGTATTGAAATAGATCGTATAAAAAATTCTGGAATAACGTCAACAATAAAATCATACATCTCATTAAATGAAGCTGAAAATAAAGTTGCTGCGTTATGGGGTTGGAATTTAAACGGATTCCAAAGTGATGGGCATTTTAGTTTAGTGATACCGCTAAATAAGATTTTAGGGTTTGCAGAGGATTACAATAAAATCGTTATAAATTGTAAACATGAACTTATATTGAATAGAAGTAACTCTAACTTAAACAGCGTTATTCTTACTGATGATGTTGCTCATTTTCAAATAGATATGCAAAGAGTTCAATGGAGGGTGCCACACATAAAAGTGTCAGATCGAGAACGATTAACACTTTTAAAGCATTTAGAAAGAGATAAACCCATTCAGATGGCTTTTAGAAATTGGGATTTATATGAATATCCTTTACTACCTAAAACCACAAAACATTCTTGGTCAGTTAAGACTGCTTCACAATTGGAAAAGCCTAGATATGTAATTTTTTGCTTACAAACTAACAGAAAAAATAATAAAACTAAAGACATATCTCTATTCGATCATTGCGAGGTGACAAACGTTACGCTCTTCTTAAATTCTCAATATTATCCTTATGAGCCTTTGGGTTTAAAGTTTTCTGACAACAAATACAGTATATTATATGAAATGTATGTGAAATTTCGTCAGTCGTATTACAACTGTCCAGTAGACCCATTGCTCGATCTAAAGGACTTCAAAGAAAAAGCTCCCCTGTTTATCTTAGACTGCTCAAGGCAAAACGATAGTCTAAAATCAGGTCCAGTAGACGTACGCATAGAAATTGAATGTTCAACGCCAATACCAGATAAGACTACTGCATATTGTTTGATTATAAACGATCGACTTGTGGAATACAAACCTCTCAGCAACATTGTGCGCAGGTTATCATGATTGCTATTGTGGATATTCAAGGCTTTAAAACAGAAACAAATGAATTTATAATAAAAGAAATCGCTATATTATATAATAAAACATTACAAGTGTTTTTATTTAAGCCACCATTTCCATTTGGAAAATTAACGAAACAAGAAAAAAAACAAGTTAGTTGGATTGAACGTAACAGAAAGATATATTGGTGTGAAGGATTTATTCCATATTCCAATTACCAGAATTTTATTGCTGATATTTTAAGAGATAAATGTGTCTATGTTAAAGGTTCAGAAAAAGTCTTGTGGTTAAAAAATATATTAGAAAACAGTAATAGTAACATATTTAATTTAGAAGATAAAGGTTGTTCTAGTTTGTTAAGTCTGCACCATCAATATAAATATTCTCAAGATTTGTATAGTTGTATTTATCATGACTCTGTATGTGCTTTAAAAAATGTATTGTGTTTAAATAAATGGTGCTATGATAATAAAATTATAAAATAATCTTTTTTTTTGTTTAATTTCTTTATTTTTGGTAAACCGTTTCCTATCCCTCCCAATCTCTTCAACGTCGTCAAATCGTTATAAGCTGCTGACTGTAACTAGACGATGTCATTATGCAGTTATCTGTAAAACGGGGAAGCATGTCTCATAATAAATACAAACCTCGATATGACATGTATAATACTTATAAAATGCGTCAATTTTCATTTAACTATTACTGGGCAACTGCTGATTCAAAGAAAAGATTAGTGATGGAAATGGCTGACGCTGGATTCTTTTACTGTGGCAATAGTATAAATGATAAAGCAGTATGTTTTTCATGTGGAGGTGTTATAGAAGATTGGGAGATTTATGACGATCCTTGGATGCAACATGCTATAAATTTTCCTCAATGTTTTTATTTGAACGCTGTGAAAGGAAGAGAGTATATATTTAATACGCGTATCTGCAACGCAGCATTAGACTCCTAGCATTGCAGTGTAATAGATAGATCTTAAGTATATAACTAAGTAATAAATAACACAAATATTTACTGCACCACGAGAGATACAATTATTGATATTACCTATCTACATCATGTTTCACTCAGAGAAATTTGATTTGGAAGGCATTTCTAAACTTATTTTCAAGAATACTAGGGGTGAGATAATATATATTCAAGATATGCACCCTAGAAAAAAGAAATCGAACTCAGGTGAATTAAAACATCAGGATAGTGATATAACCCGAAAAGAAGATTTATTTTACCAGAAGTTGGAAGATTCAGAGAAATCTAACTTGAAAAATACTCACTACCTTATACTAAAAAGCGAACCTGGTGAGGATCTTCGCAAATTCGTTAAAGTTAGCAACAAACATACTGATCATGAAAAATCGATTGTTAGTTCGTCAAAGACCAGTGGGAGTAAGTAGTATATCGACAGCAACTGCAGATCTATTCCATCAGGAGAGTGATACAGCACATGAGTTAGTTTTACACAAATTATAAACGGAACTCAGATTCATAAAAACCTCAGGTCAGCGATTCAAGAAAGAAGATTTCATTACTTATTACTTTAAGTACACATCGCACCGCTGATTGGGGTGTTCTGCATAACGCGCTCGAGCGAAGCGTGAGCAACTCAATCAATATTATGAACTATATCGCAGATCACGATATTAGTGTATGATTGGGGAGTTCTGGATCATGCGCTCGAGCGAAGCGAGGGCAAGTGATCCAGAACCCCCAATTATACACTACTTATGTCGTATGGTATTTTATTTTTATTTTTAAAAGAGCCATCAGAGCCATATATGGCCTCCGCAGGCGCGTCTCTCTAGGGGAACGGTTTAAAGATATTAACATCATGACGGTACCTTGTCAATATATCTATGAAAACATCATGTACGTAAGGAAAAATCTACATCTTTTTAGTAAAAGAGGTGAAAGACACAATTATATCACTAGAAATAGGGATCAATTAGTTCAACCAGGTTTCAGGCTGGCTAAAGTAGACTCATCTTTCATGGGGTACTGTTTAAAATGTTACAATAAAATACCTCCCCATATTCTTCAACTGAATAAAACTAAATTGAAATCTTGTATAAAACGCACACTATGCAGCCAAGCATATTAAAAGTTGGGGGATTACATCGCTGATAAAAATCCTTGGCTCAACGCTGGTCCTGCTCCACAAGGGCGCATAAACTAATTGATTAGCATTTGAAACTACTGTTGGAGCTGCTGAAGATTTTAAAAACTTATCTTTGCATTGTATAAATTCAATGTTTTAGTATTGTATAATTGCATAGCACATGTGTGAGTACTATGTACCTACTATAAAGCTACCATTTAATAGGTTTTTCTTTTATTGACTTGAATGTGCCCTGGCGGCTGAGAGTATGTCATGCTCACTCTAATGTCTCGCTGGTGGTGGCGTGTGTTGGATCATTAAGTTCCCTTCAAAATGGTTGAGCTGAATGGCACTGATCCATGCGTCAAGCTCGTGATCGGGTGCCGTCAGTGGGGACTGGTCATTTCTTAGCTGCCACGGCTTATTTTAATTTAATTTAATATTTGAATTGCTTTTGTCTTTTTATTACGGACGTTTTTAACGTTCTGTATCGTTCTCACATGCATAATTTCAACATGAACGATGTAATCAATATTTTGTAACCATATTTTGATTTAAAAGAGTGTCCATGGAGTTTCTTGCCCGTTCTTCTCCATAGGTACCTACTACGCTTTGGAATGGGTAACTAGCTTCATCTTTCTGACTGACCGACCCCTTGACAATTCAAAAGTGCCTGTAATTGGTTTATTTGAAATAAATGCTTTGAGTTTGAGTTTATAATTTCAAATATTCACATATCAAATTACGAAGAAAATAGTCTAGTTTATCATATATTTTTTTTTCAAACAAATACGAGTATTCGTTTAGACGTGATGTCCAATTTGAAATCATTAAAAGTCGTATATCTGCGCCTTAAATAACCAATCATGAACGCCAGATTGAACCCAATGTCCAGGAACCAGAAAGCTTGTTTGTTATCGTTCAGCCACCAGCCCGGTTCCTGTTAGCATTCCACGCGACGCTCGTAAACCAAAAACAATGGGTTGTTTCATTCCAAACTTATTGACGGATCGCGTTTACTGCTCATTTACATTCTTTCTGTTTTGCAGCTCTTGGTTGAGAATATTGATTTTTATTTCACGATGTTTCGACCCTAGCGCCTGTTTTCCAAATAGTTGAGTTTTTTATTATTATTATGGTCAGTAATAATCGTTGCCTGTAACGGTGATGATCAGTAGTGATTTTGAAGCTGTTGCTTCCAAAGATACACAGCGATGCTATTGATAAAAATTACTAGAATAACTGCCGAATACCTACTCAAACGCAACTCAATTAATTCGCACGCTATGTCTGACTCTTTTTGTAGCCACAGAAATACTTTTAAGAACATATTAAAGCTAAGCTAGTTTGTGTATTCCGGGGTGAAACAAACATTCTCTGAAACAGTCAAACCGGGCGACTACAAAGAACTTTGACCGTTTAGATAAACACTGGAAACATGACCCATTGAACAGGCGAAGTATTCACAAACAATTCCTTGCTTTTAAATTACCATGAAAATGCCTACGACTAAGTATTCAATGTTCAACTAACATGGTAACCCGCATTCCTGAGAGCTGACAGTTCACGTACATCTACATGAAAATTGTGTTGCAATTCCTCAAGGTCATACGTCAGCTGGAGCAATAACCTCTTCAATTCTTCATAGCAAGATTTGAACGTAATTTGTGTAGCAAAAAAGCCTCTTTAGTGGACTTAACTAAGTCAGATGCATGATGGCCAGTCAGTTCCACTGTGAACTTTTGCTGACTGTTGGTTTGTGGTTTGAGGCTCTAAACATCTACTTAATAAAAATCTTAAATTAATTTACTGAAAGACAACACACAATCTAAAGCTTTACGCTAGGTATAAAAGCCTGAAAGAATGGAATAGACTTCATTATGTAACGAAGGTTACGTGGTCAGTGGAAGAGGGTGAAAGTTTGTACGGAAATTTGTCATTCTTGCCGATAGAAAATCCCGTCGAGCACATGGCTTGTAATTTGTAATACAGTGTTATGTTGCAAACTCCTATGCATCGTCATCAAATTAGCCCGGAAACATTCACTGCTGTTTTCATTTGTTGCTACAGTCCGAGGCTCTGTGTCCAGGGTTTTCTGGCATTTTAATGATGTCTTCAGCCTAACAAGTTTTTTAGCAGTACGGGTTTCTTTACCATCACTCGGTCAAATACCATACTCTATCGACCATATTCTGTCTCTCATGCTAGTCAAAATATCTTGACATTAATAAAAATCTAAGACGTAAAAGACAATTACATTGTTCGAACTTCATTGATAGAAGTTCATTAACTTTTGAACCCGCAAAGATGTTCGAGGGAACTGAATGAACGAATGAATGAACCAGAAAACAATGCTCACGTTTTTATACCACCAAGTGGCTCATTGATTATAATGCTAACTAAAGCTGACAATAGGAAAGTTCCTGTTTTTCGAAGAGAAGCCAACTACTGTGCCCATGCCATCCAAATTATCATGGTGCGAGTCAGAAATGCTACTAATGAAGTTCGAGCTTAAGACCACTCACTTTTCAGGTCAGCGCTTTGATCGTTGGTTTGCACGCTTCATCATTTTCCTCCTGCTGGTATCCCAATTTACTTGGGACGTCGTTCTCAAGTAAATTGGGAACACGACCTTGTCCTCTGTAAACAGGGTGGCAGGGACATCCACTAGCAAACTGAAGTCATGAATTCAGCACATTATTCTAAACGTATAGAAATTTTTCGTCGGTTATCAAAAAATAATGTGTTGTTTCACAGAAAAGTGCAATACCTAAGCAGTCAAAATGTACGGAACAGCTTTTTTTTTTTTAACAGCTGACTGTAAATTTCAAAGCTAGGGGCTTCAGAACCATGTAATGAAACCATGGTAACAAGTGCCACATCGAGGTCTCTGCTACCCTGTCTAGAACTAGCTTCTGCTCGCGGCTTCGACCGCGTGAATTTCTTGTTTTAATATAAAATTAGCTTCCTAATAGTATAAGAATTTTAGAAATCGGGTCCATATTTCCGAAGATTACCCTCTACATACAAACTTAAAAATGTTACCTCTTTATAATAAGTATTATTATAGATTATAGCAGCCATGTGGGTTTGCCTCTTTTCTAGCCAAATCATCTTGGACACCATGCATTCCTTTTTTAATCTTATAATCATCGACATTCACATGTGCCGAGCCGTTTTAATTATCCCTTAATCAAACCGCGCACATCTAAAGAATACCGCTACTATGCTACGTATCAAATTAAAACAATGACTTATAGTCTTGAGTTCCCAAGCGATGTATTGTTAATTCTACCTGTGCCTGCTCTTACAGTAATGTGATAATAATTGTAACGGAGCCGCTTATGAAGAATAAAAACACTGTTACCACTGAAGAAAACAAAATATAGAAAGCCTCATGTGTCTCTGTAGAAATGCTCTAACGCTACAGTTTCCTAGGAGAGCGGTCACCGCCACATAGTGTCCGCAATTTACCGGTGAATGACGTCACTGTAACGTTATTTATGAAAGTAAAGTTACATTCCAAAATACGCCATAATCGCTCACAGCGCTCACATCAATAAATTGCATTCCGATTTCGATATCACGATTATGACAGCTGAGAGCTGTCAACAATTCGGAACGCGCTCACAGCGCTCGCACAACGTCAACCCCAAATCTTACATAAGAAAGAGAGACGAACTTGATATTTTTTTGAAAATGGAAGTTCTACGCATTGGCACTTCTGTTTTGTTGGTTGAGATGTACTCGTATGCGACCAAAGATGCGACTCAAAACAACTCAACAGAACAACGCATAACTATCATTTTTGACAGCGATCACGATGATATAATTATAAAGCATGGTCGGCGTTATCGCAAGATGACGCTGTCATCTATTACGATTCACAGGACATCGTTATCGCGCTCAGGCTAATTCGGAACGGGGGTGTAAGCACGCACAAATTGATTACAGTGCAATTCGGAACGTACCCTAAGTTGGTGTGTTTTCCTAGAGAGCGTTTTCTGACACCGTAAACTCAAACCCCGCTGCCATCATTTTCATGACAGCTGACACTGCCGCCCTTGTGTAGCGGCCACCGCGGCACCGCTCTTCTAGGAAACCAAAGCTTTAGAGAGGGTCTTCCGATTCTCTACTTCTGAGTAAGTTTAATGGGGATGCGCTAAGGTAGCCTGCGAAATTCAAATTTTCTTACGTTTTTTGCTATTTGCAGGTCAGAGTCAGGTTGTATGTTGATTAAAATATGATTCGCTACCGTAACAAATATGGCTTTACAGAATTATAATCATTAGAATCAGCAATACAACTCCTTAAGTTAGAATTGCCCTCAAATGTCATAATTTAATGAAATAGTCATACATTAGGGTAATATTGAACTGAGAGAGTTATATTGATGATTTTTATAATTATAATTCTATAAATACATATTTGTTACGGCCGCGAATCATATTTAGATCAACATACAACCTGATAATTGACCTGCAAATTGCAAAAAAACGTAAGAAAATTTGAATTTCGCGGGCTACTCTGTCGCTTTCGCCTTAACGGTGGTTGAAGTTTGTACACTCGAGAGCAATGAATCCGGGTCACTTAAAGAATCCTAAAAATCTCGGAAACTAAAAATGCTAGGTTAATGCAATAAATTGTATTTAATAGACAATGTAATACTCCTTAACTGAAGGTATTAAAACTTCTTAGTTATTGTAAAGTTATATCATAAAAAAATCAAATTTGAAAAAGGGCCACTTTCGAAGATGGAACTACGAAATTACAGCATTTTGTTTTGCTTTTGTTTGTAATCTGTCATTTATGTGGGTACATAAACCATGTTGATAGTGCTCTATATTCATTATTCAAGCTGAAATTATGTCGCTTACGCCTGAAGAATGCACCAGAATACTTACAATGCTGGAAACCGGCCGGAGTCAGCGCGATACAGCCAGGACTGTCGGTGTGTCGCTGTCAACAGTACAAAGAGTTCTCCGACGTTACGAAGAAACTGGTTCTAACCTACGCAGACCAGGAACGGGCAGAACCAGGTGTACCACAGCACGAGAAGACCGATACTTGGTGAACACCATGCTTCGAAATCGCTTTCTCACAGGAACTGAAGTCACAAATCAGTTTCGACGCCTCGGAGGAAGTAACCCAAGTGCATGGACAGTAAGACGTCGGCTTGCTGAATCTAACTTAAAACCCCTTAGAAACGGCCCTAAACTGGAGCGTGGGCATCGTATTTCAAGACTAAGATATGCCCAGAGCCACGTAAATTGGAGTATTGAAGATTGGTCAAAAGTTATGTTCTCCGACGAATCAAAATTTATGCTCTACAAGCACGATGGAAGACACAGAGTGTATCGAAGACCAGGGGAAAGATTCAAGCAAGCATGCATCGAAGAAAAAGTAGCCTACGGTGGTGGGTCTGTACTTGTGTGGGCCGGAATTTCTTCTGAAAGTCGCACAGAGCTGGTGATCATAGAAAACGGCTCTTTAACTAGCGTAAGATATGTGGAAGAAATCCTCAATGATCACGTTGGTCCATTTATGGTCAATTTAGGTGAGGATGCTATATTTATGCATGACAATGCCCGACCTCATACAGGTAGGATTGTGAATGACTACCTTCAAGAGATGAACATTACTCGTATGGAGTGGCCAGCGCGCAGCCCGGATATCAACCCGATCGAGCATGCTTGGGACGAGCTAGGCAGATGCGTAAAACAACGAAACCCTCCCCCAATCACGCTTCGTGAGCTCAAAATTGCTCTCACAGAGGAATGGGAGAATATTCCCCAAAATCGTATAAGGAACTTGGTGTACAGCATGCCAAACCGCGTAAACGCAGTAATGGAAGCACGAGGAGGCAATACGAAGTATTAAAATTCAAGAAAATCGTAATAAAGTTCAAAAATTTCATGTTTCCTATTTTTGTTTTAAGGAGAGATCAGCAGTTTTTTTCTTTATGTAATTTTGTGTTAATAAAATGTATGGTGACTCATATTTTTTTTACTTTCATTTAAGGAGTATTACATTGTCTATTAAATACAATTTATTGCATTAACCTATCATTTTTAGTTTCCGAGATTTTTAACATTCTTTAAGTGACCCGGATTCATTGCTCTCGAGTGTATCTACGAAAGACAGGCAAACATGAGCTACTACAATAATTATATAAATAGCACCGACAATTTTTTTATAAAACCTCGATCGTTTTGCTTACAACCAGATGGGCACCTGTAGAGGGCCGCCATTTGTACACAGTTGTTACACTCCTTGGTATGCCCGCGACCTGGTCAGGCGATGATGTTCAATGTCGTTTAATATCTTTGCTATTTTTTGTATTCTGACGATCAATCCAAATGTACCAGCTGTCATTCTACGGAATGGAGTGTTTACTTGCTTTGCTGTCCTGTTTGAAGGTATGCAGGGTAGTTTTTGAGATGGAAGCAAGGACCAAGCTAGGATGTTTTTTAAGCTCTTGTTTCACTACTCTGTATAAGGTCATAATTTTTCCACTGCTGGGCCACAGGCCTCCTTTCTGTAAGAGGGAGTGGGCCAAAATCCACCACGCGGGCCCAGCACGGCGCGGCACCGTGCGAGTTGGTAGACGTCACATGTCTTCGAATTTTTGGTTCTAGAACAGGCCGGTTTCCTCACGATGTTTTCCTTCACCGTTTTGAGAGCAGTGGTGATGAAATTATTTACACAAAGTAAAGTGCATGTCTATGTTGGAACCTACGACCTACAATTCGTAATGTACAACTGCATTAGGTATTGCATTATTATTGCATCGAACTTTAGTCTCCATTGCCCGACAAAATGTGCCAGAGACTCCGGAGTGACGTCGATGTTCATAGACAGCGGTGATTGTTACTACTAAACTACAATAAAAAAGAACTTTCTTACATGTCGTTGTACATAGATTCTCAACATAATTGCAAACAAAAGACTTGCCGATACAATCCCATGGATGGTTATAAACAATACAACATACAGCAGCATTGTTAACGGGGAAATTCACCACATCTACCCGTAACTATGACAAGTGATGTGAGTAGAGAAACCCGTGAGAATTGGCGAAGACCAGTGCTAGAAACTACATGTATTACACTAGTATTCCCCGAAGGAATGGGCAAAGTTACACCCATATTGCGCCAGTTGTGAAGGGGCGAGCCTATTGCCAGTAACAGGAAACGAATCCAGTGTCCGGGCTGCTATTGAAAATTTTCATATATGCGAAATTCCTACTACTTTATGTTTTTTTAACCACGAGCTTATTAAAAAATAGTGCTACATGTTTATGCAATTCTTTACTAAAATTTAAAACTACGCTTAAGTATTTATAATAGCGTTTGGACAATGGGCGTGTGAAACAAATCACCATACAAATGCAGACGTAAAGAAGTAGAAATATTCAGTAGACACATTATAACGACATGAAACAACAGGAACATTTCGAAGCTAACGTACCACCCATAGCTTATTATTTGTAAATCCTAATAATTCTCTTAGAATAGGGGGCGAGTCTATTGCTATTGAGAGGGTGAATTCAGAAAGTTGGCAACGTCGCAAATAGCTGTCAAATATTTTGCTGCCGCATTTTTTTTATATTTAGGCTTCGGGACGACATTAACGCTTATAGGAGGGATTGGTCCTTATTGGCTTTTGCCCTGCACTGCATGCTGATAATTATTATTTTTAAATAAAAACAAAACAACATTCGCCTACTATTTAGTTTTGATTTCCTTGTAAGGTTTTTGCAACTTTTCTGTTCGTAAGTGCTTAATTTATTTTCTCTAAATAAACATTGCAGATAGATTTTTATGCTAATTGGGAATTCAATTGTGTGATGTTCATCAGATTGTTGCGAGGTCGCACGGCTGTACTAACATTTTGTTTTAAGAACTTCTGGTCGTGTTTTTTGTATAAGTATATGCGTAGTAACAGTTAGTATTCTTTGGTATACTTAGGTGTCTTTGGTATACTTATGTGTCTTTGGTATACTTATGTGTCTTTGGTATACTTATGTGTCTTTGGTATACTTATGTGTCTTTGGTATACTTATGTGTCTTTGGTATACTCAATCTACAATCTAGTCTTTTCCCAAATATGATGGGTTTGGGGCTTCCAGTCTAACCGGATGCAGCTGAATACCAGTATTTTACATGAAGCGACTGCCTATCTGACCTCCACAACCCAGTTACTGGGCAACACGATACCCCTTGGTAAGACTGGTTATGAGACTTTTGGACTTCTGACTACCTGTAACGACTATCAAAGATGTACGAATGACAGCCGGGACCAACCGCTTAATGTGCTTCCCGAGGCATTAAGTGTCTCGATATGTAAACAATGGATGGATATCCCTAACTTTCGATCAACTCGTGCGGCTATTATCATTTTGGTAATTTAATGCGGCATTCCGATGTCCTTGTGAAGGCCGCAGGAATCCGCTGGATGCGGGAAGCACACAACTAATCGTAGTGGCAGTGCTTGGGGGAGGCCTATGTCCTGCAGTGGACGTCTTTCGGCTGAAATAATGATCATGATGAATGAGGCATTATGGGCTATATCTTATTGATGCTACTTACATGAACGTATTGTCGCAAGACCATACCTAACTTTTAAAATTACTTCAAGTAGTATTCGCAGATTGTCAAAAGGCGGAAGGTAGGTACGATTCGCAAGAAAAACGACAATTTAGTTTCCAACACAGTATTTGAGTTAGAACTAAAGTTACGTAAACCACCTTTTAAAATAGGTAGTAGGGTCCTACAGCAGGAGATGTCCTACAATTTCCTGTTATCATTAAAGCTGAGCGGACGTTCCGTGTCCATTATATCCCTGGGCACAGACCGTAGGTTTCTGGGGAACTATGTAGTAATACGTAGGTTGACGTCACGGTCAAGCGCGCTGAACTTTGTCGTTGGAGTGCGTTAAAGCGGAACCATCTGGGTAGCCCGCGAAATTGAAATTTTGTTACGTTTTTTGCAATTTGCAAGTCACTGTCAGGTTGTATTTTGATTAAAATATGATTCGCGACCGTAAAAAATATGGCTTTACAGAATTATAATTATAATTAGAATTGCCCTCAAATGTCATGATTTCATGAAATAGTCATTCAACAGGGTAATATGAACTTATAGAGATGTATTGCTGATTCTAATGATAATAATTCTGTAAAGCCATATTTGATACAGTCGACAATCATATTTAGATCATCATACAACCTAGATAGGTACTGACCTGCAAATTGCAAAAAACGTAAGAAAATTTGAATTTCGCGGGCTACCTTGACGCATCCCCCTTAAGCAAACATGAGCGTATGGGAATAAAAGGCAAGCAGAATAGCACGAACAATGATGCTAACGACACATTCTAAGTGTACAGGCCACCGCACGTCGTTGGTAACATTGTGACCTTGAACTAGCCTGGCGTAATGCGGAGTTTCAATTTAACTGCACTGCAAGTGATTTTGATAGTTCCAGTCCTAGTTCTAAATCAGGGTGCTTATTAGACCGAAATCCGAACCATGTAGTTAGTAGAAGATAAGATAAGAAGTAAGTACAAGTACAAAACAAAAAATAAGTAAT
This sequence comes from Griposia aprilina, assembly GCA_916610205.1. Lineage (NCBI taxonomy): Eukaryota > Metazoa > Arthropoda > Insecta > Lepidoptera > Noctuidae > Griposia > Griposia aprilina. The sequence continues at coordinate 22,232,103 of OU744295.1, read as the reverse complement.
TACAAAATAGTTATACGATATGAAGGCATCCGTATGGTTGGCATAATACATCATCACTTCATCCCTCAATAATAAACACTATGTTTTAAGGTTTTCAGAACATCCCACAACATTTTTTATAACAGGTGCATTCCTAAAAATTGGCAGACCATGAAATTATAGTTTGAAGTTGGCTTCCATGGAAGGCGTCCAGTATAACTTGACATCTTGTGGCAGCATGCACCAGAGCGTCCCTGCTTGTTGGTACCTAAAGGCTATATCTTCGACCTGTCAAATTTAGTAGGTACATTATAAACGTAGATACCATAATAATAATCCTCCCGACCGATTTCGGTCACGGTGGCCATTCTCAACGCAGTTTAGCCAGGTAAGCAGGAGATATTATAGTGTACAAGTCGTTTCTTTACTCTGTGGCACAAGTGTCTGCGCAAACACAGGTGCACTCTCTGTTCCTTTTCTCCCATAGCCCAATGGAACGACAATCCAACACAATCGGGGCGAAATCAGGCGCAGGACCAACGGCTTTACGTGCTTTTCGAGATGCGGAGGTATCACACCACCAACTTCTAATCTTTGGGCTGCTACTGAGAATTTGTAAAGGAAAACCCAATAACACTGTGTCCGAGCTGGGAATCGAACCCAGGACCCGACGCGCTTGTGATCACGAAACCAACGGTTATTAATAAAAAAATTAGCTGTTCCAGACATTTGACCGCGTAGGTATTGCATTTTTCTATGAAACAGCTGTATTCTTTTTTGTAAACCGACGAACAAAACCCTACGCGAGGGGGTCTACAATCATGTGCAGAATTCATGGTTACAGGTTGCGTGTTGATGTCCCGCCACACGGTGGATCGAAAATCGGCTGTAGAAGACATAGGATCTCGATTTCTTAAATGTATTTTTTTTTGCTGGAAATGACTTCTGCTGATCATTACTATGTACAAAAATGACACCCGAGTTAATTCTGCCCAAAAACGAAAGAAATATATTTTTTTTACGAAAAATTTGTATGAAGCTAGTATGAAAAATCGAATTATCTCCTAAACGGCATGTTTAACCGTAATATCCTTGGAGGTGGTCATAGTGCTAATTATTTATGATTTTTTAGTTGCCAATTTGACGAAAAATTTAATGCCGTTTTTTTTAAAAAAAACGTCAAAATATTTTTATTTATTTTTACATGTAAAACGATCCCTTTTAGTGTCCAAGTTAAAAAGTTCGATATGTTATTAACCCAAATATTAAGAACACACAAAACAAGAAAAATTAAATAAAAAAATTGCTGTTTTTTGACACATTTTTACTAATTTAAATAAAAAAAGATTATCAAACTATTATTTAAGTAACATATAAAGTTATAAAAAACTTTAGCCCTTTTATTGCAAAACGCCAATAATTAGGTAACTACCCTCATTAGTTATCTTCTCATTAGCTAATGAAAATTTATAATTGTCACTAACTATTCTTAGAACTCATAGCACTGCTAATTAACAAATTAGCTTACTTATCAGGAAAAGTTGAATGTAATCCATAGTTGGCATTGTCGTGAGATATTGAAAATCATTAAATCACCTATAAAGACTCATTAGAAGACCTAATCAGTGTAGTTACTTAATCACTTCTTTTCGGACTCATTAGAAGAGTAAACAATTGGTAATTTGGTTGTATGAAAAGTTTTAAAACTCATGATGTGTTGATAAATATCTAGCTCAAACATAGTTGTCTACGTGTGGGTGTACTATAAACCTCTGCCAAATCCTTCGAAAATATAGGAGTGATGCTATTTTATGTTACGTGTAGTTAAAAGTCCGTGTTCTTCAACATAAACACTAAAAGGAATCGTTACATATGAAAAAACAAATGAAAATATTTTGACGATTTTTTAAAAAAAACGGCATGAAATTTTTCATCAAATCCGCAACCAAAAAATTATAAATAATTAGCACTATGACCACCTCCAAGGATATTACGGTTAAACATGCCGTTTAGGAGATAATTCGATTTTTCATAGTAGCTCCATACATTTTTTTCTTATAAAAATTATAACTCTTCCATTTGTGCACACATTTACTTCATATGACATTTTATAGAACAGTAATGATCAGCAGAAGTCATTTCCAGCAAAAAAAATAACATTTAAGAAATCGAGATCCTATGTCTTCTACAGCCGATTTTCGATCCACCGTGCGCCACCCTGTATATTGATGTCCCTGCCAGCCTGTATATTGATGTCCCTGCCACCCTGTATATTAATTGAACTGAAACTTCATAAGCGCGAATCGATAAATAATTGGACGAGAATTGTGAGTGAAATTTCTAGAAAGCGTCACGTTGAGGCACATTTTGTTACACGAGAGAGAAGAAAGATATAACTATCTCTGTCTCTTACACTAAATCTCTCTTATTCTTTATTTTTAGGAAGTTTCACTTCTATCACATGTACGGTGCTGTACGCACATATTTTTGTTATCATGTTACTTCATTAGTCAAGTTTAGAGACAAAGGAATTAGGTGCCTATAGAAGTAAAAGTTATATTGATAAACGATTAATGAATGCAGTAATCCAGTACGCCGTATAAGGGCAGATCCTAATGTGTTTCGAGTAATTGCGGAGGCGTCAGTTTTGGACGGTGGGAAGGTTTTTGTGTCATTGAATTTCGAACATGCTAATTTGCTATCGGATGTGGTTTTTTGACAACTATTTTTAAGTCACCATTCGCAAAAGTGAGGTAAACCTACGGTGTTTGTCTGTCTGCTCGTCTGTCAGTAAACTAATGAGACCGCTCAGAGACTGGATGAGGAGAGCCGAAGATCGGGCTCAGTAGCGTTCACTAGGAGAGGCCTATGTCCAGCAGTGGACGAATATAGGCTGATGATGACAGGCGTTGTGTTATTTTGCCGTCGAGCTTAGGCTTAACAAACCATAAAAGAGCATGGAACCCTATTCGCGAGTTTGACTCTCATTCAGCAAGAACATTCGGCCCATTCTGTCAAAATCTTACCTTGAAAACTTAGGTGAAGTGAAGAGTGTCAATCCCTAGCATCAGGTGGAATAACAGCTCACTTCGGTTAAGTTTCCACGCTGAGATTTTCAGAATACACCGGCTGATGGAATGACAGCTCATTTTAAGTTCACTTCGGCTAAGTTTCCACGCTGAGATTTTCAGAATACACCGGCTGATGGAATGACAGCTCATTTTAAGTTCACTTCGGCTAAGTTTCCACGCTGAGATTTTCAGAATACACCGGCTGATGGAATGACAGCTCATTTTAAGCTCACTTCGGCTAAGTTTCCACGGTGAGATTTTAACATTATTGACCCTGTACCCAAGTACTTATTTTGTTAGTTTCTAAAACTCGCTGTGCCCAGAAAAATCTATCAAAAGCACCAGAATTAATCTACTTATTCCGAACTTTCTTTTTTAAGTAAATCATTTTCTAATACAGACGCGTTAGTTATTCTCTATATCCGCATTTAATGCCAAAGAAACAATACCGCTGTAATTTGTAATTAGCGGTGGAAATACGTCAGTTATTGGACGTTGGTGGAATGCTGATTGTAACCTAGATGTTACAACTGAGTATTTAAGTCAACACGCTATTTGCGACACGACATCTTAGCGAAAATGTGCTTTTTCTTCTTTTTGTATTGACAGTAGATACTTTCTTGTTGCTTGGGCCCAGAAGGAGTATAGTCGGTTCCAAAAGTATCTAATAAAAGTGTAAACAAACCCTGTTCAGGCGCAATCACTCATTAACGGGAATTAGTATCTAACTCATTCATCTGTAACAAAGTTTCAACTCTATATCTCACTACTTTCTCCAACAATCACTTATTATTGTTTGAACATCTATATAAAATTGTTATTGAAAAATCATCGACGAAAGATGAGGGTATAAAATTAACCACAATTGTCAAATGAAAAACATCTTTACGCTGTTTTAAAATTAGTATTTCGGGTTTAAGTAGGTATCCAACCTTAGACTTCTGGAACAGACGATACGTAGTTTATTCTTTTTTAATTACCTACTAACATTAGCTATAAGCAAAATTCTTGTTACTAACAAACTTGCCTTGCCTATGGACTTTTTTGTCTGAAATAAATAATTTTTATTTTTATTTATATTATTTTTTTATAGGTAGTCACTTAATTGCAGCATCAGTTTGTCAAAAGAGGAGGTGTACAGCCACTTGGGACACTAACAAGTAGGACATAGGTACTTGGTATGATCAGGAGCACCGCATTTGCAATGAGTGTCGGACGGATCGTTAATCCCCTATTTTGCCAAATTGTCTTACCAGCAACATACTTTTGGTGGCAAATGCCCCTAGGCTAAGTAAAGCGTAGGTACCTACCATATCCAATTTTCTGCAGCCGATTATTATATCAAAGGCCAGAATTCGCCGAAATTACGGAATTAAATATGTTATGAGCTTGTGGGTGTAGGGACAGCATCAAGTGCATTGACTTCGGTTGTATTAACTTTTTTAATGGGAAATTATGAGTGCAGCAACAAAAGTTTTCTTTGTTTTGTTTTGTTTGGTTCTTTGTGTGATTTTCTTTGCATGTTTACCGCAAATAAACTGTCAGTATTTTCTTTCTTTTTAGCATCTGTAACCCAACGTCTTTATTTGTATGTAGGCAACGAGTTAATAGAACAGCTTCAATTATATTAATTCATCATCTTTACTATTCCAAGAGCATATCAAAAACCCAGCGTCAATTTACGAACATAAATGAATATGACTCAGAGCTACCGATAAATATATTTACTTCTGAATTGATAACTCAGCGACTAATGTTGTAACTGAGCTACTTTATATATTTTTAGAGATTAAACATCTGTCTGCTAATAAAATAATAAATTCAAATTCCAGCCTCAAAATTAGCTATTTTTTTTTTTATTCTACAGCTAAATTAATAAATCATATTCTTTTTTCATGATAAACAGCAGTAGGTATAATAGTCAAGTCATCAATTACCGATTATTCCCGATGTCCACCACTTGTTTGGCCACAAGGCCAAAACACAACACGTCATGGTTTGAATATAGGTCGAATCTGTTCCAAAACCGAATCGGGGAACCCCCGACTTTACGTAGTCTTTTGGCTGCTACCCCTAAAGTGTACATAAAAACTGCAGGCGTGAAGGGAGAGCTGAAGCTGAAGCCGAAGCTGCTGAGGAGAGCATGGGTGTCTATCCTTTGTTACGTAAGGGCGAAGGGGTTGCACTTCCCGCAGCGCCGGAGACGATGCAGAAGCAACTAAGTGTTTGAGGTTAGGTTACAATAATGTGTCCCCCAGTTGTGGACAACGAGAATAATTTTTAAAAGTTGTTTCGTTGTCCCCCAGTGGTGGCCAAAAAAGTGGTGGACATTGGAAATAATCGAAATTAACAGGTAACATTATAAATTGATAGGTGATTAAATGAAATTAGAGCTTTCATTGACCATTATTTGAAGACGATAATAAGGTAATTTTATGTTCAGTTACGTATAGTAGATTCACTCATCAATTACTTAGGCTAATGTATAAAAATATAGGTGATTATATGAAATTAGAGTACGTTTGAATTATTTTATAGATGCAGTTGATACACTTATTAGAAGCTGGCAATGCGTCACCATGCTGCGTCATATGAACAGTAGCTTGTTTTACAATATATCATCCTATTACTGCAAATACCGATTAAGTGCAAAAATCTTGTTTTGAGATAACGTCATTTGAAAGTTTGGATGTGCTACCAAATCATCAAAAGCGCGGTCACGGTCGGATTTCATAGAAAAGAAAGAGACGCGCGATGACACAACGCTGGTAATTTATTGAAAAATATGAAGCAATTATGGATTTACAAAAAATCATTGGACTAAAAAATTAAAATACTATTACGTTAGTATGTTACATGTAGAATTTGAATTTTGAAATTATGGTTTTTAATCGTTAAAAAATATTTTTAGAGGTATCTTCGTGTTTTTTTTCTATCATATCAAGTTAATTGTATTATGTTTTCAACATACTATCTAACTAGCATATATCCAGAAGAATATCATATATTTTTCTGATTTTGGTTACTGCAGTGGATCATATATTTTTAGGCATTATAAATTTGCGTTTAGGTCATGTAGTCCCCATAAACTGTGAGCTATTTTCGTAACGATGGGTCGTATAAAAAATGGGTGTTACCAGTTTGTACAGCTTGAGAAATTAAAGGCCTAAAAAAAATTTTCGTCATAAATTCACTTAATAGGTATTTGCAGTAATAGGACGTTATGGTCGCTTGAAAAGCATTTATTAGACGCTAAAAGTTCTTCGCTAACCTACTATTTCATTAGACAAGTAAATAATATATTTGAAGACGAGAATGACATTTTGAAGAAGCTGCCTTAATTAACACCCTTTTTTAACAGACATCAAACAATGGAGGAGGTTCTCAATTCTGTTTTTTTTATTTTTATTTGTGATTGCTCAGAACTTTTTTCTAGGTGAACCGATTTTGGACGATTCTTTTTTATTTGAAAGCTGGTGCTTCTCATGTGGTCCCATATAAATTTTATCAAGATCTTACCCGTACTTTTTGAGTTATCCTTAATAATGCGTACTTTTTCCACTAAGCTTATATTGATGATGTGTTAATAACTTCCTGTCACTGTTATTTACATATCAAGTAGTGGTATACGAATTTGTGTGGGGTAGGTACCACTACTAAAAAGTGAAAAATAAAACTTTTTTGAAAAAAATGTCCTTACAGTGCAATGCATTAGGTTTTTTTTTTTTAACTTCCTCGTCCTAATAGTGGCAAGCGAGACTGCCGAGAGTAGGTCTTACGGGGTACTTGCGTACTTGCGTAACACACATAAAATGGCAATCGACCGCAATGCCTTTCATTCTGACATTCATTGCTTCATAGGTTTGAATAATTCGTCTGCTCAACAACTTAAATAACGCAATAAACGTCAGTATACTGTCAAAATGAAAGGTGTTGCGATCGATTGGCATTTTATGTGTGTAACAATTACCCCGCTGGTTTCGATCCCCACGCAGAACTAGCAAATTGTTATTAGATTTTTCATAAATTTATCAGTGAAAGCCTGAAGTCTGAATTAGTGCCTATTTAATGACAATACGCTCACTCCCGATCACATCAGGCATAACAGGCGAAATGTGAGTGTTCTCTGCTTGCCTCTTCGGGACTTTTAGGCGTGAAAATATTTTATGTACCTCCTATTTTGTAATGTAGGTAATTTTTTTCCTCGGACATTTGCCGGAGACTTAACTGTATCATCCACCTAGGGCTGCCAAACCAGTTGCAGCCGGAACTTGATAACGACAGACCTAACCAGATGTGCGCCGGCGCAACTCTAGCAGCCATTTACCGTTCTGGATCATGGTTAATTATAATTAGTAGGTAAGGTAGGTTAAGAAACGCAATCTTAGGGCTATTTCTATTAACTCGCCGTCCGGTATGGACCAGGCCCGGGTTGACGGCGCGTTGTGTTCCACGCGCGCCTCAAAGCGATGTCAGCACACACTGACGGGGTCCGCTAAGGTTGATGCCTGCCGGGGTCGCGGGTTTGTCCGAAAACCCTTACCGTGGCCCTGGCACACAGGCGACTGAAAGAACACGGGTGGGTTTCAGTCAGTCTGACACGCCCTTCCCGCTCCGCTCAGAGCGGCAGAAGTTATTGGATGATTTCCCACCCAAAAAATTATAAACAGGTAAAATTTTTTTGTTTGTATGTAGGGGGTAATCTTTGGAACTACCGGTCGGATTTGTTTTTTTTTTTGCATTTGATAGCCCAATTCTTGAGGAAGGTTATAAGTTATGTAACGAACGCTAAGCGAAAACGAAGTAACAGTGCGGGCGGGCGATACGATGCGACGCGGTGGGACGGGGGTACAATAAATTTCACGCGGAAGAAGTCGCGGGCAGAAGCTAGTACTATACTAATATTAAAAATGCGAAAGTAACTCTGTCTGTTACAATTTCACACCGCCTTAACGATTGAACGGAATTGGATGAAATTTGGCACACACATAGACTGTGACCTGGGTTATGACACTGTATCCCGCTAGTACGTTCCCGTGGGATAATTTTAGAACTCCACGCGGGCGAAGTCGCGAGCAAAAGCTAGTAGGTTTATAATTCTAATAAAGATGCAACTAGGTAGCGATCCATCGACGTAGAGCTGACGGGGATCCTGCCGTTTTGCCGAAAAGATTTTGCCAAAATTTCACTACCCAAACAAATTTTTAGTAACCTTTTTTTATACCAATGCAATATTTGGAATGATTTTAGTACACACATTTTCATTTGGTCAAATATTTTCTTGGTAGAATATTACCAAGGATAATGTCATTAAGGTCTTTAATCAAATGATTTATTACAGCAAACAATATTAAGACAATAAATGTTTGGTCTAATGATTTGTTATTACAAAAAATATAAAGGCAAAAATAAGTTTTTTTGGGAATTATTTAAAAAATGCAATTTTATTTTAATATAATCATTTATTCAAGGGTAAAAAAGCAAGAACGAACGAACGTTCGATGCAAGAGTGAGCGAAGCGAGCTCGGGACTTAGGGCACCCCGAGTCGGACAAGTTAGGTTACAAACCAAGGTGGTTTTTAACCGACTTCTCAAAAAGGAGGAGGTTCTCAATTCGTCTGTATGTTTTTTTTTTTTTCTTATGTGTGTTAGCTCATAACTTTTTTCTGAGTGAACCGATTTTGATGATTCTTTTTTTATTTGATAGGTGGTGCTTTACATGTGGTCCCATTTAAATTTGATCAAGGTCTGACCAGTACTTTTTGCATTATCCTTAATACTGCATATTTTTTCCACTTAGTTTATATGGATGATGTGTTAATAATTTCCTGTCACTGTTATTTACACACCAAGTAGTGGTATACGAATTTGTGTGGGGTAGGTACCGCAACTAAAAAGTGAAAAATAAAAACTTTTTTACAATAAAACAACCCACTTCCAAAAAAAACACTAAAAGACGTGAAAAATAACTTTAATTTCAGAAGTCGGTGGCCAAAAACGAAAATACAAAACCAAAGACACCAACTTCCGAAATTAAAGTTATTTTTCACGTCTTTTAGTGTTTTTATTGGAAGTCGGTTGTTTTTTTGTAAAAAAGTTTTTTTAAACCACCCAGAAGTAGGTGCCCCGCTTGGCGGGGCTCCGTCGTCTAAGCCTTATAATATAAATGGTAAATTGAAAACTGACGATACTAAATATTTGGCTTATTTTATTTTGCGTAAAATATGTTATACGAGTACCAACTGAATTATTTGACTACATAAAAATTGGTAATAGTACTAGTTGGTAAACAAGTTATTTTTTAAATATTCACTTGCCAAACATTACGTTTGCGTTACAATTATTTGTGAAGAGATTTTTTGCTAAGTAATAATTTGGCAAAGGAAATTATGCGGAAAATTGTTTGGGAAGTGATAATTTGACAATTTCTTTTCGATGAAACAAGGGAAACCCGAGCTGACGATATTGATGGCCTCAAAATGTATCACCTCATATAGTCATAAGTCTCGAAAAATGACAATATCTAGCTGCACTCTAACGCCTCCGAATTTAGGACATAAGCACGATGAGTTGTCATCATAATCACCCCCACTTCACCCACTGCTGAGACTGCTGAGCATAGGCCTCCCTTTTCTTGTGCCAATCCCCACGCCCCTGTGGCAGCCTCATCGAGGTTCTACCAGAGATGGTAACAATGTCGTCCGCCCATCTCGCCGCCTCTTATATGTACAAAACATACATGAGCACTTTAACCATAGAACAGAAGCCTACAGCAGCAGACAGTGCCGTCAAATTTTCCCACAGTAAACAATCCAGCAGGCTCTTCGATCAATCAGGCTTAACACAAGCACCGTTTTGTCGACGGAAGAATAGACAAAAATGCCGTTTCGTGAAGACAGTACTACGGCAGCAAAGTAGAAAGATTCAACTGCACTTTTTATGAAATTCTATAATTTATTCACGTTTTTCTTTTATTTTGTTTTTATCTCGAAAATGGTGAGTCCTATCGCAAAAATAATGAAAATTTAGACCCCCTAAAGGAAACCCTTAAACCCGTAAAACTCAACATGTAGGTAATAATTTTTCAAATTTTCCATACAAAAAGTTAAAAATTCCATTTTTCCATTCCATTTTTATACTTTGTGGCCGTCGAGTAAAAAGTTTTCACCTGTCTTTAGCATGGCGATTAAAATATCAAAATGTCTTCAATAAGGTAGTGAACCTTAGACAAATGTCGTCTGAAATAGTCTACATTAAAAAGGACCTAGCCAACGATAGGTACAAAAGAAAGACAAAATGACAGATTTTAGAAGGATTTTTACGGTGCGATGTCAAAAATGGAGAAACGAAATGTCACTTTGTATGGAAACAGCCATGTCTATTTTTCGAAGAAATAGACATGGCTATTTATATTGTATATATATATATATAAATAGACACGTCATGCGAAGCCCGCAGGCCAGCTGTAGGTAAAACAAATTGCTAATCTTAAGTCAATAATACTGCATGTTAATAATACTTCATAAATCATCTCTTCCTTATAAGAATATTTAGTGATAGCCAAATTCAGTGCAAACGCGGAAGAAACGGCTCTCACATGTCATAGATACCTCTTACGTTATCAGAATTAGCGCCTAATTAGTATGAAGGGACTAGGTTCTGTACATATAAGGCTATACTGATAACTATAAGTCAGTTAGGAGCCATGTGCATGTGTGGCTACTGTCACGCACGATCCGCTCTGACAATGACAGACGGCAAGGTGCGCAGGTGTGCAGGCGAACGCAGAAGTGCACGCGCAAGGAACTGAGATCTATCTATATCGTGTGTGTCTGTATGACCGCGTTGTTCTTCTAAATTACGCCACGGATTTTAATGCGGTTTTCAGCATCTGTACCTGTAACGAATTTATTCCGGAAGTTTTATGTGGTACCATTAATATTAAACTTATATGTTACCTAAATAAATAAATCTCGATGTTTTGTCAAATCAAAACCGTGCAAAGCAGGAGCGGTCCGCCAGTAGCTTCGATGTGCACGCGCCGAGGCTAATAAAATAGCCGCTTATTCTTGAATGTTTAGCGTCGCATCTACCTACCCCATCTTTATTCCGTCGCCTGTTTACTTGAAACTAACTTAAAAACTCTGTTTGCTGCGTTATGACATAACATAACATAACATCACGCCTGTATTCCCCGAAGGGTAAGGCAGAGGTGTACCTATAGTACACCCACATTTCGCCAGTTATGTTTAAGCCCCATGTAATAGAGGGCGAGCCTAATGCCATCGACCGGGCACAAATCCAGACTCCGGGCTGCTATTGAGAAATCCCAGATGGAATGACCCAATAACGTTTTGCCCGACCCTGGAATCGAACCCAGGACTTCATGCTCAGCGGTAGTGCTTGTGACCACTAGACCAACGAGGGAGTCAATGGCTAATAATCTTTATTATGAAACCTTTATGACGAAAAAATAATAATTCAAAGACGTAAAGTCAGGTAATTCAATGACGCAGTCAGGTAGTTCAATGACGCAAAGACAGGTAGTTCAAAGACGCAAAGTCAGGTAAGTAGTTCAACGAAGCAAAGTTAGGTAATTCAACACAAGGAAGTCCACGATATGTATCAAAGGGTGTCCCTACCTATGTACTCGTAGATAAGAAATTTGTATGTGAGAAACGATAGCCAGTACGAAATAATAATGGTTATAAGGCCGCTGTACTGTTTGAATTAATGTCAATTGCAATAGGGCTGGCAAACACTTTTATGCAAGAAAAAGAGCTAAAAAAGAAACAGTACCGTCAAATGGGGTGAATAGGGATGCAGGGGTGAATCGAGACGAAACTTTAAAAGGTATTTTAACATTGAAAAAGTAAGAACAGAGACAAATAGAGAAGAAATAAAAGCAACATTAAAAAAAAACAAAGTCTTACCGGCTTCATGTCGACTCGAACAGTAGGGCGCACGTCAGTAAGCTTGAGCCGGCTTAGCGTTCTAGTACGCACAGTAGGGCGCACGTCAGTAAGCTTGAGCCGGCTTAGCGTTCTAGTACGCACAGTAGGGCGCACGTCAGTAAGCTTGAGCCGGCTTAGCGTTCTAGTACGAACAGTAGGGCGCACGTCAGTAAGCTTGAGCCGGCTTAGCGTTCTAGTACGAACAGTAGGGCGCACGTCAGTAAGCTTGAGCCGGCTTAGCGTTCTAGTACGAACAGTAGGGCGCAATTCAGTAAGCTTGAGCCGGCTTAGCGTTCTAGTACGAACAGTAGGGCGCAAGTCAGTAAGCTTGAGCCGGCTTAGCGTTCTAGTACGAACAGTAGGGCACAAGTCAGTAAGCTTGAGCCGGCTTAGCGTTCTAGTACGAACAGTAGGGCGCAAGTCAGTAAGCTTGAGCCGGCTTAGCGTTCTAGTACGAACAGTAGGGCGCAAGTCAGTAAGCTTGAGCCGGCTTAGCGTTCTAGTACGAACAGTAGGGCGCAAGTCAGTAAGCTTGAGCCGGCTTAGCGTTCTAGTACGAACAGTAGGGCGCAAGTCAGTAAGCTTGAGCCGGCTTAGCGTTCTAGTACGAACAGTAGGGCGCAAGTCAGTAAGCTTGAGCCGGCTTAGCGTTCTAGTACGAACAGTAGGGCGCAAGTCAGTAAACTTGAGCCGGCTTAGCGTTCTAGTACGAACAGTAGGGCGCAAGTCAGTAAGCTTGAGCCGGCTTAGCGTTCTAGTACGAACAGTAGGGCGCAAGTCAGTAAGTTTGAGCCGGCTTAGCGTTCTAGTACGAACAGTAGGGCGCAAGTCAGTAAGCTTGAGCCGGCTTAGCGTTCTAGTACGAACAGTAGGGCGCAAGTCAGTAAGCTTGAGCCGGCTTAGCGTTCTAGTACGAACAGTAGGGCGCAAGTCAGTAAGCTTGAGCCGGCTTAGCGTTCTAGTACGAACTACGGAGTTTCAATAGAATAAGAGGCCAGCTTATATACTGGTTTTGTTGGTTTGGATGTGCGTGCGGCTTTCCGTACGAAATAAAACTCGTTAAATTTCTATTTAAATAGTTTTTGTGTAGTCTACTTAGTCATTTCGCAACAAAAATTGGTACAAGGCATTTCCTATAAAAACAATTTTAGTTTTTTTTTTTATAGTAACCATAACCTACCTTTGATGAGATTATTAACAGAATGTTAAAAGTATGGAAGTACCTCCAAGTTGGGATAACAGAATCATGAAAAATATATCAGTTGGTACTTATAAATGATGGTGAGATGGTGAAAATCGCATCAAATCAAACCCAAATAAGTATAATTGGTATTTTTGTTGTGCCAGAAGATTCTATTTTATTGTCAATACAGTGTTGGTAGCCCTAGATGTGGGCACGTCTTGGTATTTACTTCCTAATACGGACACCGGAAGCGCGCTTTGGCAGCCGGATGCCACGACCGGCAGCCGAAAGTTTAAGCACACAACAGGCATTTAATTTTCAAGTAGGTACATTACGACACAGCATAAAAGTTCCAATGCAATCGGCAAAATTCCTCAAACACAAACTGATTTTTTTACTAATGCTCTAAAAAAAAGCCGCGCTGGCCATTTAATGTATCTCAAATCCAATATTCCCTTAATCTAATCTTAAGCTATATGTTTGAGCCGTTTGGGGTTGAAATACTAGGGCCTTGGAGTCACAGTGCTCATCGAATATTTCGGGACATCGCCAAGCGGTTGGTCGACTCTTCTCGTGACCAGAGGGCTGACCTATTTTTAGCCCAAATAATCATCATTACCATCCAACATGGCAATGCCGCCAGCCTTTTGGGCACTTATCCCATTGACAGCGATGCGGACGAATTTTTTGATGCCCACATTGAGGCTTGCCCCTTTTTTTTCTATTGTTGTACCTACATAGTCTCTATATTTTAGTGTTAGCTTGTATATTGTAATCCATTTAGGATGAATTACTACAAAAAAAAAATGAAAAAAAAAATGCCTTCTATTTACTTTATAGTCGTATTGAAACTGTTTTAGTTGTTTTAAATAATATTGTATTAATTAATAACTGCACATAATATTGTGAATGCTGTGCTTTTCTTAAGTAATGGGGCACTTTGACTTAAGGCGCTTCCCCGACCAAACGACCTTGAGCATTCAGTCCTTCTCTGTCCCGTCGCTGAGTCTCGCTCTGTCCCGCTCCCTGCGCACCCCCATTTATCAAAGAATTAAAGAATAAATTGGAATTATTTTATTAAAAAAAGACAAGCAATCTTTTGAAATAAAATAAAACGTGAATTATTTAGATTTTTAAATTATCTATCCATTAGTTTAATCCTCAAATTATTAGAACAAGATGCATGCAATCAATAATTTTAGTCTCTTTTATGCAAGGAGATTTTAAATGTATTTATAACACATAAAAACAAATAGGAACGTGCAATGTGATAATAGGATAACCGACTAACTAACTGACTGATTAACTGATTCATTAAGAGTATTATACTACTATAATAATTTTAATGAATCAGTTAATAGCCTCTGAATAACGCACTATAGCAAGGTTTTGGTCGGGGTACCGCCTTAACTTTGCCATGTAAAAATTGTTAAGTAATAGTGTACTCATTCATTGCTGAAGAGCCTAGTAAATAAATGAATAAATGCGACCTGAGGATGTGGATAAAAGAATTTTGGCAGAAATTGAAAGGCGATAAGCCATCTTTACTAAATCTACATTATCTCTATAAACAACTACTTTAAAAACCTGTTTTTTGTCATTATAAGTAACAATACATGACGACAAAGACATGAACAGATCAAACACCGCCATTAGGCAAGCAAAGCGTCTACTTCGGGGTCACCGTCCAATCTGCTATTGTATCTATGTACCTATATTGTTAGGAATGTTAAGTTGTTGTTGTTTGTTGTTATGTGTTGTTGTTATTGTGTGTTGTTGTTGTTATTATTGTTGTCGATTTATTTTGTTAGTTTTAAATGCTCTTTTTTATTTTATTTTATTTTTACTGTTTATGTTTCCTATGCGTGGCTTAAATAATAGTTTTTTTCTTTCTTTCTTGTTGTACTTGATTCATGATCATCATCATTCCCGTACCCTTATCCCAATTTATTTGTGGTCGGCGCAACATTTCCTTTTCTTCCACAATTCTCTATTAGTCGTCATCTCGGTAATCACCCCCTTTCTTCACACAGTCCATTCATCGCTTCTTTGGTCTTCGCCTACTCGTATAGCCATCCACATTCATACATTAGGTTAATTCAAATTCAAATATTTTATTTCAGATTTAAACATCCATATAATGTTAGTAGTAGTATAATAAGTTAGCCTAATGTTAGTATGAAATCAAATTAATAATAATATTAAGAAATTAAAAAAATTTTTTTTTTTTTTTTTTTATTTAATGACGGTGGCATGCCCGACAGATGTCAACCGTACCGTCTTTCACAATAAATCTCCGGTAATTGTTTGTCATCATAACTTCGTCCATAATTGCACAGACAAAACCTTCGGTTTCTCCAAAGAGGTCACCGAAACGCAGCCAGGCTACGGACGCTAGTTGGTCTACATCGGGCCCATGTAGGGTCCGAAAAAAACGTCCGTGAAGCTCATATGTACATAATCAAATAAAGGAATATTAAGAAATTAAATAAATAAAAATCTTCTTTTTTTTATTCTTTTCTACTCTGAAGCTGATGTTCAAGGCATAAAAAAACGCTTACAAAAATGTCGTTATATCGTTAGCGATTTCTTAACAAACTACCATCGTCTATATTTATAATTCACTTCCTTTGCTCTCAGGGGGGCATTGTTCGATAAAAGAGGGGGCATAGATTCTGTTATAGAGTTATAGCCGTTAAAAGCTCATAAAAAGTTAGTGTATGCAACTGTCCCAAACATTGTTTATAATAATTTTCGACTAAGACAAGAACGTAGATATAAAACTTACCTATGTCTTTAATTGAAAGCTGAAACTCAAAGCATTTATTTTGAATAAACCAATTAAGCACTTTAAAATTGTCAAGGAGTCGGTCGGTCAGAAAGATGAAGCTAGTTGCCCATTCCAAAGCATAGTAGGTTCATAGGAACCTAGAGAGTCTGTGGAGTTTCTTGAACATTCTCCTCTAAATCAAAATATTTTAGCCGTTTTAGCGTGAAAGAGTAACAAACAAACATACAAAAAAATCAAATATTTTCTCTTTGTAGGTAATATTAGTTTAGACAGCATCAAAGAGGAGGAGGGATGATTGAAGGGCGGGCGTTGTGGTCGACTGTGTTAATTAATGCTAACGTTAAGAAAGGACTGTTTTCAGCCTAATTTGAATAAATGACTAGATTCGATTTGACTATAATATCTAAATGCAGAATCGACATACATAGGTAGAAAGAAAATAGGAAGGAATACGTAGAATTTTAACATAATTTACCTGCTAAGAGATACGTAAATCGGTAGCGTCGCCATTTTGCAAAATTACCTGAAATTACACAATTATTATGGTAATTGAATAATATAAAAATATGAGATGAGGATATAATACAAGATACTGATCGTTTTAGTCACATTTTAGTGTACGGCAACAAAACTCAAAACCCCTACAGTTTCGTCATTACTGTGCGTATGGGGCACAAAACCAGGGGGTCCCCTCTCTACGCACTAAATCCGTAGTTCCAGCCGACGCCACGTTACGGGCGTTTCCTACCCAGTATCACTTACGGACATAAGACAATTTCGAGGCTCGAATTAAAAATGAACGACAACACCACTTGACAGTTGTCCTTACTCCCGATGTGCTATTGACTGTCCGAAAAAGTTAATTAACCGGGAGTTGTGTTCACTACAAAGTAATGAACTATTTTCGGACGGACCCGTATCTTCGTTGACAGATTTAGAGAGTAGGTTCCCAGACTCCGGGCGGCCTATGGCCGGATAGTTGGAAAATCCAATAACGTTTTAGCTGACCTGCGGATCCAACCCAGGGGAGTCATATTAATTAACATGCTCGGCAGTTACGCTTGCGGCCTCTAGCAACGATCACTACCAAAAACAAAAGACAAAAAAAGGCCAAGTGCGTGTCGGACCATGCGCAATGAAGGGTTCCGTGGTCGGGATAAATATTTACGCATGCATACATGCATAGTATTGATTTTACCAGCCGCAAACATAAATTATGTAGGTACTTATTTCATATAAACCCATAAACGGACACACGGACATGACGAAGTTATAAAAGATCCGTTTTTGCCATTTGGCTACGGAACCCTAAAAACCTTTCGAACATGAGGTTTTCGTTTTGTGTCCTCCCATTTACAATTTGGGCTACCGGATGCGGTAGGTATCTATGGCAAGCATAGACAATAGAGCAATTCGATAAGGATCTATGTTCCGATTCAGATAACACAATAGGTTGTTTTTGATGTCTTTGTCTCTCGTTCGGTGGGGTATACCAAACTTTATGATACCTCAATTTTAAGCGTCTAATGTCTTAAAATATTATCAAAATAATCAATATCTATTTAAAAAGAAACGGTCCTAAATATCACATCTAATAGGTATCTACTAAATCAGAGGTATACATGGATCATAAATTGACAAATTAATAACAAAAACATAAATTGACAAATTAATAACAAAAACATAAATTGACAAATTATTACCTGACACATAACAAAACTTACTTTTTAATGTTCCTAAAAATCACAAATAAGCACACTGAAACACACTCACACTTCACCGAAAATACAGATAACATATTTTTAAGATTGCTCTCACATGAACACTTTTATAAGAAACTAATTCTGATCTTTAGTGTAATGTCATTGCTAAAAGCTGAATAATTTTAAAAAAAGAATACGTCACACGGGCGCGCGCCATAGAGGTCTCGCTCATCACTACTCTATGTACAAAAAGCGCGGCAGTTTATTTTTATTAAAGTTCTTTGCATGGGGTTGCGGTCGCTATAATTTAGGGCAACAAGTGGGTACATTATCGAATCCGCGCATGCGTGGTGGTCTCGGCGCATAAGTACGCAAATAAGCGGGTGTATTGTGAACTAGAAATAGCGATATCGCGTGGGGGACACAAATTGTATGGCAATGCCACCGCATAATTGCACGGTTTCCTTTGAAGAGTAGTTATAAATTAATGCCGATGGGTACGCTATTTAAGTCTTTATTGACTAATTTTTAAAGCCAGGTATTTTTTTTTTTTTATTAAGTTTTCCTGTCCCAATAAATACAAAAATGCCATACAAAAAGGACGTTTAGTTATTCCTGAATTAAAAAAAAAACTAGAAAACTTTTTAATTTTTCTTTCCTTTAGGACCTAATTCAGACGTATTAGAAACATTTTAAAACAAAATATTCTGCCCACGACTTCGTCCGCGTGAAATATCTTGTTACCCCGAGCCGCCCCGTCCGAACGCGGCAAGCGTTACTTAACCTTTTATTTTTTACGTGGGGCACTCCGTATTACTCGTCTGGGGAGTAAGGAGAGTTATAACGGACTCCTACCGACTAAAAACCCACCATTCCTTCTTCTACCATAGTCCCGGGAGATACATGTACATTCATAGCACCCCCGACTGGTATCATCGCTATGTATAGCGGACCCCATCACCAAGTGCAATCGATCCCACGACCGCACGTCCTCCCATAAATGCGCGCATGGGACACTGCGTGCCACTTCTTTGGGCCTAACTGTTCGAGCGAAGATACAGCCCCAGCGCCGCGCCGCCGGCAGGCCCCTCCTCATGGTGGCCGGAGTTCGTTAAGCTCTCTCTGACACCTGGCTGCTCTTCTGGTGCGGGTGGAGGGAGAGGTATTCACTCTCTCCCTCTCCGGCGCCTCGTCACAAAAAGAAGCGATAGCATCCCATAATCTAAGTGTACACTTGAATATACTCTTACTTAGGTGAGTATGTCAATGGCGAAGTCTTCGCGATTGAGATTTTTGTAGTATTTGTGAGATTTGTGTTCGTGACAAGGCAATGGCATGTTTTCAATTAGAATAAAATGTCAAATACACAAATAGACAATATGTTTTATTTTAGCACATTAAATAAAATTACTTACAACATTGTATTTTATTCCAACAAACTATATGTATAATATAGAAGCAAATTACAATAATATTTTTTACCCCAAAAAAAAATATTCGCAATAATATTTGTGTATAGGAGTATTTGTGTATAGAGTAATATTAGTTTTGTGGTACGGACGGAACCCTTAGTGCGCGAGTCCGACTCGCAATTGGTCGTTTTTTTTTGTTTTTATACCTACAGTACTTTGTATCATACTATAGAGGTATGAGGAACAGGGTGTAAAGCTCACTCATACTCCATGGAAAAGGGAGGATCCTCCGACCAGACGGGTGTTGCGTCTGGTGGGCAACTGCCCGACGGTTGATGTCGGGACTTGGTTTAAATGCTAGTCGCGCGGTAAACTCAGCTTGCGCGATGCAGGATTTGCGTGACGACAGTATGACGTGTAGCTCGCATGTGGCGATGTAAATAAGTACCGCTACAATACTATACCTAACTCAAACTCAAGCGGTCTAATTACAAAACAAGGTTTTTTTTTTAAATAAGAACCTTACAGAAATCGAAATAGAGTTCCCTTTCCAAAACTGACAACTTAGTCCGATCTTAGGTTGCCAATCTATTTGAAAGCGTAGTAGGTTCCTTTAAAGAAGAACGGGAAAGAAACTCCATGGAGACTCTTTTATATAAAAATATTGTTCATTACAAAATATAAGTTACACCATTCAAAGTAGGGATATACTTACTACTGTGTAGGTACTTATGACGTTTGCAACTTCGGTTCGGCAGGAAGTGTGCTTGGCCAAGCATGGTGCTAGATTTATGGTCACCGTAGACGTAGACTGTCCATAAGGCATTTTATAAATATATTGTATCTACTCTCTCGTAAAGTTTTTTATAAAATCAAACGAATTAGGTAACTTAATGACAGACTCTGTCATGACAGAATCGGAACTGCATATTATACTTCAGTAAAACATAATAGAGATTTGTAGTTGATCTGATTATGGAGACGGAAGACAGTCGAGAGAGCTCCTCAAGAGTTTACAGTATCTAGATCCTGTTTGGGCTTATTTTATTCATCCCGATGAGAACTTTAGACCTAGCTGGACCTAGCTTTAAACCAACGAAAATATGAACTGCAAAGCGAAATAATAAATCAGCCTGTGTCTTCACAATCCACCACTGCATTGTCATCTTCTTCATATTTAGTAACTCGTAATATCCTCCCGCCCACAACGGCGCAAAATTTAAAGTTGGTACACATCTTTTCGTGTGATCTCGCGAGCACTGTCGAAAATACACCATTTTCACGGTGAGTGTTTGTGCCATAAGGATATTGTTCCATGGTGTGGTCTTCCGTTCTCATAGTGCTTACATTAAGATTGTTATGTATTCTGAATACTAATAAATCGTGTAAAGGGCAGTTTCTCCAGGTCCCGTGCCACAAATCACCAGGTTAATCCTGCATTCGACGGCCGCAGGAGAGCTTGTTTACAATCCATGTACATAATACCATTTTCCTGTTAGGTTTCTTGTGCGTGCAATAATAGTTGTTGAATATAACTCGTTCAATATTCTACCCTCCTTTATAATGTTTGTAAAGAGATTGTACGACGTCAATATTCGATCAGAAGTTATGAGTACTCCTATACCGTAGTTCACGAAACCCCTACAGTTTCTATAAGGGTTTACAGTCAGTGGAACGATTCTGTCGAAGTAGAAGGTTTCTTGGTTTTTCATGCTATAATCGACATTACGTAGTGGAGGGATTTCCCAAGTCAGTAAGCGCCAGCGGGCAACTTGAGAGAACAATATGATTTGAAGGGTAGTTTGAATAAAATTGAAAGAAATAAAACAATATTCTTTAAAATAAACACTAAGATTTGAACCTGAAACAGTTGCTTTTTTTATTAAGTTATTAAGCAAATTATGAAACAAACATGATAAAACAGCTTCTTCCTTACATAATAATAATATAATGTAACCTACACACAATTTTCACAGAGTTAACTCAGAATTAGAGATTTGTAATTACTTACATGAAACGTTCAATCACAGTTAACGAAAGCGCTAGGTTAACCCGCGAAATTCTTTTGTTACTTTTTTTCGCAGATTAGTATCAAGTTGTATGGTAATAAATAAATTGGATGTGACCCTAACGAATATGTATTTGAAGAATAATAATCCATCAATACAACTCTAATTAAAACGAGACATACTACATCATTATAATGATCGCTGTGACCTTTGTTCGTATTTCCGCGTTACTTTACAATTCCGATGTTTAGCTGTACTAAACGCGTTTAATAAACACACTGCAAGTGCTTTTGATGTTGACAACAACAACTGACTGACGTGACAAGCACAGTAGCAAGCTGTGACAGAGCTGCAGTGGCGACTAACGACTGCCTTATAGACTAACATTGATATAAACTATGCGTAAACACAATTACTAAATGGATGTTGTACGTTAATATTTGGAAATACATCTTCGAAACAAAGTCGAGTACTTAGGTGACGCAAAAATGCGCCTACTTGTGTTTCATCGGTTACATTTCGGAGAGTGTGCCTGGGAATTGCACAATTGAATTCCTTTCAGCTCTTTCCATTTATCGAACGAAAATGCGTACTGTGATGTGCTATCTACGAGTACACCATCGTCATCATCATTATTTTTCTCATATAGCAATTTATTTGGCGTCGGTGCAACATTTATTTTTCCTCCATAAGTATGGAGGAAAAAGCTGCAGGGTACGACAGAGTCTCTGCTCAAATGCTGAACGGCGGTGACGGGGTGGTAGCAAGCCTGTTGTGCCGGATCTTTAATATGTGTTGGAGATATGGCCGTGTGCCGGATAATTGGTGTAAGGCTGTAATCGTACCACTATATGTATAAGGGAAAAGGCTCTCAGCAGGAATGAAAAAACTACCGCTGTATTAGTCTTTTGAGTGTTGTTGGAAAACTGTATGCGAAGGTGTTAATAAATAGAGTGATAAGAGTGACAAGTGAGTAAAAATGGGATGTGCAGGCAGGATTTAGAGAGGAAATGGGCTGTATGGAACAGATCTTCTCCCTAAGGTGCATAGCCGAATAACATCTGGCAAAGCACAAGAAAGTCTACTGTACTTTTGTTGACTTGGAGAAGGCCTATGACAGTGTGTGGAGGGAAGAAATGTGGTCGACACTAGTACGGTGTGGACTGGGGCTTGGTACGGGCACTGAAATCTTTATACAAGGATTCCAGTGTTTGTGTTAGGATAAATGGGACATACACAAACTGGTTTTGCATCTCGAGGGGTGTTAGACAGGGTAGTGTAGCGTCACCGAGGCTGTTCAACTTGTACATGGATAGTCTGACAGATTTGAAAGAGGGTGAGTGGTGATTGACGATGAATGAGTTGCCTGTCAAATGCCTTCACTACGCAGATGATCAAGTTCTACTTACATCGTCAGCAGAATAGTTGCAAGACATGGTGACTGTGATGGATGAATCAAATAAGATGAAAGAGATAAATATAAATGTGAATAAGACGAAGGTCATGGTGTTTGAACGAGAAGAGGATGTATCGGTATGTGATGTGAAATTAAATGATAAGAGTGTGGAGCAAGTGAGTTCGTATATTTAGGGAGTCTGTTTACAAGGGATGGAAATATTGATGGAGATGTGCAAAGAAGAGTAAATGCGGAAAATAAAGGGAATGGTGCTACACGTGCAATTGTGACCAACCAGTTGATGTCCAAAAAAACACGACTGACTGTTCACAATGGTGTGCTGGTGCCTACGCTTATGTATGGAAGTGAGTGTTGGGTGTGGCAAAAGGAGCATGAAAGTAGAATAAATGCTGTGGCAATGCGTTCCTTGCGAAGCATGTGTAGTGTGACTATGAACGATAGGCTGAAGAATGATGTGATAAGGCAACGGTGCGGTTTAAAAGAAGATATAGTGACAAAAATTGAAAAGAGTATGCTTAGATGGTTTGGTCATGTTGAGAGGATGAATTGAGGGCGACTAACAAAAGGTATTAATAATAATAATAAGCCCCCTAAACAACCACACGTCCTGATTGACCATCTAATCACGTGGGGGGCGGACACACGAATAAGAAATTACTGGCGTGGCTAACGAGGCTCTGGAAACTCACTCAAAATGGAGACACGTTCAAAAAGAAAACGTTTAGGACCGCTGCCCGGGGGCGATCGCCGAGGCGCACTAGGAGCTGACGCCGGGTGTCTCAGCATGCGACCCGTCAGCGGTGAGGAGTTGAACAGGCGGGCTCCCACCGACAAAGATGCTACAGCCGATATCATTGACGATGGTGACAGACTGACGGACAGGACAAACACCCCTGTAGAACCGTATAGTCCAAGCACAGTATCATATACACCTTCTAGGCCATCATCACCATCCATACCATCGTCACCTTCCATATCATCATCACCTCCCATTACTAGTATAAGTTCAGCTCAACCCACTCCTTCCTTGAATGTTGCGCGGGAGGTATCTACCTTTTTACCCGCGTCCACCAAGGCTGGAAAAGTCAGAGTTCGCATGAGATGGAGCAAAGAAGTTAACCTATTCATCATGCGAACTTACCTATACAACACTAAATTAGAGACTGACCTGACCACTTACAGAAAACAACACCATGAACTTTTTACACGTCAATACCCAGAGATTACCGTTACAGAACAAAGGATTTCAGATCAAAGAAGAATAATAGTTAGGAACAAACTTTTGTCGCAAGACGTAATAGCCCAGTTAAAAGAAGAAGTTCGTACACAACTACAAACAGAATCAGAAAATACTGCGGGCGTAATCACTACCGCATTAACACAAAACACAACCGCGTATAATCAACAAGAACAACAATGCAGTCAATCAGAACCTATCATACAATTTCAAACTATCACACAATCTCAACCATATTCTCAATCACAAGCGAATTCACAAACCACGCATACATCTACACAAACCGAAAGTATAACCATAATGTTAGAAAATGAAATTGAGACCCTAGTCGACATCAATATAAATCAGTCCACAGATACGCGTATTCAAGAAATACATGATAAATTTAAAACAGCTCTCACTCAATATTCCGGTATGGACCCGGCAGCTCGACCAAAATTGCCCAAACTTAGATACACACCAAAACTTTCTCAGCTCGTCTATTTATTTAATCAAAATATTCTCCAACAATATATTAACGAAGAAATTCACCTAATAGACGTTCATACTCTAATATATTGCACTGCATTAGTCATTTCCGAAGAACTTAATTTATAAAACTTTTTGACAAAAAAAACAACCGACTTCCAAAAAATACACTACAAAGTGAAAAATTACTTTAATTTCGGAAGTCGGTGTCTTTGAATCTTTATTTTAGTTTTTTGTCACCGACTTCCGAAATTAAAGTTATTTTTCACTTTGTAGTGTATTTTTTGGAAGTCGGTTGTTTTTTTTGTCAAAAAGTTTTTATTTTTCACTTTTTAGTGGGTTAGATAATAATTTATCGAAGTTACAATAGCCTAATGTCAACTGCTCATCACCTTTTACAAAATATTTCGTTTCCCGATGCAAGGAATTGAGGAGTTTATTGTTGAGGATTTCTCTTGGTAAAAACCAGAAGAACTGGAGCTGATGGTGAAGCCACCATCAGCTCCATTTCACCATATGCATTGTGACAAGCATAAATTGCTTAGCAACCAACGAAAGAGCATTGCTAGAGATGACGCGATTACGCAACTTAAATTCAGTCTCAAATTGACGCATCAGCATGACTAGTAGGTAGTGGTTGCCCTATGAAAAACTTCAATCTTAATTGGGTATTATTTATGTACGACCTGAATATTTTGGAATATTGAACCGTATGAAGTAAGCCCAACAAAAGGTAACTGCTGTAAATCGTTGAGGAATTCCCTCGACTGTCTATGGTCTCCATCATCAGACCTGTAATGGCACTTATAACCCATATGGGTGCAAAGTTCTCATCAATATAAATGAATTAAGTCCAAACACAAGGTAGCTACTGTAAACCGTTGAGGAGTTTCCTTAACTGTCTTTCATCTTCATCATCAAACCCCTAATGACAGTCATAACACATCTGAGTATAATATTCTCATCAATAAAAAATAATCAAGCCCAAACAAACACAAGGTAACTGCTGTAAATTGTTAAGGAATTCCTTCAACTGTCTATGGTCTCCATCATCAGACCTGTAATGGCACTTATAACCCATATGAGTGCAAAGTTCTCATCAATATAAATGAATAAAAACGAATCACAAGGTAGCTACTGTAAACCGTTGAGGAGTTCCCTTAACTGTCCTTCGTCTTCATCATCAGACCCCTAATGACTGTCACAACCCTTCAGGTGTAAAGTTCTCATAAATACAAATTAATCAAGCCCAAACACAAGGTACCTGCTGTAAATCATTGAGGAATTCCCTCGACTGTCTTTCGGCTCCATCATCAGATCGATTCCAGACCTTCATTAAATTGTAGTTCTTTAAAATACTTAATGAAAAAATTAACAAACGCACTAGGCGCTGCTACGATTTTTGAAGGTTCCCCTCGATTTCCCCAGGATTCCATCATCAGATCCTGGTTTCCTTATCATGGGACCACCCTTGAGGTATGTCCTTTCTAACAAAAAAAGAATCATCCAAATCGGTTCACCCAGGAAAGAGTTCTGAGCTAACACACATAAAAAAAAAAATAAAAAAAAAAAAAAAAAAACATACAGGCGAATTGAGAACCTCCTCCTTTTTTTGAAGTCGGTTAAAAATCACAGAATACACAGGTAATCCAAGACCAAGAAATATTAAGAAACCAGCATGGCAACAGAGGCTTGAAAAAGATATAGAAAAACTTAGAGCAGACTGCAGTAGACTAACTCATTATAATAATAACAATAGATCTAACAAAGTAGTTAAGCGAGTAGAAGCAATATTTAAAAACATGGCTACCCACACGAGACACGAAAATGACAATAGAAAACCGGAAGAATTCTTGGATACATTGAAACAGAAATTAGCCTTAAAAGTTCACAGGTTGAGAAGATATAAGAAAGCACAAGAACGAATAAAGGATAACTCGTTGTTTGCCACAAACGAAAAGAACTTTTACAGAGATTTACAGAAACCACAAACTGCCACTACTACACAAACGACCGAAAACAACGTAGAATTACCAACAGTGGAACAACTAGAAACATTTTGGTCTGGGATATGGGAAGAGCAATTACAACACAATGAAAAATCAGATTGGATAGCAGACGAAGAAACAAAATGGAGCTCATTAGAAGAAATGGAATTCATTGAGTTAACTGAGTCTGACATAACTAGTATAACAGCGAGACTACACAGTTGGAAATCCCCTGGTATTGATAAAATTCATAATTATTGGTATACAAAATTAGAGTCATTACACAAAGTCTTAGCTAAAAATTTAACACAAATCATCATAAGGAAACAAAATATTCCTGAATTTATTGCCACAGGAATAACCTACATGTTACCAAAAACCCAGTACTCTCCACAACCTTCTCAATACAGACCAATTACATGCCTACCCACAATATACAAGATCCTAACGTCGGCAATCACAACAAAAATCAATAAACACATAGAAAATCACAACATAATAGCAGAAGAACAAAAAGGATGCAGAAGGGGTCATATGGGCTATAAGGAACAACTAGTTATAGATTCAATAATCCACAAACATGCCGCCACAAAAAATAGAAGTCTACATTGCACATACATAGATTATAAAAAAGCATTCGACAGCATTCCACACTCCTGGTTAATTCAAATACTACAAATCTATAAAATAAATTCAAAAATAATAGACTTCTTACAGGATATCATGCCCCATTGGAGAACTACACTCCAATTAAATTACTTAAACAACACTATCACAACTCGGCAGATATCCATAAAGAAGGGTATTTATCAGGGTGATTCTCTGAGTCCATTATGGTTTTGCCTCGCTCTGAACCCTCTGTCCAACCTACTACATCGCAGTCAAGCCGGGTACTCCCTTAAACATACTACAGAAGAAACAGTAATCCCACATCTTATTTATATGGATGACATAAAACTATACGCAAAGTCTGAAAAAGAAATGAAAAAAATAATAGATACCACGACAGAATTCAGTAAAGATATTAACATGCAATTCGGATTAGATAAATGCAAAACAGTTCATATAGTAAGAGGCAAAATAAAACCGGGTGACTATCCTATTAATAATACTGACTCAATCACAGCTATGGAAACAACGGATTTGTATAAATATTTAGGATACAGACAACTCAAAGGAATAGATCACACAGCAATAAAACACACCTTAAACACTGAATACAAAAGAAGAGTGATCGCAGTATGTAAAACTCAACTCTCCGGAAAACATTTAATAAAAGCATTGAACACCTACGCGATTCCAATATTAACATACTCGTTTGGAGTGATTAAATGGTCAAAAACTGACATCCAGCAAATAGAGAGAACAACACGCACCACACTCACTAAACACAATAACCTACACCCTAAATCTGCAATAGAAAGACTGACCATCAAATGACAACACGGTGGGAGAGGCCTTATAGACATCCATCATCTTTGGCAGAAACAGATAGCCACACTAAGAACATTCTCTCACTCTAAATCACACACAAGCAACATTCATAAAGCCGTAGTTTTGAACGACATCAGCTACACCCCACTTAACCTACACGAACATGTAGGTACGCAACAGACTAGCAATGACGACCCACACAAGCAAAAGTTAGAAGACTGGAAAAAAAAAGTGTTGCATGGACGGCACCCCCATGATCTAGAACAATCTCATATAGATACAATAGCGTCAAATAAATGGCTTAAAATCGGTAACTTATTTCCGGAAACCGAGGGATTTATTATTGCAATACAGGATCAGATCATAAATACTAAAAACTACAGGAAATTCATTATAAAAGACCCCACAATAACAAACGATAAATGCCGCAAATGTCACAACCAACCAGAGACCATACAACACATAACAGGGGCATGCACAACACTCACACAAACAGACTATACACACAGACACAATCAGGTAGCAAACGTCATCCATCAAAAACTAGCAGTCAAATATAAACTCATACAAGATACAAACACTCCTTATTACAAGTACGTACCACAAACAGTCCTAGAAACTACAAACTGTACTACGATCGCGCCATACGAACCGACAGAACCGTTCACTATAATAGACCGGATATAACCCTTCAAGATAAAGTTAATAAAGTCACATACCTCATAGATATTGCAGTCCCTAATACACACAATTTACAAAAAACAATAGGTGAAAAAATCAGTAAATATGCTGAACTGAAAGAAGAAGTGAGCAGAATTTGGAGGCAGGAAAAAGTCTTCGTAGTACCCATTGTGGTCTCCACGACGGGTGTTATACCCAATCACCTGCACCACAGCCTTAAACTAATAGACCTGAACGACTCAATTTATATAAAACTCCAAAAAGCCGCAATTTTAAATACCTGCCGAATAGTTAAGAAGTTCATGCAAATGGAGGAAAATTAAATTACCCCTCTTAACATTAATTCTACTTGATCACCACACATGCTGTATTGACTTGGCTTGGGTCCGTTAATGTAGCTTAAACTAGCCAAAGAGCTAAGAAACAAAATTTGTTTACCAAAAATAACAAGGCAATACAAGGCAGATGTGAGTGGAAACGTTGGGAGGGGACGCCCTAGGAAGACATATAGTGACCTTATTAGTAGTACTCCCAGCCGGCGTGCGTGTATTACCAGATATATGAACGTAAACGAGGTGAAAGGAGTATGTAAGGATCGTAGCAGGTGGCGTTCTGTAGTTTCTGCTTACCCCCATGGGAAGAAGGCGTGAGTTTATGTATGTATAAAAATAATCTTAATCATTTTTAATTATTTTATAGGTAAGTCGAAGGTATTACCTTCAAATTGGCCACCCTGTAGAAAACTTCTTTTATTAAAATTGTGGGTCATACCGCCGCGCCGTAATGAAAAATATCTGGCAAACAAATTAGACGAATAAGAAAAATATAAAAAAGTATTTCTATAAGTATTTCTTAAATTATTATGATTGTTTTTTATTAAAATCGGTCCAGTTTTGAAGTTGAAGAAAACAGGGAATGTGAGATTATAATTGTGTTTATCTGCATAGGAATAATCAGTCCGAGCTGCAGTTATCTCTTTCGCGCTCAACAATGGGGAGGTTTGTGGGAGGGGGTTCGCCGCCTGCGTTTCTAACGGTGATTTTCAAAAAAAAAGTACCAATGCAAGAGCGAGCGAAGCGATCTCGAAATTTTTTGCACACGGGTTGGGCTATGTTGTATTCTGACCATGGATACAGAAATAGGAGTTACTTTGCCGAGTTATGCAGAAAACTTTCAGAAATTATTAAGAAAATTACGAATGAAAGAGCAAGTGAAGCGAGCTCAATAATTTTAACACTGATAAAATATACGCGGCGGTCTGCC
This sequence comes from Griposia aprilina, assembly GCA_916610205.1. Lineage (NCBI taxonomy): Eukaryota > Metazoa > Arthropoda > Insecta > Lepidoptera > Noctuidae > Griposia > Griposia aprilina. The sequence continues at coordinate 22,202,513 of OU744295.1, read as the reverse complement.
GTATTTGCCCCCCTCCCCCGCCTATCGCAGTAAGTAGTAGGTACCTAAATTAGTTTCGATTTTAGCTAAGTATAACTTCCACACACCGGTTTGAGACTGATTCACCCACCCACACCCACTTTTTCCCCCTATCAAAAAGGTTTCAATACGAAGTAAACAAAACTCAACAAAATAAACGACAGTAAACGTCTCGTAAACGAAAAAAAATGACATGTAAGTAATCAATATATAATCCATTTGTAAAAATGGTCAGAATACATAACCATATCTTTTGATAATATTACAGATCCATGAAGTATACGAAACAGCAATGGTACACCCCAGCAGAGGTGGCTATTCACAACCATTCTTCAGACTGCTGGGTAACGGTCAACGGGTTTGTCTACGACTTGACGAGCTGGCTCCAAGATCAGTTCAGAATCTGTACGTGCGTCAAGACCTGTTCATGTGCCAATAAGAACTGGTTCTGTAACAACTGCGTGGAATATTGCCATTGTTTTAAACAAGGCTATTTCTATTGTGACGGCAAAAGGGTTAGTAAATTTTAACATTGCCATCTATATTTATTCTTGAAATCGTTATGTTTGTCAGGAATAATCCTAAATTATTTCCGCGCACTGCAGATCAATTTGTGTGTTTCAGTGACCAAATCCAACTATGTGTACTTCCCTGTAGGACTGCACTTATGCGCAAAAGTGTTTTTCATATGGCTCCAATTGTTTACAATAAGTTGCCTAAAAGTTGGAAGGAGATTAATAGTGTACACTTGAAAAGAAAACTTAGACATATTTAGTAAACCAAGCATACTTAACATAGAGGACAAGCATATATATCACATATCATAGAGGAAAGATTTGTATTGACATAGTTGCGTATTTGATTTGACAAACAAAAATAAGTTAATTTTAATAAACAATAAATCATTGTTTATTAAAATTAACTTATTTTTGTTTTTTTATATTCTGTTTGCTATTTTTTGTTATTATAAATTTATTACAATATTATTATTAGGTATTCTTTAATTACCTACTTAATTTATTGCTATTAAAAGAGAATGTTTTAATTAATAATATTTCTTGACAATTGCACGTCACATCATGTCGCTCATTTTGAGAAACAACGACGTAACTGGTGCTTTTCAAATATAACAAGAGTGTTTTTTTTTTTTTTGTAATGAGTTTCAACATTTCAGAACGAGACGGTAAAGTCTAGTTCTGAAATGTTGATAAATCCCAATAGGTACATATTAACAGTCTGCAGCCTCTGGGTCAAGTATACGCAGAAGGCATACAGCGCTCTGCGTGTACAATATAACAATGCCTTCAGAATGCTTGTGGGGCTGCCGCGGTATTGTAGCGCTTCGGGTATGTTTGCCGATGCGAGGGTAGATGATTTTTATGCCATCATTCGAAAGCGATGCGCTTCTCTCTGGCACAGAACACACGTCAGCTCCCATAGCATGGTGAGGGCATTGAGTGACCGGTGGGACTGCCCGATGCTTGGCCGATGGGTGAGTCTGCACACACACGGCTGTATGTAGTTATGCGGGCAAATCATTGTTTTCTTTGTTTTTATTTTATTTTCTTCGTGATTGAATGTGTTACTAACAATAGTTTTATGTCAATAATTAAGTAAGTAAGTAATTATGTATACAGAAAAAATTTCTTTCATTTATAGCTAGCCATGACTGTGGTGGCGCACGCGGGCAAAGACTTGAGTTATTGGTTCAAAGATGGGGAATGGGTGCGGAATATCCATGCTGTGACCGGTACACGCGTCACGTACCGCACCCAAGGCCATGCCTTCCGGCGCCCCATAGTCCCTTCCCCTAAGTGGCGCACTCTAGATGAACCATGGTGGAGTGGCGACAAATATGTGGTGGGTAAAGCATCAGCTAAAACTAGGCCGATCAGGATCACAAATACTTTGACAGGCAAGTACCTAAAGACTGTATAAGTAAGCGCTTATTACACTACACTAAATTCAGGGATTCTAAGTGCCAAGCCACAAGGCAAGAACGCCCGTTTTTTCGGCGACATAATGCCATCGCGCGCCGCGCCGTGTATAGGTACCGTGCAGCATTTGGTTTAAGTCAAAAACGAAGTGATGGATTGTGTTGGGTCGATGTAAATTAACTTCCTTCACGCTGGATGCAGCGTGAAGGAAGTTAATTCGATCGCGCGATGTCGTGTGTGTAACAAGAGGGCGACATATAAATAATGAAGCCACATAATGTCGAACATTATAGAAGACTACAGTTTAGCATAATACCAATAACAAATCAAGTTAAATATAATTGCAGAGCATCATTCAATTTGGTAAATTCTGGAAAAAGTCAAATAAATTGAACCCGAAATCGGTTCTACCTGTGAGCGTTGCGGGCATGCATGTGCCTCGTGATATAGCCAACCTGTTTCAGCGTCATTTTAGGGTGGAAACTCCTCTTGTAGGCTCGACTGACCTGACACGCGTTGCTGAGATCATGGCAGGGAACGTTACTGTTCGATTTTGTGCCACGGAAGTTGCCTCTGTAATTCATAAAATGGTACGAGGTGAGTCCCCTGGGCATGATGGTCTCAGCATTGAGCATTTTAAATATGCTGGTTTCCATTTGTCTCCAATACTTGCTATGTTTACCTACCGGATGAACATAAACATACCGTGGTTGTTCCGGTTGTAAAAAACAAGTCTGCGGACGTGTCAGACCTGACAAACTACAGATCCATCTCGCTGGCTACTGTGATAGCTAAAGTGCTGGACAGTCTGCTTGACAAAAACCTGGATAGGCACATTGAACTTCATGATGCTCAATTTGGATTTAGATATGGCCTTTCGACCGAGAGTGCCATCCTGTGCCTGAAGCAGACTGTGCAATATTATACAGCCAGGAATACTTATTACTTGGACTTGTCCAGGGCATTCGATTTGGTATCATATGATGTATTGTGGCAAAAGATGACAAATGAAACAGATGTGCCACGTGATGTTGTTGCAATGTTGAGATATTGGTACTCGAGTCAAAGGAATGTTGTGCGGTGGGCAGGCTCGCACTCGGACGTGTATGGGTTGTAGTACGGGGTGAGGCAGGGGCAGCATCCTCTCCTCGTCTCTTTAACATATACATGAACGAGTTGATCGGTGAGCTCAAGAGAACTTGCATAGGGTGCCATGTAGTTGGACAGTGCGTCAATAATATCAGCTATGCGGACGACATGGTGCTACTGAGCCCGTCCATCAGTGCCATGCGCAGATTGCTGGATATTTGTGAAAAGTATGCATGAACCCATGGACTCTTGTATCTTTGCGGTAACAGCTTAAACAGAGTGTCTAATTTTAAATATCTGGGTCACTGCGTCTCGGAGGATCTATGTGGCAACATTGATTTAGAGAGGGAGTGCAAAGCGCTGTCTGTGCGCTGTAACATGCTGGCCCGCAGGTTTGCACGGTGTACCGAGCAGGTCAAAGTGACATTATTTAAGGCCTTCTGACGATCTTTTTACACCTGCAGCCTGTGGACTAAGTACACGCAGCGTACCATACAGTGCTCTGCGAATACAGTATAATAACGCGTTCAGGATACTGTTCGGGCTGCCGCGCCACTGCAGCGCTTCAGCAATGTTTGCGGTGAAAAGCGTGGATGGTTTTCATGCCATCATGCGGAAGCGTTGTGCGTCTCTTATGAAGCGCATGCGGGCCAGCTCGAACAGCCTTCTGAGCGTGTTCGTGGGCTGCTGGGACTCGCCGATGTGGCGCCACTGGATGCAACTACACACTGCGAGTGGACGCGTCCAGGGCTTGGCATAAACTGGCACTCCTGTGCGGTGCCACTTTGTGATTTTTATTTTTATTTCTTCCTGTGCTTTGCTTTTTGTACGAGTATATACTAACAGTATATGGACTACGTCTGAAATAAATATCTTATTATTATTATTATAATATCTACGTCAGTTTTATAGGAGGACCTACACAACAGTATATTTTTATTAAGATTATTATCAACTTACACTCCTCTTCTTCTATCTAATACATGAACTTATAATTTTCTATTAGGCTCCACAGTGACTTTGGAAGTATGTTCTGAAGAAACCATTTACGAGATTATGATGAGATATTTACCGCACAACAGTCACCTAATGTCCTACACGTGGCGTTACATGGGCAAACGCCTTTGCCTCAGCAAGACTCTGGAAGAAAACGGTATACCCGACGAACGAGATAGATTTAGCGACGTAGCGCTACCTGAAAACTTACACATTCCCGCAATTTTGATTTACTACAACGATGACTTGACTGAAGGTAACTATGATTTTGAATTATTTTCAACATACAGTGCGACCAGGATCTTTTGGCGCTTCAATGACATAAACAAGGGGGCGTTATTGGTAAATATTTGTGAAATAGTTTTGTAAAATTGTATTGAAAAAAGCGGTCAAGTGCGACTCGGACTCGCATATGAAGGGTTCCGTACTACCGTACAATATTACAATATTAACAATATATTATTCTAAATACGCTGATAAAACACGTTTCTTGTATGTGGGTCCCCATTTTTGTTTTTGTTATAGCCGCCACACGCTCTGTTAAAATTTCAAGTGTCTACCTATTACGGTTCAAAAGTTACAGCCCTGTGACAGACGGACGGACAGCGGATGCTTACCCAAAGGGCCCGTGGGCACCCTTTGGGTACGGAACCATAAACAAAACATTTCACACACACATCATCATCACATCACATCACATCCATTCCATCCATCCATCCATACATTCATTTTCGCTAAGACTTAAATACATAACGCTTTCACTGTTAAAAAGTTATCACATCTAATGTAGAGCCAATCCTCTAGCTCTAGAAGGCTTAACTCTACAAACCTGATATCTTGGTCAAAATGTACGGCTTGGCCGTTTCGCGGCCGTCTCAAAGACACTCCTATCGGCTTATGGTAACAAATTAGATCACTGGTAATTAATGTTGTATCATGCAATAGTTCAATGGAACGACCAAGCCATTCATTTCATATGTGTACCAAATGTCAACTTAATCAGTCCAGTAGATTCGTAACAAATTGGCTGTGACAGACAGACAAACACACGAGTAATCCTATAAGGGTTACGTTTTTTTCATTAGGACGTACGGAACCCTAAAAACAAGATGGCAGCGTTAGTTCCGATTTTGGCCACACGCCAAAAGATCCGAAATATGTCTATGTGACAGTTCAACCATAGTGAAGTTTTAATTTACTGGGAATTGTTTTCGAAAGCGCTAAAGCAATTATGAGTTTGACTATACTTCACCTAAACAAAACTTCATGCAGAAAGGTGTTTCGTCCAATACCTACGGATGGGTTTCGCATCTCAGATCTACATTTATTATAAAGGACTTTGTGGTTTTGCGCTGGTCGGGTCAACCTAAAAGTAATAGTTGCACCGCACATGGTTTAAAATCGCTTGGCACTTGTGTTAACTTCACATGACACCTCACTTTTGGTAAATATAATGGCCTGCTTAAGGGATTGGTAAAGCCTAGCGCACATTGGGGCGGGCCAGGCCGCCACGCAACACATTACGAAAATCCTGCTTCATCGCTTTCGTACATTTCCTATGAACAACGCACACCACCAGCGCGGCGTGACGCACTTGTTTGTATGAAAATTCATAGCGCTGCGGCCCGTTGCGGCTGTAATATGCGCATGGCTTAAACCTTCATTTCATTTACAGATCCGCCGAGACATGACTGCTTCTGCCAAGATGATGTTTGTGTAGTGAAACGACCAGTGGGATGCTTCAAGTCTTTAACATGATTCTGTACGACGAAATTGTAATAAATTGAAAATATTTTTAAACTAATGAAGTTATTCACAAGATTTCACAAATATATTTCATAGCTTCTGCCCGTGATTTCGTCCGCATGAAATTTCTTGTTCCCCGACCCACCCCGTTGCGTCGCATCGCAGCGCCTGCCCGCGCTATTACTTCATTTTCGCTTAGCGTTATTTCTTTTTTTTTCCTATTTGCTCGGCTCCTAAGGGTTCTAGCGTATTTAAAATAAAAACTCCTCAAGTATTGGGCTATCAATTACAAAAATATTGTTTGAAATCCGACTGGTTTTTTCCAGTGATTACCCCCTACTTACAAACATACAAAGGATGACGGGCGCTAGCGTCCCCAGAATTGAAACTTAATCAACAGACTTGAGACATATCTCATTTAAAAGCTTTTGGCTTACATATATCATTCTTTACTATGGCGACGACGCGTATTTCCAATATATACAAAGCCAGAACGCAGCCTTAAGAAACTGTTCGCGTATAGGTACCTACATTGGAAATCACTTTTTTACTAAGGTCTTCCAATCTATACAAGAGTAGTACGCAAATACTCGCTTATACTTCGTAGTAAACGAATTATCTACATAATGCCATATACTCGTACAGTGCCAGTACGCATGCGGACTAATCATGTATAATCTGAATAAGCGCGCGATTCCAATCTATACGCGAGCAGTTGAATGCTCGCTATTTTGATTTGTTGACCTCTCTTTCTGTTCCATGGATTTTGTAAGGAATTATCAGCCGGTTGTCGTAAAAATTGTGTCGAAGGGATCGGTACAAAATGCAATATTACTGTAGGTACTAGGAGAATTTAGCATGCAAGAGCGAGCTCAGGATTTGGGGCTTCCCGATTTGAGTAGGTTAGGTTAGAAGGGGATGGCAGGGTCTGGAAGACCCCGCCATCCATACATACCTATAGGCATATGCAGTTCTTCTGGTTCTTACCAGGAGAATTCCTCAGCAATTAACTTCCTTACATCGGCAAAAGCAACAATTAATAACTGACCCACTAGAAAGTGAAAAATAAAAAACTTTAAAAAATAAAACAACCAACTTCCAAAAAAGTTTTAATATGGCGACGACCATCGGAATTTTAGGGGAAAACAATAAAATGTGGTCATATTTCTTATTAGACAATACGTTTGATTATTAAAAATATAAATAAATTAAATCAAATGAAATGGTATTTTTTTTTTGGTTTATTTCATTGCTTTTGTGTTTGTTATTTTCTTCCCTATGACATAACATAACATCTCTGCCTACACTTGCGGGGATACTGCAGGCGGTATCAGGTCCACTTTAAATAAATTCCAGATCAGTCTTTAGAAATCGACATTACGAATATTCCTGGGGGCCAAGGCTACTAATTTACAAACGTCACAATGGTCTCTGCATTGTGAGTTTTTCACAGATTTGCCTTTCAATTTCTGTCAAAACCTAACAATGCAGAGACCATTGTGACGTTTGCAAATTAGTAGACTTGGCCCCCTGGTGTCTTGTAAAATGTTTAAAAAAAGTACAAAAAATACATAGTCTCCCAAAAACTGTTACTACCTACCTATTAAATATTATCTGAAACACTAGTATTGGCTAGCTGTTCATTGCTCTCGTTGTTTTCTTTGCGGTTTCGATCTGTTTCACGACTAATACTGACCCTTGCTTGTTAACTGCACCTCATTGACTTGTTTTTTCTTTGATTTTCAACCGACCCTGACATTTTCTTTGGACTGATTGTTCATAGTGAGTTGTTTGTTACCGGAAATATCGTCCGCGTTTTATTACGGAGAGTGGAAACCGATGTGTTTTGTGTCCACGGTCTGTCCTTCGACAGAGAAGATATATTTTACAGGACACTGTTACAAAGTAGACCTGAGTTATCTAACTAAATTTTACAAAATTGTCTTCTACAGGTATGTACTTACCCACATAGGTAATGCTGGTTATGTAATACAACATCACCAGGTAGGTTTATGCATGCTGCATGTGTTTACTTCCGTTACAGGTTATGTTCAACAACGTTATGGCTGTGTGCTACAGGTGCTGGCAAAGAGCTAATAATATCGTTGAACTACAACGCGATGTACCAGAAACACATGACCAACATCTTGATGATATGGCTGTGGAATACCAGAAACAACATCTTGATGACCCACAGGTTGCAGAACCGGAAGATATTGACGAGCCAGCGCCTATAAAATCTTGCAAATGGACCAAATTAAATATTTATGTCAGATTACCCTCAAAATGTTGCAGATGGACCAAATGAAATATTTATGCCAGATTACGTAACGCCTAGTTCTTCCAGGAGTTGCTTATTTAGGGACTGCAGAAGCGAGAATCTCAGAAAAATCCCAGCATCCTGGCAGAGAGTTCCACACTAGTCGTGCGCATCATAAATGTGGAGGAGAAGCGCTGAGTACGACTATTTGGCATATCGACCAAGTGTGGATGGTACCCAGCAGTACCTACGTCTGGTAGTCCGGTAGTGAAAGGGAAATGGTGGGATCAGGTCGTGAAGTTCCTGCGCATACTCTCCAAGGTCGAATTATTCTATTACTTCACTGGGCTGAATAGGGAACGAATATAGCAGATAGTTACAGATTTAACGTTTTAAATGATTATCATCCCGCTATAACTTTAAGGAGCTAAGCAGTCAATCATGACAATACAAGGTGGCATCCCCATCGACGCACAAACTGTTACCATGGATTTAGTACTTGATTCTGTACCTTCTAAAAAAAAATCAACACATAGGACGCAGATTTCTTTTTCGGTTATTAAAAAAAATGCTGTTCCATACTATTTCAGCGCATAGGAATTGCAACAACTAAACTACAACCTAACTAACTATAGACCTATTTCTCTAGCGACTAAAGTCGCTAAGGTGCTTCATTGATATGTCTAGGTCTTTTGATCTGGTTTCCTTCGATATATTATGGAAGAAACTTGAAGCTATGCATAGGTAAACTTGCCTATCGAGTCTATAAGCATCGGTATGGAAACCAGGACAACAATGTTCGGTAGGCAGGTGTGCTATCGGAGCCATATCAATTGGAGTGCTGAGTGAGACAGGGAGGTTGACCTCTCCTGCACTCTTCAATTTGTATATGATTGCCCTGATTGAGGCGCTTAGCAGTCATCATGTCGGTTATCATATTGACAGTGTCTGTGTCAATAATTTAAGTTACGCGGACGACCTGATGCTGCTGAGCGCGGTAGGTATTGCAGTCGGCGGTATTAGGACACTATTGGCCACATGTGAACGGTACGTAACTTGACATGATAGTTCTTTATTGTATACGAGTAACGTTCAGAAAAGTCAGTACATGGTTTTTGAGGCGCGGACCAAATACCATCTTGATGTGCACAGATACAGCTAAACGGTGTTTCCCTTGGGCGAGTAGAACAATTTAAATACCTCTAGGTCACTTGGTCACCACTGACCTTAAAGACAATACTGACATTGAAAAGGAACGGAGGGCTCGTTCCGTGCGTGCGAATATGATAACACGCAGGTTTGCACGTTGTACTGCAGACATAAAGGAGACGATCTTAAGAGCATTTTGTACCACCTTCTACACATGCAACTTGTGGGAGAAATATTGGCAGACGTCGTATGGAACCCTTCTTGTCCAATTTAATAACGTGTTCAGAAAACTGTTGGGGTTGCCATCATGGCGTTGCAGTGCGTCAGGGGTTTACAGCGGGGCGTATAGATTGTTTTTACACAATAATGACCAAGCGCTCAGCATCAATGGTGGGTCGAGTCATGGCCAGCCCTACCAGAGTTCTGAAAATGATTGCTGACAGAGTGGACTGTCCATATGTAATTCACTGCTGTCAGTTACATTTGTCAGCGTATCGTGTTGTTTACTAACACTTAGTTCTAAAGACAATGTTACTAACCATTTATGAGTTTTCGCTCGAATTAAAGATTATGAACTTGAAGTTGCATTGCACTTTTCTATGAATCAGCAGATTGTTTTTTGATAACCGACGAAACATTTCTATGCTAGGGGTTCTAGAATCATGTGCTGAATACATGGTTACAGTTTGAGTCTATGTGTCTGCCACCCTGTTTAAGAACGGCTATTTTAGTCAACTTCCAACAAAGCAAATAGCTTAGCGGTTCGACGACTGCCTTGCAAACCTATGTTCGATTCCCAACAATTGAAATGTTTAATGCTTCCTTTTTTTATATTTTGCAAAATTATTATATCATATTTCGTAGAACGTGCAGTCGCCAAAAGCTCAAGCTACACGAAACTCAAATTTCTGTAAAATGTTAATAGTTAAGTTCAAAATCGAATGAGAAAATCCGACAGTTTGTGGTAAGTCGATATGCTGGCAACTGGTACACAGAAAAACATTAAGTTAGACCTCTTCTGTCATCTTTGGTTATAATAAAAATAAATATTTATAGTTAGATGACTGTTAATAAGAAATCCCGTGTTTACAATCTACTGTTATAATATTATTTTAGTGATAGCTGTTCGTCAGGAATAATCTGTAAGAATGCATTAGTCAGTGTATCAGTGTTGTGCCAGTAGGTAGTATATGCAGGAACGCAGGCGTTCGTTAATTTACTAAAAACTAAAAACTTCGCAAGCAATGGGAAATTAGTACTGAAGGCTGCGGGTGTCGACCTCAGGACGAGCTGCTTCTCACACGGACAACTGTACGTCGCTTGCGCCCGCGTCACCAGTCCTGACTCTCTTCATATTTTGGCTGCTGAGACCTAATCTACAAACGTAGCATCATACAGGAAAGTTTTATAAAAATGTGGCTGTTGTTTTAGTATATTGTGGTGTCTTACGGCTTCCACGCGAACAAAGTCGCGGGCGGGTGCTAGTATCACAAAATGCGACATGAGAAGGTTCCGCACACTTCTGCCTACTCCTTCGTGGAAAATAGTCGTGAAGTTCTGTGGTTTTATGGTCCATATTATATATGTCGGCAATTATTGTTTTATGTATTTTTGAGACGAAAAATAGGAAACAAACATCTAATTTACGTTAGATAAATGAAACTGAAAAATATTTTCTTCAGGGAACCCCATATATTTAAGACTTGAAACAAACGGTTTGTTATTATGTAGCACGTAACGAAAAATTTGTGACAAAAACTATGCCTGTTGGATCAAAAAACAAATTGGGGACGGGGTCCATAGTACCTTTACCTCCTTCCTCCGTCCTTTTACCTGTTTATAATATTAGTAAAGATTTAAATCAATGACACTATCCCTCGTATGTTTTATTTTGATTTTTATTACATTTAAAAATATCATGCAATTCATAATCTACTCACTTGCCCCTTTATTTATAAACGTTCCTTATAGTCAATTAGTAATTAGCGACTGTTTAACCATGCATTTTTGATGTTTAAACGCCTCTTAACTTTAAGCAACGTTTATAAACAAACCCTTTGTTGTTTTATATGAGCATTAATAAATGCTGAAAAAGAGAAAACCCCATAAAAAAATACTATCTACTCGCTGCCAGAGATTTTTTTCTACTAAATAATAAATCATTTCAATGTAAGACATTATATTTGTTTAATGATGTAAATATATTAAAATTTATAAGAAATAATAATAATCACACACTCTTGAGTTTTAGCTATGAGGTGTGCTTGCATTTGTTATTCCACCAAGTTTTCAACGAAATAACTATAACAGGGATTATTATGGCGGCTATGCGAACCGTTAACAGATAGAAATGCTAATAATTGTTGTAACAAATTCCTCTAGTTTCTTAATCACATCAAAGGAGCATTAAAAAATTATTTAGGCTAACTCAACAACAAAAAACTTCATAATGACTTGCTGTTTATTACGAATAACAATTTAAGGACAGTTCCAATTCCCAAAATACATACTAATAAATACATTTAGGTAAGTAAATGTAAGTTCAGTATAAGAAATATCTACCTTGCACTTGTTGAAATAAAGTTAAAAATAAATAAACTTCCATTAGTCCGAGAGCGCATCAAAGAGGCCTGAGGTGCGTGTCTCAGGTTATTTATTTCGACTTTATTTTAAGAGACGCAGCGTTAATATTTGTTTCTGCGTTGCGTCTCGCCAGATGTGCGCCGGCCCTTACGTCTTGTCAATAAATATCGCGATACCAATCGCAATCTTTATAAATCACACAACCTTTATATCAAATCACATCGCGTTTAAAAATCAATAACTATTGCAAGGATCACAAAATATCGTCATAGTTATAGACCGTCTGACCGTTATCAAAGCGTAGCTTGATACACGAGCAACTTTTCCAGTAATTATTGCGGGCAACAGTTGCCGAGGTAGTGGAACAATTTGAAGCAATATGGAGCAACTTAACAAACTAGTTGCTCCATGTAAGTGCGTGTGTGTTATTAAGCTACCTGTTAGCACCCCGAACGGAATAAAATATCGCTCAATATGGTGTGATGGTATCTCTAGCAAAAATTGCTAACAATCTTTGCATGGTAAGTTAATGTTCCCGTGACGTCATAATTGAGCACAATAGCCAAGAATAGTGGAATTAGTTGCCCGTGTAATCACGCTTTCTTAAATACCTATACAAGGTGTTATTTGAAGTTATTTCAATGATCAAATAACTCAAAACGCGAAAAGGAGTAATTGAACTCATCATTCAGAACCAATTTTACTAAAGCACCACACCTGAAAACGCGTAAATAAATCATCTGTACCATAATTGCGTAACATACTTTTCTTTAATCACAATCTGAAGGATATTGAAGGAAATTCCTAATCCATTGCTTCATAGGATCGAAATAATAGTCTGCTCAAAAACGTAAAAACGCAATGAATGTTGTCGAACTGTCAAAATGAAAGGCATTGCCATTGTAAGTCTGTTACGCAGTTACCCCGCTGTTTCCTACATGACATAATGTATGGAACAGCAAATATTTTGGCGATTTCAGGGTTATTCCAAATTACACCTTGCAGAGATCGGTATCGCGATATTTATTGACCGTCTACATGACGCCATCGGCAGATCTATATATATTAGTTTTGTGAGGGTCATGAGGCGGGCTGATGATGCGGTGCTTGCGATAAGTGTTTCACGATGTCCACCCAGTCAAATCCGCGAGGTTTCTCGCCCGCTCGGCCGATCTCCGCCTTGTCCCACGCTCTTCTCTTCTGCGCTTTCGTTAACTGCTCCTTCTTCTCAATAGGTTTCTTCGTTTCACTCTGGAATTTATCAAATAATGTATCATTTATTTGTTTATTTATATTAAGGCTTACCAACAAAAAATTTACACAGCATAACAGCAATAGCAACGCCAGCAACGGTGCGGTTTAAAAGAAGATTTAGTGATAAAAATTTAAAGACATTATGCTTAGATGGTTTCTTCATGTTGAGAGGATGAATAAAAGGGGACTAAAAATAGATATTTAAAAGTCAGATGTGAGTGGAAACGCCGGGAGGGGACGCGCCATGGAGGACATATAGTGACCTTCTTGGTGATGTTCTTCAGAAAGTTCAGGTGCGAAGTTCTCGCAACCGGCGTGCGTGTATGACCAGATGTATGAACGTAAACGAGGTGAAAAGAGTAGGTACGTAAGGATCGTAGCAGGTGGCGTTCTGTAGTTTCTGCCTACCCCCATGGGAAGAAGCTGTGAGTTTATGTACTTATGTGTATGTATGTGTATTAAACCACAATCTTTGTCAGAATTATAGATCTCGCTTGTATCAAACTTATAGGAAATCACTGCACAATAATTAATTAGCGTACTAGCAGTGCAGTGGTGGCCCAGTTGCAACGGCCCAGACATACGAGATCTAGGTCGGGGATTCGAACCCAGGCAGGCGCTTTACTTTGTACATTATACAAAATATAAATAATTTTAAATTGGCATGCAAAATATTGTTTTGAATCTCTAATCTAATAATAATGAAACAATAATATTTTTCTCTGGCCCAGCTTATTCTGGATTTTTTATAACATATTACATTATATTTTATTTATGATAGTTTTCTGGAAACACACGTGATTTCAACATAAAATCGGGCGGGTAGGTATAGCACGAGGGGGTAGGCAGAGGTGTAATTTCTATGCGAGACTCTTACGGGGAATCACCAAGCAATTTATTGCACTATGCCTTTGATAAATGGTTTATATGATGAGTGTCAACGAATCTCGCATGGACATTCTCGCCTCTTTACGGGCGACAAACTATCCCCCTGTGAAAAAGGCTTCAGGCCTGTCCACCATGAGGTACCTAAGCTATGAATGAGTCTATTTCCACCAGAGCTAAGTGGTATAGCAGAGCAAAGAAGATGTGCTATGCATATGCAGATCTGCTTTGCGAATATGTTAAAGCTTAGCTCTGTGAACCCCTTTCCACCAGACCTACGCCAAGCTATCCTATGAAAATCAAATTATCCTATTGTTTGATATCATCTGCATTCATTGCTATGCAGCTTAGAACATCTTAGGTGGAAAGGCAACCTTACACAGTACTTCTACTGTGCTCTCATTAGCTCACCTGATCATCTATAACTATCTTCTCCACTCTAGTCACCACTGCCTCGTCAGTCTGCTCGGCCAGCAGTTCTGATACTTTCTCCTTCAGACACTCAAACAGTGTGTAAGTCATTGCACACCCAACCCATTGCTCCGCTTCAGCATCCACTATACTCAATATTTTTTCTTTTACGGGAAGTAATCTGTAATCAACCAAAGAGAAGTATTATTTGCAGAACATACATTCAGACAAACAGACAAAAATTCTAAAATCTATATTTTCGGCACTAGAATCGTCCCCAGATCTCGTAGCAATTACTTACTGGACATGGGCCACCCACAAGCCTCGGCACATCGACCGGACGGCGGACTCGGGGACGTCCGCCGCCCCCTATCATATAAGACCCGAGGTGGCAGCCCGTAATGTTCCACGCGCGCCTCTCTCAGACGTCGCGGGGGGGGTCAAACACCTCACTCCCCCCGTTTGACTAGACGGGGCCCGCAGAGGCGGGCCGGCACCAGTCGGGGGCTGCGTTGAAGAGTGCATCAGTGCCCCCGTAGCCCCCGGTGCAAGTGTGCGAAGGAACACGGGGTGGTTTCAGTCAGTAGAAGTCTGTCCTACGCCCGCCCCAGTGCGGAGGACAGCCATGAGGACTTCCACCCCGTCAAAAAAAAAGGCCTTCCAACGTTACACCTGCCGGTACGCGGTCGCCACTCCAGAATCTTCGGTCCTATCGGCCATCTTTTCTGTGAGCAATGTGCCCTGCCTACTGCCAGTTGCCCAATATCGGTTTCCTTTGTTCTCCCACGGATCTCATTTCTGATTTGATCACAAAGGGAAAGAAAGCATGGCCCTCTCCTTTGCTGTGAGTGTAACTTTTAATCTTCTAATGACGTCCATTGTGAGTGGCCAAGTTTCAGTGCGATAGGTCATCACTGGTAACACGCACTGGTGTTGGGAATTTATAAAAAGATTTCTTTGCTTTTCAACCCAGAACCTAACCATTTGCTGCTGTGTTAAAGAAGTGACAAACCACCATAAACACACACTTTCATATCTAATATATAAAAATTTAATGTCACAGTGTTTATTATTGAACTCCTCCAAAACGGCTTGACTGATTTTTATGTTTTTTTTTTGTGTATAGTTGGTACGTATGAGAATAGGTCGTAAAGTATATTTCACCCCGCTGCGGATGAAACCGCGGGGCGCAGCTAGTTTAGGTATAAATATCTTATTGATTTAGTACTTACAAAGCCTGATTGTAGAATATATCCAAATTAAAGCTTGGCTTGTCTGTCGGGTATGTAGGGCCCCATGATATCTCCAGAATAAATGACTTATCTCCTTCTATGTACTGAAAAGTAAAAAAAAAAAACTATTTCATGTATTGCAATGGTCTATGAATTATAACATAAATTTAAAACAAGTGCTGAAAGTATTTCCTCGTCGGCAGCTGATAAAGAAGATATTTTCCTATTAACTTGTATACTTATGGCCTGTATTAGGACTCTTTAAAAAATCCGGTTAAGTTATCTAGCAGATAATTTCATACAGAAAGGCAAGTCCAAACTTTTATGCTGATTTTATGTTTTTTTTAGCATTCTCAAGTTCACAAACTCAATCTCATACATGGAATTTGAATGTTTCTCATCATTATCATCATCACTTACCACCCCACTTCACCCACTGCTGGGCATAGGCCTCTCTTTTCTTGTGCCAATCCCAACACCACAGTGCCAGCCTCATCTAGGTTCTTCCCGTTATGGCAACAATGTTGTTGAATGTTTGAACTTTATAGTGACTCAAAAATGAACTTGACTACATACTTCTAAAGTAGATATTTGAATAAGGGGCAATGGATCTAAGACTTAGGAAGAATATTCAGATGTAAGAAAACTTACCTTGTATTGATACGTTTTAGCATCAACTTGTTTGAAGTTATCATCTCCTTCATAAATTGATTTTAGCACCTCCGTCTCCTCAGTCTGCGACTCAGCATCATCAGACATTGTCTGGAAAAGAAGTATTTTATTTTATCTATGAGGATCCTACACACCACTTGAATGATTTCTTTAGGAATGTCTGCTAATAGGGACTGGAGAGTTAATAATACTGTTACCCACAAAACAGTTTCCAAATACATTTGAGTTGGTAGAGAGAAAGTTAAAGCCAAAAATTACATAAGTTGCAAAATACCTAATCTGAACGGTAGCTTACACTTATTAGTATAAACAAATTTTGAAACGTTAATAAGCGAGCTTAGGAAATTTTCAATGGAAATATTAATAAAGTATTAATTCTCTAAAACTAAACATAACCTACAAAAAAAATAGATTGAGATATCTGGCTAACACTTTCGTATAGATTATTTGGATCTATTTACTCTGCTACGGCGTTAATAATAAATTAATTCACATTTATGTTTATCCAATAATTCGAGTAGTGTACACACTTGCTTGTTGCAGCTGATGACCTCAACTCGAAAAAAACTCAAACGAAAACTTGCTTAAAATGAATCAAATAAGTTACTAACTGTAACAAAAAGTTGAATTGTCTAACGGATTTTTTATTTTTCGAGATTTCCTCCTTGCAGCATTCCGCAGTTTTTCTCAAAAAGGCGAAAATGAAACGACAGCAAATAGCAATGCTAACTGCTGACGGTAACGACACTGACAGCCTGCCTGACAGCACACACTGACAAACTGATGAAACCACAGAACATATATACTCCTATATGAAACTGAGCGAATGACAACAGACACTGACATGACATTGACATCTGTTTGAGCCGGTAGACTTCCCCAAATAGATCAGAGCATGGAGAACAGTCAGAGTGAAGCATTGAATTAGAAAGAAAGTACTTTATTTCCCCTCCCTACTAACATATTCCTCTCTTCTCTAACTGCTAGTGGCGCTGATGACCTTCATCCGTCTTCATCCTTCCAGTTCGTATCATTATAATCCTATTGAATGATAAACTCAAACCCAAAGCATTTATTTCAAATAAACCAATTGCAGACACTTTCTTCCTCCGCATACACATACACGCACCCTTCCCACACACACACAGACCGACGCACCTCCAAACTCTCCCTCACACACATTCACTCACACACACACTCAAACATACCCACTTCTACTACTACAACTATTATTAATAAATGTCTAGTTCTAGTTTTATTATTAAATGTGTATGTCTAGTTTCTACATAAAGTAACCGAAACTGTTGTTATGGAAGTCAGTTGTCTTTCGCTCCTGGGGTGGGCGCTAATAACTGGGACACAGTTACTAAACTAACGCAATATTAACGAACAAAAAAAAATGTAGTATGTTTTTGTTCCAATAAATATTTGTATTTGTATTTATACTTTTGAATTGTCAAGGGGTTGGCCAGTCAGAAAAATGAAGCTAGTTGCCCAATCCAAAGCCTAATGTAGGAGAAGAAGGGGTAAGAAACTCCATGGACACTCTTATAAATCAACTTATGGTTACATCATTCATGTTAAAATTATACATGTGAGAACGATGTACAAAGAGGTACTTGCACGTTAAAAGCATTTAAAAGCGTCCGTACTAAAAAAGATAAAAACTAAAAAAAAACAATTCAGAAATAAAAATTTAACTAAGCCGTGGCAGCCAAGAGATGACCAGTCCCAACTGACGGCGCCCGTTCACGAACATGATGTATGGATCAGCACCATTCAGCTCAAACATTTTGAAGGGAACCTAATGATCGAACACACACGACGCACGGTGGATCGAAAATCGGCTGTAGAAGACATAGGATCTCGATTTCTTAAATGTTATTTTTTTTGCTGGAAATGACTTCTGCTGGTCATTACTATGTACAAAAATGACACCCGAGTTAATTCTGCCCAAAAACGAAGGAAATATATTTTTTTTACGAAAAATTTGTATGAAGCTAGTATGAAAAATCGAATTATCTCCTAAACGGCATGTTTAACCGTAATATCCTTGGAGGTGGTCATAGTGCTAATTATTTATGATTTTTTGGTTGCCAATTTGACGAAAAATTTAATGCCGTTTTTTTTTTTAAAAAAAATTGTCAAAATATTTTTATTTATTTTTACATGTAAAACGATCCCTTTTAGTGTCCAAGTTAAAAAGTTCGATATGTTATTAACCCAAATATTAAGAACACACAAAACAAGAAAAATTAAATAAAAAAATTGCTGTTTTTTGACACATTTTTACTAATTTAAATAAAAAAAGATTATCAAACTCTTATTTAAGTAACATATAAAGTTATATTATATACAAAATAATTTAATTTAAGGAATTAATACTAATTTGTAAAATAAAGTAAAATAAATAAAAAAAAAGACAAAATATCATTAGTACTATAAACCTCTGCCAACTCCTTCGAAAATATAGGAGTGATGCTATTTTATGTTACGTGTAGTTAAAAGTCCGTGTTCTTCAACATAAACACTAAAAGGAATCGTTTCATATGAAAAAACAAATCAAAATATTTTGACGATTTTTTAAAAAAAACGGCATGAAATTTTTCGTCAAATCCGCAACCAAAAAATTATAAATAATTAGCACTATGACCACCTCCAAGGATATTACGGTTAAACATGCCGTTTAGGAGATAATTCGATTTTTCATAGTAGCTCCATACATTTTTTTCTTATAAAAATTATAACTCTTCCATTTGTGCACACATTTACTTCATATGACATTTTATAGAACAGTAATGATCAGCAGAAGTCATTTCCAGCAAAAAAAATAACATTTAAGAAATCGAGATCCTATGTCTTCTACAGCCGATTTTCGATCCACCGTGCGACGCTGGTGGTGACCAGCGAGACATTTGAGTAAGTATGACGTATCTCTCAGCCGCCAGGGCACATTCAAGTAAATGAAAGATGAACCTAGTAAATGGTCGCTTTAAAGTAGGTACATAGTGCTCACACATTATTAAGAGATTGAATTTATACAATGCAAATATAAATTTTACAATCTTCAGCAGCTCCAACAATATTTTCGAATGCTAATCATTTAAGCGCCCCTGTGGAGCAGGACTAGCGTTGAGCCAAGCATCTTTATCAGCCATGTAATCCCCCAAGTTATAATATGCTTGGCTGCATTGTGTGCGTTTTAAACAAGATTTAAATTTAGTTTCATTCAGTTGGAGTATATGGGGAGGTATTTTATTGTATCAACTTCTTATAATATATACTAGGATTCTATGAACTTAGAGGGTTGTATTTATGATTTTTATGATTATATCTCTGTAAATACGTCTTCCTCTTATTCTGGTGCACCTTAATACAGGTTTCCTTGTAAGTCTTGTTACCTAGCTAGGACGCTAGATTCAATTCTGTTAATTGTTACTCTCTTTTTGATTTATCACTAAACTGTAAAATTATATTTACCACACTTTTTTGAATTAAAATAATTTAATATTAAAAAATACAGTACTTGTTACGCTGGCAAATCATATTTTGTTCAACATACAACCTGACATTGACCTGCAAATTGCAAAAAACGTAAGAAATTTTTAATTTCGCTGACAACCTGGCGTTTCCCCCTTAACTCCACGCGTGGAATTTTGCCGTTGGTTACTTGAAGATTCAACGCGGTGCATGCTGTGGACGGACGAGACCACCTTACGCGCGTTGGGTTGTATAACATCCACAACGCGCACTGGTGGGCATCAGAAAATCTACGTGTTGTTAGGCCGGATAATTTCCAGCTCCGGTTCAGTGTTAATGAGTGGGCTTGGTTTGTAGGCGATAGACTGTTGGGACTTGTGTTCCTGGATCAGCGTAATAGTCAAACATACCTAGACTTTTTGACAGGCGAACTAGCGACCATGCAAAAGTATAGCTTGAATGTCTTCTAGACATTCAAGCTATACTTTTCCAGCTTTATCTGATCTCGCATTGTATAGGATTTCCGTACAATGAGAGGTCAGCTTATACTGGAAATGTACAGCTTGATATGTAGCCGTGTGTACATAATCAAGATCAGCGGCAGCGGGTAAGACAAATATTTAAAAATAAAGTTAAAAAATGTATTACGGTATATTTTTTTATTATTATATCCGATTGTAAGATAATTTTGTCGTCAAAAAGATAATTTCAACATAAAAATTCAATAATTTGTACTTTTTGAGTTGTCAACACTGCTGCCTCTTCGATCGAGCATATGTTGACTGTGTGACACTGTGTGTTTAGCTTTAGAATGATTGACACTTTGACAGTTAGTTGATCTGTTGACGATCGAAATCGAAAAATACGTTACTTCAAAACTTTGAATTGAATTGACTGAAAAGTTGGAAATATAACTTTATATCGGAGAAACCAAAGATTTGTGAAGATGAACATTAATAAGTGTTGTTGTAAGGAAAACCGTCCGCCAACTGCTGGTCGGTCCGGTTGCGGTTGTAACAACGGTCAAAAAATGCCAATGGACAGTTTCAAAGTGCCAGCAGCTCCAGTCAGCCGACCGCTTTGCGGTAAAGTTAACGAAACTAAAGAACATTCTGCGGGCCAAAACATAGTGGGACCAGCAAAAAAGGAAGAGAAGAAAAAGTCATGGTCGCTATCAGATTTTGACTTGGGGCGTCCGCTGGGAAAAGGTAAATTTGGTAATGTGTACTTGGCTCGTGAAAAGGAGTCGCACTACGTTGTCGCATTAAAAGTCCTTTTTAAAAGCCAAATTTTAGATTCTGAAATTGAACATCAGGTGAGACGTGAGGTCGAAATCCAATGCAGACTGCGTCACCCGAATATATTGCGTATGTACGGATACTTTCACGACGAGAAACGAATTTATTTAATTTTGGAATATGCAAAGCAAGGTTCTTTGTATAAATTGTTGAAAGAACGTGAACGATTTGATGAGAAAACAGTTGCGATATATATCAGAGACTTAACTAAAGCTTTAGTATATTGCCACACAAAGAAGGTCATTCACCGTGATATTAAACCAGAAAACTTGCTCATTGGTCACAACTGGGAGCTGAAGATAGCTGATTTTGGTTGGTCTGTGCACTCACCATCATCAAGGAGAATGACATTATGTGGTACACTTGATTATTTGTCTCCTGAAATGATCGAAGGGAAGCCCCACAGCTATGCTGTTGATATATGGAGCCTCGGAGTGCTGTGCTACGAGTTACTTGTGGGCTTACCACCTTTTGATGCTAAAGACTCCCACCAAACATACAGGAAGATAAGATATGTCATAATTAAATATCCCGATTTTATATCAGATAAAGCAAAGGATTTGATGGGTAAATTGCTAGTTATCAACCCAGAACAAAGACTGCCGTTGACAAATGTATTACAACATCCTTGGATAACAGAGAATGCCCCCGAAGGTGCACAACCGCCTGCCTTTAATCACGAACAAAAATAAGTGTAATTTTTCATTCTGTAGAACATAATATAACAATTTAATAGGAATTTAGAGTATGAAATAGATTTATTATTATATACTGGTAAATTGAGGTGTATCGCAAATACTGGGGTGAAAAACATTATTTTTATACAAATGTTTATTTTATAATGACAAAATTTAACATTCTCTATGTTAAAACCAAATATTGCCATATTAATTTTTATTATAGAGAATTCTAAATGTAAACTTTGTCAGTATAAAGATGTTTTTTTTTTTAAAATGTTGTTTTTTACCCCAGTACACCCCAATTTGCGGTGTCTTATTCATGTGTTAGTTAAGCAGTTTCTGAATTTATTTTTTCTGATTTTACTTAAATTCTAGCTCAATAATCATGGTTGTTAATAATATATTATTTTAAAGGTACCAATAAATGTGAAAGACTAAACATGACTGAACAAATATTTATTGCACTGTGACAATCATGTTGTGACAATCATGTTGTTGAATGTAAATAATTTTTAAATAAATAGATGCAATTTATTTATTTCTTTTATTTAACCTGTACAGGTCTCCGCTATAGCTTTCCAGTCTTCCCTGTGTGTTGCCTGCTCTGGCCAATCTCCCATAAATGGTTCGAAGTCATAACAACAGAGTGTTCAGAGTCAGGCCTCCCTCAGCAACGAGGTCCGCAAATATTAGTGTTTTTTATTTTTATTTTTGTAATACAAATTCAGAGCATATTTGTCAAAGTTGGGGTCCCTTTTAACAATGAGGTGCCAGTGAATTAATTCTCCTATCAGGCAAATGGCACTAACCGAGTATCCTATGGCTAATGCAATAAAAGCACCATAGAGTTTCTTCAGATTCATAAGTGCTTTGACTTCATCCTCGTTTGTTTCTGATGTCCGTATAGAGTACATTGCATCATTGAGCCATTTTTCAACAAGTCCAACTTCAACCACCCTCCACATATAATTATCAGCTAATGGCTTAAGAGGCGAGTTCTTATGAAATCCAATTGATATAGGTATGTTCACCACACAATCCGACATGATGTGCAAATTCCTTTGTGTATCTTTTCTAGCAGTCACTTCAGTTGCGTTAGTTGTGTTAATCTGCTTAGAATCTCTAAAAGTATCTTTCCTAGTGACACTGATATACTTTAGGAAATCGTAGCTGTCATAGTATGCGTACACGCCTTGGGCAACTTTATCAGCAGCTTGCAGAGGATCGTCGATGGTTTCGAATTTGTCGCCTATTTTCTGACTGTACTCGTCTAGAGATTCTTCGAAAAACATTTTGGCTTGTGTTCCCCATCCGCCGCAAGTCACTTTGCTGTCGACAAGCTCTTGGAGTGTGTCGATGGTTACCCTTGGTGCTGGGTTCGCGAGTATCGCGGTCATGCTGGCTCTGTAAGAGACTACGAGGAGGATGCAGTAAAGCCAATACCAGCCCGTCAGGAGTCTAATCGACCAACCCACGGGCAACCTGGGTAAAGAAACGACAAGCAGCATTCCGTAAGTATACAGGATGCTATTCACTATTTCTCCAAACAGGTACAGGCCAGGCTTCTCATCTGCAACGAAATAAAGACGACTTTAGTTCACGTTGGTCACAAGAGGTAGGCACCAGGTGAGGGCTTCATTATGCTAACCTAACGGTAAAGTAGGCCGTGGCTTTGTTATCCCCAAACCGCCTTTTGTACAGTCGGATAGTTCAGTAAAAATACATTGGAAACTAACCGTTATCGTCATAGTTCAATTTGCTAGATCTTTGAATTTTCTTGTATTCTTGAAGGTTCATGTGACTTTTTGCCAGTCCATAGAAAATGGTTCCAGTTGTCAGTAATACTAGAAGCACTGCAATCCACATGTACAATCTGGAAATAGTAGGTAGGTAATCTAATAAATCTATATCTATCTGTACCTACATAAGTACCGAAAATAAAATTGTAGCGAACTCAAAACAGTAGGTACCTACATTGAAAATTATTGAAAAATATATATATATATGTATATAGGTCGACTTGAGAACCTCCTCATTTTTTTTTCGTCGGTTACAAAAGGAATTGTTACGATGTCCGGGAACGATTCTAATACCGTAAATATAGTTTTCATATTTTTTGTCTGTTTGTCTGGATGTATGCTCCAGCATCACGTAAATTCTTAAACATAACCGGCCAAATATGGGCATACTATAGGTCTTCCTCTGCCTAACTCTTCGAGAAATATAGGCGTGATATTTTGTTATTTATGTTAGATAGATAGAATAGTTAGATACTCTTTATTATTACCTACATCAGAAAAATTAAAGATATTAATGTAGAAATTTTACATAGGGTGACACAATGGGCAGAAGGTATATACAGGGTCGCAGGGACATCGATAGACAACCTGATACCATGGATGCAGTCAAAGAGTTAATCTCTATGGATGCAGTACATGATTCTGAACTACCCTGCGCTGTGTTGATATTTTTCGTCGGTAATTAAAAAAAAAAATTGCTCTGTCATACATATTGCCCGCGTTGGTATTGCATTTTCTATTAAACAGCTTATATTTTTTTTTTGATAACCGACGTAAATCTCTACGCTAGGGGTCTCATGTGCTGAATTCATGGTTTCAGTTTGCATGTCGTTGTCTCTGCCACCCTGTATGTTAATCCTTTAGTTAACAGACAACTTGACTAATGTATACAGTATAAGGTTATTGTCTCTTATCTTGAAAGACAGGTAGGTATTTCTGGAGAGAAGTTTTAATACATGACTCCTTCCTAGTGCATCCGTACAGAATGCACTAGGAAGGAGTCATTTGTATTAAAACTTCTCTCCAGACGTGAGGAATCCAACACGCACACCTACGGGCTTGTTTGTGAATGTCACATGTCTTTGATTTTTTGGTAGGTAGGAGAATATGCCGTAAACACGTCTTCACGATTTCCTTCATCGTTTTGAGAGCAGTGGTAATGAAATTTACATGTATGGTGCATGTCTGCCCCATTTCAAACTAACGACCCTGCGTATATCGGGGCCGTTACCACTGAGCCACCATTACTCAACATAGAAGGAGGAAGTAACACTTAATAGGAACTTAGAAGACAGTTCACAGTAGGTACCTATTACTTGCAATCGGGATCGTGTTTAGATTTTATATATTCTCTTACTTGAACGGTAAAATTAAAGTTTTCCATGAGTTATCAGTAAGAGCTTCAGGAGTTAAGAAGGTCCAGCACTGAGATGTGTAAGGTATACTCAAGTCCGTCAGTTCGAGGTGGTACGGCGTATACTGCAGGTTGCCTAGGGCAACATCAGCCCTTCCATTAACCATTTCGCCTAATAGTCCGGAAAAAGAGCCGTTTGACTGTTTCTGGCCCCATTTTTGCGTATCGGCGTTAGCAGCTTGGTAAGGTCTTGGTTTGAAGTTCATTTTCTCGGCTAGTGTATGCAAGATCTGAAATATAATACCTAAAATGAAATTCTATGTTTTTAGACATAATATGGACCCAGGACAGTTTCATATTTTTGTAAAGTAGTTAGGTAGGTACGTTATACCTGGATCTATGTTACACACCTACCAGTTAAAAATACTCACTTCAACTTCAACGCCCCCTATTTTATTACTAACGTTGTTCTTTACTACCACCACTGACGGAACGTGGTCCAAATACACGACATTCAATACTTCTCCATTCAAGTTACTTGTTTTGTCCGCAAACAGAGGCCTTTTGTAGTGAAAATTTTTGTTGTTCCAAATATCCACCCTTCTTGGTACGAAAACGCCTTTAATAGGGTTAGGGAACGGTACGGTAGATAGTTCGAACCAAGCCTTGCTTTTCGCGGTACCTATCACTTTTTTGTGGTATTTTATGAAGATAATGTTGACTATTCTTCGCCAAATGTAGTGCATTTCGCTATGAAATAGACGGAAATCGTGCAACATTATGTATTTCGCTCTTGTGTCAAGAATGCGATGTCTGTAAGAATAAAAATGTTAAATATGTCTTTGTGAAATGAGCACATCCAGAGTAGTAGATATCGGAAGGTACGGTCAGCAGCCAAAGTCAAATTCAACTATGCTACAATATACCTATTGCTCACCTGTCCCCAAACCTCAACAGGCGTGCAGCTTGCAGGCCGTTAGCAAGCAGTATGACGTAGACGTTGCAACCTTCTTTCCGCGCCGCCTTTAATGATTCCAGTGTGACGAAATTTGGAGACAACAGGTCTTCATAATCCTCAACTACGGTCTAAGAACAAAGAAGAACTAGTCAGGAGATAGTTACAAGGTGTGTCCGCAAACACGGGGACTTCCTCATCCCTCGAATCACTCTCATATAGTCCGATGGAACGGCAATCGATCGGCTGCGGCCTTCTTGTCACAGTCGTGCAAGTTCTGCAGCTGCCAACTAACTACTCTTTTTCCATGTTTTAATAATATATAGATGTGTTTTGTTTTACTACATGCATTTGAGCTAACTTGTATTTTTTATATGCACGAGTAAAAAAAATGCACAATAAAACATTGTTTCATTCTTGGTGCAGGACTGAGTGCTTTACGTGCCTTCCGAGGTACTGAGGTGTCATTATAACGTCATTTTTTTAACTCCGGTTTTCTTGTTTAGAAATTCTCTTCTCATAAACCTACCATAACGAAGGGCACAGAGGCGGTTCTTTTAAACAAGGACCCAGAAAACACGTTCAGGTAAACTTCATCGCAAATGATCGCCATGCAGGTGACCTCGTAATCTTTTGTCAGGACATTTAGAAGGTCGATTAGAAGATAATCCAGGTCATTGCGATCGTGGAGGTCTTTTAAAATGGGAAACGATTCTATTTTCACTCTGAAATCAAAGCCATTAGTTGGTGGTGCGGTCAGCAACGAGTCATTAACACTAAAAAAATAATATCATAAAGGCTCGGTTACGGCTCTTTCAGACAGTCGCGACGCGATTCTGGTAGAACAATTTCTATGAAGTTTTCATAGAAATTGTTTTAGGCTGCGTCGCGCCTGTCTGCAAGAGCCTTAACCGAACGTAACACAAATTCTAGATAGAACAATTTAAATTTAGTGCCAATTGTTTTTGAAGGTACCTAAGTTTGGCAAAGTAGGTACGGTAAGCGACTTTCATACCTCGTCGTACAGCTGCTGTCTGGTCAGCTAATTTCAAGAAATAAACAGTCGGACACTTCTCTTGGTTACTTTTATAAATTACTAGCTGCCCGGGGCGACTTCGTTTGCGTGGTGTCCAACCCCTACCCTACCATAAACCTTCGGGGGCGTATGCAGAAAAACTCACCAGTTTCATCAAAATCGGTCCAGCCCTTTGGGAGTCCATAGACGACAAACAAACAAACATAGATTTTTATTTATATATACCAGTGACCCGCCCTTGCCTAGCACGGTTGCAATCTACTAATGTTGCGACATGTCTTAGAATTAAGATTTCTGAGCTATATCGAAGTTAAATATAAATGAATTATAGGTAGGTACCTATCATTACATAAACCTCCCGAAATAAATTCACTAAATGATGGTGAAAATCGAATCAGAAGCGACTTTCATTTATAATACATTAGCATCTGCCCGTGGCTTCGCCCGCTTGGATGTCGGAAATTATCCCACGGGAACGTGCTACCGGGACAAAAAAGTAGCCTATGTCCATCCCCAGGATGCCATCTATCTCCTTGCCAAATTTTATCGAAATCCGTTCCGTGGTTTAGACGTGAAAAGGTAACATGCAGACAGAGTTATGTACTTTCGAATTTATAATATTACTTTGGATTGTAAAACTACATAATTATTATATTTAAGTAGATTATTATTACAAAAAATACTTACGCGCCAATTAGAGTAACTATCATTAGTATTTTTAACATTTTAAAATGGAATGCAAATAAATGAATATGAATGAAACCACGTATGCATGTGGCGTTTGCCTAACAGCCAAATAAAGAATGAAACAGGTAGGTACTTGTCTTAAACCTAATTGGTTTCAGTCACTTCGTGCAGTCTGATTGACATGCTCATTGTGTATGTGAAATCCAATCACAGAACCCTATTTTGTTTCCCAATAACAAATTCAATTTATTTAACTGTTCACGGACGTTGGGTTATGTCCACGGTAACATTTAAACACAGACAGCAACTTTATTTCGTAGCGGTAAGGTCGGTTTTCGTAGTTCATGTGACAACTACTGAACTATATTTTGACTTTGACATACGACCTTGTGGAGGCCGAATTACCAGGCCATAGGGTACGGTCAGCAACAGACAATTATGATATGAACTTCTTTCGATAAATTTCCTGTAAATATGCTTTTCTTGCTTGCAGTCAAGTTGATTTCAATTATAACCGCTATTATCGGTCTTCTTTTGGTGTAGGTTAATTATTTTAATAAAACATAATCGGTTCACTCGTTGTGAAGCCATGCTCCCAGGTACTCGCAAACACACAAATACTCTATGGTTATTAGTTGTGTTTTTACGGCAGGGATTACAAAATAATTAAAACCATCCAACCTTTGTGTATAAAATATTTATTTTACTAAAAAACCCTGTATAAAAATATCTCCACCATTAACAAAACGTTTTAAACGTTTTTTATTATTATTACTATAGTGTAAAAAATAAATATATTAACGTTACTTACAATAATAAATTAATTATGTCCAATCATTTTGAATTTATTACAATAATGTGGCTCACATTGGTCTGTGTTGTAATCGTAATGTCAGGGACAGAAAATGTGCAAACGTGCATCAGGGGCTACATATTTATCAAAACCTTTTGAGGGCTGTCCAGGGCCCATTTTCGTTTGACGTGCGTGTACAGTCCTTTCACATTTATTTTACCTCTGATTTTGTATCACTGTCAAAATCACAGCGATCTACAAGGTTATCGACCTCTGGCAGCTGCAACCTTGTTGCAAGTTGCAACGACAATATACAGGGTTATTGGTAATACGTCGGCAATCCATTAAGGGGATGTAAAGGAGGTCATTTGAAACCAAATGACTCCTGATGACCTTTATGCAAATTTCAACTATTTTCGAGTAATTTGACATTATATATTTTTTGGCGGTTAAATTATAAAATGACAAATTATTCGAAAATTATTGACATTTGCATAAGGGGTAAATTGATTGCAAATGACCTCCCCTATATCACCTTAATGGACTGCCGACGTATTACCAATAACCCTGTATATTGTCGTTGCAACTTGAAACAAGGTTGCAGCTGCCAGAGGTAAAATGTGAAAGGACTGACTGCACCTAGCTTCTGACGTTTCATAAGTGCCCATGTTGGTTTATGTGAAATAAAATAATTTGATTTGATTTGACTGTTCACGCACTTCAAACGAAAATGGGCCTTGGACGCCAAAAACGTTAAAGGACGTAAAAACGGTTTACGAAAATACGTAAATAAAAAAAGGAACTCGACTTCTGAGTTATCTTAAAAAAATTACGTATTTTGGCGTACAGCACACAGCGTCGCCGTCGGTGTGTTTATGGCGTAGCGTTCAAAAAGTGAACAATTGACTCGATTAGAAAAAGACTGCTAATAGTATACTTAATAATAAAAAATTGTGACAAAAAAATGTTATGCACAGTTGATTTTCAGCCTTATTGCTTGTTCGTTAAGGTAGTTTACAGCTTGGAGGGTGCGTACGATTGCCAGTACACCACATCGCGCCACCACTCGGGTCGGGTCATTGACCCCGGGTACGTCATCACGCTTGATTGTATGTGTTTGTAAGCCTGTAAAAATAACATGGATGAGATACTTGTTTATTTCCTCTTTTCGAGAGGGAGTGGAGCTGCAATCCACCACGCGGGCCCAGTGCGGGTTGGTAGATGTCACATGTCTTCGAATTTTTGGTTCTAGGACATGCCGGTTTCCTCACGATGTTTTCCTTCACCGGTTTGATAGCAGTGGTGATGAAATTATTTACATAAAGTAAAGCACCTGCCTGGGTTCGAACCCACGACCACTCGTAAGTCGGGGCCGTTACCACTGGGCCACCACTGCGCTCCTGGATTTTGGTTTGCTTTGTATGAATTCATTAAGCACTGCGTCCATTATCGGTACCGCCCGTACCGAGCACTCGGTTAATGCCATGCGTGCGTTGCGGCCGGTGCGGACAATTGGACGTTCACTTTTAATAGAGCGTCGTTTCTGTCAGCCACGAATATGGAACAAGAAGCTTTAATGCCTACACATAAAGTTTAGTTTCTGCTACACCTTGAACATTTTTATGACTTTCCAAAAGCTTTTTTTACACTCACGTCCAGTTAAACCAGAAAACTTAAGCGCTTCGGTAATGTTCATGTTTCCGTATTAGTACCAATGTCGCGCCACAAAGAACAACCTCACAGAGACAAATTTTACAAGTTTTGTACTCCAGTCGCAGAAAAGTTTTAGGGAATTACATAGAGTTTTGTGATCATGGTATGGTATTTTGTACAGCTCTATATTAGATCTCATCATCGCGCGTTTGTATTTCTGAATATAGACGATGATTCCCGAAGCGTCAGCTATTCTTTGGATCTAAGTAATGTTGATATTTCTTTTGAGAACTTACTTCGCCATCAGCCATGCCGAGAACAGACTTGACGCAGAAGTCTGGCGGGGCCAGTGAGTCCACTAGCGCCACGGCCTCGGGAGCCACCTGCGCGCACACGTGCAGGATGCCATCGCGCAGGTACGAGCCTTGTGACCCGGCTAGATAGCCGCCCTGGGGATGTACAATACGGTATGAGCAAGAAGATAGGTTAGAAAGAGAGGCTAGAGGTTTTCAAGAAAAACAAAAAAAACGTTCGTGCGAATACGCGATTGTCGCGTTCATATATCACTCATTTCGTCGGAAAACCGGAAGGCGCCCTCTGTTGACACGACCACGCGTTCGGGTTTGTCAAAAAAAATTAACGCGACGATCGCATTTAGAGGTGGCCAAATAGTGACGTCATAAAAAAATAGTTTCCTCATGCCCGGGGCTATCCGAAAATACCCCATTGTATGTTCTTGTAATGTCATGTATGTCTTTGCAAATACGAGGTCTTTAATATTTTACCTACGAATATGCAATGAAGTAAAAATCGCTAAAATGTTAGTTATTAACTTATTATAATATTAATACTTCGCCGTTGATATGTAGATCTATTTTGTTTTATTTTTCTGTTCACCTACTCGAGTTAATTATCTTTTTGTATGCTCTGTTTCTGTGACAAATAAACCTATTTTTCCTTGCTTTCTTTCAGATTAGTTAAAATTATTACTCAATCACTTACGGTACTAAAGATAATGTGCATTTCTCTAGATTTCCATCAAAATGTATTGAAATACGGTATCCTGTAAAAAGCTATCTGTACAACTTTGAACCTTAATATAATCCATTATGAATTTCATACAAAATGCCTGAGACAGCTCTGAGTGCCTCGTTGCATAATGGTCGCAAGCGCTACCGCTAAGCATGAGATCCCGAGTTCGATTCCCGGGTCGGGTAGTGTTATTGGGTTTTTCCATCTGGAATTTCTTAGGGCAGCCCAGAGTCTGGATTTGTGTCCGGTTGATGGCAATAGGCTCGCCCCCTATTACATGGGACTTAAACATAACTGGCGAAATGTGGGTGTACTAGTACAGCTCTGTCTAACCCTTCGGGAAATATAGGCGTGATGTTATAATCAAGATGAATTTCATAGTATTTAATACTTACAATATAAAGTGTGGCCATGTGTTTCTCCAACAGGAAGGCGCCGTACAATGACACGAGTTTGAGCAACACGAGTCGACACGAGACGTCTTCGTATTCTAGTGCCGACTTGTAGAAGTGATTCAGTACGTAGTTCTGTAATAGATTTTTAGCAATTTATAAGAAAGTTCAATAGCACATAAAGTAGTGAAAAAAAATTGGAAAATCCAAAAGTGCACGCCTCATAATCTCATTCAATTCTATAAAAAGTATACAACGAACGAAATGTCCAGTCGTATTTTTGTATTACTAATTACAATTAAACTACATTGAATTAGACCGTGATATTCGAAAAGACTTAGTTTTCGATAAAACTGAAGCGTTTAAAAAAAATGGACTGGATTAGTTATTTTTTTCGAGTCATCGTGACCACGCCAGGATCCATAGACACACGGTCGTCCACAGAATATATTTTTAAAACCGTTTTTTCATTATTTTAAATAGCAAAATGTCTTTTAATAATCATGAGTCTTGAAACTAGTATTTGTTCTTGACGTTTGTGTGTGAATATTATTCTACAAGTGCGATATGAAGTAAATAGAGACATTTTTAGCTCAAATAATGACTTGTTCTTTCTAAGGCGAGAGTAGAGCACTACCTCACGCGCTTCGCTTATGAGGCGTGCAAAAAAAATATAGCGGGCTTAGGATGCGCCGGACGTAACCTGCGTTCATAAAATTAAGGTCGATGCGCTAAGATACCCCGTGTTTACAGAATTATTATCATTAGAATCATCAATAACAACTCAGTTAGATTTTGGCCTCAAATGTCATGATTTCATGAATTGTCATTATTAGGGCATTTTGAACTCAGGGAGAGAGTTGTATTTAGGGCTACCCTGGCGCTTTCGCTGTCTAGGAGTTGGTCAGTCAGAGAGTTGAAGTTAGTTGCCCATTCCAAATGGTAGATCCACGGGCAATCTACACCATGGACACTCTTTTAAATCAAAATTTTTATCATTCATATTTTATCTATACAGGGTCAAATTAAATTAGCTAGCGAAACTCCGCAGGCGCGATGGGTACTAAACGTGACAAAACGAAAAAATAAAATGATTTGTTGATTTTTTTTCTGGGGTCAACATACACAGTTATTGCAGTTTGAGTACCTATTGAAAGTCTGTAAAGTTAATATTTGTTTTATCAGAAATAACAT
This sequence comes from Griposia aprilina, assembly GCA_916610205.1. Taxonomy (NCBI): domain Eukaryota; kingdom Metazoa; phylum Arthropoda; class Insecta; order Lepidoptera; family Noctuidae; genus Griposia; species Griposia aprilina. Next base: position 22,169,928 of record OU744295.1, on the reverse strand, counting down.
AAATTGGAAACCAGGATTTAAACAGACACTAGATATATACATAGACAACGAACCATACCTCTCCATAGACAAGGGACAGTGTGACCGCGTTGAAGGACTGCGAGTCGTTCTTCGCTGAGAAGTTATCTTTGCCCTCACCCTTAAGTTTCGCCACCTTTTCAGATGTCATCTTCAGCATGAATGCCGTCAGCCATTTGTATGTGAGAATGAGATCTGGAAGACAGGACAAGTATTTTATACTAGCCCAGATATTATAAATCCGCGGTGAAAAAATCCAAATTCAACCAGCGGCCGTACTATGACGTGTTAAAGCCATCATTGTTCCAGCGTGAAAGAGAAATGGAGCTATATTATATGACCGATAGCACTATCCCTTTTTCGTAATGGAACCACAATGGTATTAGCACGTTATAGTAGGGCAACAGGTGATATTACTTACGTGGAATAATACCAGTGAAAGGGTCATAGCTTCTCATTTTTTTTTCTTAATCTAGAAATTCGTAATTCAGGACATGACCACGGTATTCCATACATACATAACATCACGCCTCTATTCCCCGAAGGGTTAGGCAGCGGTGCAACTACAGCACACCCATATTTCGCCAGTTATGTTTAAGTCCCATGTAATAGGGGGCGAGCCTATTGCCATCAACCGGGCACAAATCCAGACTTCGGGCTGCTACCGAGAAATTCCAGATGGAAAAACCCGATAACACTTTGCCCGACCCAGGAATCGAACCCAGGACCTCATGCTCAGCAGTAGCGCTTGCGACCACTAGACCAACGAGGCAGTCATTTATCAGACCGCGGTATTACACGGTCTGATAAATGGATAGCGTGTATAGTGATAAAAAATAAGATTGTATCATACTTCATCCAACCATCAACCAGATTCATGGTTTACTCTTCGTTGTTACCTACGATATTAAAATATTGTAATCTATCGTTATTTTTTTCATCAAATAAAATCACGCTTGTGTTCTCTGACAAAGCAGGCATGTGTGTGTTTTGTCAATATTTCGCTAGTGCTGGCCTTTTGCCCAGTTTAAAACTGGGCAAAAGGCCTTCACTGTGAAAATCCTTGATGGATAAACCCAATAACGCTGCTTGACCTGGAGATCGAACCAAGGAATGCAGGCGTGAAGTTATTTTATATTCATCAAAAGACTTACTGGCAGGCTCCACAAACTCGGCCACATTGTTCCACGGGCACTTCTGCTTTAGAAGCTGGTCCACATTTTCCAGGAACTCCAATGACCCCAGGGGTGAGTCGTTGGCGGTGATGGTAGACCGCCTGGCCCATACGTTGAGGAGCCAGTTGCTGGTCTGCTGCAGCAAGAGGCTGTTCTCTCCTTCGTAGGTACAGTTAGCGTCATTGTCGTTTCGAAGGTCGCCAATTGCTGCCGCTGTAAATAATAATAATTATAGATGTTATGGATATGATATTTCGGATCTGGATACGGATGTGGATAAAGGTATAAAATTATATCGGTTTCGGATACGGTTACGGATATGTAATTATTTCAGATTATCCGTTAGTTGCGGATAGTTTCGGTTATGGATAATAGATTGAAGTAAAATATAAACACAATAAGTATGTAATAATTAATTTTTATTTATAGGTTTTATGTAGTTCTCTGCCGGATCATCTCGTTCCGGATTCTATCCCTCAGAGATACTCCAAGCATAGCTCGTTCCATAGCTCGCTGAGCGACCTTAAATTTATGGACCAGCCGTATTGTGAGTGTCCACGTTGTCCCTGATAATAATAGCCTTTATTTCACAATCTTACAAAACATGAATATGAAAGTAAACGATTAAATAACTATCATACTCATATCTCTTTTCCCAATTTGTTGGGGTCGGCATCCAGTATAACCAGATGCAGCTGAGTACCAGTATTTTACGAGGAGCGACTGCCTATCTGACCTCCACAACCCACTAACTGTGTAACACGATACCAGTCGGTAAGACTGGTTGTCAGACTTTCGGGCTTCTGACGACCCGTAACGACTGCTAAAGATCCACGAATGACAGCAGGGACCAACGGCTTAACGTGCTTTCCGAGGCACGGCGGAGTCTTGATATGAAAAGATGGTCGCACATCCACGGAGTAACCGCGGCAAGCGTAGCTTAACCTGATCCGTCAACCCGTGCGGCTGTTATTACTTAGCCACAAGCCCCCCAATTATATAAATATAACTTAAATATGGATATTATTTATTGACACCGGTATTGAGATTGTCTTGCGTTTCCGCAGAGCCCTCCCCTAAATAGCTAAATACTTAGAGAAGGATGACCCGCAATCGGAAAGTGTGGCCAGCTCTAGGGGAGGCCACTTTAAAGATAATAATTAGTTCGTAGAAATTGGGTCATCCTTTTATAAGGGTAACTCACAAACTTACACTTAAAATCGAAATCCAAGATGTCGACCAGCAAACATTTCCGTTTCCAAGGTTTTTAGAGGTGCTCATTCACCGAAAATGCAGTCCATTTCTAAATCCAAAATGGCGGCGATGAAAATATGTAAGAACAGTAAATTTGTGGTAGGAATCATTCTTTGTTACCCGCAACCACCATGCGTGTATGACCAGATGTATAAACGTAAACGAAGCAAAAGGTGTAAGGATCGTAGCAGGTGGCGTTCTGTAGCTTCTGCGTACTGCCATGGGAAGAAGGCGTGAGTTTATGTATGCACGAGTCATTTTCATGGTTTTTGGATATGAAACTGAGGACAATTCTGAATTTTAACCGTATTTTTTAATCTATTGACGTCGTTAACGTTCAGGTCACATTTTCGTTTAACGGTTATAGCAGTCGGTAGCGTTCAAAAGGTTTTTTTTTATAATTTATCTCGCGAGATGGAAAATAATACCAGCCTATTATTGTCTCACTGCAGGGCAAAGCCCTCTTCTCATAGAGAGAAGGCAGGTTTCCTCACGTTGTTTTCGTTCAGCGATGTCAGTACTGTCCAAGATAAAGATGACAAAAAGTACAAATGAATTGAAAAGTCACATTGGTACTTCCCTTTCGTCGGTAGAAGGAAAAGAAAGAAAAATGTTTATGCTGCACAAACAACACGCACAATACAAAAAAACAATTATAGACAAAATACATACACTAATAAAAAGTAGCCAAAAGCCTCGTACTTAAAACGTTAAAAGTTTGACAATGTTGTCTATTACTTGATGTCCAAAGACAATAATAGACGTTGCGTAATGTGTCGCGACACTGGCAAATGACAACAAAAAAACAAACAAAACATGGAATGATCTACTTTTCTAACTCAAAAGGTTACTAAATATAAAAAAAGATTACCTTTGAGATAGCCGTGTCCCCCGCAGGACTCCCTGCAGTTCTGTATGCCGTCCCGCGAGCTCCAGCCAAACAGCGGCTTCACAGCTGAGGACAGCGCATGCAGCTCAATACCTCGGGCCGCCGCGTTGTTGTCTGCTCCTAATATCGCAAACAAAATAATTCGTCAATCAATTTATTCGAAGTCAAATAATTTATTTCAATTAAAAGCACTTTTGAACGTGAAAATTTACAAGGAAATAGAATTGATTGCAGTTGCCTCTTACAAAAGATAGTTTCGTATGGAGAGAATTGGCAAGAAACTCCATAAGTAGTTAGTTACTAGAATAGAATAGAATAGAATACTCTTTATTATGTACACCATAAAAATTACAGATATAAAAGTAGAAATTTTACATAGGGTGACACAATGGGCGGTCTTATCGCTGAAAGCGATCTTTTACAGACAACCTTTGGATGGATTCAAGGGAGAAGAGAGAGACAATAATGCAGGTAGTCAGTGGTGTACCATTTACATATACAACAAATACATACATACATAAAACATATACCTATCTACATAATATAATATATACAATAATAAACATGAAACAAGAGTAAGGAAACTAAATGTAATGACAATGTTTAAGGAGTGAGGAAGTGTTTTTAAACCAGAATTTTAAAAGTGGACAAAGATTGAGCACGCCTTATCGACATGGGCAAGGCATACTGGGTTACTCTTTTAATTGTTGAAGTGAAAACTTCTTTAGGCGCGTCGAACACTTTTTGGGTGAACAAAAATCATGGAACTCGCGTCATCGTCACCGAACGCTTTCCATGAGCTATATGTATACTGTGTAGTGTGTATATATGTGTACTTTTTGGGTGAACAAAAAGCGTGAAACGCGCGTCATCGTCACCGCACACTTCCACGATACACTTCACAAGTTACTTAGTTCTCATTTCTATCAGCAGTCCCCAAAGACTGTCCCGCATTTTTTTTTTCAATATTTTGTATACATTATCCTCTTCATTAGCTGTCTTTTTATGTGCAATTTATTACGGGTTGGCTCAGGATGTCTTTTTTTTCTGTAACAGCCGTCTTCGCATTAGTCATCCATATTGTAAGCTTGTCATGTTTTAGCTTATCATTTTGTAAGCATGTTATTTCACACAATGCTGGCTGCATTGACGTCATCGTTCAAGTTAGATTAATTATTGCAGCTTATCAGCGGGTTGCATCAAAATAAAAGCATTAAATGTCAGAGTCATGACGTAGTTTGCGTATGACAACTGTGCTTATAAACTACATTACAAAGTTCATCCATTTTTGCGCATTCTATATTTCACCGCACTACCTTTTGTTTGTGAGAAATTATTATCCCTCCAACCTGTCCACTTATTGAATACAAATAAAAGTTCAAGTTAAGTAGGTAAGTTCAAAAAAGAAAAATAAGAAATATTTTATAGATGATGATAAAATGACGAGCTTTGTAAAAGTAGACAGTAAACAAACAAATCCAGCCAAGTGCGAGTCAGCCTCGCAAACGAAAGGTTGCGTACCACAATGTAAAAAACGCCCAAAAAAAAACACTTTTTTTGTATTCATTTTTAACTTCTCTCCTCTTTCAACCTCTTTCATTTTTAACTTCATTTCTTTTTATTATGTGTTATTATAGCGGCAATAGAAATACACACTGTGAACATTTCAACTGTCTACTTAGTACGGTTCATGAGATACAGACCGCTGACTGACAGACGGACGGACGGACAGCAGAAGCTTAGTAATAGGGTTCCGTTGGCACCCTTTGGGTATGGAACCCTTAAAATGGATTTAGAAGTCAAAAAGTAGTATCGAGTATAACGCGAGCTCGTTCTATATACAGTAGTATACGTACATATATATGTAGTAGTACTAACATAAAGGAATTACATAGACTCACCCATAAAGCTGTTGATGACCATGTTGATATGTAAGTAGCTAAGCCAGACGGAGAATATCTTCATGGCGTACGTGGCTGCTAGGTAAGGAAGCAGGCGGATTTGCTGCAAATATACAAATCGTTCATGTTCACTGTAGCAAGCGACATAATTAATATTTGTAAGTGTCAATTTACATTGCTCAAGGAAGATAATTGTTTTTTTGTTTGCATTCTGTACTTTATCTCCATTGAGTAACGTACAAATTACTGGTTACTGTCACCCTGCATCATCCCATTGCTAGATCAAAGCATCCTTCGATAACTTCTAGCTGTTTCCGTCTACTCGGGATGGTCTGGACCATTGTCAATTAATTTTGTCTAGCTCGTCTCGCCCTATGACTTACAAATTATGAGACCAAAATCGAGTTGCGCAACTAATTCTTGCAACGTCCAGGAAAGGAACTATGATTAATGATATTTATAACATTTCATCATAATCATTATTAGCCTATATTCGTCCACTGCTGGACGTAGGCCTCTCCTAGTGAACGCCACTGAGCCCGATCTTCGGCTCTCCTCATCTAGTCTCTGCCAGCCGCCTTCCGCAAGTCATCACTCCACCTGGGCGGCAGGCGTCCCACACTACGTTTGCCTAAACGCGGTCTTCACTCTAGAACTCGTTTTCCCCAACGATTGTCGGTTCTGCGAGAGATGTAACCAGCCCATTGCCACTTCAGCTTGCTTTGTCTATGTGCTAAGCCTTTTTTATAACATTGAAACGAAAAAAAAAATAGATGCTAGATGAGGTCGGTGTTTTGGGATGGGTCTCACTACTCTGAGAAGAAACACCGATAAACAAACAGAAACGCAAGCCGACAAACTCAGAGGTCGCAACGCAGTCTCTTTTAAAGTCCGGACACTGTCTGGGTCAGATCAACAAAATTAATGCTTCCCTATTAATTGAGCCTTATTGAGAGAAGAGTCTAACCTGCTGCTGATACTCCAAGACTGGCGTCTCCTCCTCAGCATTCTCTGGTCCGAACTGTTTCCTCACAGCGGAGTACCTGATGGCTATGACTATAGCCTTCTGCAGGTAGTACGTGGAAATAGCCGTAATGTGGACTCGCCCACCTGGGACATTAATTTATATCATTACGAGAGATCGCTTTTAGCGACAATAAAGTCTATTGTGTCACCCCATGTAAAATTTCTACCTTATTGTCTGTAATACCAGGCCCTGCTTCGCATGGTTTTTATGAATTGCCAAACTTCGAGATTTCTTTATTATATTTAAGTTTAAATATAAATGTTTTAAGGTGAATCCTCAGGTGTAGCCCGCCAAATAGCTCTGTTTTACGTCGTATGTTGATTTAGTTGCGATTCGCGACTATAGGAACGATATATTTATTGAATACAATCATCAATTTCATATCAAGCGGCACACTTTTGAAATTTGTTCCACCTAAGAATTTTTCAGAATATTTCATATGTATAAATATATCGTTCCTACAGTCGCGAAACGCATTTTGATCAACATACAACGTAAAAACCGGCCAAGTGCGTGTCGGGCTACGCACAGTGTAGGGTTCCGTAATAGCCCGTTATCACAATATAGTACGATTCTGTTGTTCTTTATTCTAACATAATATAATTAAAACGTAACCCGTTGGTACAGCGCCATCTAGCGGCAGTATTGTAAAACTTATGATAATTCATTATGGATTTTTAGTTTTTTTATTTCATATTTTGTTTTTCAATGCATGTCTTTACCCGTTATAAACAAGCAACTACTTCATCTTAGTCACTTTAAACTGACATGAAACTGACACTTTAAACTGAATTTTGTACAAAATCATCCAACACCCAAGTTCAACGACTATTACTGCTAAACTAATAAAGTAATCTTAACCGCTATAATTTTCCTTTAAAGTTCATGAAATGCACTATCATCGCGATTTTTTCCAGATTTTTCAAGACAGCAGTTTAGCTTTTAGAGGGGGGGAACGCCCTACTGGAACAAAAATTTGCACTTTAAAGTTTAGAATAGAATAGAATACTCTTTATTATGTACACCATAAAAATTACAGATAGAAAAGTAGAAATTTTACATAGGGTGACACAATGGGCGGTCTTATCGCTAAAAGCGATCTTTTACAGACAACCTTTGGATGGATTCAAGGTAGAAGGAGAGACAATAATGCAGGTAGTCAGTTTAATATTTCGTAAATGGAGCATTAAATCGAAATATAATTTTAACAAACCCCAAGTCACTTTAGAAGACCTATTCAACGATACCCCAAACGATGGGGTAGATGATAAAAAAAACTTCATCCCCACTTCACATATAGGGGTGATACCATAAAAAAAAAATACCACTTTGTCGGCGTAATTGATATACAGGTCTCGGCAAAACCTCGGACAGACAGACGGAAAAGACGAAACTATAAGGGTTTCTTGTCAGAACTACGGAACCCTAAAAAAGCTGCAATTTTCAAAAAACAAAACAAATTTTAAGTTTGGAGGGATCTTAGGCAATATTTTTTTAAAGAAGTAGTTTAAAAAGCCGTCTCTTGGAGAAAGCCTATTAGAGCACTGGCGAATTTCTGAGTGATAAATTATTCTGACTTGTGTGAAATATCTAGATTTTGTTCGTATTTACTTTGACCTTTAATTGATATTTTATTGTACATTTTCTATAATGAGTTGATGACACTATGATGTAGTATATTTTAATTTTATAATTTTTGTTATTTTTATGTTAATTGCTTTGAATAGTGGATAAATTTATAATTATTTGATGTTTACCTATTTATACATATTTGTACGCCACCGTGGAGGCAAAGCATGACTGATTTAATGTAACAACTTACATGCCATGTTATTGTGTGTATACTAATGTTTTGGAAAAATAAATGATCTTATCTTAACTTAAGCCTTGCGGAATAAATTCTCTTAATTATGGTGACAACCGCATCAAAATCCATTGTGTAGTTTAGAAGAACTAAGCGGTGTCACGGAGACAGTCACGAAAAACGAGTTTATTTTGTAATGTTTATAGATGGGAGATTAATTTATAAACGACCGTAAAAATAAAAGAATCAGTCAGACAAAAGTCGGTGAAAATAAAACTTTATGACATTCAATGCTGAAGTAGTAACATATACGCAGACGTCCCAAAAAAATGTCGATAATAAATCGACTACCGAAAAATAGCGGTCCTACAAAATCACAATTATTTTTTGCCAGCTGTAAGTCACATGAAACAGCGGGAGCCTGTTGCTTTTTGGCACAATTCGGTACAAATTCAGACTCCGGACTGCTACTAAAAAACTCCGAATGAAAAAACGCTATAACACTACCCGACCGAACTCAGGACTCCATCTTGCAACCAACAAGAAACTAGGCAAAAAAAAAATTGTATCCCAACCCTTACCGGATATTCAACCTACATAAGTGTATTGCATTGCTAAACCCCTTCTAAAATATGTATTGTAGTGTATTTATTTATTTAAAATACAAAATAAGCTTACAGTTTATATACACCAAATCGTTTATATGCTAAATGAAAGAAAAAAAAAGGTTATTAGAATCAGTTTAAAAAAATGTTTTTAACATCATAATCAGCCTATGTTCCCACTGCTGGGACACTGGCCTTCTCTCGGTGAGAGGGAGTGGGTCGTAATCCACCACGCGGGCCCAGTGCGGGTTGGTAGATGTCACATATCTTAGAATCTTTGGTTCTAGAACAAGCCGGTTTTCTCTCGATGTTTCCTTCACCGTTTTATGAGAGCAGTGGTAATGAAATTATTTACACAAAGTAAAGCAACTGTCTGGGTGTGAACCTACGACCTAGAACTCGTAATTCGCGGCCGTTACCACTGGCCCATCAACAACAAGAGTTTTCTTCATTTATGTCGGCATCTGGTCACACACTTTTAAATCTGAGATATCATAAAAGATATTCATTTTAATGATATCCTTTACAGGACAATTTTGATCTACATTAAATGCACAACGTATCTAATCTATTTAATTGGATAAGGATTAATTCTGTATTGTTTAAAAAAGCTTCGTAAATAACCCATAATTTTTTAGTAATATGAAATGATAAAAATGGTTACTGTGGGTTATCCTTATGAGATAGACATATACCATCGCGGACTTTTCTGTAGATCTTTTTAAGATATACAATTTCGTGATACATAATTTTGATCTATCTCATAAGGTTTAGCCAGCGTTAGCAATGTAAGCGCCCAAAAGTATGTTTTATATGACATCATTACAAATCTTTCAAAATTCTCGCGGCTATACGCTGCCCGTATCCGTCATCGTGATTCGTGAAGCCCATAGCTTTGAAAGAAAGATTTGACAGATGTCAAGAGAGCGCGCCCGAAGTATATTATTATACCATGAGCGCGCCAGCGACCGGACCAGAGATAACATTATTTTTTATGGTGAAGATCATCTTTAAATAACGTGACAGCTAGTTGTGTACGAGTGCAATAGAATTATAGGAATCTGGATATTATATCTTTATACCTGATAAGATCCCCAGGGCAGCTCCGAACCTCTTGCTAGGGTCTTTGAAAGGCGTCTGATAGTCCCCGTTATCATCAACTCCTCCCAACTTGTCGAGGGCCGCCTCTTTCGGCAAGTGGTAGTTGTTGAACATTACGAAACTACAAAATAATAATAATTATTATTATTTTAAATATGCAAACTAATTACCACATATGAATAAACTTAACGAGTATTTAAGTAATGACATATTGTATGTAAATTCTGTTTTTCTCACTCATAAAGAACAATGCCCACTTCCCATACATTTAAAAACCTGATAATTAACGTTTATGTATAGTTATGAGGTATAGTAGAAAGACTACCTGTAAGTTTAGAAAATAATGTCTTATAGTCATTTTTATGGTTTAAACGCTACAAAGTCCAAAAAATATGAATGTTACTTTTTAGGTTAGGATTTGCCGTTACTTAATAAATAAAGATAAGTAAATGTGCTAGACCTAATTATTAACACTCGAAGTATAGTCTCAAATAGGAATACTTACCTGGCTATGTATATGCATCAAGGAACATAATACTCACCTACGGCGAGATATGCATAGTGTAGTCTTTTTACTTTGAGAATTCCTTGAAGCAAAGAAAGAAGAAGAGCTTGAGTGTCGAGCATTAACTGCTGTTTCTCCAACACACATAAGTACCTACTAACTACATTTTTAATAAAAAACACGATAGGTAGTCAGATAGTTTCTATACCTTTAAAAAGTCTAACAAGTTCTTGTATTGTCAAAAGTGATCACTTATCTACCCAAGAGCCAACACATTTTATTGGCCTACGGTATATACATAAATACCTGATGAACAAAACGGGAAAAACAAATAAAACACTATGTTAAAGTGGAATGGTTTATTAATTATCATCATTTTCATCTAAATCTATCTTCGTTATCTAGAAATTCTGCTGGAGCGGAGATATTTTCTTGTTACGTAGCCCATCCAAGGTACCACACTAATGTCATAATGTGAGCGCAACATCCATTGGTTTGTTGACCGACCAAGCAATTACAAAAATATTCGGCTATACCACCTCTGCCAGACATTTTTATATTTGTCTTTGCTCTTCTGAAGGATTGTCAAAAACAATAGAATGGCTCTGACAATTAAGTGTAGACCGTCCACAAAGACTGCACACTTATCTTCGACCTGGTTGAGATGACCCTGAAGCTTGAGCACCATCACAGCTTGTTGTTAATTGCTGGTTTATGCTTCTCATGAGGAGTTCATTACAAGGTTCACAAATGTAATCTTCCTCAGTAATCTGAAATAGGAAACTCACTATAAACTTATTTTGTTTACAATTGATACAATAGCTTAATGCTAGCAGCACATGTTGAACAAATGGATCCACATTAAAAATAAACAACAAGCAAAGACAGTTCAAAACGAAACATGAAATAACAAGACAAAAATGTATTAGTTTAGTCAATGTAATACATCTTTCGGATACATAGATCTTTCGGACAGACTGCGTGTGTATGTCATACATTTTATAGGAGCTTTGTTATTTTGATTAGGTTATGATTGATATATTTAGATTAAAAATAATACTTAAGCATAAATACTTACGATTACTGGTGATATCCACTCGCTAAGTAACGAAATAACTCTTGTGTTGAGCTCATGAACGAGATAACGTCGAAACGTTTAAGCAGACGTTGCAGTTTATGCAAAGTATACGTCGACTTTTTGCTGAGGGTGGCATTGTCAAGAGGACGGATTTACAACGGGATGGTAAGCAAAGGTCGACAGATAAGGAAGATATCGAGGTCCAAGGGCGGTAAATAGGGTCGTAAAAAGAAGTAACACACACAAAATGGCACGATGCCAATCGCAGAACTGTCAAAAGTCCAAAATATCCATTTCACTCTTGCGAGCTCAATTTCATACTGCGTGATTAATTTATTTAATTATTATGTTACTTTTTTATTAATCTGTATTAGGAAAAGACTAAAATAGAAATACTTACTGATTAAATAAAACGTAAAGCAATATATAAAACTCAGAAACAGAGTTGAATAAAGTCAAGTAGCGGTATTTATAATGGAACGTAAAAACAGGGAAGTTGAGATGCGTTCAAAACATGGTTTAAGTTTACTCTTACGTAGAATAAGCATAAAGAAATAGTAAAAAATATTCTTTTCCTGCGTTTCTTTAACATTGTGATAAGCGTAATTAATATACAATAAAATTAGCTGAATTTTAAGATTTATTTCATTACTATACGTAGTCAGGTGAAAAATGGGCATTCTTCTTTATCCTATTTGTCATTTCTATTGTTAAGTTAAGTACCGCTTTACAATTTGTTAATGTGAGCATTAGCTATCAACATAATTAATTGTTAGGGCTTAAATATGAATAGTTTGTATGTACCTGTTGTAATATAGTTTTATTACACATTGTCTTAAAAAAAAGAAATTTGTAAGGTTTTTAAAAATACTTAAGAGATTAAGTATAAATATTGAAAATAAAATACTAAACGATTCTTTTTAAAGAAACTGGAGTTTTTTCCCTTCTTTTCAATAGGAAACTACATTTTGGAAAGGGAAATTGTCTTAACTTGTGGCGGAGATTACTTACTACCAGTTGGACTGCCTGATTGTTGTTGCTGTTGTTTGCCAACGAATGACAAAAAAAACACATAACATCACTCCCGTTTTCCCGAAGGGTTAAGCAGAGGTGTAAATAGTACACCCACATTTCTTCAGTTATGTTTAATCCCCATGTAATAAGTGGCGAGCCTATTGCAATCAACCGGACACAAATCCAGACGAAATTCCTGATGGAAAAATCTAATAACACTTTTCCCAACCTGGGAATTAAACCCAGGACCTCATGCTCAGCAGTAGCGCTGGCTACCATTAGACCCATCAGGCAATTAAAAAATAACTCACATCAGAACTTGTTATCTTTTGTAGGTTACTTACCCATTATCAACACCGTTGAGGCCAATCTTTTCACCAAGATCGCCTACAATGACTCCGGGGTATGGTTTCAAGGTCTTGGGGTCTCGGATCGGTACAACGAATGTATGAAGACCATGGTTCTTGCCTTTTGATATTAGTATTGCGTACACTATTGCGTGTGTCGCGCATTTGCCTGAAATTGGAAAACAAACACACTAAAAGAGGTTTTCAATCTAGCTAGACAATGCTTCGTTTGACAAAAAACATCCTCAAAACGGAACATAAAGTGCTCGCGTGGTGGACGGCGCCCTCCCCTCTCACAGAGTAAAGGTCGAGTCTCAGCTGTGGCAATATTATAGGCTGATTATATTAATATGATATAGTTGATTCCGGCTGGTCATGTTAGAGTCAATAATGGAACACACAATTTTTTGTCAATACAATTTTTGAAGTGAAAACTTCTTTAGGCCCGTTGAGCAGTTTTTGGGTGAATAAAAATCATGGAACTTCTGTCATCGTCACAGAATGCTTTCCATGAGCTTATATGTGTACTTGTTGGGTGAACAAAAAGCGTGAAACCCGCGTCATCGTCACCGCACGCTTCGACGATACAATTCACAAGTTACTTAGTTTTCACTTCTATCGGCAGTCCCCAAAGACTGCACCATATTTTTTTTAGCCTAAAATTGTGTCCCTCTGCAGAGCAAATGCCTCCCCTTTATCCTTTCAAACCACCCTGTCTTGTGCGATATTTGGTCATGTCGGCCCTGCAAACGTTATCAGATCATCACACCACCTTTAATTAAAACTTACCCAATGATCCAACCCAACACTTTGCCGCCTCAAAATCAGCACTATGCATAACAAACTGCCTTTTCTCCGGTACATACGTGGCTGTCGTCCTCATGCCCTTAGCATTGGATCCATGGGACACTTCAGTCAACGCAAAACACCCCCCGATCTTGGCCTTCTCCACATCTTCGATGAGGTGATAATGGTGACTCTTCCCGTTCCCTTGGATTGCGTTGCTGAACATCCGGAAGGTTAGGGATGCCTTTACGGCTAAAGAGCTGTCGAACATGAACATGGCTTCGCTTTCAGCTTGGAATGATTTCGGGTCTTCGGCTATCTGAAAGTTTTGCTCTTTTGAGTATTTCATCTAGGAAGCATAAGAAGACTATCCATTACGTATGCAGACTGATCTACTATTGAAAGCACTTTAATAAAGGCGGCGTTCCCGGCAAAAGCCTCTCACCAGTGCCGCGCGATGCTTCGGGGGCTTAGCGGAACGAAGTCACTTACATACAAGACAAATGTATGGCAGACGTGTGAGGAATAGGAGCTAGGTACGAGGAATTATAGGTATTGTATACTGCAATCGCGCCTTTGGCCTTTCAAATGGAGCCGGGGCGTAATGAAAAGTCGTTGTGGAGTTGCAAAGTCGATCAAAATACAAATTGAATAAATATTTGCATGTCGTGTGCATCTGCTGTCTATAGTTGGCGTGTTAGTAAAATAATCTATGTTATGTGACACCATATGATTCTATTTGCGTTCATTAATTCAGTGCATTTAATAATGCAGTTTTTTACTGCCTGCACATTTAATGATAAAGTGAATTGCGTTAAGGCTCCTACAAACAGGCGCGACACGCGACGCGAATCGCAGGTGACACAAAGGCACCGCTCGTCGCGCGACAGGCGGTGCCTTTGTTTCGCGTCGCGTGTCGCGCCTGTTTGAAGGAGCCTTTATGCTTGAGCTACTCGTACTTCTTAAGGCCAAAATCAAGACCATTATTAATATGTAAATTAACCTCACTTATTTACTTCCAACTTTCAATGGATTTGTCGCGATTGTGATGCATACAGAATTTAAAGTAGTATGTAAATTTTTATAGTGAACTTTAATCACGGTTTTAATTCATTTTCTGTACCTAGTTCAAGTTCAAAATACTCAATCTAGACTTATTAATGGAACTTGTTGTTTGAATTTATACTTACTACTATAAGAAAAATACCCTGGGATTTACTTTTACAAGGGTAGGGGTCGCATGATCACCCATTAATTACATAACATAGACCATGGTACATAGGGCTGTAGAACATACAGGAATGATCTTCTAATCAAATTAATTACCAACCAATATTTTTTTGGAGTTAGTTGAGCGATGTGTGGCAACTTTTTAAATAGGAAAGTTTCAATTTTGAGTTTTTAAATAAAGTTGATATGACTGGAAAAGAGTTCCTGGGAAGATATGGATGGAGGCCTTTACAAGTGGGACATTATGGGCTAAGGAAAAAATTATAATGGCTTGAAAGAGAGTGAATTCTGAATTGTCGACAATAAAAAATTATGGAGGATGTGGAAAGGAATAAGTAGGTATTTTTTTTTGACCGAGCGAGCTCCAAGCCTTTCCTTTTCAACTTGGGCAAAAATGCTTTCGTATGGGCGGATGTCCGGGTATTCTCCTCTACAGGTCGCATTCCTCATCCGATTCTCGTGAAATTTTGTGAGTAGGTTCGATGATTATATCGATTTTTCTTTTGTTGATTCAGTTTTTCGAAATTTTTCAAAATGGCGGAATTATGGGTTGAAAACATAAAAACAAAACATATTTCAGCTATTTCGCGCGCTTTTTGTTTTAAGGTGCGCGATGAACATTTCTTCAGTTATAAGCTATGCAAAGACAGGCTCGCGAGGGCTACAGGTTACAGAGCCACTAGTTTGTAGATTGGGATAAGCGAAGGAGGATGATGTAGTGTTGCCATTTTACCTTTTCGAAGCGTACAAACTGTTCATTATAGATAGTGTACATCCTCTTTGTCGTGATTTGCCTCTCATCATCCAGCACTCGAGTAGCTTCCGTGTGTTTGAACAGAGGATGACTCTCCATGAAACTCCAGATGTCATACTGAAAAATAGAATTTACTAGCCTTTAGAAAAAGCAAATCTCTTGCTAGCTGAAGGATTCTAATCAGAGGTTTGCATCTTCCTTATTATTTATCTATACTAATATTATAAAGAGGTAATATTTGTTTGTATGTAGGGGGTAATCTCTGGAATTACTGGCCGGAATAAAAAAAAACTTTTTGTATTCGATAGCCATATCGATTTTGTTATTGTCTTATCATTGTCGATTTTGTATGCGATTTCGATTCTTGAGGAAGGTTATAGCCTATTTAACGTCACGCTACGACCCTTAGGAGCCGTGCAGAAAGATAAAAAGGCAGAAAGAATCCTAAGCGAAAACAAAGTAGGTAACAGCGCCGGCGGGTAAAGGCTCCCGCAAATAGGCGCGACGCGGCAGCCCGACACAAAGGCGCCGCCCGTCGCGCGGCACGCGGTGCCTTTGTCACGCTGTCGCGTCGCGCCAGTGTGTACGAGCCTCAATGCGATAGGTAGGGATGTCGGAGTGGGACGGGGGTACTTACAATAAATTTCAAACGGACGACGTCGCGGACTGAAGCTAATTTGTTATAATGAGCCTATTATGTCCCACAGAGTCCCACCGTAAGGCAAAGGAGTCTCTTCTGTCTCTCCATTTTTTTACCCGACTACGGCGAAGCAAAAAGAAAGGTTATGATTTTAACCAGTATGTATGTATGTTCATCTGCTCCTGCATAACGTCTAAACTGCTCATCATAATTTAACATATGAAGTATCATTGGAAGCGTCCTGATCGTCCGCTAAGCGATGCAACGTCATTAAAAATCCAACATGGTGGCATAAAGTATAGACGACGAAGTGTTTTAGTGTTGGCAACAATATATTGGTTACATAAAATTAGCTAAAACATAAACCCTAAATTGTACCTACTGTTGAGTGTCCATTTTTCGAAAACGAAAAAGTGGGTAGGGTCCTACCCTCAATGATCCCAAACCACAAAATAATTTAAATAAAAAAAAAACTGGATTCACACATCATGTAATTAAGGCATACCTACCCTACCTACCAAATATTTACTTATGTTATTTTTATTTATGTCACCAGTTTACGTGTTACTCAAGATTTTTTATTTGTCTGTCTGTAATGTCTTGTACCTACCTTTTTAGTTGTTATTTTTGTCAAAGTTGGGTTTTAGTTTTTAATAACATTTATTTATTTTCCTTACTTGCAATCACCACTAGGTCATTAACAGGGCTACCTAAGTACGATATTTAAAAAAAACTGATTTCTGACGCAAAAAACTGAGTTTATCGGTAATTCATTAACATAATTATGTAATGTAAAACACGCAAACTTAATATAGCTACCATGCAAACTTATTATACTTACTTTCAGTTTTATCGTGTTCAATGTATCGTAAACCAGTTTCATTCGCCGCCAATCGAACGATGCCTTCTTCCTGTAATTATCTAATGGTCCTTTTGGCAAATCCGGTAAATACTGCTTCAATTGTTCGTCAGTTACTTGTTGCTTCTCCATTTTACTTTTATTTACGTAGAACAACAAGCTTCTTCGAGCACTTCACTTCGTAATATCGCGAACGCGAAGCTTTGAACTGCGCCAATTTAATTTGAGTACAAAAGTCAATTTTTCACAAGCGGTTTTATCTAAGATTTACGATAGAGTTATTTTATCGATTATTTTAAGGATTTACATTATTTGAGATATATTGTGTAAACACATTAGCAGTTTATTTATGATACCTGATAACCGAATTCATAAAGAAAATAATCAGCTGCTTGTTATCATTATGCACTTCGAAAGTTCAAGACTAGGTACAATCCAGCAGACAACAAAGCAAAGAGCAAAGAAATAAACTAATAATACTAAGAATCTACCGACCGATTACGTTATAGCAAACGTCAACGAAGTGAACGAAGCAAAGAATATAATAAATGGAACGAAGTCAACGAACTGAAAATGATAATAAAATGACATGCGAGCGTGACGTGACGTTGACTTTTGTTTGTTGTGTAGTGTTGCGAAAGGCCAAATAAATCAAATCAAATAATCAAATATAATTTTAGTCGATTATCTTTCTGAACCGAGTGCAAGGTTAGCTGGAAATATAATTATCACTTTATTCACAACTATGTATATTAGAAGTAAACAAAAACTCCGCTGCTTTAACTGCTAATGCAATTTAACAAAAAATATGTTAGAAGCTACTGGAAAGAAATACATTGATATAAGTTACCCCAAATCTTGTAAATTTTCACGATATTTTTATGATTCTGTGAGTGAAACGTGTTATTAAATATTATACGGTAAACATACCTAAACATTTACGTTTTAGTGCTTGACGATAAACATAGAGGTATGTATGTATGTTATAAGTAGGTATATATTACGTGTCGTGAATGTTCAAAATACAAATACATACTCATAATTGATAAAGTTAATGCATGCAACCTGTACTAAAATCTGAGTATGCAAACTTCTTTGAGTGCAATGTGTGTCACCATAAAGAAACCTTGTCATTTGTTTTGTAAGTAGACGTCACTTCTATCTAGTCGATAAAAATGAAAAGACACTGAATTTAAGATCGCGTTATATTTTACCTTACTGATAATGTTTAAATCGAGACTAAACGACTCGTAATAATAATCAGGCAGAGTCGATAGGCGATTGGATATTCTATACAACTCCAGCACTAGTTTTATTAGTGACAGACCTTCTTGTCAAAATTGACACTGACCATTCACCGGCGCGGCTTTGCTTTCCATTCCTAATATTGTTACAATTGTGCATTGTGTATCTGCTTTCTCTTTTTAACCCCCGAAAAATCACTTCTTCCTATTTCATCTAACCTATCTCGTATTTCGATTTAGAACTGGAACGAAATTAAATTGGAATGGTATGACCGGAAAGTTGGAACAACAACAATAATTTCAAAACAAAGTGTGAAGTCAGTAAAAGGCTATTCAAACTTCGGATTATCTACCACAATGGACTTGGGTATGTATTTAATACTAGTAAATTAATAACTTTGTCCTTGCATAATGTTGGAAAGTGGAAATTATGAAATTCCGAATAAGATTTACAATGTTTTTAGCGCTGTTTGTGTAGTTATTAATGATTGAAATGAATCCATAATTTGTTTTGAAAAAGAAAAACAACTTGCTGTATAAGCTTGATGAGGAAAATTATAATATTAAAAGTTATCCTCAAGTTTTTATAACCTCAACACGGGGTCTGTACTGTACAGGTTCTTATATTTTAAAGAACCTGTATGTACTTACAGATAATATTGTAGCCTATCTTGTAAATTGATTAATTATTGGGTCCGAGGTTCAGCTTTAATTTTATTTAGGACATGTTATGTATGAAAAATATTTATACTTAGCTTTCTTTTTTTAATCATTTTCATTTGGAAAAGGTACAACAAGTCTTCATTTAAAAAATGAAATAAGTTGGGTAATATAAGAAACATCCTCCTTAAATCCTTTAGGAACAGTCAGTAAAAAAAAAACTTAATGGCCCAACAGAATAATATTATTCATGGGATGACAGTTGGATCTATTTATACTGGTAGAAGAGTATGAAAAAATGAAAAAAATCCCTCTTTTGAACAGCACACCCTTGTGTGTAGAAAAAACCATAGAAACAACGGATGGATTGTACGAAGGATGAGAGAGGAAGACTGGGAGTGAATTTGGAGATGGTGGCTAATTGAGACGTATGGAAGAATATATACTGTGCCAACCCCAAAAAACTGGAATAAGGGCAGGAGGTTGGAGAAAAAAAACTAGTGAAAAAAGGGGATAGTTCATTAAGGGAGGAGGTTCTCAATTCAGTTATATTTAAATAAATGTTTATTACCTCAGAACTCCGTCCTTTATAAACCTATTTGAAACATTCTTCTTTTGTTTGATAGGGTATACTTATAGTGTGGTCCCAGAAAAATTTGGTCAAGTTCTGATGAGTGGTTTTTGAGTTAGCTTCAATAATACGTATTTTTTTCCCACTTAGTGTCATGTTGATGATGTTATAATAACTTCCTGTCAGAGTTATTTACTTAGGAAGTTAAGACATACGAATTTGTGTGGGGTAGATACCACAGCTAAAAAGTGAAACAAAAACTTTATTAAAAATAAAAAAACAACTGACTTCCAAAACAACACTACAAAGTAAACAATTATTTTAATTTAGGAAGTTGGTGGCAAAAAACGAAAATGCAAAACCAAAGACTTCCGAAATTAAAGTTATTTTTCAAATAGTAGTGTTTTTTTTTGGAAGTTGGTTGTTTTATTTTTGTATTAAATAAAATTGTAACTAGTTTTATTGATTGGTTAAGAAGTTAAATAAATAGAGTACACTGCTACACATACAGATTATTGTTGGTTTATAAATTAATAATATGAAACAAATCTAATAGAAAAAAATATGTTAATTAGTTTAATATTCATGAAATATAAAGGAAACCTGTTTTGCTCTTTCCTTTTCCTTTGAAATGTTATTAATAAATTAGTAATGGCTTGTCTAAAATTAATCACACATGTTTCAGCAACCTAAACTGGAAACATGTGAGGTACTGAAACATTTGTTTTCATTCTTGGATATCTACCTAGTTTTCGAATTATCGAATTTGATTTGGAAACCATGTCTCAATACAAATGTACCTACCAGACTCGAAAATATTATTTTGAACCTTAGATAAACTTAATAGAGGAAGATATGTTACGCTCTAACATCGCAATCACTTCACCTGGGCCCGGTGCACAACTACATGCAACGAAATTCACACATCTGTGATCACAGTTGCATACTTACAGTTACCGCTAGACAAGAATAGAGATAGGGTCCGACATAGTCTTGCGAGCGCAATTACGTTAAGATTCATCCAGATATTTTCTTTTGCCCGTACCATTACGTTCCGTAACCGCGTCGCGATCCAAGAACGTCAGTTTGGACGCCGTTTGGAACGATACGGCGCGGCGTTACGGCGCCTCGAAACGCATCGAGGTACGCCCCGATCCTTCTTGTCCAAACTAGCGTTCTTGGATCGCGGACGCGGATACGTGACGGAGGAACGTTTCGGACAAGAGAACATATCTGGACGCAGCTTTAGCCGCCGAATGCTTATGATTATGAAGGACATTGAGGTAGGGTCTCTCACGCCTTTAACATTTTTATCTGAACTTACGCGTTAAAAGTAATATCTTATTTTTCTTTTTTGTGTGTTAGAAAATTATTGTTACTGACAAGAAGGCATTTTGATGCGTATTTATAACTGAAATTATGGAGTTGTATCGACATACGCTGTTTAGGCGATGGCGATAGTCCGCGTGTGAATGAGGCTGAGTGTCACTGTGTCCATTGGACTTGCTCGGTTCAGTAGGACCGCGCCCTGTGATCAAGTAACTTATCATCCCCTTTTATCTAAGCTTTGAACTGTCTTAGAGCTTCTTCAAAGAGGCGCGACACGCGACGCGAATCGCACGCGACGCAAAGGCACCGCTCGTCGCACGACAGGCGTTGCCTTTGTGTCGCGCCTGTTTGTAGGAACCTTTATAGACTGCAGAATGTTCCCAATTAATTTATTTATGAACTGTTGTTAAAGGTACTTTAAATATAAATAAAGCTTTTTAATATGCACAGTCAATAACACGTCCCCCGGTAACAGTTGACAGTGCACCTTAATATCGTAGCAATAAAAGCAGTTTTCGTAAATTACAGGTTACTACTCATGTGCGGTTGACGTCGACCATACAAAAAGGCTTGTTCCTTTGATTCTATTCATGAAAAGCCATTATGATAAAAATAACCCCATTACGGTATAGGTCATAAAATTGCCCATTGTCTATTTAATCTTCTAAAATGAGTGCTTACTTACCGAGATAATGCCATAGCTAATAAATAATGCATTATTTTTAAAACAACCGCTACGCTAGGTACTACAAGCTCTGCGCAAAATGAAAACGATTCTAATCTAATTACCTCGTTAAATAAACACGATAGTTTAAAGAAACGTAGGTACAGTCGAACCATAGATTTCTGAGTCGAATAAGATATTCTACCGGTACCAAAAGTACAGGTTCTGTACCGGTAATTAGCGGTTCTTCCCATTTCGGTACCTGGGTACTGGTTCCAGATGGGTACAGGTTTCAGACGGGTACAGGTTCCAGACGGTACCGGTACCAAGTTCAGGTACCCGCTGCGTACCATAAATCTCGTATTTGTACCTTGAAGTTATTTTTCTAATGTTAAACTATCCTTTTTACTTACAATGTATATCTGATTTCTCACTTTAACTTACGGAAATATTTGTTTGGTACCGGTACAGTACCGATACTGATTAGAAATACCAATAGTAGAGGTACTCCGTCTAGTACCGGTACCAATTGTTTAGGTACTACTCTGGTACCGGTATCATACTGAAGTCGATGATTCCGGTTCCCAAAAATACCGGTATTTCTAGGCTTGACTGTATGCAAGCAGCTAACTTGTGAGTACTTGTGACTACTTCTACACAATTTTGTGAATGTACCGACTAGTCAATTGTCTTACATCACTCTTAAGGGCAAGTTCTCAAACGAAAATTATCGCAAAATTAATGTGACAAATTGTCAGGCGCGCGCGTGTAAACTGCTGCGATTGACTATTCAACCAAACACAACAGTTTACGAATTCTTGACTCCACTTGACAATTTGTCACATTCATTTTACGATAGTTTTCGTTCGAGACACTGGCCCTCTATACCTATCACTATGCCATAATTTAAAAAAGTTATTACGTACACATTAAAAACTTATATTGGCAGTGTACCTAGTGGAAATATGAATATGTTTGCCTGTAGGGAAACCAAATAGCTTGTTGAACTGTACCTACAGTTCAGAGGACTGGGACACTTAAAAAGCCAATCACGAAATGGAACCGATGCAATATGCACGTAAGCTATTAACTCGGGCACATTGATACGAGTCTGCCGGTCTGCGAACCTCCGACCCGTTTGCAATAAATTCCTACTCTTTTTAATAAAAAAATAAAATAAAATAATTCAGATATCATGATCCATAGGTACAATAATATTATATCAAGATTACAAAAATCATTACAAAAATGGAAATAAAAATTGTGATTAGATGACTGATTCGCAAAGGACCTCCAAAACGGGGATGAGAAAAAGGAAAACACTCCCTATCAGCCACAGTCTTCAAGATTTCATTGCGGCTGCCACGCATTCTGCAGATCAGGGATACCGTCCTTTTGCGAATAATGGCATGAAAGCCATCAGTGCGAAACAGCGTGAACATTTTTAAACCCTGCCAATAATTATGCAAAAAATTCTAAATGACTGCCGACGTTTGGGCTTGGATGGTGGCAATATACTCTCCTCCAGTTACATGAGACTTAAACACACCCGAAATTTAGTCGTAATAAACATCAATGCAGATACTGGCCCGTCCGTAAATTATCCGAAACTTCGGAGGGAAATCTACACCTGCTAAATTACCCTTTTCGGACGGGCAAAAACACATCAGGAGTAGGGACTGTGAAATCGTGGTATTATTAATTCTTAGGTCGGGCCCCAAACAAATTTTACTGATACTACGGTGTAGGAATGGCCTGTAAGTTCGGCAGTAACTACGGATTTCGTGCTTAGAAAGTAGACCTGCTTAGCCCATCCTACCGGAAAATACAGGCGTGATATTATGTTCTCAATCATTTTGTTTTAATCTTTGCGGAACACGCATAGCCTTGATTGCTCCTACGATGACAACTATTAAAAATCGATTCGGGAAAATTACTCATTGCTTCGCATTCAGCGAATCGCGCGGCGTTGTGGTTTCCACAACACAACCGACCAATCACAGTTATGCCAATAATTTGATGACAGTCAGTTGGTGCGGATACAATAGCGGTAAATTTTAGCCTGTTTCCAGTATTAATTAAAAGAGTAGGGTTCGGAATGACCTTTGTAAAACACTAGGGCACAACGACCAAAAACGTTTTTTGCCACTTTTTCTCTAACTTTTTAAGGAAGGGTGTTAAAATATAGCATTTCACCTGAGACGTGGACGTGGGAAGGAACTTTGGTCCCTCTTAAGGTACGTGCATCGTGCTGATAGACCCGTCTACGGTTATGTCCCTCGGACGTAGGCCTCCCGGATGATGTAAAGACTGGATTAGGTAGAAACTTTCTCCTGAAAAGAGTTAGTTCTGGGTATTCAGATAATTATGTCCTTTGATCATTTCTAGTAGGCAGTTCTAACATGACCTCAGCTTGTTGTTGAGAAAAGTGATTGTAATTTATTACAATGGGGAAATGTCATGTCTATCTAATAGGTTGAAGATTCCTAAGGAAAATGCCATTCTTGTTTATTCAAAAGAATATAAGAAATATCTACAACTTTAAAACTGAAATCTTCTAAAGGGTCAAGCGAAACCATAAAATAAATAACCATTTGTTTCTTATCCGTATTTATAACGTCCAAGAACAGGCAAGAGCGGACTCAAAACTTAAAACCTCGGATGTTATGACCCATCACATAAAATAAAATATAACGTTTTCTAAACTAAGTTTGTTTTATTTTACTGTGCAGACGTGTATCTTGAAGCGTTTCAGCGGTTCTGAGATTTCCTCTGGTACCGCAAACCATTTTGGTTTGGTTCATATTATTTTATCGTGAAATGTTTTCGTGCTGGACGATATTTTTTACTGCTTGTCTTTTATTTGCTTCTGTATTTTCTTGAGAAGCTAGCTGTTCTGTGTGGTTACCGAATGACCACCTTTCCCAAAACGTTGTTATTCGGTAGGTATTTTGAGTTAGCGCAAAAGTGGCCTAATATGACGATTACCGAACAGTTGCCGAATATGCGACCCTAAAAATCATAATTCCGCCAAAACATTGTGTTATATTCGACGACAGTAGCGAAGGGTAAATTTTTGTAAGAGGTAAGCCGGAGTACATATCTTTAATGTGATTGTATTATTTGTCTATAGAATACTGACTGTGCCATTTTTCAAAGGGAAGCCGGTAGGAATCGAGTTGTATTGAACCTTCGCCACTGTTCAACGAACTTAAAGGTCGTCAATCTCTTCAGTCCATTCTCCCTAGAATGCTTACTTATTCAGCAAAGATAAAGAAAACTGTAAAGATACAAATGTAGCACCGTTCTGTGGTGTTCCAGACGTCACATAATTTTGTTGCTTTATTGTAATAATCTTAGCTCTATTCTTGGAGCCCTCTAAATACCGAAGATTCGTTTCAATCATAAGTATTTTAGTGTATCTCATGTATTCCTGCATTAAAATTTTCGTAATATACCGCTTTCGTTTAAAAAAATATTCAACTTGTTTTAATCTTTTCTTGACCGGCAATTAATGTTTTTCTATTTTTTTTTGGAATTTAGAATTTCTTCGTTTTGATAAGCAAACATTTTCTTACAACGGTTGTCATTGCAGAAAATTTCTTAGCTTTTGGTTTTATTGTTAGCTTTTGGTTTTATAATGTAATTAAATGTTACTGGGTGCAGATAATTTTGCAAATGTTTGTGTAAATTAATTGAGACATTTTGCAACTGAATTCCGGTGCTCAAAATACCGTCTCCGATTAGTAAACGGAAGTCGTTGCAAACTGGATTAAAATAAAATTTAATATTTGTATTTCCGGAAGTTGCTTAGCACGCCACCTGGTGGGCGTTTTTTATTGTAAAAGGGTATAAAAGCACATGGCAGTGCATTTTAAAGGTTAGTTCCGTGTAGAATAAACGGCTATAACGTGACGCTGCTCGTTTTCTTGGCCCAATCCGTTCTGGTTCCTTATATGATGGGATGTTCATCATTTTTAAAGTCAAAATGTCTTCTAGTACGAGGGCTGCACTAAAAGTATCGGGAATGGAATATTTCCACTGTTCCTGTCATATTAAAATCTTTTTAATTGAAAACTCCTTGGTTTTAAAAATCGAATACCATTTATTTATTTAAAAAAAGATTCTCGGTCTTGTCACAAGGTTTTGTCAAACTTTGTGTTCGTTGAGAAAATGGAATTGACTCGAGAAAATTCAAGAGCGATGATTTATTATGACTTTCGAAGTGGTTTAACACAAAAACAGTGTTTTGACCGGATGATTTCTGCATTTGGTGATGAAGCCCCATCCAAAACCACAATTTATCGCTGGTTTGCTGAATTTCAACGTGGACGTGTCAAGCTCAGTGATGATCCCCGTTAAGGTCGTCCAAAAACTGCAGTCACCCAAGAAAACGTTGATGCTGTGCGTAAGCTGATTGAGGAAGATCGACATGTGACATACCGCGAAATTCAGGCAACTTTAGACATTGGCACGAGTCAAATACAAATAATCTTGCATGAACAATTAGGTGTAAAAAAGTTGTTTTCCCGATGGATACCGCATTCGCTCTGTGAAGAGCAAAAAGCGGCTCGCGTTACTTGGTGCGTCAGAACTCTCGAAAGATTCCACGCAGGATCCTCAAATGCTGTATACAACATCGTATCAGGTGACGAATCCTGGATATACGCGTACGAACCCGAAACAAAAAACCATTCACGAGTTTGGGTGTTCGAAAATGAGTTAAAGCCAACAAAAATTGTTCGTTCATGGAGTGTTGCAAAAAAAATTGTGGCCACGTTTGTCTCCAAAACCGGCCATGTTACGACTATTCCTCTTGAGGGACAAAGAACGGTTAATGCAGAATGGTATGCTAGCATTTGTTTGCCACAGGTCGTTTCTGAACTCCGTAAAGAGAACTGCAACCGCCGCATCATCCTCCATCACGACAATGCGAGTTCTCACACCGCGCACAGAACAAAAGAGTTTTTAGAGCAAGAAAACAGAATTATTAGACCATCCGCCGTACAGCCCCGACATAAGCCCTAATGATTTCTATACTTTCCCTAAAATAAAGAATAAATTGCGTGGACAGAGATTTTCATCACCTGAAGAAGCTGTGGATGCCTACAAAACGGACATTTTGGAGACCCCAACTTCCGAATGGAATGGTTGCTTCAATGATTGGTTCCATCGTATGGAAAAATGTGTCAAATTTCGCGAAAAGCAATAAATACATTTTTAAATAGTAATGTTGTGTCACTTCCTTGATTCCCGAAATTTTCAGTGCCCCCCTCGTAATATACAATATTTAAGTGGTGAATCCCTTTTTTTTTGTTTCGCTACAGTACATACACTTATCGAAATAATATCTACTAGGCTTTTTACTTCGCAGACGTGATCGTAACGTATCTATGAAAAAAAAAAACTTTATAAATGAATGATTTCGAGACACTACGGCCGGCATTGACCCCCTGATTCAGCTTTTCACTTAAAAAGTTTTTGTTTTTATTGCTATTTTATACCGATACTCATCAGCTTCTCTATTCCGTAAATATTTCAAAGTGAGAAAATAGGTGAAATGAGCTAGAAGCTATCGATAGTATCAATCCGTAGCATCATGAGGAATGACGAGAGCATTTCTATTTGACTTCACCTGTTTTCACGGTGAAATATTTACAGAATAAATCGTGAAGTTTAGTATACGAATATCGGTATATTGAATGGCTTTCTTACTACACAAAATAGTTGTGCAAATCTGTATTGCAAGTTATAATTGTATGGGAAAAAGGAATACCTAGGCTACGATTGAATATATCCAATAAACCGAATATATCCACTTGACTACCATCGTACTAATTACTATACAGCCATACAGCAGAGTGGCTGCCTCGGCGCTCTGCAATTGTCTGTGTCTCGTTCAGTGGAGTTTGGAATGAAAAACCACAGTTTGAATGGGAACAAGAGAAAAATTGTGAATAGGCCAATCACGGTGATTGATTTTGTACTTCACGTTGAATAAATTGAAGTGTTTTTTGCTACAGACGTATTGTTTTTTATTTATTTTGGTGTTTACATGCTGCTGATTTTAGTAACGATTTATTTTATGAAATCGGGCCCCTTAACAAGGTATGAAATAGGGATTCGGTGACTTTTCTCAAACATTTTATGCTCAAAAAAAAAGTACAGTAAATTTGGCAGCGGCTACTTAAAACTAATCCAGCAGTGTAAGATTTTAAAAAACATAACCCTCCTTCTGGCGCAGTCGGGTTAATAAAACGATTCAAAATATTTTTATGTTGTCTATCTTTCCTTTATTTGCTGTTGAGCATAACTCTTAAAATAATTGGCGTAGAGTCAATAGTTTGGTATCATTTTGTAGGTTGACTCAAATACTCTTGATTAAACATATGAAACATTCAATGGGTTATTTTTGCACTAGATGTAAAAAAGAAGTAATTTTTGTGTAAAATTTGTAATTTCTGTTTTTTAACCGACGAAAAAAAAAGGAGGAGGTTCTCAAGTCGACCCGTATATTTTTTTTTTTTGCTTATTTTTCAGGAAAATTTATTTAGTTATTCGAAAGCTTCGAGGCTTATCTTTGCAATAAAGTAATTTGCACGTCAATAGGTCCCTTAGATTCAACGATATTTGCATTTTATTGAACATACCCTATTTCATCCGATAAAAAAATAAGATGGCTGCCATTCGCGGGGTATTGCGTTAGGAGTATTTATAAAAGTGCATTTGTCGATAAAAATGAGTTAGGACCTTTAAGTATCGGAAACCGTTATCCAAACACACTGTTTAAAGGAAATATTTGATAATATTTTATAATGTTTCATCTTTTATAATGAATGTGTATGTTTGCTGTAACTTAATACTGTAAACCTCTGCTCGCTAATGTCATTATTTTACTGTAAGTATTATGTTTCTCATTCAGTGTTTTTTTTGTTTTCTTTTGAGTAATAAATATTCTTTAACCATAAATAAAGGCGCTGTCAAAATCTAAATGTTTGTCATCCAGCCCACAGAGCATGTAACTTTAATCCAGCCCCTAACACAAGGCTGCTCCTGCTATTTTCTAGAGGGAAAAACTAAATAAGATTTTCCGAGTAGCAAATTGAATTAGAAACCTCAAGTTTGCGTCAACCGTGACAGCAAAAGCAATGAGGTGGTTAAAACTTAATTAAGTCTGAATTGTAATTACTCGTACCATTATGATGTTATTGTACATAAATCTTTAGAAAAAAAGCTATAAGCAATTGAAATCGAGAGAAGATCACAATGTCTAAAAAAATCATTTTGGTATGGTCAGCAATGAAAGTCGATCAAAAATGTTACTTTTTACATAAGTAAAAGTAAAATTGTTAATATTAGTATCATTTGTAAATTGACAAAAAATATTCGATGAACTGCTTTTCAGCATTTCATGCAATAGTTAGTTTGTGTGATTTTAATTTAACACGTATTTGATTTTTTATCAACGAAAAGCTTTTGTTAAATTGAATAATTCATGTTTTTAATTTCGTTCATTCACGTTGAAGAATTTCCATGTAGGCTTGACGAAGACGACGATTGTGCTATTTATTATCCTCATTAAAAAAAATAAGTTCCTCCGTTTTGAGCTTTCGGTCGTCAGTACCGATTTGAGAAGCGGGGGTGGTGCACGCCCTTCGCTCCAAAGTTTCCCGCCAATATGTACGCGAGAGGTACGTTCTCGTTGTATAGAAATGTTTGTCTATGTTCAGACGTACTTAACAGTATAATTAATTTACAAATCAATTATATCCGCGTAAAATATGGTTTAATGGAGGAGAATATACATAGGGTTTCTTTTTGTTTTTTGTTAAAAGTAAGTAATATTTTTTATTTTATTGTTTCAGTTGTAACGTTGGTGCTAATTCTCGCTTACATAGAATGTATTCAAAGTTTTGGTAAGTTTTATATTTATTATTTTTCTTACAACTTGTAATACAGTACAAATGTGGAAACAAATACGTTTTAAAATGATAAGAGCAATTACTATGTAAACTAATAGTTAGGTAAACATTTTAGCGTCCCATTTGTTATCAATTACCACTTATTATATCCGGTAAAAATAGTTTGCATTTAGCTAAAACCGGGATGTTACAATCAGATTTAAATAATATATATGAGGTCGTTTGATGTGACAAATTTTTAGTATCCCGCTGTTCAAAAAGATTTCAGTTCAAAAAGGTATCCTGTAAAAACTGAAATTACCTGACTCAGTATTCGGACTGGCTTCATAGGCAATCAAATAGTTTGGACGTTATACAAAAGGCTGCCTTGCCTTGGTTGCCTTTTTGCTTGCTAATCACGCTTATTTTGGTAATTGAAAGTATCTAAATCCCCGTGTGACCCGTTCAGAGGTCGAAAGTTGAAAGTTTGTACGCATCGTCACGGGTAGCAGCTATATTTCAACTCTGGTTTAACTGGAATAATTACATATGAACATGTACATACAGTGCCCGGCCGATAAAGTACATGATCTACTTTAGAAAAAGACTGTCACATGGTTTATTCATTTATTTACTAGCTGACCCAATAGACGTTGTCTTGTTCAAATTTCAATAGCTCACACAAAAATCCCATAGAAAACACCATTTTAATTTTTTTCCCGAATTTTCCGGCCTACTTTTCCATTTTTTATTTTCCTTAAAACCTTATTCGGACTGTAACGAACATTTAAATAAAATTTAAATTAAAAAAAAATTAAAACCCCTGACAACAAAAACCTGTAAAAAATAAATATGTATTGGCCCTTTATGTTTAATATAAGTTGTAGGTAATATTTTGAAACAAAAATCTTCGCGTCGGGGGACAGCTAATGAAAGTATAATATTAGCAGCTATCCTTTCTACAATAGCATACATTTACAGCATACACCCCCCTTGCGGTCGGGGATAAAAAAGGAAATTAACTAAATCAGTCCAGCCGTTCTCAAGTAATGCGCTTACCATTTTATTTCACACAAATTAAGTGCCGAGGCGGAATTAGACCGACGACGCCGGCGACAGGTTTAAGTGCCAGAAAGAAAAGACGCTCTTAAACAGCCAAACATTTTCTATAACTCGATGTGCTATATTTACGGCTACATCAATCACTCAACTCAGCCTATCGTAGTCTACTGCTAGACGTCGGCCTCCTCCAGGCATTGCCACAACACCCTGTCCTCCGCCTCCCGCATCCAGTCTGTCCCAGCCACCTTCTTAAGGTCGTCGATCCATCTATAGCTGGGGGGCGACCCGCACTACGCTTGCCTATACACGCAATGATGTACTTGGCCATATATTTTGTAACAATATTTATATTTAACAGAGAGTCTGTCGAGTTAATTGTCCGTTCTTCACCATCACGACTGAATACGCTTTGGAATGAGCTGCTTTCTGACTGAATTCAAAACTGAAAATAAATTGTTTAATTGGCTTTCCTTTAGTCTAAGCCCGAACTTTCGAGGTAGTTATTGTATTTTGTTTCTATTGGTTGATGGCAATAGGCTCGCCCCCTATTACATGGGACTTAAACATAACTGGCGAAATGTGGGTGTGCTATAAGTACACCTCTGCCTAACCCTTCGGGGAATACAGGCGTGATGTTATGTGTGTATGTACTTCATTCTCAAAAATTAAGTTCTATACAAAATTGACCATTTAGTCTGGGTTTAACGTCAGATTTTGTAATTAGAACTTGAACTTTGTCGGAATATAATTCGAAATTCAAAGAAGGCTCGGTGGTTTAAACCTGGGTCTAGAGATAAACCTTGTTTTGTAATAAAGCCGTGTATATTACTTAAATCACAGAAACTAAACTTGTTACGCATACCTACATGCTCAAACCAAATAAAAAATAAAGACATAGCGCTGCGAACAATCCAGTCAAGCATGGAAACTAAACCTTGCTCTGTGCATACACGCTCACACGCACACATTTACAACCAAACTACACCTCACTAAGTGCACACATGTTTACGAAAGCGGCCTCACGTCACTGTTGTCAGCGCTATGTCTTGATTTTTTATTTGGTCTGAGACCTAGATGCTCCAGACGATGAGTCAGGTCAAAAGACACGGCGCGGCGGCCTGCTTTACATCCGACGACGAAGCCAACCAACCGTTCTGACTTTATTTCCAAACGATTAGTCACACTCCGATTAATTCTGAAGCAGCACGCGGATAAATCTCACTTTGATATTGAATTCGAGAGAGATTCGAGATTTTTACGTTTCAATGAACATTTTCCACCTTTGATGGACTAAGTTCTTGATGTAGGACCTCGATCAAAGATTTATTTATTAAAAACGGTTTTGAATTTAAGTGCAAGTAATTGCCTGAGAGTTTCGATTTGCAGCTGGTATTATAATGGATTATTTTCTTAGTTGCTTGATTTACTTTTCTTGGGCTCATCTTGGTCAATGACTATGTACATTCTATAAAGCCAGCATTTACTAGGTACGTCTTCCATTGACTTGAATTTGCCCTGGCGGCTGAGAGTATATCATGTTCATTCTAATGTCTCGCTGATGGTGGCGCATGTGCTGGATCATTTAGCTCCCTTCAAAATGGTTCAGCTGAATGGTGCTAATCCATGCGTCATGTTCGTGAACGGGCGCCGTCAGTAGGGACTGGTCATCTCTTAGCTGCTTATTTTAATTTAATGTTTGAATTATTTTTGTCTTTTTATTACGGACGCTTTTAACGTTCTGCATCGTTCTCACATGTATAATTTCAATATGAATGATGTAACCAATATTTAGTAACCATATTGAGTGTCAGTGGAGTTTCTTGCTCGTTCTTCTCCATAGGTAGGTAGGTACGCTTTGGAATGGGCAACTAGCTTCATCTTTCTGACCGACCGACCTCTTGACAATTCAAAAGTGCCTGTAATCGGTTTATTTGAAATAAATGCTTTGAGTTTGAGTTATTATAAATGTCTCGTTTAAACAGTGGTGGTGGTGGAAAAAAAACAAAATTTCTTGGAGCCCTTACTCCTTATTAATAAATCCGGAGTAAAAAGAATATAAGTCTGAAATCGTCAACCCGTCTTGAGGAAGTATGGTAACTGGTTATCAATGCTTGTGCCTTCTCTGCATGAGAAGAGGCCTTTGCCCTGCATTCAATCTGCCTGCCATTCCCCATCTATGTCGGGGTTGGTTTCTAATCTAACCGGATACAGCCCAATACCAGTATTTTACATGGAGTGACTGCCTATCTAACCTCCACAACCCAGGTACTGGGTAACATGATACCCCTTGGTAAGACTGGTTGTCAGACTATTAGGCTTCTGACTACCCGAAATGACTGTCAAAGATCTACCAATGACAGGCGGGAGTAACGGCTTAACGTGTTTTCCTAGGCACAGAGGGGTCTCGAAATGTAATGCATGGTCACCCATCCACGAACTGACCGCGGCAAGCGTAGCTTGACCTTCGATCAACTTGGCTGTTATTATTTAGCCAAGACAATACAATAATAGGCCTGGTATTATAAAGTTACACCAGTTTTAACTTCGTTTTAGGCAAACACTCCGATTTTATTTTTATGGGGTAGTGTATACTGAAACTAATAGAGTTTTTGCAACAAACTTGTGTGGTGGGCCTAATATATGATTCAAAACTACCTATCAAGCCTTTAGAATTATCTTTATTCAAGTAACATATGACTCAAAAATGATTAATAAGACTTACAACTATATTAGTAAGAACTGACACTTCACAAAAACAATCAAATGGTAGTGGATCACCGCTGTGGCAAATCATGTGAGAGGGCACAACAGCGACCCACGAAAACACAGTCTAGGCGGCTTGAAATCATGCTAAGGATACTGTTGGAGCTGCTCCACACCCTGCGCACCATGGAAGCGCACCTTTTGCACATGATTGTGTAGAAACAATCTACTTGCGCATCCGCGAACATCACACTAGCGTAGTTCGAATTGAGTATATACATGTCAAATCAAAATAATCCAACACTGAATATAATATTCATATCCTTCAATTATTAATTGGGAGTTAGAATCCCTTGTCAGTGGCGGCATGCCGATACACTCGAGTTGAATTTTAACAAGTTTCGGTCTGTGTGGGACTATGTCATTAGTTTGTAATTGTTTATTAAAGTTTTATGTATGTTTGATAGATTCAAGACTGTGTACTTAATTATTGTTTGTTAGTTTCTTTACCTACTCGTTAAATGGATGTTTAGTGTGGGCCTTTTGGAATTGTCTTTTTAGCTGTAGTTTTATAGTTCTTTAAAGGGTTGTAAGCATGACTGCACTCTGTTTCCGCAATCTTTTCTATCTGGCTCATAAAAATAATGTAGTAAACAAATTCTTCTTATTGGTTGGCTGATTAGTATAAACTGCGTTAACTCATCAATTTAAAGTTAGCACTCCAATAATCTCTTATGAGTAATCTCAGGCACAGTATAATTACTTTATTATACTATGTCTCAGGGTACCTAATGTGATTGGTTCACTAAAATACCAACAACGTGTTTTTTCGAAACCGGGGCTTAGGTACTGTAGCGGTATCTACATGCGACATGCGAGCTACGCGTCACACTGACGTCACGCAAAATCCTGCATCGCGCAAGCAGAGTTTACCGCGCAACTAGCATATATACAACGTCCTGACATTAAACGTCGGGCAGTTGCCCACCAGACACAACACCCGTCTGGTCAGAGGATCCTCCCTTTTCTATAGAGTATGAGTGAACTTTACACCCTGTTCCTCATACCTCTATAGTATCATATAGATAGGTATGTAATAGCTACGAACTATCTTTTAAAGCTGATAAACAAGCTACTCTCCTCCAAACTTGCAAGAAAAAGGATCAGGAAAAATCTCCAGCTCACTATGTAAACGGGTTCCTTATCATAAACGTTGATGTCCGAGAGTTGTGACTACTTACAAGTCTCCGTTCCCACGACGCGAGGACAGCGACAAAGTTTTAAGCCGAAGTGAGGGTATCTTGAATAATTTAGCGGCTGTGTACTTAGACAAGTAAGTTCTAACTTATGTTAACTTATGTTAGTCTGACGACAATGGTAACTCTTTATCGTGAAGGTTTGTGCGTCACAATGGCGTTACTTTGAAGGATTTTGTGTCTATTGTGCTTGATATATAAGCAGAAAATAGAAATCGATTTATGGTAGGTATTCATTTTTCATGTTCTCCTTTGGAATGAAAATGCGATAAGCTGGAAAGCAAAAGCTTTAGGTGGTATTCTTTAACTTGACGTAAAAGATTTTGTTTAACGTATCTTCTAGTCTCAATATTCCTAAAATGGACTGTTGCACCATCTCTTGATACTTACATAAACTCACGCTTTCTTCCCATGGGTGTAGGCAGAAACTACAGAACCGCCACCTGCTAGGATTCTTACATACACCTTTTGCATCCTTTTTTTTTCTTTTCCATTTCCAGATAAGTTTTGGTTCACGAATCAGATTATTATGTTCAAAATTAGTTTCGTATTTGAATTTATCAGGTACAAAGTGCCTATCTATCCAGACACTAAAAGAAGGTTCCTAATCACTACATATTATAAAACAAAGACCCCGCCGCTTCTGTCTGTCTGTACGCGATAAACTCAAAAACTACCGAACGGATTTTAATACAGTTATCACCAATGGACGGAGTGATTCATGAGGAAGGTTTAGGTGTATAATTCATTACGATTTTGTGTAAATTGGGTGAAATGTGACGATGATTGTTGAAGATGTCGGAAAAAATCATGACGACTTTACTGGCGTGTTACCGCTGCGTTAACCAATAGAATTATATAGCCCTTGTTTTTTAATCTATACCTGAATGCGCTGATCGAGGAACTCAGTCAAATGCCAGTAGGGTGCTACGTGGATGGTGTCAGTGTGAACAACCTTAGCTATGCCGATGATATGGTGCTGCTGGCTCCCTCGATTTGTGCATTGCGGAAGTTGCTTGCCGTATGTGAAAAGTATGCGGCCACACACACTGTCTGAGTCCGACTGCATGATCTTCAAGGCGGGTACAAAGTGCCCAACTGCTTTTCCACCAGTGTTACTCAATGGTATTCCTCTTAATCGAGTATACCTATTCACGTATCTTGGGCATGTGGTTACCGAGAGTCTTGGAGATAATGTAGACATGGAGAGGGAGCGGCAGGGTATTGTCAGTCCGGGCGAACATGTTGGCCCGCAGGTTCGCTCGATGTACAGACGCGGTGAAAGTAACTTTATTTAAAGCGTATTGCACATCTCTGTACTCAGCGAGCCTGTGGTTCAGATATACCCAAAGGGCTTACAATTCTCTGCGCATCCAGTTTAACAATGCCTACAGGGCGCTGTTACGTCTGCCGCGCTTCTGCAGTACGTCAACAATGTTCCCTGACTCGCGCACGGACGGCTTTGATGCCACCTGGCGCAAAAAGACAGCCTCACTGCTAAGCAGATTGCGTGGGAGCAGTAACAGCATCCTGAATGTCATAGGCAATGAGTTAGACAGCCTACTGGTGTGGAGCCTCACCCAGAGGACTAAGTCTCTCTTAGTTATTAGGTACTAACATAGTTTTTAAATTCATACTAACAATATAAATGTAAATTCAAATTTAAATGGATGTCTGAATAAATTATATTATTATATGAAAACAATGGATAAATGGGATATTTTCCGGCATCAACGCGGGCGAAGCCGCGGGCAAAAACATAAATACTTGAAAATTCATGCATTTTATCTACACTGACTATTTATTTCTTGTGTTTAAAGTCGGACTTACATTGCACCACTCAAAATACCGGGTTTTCTACCGCGATTGAAGTTTAGTTCTGAAGTAAAGAGTTTGTACAGCCCCGTTGTGACGTCATAATCCGTGTTATTAAATCTGCAAGGAGGTTTTAACCGTTGTTGGGAGCTTTTTATGTTGTAGTGTTATGGAAGATTATTACATGAAAACAGACGGATTTTCCGTTTACCACATTACATTTTTTGTAATTAATTACTTAATAATGTTTCGACGAAAGAATCACAGGTAAATAAGGACGTATACAGGCCTGTCAAGTCAAAGTCAAATCGTTTATTTCAAATAGGCACTTATAAAGGCACTTTTGAACGTCAAAATTTACAAAAAATAGAATTGATTCTAATTGCCCCTTCCAAAAGGTAGTTTCGTATGGAGAAGAATGGGCAAGAAACTCCACCGTTACTCTTTTAAAAATGTTTTACAATAGAATGTATACATAATAATTATATGTGAAGACGATGCACCTAGAATAAAGTTACTATACCACAATAGGTAAAAATAATTAAATATAACGCATGACAGGTAAATTTATTATGAGATAGATACATGGTGCTCACATATTTACAAATATTGAGAAGTAGATGATTTTTCAAAAAAAAAAAAAAAAAACTCGCCTGTACACTGCTACAAGGACTATTGGCGCTCGAATGACGTTGACAGGAGGGCGCTGTTGGTAAACATTTGTGCAATTGTTTTGCGTATTGTATTGAAAAAACAAGATGGCGGCGTCAGTTCCGATTTTGGCCACGCGCCAAAAGATCCTTGTCTAACTATAATTGTCACATTTCAAAGCTAATGCCATAGAGATAGAGAGAAGGACCATTTATAAAAAGTTTAATAAATAATATAGTTTATTAAAAACGTTGTTGCTACCGAAAACTCGATAACTACAAGTTTCTAGTTTATGTAGGTTTTGTTAACTTATCATACTAGCTAACTAAAGGGAAACTCCGAAGAAAGGGTTGAAAATTATAGGGTGTTTTTCATAACGACCACAAATTGTTCAGTGCTGACTACAAACTAATAATTTGAACCCCTTTAGGTAGTTAGCCAGACTATACTTATGTGTTTGGTGCTTAGCCGATAAATATTGTTTTGATTCTAAGTGCTTCTATTTAAATAAACCTTTATGGCATAACAGACTATTCTTGAAAATAGAACATGTTGTAAGGAAAGTTTTGATTATGAGGGTGGATTTGAGTAATAGAAGACCAAAGAAAAGATAGATAAATTGTTACAAAGATGATATGGCTAGAAATGAGGTGAATACTGAAATAGCGGCTGGTAGAAATGAATAGAAACAGAAGACATGCTGCGCCACCAGGATGATAAAGATCTTTTATTTTATTTAAATTGTTTTGCTCATCTATTGAAATCATTTCAAATTACACATTGAACAATAGCACGTAAATTAGCGCACACAACGCATTCACATGCAATTCGTCCCCTATGGGCTGGCGTTCATAATTTCATTTCTATACACGATGAATAGACAAACTGGCGTAGCTGACAATTGAATCAATTATCCACATTTGCCGGACGGGCCGCCTTTCAAAACCATTTGATTTTGCCCAATCACATGCGTCCCTAATTGGATAACAACCAATGAGCTGGATATTAATTGTAACCGTAACGTGTTCAATTTGATTACTCTAATGAAGTATTATTGTTGTAAACTCGGGTATCCATTAAATTGGTATGGAATTAAGGGGTTTTGTTACTTGTTTCTTAGCTCTCATAAAGTGTTGGTTTTTTTTAAATCTGACGCTCGCTGATTAAAACTATCAAGTAGGTAGATACTTCATTTATAATATTATAATTAATTTTTTATCTTTTTGTTCAAGATTTTAATTCAAAGCATTTATTTAAAATAAACCAATTACAGGCACTTTTGAATTGTTAAGGGGTCGGTCAGTCAGAAAGATAAGCTAGTGGCCTATTTCTAAGCGTAGTAGGTACTGTAGGTAGGTATCTATGGTTTTGTGTGGGAATCTAACAATAAGTCAGAAAGCCAGTGTCAGGCACTAGTTTTCTAGCATTTATGCTGAACTGGACTTATTTGACGAAGCCGTGAACAATACTTACACAAAATTATTTTTTGTTGTTAATATTTTGTGCCTTTACCTCGGTCAAATAAAATGTTCTTTACCCACGATAGATTCATCGGAAAACTTAAGACTAGAGATGCCGATGCATTCCACCAGTTTTAATGACAAGTCTTTTACAGTTCAAGCAGTACGGTTATACAATGCCTTGCCCGTGTCGATAAGGCGTGCTCAATCTGTGTCCACTTTTAAAATTCTGGTTAAAAAACACTTCCTCTCTCCTTAAACATCATCATTACATTTAGTTTCCTTGCTCTTGTTTCATGTTTTGTATTGTATATGTAAATGGTACACCACTGACTACCTGCATTATTGTCTCTCCTTCTCCCTTGAATCCATCCAAAGGTTGTCTGTAAAATATCGCTTTTAGCGATAAGACCGCCCATTGTGTCACACTATGTAAAATTTCTTCATTTATTTCTGCAATTTTTATAGTGTACAGTCACCCAAAGAGTTAAGTATATAAGTAGTCGTCGGATATAGTAGGAGTTTAGTAATAAACCGATGGATGTTTTCAAATGAAATTTAATTTGATAAATTAAGTAACTGTTTGTTTCCTATAATTTAAATTATTTTTTATTCAAAAACTGCCATCGGTTTTATGACCGTACATAAAAAAGAGTATCTATTCTATTCTATTCTTTCTTCCAAAATTTAACCTACACGGCGATATTTTGATCTACCGGTCTACGTAAATGTAGCTGTTTGTTAATAAATAGCCACCATAGATTTAACTTCTATTGCCTTTAAAATAAGGCCGGACAATAATCTTTGTGACAGGCAACAAAGATTATTGTCCGGCTTTATTTTAGTTTGCAAATCTCAAAGAACATTGCTTTCTCAGATCGAATCTCACGGGAGCCGAAACGTAAATCTGATAATAGGTTCTTTTGAATTTTGAGCGAGTTTTCCAAAGATTTCGCATCTAAACTACTTTGTTTATCAAAGGATGTTTACTTCTCGCGATATCTCACCTTCAGTGATATTGATGGAGGCTGTAGTGCTCCCTTCAAGATCGATCCATAACCCTTTGTACTTTGTCTTAAGTAATTAAGGGCGAGTTTCACCAATGATACTAAACCCGATCAGCACATCTAAACCAAGTTCAAGAGCTGTCAGTGACAATATTTCACAACAACAATAATAATAATATACTTTATTTCAGACTTTGTCCATAAATGTGTTAGTAACAAGTAAAAACCGACCAAGTGCGAGTCGGACTCGCGCACGATGAGATCCGTACCATTATCTATAAAAACGGCCAAAAATCACGTTTGTTGTATGGGCACCTTTAAATATTTATTTTATTCTGTTTTTTTAGTATTTAGCGGCAAAAGAAATACATCATCTGTGAAAATTTCAACTGTCTAACTATCACGGTTCATGAGATACAGCCTGGTGACAGAACTGACAGACGGTCAGACGGACGGACAGCGGAGTCCTAGTAATAGGGTCCCGTTTTACCCTTTGCGTACGAAACCTTAATAATTATTAATTATATTAACAGTAGTCAGGCACTTGCCCTCGCGTGAAGGCCTATTCAGTGCGCCATAAGTACGGAGTCCTATCGGCCGGCGCACGCGGCCAGGATGGCGTTGGGGCGGCCGCGTACCCGCGCCGGCCGGCATCGAAGCACAGCGCTTACGTATGATCGCGTGGAAACCGTCCACGGGCGCCTCCGCGAAAATGCCACTCGCGCTACAGTACCGCGGCAGCCCCATCAACACCCTGACCGCGTTATTATAAGTATTGTACACTCAAGGCGTCGTATGTACCCACTCTGCGTGTATTTGTAACAATGCTGCATGACACTGTTATCGCTTGAACGTGGTTTAGATGTGCTCGCGTTTAGTTACATTTGTGTAATTCGCCCATATTTGTGTTACATAAAAGAGAAAACCAATGTTTCTTTAAGAAATTAATCCTATAACCGGATTTTCCTGTGGCTTGCTCACATACTTACTGTCATATCATAAAAAAAAAACTTGTCTTTATAAAGATCTGTGTTTTATGTGACATGCGATATATTTTATGTTACGATAGGATTAAGTTTGTGGACTGAATATAAGTTTATGTATTATAATATAACGAAACATCTCGAGACATAATATTTATCCTCTTTTATTTTTTAATAATATGCCTGGAAAATATTACTCTACATAAACGCAATGCGACACGAGAAAAATCGTAAACCTCTGTCTTTTAAGACGAATAAAACTAAAGCACACTAGAACATCCTGTTTATAGGACGTTATTCTATAAAATAAAGGATGTGGCGTTAATACTGATCAATTCTTAGACCAAAATCCTTTCACAAATACTAATATTATGTTTTTTTAAGTTATTTATTAAATTATGTAAAACAAAAATTAAAAATAAATATATATTCCTTCGAACCTCTCAAGTGACTTCTAAATTACTAACAGGAATACATACGTTCAGGTTAAATATCTAACCTATTGTGAAGGATTATCCTCTATAGACAGCAGACTGTATAAAAGACATAAACAACACGACTCTTGCGACAAATAAGAAAGATAAATGACGAAGCTACCACGCTAGAAGATTAACCTACCCGTACGTAGTCTATAATAAATTGAGCGCTAAAATTGAAACCGGGCTTCGGGCCTGAGGCCTTAGAAATTCGATGGTGGAATCCGAGCGATGTGATGCCGAATTATTGATGTGCATCTCGGCACCACCCTGTATAGTATAGGGCAGGGATGACGCACCTCTAAACATGTACGTGCCATTTTTTTCCAAATAAATATTGATTGTGGCCATGACATGCCAAGTAAAAAAAATCTACATACTTTCAATAATACTCCTTATTTGCAACTATATACTTTTACATTAATACCTTTATTATTGTACAGTAATGTTAATAAATTAGAGCGATTTCTGCTGTTACAAAGTAAATGAGTTACGTACTAAATTCCTGAAATGATGCCGTGTCCAAATCATTTTGTTACGTGCCACAAATGGCACGCGTGCCATTGGTTCGCCATTCCTGGTATAGGGCGAGTAGTGGAGGGTTATGGTGTGTTTAATATTATCGGTATCTGATTGATTACATAGGGTTGAGGTGATTAAAGGGTTCATTAAGATATCATGTCTTGATTAGCGTGAAAGGGATGAAACTCAATAATTTGACTTGGTTATTAGATAATTGGGTATGGATGATCACAAAATATTGCTTGTACAATTTATCATTTAACCATTGTCGCACAATCTTTCAAGTTGCCAGGATAAAATAATGAGTGGAAAAACTTTAGTGTTTCCAAGATTAAAATGATTATGAAAGTTAACAACAAAACAAAAAGGATTGTAAAAACGAAAATCTCGGAGAAGTCGTAACTAGAAATAATTTGACAACGAGTAACCGAAGATAAATTGAAAGACTTCAACGATGTTCCAATTAACTTTCAAAAGACATTCAATTCAAAAAAAAAAATGTAATGTTATCGGATACGAATCCTATATTGGATAAAAATATTGTGTAGTAGGTAAACTTGTTAAATCCATACTAATATTATAAATTCGAAAGTAACTCTGTCTGTATGTTACCTTTTCATGCCTAAACCACTTAACAAATTTCGATAAAAGTTGGCAAGGAGATAGATGGCATCCTGGGGAAGAACATAGGCTACTTTTTAACCGACTTCAAAAAAAGGAGGAGGTTCTCAATTCGCCTGTATGTTATGTGTGTTAGCTCAGAACTCCTTCTTGGGTGAACCGATTTTGATGATTCTTTTTTTGTTAGAAAGGACATACCTCAAGGGTGGTCCCATGATAAGGAAACCAGGATCTGATGATGGAATCCCGGAGAAATCGAGGGGAACCTTCGAAAATCGTAGGAGCGCCTAGTGCGTTTGTTAATTTTTTCATTAAGTATTTTAAAGAACTACAATTTAATGAAGGTCTGGAATCGATCTGATGATGGAGCCGAAAGACAGTCGAGGGAATTCCTCAATGATTTACAGCAGGTACCTTGTCTTTGGGCTTGATTAATTTGTATTTATGAGAACTTTACACCTGAACGGTTGTGACAGTCATTAGGGGTCTGATGATGAAGACGAAGGACAGTTAAGGGAACTCCTCAACGGTTTACAGTAGCTACCTTGTGATTCGTTTTAATTCATTTATATTGATGATAACTTTGCACTCATATGGGTTATAAGTGCCATTACAGGTCTGATGATGGAAACCATAGACAGTTGAAGGAATTCCTCAACGATTTAAAGCAGTTACCTGGTGTTTGGGCTTGATTAATTTGTATTGATGAGAACTTTACACCTAGATGGGTTGTGACTGTCATTAGGGGTCTGATGATGAATACGAAGGAGAGTTAAGGGAACTCCTCAACGGTTTACAGTAGCTACCTTGTGATTCGTTTTAATTCATTTATATTGATGAGAACTTTGCACTTATATGGGTTATAAGTGCTATTATAGGTCTGATGATGGAGACCATAGACAGTTGAAGGAATTCCTTAACGATTTACAGCAGTTACCTTGTGTTTGGGCTTGATTAATTTTTATTGATGGGAATACTATACCCAGATGTGTTATGACCAGTGATCGGAGTAGGTAGATTGATTTTTAGTACTTGTATCATAAATGCACACAGAAAGAATAACATGGATAAGCCATTTTTCCGGAAAGTAATTCCGGTATTTCCGGATTCAATTAAATATTGTTAATGTTGGTAGTGATATTATTACTACTCAATTCAAAATTTAAAGGAAGGTATCAAAACTAAATTAATTCATTATTTATCTGTTGAATAATAAAAACAATCGAATTCCGATCGAAGCTTTAATATTTATTTTTTATTTTTAGCCTAGGATAGCTAGATAGCTAGATCTTTTATAGATAGATATAAATTGTTGCACTTAAATTTAAATATTTTCATAGTGGTCATGGTAATTTACATTAAGGGTAGAATAAATGACGGGGCCCCATAGAGGGCCAATGCCTGCTGGGGTCGTGAGACTGTTTTAAGAATGCACCACGACTCTGAAACGTAAAGGGCATACGAAGGAACAGGTTGATTTTAGTCAGTGAAGTCTGACAGTCCCTCCCGTTTCACTCTGGGCGAGAGGACTCATTTCATGATTTTAGCACCAAAAATAAGGGGTAGAATAAATAAAAAAGATAAAAATCAACATTGTTTATTGTTAAATATGTACATTTTACATTTATTCACATTTTTAATCTTCATCGATTACAATGTTAGCATCCTGGTAATCCTGATCTTTACAATTAAAATATATAACTATGAGTTTCTCTATATTTTCTATTTTCAACCTATTTCTTTTAACATCTAAAGTCCATTTATAAATGG
Organism: Griposia aprilina; assembly: GCA_916610205.1. Taxonomy (NCBI): domain Eukaryota; kingdom Metazoa; phylum Arthropoda; class Insecta; order Lepidoptera; family Noctuidae; genus Griposia; species Griposia aprilina. Next base: position 22,126,246 of record OU744295.1, on the reverse strand, counting down.
AAAAAGACCGTTCTACATCTGACGATGTCAAAGGAGCAAATTTAAAAAAAGGTATTAAATTATGTGCTTCATTTTTGTCTAAGTGTGTCTAAATCTGGGTTTCGTTCCATAACACGCTCTATTTTATTTTTTATATTTTCTGAATTGCACTGATTTATAGTATCTCTGACGTTGTCAAATGCTAAAAGTGAATCTGTCAACGATAAATTATGCTTTTGCAATTCTTTTAAAGACAAATGAATCATAAAATAATTGTCTTTAATGTAATTTAAATCTTCTTTTAAATTTTCTTTTTCTATAATATTTTTTGCCTCTCGAATAGATACCGCATCAGAGCTGCTTAAACAAGATAGTACTTCTTTTATTTTTTCAAAGTTTTGAGCGTAATAAAATGCTGCCTCTAACCAAGTGCCCCATCTTGTAACAACTGGTTGGGGAGGTAGCGGCAAATCTGGATATTTTTCTTTTAAAATTTTGACTCTACTTGGGGCTTTCAAAAATACCTTTTTAACATTTGCTATTAAAATGTTAACATCGTGATATTCTAACCTAATTTGCTCAGATACGCGATGAAGAGAGTGCGCCAAACATGTTACGTGTTTCATTTCAGGTAAGTATTGTTTTAAATTTCGTCCTGCAGACAGCATATATGCAACGCTATCAGTGCAGAGGACAAGAATGTTACCTACATTCGATTCAAAAGAATCTTCCCAAAAGTTTTCCAAACATTCCAACACAAATTGCGTGATTGTTTGTCCATTAACTACAGTTAGCATTTTACATGCTACCAAATAAGGTCTAGTCAAATTGCTAGGATGTAATGGTTTTATAAAAAAATGGACTATATAGCGACCTAAAAAGTCTGTCGTTTCATCTAATGATATCCATAGTTTCTCATTTTTATAATTCTGCCGAATCGAATTGATTTTATTCTTAAAAAACTTGTCCAAGTAAACTTTCCGTAACTGTGATTCATCTGGCAGAGTACGATTATTAGGACACGTACAACAACAGGTACTACACATATATTTTTTAAAGAAATCTTGAAAAGTAGTATTTTTCATCTGAGACCACGGAATATTGCACAAAATGAGAAATTTTATAAGATCGAAATAAAATTCCTCTTCGGGCCGCTTATACTTTCTCTGGTGTACTGCTCCTTCGATATGTCTTTTAACGTTTCCTTTATTTATGGTTTTCAAATGGCTTTCACATTTTGAACAGTATATTGTACCACTAGCGTGATCGTAAAGTAGTTCGGGATGACCGGATATCCATTTTTCTACAGTTTCAGCCTTGACGTTTGCCATATCTGAACTCTGTTGAAGAGATGGAACCTCGTATATCACCTAAAACAAAGACATGAAAAAATTACATTTTATTTAGTAGTTGTTGTTTTTAAACGGTTTTATTTAGCTTACTCCGTTTGTTTTATATTTCGTGGATCAAATTTAGTCATTGAAATTTCACCCTCTTCCTGTCAACCGATTGATCTAAAATTTGGTATTCGCCTTTGATTCTGGTGACAATACAATTATGTATATTCAAAATTATTGTCAATCCAAAATGGCTGCCGCTACAAGATGGCGGACAACTTAGTTTTTTTTCAATCCCGTCAATATGGGTATCAAATGAAAGGGCTTGTTAAGTAGAATATGGTGCACTATACAAAATTAATATTCAAGATGGCCGCCGCTACAAAATGTCGGATGATGTTGTTTTTTAGTACCCAAAAAACAAAAGAAACCTGAATAAGGCACTCAAATTATATACGGATTCCAGTAAAATGTCGGTTAATAGTGGAGTTAGCTGAATTGCGACTACATTACTAGAATATCATAATTTTGTTTCGCACTAAGCTCACTGGTTCATACTCTATTAAAGATTTAACAATATTAAGACTCATGGTATGTTCAGCGGGTTAAGCAAACAAACACAATACTAAAAATATTCTTATAGTACATCCAAACATGCTTTATACTCCTTGTAACTAGTAAAATATTACTTACCAAAGCTTGGTTTAAATATGTAGATCCAATTCAATAGTGAAAAATCTGAGTCCGTATATTCGAGCCAAATCGTGGTTTAGAGCAGATTCCAGAAGTCAGTATGTACACAAGCCAGGGTCAAGTAACGTTTTCACAACACAGTAACAAACAAAGATGCGCACTCTACGAACCGAAGTAAACGAGTGAACTACCTGGCATGTCGTCGGCGGGCGTACGCATTGTTCTGATAACCGGTTATTGTACCACCCATGATCCTTTGTTCTGATTGGTCGTTGGGTTTTGTCAAATCGTGACAAAAAAAAAAATAGGAAGAATAATAAAGAATGAAATTGCTCATTTTATTACAATTCCTACCTTTTTTTTGAGGATGGCAAATCATCAAATGACTCCTTCCACTCTGGCAGAATACAATTCCTACATAAGTTCCGTTTTTTTTTTAATAATCCACCAATTCCGGAGGAATGTCCATAGTAATATATACGTTTCGGATCAATGACCCCAGTTCAATCTACCTACTCCGATCACTGGTTATGACTGTCATTAGGGGTCTGATGATGAAGATGAAAAGACAGTTAAGGGAACTCCTCAACGGTTTACAGTAGCTACCTTGTGTTTGGACTTAATTCATTTATATTGATGAGAACTTTGCACCCATATGGGTTATAAGTGCCATTACAGGTCTGATGATGGAGACCATAGACAGTCGAGGGAATTCCTCAACGATTTACAGCAGTTACCTTTTGTTGGGCTTACTTCATACGGTTCAATATTCCAAAATATTCAGGTCGTACAAAAATAATACCCAATTAAGATTGAAGTTTTTCATAGGGCAACCACTACCTACTAGTCATGCTGATGCGTCAATTTGAGACTGAATTTAAGTTACGTAATCGCGTCATCTCTAGCAATGCTCTTTCGTTGGTTGCTAAGCAATTTATGCTTGTCACAATGCATATGGTGAAATGGAGCTTATGGTGGCTTCACCATCAGCTCCAGTTCTTCTGGTTTTTACCCAGAGAAATCCTCAACAATAAACTCCTCAATTCCTTGCATCGGGAAACGAAATATTTTGTAAAAGGTGATGAGCAGTTGACATTAGGCTATTGTAATTTCGATAAATTATTATCTAACCCACTAAAAAGTGAAAAATAAAAACTTATTGACAAAAAAAACAACCGACTTCCAAAAAATACACTACAAAGTGAAAAATAACTTTAATTTCGGAAGTCGGTGGCAAAAAACTAAAATAAAGATCCAAAGACACCGACTTCCGAAATTAAAGTAATTTTTCACTTTGTAGTGTATTTTTTGGAAGTCGGTTGTTTTTTTTGTCAAAAAGTTTTTTTTTCTCAAAAATATCCCTAATGGGGGCGGATATAGGGGATGAAAGTAGTACGTTCCCGTGGGATCATTTTCGACATCCTCGCCAGCGAAGCAGCGGGCAGAAACTAGTGGTGAAATAAATAATGGGCAAAGCACTCTAAAATTGGTCAAACACTTTTTGGTCATACTATTGACCAAAAACTACTACTACACACACACACTGTGACACACACTGTGACACACACTGTGTTCGTGTGTGTGTGTGACTGTGTCGTGTGTGTGTGTGTGTACGTTGGATACTATTGGGGTGTAAGTTTTGTGGTCGCACATGAGATAATTATTTTGAATACTATACGTGTAAAATAATTATTAGTTTATTGAGCTTTATCACAACTAATGTTAATAAAGGACTCTTGCTTCGAGGCAAGCTTCGAGGCTTGCCTGTAGTTTATACCTAAAGGTTTCAGAAGAAATATTTAGGTATAAACTACATTAACACAAAAATGTAGCTCTAGCCATAATAGAAAATGTACATTTATTATGGCTAGAGCTTATTATTTTTATTTAGCTCTACGTACAGAGCTCTCTCTAAACAAGAGTCGGTGCCGCAATCCCTGTAGGTTTCGATGGAAACCCGACCATTTGCCTTGACGGTTCGCGAATTATTGATAGACCCAGTCTATTTGCACCTCCAAAGCGAAAAAGTAATGAATAGACCAATAGGGAAGTAGATAGTGCGACGAAGACTTAAGTGTGTTTCACGACTGTGATTAAGGCAAGATTAATAAACTACGTCTCGGCGGCCGCTCGTAGAGGCGGCATTGTCAATACTTTTCATTCAAACCAAGCGTGTCACCGTTTTCGCGCACTACGAGACAAATGCCGTATAGAAACTGACGGCTTTGAAGGTGGTCCGTGACAGAAGTAAGCGCTCAACGCACTTTTGAAACCACGAATAGGGAAAAAGCAAGTAATTCAAAACATTTTGATTAAGTATTTAAATATACATTGTGTAGGAGTCTTTAAGGTAATATTACTGCCTTCCCTGTACCACGAGGGCCGCGCGCCGCCGGAACGGCGATTCCGTGCTCTGTGATATGTTTCCGTTCTCTAACTTGCACTTGCAGTTTGACAGTTGTGCGACAGTGACAGAAATAATGCATAGCCAAAGCTCGTGCTAAGCAGTGTTTATTAATCTCGGCCCGAGTGATTATTTTAACGAAGGTGAAGGACAAAGTTCAGTAAAATATTTTTAGGATAGATAGTCAGTCATATGATTTATAGAGACAAGTTTTCAAGAATGATAGAACATGTAAATGCTAAGTAAATAAATGACTTGCTGAGAACGCAGAGGACAGCTTTTTGTCAGTGAACAATTTTTGACTGACTTTTTCTATGGCCGATTATTGTGGGACGACTGCGAGTTCCAATCAGTCTATTTTTACGATATGCGATCTCCATAATGTATCCATAGAAATTATATTTAAAAACAACAGGCTGCTCAGCTGTTTCATACGTTTTGGCCGTTGTGTAGGTATTGCACTTTTGTATGAAACAGTATTTTTGTTTAAACCTACTGTTTATTTCTGTCCTGGGGGTTAAGAATCACGTGCTGAATTTATGGTAACAGTTTGCACGTCAATAACACCCTGTATAAAATATAAAATGCGAAACATTCGTAAACAGTTGAGAGACCAATTTGGAAACAGACTAATTGAGAATTAGTTATGTACTTTTGTGGCAAATTCGACGGGTGACTGAAGGGATCAGGGGCTCAAGGGGGCTTGGTGGAAAGCTTTGGAACTGAGCCATTTCGAGCCACACCGATTTAGAGGACTTGACATGACCACGGGTTTTCGTGGAATCTAATTAAATCTACTTGCAGATTCCAATATAATAAATACATTGATGATGTTGAATTATTGATGCGCCTTCTGATACCAGCCTGTATAGTATAGGCGAGTAGTGGAGGGTGGTTTTTGTTATAACGTGTGTTTCGTATTTATCGGTTACAGTATTTTAAACTCAAAAACACCATAATACTGTTTTTAACATTATGGGTGGCAACCCTAGTGATATGATGTGTGTATGTACTAAATGCTACACAGGTCTTCCGCCTGGTAAAAGGCTGATCCGGTTTCGATAAGCTGACCACCAAACACCTATTTTTCAGTGGCGTAAAAAAAGACAAATATGTTAGTATGTCCCGATTTCGCAATGGGACCTTAGATTTAATACCTCTAAACTGCGCGCCGTGCATTTCTTAAACTGCCTCCAACTGTCTCAAGGGACAGTTTCTTCCAGACGAAGCTTTGAGAATATTTTAACGTCCATTAATTTGAACACCAATTAATTTTCTCCATTTTCTCAACCGTTACAATTCTAAGTAGTAAATAAAAGGGTAGTGCAGCAGGCTTATTTGTCGCCGCGCCACTCCAGATGCACAAATTATTCATACGCCATCAACGCTCCGCTATCGCCACGAAATACGGACTGGAGTGGTTTCTTTAAACAAGCATATGCTCCCTTTAAAAGTCTTAAATATAGTCCCTGAAAAGAAGAATTTGTGGAGGAAATTATTTTCAGATGGTTCAAACTTACATGCAGCTCGGAAGTACTACTTAACTCAAAATGATATGGGAAATGAAGTGAACACAAGTTGGGAATATTGGGATAAAAGCAGGATGCACGATGACGTAGTATTTGACTCGTGCATTCAATGTTATAGGTAGGTTCCCGAGGCTTATTATAATCCTTACGGATCTAGCGTGAGGCAACTTGAAATATTTTTTATTTGTTATTAGCTCTGGCCGGCTCAGCTTACGAGCAACTTTACTGGAGAACATGTTATCTTAAGCTTCAAAAAACACGTAAATCGGATACATTCTTCTGGAGTAATAAGCGCACCACCGAACAGACGGACAAAGACGTTATAAAGTATGTAAATGATGGTCATTTAATTTAAAAATGCATCATAATTCCCACCCCAACAAAAATATTGAACGATTTACATTTCCGCATTTACCCGTTTCTAAATCGTTAACCCCCACATATTCAGCGTATTTTTACCTAACCCTACGTTATCGGTATCAGCGGTAATACGTCTTGTGCTCGCCTGGGGACATCATAAAGCCAGAATGCGGTTTTAAGGTGTCGCACCTCAGGTGATCGCAGAATTTGCATTATTCATGATGCTTCCATCCAAATTGATCGATTTTGACTCCGATTTGACTAAGAACCCGACTTTCTGTGGGAGTTAATGCGAATTTTAAGACGAAATTAAATATTGAAGATCGCACTTTACGTTTGTGGGATTTGGTCGAGTTTTGCGCTGGTATTTTGGTGTTAAGATGGTAATGAGGCATAGGAATTGTGTGAATTTGGAGTACAGTAACAGTTACAAAAGTGTATACAACCTACTATGAAATAAATAATTGTCATTATTAAATATGTATTTAATTATGTTACTTTGTGGCACTCCAAAAATACACAGTGTGAGGGTGAAGAGTGTGAAAACTTCTATCAATTTTTGAACCGGACACTTTTTAAAAATTGCAAGGGGATTTATCCACTAAATTAAACCCAAGTTATAACAGCCAATCACGTCTCGTCTCCATGTCCTAATTTACCAGAACTTTAGTAGATGATGTAAGAGCGGCTACAGATGTTAATCTGTGACGTCAGAAGTTTCAAACACCGAGACTTACCGGCCTTATCATTCTGCCTTGAATTATTTATAGCCCAGATTTGAAAAGTGCAGTCTCATTATTGTTACAGGTTTGCGGTACTTTACCGTTATTAGGTGGAGAATTCTTTCAATAGCTAAGTCGAGATTTCGATATTTGATGAAAACTATTTTAACAGTTAAAAATGGACACCGTAATCGTACAAATCTATCTAGAAATAAAAAGCTTTATATTTCTTGCCAACCTTAACTAGGTACTTTAAGCAATAAAATTATAAAAAAATTAAAAGAATAAAAAAGTTAAACTACAATAATGTTAGTAATTATTATCTAAGCTGTATGTTAAGGCGGAACCTTCAGGGTAGCCCGCGAAATTCAAACTTTGTTAAGTTTTTTGCAATTTGCAGGTCACTGTCAGGTTGTATTTTGATGATGGCTTTACAGAATTATAATCATTAGAATCAGCAATCCATCTCTATAAGTTCATATTACCCTATTGAATGACTATTTCATGAAATCATGACATTTGAGGGCAATTCTAATTTAGTACCTATTGCTGATTCTAATGATTATAATTCTGTAAAGTCATATTTGATACTGTCGCGAATCATATTTAGATCACCATACAACCTGATACTGATCTGCAAATTGCAACAAACGTAAGACAATTTTAATTTCGCGGACTACCTTGGCGCATCCCCGTTAAAGTGTTTTTATATTATTTAATTTCTAATGGCTGGGCCCCCAAGGAACACGTAAGAAGGAGAGACCTTACGCTAGATGGGAAGACGATATTAAAAAGATAGCTGGAATAAACTGGATTGAAACAACCCAGTCTAGAGAAGACTGGATATCATTGGAGGAGGCCTTCACTTGAAGAGAAGTCCTTGCAGAATAAATTAAATAATATAGTATCTATATCTAGTAATGACAACAAATTTATCTATACACCTAAATAAAAATATATGTTTCTTTGTTTATCCCTAATGCTCATACATAAGTCAGTCAATTCATCCGATTGCGATGAATCTTTGACAAGTTGTTGTGTGCTCAATCGCAGAGGTTTCTGAGTTTATAAAACCATCCTCCACGTGAGCTGAGCCGCGGGAACAAGCTAATAATTAATACAAAACTAGAAAACTAGTAATTCGCAGTCTACTGGATCAAAGTGCGTATTTACTTGTTTTAGCATGTCGGCATTTAAGTTTTCATATAAATTCTCTAGAAAAGGAAAGCTGCTTTACCACAAAATTATAATTTACATCATTTACATAGACTAAAGCTAAGTAATTTTATCGGGCGCAAATATACATAAGCGGCTTTACCTTTGACGCCTATAGACGTTTCAGCGAAACCTTTGTCCGTATCACCTTACACATATTAATCCATGTACACACAAGGCATATATCTCTATCAGTTACCTGTAAATGAAACCTAATGCCTTGTCCATGATTGATGAGCGTCGACGGCTTATTAGTCAATGCTTCGACGCCATTTGTCATAATTTGACGGCATTGACGGTAGTCGACGGTAATGCCGGCAGCCGTGATGCGGTGTTTTGATGCGGGGTGTAATTTGATGGGCTTAGGGGGATGTATTGGTACTTGCTCTTGTTTTAATGATAAAATGATTATGATGTATGAAAGATAATATGGTTTATTTTATTTAACTACAATTGGAATCGGCTTAAACTAATTATGTACGCCAATTGTACATGTCCTTTGTGAAGCTCGAGGTTATACAAAATTATTAGAGGTTGAGGCTTAGATAAACTTAAAAGGGGAAGATACGTTACGCTCTAATATTGCAATCACTAAACTTGGGCTCGGTGCACAACTACATGCAAAGAAACTCACAGATCTATGATCACAGTTGCATACTTACAGTTACTGATAGACAGGCCTCTGTTCTTGTATATCCCGCCGAATGTTTACGATTATGAATGACATTGAGGTAGGGTCTTTCATGCCTGTTCTGTATTATTTCTTATTTATATTATCTCGCTCTCAAAAAATGGCGAAGCAAATAATAAATAAAATAATATTATAAGTAATGCAGTGTGTCTTATTTTTCTGTCTTGAGTGATTAGAACACTTATTAAAATTGAAACTATTGAGCTGTATCGACATGTGCTGTTTAGACGATGGTCCGCGTGTGAGTGACTGTGTGTCCATTGGACTTAGTTTAGTAGGACCGCGCGCTTTGATAAAAAGTCAAGTAACGTATCTGCCCCTTTTAAGTTTATCTAAGGGTTGAGGTTAATCTATGTGTATAAAGAAAAATGAAAACATTGGTATGCGCATCACTTGAAAGCGGCTTGACCGAATTGGCTAATTTTTGTTTTAAAATGTTCGTAATAGTCCGAATAAGGTTTTTACGGTAAGAAAAATTGGAAAAGTTGTCAGGAAAAAGGGATTTTTTAATGAATTATTATTTGGACAAGACAACGTCTGTCGGGTCAGGTAGTATTGAATAGTTATGGTTACCAACGGGACGTAATTTTTATTTGAAAGAATATGGTCCATTTGAGCAGATGGCATAGTAAACATTATGCTTAAGATATGTCTTGTTTCAGATTCAAGAAATATAGTATTTACAATAGTGAGCCAACCTGAGCCGTATCACGCCAGTGTCGCCAAGCGACTGAAACAGGACATCGAGAATCAAGTCCTGCAGCTGGAAAAAGTATGTATAATTTGTTTGACTACTGTCCTCGACAAAACGTGCAATTAAATTTGCTAGTAAACTCAGTGAATAACACTTTTAGGCCAGAATTACATTAATTAACTCAAAATTCAATAATTTCTTAAAACTAGTTTAAAGCCATTAGATTGCTTGAAAATTTTAAGTAACTTTGAGCCTTGAGTGAGGTTTTGTAATAACGACCTTAAAGCCTCGTGTAAGTAAGCAGTAAGCACCTATCTGGAATATATTTTTTCCATTTGTGACACTTTCGTCTAAACTAATTTCGAATGTAATACCTAGAGTTTGTACTGATACAAACATAGGTTTGAAAAGGCTTTAATTATCTAAAATTTGTCGTTGATGCCTAAACGCAGCGTTTACGTAGCGTGCATTATTCTATGTACCGTATGTTGACTAACCCGCACTGGGCCGGCGTGGTGGATTACGGCCCACTACCTCTCACAGAGGAGGCCTGTGTCCCAGCTGTGGCAACGTTATAGGCTGATTATGATGTCGAGCAAGGCAATAATTCATTAAAAAATTTGGTTAAATGTTGGTGATTTACGTGCTTTACATCTAGCTATGCACCTATTTCAAACATCTATCACCAATTTTAACTTCCCTCATTTCATTTCACACAGCGTCACCCAAAAACGCACATAACGCACGAAGATTTCCCCGTGCCTGGTGCATGGACGATCCTACCGCTGCTGTTGCCTCTGACGTCACGGTATAGACGTACTGATGTCAGATGGGTGCTGTTTGTGGAGACACACACCGCTGTCAAGTGTGATAAGCTGATTAAAGCGCTCGCAGCGGCTGATAGACAGAAGGTAAGAAAGAGATGGAGCTCTAAAAAGGGCTATAGGGAACTGTGCGTTATGATAAAATTAGGTACAATACACTTGGTTGTTAGCCTGACTTCTATAGGAATCCGAATTGATCAATTGTCCGAATTCGGATACAGCTCTATACGGTTGCCCAAATCTGGCCTTACAACCAACTGAAAAATCTTCAGCAGTTTGCTATACTAGTTTCATGAACATGCCATCGAAGAAAGATGAATTCCTTAAAAACAATTCTCCTAACAGGACGTGATGTGGGTAGGCTACCCACTGAGCGATGAGGAGCCCACCATTATCCACCACTTCACTTTTTACGAGGACTTGGAGGAGGAAGGTGGCTTCATGTACCCCAACTTTGCGAGCGGGTTTGCAATGAGAATAGAACTCATTGAAATGTAAGTGGAAACGACTTGTTAAAACGTTTTATTTAGTTTCACTTGTGAGGCTTTTAAGATGGATTCTTGCTAGCCAGTTTTGGATATCTTCCAGTCTATTCACTCATCGAGAACGTCATCATTGACGTAACACTGACGTATAATCGCCGGACTGAAAACAAAAAAAAGTTTCTGTTAGCATTTTTATAAGGGCCTTAGCAGAAATGCTGCGTTTAGCATCGGCAATCTCCAATCTGCACTTGACTGTCGGAAAGCAATAGATAGAAAATACGCAATTTTGAACCGCGTTTCAAACTCGGTGAATTACCAAATCGCGATGCGCTTTTAAGATGTTGCAAAATCGCCGGTTGTCGATGCTAAAATCGGCATGTCTGCTTATGCCTTACGCCTTGTCTCTTTTTTGTTGGGTTTATAAATGCCATGAATACGAAGACCTTTATTCACCTCCTATACTCTTTTTAGACTCCTAAGACAAATCGAGAGCGGCCAGCGCCGCTTAGAGGCAGACTTTTCGATAGACCCTGCGTTTGAACTGGCGCAGCTGGTCTACGGCGGCGGTTCTGACCCTGGACCTCTGCTCACACCTGATCTGAGCTTCTGCATAGTTTCCGGCGATAACTGCGCCACTTATCCGCGTCAGTTCGATATATGTGTGAGTATTATCAAATGTCGTGTTATAGCCATTTCCTACAACTGTTGAAGATTTGTGATTTGAATATACGGACACTTTAAGCTGGTAGTCAATTTGATAAACAATTACTTTCCCTGCTATTTTGTATCGATTGAATGTGGATTTTGGTTATTTTTCTTTGCAGATTGTGATTTGTGATTTGAATATACGGACATTTTAAGCTGGTAGTCAATTTGATAAACAATTACTTTCCCTGCTATTTTGTATTTTTCTTGCAGATTTTTCTTATGGCTTGTTATTATTGGTGTTAACTTTTACATTTCTTTGATTTCATTGTTATAATGAAAAGGCTACCCTCACCCGTGGTGTGGTAGAAAGCTCAAATTTTAATGCTTTAATTTGAGTCGAGTTGATGTTTAGTTGTTATGGTAAGAGAAGACCGTAAGGGCGCTTTTGAAATTCATAACTTAGAATACACGCAGTAGAAAAACACCTATATGTATAAAACTTTGGATTACCTACTACAACGGACCGATATTTATTGGTTGTCAAAAAGGAGTGCTGCAAAAACGCTCTACAGCTTTTCTCAAATGCCACGTTATCGGCAGGGCAGTGCCATAGCTGAGGACTCGATATTCTTCGCCGTGAAGACCTGGAGCGGCTTCCACAACTCCAGAGCCAGGGTGGTCAAGAAGACTTGGGGCAGACACGTCACCAACCTGCAGTTCTTTAGCGATAAAGATGGTAAGTTATCACAATATAGTTTGAAATTTTACTGCCGCACTCAGGGGATGTTACTAAAAAAATATCAATCATTGACTTTAGACCAGCATAATATCTTAAAAAATGTTAATACAATTGAAATGTTCTTAACATGGTTTTGTCTGACAGTGTTGCAATTTATTCTTGCCAATTTTTAAAGATAATTATTGCTAATTTGTAAGTGTCTTCTTACCGAAAATAGATGCGTATTATACCTACGATGAAGGACTGATAACAAAAAAATAATACATTTGAGTAGGTAATCCATGAAATGCTAAAAAACCATGTGTTTTACGTAAATAAAAGTTATTATTAAACAACTTTCGTTGTTGACCGAACAAGCTGTGAATATTTTACGCAATGAATTATACCGCCCGCTGGCGTAATAGCGAGAAAAAAATCGCTTAGTAACAACGAGCATTAAAATGGCCTCGACGAGTAACAATGTACACTTTTTTGACCTTAGAGCTAATACTTTTAGCATATAGCATAATCTATTCTCATGTAGTTCATGCCACTACGAGGGAAGAAGACCGACTGTTACTTATATTAGCCTTACAATACCATCCCCCCCAACCCCCCTTATGGCTCACATATTCACGGTCAAAAAGTTGCGGCCTGGCTTTGTGTTGCTGAAAACATTTACAAAGCATAAAAATAACAAAGATTATTTTCAAATTATTTATTTGAGATGGGTTTGCTCTTGACTCTAGTCTAGGTCAGCGATGACAGCGACAAAGTCGACGATGGAGTCAGCTTACCCAGAAGAAGTTTGTTCACTTTCACTTTAAAGAGATTTGGGTTGTATGCGGTCGGAAACATAGACGCAGGTAGACAGTTCCACTCTTTTGCTGTGCGCATTATAAAAGACATTTGGAAACGCTTAGTGCGAATTGGGGGAATAGCATCTAGGCAGGAATGGTAGCTTGTAGTGCGTCTAGATGTCCGATAGTAGAAGATGAACGCAAAGAAAGGATTTTTGAAAATTAAGTTAAATAGGGTTTGAAACTTTATAAGGAAGTTCGTAATGTTTGCCCATGGAGAATCCCATCGGGCACACGGCTTGTGAGAAATATAAAAAATGTTTATAATGTTGCAAACAACATGTTTACCGCAACACAAAAACTTGTTTACCATGAATTCGAGTCTTTATCGCCATGATTTTCTTTTAGACCCGACCGTCCCAGCAGTAAGCACAGGGGTACCAAACAGCAAGACAGGCCACTGCGTCAAAACGATCGCCATATTGAGAATGGTGCTGAAGAGAGTTAACAATATGCCTCATGTTAAATGGATATTTTTAGGTGACGATGATACCATACTGGGGTAAGTCGTAGATCATTGTATTTTTGAAATTCCCTCACGTTACCTATTAAATAAAACCTTGTATGAAAGCAGAAGTTGGGTGTCTGTTTGTTTTTTTTTTTATAGCTTACTTTTTAATGGGACCAACAGAATGTCCTTTCTTTTTTCTTGTGTGTATCCTTTCTTAGGATTGCAAATCCATTGATACAAATGAGCTTGAGTTGTGGCTAAGCTCATGCAGAATGAGGTAGTACCTATTATATAATACAACATCATGCCTTGTTTCCTGATGGGTTAGGCAGAGGTATACCTATCGTACCCCCACATTTCGCCAGTAATGTTTAACTCCCACATAATGGGGCCGAGCCTATTGCCACCATCGACAAATTCCGGGCTGCTACTAACAAATTCCAGATAAAAAAGCCCAATAACACTGCCCGACCTGGGAATCGAACCCAGGAATGAATCGAATGCCAATGAGGCAGTCCAGACCAGTCAGGTACCTATTATTTGTAAAAAAAAAATGTTATAGGGTCCAGAGGCTATGTGAAGTGCTAAGTTGCTATCGTGGTGGTACCGACATCACTGTGCTCGGAGAAAAGTATGGCTACGGTTACGGGAAGAGAGAAACTGCTGCTAAAGGTCAGTGTTCAATGTTCTATTGAATTGAGTGAACGATTTCTTTGACTTGACTTAAAAGTTTTAAGGCGCGTGGTAACGTCCAATGACCTTGACAAGCAAATCCTATGTGACTTTCAGGGGTAGTAAAACTGGTATTAGAAATGAGTTTCTGTTTTCGAATTATTTAGAAATGCCTCGCTTGTTTTGATACACGGGCAAGCTAAAAAGCTGTAGTTCTTTATAGTTTGTTGGTGTACTGCTCTAAATAAACAACGCTGATGAGCCCCGAGCCTGGCTCGACACCTCACAATACCGTGGACTTGCCACCACCAGCGAGCTAGGATGTGTTATTTACTATCATCATTTGCAAAACTCTATTGCACTGCGGTTTGCTGTTAGAAAGCCCAATTCTGGGTTAAGCCCGCTTTTGTACATAAGCTATCTTTGTAATATTGTTTTTATAATTATGTGTACAATAAAGAGTAAGAACTTCATCGGTGAGTCACCGGGACCGTCGGTGGTAAAGCTCGCCAGTGGATCAAGCCTTTAAGAGTATGAAGCTGATATGATAATGTCGGCAACAGGCTATGACTACATAACCGGCGGCGGCGGGACAGTGCTGAGCGCGGGCGCGGCGCGCGCGCTGGCGGCGTGCTCGTGCGGCGCGCGCGCGGCGCCCGACGACATGACGCTGGGCGCGTGCGCGCACCATCGCCTCAACGTGTCCCTGACGCACTCGCCGCTGTTCCATCAGGTCACTACTTTATTTTTCACTTTATTTCTGACTTATTTTTGTCTATAGTGGAATTTAAAAATAAAAAACAGTCATTTAAAAAAACTAAAAAGCCCAACTGCGTTTCTGTGTAATTTGGAAATGTAAAAACCTTAAAACAAGAAAGTCGTCATACCCGATTGCACTTAACTTAAAAATAAGTTATATTTCTGAAGTTGGTGGCCAAAAACGAAAATACTAAACCAAAGACACTGACTTTCGAAATTAAACTTAGTTTTTTTAAATTACTGTTTTTTTTATATACCTGTGTCACTGTCACAGTATATACGAATCTAACGACATCTTTCAAGCTAAAATCCATCAAGCCGTTCGGGCTGCAGAGCGTGCCAAACAATTATACATACATACATACATACTCTCGAAAACATAATCCTCATTCTGGCGCAGTCGGGTAAAAAAAAACAGTGATCCATAGTTTTAATTGTATGTGAAAATGATCAAATCTGAGTTGACGATGTCCATGTATAAAAATCATCCTCAAAGAGCAAGCAGTACACAGCATTAGCGCCTATCAGAAAATATATTTGAACAGGATGGCAGGGACATCACAACCGGTTACCAGGGATTCAGTACACGATTCTAAACCCGCGTTGAAATTTTCGTCGGTTACTACTACTACTATTAGCCTGCATTATCCCACTGCTGGGCAATGGCCTCTCCCCAAGACTTCCAGCTCTTTCGATCCTGGGCTAAAGTGGACCACTGGTCGTTTTTAATGTTTGTCGTCGGTTATTTAAAAAATAAAATGCAAGTTCCATACATTTTAACCGCATAGCTATTGCACTTTTCTATGAAACAGCAGTTTTTTTTTTTTTTGGATTACCGACGAAAAATTTCTACTCTATGGTGTCTAGAATCATGAGTCGAATTAATAGTTTCAGTTTGCGCGTCTATTTCCCTGGTACCCTGTATACAATCTGTTTGACTTTCAATTAATTAACATTATTTCAAAGACTGAAAGAACTCATTAATGTAAACAACTTTTTTCAAAGCAAGTCTAGCTAGCAACGAAATATAGAAAAAAATATCTGCTGTACAAAAATACAATGTTTATTTAAGAGTACTTTAATCTCAAAAAAAAAGAGAGAGCTGGTTGAACATTTCCGTTTTCATCAATAACTTCTCATGCTTAAACATCATTCTAAAATACCCAATGTTTTTTTTTCCTAGGCTCGTCCCCAAGATTATGCCCGCGAAGTGCTAGCCCGGGACCGTCCCGTATCCTTCCACCGTCACTCCTCACCAGAACCTCTCAGGGTGTACGCCACCTGGTTCCAGCATGATGACCTGGCCATCAAGAAGACTAGGAGAAGAGATGAGCTTTGAATTAACGGTTTTAAGGTGATGACAACTGCCTAAATTGTTTAAGAGGGTGCCCAACGGTCCACTAGCGCCACTCTTTAAAAAAAATATATCTCGTGACTAAGAAGGAATTATGAAAAACACTCAGTAGGGAACCTCGGCAAGTGTGTCTAGAATTTTCTAATACCTTTTATATATTTTCATATTGAGACACGAAGCAACAAAATTCGATCTAAATAAAAGCGGCCACATTCCTCTAGATCATATTGTGTTGCTTCGTGTATCAATATGAAACTTTATAGAAGATATTAGAAAATTCTTGACACACTTACCGAGATTACCTACTGACCGTTTTTCATAATTCCTTCTCAACCACGAGATATTTTTTTTTTTAAAGAGTGGCGCTAGTGGGCCGTTGGGCACCCCCTTAAGGAAAACTACATTGATCATGCTTTTTTTTTACAATGGGTTTTTTTTTTGTATTGTTGGTCACATTGAAGGCTTTTTTTTTTTTTTTGGATGGGGAATCATCAAATGACCTCTCCCGCTCTGGGCGGAGCGGAAGTCGTGTGCGTGTCAGACTCTTACTGACTAAAACCCACCCGTGTTCCTTCAGTTGCCTGTGCGCCAGGGCCACGGTAACTCTTTCGAACAATCCGCGACCCCGGCAGGCATCGGCCCTATCGGACCCCGTCAAGTATGCTGACATCTCTTTGAGGCGCGCGTGGAACACAACGCGCCGTCGACCCGGGCCTGGTCCTTACCGGACGGCGAGCTGCCCATTGCTCGCCGTCCGCAAGCCCGCGCCTACGGTGGCCGGGAGTCGGCTATCGACTCCCGACGCCCAGGGTGTCTCCTCCTGCGGCGACTAGGGGCGTGAGGGCGCAATGATTGCCTCTCCCTCACGCGCTCCGCCTCCTCCTTCGCGAGCATTACTGCTTCGCAGAAGGAGGTTACTGTTTCCCATTCTCTCTCGCTCCGTACTATGGCCTGAACCAGGGCCGGACGCGAGAGATCGCCGCCGCCGATCGCCGCCACGAGGATACGGCGGTGCTCCGCCCAAGCCGGGCAGACCTCCACCGTATGCTCCACCGTGTCCTCCGGTCGATCCACACAATGCCAACACCCGGGCGTTTCCTCCCGCCTTATCCGAAACAGGAACATCCCGAAACAGCCATGTCCGGTGAGGACCTGCGTCAGGCGGAAGGTGAGGACGCCGTGGCGCCTCTCAAGCCACTCCTCAAAGAGGGGACTTACCGCCGCAATTATGGCGTGCCCAGCGCTGGGTTGCGACAGTCGCACTCTCCATGCCGCCATGAGATCCCGCCGGAGCTCTGTCCGCTGTGCCGCGATTTGTCGCGGCAGCGGAGTAACGCCCCGGCGTTTCGCCTCCTCGCGCCACTCCCAAATGTGCGCGAGGACTTTTGCCTCCAGATCCCATGGCGGCAATCCGGCAAGGAGGCTCGCCGCCTCGCAGGAGACCGTGCGGTATCCCCGGACCAGCCGGATGGCCATGACCCTTTGGGACGCGTTCAACCGGCGTGCTGGTCGGAGCCTCAATGAACGCGCCCACACCGGTGCCCCGTAAAGGGCCATGGACCGCACGACCCCCGCGTAGAGCCTCCGGCAGGAGGCGTTTGGACCCCCTAGATTGGGCAGGAGCCGCTTCAAGGCAGCCCCGGCCCGGTCCAGTCTGGGAGCCAAACGTCGGAAATGCTCGACGAAGTTCCACCGGCTGTCGAGGACGAGTCCCAGGTACTTCATCGTCGACTCGACGCCGATGTGATTCCCTCCCGCCATTATTTGGGAACTCGAGAGTGGCGCGTTCCGAGGACCATGAAAACACATGGCCTCGGACTTGTGCAGGGCCACCTCGAGTCCCAATTGCTGGATCCTCTCAATGACTGTCGCAACCCCGCGTGTCATTAATTCGGCCGCCGCCTAGTGCGACCTCCCCTGCGCCAGGACCAGCGTGTCGTCAGCGTAACAAACGACGCTGACGCCGCTAGGGAGGTCGGCGCGCAGCACCCAGTCGTACCCGATGTCCCACAGATGCGGCCCCAAGACTGATCCCTGTGGGACACCGCACGACATCTCTCGCCGGCACATTGAAGGCTTGGAACTCAATCAATCTGCCTAGCCTATTCCCAACCTTGTTGGTTTCGGTTTCCAATGTAACCGGATGCAGCTAATACCAGTATTTTTACATGAAGTGACTGCCTATCTGAACTTCGCAACCCAGTTACTGGGTAACACGATACTGACAAGACTGGTTGTCAGACTTTCGGGCTTCTGACTACCCGTAATGGCTGTCAAATATCTACGAATGACAGCTGGGACCTACGGCTTAAAAGTAAACATTGAAGGCTTGAAACTAGATGCATTAATTTGTTTCTTAGGTTAGGTTAGACATCAGGCATATTTATTTGAGCTACGTTTTCTGTCTACCACCCTAATTATAGTTATTGTGATCAATGTAGTTTTCTTTTCAAGTAAAAAATCGTAGTAAGATATCAGTTTTCGTTTTATTGTTACTTGAAAGTTTTATTGTTATTTGACTAATTTATACAAATTCTTTAAAATTTTGTTCTTGGTATAAAATCAAAAAATGGCTTTAGTGCCATTACGGACTCGAATTTCACATGGATAATGGAACATATTTGTATGACTTACAGAGCCATACAAATGTCGTTCTGTACGGGGAACGAAGAGTAACCGCTGTGAGATTGTTTTTAACAAATAATTTAACTGTAGTTAAAAATAAATGCTTTCAAATGAAGTGCCATACTGAGCTACTACTACTTAAATAAATAAAATATTTTTTCCTTGTTGATAAATTATTGTAACCATTTTAACCCGTGTTAAAGACATTTTCGGCCTAAAAAGACGCTTTTAAGTTAATATTGTTCAGAGCTCGTCCTCATATTACACTGGGTTAGTTTTCAAAGACCTGCCAAATTTACCGAGATGGTTCAGAATCGAATTTATGTTTTTTTACAACAGCTTTAGTCCTGTCCGTTTTTAAAACAACGTGTGGAAATCAATTCAGTTCAACAACTTAGGCCCCTCGCCCACGGCAACTTTTTGTAGCGATGCTGTAGCACGTTTACGAAATGCGCGACAGTATCGCTACTAAAGCGCGTTAGTTGTATTTGCAACGCGCTACAGAAGCGATACCAACGCGCTACTAACGCGCTACAGCATCGCGACTGTATCGACGCAAACGCGCGACTAAAACTAATGTTGTCTCAACGGAGTCCATCTTGCAACTTTGTTATTTTAGTACCGTTACTGAATCGCGTTTGCATTGCGACAGAGAATCGTGGTGTGGGCGAGGGCAAACAGATAGCGACCGCATCGCAACAGCATCGCCACAAAAGTCGCCGTGGGCGAGGGGGCTTAGACATGCACGCGCTTATACATACTTTTAACATAATTATTATTCGGCAACGCACACACACAAACACGAATCCGCATTAATGTATCGGTTCCCGTCCGTCGGCCGACACACGGGTCGTCTACGCAAGCCTACCTCTCACGTCGCACCCCTTTCTTAATGCGTATTCCATCATCTGGTTTTTGATTTGAATTGTTGCTTTAAGTTTCAAATGTGATGTTTGATATTTTAATCGTCGCCAATTCCTCCCTAATATATTTATTACCTAATAAAACATCATAGTAATTGTTGAAAAAAAAACCTCTAAATATTGAAAATATTATGTTTAGATTCTGAATAATCTCTAAAAATTTGTCTATGATTTGGTCTATGAAAACTAACCCGTTATTAATCATTTTAATTGCAAATTAAGTACTTTGTGATGGTAACCTTATGAATCTATATCGAATAGTTTTGTAATGATTTTCACATTCCATATTATGTAAAGAATCTCAAAGACAGTACAGACCAAATTTAATTAAATTGAACCGAAATGAAATCTCTCGTTAATCATGTTATAATAAAATAAAGCATACGATAGTAAGTAATTTATAAAACTTTGCATTACAAAAACTCACATAAGTATTATAATGTAAACTCCACCAAATATAAAACATCACAAATGTATGATTCGTTTTAGTTTAACAATTAATATTAAGTTTTAATTAATGTTATCACAGTTTTAAACGCTTTGTTCACATACCTCGGATTGTTAACTAGTGGGATTTATTATTATTAATTAGATACCTACTTAGTTGTTTATGATTAAAAAATATATATTTGTATAATTATTAAGTAAAATACTTGTTAACTATTCGAAATATATTTTTGATCTCTCGTTACTATATTTTTTATTGATTTAATTGTAAATACAAAGTCTCTTATTCGAATATCACAATCTCCTTGCATTTTTCATTTTGTATGTAATTTTGCATCATAACCAGAGGGGTAATTGCGTAACATACTTTCAATAAAATGCCTTTTTTTTGGCAATTCAATAACGAATTTTTCAAACATTTGAAGCTATGAATTAGCAATTTATTTCAATATCTTTCGGACTGTGATTAAAAGTGTGTTATGTAATTGGGATGCAGATCTTATAAGTTTGAGGCAAACTATTTCTTTTGTTGTTTCTTCTGTAAAACCCAAAATGTCTATGGAAATCCAATACGAATATTTACAATAGGAATCTCGGTTATTCGAATGGGCAAAGGTCGAGGAAAGGTCAGGCTAATGTCCTTAACTCAAAGATATAGGCCGAACTTGGTGACCTGAGGGCCTAGACAAAGTGACATTCTATCAGCGATAACGTTAATGGAAAAGTCAAAAATGTATGGAAAGCTTATGATAATCCTGTAGAAAGTCTTAGTAGAAATACGAAATGCTTTGAAACTACTAAACTCAGTTTTGTTTTAGTGGAACTCCACTAAAACAAAACTCGGACAAAAAAGTCGGACGGAACTCCGTCCGACTTTTTTTAACCGACGAAAAAAAAGGAGCAGGTTCTCAAGTCGACGCGTATATATATGACGGAGAAGGTATGTGTATCTCGTCAGCCATATTTTAACTACTGTGGGCGTACTATGGGAAGTGTTGGTTATTGCGCAATAGAAAAACCGTTTGCAGTTCAAATCAAGTTATAATTTACGATCAAACTAATCACACTAGCAATTCGCGCACTGTAGGTACACGACACAACTATACGGAACGCGCGACAGTTTCTAAACGTGTTCACTGCTTGACCGCCACCGACCAAACTCTGCTTTAACTCTGGTCAACCGTTATGTTATAGACTCTGTCGAGGGCTACCTGTTGACGCTGGCGTCCCGATTAGTCAAAGTCAAACGATTGATTTATCGTATTTCCATTTTTTTTCCCTATCTTTGTTTGTTATTAATATGACGGAAAACCTCTTTCTAAGAAACGGTAGCTTTAGCGTCGCGTTAAAACAGCGTTCGAATTCTTTACGCTAGATGCGAAGTCCCAGTAACCATTCTAATAGGAAATTCAATAATACTATTTCGCTGTCTCTCATCGAGCTTTCTGAATATCGTCAATTGTTTTGTGTTTCAATGCAAATGTCGATCATTTAGGAACAGTCATCGCAATATTGTTTTTCCACATCCACGCAGATAAAGTCCCGGCAAAGCTAGTTGAAAATAAAATGCTAAGAATTGCTAAATATTTGCATTTATTCTTTGGAGTTTCGTGCGTGATTTCTTATTTCCTCAAGACGCCATAGCGACGTCAATCAGTTTTAATCGGGTTTTCAATACAAAATTAACAAGTCTTTTATTCTGAAAAGTTATAAGTAGATACTGACTAATATTTTTAATAATTGATTTAACTAGTTATTAGAATGTATGTTGTATACTTAATTGTTTTCAGTATTGTTATACATTAAGATATAAAATTAACATATCAGTTGTGTAATTTGAATAAAGTTTAATATTTTTCTAAACATCTGTTTAATTTACGTTAAAGTCCACTCAAAAGAAAAGAAAGAAAAAAAAGAAGCAAAGAAAAAGGAAGAAAAAGCAAAAAAAAAACAAGAAAAAAGATAAAGAAGCATGAAAGTAGAATAAAATAATGCTGTGGAAATGCGTTCTTTGCGAAGCATGTGTGGCGTGACTATGAATGATAGGCTGGAGAATGATGTGATAAGGCAACGGTGCGGTTTAAAAGAAGACTTGGTGACAAAAATTTAAAAGAGTATGCTAAGATGGTTTGGTCGTGTTGAGAGGATGAATGAAGGGCGACTAACAAAAGGAATTTCCAAGGCAGATGTGAGTCGAAACGCCGGGGAGGGGACGCCCTAGGAAGACATAATTATAGTGACCTTATTGGTGATGTTCTTCAGAAAGGTCAGGTGCGTATTACTCACAACCGGCGTGCGTGTATGACCAGATGTATGAACGTAAACGAGGCAAAAGGAGTATGAAAGGATCGTAGCAAGTGGCGTTCTGTAGTTTCTGCCTAGCCCCATGGGAAGAAAGCGTGAATTTATGTATGTGTATGTATGTAAATTCCATTCAAAATATCATGAACAAAATGCACGAAAAAGCAATGTAATAATAATACCAGCCTATTATTGTCTCACTGCAAGGCAAAGACATCTTCTTATACAGAGAAGGCACAAGCTTGCTCAAGACGGGTTGAAGATACCTATTGACATTAAATTAACGATTTATCATCACAAGATTCAACATCAAAAGTTCTTAGAAAACTTACAAGTCAAATCACTCGCATAACCCTATCAATCAACGTTCATCCCCTTCCCCCCTAAGATGTGTTGCCAATAAGATGCGCCTTTAATTAGCGCAGCCCTTGTTCCGCCTAATGGACGCATTGAGCGGCGTGAGTTGCCAAATAACGGCAAGTCACCTTACTTAATAGACAGGGACTTGCAATACTTTACGATCGCGCAGTCATCTTTGGGGTGGTGAACAAGATTTTTGACATTACCTACTCAGTACGATATAAACAGAAAAAGATGTAGGGTCATTCTCCTGAACTAAGGGCCAGCTTCACCATTCTGTGTTTTTTCTAAATGGCCCGTTATGCCATTTGATGGATTGTTTCACTGCGAAAAATAGTCCGTCAAAATTATAAGCATGACATTTAGTAACAGCAGAGTTTGGTGAAATTGATGCTGAGCTTGCAAACTTAGAAGCTTCAATTTTTTTTGCCTTATCTGCTAAATGATCATCTGCCTAGACTTTTCCCATCTTTTTTGGGGTCGACTCCCAGTGTTACAGGATGCAGCTGAATACCAGCAATTTACTTGGAGCGACTGCCTATCTGACCTCCATAACCAAGTTACCGGGTAATACGATTCCCCTTGATAACATTGGTTGTCAGACTTTCAGGGTTCTGACTAACTGTAACGACTGCCAAAGATATATTAATGACAGTCGGGACCAACGACGTGCTTTCTTTTCTTCTCTACCTAACGATAGATATGGTATAAATACAGGGTCAAAAAATTTCTGGCGAAACTTTTAAAGACTTGGGTATCGAAGTCTAAACGCGATCTGACTTAAAAAGTGCATCTGTAAATATTAATCACTATTACTGTTATTTCTTAAGCTTTTGTGATCTGGCAGACTTGAATGAAGTGATGAACATGCGTGGGAGTAAGTTAGATGTGGTGTTGGCCCGGGTAGGTACCAGAGTAACCTGCAAGCATGTCGAAGGGATGGAGCTGGTTCCAATCGATTTGTGTCACCCTCCGTTAGATATTGTGGTAACAATCGCAGCGCTTAAGGTTAATGAAACATTAGACCCTTGCAACATTGATCCAAGCAGAGATTAGAACTTTGCCAAAGGAGACTATACACTTCTAAGGGACCAAATTTGCTCTGCTCCATGGCTAGAAGTTCTACGTTGCATTGATGCACGCTCCGCTGTGGGTAAGTTTTACAATATACCTACTGTATAATATATTTGACTCTTCCATTCCAAAAAAGAAGAGGATGAACAGGTAATAGGCGATATCCAGTCTGGTTTTCTATTGATATTATTAAAGACGCTAAGCGTAAACTAACTAGCTAACTCCATCATAAGTGGAAAATTTCACGATGTAATGTGATATGCGCAGTTTAGTGCTCTGCGATGGGACCTAAAAGTTAGAACCCAGGAAGCCTACAGATTGTTTTGTAATAATACAGGAAATAATCTACGTAAGAATCCGAGACAGTTCTGGCAGCATGTTTCTAGCCTCAGATCAAAGGGCGGCTTCGAACCAATTGTTGTACACAATGGGGAGACTATTTCTGGTGTTAAAGTGGCCGAGGCATTCGCTCACTACTTTGCTAGTGTGTTTCTTCCTGACACACCCAAGTTGGACCCATCGCACCTAAATGTTAGTAATGAAAGAAAGAAAGAAAGAAAAATAGGTTTATTTGTCACAGAAACACGTGCATACAAAAAAAAATAATTAGCTCAGGTAACATTTTAATAAAAAGAAACAAACAAACTAGATCTTTAATCACGAGCACAAAACAGAGAGAAGAATGAGAGAGAATATACCTCTTCCTATCCTAACCGTTCAGGATGTAAAAAAGGGCATAGCCAGACTCAGATCCAGTAGCTCGATCGGACCTGATAATGTAATTGCATTTATTTTTAAGAGCTGCCGTGATATCTTGGCGGCTCCTCTCTGTCATATGTTTAACTTGGCCCTCCAGTCCGGTTTATACCCTGAGCAGTGGAAAATCTCGCGAGTCATCCCCATCCCTAAAGCAAGTGACAAAAAAGCTGTAGAGGAACACAGACCCATCGCTATTCTACCTACCGTTGCCAAGACTTTTGAGCATATACTCCACGCACTTATCTACAAGAGGATTAATGTGCTACTTTCAGATGCCCAACACGGTTTTCGTCCAGGTCGCTCTGTAAACACAAACCTACTGATTCACACGGACTATCTATAGGTATATCTATAGGCATAGGTAGGCAAGTCGACGTCCTCTATTTTGACTTTCGGAAAGCGTTCGACAACGTCGATAACGATATACTCCTGTCAAAGTTAAGGGCCATGGCATTCTCGTTCAGTTATCTGAACTTTTCTCTGACTACCTACGGGATCGCAAACAATGCTTCAGACATGGCTATTTCGAATCCAAGCCATATAATAATCGCTCTGGCGTGAGTCAAGGATCCGTGTTGGGGCCGCTTTTATTCCTGATCATGATCAATGACCTTGTCAATGAGGTTAAGTTTGCAAAATGCGTGCTATATGCTAACGACCTAAAACTAGTTGCTCACATCAGATCAGAGGAGGATTGCAAACTCCTGCAAAGGGATATTGACTCTATCTACGAGTGGAGCATTGTAAATAAGAAGTTCTTTAACACAAATAAGTGCTATGTCATGACATTCGGTCGAGAATTACGACCAATCCATTTTGTCTACAGCTTAGGTGGTGAAATAATTACTCGAGTCACCAACGTAAAGGACCTGGGAGTGACCTTCGACCGCGGTCTGACTCTGAAAGCAACTGAAAGAATATTTCAGACGCTTAGGATTTGTCTTGCGAAATGCTCGTGATTTGACAACCTGCATGTTATTAAATTACTGTACACCAATCTAGTTCGCAGTAAGCTGAAGACTAGTAGTTGTGTCTGGCATCCCTTAAACCGCGGCCGCGGTTTAAGGGATGCCAGACACAACTACTACTAGTCAACTACTAGTACTTTCTCGAGCATTAACGTTTGAGCCGCGCGCGGCTCAAACGTTAATGCTCGAGAAAGTGCAAAAAACTTTTCTTAGATATCTTTTTAAAAGAACCTACAATTTCTACTCTTACATGTATCCCACCAATTATATCCTAGGGACTTTGGGTTTCAACTCATTGGAGGTAAGAAGTGGCCTTGATCAGCTCACGGTAGCCTGTAAGGCCCTTAATGGTCGTATCGACACTGAGCTCCATGACCTTTTCTGTCGACAATTTGTGCCCGACAAATACATCGGTCACCGCCAAACTCACCGACACAATCTGTTCGCGCAACTACCTTGCAGAACGGTCGCCACAGCTGAATCGCCTGTGTGCCGAACTTTAAGAATGCTCAATGCCCTCGTGATGGCCAACCCTGAATGTGATGTGTTTGCGGACGAATGGAGTAAAATTAAGCGAGTATGTCTGATGTTCTGTGAGAAACAGTACGCGAGGGTGTCCACTGTTCCATGTTAGTAAGTAGCGAATAATTATTGTTGACACAATTGTCTGCATTGTATAGTGATTCTTTTCTTTCTATGTTAATGTATGTAATTGGTATTGTACCGTGTTAATTAACTATAAAAATAAATAAACAAATAAACGATACTTAAAACAAACAAAAAAAAAACAATTTTCTGAACTCATATTTCAAGTAACTATCATTGCCTGAACTGGTTTACCCCGAAGTTAAATACTAGAAATAGTTTTTTTTTGTTTTTTCGTTTTATCGTTATTATTATAGGTATCGATGATCATTACACGTACGAAGTTTCGCTAGCTAATTTTATTTGACTCTGTATAACTGAGTACCTAATCTTAAGTGTATGAAACCTATATCCGTTTCTTGGGAATTGGGATAGGTTGGATGAGCATATATACCTAAATAAAGTAATTAATGAACAGATACTGCATAATTTATCACGAACCATACGAAACCCAATCCTCTCATAATCCGTGTTCATACAAAATGAACGATTCGTGCTTCGTGCTAACCCTGCTAAAGAGTTGCGTGTAATTACGCGAACAATCTCCAAAAAGATTAACATTCTATGTGAACTTGCCTTAATATCCGAAGCACTTATATTTACGAATACCTCAGATTATAACTTGTGAACAAAATAATATTTATACTTCGCAAAGTTTGCGGGTACTTAAGGGAAGTTGGGTAAGGAAGGATCAGAGGGGGTCATAGCGGGCAATTTGTCATTCGACACGCGATACCCGCCGCAAGTACCGACTACACTCTAACTTTACCAACTTACATTTTTCATTACATCCAACTTTTGAGTGTGGCCCTGGGAACAAAAAATAAACAAGCAAAACTAAACCTTATTTCCCTAACATAAGGTTGTAAGTTCGAGTATTGTTACGAGGCTGTGTTGAAAGATTTTTCTTGCTTCCAGAATGTGTTGGTCCTTATGCATTAATCAAAAAATATCAAAGCCTTCGTGAGCTGTTAGAAGTTCGAAAGAGTTGCCCCTAAGAGGGTTGTGTTTAAGATTATTCTGGAAAGAAATACTTCTTATTATTATTTTGTAAATAGGTACCTGCCTACGTGTAATTCCAAATAATTATAAATCTGGTTTATTTTAATGAATTAGGATGTTGATTTGTTATACCGTTAGGGATTGTATACATTGTTATAATTAGATAGTTAGATATAAAAAGAAAATATGAAGTAATTCGTTATTAATATATTCACCCCCACAAAAACTTATAATTCTAGTCTGGAAAAAAAAAACCAGCACAATAAAAATTGAATAATACCTCCATACATAGGTGTCTACATATACTCACGCTTTTCCCATTAGGGTCCAAAGCTCCCTGCTACGGTCCTCACCAACATAATCTATAAGCTTTGTTTACGTTCGCACGCCGGTTTCGTGTACTAAGCACCTGACCTTTCTGAAGAACATCACCAATAAGGTCGCTATAATTATGTACTTGTAGGGCGTTCCTTTCTGGCGTTCCCACTCACATCTGCTTTGTAAATACCTTTTTTTAGTCGCCTCAAATTAGCATACAAATTAATCTGAATGTAACTACCTACCTACCTAAATATATTCAAATCAAACTCAATAAAACTAGAGGCAAATCAAGTCGGCAACAACCCCGATGTAATCAACCACTGTTCAATTAAACAACATCCTATAACCGTGTTATATAGTTACTCTGATTTACAGCAGTCCCTAAATTCGGCAGATAGATGACCCAAATTATACTATTTTGAAAGCACAACATTAATTGGTTTGGATTAACTAATTTATTGTCTCCGGGTTAATCAAGAATGGATATCAGCCGTTTGCCAATAAGAACAACTTTTTAACAAAAAAAATAACTTAAAAGCAAAAAATAAACCTTTTAGTCTAACTAAGCTCCTAAATTAATGTACATTACTAATTTTGAGTCGGCGCCAAACAAAAAATCAACGCACATCGATTAACGAAGATCAATCAAGCTGCCGGTCATTTTGCTTGGCGCCTTTATGTTTGTTTTTCGCTGTTCAGTTTCCTTTTCAAATACGAACTTATTTGTTTTTAGAGTTTCGTACGTCCTAATGAAAAAAACGAAACCCTTATAGGATCATTCGCGTGTCTGTCTGTCCGTCTGTCTCAGCCAATTTGTTCCGAATCTACTAGACTGATTAAGTTGAAATTTGGTACACATGAATTTCTGCGATCCAAACACGGACGTGTAACGTAAATAAATTTAATTTAATTAAAAACAAAAGTTTTGCAAACTGTAGGTACCGTGTGACATATCAATGAAAGGATTTGTCGTGAGACACAAATATGTTTTTTGTATAATTTTAAATTAAACAGTTTTGAAGTTATTTATGAAAATATATGAAAATTGACCATTCCACCCGCCCTTATCTCCGAAACTACTGAGCCCAAAATTTTGAAAAAAATACAGAACTTAGTTTCTTACTTAGTTCAGATTACAGGAAAACCTATATGAAGTCTGGGGTCTTAAAATGACGTGGTAAATCTTTCAATATTGTGCGTACAAACTTACAAATGCAGTTGGAATGTATGGGAGACCATGTTACATGCATGCATGTGTGAATAATTTTTTTCTTTCTTTCATTTTACAACTACAATGCCAAGTTTGTTCTTGGGATCTGAGGACATGACAGTATCCCCGCCAAGACGAGCCAAAAACAAAAAGTAGGAGCACTACCTACCTTTTCTCGAAGCGTTTCTTCGTATTTTCATACCCTCATAGATTCGGCCTGGATAATGCTAGAGAGGTCAAATTCTAGGATAAAACGTAGTTATCAGACTTATTTATAAAACAAACTAAGTTTTATCTGTCTACCTTATATGCTTTGGATTTTATTAATACCTAAAATACGTCGATTTCGACACTGACTTACTCACTCACTCGCTCATCAATACCTATAGGCCACTTGCCGATGTCCTAGAAAGCTGAAATTTGGTATGATGGCTAGGATTTGCACTCAAACAACAACAAAAAAAAAAGAAATTTGCAACTTTTACCCTCCAACCCTCGAAATTGGGGTGCAGGTCTGTAATAAAGTAAAACCTCTAGGGCATTTTCCTAAGTCCTAGAAAGCTGAAATTTGGTACGTAGGCTAGGATTTGCACACAAACAACAAAAAAATAAGATATTTGTAACTTTTACCCTCCAACTCCCTTAAAGGGATCCCTGTATTTCTTACGGATAATCGGTATACCTACTTCCATTTGTTATGAAAGCAAGATTAGCATGAACATAAACAACAAAGAACAAACCCTTTTCTTTGGCTATGAAGAAAGTAGGTAACTGCTGGTGTGCAAGAAATACTTTTTTTGCCACCTATTCTAGAACCAATGGTTATGGCTTAAATATGTCTGAGTAATATCAGTACATTGTACACCGCCAAAATAAAAAGAAATAGAGCACCCTACAAAAAGAAATTAAATCCCACCAACAACATTTCATGTAAAGTAGGTTTCCAAGACTTACATAAACGCTTTACTGTTAAAAAGTTATCAGATCTCATGTAGAGCCAAGGCCCTAACTCAACGAGCCCTTACTCTACAAACCTTACATCTTGGTCAAAATGAATGGCTTAGCCATATCATAATTGGCCAATCACAATTGTGATTGGTCGATGTGAGAGCGAGGAGTCTCTGACAGACTTCATTGTTCTGAGAAACTTTAAGTCATCCGCATACATAAAAATTTCGGAGTGGCGAAAAAAGCTGGGAATGTCATTAATTAAATTGTTAAATAAAATTGCCCCCAGATCGGCCTTGTGTGATTCCAGAGGAGATATTTTAGACGATAGATTGATAACTGTTTACCACGGCAAAGAAATATATATTTGCTGAATATGAAAGTACCTACCCATTCAAGCAAGCTGCCAGTGATACGATAAGCACACAACTTATAAGAAAGGATTTTGTGGGAAACTTTATCAAAGGCCTTGCTGAAGTCAGTATAAGTGACGTGAGCCTGATGTCCAGCATCAACAGGCCCCATTCAAAGTTCAGTAAATGGAACCAGTTTAGTACAAGTTGTTGATCGTGATCAAACAAATCCGTGCTGATGATCGCTAACGAATAGCTTTAAATGGTTTTAGAAATGCGGGCAGAGTAGTGACTTAATTATGTTGTCATTGTTATCCGATTTATGTATAGGCAACACCTTTGCCATTTTCTATTTTCAAGGTAATATGCCAGAAATTAAGGATTTGTTGTATATGAGCAGAAGTGGACACACTAACTCCGTCGCGCAAGCTGTAGGTAATAAATATTGGCGGTATGCCATCAGGGCCCGTACCTTTGTTAATATGTAAACTTTTTGAGTATGATCGCCCAGCGAATAGTTGAAACTTGTCTCGACAGCCTTCGTCTCCACGATCAGACCTTAGATGACAGTTATACCCTGGCTAGGGCTAAATTTCTCATCAGGTTATTAAATAAGCCCAAACACGATGTAACTGCTGTAAACTGTTGAGGCCCTCTCTCTGCTGTCTTCCGCTTCCATCATCAGATCAACTCCAGGTCTCAATTTTATTCAAGCGTCATCTGAACTACATATACTTATACGTGTGCCAAGTTTCAACACAATCGGTTCACAAGTTAAAATTCAGTAGGTGGTAATCAGTAGGTGGTAATCAGTAGGTGGTAATCAGTAGGTGGTAATCAACCCCCATTTTTGTACACTTAGGGGTGGATTTGGTTTTTTAGCTCAATTTATTTAATGGGACCAACTTCAAAGTATACCCTTTGCAATAAGAAAATAATTATCAAAATCCGACTGCTCTGTAAAAAGTTATGCATGGTCATACATAAAAAAATATATACACATCAAGTGTCTAGGAATCTAGCACGTTTTTGCTAGTTACAAAAATCTGGTTTTTTAATCATATTTTTTGTAACTAATAAGGATACTTTTAAGAAAATTTCGTTATTTGAAATGGAAGTAGTTTTTGAATTTCGGTCAAAAGATGTAAATCTTCTGTCAAGTCGTATTCCTATATAATCATATACAGGTTGCTTGGAAATTCGACCTATTCCTTGAAAGGGGTTATACTAGAGGTCATTTCCAACAAATTAAGCCCTGCCAACTAGGCGCGACAATTAATGGTTTCCGAGTTACGCAGGTTTTTAGATTATAGAGGTATGAGGAACAGGGTGTAAAGTTCACTCACACCTCTATAGAAAAGGGAGGATCCTCCGACCAGACGGGTGTCGTGTCTGGTGGGCAACTGCCCGACGGTTGATGTCGGGACGTTGTATATATGCTAGTCGCGCGGTAAACTTTGCTTGCGCGATGCAGGATTTTCGTGACGTCAGTATGACGTGTAGCTCGAATGTGGCGATGTTGATACCGCTACAAGATAATTGTACAAATTTTCAGACTGGTCACCAAAAACAAATAATTTAAAAATAATGACTACTCTTTGGACACTGATTTGTTATTTTTCTGACTGGTGATAAATGAGTGCTCATTTATAAAAAAAATACATGCCCTAAATTCCCATAATTTCATAAATAAAAGGCCTTGAGTGCAAAGGAAACCTTCTTTATTTTATATTCTTTGAAGTTTAGAAGTGTTTTACTCGAAAAAAATGTATGAAACTTGGCATACAAATCTCGGAAATAAATTCCCTATTTCCTAACCTTTTATAAAAGATACAAATGTTATCAAAACTTGTACGGGTTTCAATTTTAAAAAATACAGACATAATCAGAACATTAATTTCGTTTATTTACTTATCATTGGCAATCATCAAAAATAGAGTAAAATTATTACAGATCTTGTTCAAATTGCCTGCCTCTATTTCTTATGCAAGCACGCAGCGTCTGACGTACTTCCGTCACTGTCACACCCCCCCCCACACCCCTTCAACCCCTTTCAAGGAATACGTCGAATTTCCAAGCAACTTGTATAATTCTGCAACGGGTTTGAAGCCAAATTAGTAAAATTTCTGCCATACTTTTGAGTGGAATCAATACAAAAGAACGTTATTATGGAGAGAAGACGTCATTTGAGCCGAGTAGAAAATGATCGGAGCTGTGGGGATGCTGGAAGTTGGTTCTCGGCAACGTGCTGTGGCATTCGCTCTGGGCACTACGCAGAGTGTTAGAAGTCGACTTTGGACACGTTACCGCATCACTGGCAGTGTGGCAGAGCGACATGGAGAACGAGATCGCGTCATGCGAGCACACGCAGACAAGATTGTTACATACAAATTACTGCTCGACGAAATCGTACAACGACCGCGATAATGTTGGTTACGACGCTTTATAGTTCTTCAGGGATGTTAAGCAATCAAACCATAAGAAATTGCTTGCATGAAGTCAATCTCCATTCCCGAAGGTCCCTTCGTGTACCACCTATTGAGTCCCGCAATCGCAGAGCCCGTGTCCAATGGGATCGTGAACACAGAAATTGGGCAGAAGAAGAGTGGCGTTTTGTGTGTTTTTCTGACGAATCTCGCTTTGGTATGAGACCAGATACTCGACGAACACGGTATTGGAGGACCCTAGAACGCCAAGATTTTTTTAAATGATGGCAGGCAGTCCATGCATACAGTGGTGGAACAATAATGATATGTGCGGATCGGCGGAACAACCGAACTGGTTTGGATCAGAGGAAATCTCAATTCACAGATTTGTACGGCGGAAATGTACAGTATGTATGTAATCAATCTAAAAAGACATTTCAATCTTTTTTTTAAATGCCTTGATCCCTCAATACTTTTGATGTGTGTACATACGCGTTGATTTGAGACTTTCCTCCTGTTTTTCGTCGGTTAAAAAAAAAGTTTGAGATCAGATGGCAATTAAATAAAACAGGCTTAGGTTAAATTCGTTTTTAAATTATTGGGATATGGGCAGCAGAATTGTAAATTAGACAGCTACGACTCGGTCGGTCGGTTCGGTTGTGTTCGAACCCAAGCAGGCGTTATACTTTGTGTATTTTTTTTTATCACCACTGCTCACAAAACGGTGAAGGAAAGCATTTTGACCGGCATGTCCTAGAGCCAAAAATTCGAAGACATGTGACATCCACCAACCAGCACTGGGCCTGCGTGGTGGATTATAGCCTACAATTACAGCCCACTCTATATCATAAATGTCATTATAGGCTGATTTATGATTGTGAATACTTTGCATTATTAATGACGCGAAAATGTCAAAAAAGATTTTTCAGTAATTTCTAAACACGATATAAAAATATCTGCAACATAATTAAAAAGGGAACCTCCAACATAAAATTGTTGCACATAAAATAAAAGCACGTAAACGAACTTGTTGAACAAACCGCGTGTTCCGAGCACGTAATGAGGCAACTAATAACGTTCATAAAACGCCGTGGTGCTGGGCGCGTAGTAACGGGAACTAATTAACATGTATCATAATCATAATGAGGGGAGCTGCTAAGAAAAATGGCAATGCTTGTCTTCCCTATGGGTGAAGGAAGAAAGCTGCTATTTTTAAGCCCTATTTATTTTTCCCTATTATTAAGACTCCGCTGTGCGTCCGTCTGGCACAAGCTGTATCTTTTGAACCGTAATAGGTATACGCTTTCAATTGTCACAGGGTCTGTACTACTATGGCCGCTATAACAAATAAAAAAGTTAAAAATTAAAGGGGGTTCCCATACAAAAGACGTTTTTCTTCAGTGTTTTTTTTATCGATATGAATTATGTATGTTAAATATTGTACGGTGCTAGGTACGGAACCCTTCGGGTGCGAGTCCGACTCGCACTTGGCCGCTTTTTTAAAAGATGGTGATAATGTAGGTTTAACTTCACTAGGTAGGTAGTACCTATACTCGAAAGGTTTAGGTAGTTAAATAAAGGTAAACAAATCGTAAAAAGGGTTTTTTATAGTTGACACTTTCTGGTTTAAAAATACGTTACAACAAAATTAATGTTATTTGCGATTTATACAATAGTTTCCTCTTTTATTAATGTATGTTAAACTTTATAATTTATTCGTAAACTATACTCTTCATACATGTAATTGCTTGAGCACAATCTTTTTGTTAGATTTATAAAATAGTAGAATATTTTGTAATCTGTGTATTGTAAAGAGCCC
Organism: Griposia aprilina; assembly: GCA_916610205.1. Classification (NCBI taxonomy): domain Eukaryota; kingdom Metazoa; phylum Arthropoda; class Insecta; order Lepidoptera; family Noctuidae; genus Griposia; species Griposia aprilina. The sequence continues at coordinate 22,091,670 of OU744295.1, read as the reverse complement.
AAAAAGACAGGTTCCATAAACCTTTTAGAAAATGCAACGAATTAGATAACGTTGCTAAATTGAAGAGTACACCTGCGACGTACTATAGCAACTGAAGTACCCGGTATTACGTTTAGTCGGTTAACCAGATGCCTTATAAGTGGTGGATGAATTAGAAAAAATGTAATATGGTGTCACTGTATTGCGGCTGCCACCATACCACTGTGAGCGTAGTTCAATTGGGTTAATATGGGCTCAAATTAAAGGGTTCGTAGCCGCGAAAAATAAAACTTTTAAAATGTCTGACCTAGACATTCTTTTGCCAGAGGCTTTAGCTAATGTGACTGCTGAGAATTGAAAAAGTTGCGAGGGTCATGTAATAAAAGAAGAACAGAAAATGTTTAAATTAGACAAAATAATTGATGATACCACTGAACGCTTTATTATTAATGTGACAGATAGTTCCTCAAATTCAGATTCAGAATAGAGCCTATTATTATGGGACTCAAAATAATATGATTTTAACATTTGAAATAAAAGGTTTAGCATCTATGAGTCACGTGGTTTTTTTGTTAACCTTTATTTAACTACCTAAACCTTTCGAGTATAGTATTGTATTTTATCAGTAAATGTAGTTTAAAATATAAATTAATGTGTTTGCTAATTATTAGGTGATTTGGTGCATGACTCATGCAGGTTCTCTGCAATCGAGTAGAAGACACCCTGGCTATTATCAATTTTATAAAAAAGCTTGTTGTTGACCGTGACTTCCTTCGCGTGAAATTTCTGGTTTTAACATAAAATATATCCTATGAATGACACTTGGCAATAGTGTAACTTCCCATTAGTGAAAGAATTTTCGGAGTCGGATCAGTAGTTCTGAAGATTACATACTTACAGCTCATATATTTCCGTATTAAATGTACCTATTTATCAATTGGTTACCTATTTATTCTATATAAAAGTGAATCCTCAGTTGTAGCCAGCCAAATTCAAATAGTCTTTGGTTTTTTTGAAAATTGCAGCTCTGTTTTACCTCGTATGTTGATCAAAATGTGATTCGCGACTGTAGGAATGATATATTCACTGAATAGGTCCATGATCATCAATTTCATATCAATCGTATCGTATCGTATATTTGTCGTCGGCGTTGATTATTATTCAGTAAATATAACATTCCTACAGTCGCGAATTGCATTTTAATCAACATGAGACATAAAACACAGCTGCAATTTGCAAAAGACCAAAGGCAATTTGAATTTGGCGGGATTTACCTTAAACGTAATGATTCACCAATGATCGTACTTAGGTACGACCTAGTAAGTACAAGTGTAAAATTAAGATCAATATTCAACTCGAATCTTCAATCAAAATCGTATAAAAGACATGCATTATATAAAATATTCTTATGAACTAACTTCAAACCGGCAATCCTGAGGAACTAGTTTTATGAATATTCAGGAAATGGATTTATAATAGCGTAACCGCGCTTTTATCGATGTTCTCGAAGATGGCGGGGAAATAATAAAGACGTGCTCACACAGGTAGATATCAAACAGATGCTTCAATTCTGTCGTGGCACGAGCTAGCAATACGAAATTTCCCATACCGTGAGAAGCTCTAGATCTAGGCTATTTATTTAGCCCATAATGTCCCACTGCTGGGCAAAGTTCAGCCTTTCCCATTTCCACACACGTCTGTCCACTGCCTTTGCGGGCCAGTCCTTTCGGTAGGAGTCAAGTTCGTCCCTACATCTTCGACTAAAGAATCCCTGATTGGGTTCCATTAAATATGGGATCCAAAAAATGGTTCTTCCAGCCCACAGGACACGCAGCCGACATGTTCGGCCCAATCCCGCTTAAGAATGGCAACTTTGCATTGTGAGAATAAGATAGGATCATTTAAATTGAATTCATTGGTCTAGAATGAAATAACGAAAGTCGTTGAAGGCGTGACTGCTGAGCGTAGGGTTCTTGTTTCGATACCCAGGTAGAGGAAATGTGTAAGGTAATCGGATACTCAAAAGAAATTGTCAGAAGTAACTATTTATGGTAATTGTAATAGTTGCTCCCCTGCTTATTACTAACAAATTATCTGGGAACGTACCTACTTACCTGGAAAAATTTGTTTGTTCTCTACCTCTTCCTACTCCGTCGATGAAAACAGGCTTATTGATAGATATGTTTGACGACGCAGCAAGTGGCGCCGTCTACTTTGGTTACAAAAGTACTGGAATCACCGAAAAGGTCCGATAAGAGTGACACTGGCTGGTGACAATCACTCTAGCAAAGCGTCGCCGTCGCAGTGATGGTTGCGCGGCAGCTGTCTTCTGACGGTGATGACCGATGATGTCAGGGGAGCCCCTGTCGTACCACGTCCATAACGAACTTCTATATTCCGGCATCGTTTAAGGTACATCGAATTCCGGCACAATCCAGCCCCCTGATTGGGCAACGCACTTTCAATCACAATCTGAATCATTTTGAAGGATATTGCTAATCCATTGTTTCATATGTTCGAAAAATTGGTCTGCTCAACAACGGAAAGAACGCAATGAATGTTGTTGAACTGTCAAAATGAAAGCTATTCCTACTGTTAGCGTGTTACGCAATTACCCCGCTGATGATATTCGAGCTACTGAACCACTAATGCGATGTCCACTTCTGTTAAAGGCTTTTCTGCACCGTTATATTCATAAACCTTATTTATTACCTATATATTTATTACCAATACCTTACATAATAAAATAATATGTTATAATTCTAAACGCAGCCTTACCTACATGTGGTTTGAAGAACACTCGCTCGAAGCGCGCCTCTTTGAATCAAATGCAAATAAAACGATGGTTTCCTACCAAATCGTGCATCAGAAGTACTTCGACTAAGAGCTTTAAGTACACACGTTCTTTTGTAAGTTATTTATTGGCAAATTGGGAACGAATGGATTTATTTGTAGAAAGAATAACTTGATATTGAATATTTTTTGTGTACGCTGAATGGGTAAAAAAATGACAGAAAATTTGTTTATTCTGCACAAACAAAATGCACATTAGAAAAAAAACAGACAAAATATATACAATAATAAAAAGTAGCCAAAAGCCTCGTATTTAAAACGTTAAAAGTTTGACAATGTTGTCAATTGCAAAACCACACACACAACACGTGGGTACACAATTCATTCCATCACGCCTCTGCGCTGCCGTCTAAACGTTACGCTAGCAGAATAGTCGACATCGGCTCAATTAACAAAACAAAAAAACAAAAGAACTCATTCCAAAAAAACTCATTCCATATTTTTGTATAGATGATAGGTTGCACGCCTCTGCGTTGCCGTCTAAACGTGACGCTGGCGGAATAGTCGACATCGGCTAAATAGCCAAAACAAAAAAAAACAAAAGAACTCATTCCAATAAAACCCATTCCATTTTTTTGTATAGATAATAGGGTGTAGGTACGCCTCTGCGCTGCCGTCTAAACGTGACGCTGGTGGAATAGTCGACATCGGCTAAATTGCCAAAACAAAAAAAAAACAAAAGAACTCATTCCAAAAAAATTCATTCCTTTTTTTTGTATAGATGATAGGTTGCACGCCTCTGCGCTGCCGTCTAAACGTAACGCTGGCGGAATAGTCGACATCGGCTAAATTGCCAAAACAAAAAAAAAACAAAAGAACTCATTCCAAAAAAACTCATTCCATTTTTTTGTAAAGATAATAGGATGTCACATCATCACGCCTGTAATCCCCAAAGGGTTAGGCAGAGGTTAACCTGTACTATAATATCTACACCTACATTTCGCCAGTCATATTTGAATCCCATGTAATAGGGGGCAAGCCTATTGCCATCAACCGGGCACAAATCCAAACTCCAGTCTGCTACTGAGAAATTCCAGGTTGAAAAACCCAATAACAATAACTTTGTCGGACCCAGGAATCTAACCCAGGAACACATGCTCAGCTACTGCTGTGTTTACGACCACTAGACCGAGGAGGCAGTCAAAGCTTCGCAAGTCAGTGTTGGTCTCTTTTGAGCAAAAAAAAACAAACCTACAACTATTCAGCCGGTGTGCTTGAAAGCTTATAGCTTCTCCTATACTTCTACACTAAAAGTTTCGGTTCCAAAATAATCAACAGGAATTTTTAAGTTTCACAAATGTCGATGGGAAAAAGGAAAACTTTATTTTTAAGGACTCTGTAATGAGACTCGATGTTTACGATACCTAGAAGCTTAAATAAGAAATGCAACATTTAGTAGAAACAAGTTAAATAAACACAAATCTGAGCTGGACTAAACTGCAGAATATTTCAGCATTATTTAGTTGACAGAACTGCAAAGAATAACTAGAATCGTCGTATAAATAAACAACATTGGGAGTGCACAGAGGCAAATTCGACAAGTGCGCACACTCTATCAAAACACATAAATAAAAATAAATTCGTCGCGTCGCGAGCGAAGTCGATTGGTTTTGCTTTGTGCGCCAATTACAGTGAAAATAAAAGTCTCTCTTTGAGCCTTAACTAGGTGTGAGTAGGTACGAATGTTTTTTTGGGAGATGACGTGAGTGGAAAATATAGGAGGATGAAAAATATTCGCTGGTTTTTAATTTTGTTGCAACCAATTTTTTTATTGCTTCGAAATATGGAAAGTTTATTAAAATATTTTTTTACGAATTTAGATTTTAAAGGAATAGGAGATTCTCTATTTATCAAAGGAGGAGGGATTGACTGTAGATTTTTAATGATTATAGGTAAACTAATGAAATCGACATCAGCTAGCTAGGAAATGATTTTAGGAGAGAGTAGACTATAGTATAGTATAGTTTTTAATATAAAAGTGCTAAAAAAGGTTAAATACTAAAAATAAAACAAAATTAACATCATTTATAAAACAAAATGACAATCGCAAAGACATGATACGCTTTTTCAGCGCTTCTCCATTTCTTGTCCGTATCAAAGAGCGCTAATTTTGCTTTTTATGAAGGAGATAAGATGGCCGCCGGGAGGGGAGGTCGGGGCTAAATGGCAAGTGAACATAACACTATAATACGGACGGTCGGAGTCAACGCTGCTGCGTCCAATTTATTTTATTGGTCTTATATCGCACTGTTTCGCTTCGCCCGCGTCCACTCGTAAAGATGTGATCTCATTTCTGATACTTATAAAGATACGTATTCTGATGGTCAAAGATATTTAGATGTCTGAGAGAATTGAGAGCTCTCTGTGCATCTAGGAGGAATTTAAATGAGAACATTTTTAGAAAATGATACCTACGGTATTCTAGCTAGATTTGTTTTTCTGAAATCGTACATTTAAGCTTCTTTGACGGTTTTGGTAGGTATGTAAGTACGCAGTGTACCGAAATAAAAAAGGAAATTTACTACTTTAAGGAGGATGCACTAAGGTAGCCCGCGAAATTAATTTTTTCTTACGTTTTTTGCAATTTGCAGGTGAATATCAGTTTATATGTTAATCTAAATATGATTCGCGGTCGTAACAAATATTTATTTATAGAATTATAATCATAAAAATCATCAATACCTACATCTCTCTAAGTTCATATCGGGTAATATAAACTTAGAGAGATGTATTGAATGACTATCCATGAAATTATGACATTTGAGGCCAACTCTAACTTAAGGAGTTGTATTGCTGATTCTAATGATTATTATTATGTAAAGCCTCCTGATGGTCTCCTGGATGCTAACCAACCGTAGCCTCGAAGAACTGCACGCCTCGACAGAATCGCAGGTGACACGACGATCAGGTGTCGCGGGCCTGAAAGGACTTGCCAATCTCGAACTCCAAGGATTATATGCGGCTGGTAAAGGCCTCGCGGATAGTCCGGTAGTAGAAAGTTTACGTAGGTAATATAGCAGCCACGAACCTAAAAACCGATTGCAAATTGATTCCAGAATTTGGAAACCTAATACGTAACAAATATTTACCATCCGTTATAACCGTACTCTCTTTTGGTTTAGTCCAATTTACCTGTTCTGCAACTAACCTAATATTTTATTTCGATTCAATTTTTTATAATAATAAATTATATCTGTTAAAGGCTCCTTCAAACAGGCGCGACACGCGACGCAACACAAAGGCACCGCCTGTCGCGCGACGAGCGGTGCCTTTGTGTCAAGTGACATTCGCGTCGCGTGTCGCGCCTGTTTGAAGGAGCCTTAATGTGGTGAATTTTCTTTTTTATTTCGCTACAGTAGGTACTATAAGGACTCCGCGTTCTTATATTACCGGTATGATCGAATTAAAGGCATATTTACCTATTATTTAAACAATAATTTGTCATAGAGTGGTTTTATGTTTTTTACATGATGCCGCAGTCTGTCAGCTTTTCGAGCGGGCTCTATTATTTTCTAATCTTCCAAATACGAAATAGTGTAGTAAGTGTGTAAATAGTGTAGGTATGTATACCTAGTAGTCTCATAATTTGCCTTCAACTTAAAAACTACTCGCTGAGGTTGCATGGACATGCCATGAAATTCTCTACAGTTATAAGTCAGGTATACAGTTATAGTAGGTTATAGTCTGTACCTACCATGGGTACCTACTCAATACCGACCGCAACCTCATCTAGTTTTAAACATTCCTTAACGTGTAAAAAGGTTTCAAAACCTACTTACAGAAATTAAACCATTTACCATTTATCAATAATATTATGAAGACATTTCAATAAGTAGAGAATTAACATTTCATCTTTTCGTCATTAATATTATAATTTAAGTAGGTACCTAATCTACTCAACTTGCTTTTCTAATGTTTATCCTGAATGGAGACTGGAGTAAAGCCATTCTCTTAGTAACATGAATTAAATATCAAACCAAGATTATTTCTTATCATATAATCCCGTGAGAGAACACCTCCCTAGTACGGGTTCCACTCAGAAAAAGATAAAAAATTCAAAATATTATTTCTGTCGAATTTCTTGTGAACCTACCTACCCCATTTCCGAAGCCCCTTGCCGCCGATGTCAATAATACGGAATATCGTAAAATAAACATTTTTATCGGGGATCCGCGACAATCCTTTGTAAATACATCAGGATTTATAAGGATGAACCCTTACTGTTCTTATTATTGTATGAATTGGGGGCGGAACGTGACCGCTAGATCACAATTTAGGCATAAATCGTGTTCACTTTTTCTGTAGAAATAAGAGTTTGGACGAATAACTTAGTTACTTACTACTTTCGTATGGACATATAAAATACTATCTTCTGACCGCGATTTCGCCTAGGTCCGTGAAATTTCTTGTTTTATGTAACATATCCTATGAGACTATGACACTCGATAATACTGTAGCTTCCTATTAGTGAATTTCGGAGTCGGAACAGTAGTTCCGAAGATTACCCCCTACATACGTACCTACTCACATTTTTTTTGGGATTTTCAACTAGAACTTTGTTTTTTAAAACAAAATAAAACAAAGAATTTAGATGAAAATGATTCAATTTTTTATTGTATTAGAAGGAGTAAGGTTTAGCAATTATGAATGAAACATAATATCGGACTAATGTCCACCACGACCACGCTTTATCAAAATTTTCGATCACTTTTTGGCAAAATGGTGGGTCTATGTGGTTAATCGCGTCACGGATTTTGAGTTTTAAGGCTGCAATCGACCCACAAAAAAAAACCAGTGGTGTTAATAGCAACTCGAATCGATTGCAGCATTAAAACTCAAAATCCGGACGCGGTTAACGAAATAGACCCGCCATTTTCCCAAAAAGTGATTGAAAATTTTGATCAAAGATTCGACATCTGTGAGCGTGGTCGTGGTGGATATTTGTCCGATATCATCTTTCATTCATAATTGCCAAACCTTACTCTTTCTAATACAATAATTTAATTTGTCACTTGTATTGACTGATCAAATACTTTCGGATGGGTCCGTATTTTCGTTGACGGACTTAAAGAGTAGGTAGACCCCAAGGACCGACCACGAGATCAACGGGACAGTCTGGATCGCATAATATTAATAATGTCAGAAATACGTTAAATCAATCGTTTGTCTTTGACTAATCTGGACGCCAGCGACGCCTGGCGGCGCTTGACAGAGTCTGCAACAACACTAACACTCGACCAGAGTAAAAGCAGAGGTTGGTCGGTGGCGGTCAAGCAGTGAACACGTTTAGAAACTGTCGCGCGTTCCGTATAGTTGTGTCGTGTACCACAGTAGTTAAAATATGGCTGATGATAACGTGAGAGACGTACCTACTCCGTGAGAAATAAGTCATAAAAGCCTACCTTTGAGATGGAAACAATAGAAATACAGATAGGTCATGCACTTTAAGACAAAAACGGATAACGTTCTTATGTTTGTCTTTAAAGGCTCCCATAGACAGGCGCGACGCGACAGCCCGACACAAAGGCGCCGCCCGTCGCAGTAAGACTGGTTGTCAGACTTATTGGGCTTCTGACTACCCGTCACGACTGTCAAAGATCTACGAATGACAGCCGGGACGTGTTAACGTGCTTTCCGAGGCACGGAGGGGTCTCAATATGTAATGTGCGGCTGTTATTACTTAGCCTCGAGCCCCCTTTGTATATACCTATACATATATCTACAGGGTGGTGAAAGACCCATCAAATAACCGTCAACTACGCATTCTATACACCAAACTAAGTAACATAGCACAAATATATTGCTGGAAAACGAATTTTATTTTTGGTATGAAAAATCGCTGTTTACGATAGTGCGCTACGTAACGCACGCAAAACATTGTGGTTATGGGTGCATGCAACGATACAGGGGTCGTGGGGGTATTTAAAGTTGTGTTATAACATTTAAAAACTTGTTTTCGCAAAAAAAAGTCAGTAAAAATTGGAATTTAAACCTTCAATATCTCCATAACCAGAAGGTTCCCAGGTATGGTCCAGTACGGTAAAGTTATTACAATGATGGGGAGTGCAAGTGACTCTCGGCTTCCTTAAGTGTTTTTTTACATCCGTTAGACAGGTTGGATTTTCGAGATGGGGCACCCGTTGTAGCTACGGAAAAACTGTCTTAGGAGCGTTTTCTTAACTTTTTGAGAAATTTTGATTTGTATAATCTATGCATAGAACATATCCACTTTCCTAATTTGTTAAAAAATACCATAATTAAACCACTGCATAAGAAAGGCGATAGAACTGCTATTTCAAATTACCGTCCAATAGCTCTGATACTGGTATTATCGTTTTTTTTTGAAAAAGTAATTTATAAATCTATGAACTCATTCTTTGAAGTAAACAGTATACTGGCTAAAGAACAATATGGTTATCGGAAAAACAGAAACATTAATAAAGCTGTCTATGAATTATTTACAGAAATTGTTAGTAATGTTGACAAAAAAAAACCAATAGCAGCAGTACTTATGGACATGTCGAAAGCATTCGACCACGAAAATCACGAAATATTACTGGGTATGTTAGAACGATACGGCGTCAGGGGAAACATATTAAATCTAGTCAAAACATATCTCACTGGACGTAAGCAAGCCACTGTTTTAAATAGAATTTGTTCTAAATCCAAGTTAGAAGGTACTCATATGTCACCAATTAGAGATACAACATGTGGTGTACCCCAAGGAACTGTCCTTAGGCCCGTGTTGTTTCTCATATATATTAACGATTTGCCAAAATGCACTGAGCATCAAACTGTTTTGTTTGCCGATAACAGTACACTTATTGTTCCATGCAAAAATATTGAAACTTATGAAGATGACATAAACAATTCTATCCATTGCATCATAAATTGGTTACTTATAAATAAATTAAAAATAAATAGGTATAGATAAGACAAAGCTTATGACATTTTATCAAAGAACAAAAAAACTTAACTTAAGCATAGCATATATAGATCAAATAATAGCTGAAACAAGCAGTGCTAGATTTCTGGGACTTCACTTGGATACTCATTTAAACTGGAAATGTCATGTAGAAGCTGTTTGTAAAAAACTAAACCAGTACTCATATGCACTCTACAATCTAGCAAAAATAGCAAATGAATCCGTTGTTCTAATTTCTTACAAGGCCTATGTCACATCTACATTGCGTTTTGGAATAATATATTGGGGAAATTCCACTGACAAAGAAATTGCGTTTAAGGCCCAAAAAAAATGTGTGCGTGCTGTGTTTAAACTTAAATCAACTGTAAGCTGTATTCCATATTTCAAAATATTTAAAATCTTAACATTGCCCTGTATGTACATTTTTGAGACAGCAGTATTTGTCAAATCCAACATCCATCTGTTTGAAACATTGAGATCTAAACGACGCAACAGAGAGACATGCGCTAAGCCACATAACACTGCTCTTTATACAAAAAGTTTTCTAGGAATGGCACCTAGGATTTACAATAAGATCCCTAGACGAATTACAGAAATAGACAACATATATGATTTTAAAAAGGCTTTCCTGAGAATATTAGATGAAAAAACATATTATACGGTGAACGAATACTTAGCTGACATATTATAATTACCTTTTTTAGTATTATTATAATTTATTATTTATTAATTTGACAATTTATACTAGAATTTATTATTATTATATTTAATTGGAATGATTTTAATGTATCGACAATTTGAATTAGAATTTATTTGTTTGATAATTATATTATAATCTGCATGTTTGTGCCAAAATAATATTTGTACGCCAATGACGGCTAGACATAGCGTTCTTTAATATTTACAACATCTGTACCTAACCTACCTATGTTCAACAAAAAAAATAAAAATATTTTTATTTGTATTTATTCTAGGTGAGTCGAAATGCAAAGTTTCAAGTTTTTAATTTTAAGGTGAAATAATACTATAGTATATAGTATAGTTATTATTTTTCATTTGTTTTTCGATTAGTCTTTTTTGTAGCTGTCAGTTTATCGATGGTAATAACAGTAAGTTGTAGTCTCATTTCTTACGAAATGTATGGGAAAAGTTTTTTTGCGATTTCTGACTTTTCTAGTACTCAAACCTCAGTTGGTCCACTACAGGTTTTTGATCCTTATATGAAACATGATCGAAAGGCATAAAAAAAGTTTTTGTGAAAATTGCCAATTTTTCTTCTGACTACATTTCGTTCAAAATCGTAGAATGCAAATCACAATTTCTCAAAATGTTAAGGAAAGTCACCAAAGACCGTTTTCTTTTAGTTACAACGGTTAAGGTAGCTGCCCTTGCTGCCCCATCTCAAAAATCCACACAGCATACCCAGTCCCTATCTATGAAAAACATTATCATATCAGCATCAGACCGGTTCTCAAACGCCAGGAACAACAATAAATTGCGTGCTACTATGCAATAAGTATTATAAAGTAGGGTTAAATTGTTCGTTTAAAAAAATCACAGGAAAATGTACGGAACTCGTTAAACACGGGAAATTGCTTCCGGTCAGCTGTTGTTGTTTCACTTACAGTTCATTGTAGGGTTCCGTATATGAAAACCTTAAAAAAAACAAGTATTTACTTATAGCCTGTGTTCTCTTCTCTTGAGTTCTGTTATTAAGTCCCATGTAACAATGGACAAGCCTATTTCCATTATGAAGGCTCAAATCGAGAATCTAGGCTGCTACTGAAAGTTTTGTGATTGAAAAACTGGAAAACATTGCCCCATTAGTGAACCCACGCTTAGCTCAGCAGTCGTAAACTCGAGCACGCGTTCTTAATAATGATCTTACCAAACGATTTTTTTTGTTTATATTTAATTTTCTCCTGTCTCCTGTGATACAGTTTTTCAACTAATACAGGATACAAGTGATTTTTTTCACTAAAGCTATGTACTAAATTGTATTGCACAGTTAATATAAGTAACACGTCTTTGAAACATTTTTGTTTCCTTTTAACTTTATAAGTAAATTAACTAACTTTGTTCTAAATACGGTGGTGGATAATCAAACGGTTTTCTTTAGCAGCCAGCAACTTCGCACCATATGCTAACATGCTTTTATACAAAGTATTAACATTTGCGCTTGATGGATATTTTTAATTAAATATTTATTTGAGGGGAGTGGCGTTGATAGGCGAAGTACAGCTTTTTACCTAGCTCGGCTAAAGATGTTTAATAAATTGGTAAAAATTTGGAAAAACTAAAAGTGCACGCCTCATAATGTCATTCAATTCTATAAAAAATATACAATGAACGAAATATCCTATTTTTATATTCATAATTACAATTAAACTAAATTGAATTAGACCGTGATTTTCAAAAGGACCTAGATTTCGATATTACTGAAGCGATTAAAAAAAATGGAGTCGATTTGTTAAGTTTTTCGGGAGTTATCGTGACCACGTCAGGATCCATATACTGACACACGGACGTCCACAGAATAAATTTTATTAACAGTTTTTTCATTATTTTAAATAGCAATATGTCGTTTGAAAATAAAGTGAATGTTGAAACTAGTGCTTTTTCTTGACGTTTTTGTGTGTTTTGCTTTCTACAAGTGCGTTATGAAGTAAATAGAGACATTTTTAGCTCAAGGAATTACTTGTTCTTTGTAAGGTGGTCGTCGCTCTACGCTCTAGGCGTGCAAAAGAAAAAAAATATAGCCTATAGATATCAGTATCATTGTATACAATTATATTGAAATAAGTAAAATAAAAAACATATTTAAGCTAACTATCTCGTACAGAACCTTCGACCTTAAATGAATATTTTCCTTGGACACCACAGTTTTGCTTTTTTTCCAGCTCTCCGCTATTCACAACATCAGCGTCGACGTTTAGCGTGTTTTTTACTTGAAACAAATTGCTGATTCTATCTAACTATAAATCATAGCAAGTTTTATATCTAGGTCTTAAAATTATGGCCTTGCAGGCAGTAGGTAGACTATACATTGTTTAAAGATTGAAATAGTGGATAATTATTTTCTGATTCCGTTTTTAATTGAGTCATTTGTGAAATTATAGAGTAGGTAGAAATAAAATTTGTCGAAAATTAACTGAGAACGAACCGAGTTTTGTACATGAAAAGTCTGTCGTGTACGTGTCTTTTCATTGAAAAGTCACATCTTTGATACTTTTCAGGTTTTCGAATCTGTAATCTATTTTGTTTGGGATAGGTAACTTCAAGGTGTACTTAATAAAAATATCTGACAACCTGAAAACGAGCCATAGTACCTTCTCATCATTATGACCAAAAATAATCTGCTGCTTCATACATCTTTGCATAACTCGACAAAATATAGGGAACAGTTCATTTTTTGACGAGGTCAGCGTTGGTCCCATGGTATAACCCCTTTTCAGGTTTTCAGCTAGATATTTAAATTACTCCTTGTAGATGCAGGACCTCATCACCAGCCTCAACAGTCCACTGGTGGACTTAGGTTTCTCCAATTGCACGCCATTCAGGTCCTCATTATTTATTGTACCTGCCCACCTATACGAGTACTTAATATTCTAAAGAGGTAAAATTTGTTACTTTGTAAGTTTGTATGTCGAGGGTAAGCTCGGGAACTGCCGGTCGGATTCGAAAAAATCTTTTTGCATTTGATAGCCCAGTTCTTGAGGAAGGCTGCAGGCTATTTAACATCACGCTAGGAGCCTTAGGAGCCGAGAAAAAAGAAAGAACGCTAAGCGAAAACGAAGTGATAGCGCGGGCAAGCGATGCGATGCGACGGGGTGGGCGGGGGAACAAGAAATTTCACGCAGACGAAGTCGCGGGTTGAAGCTAGATGTTTACAACCATCTAACCTTAATATATTCCCCCGCTACCTGGTAATGAAGTTTGGAAGCTATAATTAAAGTCTGTCTAAGTTTGTCCGATGCTTCATATTGCCACTTGCAGCTTAGTTGGAAACAAAGGCAACTCACCGGTGACACGTCATACGTCTTGCAGTGTGCATGCTCATGCTGGGAATTAATTTGTGTAGGTAGTAGCTCATTGTTAGCGAGGTTCTGTTTACCTGGTAGTTGCAGATTTATAATATGGCAAATAGCAATAAACTATTTACCAATGTAAAATGATTTACAACACTTTTACACGTCAATCATATTTTAAAACTAGATGAGGTCAGCGTTTCCTATCTGACTACTCTGAGAAGAAAGGCCGAAACAACCCCAGAGGTCACAGTCTCTTTTAAATTCCAGATATAATCTTGGTCAGATCATGTGAAGACCAAGTAGATTTGTGTCTGAAATGGTCTTTTGAGGAAAAACCACACAGAATGAGTGTCTGTAAACCTGTCCAGTCAGTGCACGCATTTGTCAGTAACCGTGCTGCTCAACTCAGAACTTAACAATAGATATTAAGTATGTGTGATGGTTCAGTAGTTGAGGAAACCGCTTCTCGAGCACGAATTTGTGTCTTCGAACTGGGCTGGTACCTAACGATGTGACTTGACCAGGTTCAAGATTTCTCATTCAATGAAATAATCGTGAGGACACCGGGACTAAGTAGTGAGAAAACCGTGATGATCTACGGATTACTGAGCTACTATGACTGAACGATAATTTGCAAAGTAAATTAGTAATTGGGAACTAGTATTAAGGCGGTACCCCGGCCAAAATCTTGCCATAGTGCGTTATTCAGAGGCTATTAACTCATTCACTATGAGTAATAAACTACATCTAAAAGCACATTATTAATGTTCGATATCCTATCATCACATTGCACGTTCTTATTTGTTTTTATGTTTTATAAATACATTTAAAATCTCCTTGTAAAAAAGTAACTAAATTTATTGATTGCATGCATCTTATGCTAAAGGTGACGTTCTATTAATTTGAGGATTACACTAATGGATAGATAATTTAAAAATCTAAATAATTCACGTTTTATTTTATTTCAAAACATAGGTTGTCTTTTTTATTCAAATAATTTCATTATTTTTGTGAATTTTATGATAAATGAGCGTGCGCAGGGAGCGAGACAGAGCGAGACTCAGCGACGGGACAGAGAAGGACCGAACGCTCAAGGTCGTTTGGTCGGTGAAGCGCCTTAAAGACTATCTACCTGCTTTGTAGTAGCACAAAAGCTTGATAAATTCAAGCATTTCCTACGTAGTAACACTCAATTTGCATGTGCATAAATAAGCGTGCTACTTACTAGCAAACAAGCATGCTACTTCACGCTCACGATCATCACGCTTTTCCATAATAGGTTTAGGGGTTTTTGATAATTACCCATTAGTAATTGTAAGTATGGTACTTCTCTGTATGAAAATTCACATTACCCTTCTGGGACAATTATTTTATTGGAGGTGTTTAGGATTTATAACGAAATTATGGTTGTACATTGAAGAGAACTCGTGTCAGATTTCTTTTTTAATTGAGAACGTTAATTGTTTAAGCAGCCCACTAAATACGTAACGCACTATCCATCACAATCTGAATCATTTTGAAGCCTGTTGCTAATCCATTGCTTCTTATGTTCGAAAAATTTGTCTGCTCAACAACGTAAATAACGCAATGAATGTTGTTGAACTGTCAAAATGTAACCCATTCCTTAGTGTGTTACGTAATTACCCCGCGGTGACCCGACTTAACAATTCCAAAATTTAATTACAATTTTTTTCAACCGATTAATGTCCCTTTGATATGTTTATGAAATGAAACACCCTCTCAAAGCAATTTTAACAAACAAAACCCAGAAAAACTAATAAAAATTCGCTCCGGAAAATTCCTATAACTATTTTCACGCAAGAAACTCGTTTTCACATCGTTATGTTATCATAACACATTCGGAAATTCAATTCGGACTCTAACTGCCCCTCTAGAGGCCATAAGGCACTGTAAAATAACTCTTATAGCGGAAGAGGTAGGGTTGAAAATGTTTGTTGTGGTTTGTAAATCAGAAATAAGTAAGCAACACACTGAGTGAACTCAGATGTGATATCATGGAGGTATTATTAAGAGCTCGTTTGGGATTCCTCTTGTGTTATTCCTACGTATTTTGGATTTGTTTCCATTGTTTTATTTTATTAGTTTTATAATTGCTTATTTTATTACCAAACGTGTAGGGTTGAAAATACTAATTATTTAAGTATTGTGGTGCCATCTGCCATCTTTAATTGCAAATGCTATCGGTTATTGCATTTCGCTCGCCATTGTTGTACAAAAATTCCATTTCTCTGTACCTTATTTTCCTGTTGACGAAGTTTTACGTAGATATATTAAGAACGGACCTCTGGAACAATGGATTCTCCGTATTGACTATCTAAATCTATCTCTAATAAATAGTCATATCTATAAAAAGTAACTTTTCATGTCCGTATACCTGGGGGCTAAGTCTACTAATTTACAAACGTCACAATGGTCTCTGCATTGTTAGTTTTTGACAGATTTTATATGGCAAATCTGTCACAAACTCACAATGCAGAGACCATTGTGACGTTTGTAAATTAGTAGACTTGGCCCCCTGGGTGACCGCTTAGATCTCTCAATAATACAATTAATTTTGATGCGGTTTTCACCTTCATTTAGAGCATTTATTCCCGAAGGTTTATGTGTTAATACATTAATATATAACTTAGATTAAGCACGGAAATCCAATGTTTTGCCAAGTCGCCGTTGCACCATTTTGTGTGAAGCAGAGGCGTCTCTTGTGTTACCTCTATAACTAATTTTACTGAACTCTGTATTGACAGAGTTCAGTAAAATAAAGTATAAGTTTAGTTTTCTAAAGTATAAGTTGCTGACCCTGCTAACCTAAAACCTAAAAACCTACCCCACCTTACCAAACCAAACCAAACCTTTATTATTATTTTTGGTAAACAAATTTTGTTTCTTAGCTCTTTGGCTAGTTTAAGCTACATTAACGGGCCCAAGCCAAGTCAATATAGCATGTGTGGTGATCAAGTAGAATTAATGTTAAGAGGGGTAATTTAATTTTCCTCCATTTGCATGAACTTCCTAACTATTCGGCAGGTATTTAAAATTGCGGCTTTTTGGAGTGTTATATAAATTGAGTCGTTCAGGTCTATTAGTTTAAGGCTGTGGTGCAGGTGATTGGGTATAACACCCGTCGTGGAGACCACAATGGGTACTACGAAGACTTTTTCCTGCCTCCAAATTCTGCTCACTTCTTCTTTCAGTTCAGCATATTTACTGATTTTTTCACCTATTGTTTTTTGTAAATTGTGTGTATAAGGGACTGCAATATCTATGAGGTATGTGACTTTATTAACTTTATCTTGAAGGGTTATATCTGGTCTATTATAGTGAACGGTTCTGTCGGTTAGTATGGCGCGATCGTAGTACAGTTTGTGTGTGGTATTTTCTAGGACTGTTTGTGGTACGTACTTGTAATAAGGAGTGTTTTTATCTTGTATGAGTTTAAATTTGACTGCTAGTTTTTGATGGATGACGTTTGCTACCTGATTGTGTCTGTGTGTATAGTCTGTTTGTGTGAGTGTTGTGCATGCCCCTGTTATGTGCTGTATGGTCTCTGGTTGGTTGTGACATTTGCGGCATTTATCGTTTGTTATTGTGGGGTCTTTTATAATGAATTTCCTGTAGTTTTTAGTATTTATGATCTGATCCTGTATTGCAATAATAAATCCCTCGGTTTCCGGAAATAAGTTACCGATTTTAAGCCATTTATTTGACGCTATTGTATCTATATGAGATTGTTCTAGATCATGGGGGTGCCGTCCATGCAACACTTTTTTTTTCCAGTCTTCTAACTTTTGCTTGTGTGGGTCGTCATTGCTAGTCTGTTGCGTACCTACATGTTCGTGTAGGTTAAGTGGGGTGTAGCTGATGTCGTTCAAAACTACGGCTTTATGAATGTTGCTTGTGTGTGATTTAGAGTGAAAGAATGTTCTTAGTCTGGCTATCTGTTTCTGCCAAAGATGATGGATGTCTATAAGGCCTCTCCCACCGTGTTGTCGTTTGATGGTCAGTCTTTCTATTGCAGATTTAGGGTGTAGGTTATTGTGTTTAGTGAGTGTGGTGCGTGTTGTTCTCTCTATTTGCTGGATGTCAGTTTTTGACCATTTAATCACTCCAAACGAGTATGTTAATATTGGAATCGCGTAGGTGTTCAATGCTTTTATTAAATGTTTTCCGGAGAGTTGAGTTTTACATACTGCGATCACTCTTCTTTTGTATTCAGTGTTTAAGGTGTGTTTTATTGCTGTGTGATCTATTCCTTTGAGTTGCCGGTATCCTAAATATTTATACAAATCCGTTGATTCCATGGCTGTGATTGAGTCAGTATTATTAATAGGATAGTCACCCGGTTTTATTTTGCCTCTTACTATATGAACTGTTTTGCATTTATCTAATCCGAATTGCATGTTAATATCTTTACTGAATTCTGTCGTGGTATCTATTAATTTTTTCATTTCTTTTTCAGACTTTGCGTATAGTTTTATGTCATCCATATAAATAAGATGTGAGATTACTGTTTCTTCTGTAGTATGTTTAAGGGAGTACCCGGCTTGACTGCGATGTAGTAGGTTGGACAGAGGGTTCAGAGCGAGGCAAAACCACAATGGACTCAGAGAATCACCCTGATAAATACCCTTCTTTATGGATATCTGCCGAGTTGTGATAGTGTTGTTTAAGTAATTTAATTGGAGTGTAGTTCTCCAATGGGGCATGATATCTTGTAAGAAGTCTATTATTTTTGTATTTATTTTATAGATTTGTAGTATTTGAATTAACCAGGAGTGTGGAATGCTGTCGAATGCTTTTTTATAATCTATGTATGTGCAATGTAGACTTCTGTTTTTTTGTGGCGGCATGTTTGTGGATTATTGAATCTATAACTAGTTGTTCCTTACAGCCCATATGACCCCTTCTGCATCCTTTTTGTTCTTCTGCTATTATGTTGTGATTTTCTATGTGTTTATTGATTTTTGTTGTGATTGCCGACGTTAAGATCTTGTATATTGTGGGTAGGCATGTAATTGGTCTGTATTGAGAAGGTTGTGGAGAGTACTGGGTTTTTGGTAACATGTAGGTTATTCCTGTGGCAATAAATTCAGGAATATTTTGTTTCCTTATGATGATTTGTGTTAAATTTTTAGCTAAGACTTTGTGTAATGACTCTAATTTTTTATACCAGTAATTATGAATTTTATCAATACCAGGGGATTTCCAACTGTGTAGTCTCGCTGTTATACTAGTTATGTCAGACTCAGTTAACTCAATGAATTCCATTTCTTCTAATGAGCTCCATTTTGTTTCTTCGTCTGCTATCCAATCTGATTTTTCATTGTGTTGTAATTGCTCTTCCCATATCCCAGACCAAAATGTTTCTAGTTGTTCCGCTGTTGGTAATTCTACGTTGTTTTCGGTCGTTTGTGTAGTAGTGGCCGTTTGTGGTTTCTGTAAATTTCTGTAAAAGTTCTTTTCGTTTGTGGCAAACAACGAGTTATCCTTTATTCGTTCTTGTGCTTTCTTATATCTTCTCAACCTGTGAACTTTTAAGGCTAATTTCTGTTTCAATGTATCCAAGAATTCTTCCGGTTTTCTATTGTCATTTTCGTGTCTCGTGTGGGTAGCCATGTTTTTAAATATTTCTTCTACTCGCTTAACTACTTTTTTAGATCTATTATTATTAATATAATGAGTTAGTCTACTGCAGTCTGCTCTAAGTTTTTCTATATCTTTTTCAAGCCTCTGTTGCCATGCTGGTTTCTTAATATTTCTTGGTCTTGGATTACCTGTGTATTCTGTGATTTTAAAATTAAGTTCTTCGGAAATTACTAATGCAGTGCAATATATTAGAGTATGAACGTCTATTAGGTGAATTTCTTCGTTAATATATTGTTGGAGAATATTATGATTAAATAAATAGACGAGCTGAGAAAGTTTTGGTGTGTATCTAAGTTTGGGCAGTTTTGGTCGAGCTGCCGGGTCCATACCGGAATATTGAGTGAGAGCTGTTTTAAATTTATCATGTATTTCTTGAATACGCGTATCTGTGGACTGATTTATATTGATGTCGACTAGGGTCTCAATTTCATTTTCTAACATTATGGTTATACTTTCGGTTTGTGTAGATGTATGCGTGGTTTGTGAATTCGCTTGTGATTGAGAATATGGTTGAGATTGTGTGATAGTTTGAAATTGTATGATAGGTTCTGATTGACTGCATTGTTGTTCTTGTTGATTATACGCGGTTGTGTTTTGTGTTAATGCGGTAGTGATTACGCTCGCAGTATTTTCTGATTCTGTTTGTAGTTGTGTACGAACTTCTTCTTTTAACTGGGCTATTACGTCTTGCGACAAAAGTTTGTTTAACTATAATTCTTCTTTGATCTGAAATCCTTTGTTCTGTAATGGTAATCTCTGGGTATTGACGTGTAAAAAGTTCATGCAGTTGTTTTCTGTAAGTGGTCAGGTCAGTCTCTAATTTAGTGATGTATAGGTAAGTTCGCATGATGAATAGGTTAACTTCTTTGCTCCATCTCATGCGAACTCTGACTTTTCCAGCCTTGGTGGACGCGGGTAAAAAGGTAGATACCTCCCGCGCAACATTCAAGGAAGGAGTGGGTTGAGCTGAACTTATACTAGTAATGGGAGGTGATGATGATATGGAAGGTGACGATGGTATGGATGGTGATGATGGCCTAGAAGGTGTATATGATACTGTGCTTGGACTATACGGTTCTACAGGGGTGTTTGTCCTGTCCGTCAGTCTGTCACCATCGTCAATGATATCGGCTGTAGCATCTTTGTCGGTGGGAGCCCGCCTGTTCAACTCCTCACCGCTGACGGGTCGCATGCTGAGACACCCGGCGTCAGCTCCGAGTGCGCCCCGGCGATCGCCCCCGGGCAGCGGTCCTAAACGTTTTCTTTTTGAACGTGTCTCCATTTTGAGTGGGTTTCCAGAGCCACGTTAGCCACGCCAGTAATTTCTTATTCGTGTGTCCGCCCCCCACGTGATTAGATGGTCAATCAGGACGTGTGGTTGTTTAGGGGGCTTATTATTATTATTATTTTTATTTATTTATAAGACAGCAGTATTCGTGAAATCAAACTTACATCTATTTGAAATCCTGAAGTCAAAACTTCGCAACAATGAGATTTGTGCTAATGCACACAACACAGCATTTTACACAAAAAGTTTTCTAGGCATGGCACCTAGAATGTATAACAATATACCGCAGCCTATTAGAGATAAACGCGATTTGATTAATTAAAAAAAAAACATTTAAACAGTTTCTTAGCGCAGAAGGCATATTATTCAGTTAATGAATACCTAATCGATAATACAAATAATGTGAATAAATATGTGCATTAAGAGTTAGAGGAAGTTAAACGCTGTGATTATATTATATTTGTCACCCTTTAAATAAATATAATAAAAATGTTTAATGTTTTTATTTCTAAAAACATAAAGGAGGTGGTCAACAAAAGCCCATACAAGTTTGCCCAAACATGTACCTCGAGGTACACGTGCACCAAATCAAAGATAAAAAATAGAGGAATTCGAAAATAATAGTATTTTTATCCTAAAATAATTTAAAACTAAATAATCAATTATTTTATATGTATGGACAATTGCGTTACATTTGGTTGACACTCGGATTGACATTATTTCGTAAATGTCATTCACATGTCATTCAGTTCGTTCGTGACACAACAGTGGCTGAACCCGACGGCAGACAGCCGTCAACTTGACAGTTTTTTTTAATAAGTAAGGTAGTTGTGCTTGTGCCGCTGATAGAATGCCAAAATGGCGTGCTTTTTATTATGTTAAAATTTATTTTATTCTCGTCCCTGGGTAACCATAACAAAATTATATAAATGCAATATTATTCAGTGTAATCTAGTGTATTTTATGCCACTAAGTGTACCTCGGTACTTCATTTGGGCAGATTTTGGTGACATCCTTTGTACAAGTTTTGTGCGCATAATATTTTTTTAAAGTTTGTTTTAGCATAAGTTTTACGTCATTTAGCGTGGAATGTGGAAAGCGTTGTCATATAATTTTAAGGTTTTTTTTTTTACATATCTAAGTTTAGATACCTACTTTATTGATTTTTGTACGCCGTCAACGGCAAAACATAGTGTACTTATACATATTTTATTTACAACACCTGTTTTTTAAAACCATCGATATTCTACAAATAAAAACTTTGACTTTGACTTCAGTAAAATTCCATTTAAGATAGATACCTACGAAATATTCTCGTGACTCGAGTCAATGGACACGTATTCAACCCTCTCGCGGCATGTAATATTCAGGTCTCGCACATCCCCGGTGCGACTGGATCACTCGCACTTATTGTGTCAATAGTGTTGTTTATTGTGCCACATGTGCCGCGTCTATCCGGCCTCCGACCAGACCATCTGCTGCGGGGGCAATAAGCTGGGTGGTCTTATAATGGTGTAAGTAATCTTGGGATTTGTAAGTCGATAAGTTTTATCAACATATGCAAATGAAGAAAGCTTCAAAAGTTGCGATTGTATGACTGATTGA